>OU383773.1:39802716-41052716 GCA_910950805.1 Acrocephalus scirpaceus scirpaceus | reverse complement strand
AGATGGGGGGGAAGTTGGCAGGCAGATGTTCAGGAGGCTGCAGGACATCTGCTGCCTACACCTCACTGAGATCAGCAGGGAAACAAAACCCAACTTGCCTACATCTGGGGAAAAGTTTCAGGCATAAAAGCAACTTCTACTGCCAGCACCAGAGGTTTTGGTACAGACCCACAGGAGACTCAGAAGTATTTGCAAACAGTGTTTTTAAGAATATAGTCTGATCTATTACTTGAGACCAATACTACAAAAATCCAGTCTTCCTTCTTGTAAAGAGAATTGGATTAGGGGTGACAGCAGATCGTAGGAAAGAAATGGAAAGCTGCTACAATACAGAAATGGGGCCTGGTGGGGGGAAAGTGGGTGAAGAGGCAATAGTGCCCTTTTTGCTCAGCCAGCATGAGAACATCAGAACAAAGCTCCTAAAATTTGTATGTCCATACCCAACCACAACTCTCTGAATAAGACTGACAGAAAGGACTAGACATTTCTCACCACAGAGATACAAGTCAGACTCTCTCTGAGGCCAATTATATCCTCGTGGCCAAACCCAGTAAAAAAAAAACAGAAGGGAAAAGGGGACACCACCAGACTTACTGGTCACCTCCAGGATGGCAGTAGCCTCAAAGTGGTTTTCCACAAGAGAAGGCTTACATGTCCTCTGGGTGTGCTGGCATCCACAGTTCTCCTCAAATGCAGAAAACCTTATTGTATGTCTGTAGCAGTGGAAACATGTATTTATGTGCTCCTCACATATTAAAAAGAAGCAAACAAAAGCCTGTCATGCAGGTGATACATCATTAACAGCAATCAAGAAGTTTTTTCAGGGAATGACCTGGAATATCGAACTGCTTCTAATCAAAGGAGGCCCCTGAGCACAGTCTTTTGATGAAGCAAGAAATAATCTCTCAGCTGCAAGAGATCAGTTCTTCCTCTGCCCTTAGTGGAGCAACTTCCTCATAAAAGCAGTTTCAGGGCAAAGCCAAGCCTCTGGGCCCTAAAGACCCAGGACTTTACATCTGACTGGCTTAGTGGGAGGCAAGGCAGAAAAGAGCCATAGCTCTTTTCTGCAGGTCTAGAGGTCTGCAGTAAGAGAAAGGTAAAGGAAAAGATGGAAGGGTTATAACGTCCTGCTTTGCCATAAATCTGTTAAAGGGTTCTTGATATAATGACCAACAAATACAACTGCATCACCAAGTATAGAGTAAGCAATTCAGGGAGCAGGATCAATTAACTCCCAGGCAGAAGTACAAAAAGGCTGCAGAGACTGAATAAGGACTGTTGTGTATTGTGCTGGAACACCTGGGCTCCTGTCATGTGGGTGGGCTGTAAACATCCAGATGTTTTGTGTCATGAGATGGTGAGGGGATGCCAAAAAGGGATTCAGAATGCTCCCCAAGAGACAGATGGAAGTGAACTTGAACTCTTAAGACTGCTGCCTCCCAAGCTGAAAACCAGATACTGTAGTAGAGATCTACTGTGAGCAGCAAGTATTCCAGGCAAAGGGAGAGACCAACAAGGCTACAGAAGCAAAGAGAAGCCAACAGTATAAGAGAAAATTAACTGGCTTTCAATTCACTTTACTTCAAGACCAGCATTTAATAGTGCTCCTATGAAAAAAGCATTTATGAGAAATAAAAGTGTAGCTCATGAGAAATTGGTCTTTGACAAGATCTACCTCCTTTAAAGTTGCTGAAATACCTGTACGAAGGAACACATTATGAAGTTTTGGATGTTACTGTCTCGGTTTGACCAGCAGAGTGCTCTTGGAGAAGGTCTCTGAACTGCTGCCAACTCCACTCCCCCAGATTGTGCTTGGCACATACAAGTCAGATCCCTTCTAGACTACATAAAACTGGGAGATGTCCTCCAGCCACTGGCAGGCATTCAGCACTGGGATCACACTACAACTAGCCCAGAGGAAACCCCCAAAACAAGGATAGCACACATGGAGGTTTCCCAGCAGCAAGCATTCGGTGTCCAGTGGTCTGATCTGCCCTAAATGCAGATACATCTTCACAGCAGCAGTGTTGTAGGGCCTCCAGCCTGAAAGATCTGAATGCAAAGACTGTCAACTGCATACAGCCACAGTAAGACTCTTCTGAATGTGCATTTGTGTCAGCAACCCCCCTCCTCGGACAAATTTAAACTTGAAATATTGCAACAGGGCAGGACACGATCAGCCTGTGGAACTCACAGTTCCATGTCTGAAAGAATTATGAATGTCTTGCTTAGAAAAACAAACAAACCAAAACAAAGTAAGAGCAATTTTTGCACTTTGCCTTTATAGTTGTACAAGTCTCTCTCTTTCACTGTTCTAGGATATGACTCTATTTTCAAGTTTAGACTGCAAAAAATGCTTCCTCAATTTACTGGCACAGCAATGTTGCCAGTGTCTTTGATAAAACTCTGCTCTGCATACTGCTAATATAGAAAATAAAGGTCACCTTTCTGGTGCTCCAGCATTAGAAAAATCACACTATTTTCTTTATTATACCTGATTAAATACTAAAAACATGAACCCATTATTAATACTGATTTATGAACTGCTGTTTCATACAGAATCTTGCCATTTCAAATACATCTGACTCAACCAGCCTAACGATGATTAGCAGGCCAATCTTTTACATGTTTTCCCAATTTAGAACTGCTTTCCCTCACTCTCATTGTAACAACTTAGCTACATTAAATTAATATTATTTAGCTGGGAAAGCTTGCCTGGAGAGTTCTTTTTTTGAAATGAGGGCAGAAGTCTCACAATTCTCTTTGTTTCTCCCCCTGTCTTATGATGTTCCTGTACTTACTTCAAATAATTTCTTACAAAGCTTTGGGTGAAAAATATTACAATTTAATGCATAAATGTCTTACAGTCTTCTGGCTAAGATATGCTCATGCCTAACAGACATCCTTGGATACTTGAGTAAGAGCATTTTACTTATGAAAGTGTGCATTATAACAGTCAAATCTGAATGTTTTTACCAATCAGAGTACTATGCATAATTAAATCTTTTGTTATGATGATGTCTGCTTCACTATTCTATTTAGGAACTTATTTACCAAGTATACTTAACACACCTTGCTTTTTCTTGAGTATTAAGCTCTTTTTGATTGGAAGAGGAAATTCTATGGCTTGGCATACTTTGTGATTCTTATTCATATACAGGCAACTTTATAGTGTAATTTCCAACTTAGCCATTTTCAATAAAAATGTATATCACACAATTCTAAGTGTACTTGCAACTCAAGCCATCCCTTCTGCTTTCCACTGCCCAGCTAACCCTGAAGGTGCACAGCTCCTGCAGCGCACTCTCCTGCACATGACACTTTATTTGGAAGCAGCTTAAAGGCAATACGTAATAAATAGAGGTGTAAAAGATACCGTGTGGTTATTTGGAAAGCCAGAAGAGTCTTAGCAAGAAGCCCTAATTAGCTGGACACACAATTAAACTTGGTTTTGTCAAGGCCAGGCTGGATGGGGTTCTGAGTAACCTGGTCCAGTGGAAGGTGTCCCAGCTCCTGGCAGGAGAGCTGGAATTAGATGAACTTTAAGGTCCCTTCTAACCCAAACCATTTATGATTATATGATCTATGGGACTGATGAAATAAAATCTAGAAAACAGGAAAAGGCCCAAACACACACACTCTTTTACACATTTCAGTACGGTTTTGGATACCTCACCCCCAGCCTAACCAACAATTTTTCTGGAGGTGAAATATTCCCCTCAGGAAGGCATCAAGCACAGGTTTCCCATTCCCACGCTATGTTCAAACACTTAAAGGTGCTTGCTACGGCCGGAGGTGTCCCCAGCTTTAGCAGAAAGCGACCTTCCCCGTTTTTGGGACGAGAGCGGTGTCCGGCCCGGTGCACTAAGGCCGGGGCCATCCAGGGAAGGCCGGCCCGGCTCATCCAGCGGCACGGGCAGGGCAGCACCCGCTCCGCACGCCGAGCCCCGGCGGGAGGCAGCGGGGCTGCCCCGCTCCCGGCACGGACGCCCCCGGCCCCGCCGCTGCCGGCTCGCCCCGTGAGCGGCCCCGCCAGGCAGCGCCGCAGCGATCGGCACCCACCTTGTCCCGCAGGGCGACCGCCAGCACAGCCTCCGGACGAAGGTCAGGGCCGGGGACGCCATAACCGGGGGAAAAGAAGGCGGGAGGAGGGAGGAGACGGCAAAGCCCGCCCCTCCGGGGACGCCGCGCCCCCGGCTGGGCGGTGGCAGCGCCCACCCCCGCCCCGGGGATGGATCGCCGCCTCCATGGCCGCGGAGAGGGCGGCCTGAGGGCGGGGCCGGCGGGGCTCTGCTGGGGGGGTAAAAGCAGGAGGGCGCTGCCGTGTGTGGCTGCGGTTCGGAGATAGGCCCGGCAATCGCAGAATCGTTCAGGTTGGAAAAGACCCCTGAGATCACCGAGTCCAACCTGTGACCTCAACTAAAACACGGCACCAAGTGAACTAGCTGAACTTCGTGCAGATGTTTCTTAAATGCCTCCAGGGATGGTGACTCCACCACCTCCCTGGACAGCCCATTCCAATGTCTTCACTTTTTCCTTGAAGAAATTCTTCGTAATGTCCAACCTGAAGCTTTCGTGGTGCAGCTTAGCTATGTCCTCTCATTCTGTCACTGGTGGCCTGGGAGAAGAGGCCAATCCCACCTTCAACCTCCTTTCAGGCAGCTGTAGAGTGATAAGTCACCCTTGAGTCTCCTCCTCCAGGCTAAACACCTCTAGCTCCCAAAGTACTGATAACAAATGATGGAGAGCAGCTTAGGGAGCCAGCTCCCTCAGCTGCCTGATGGATAAATCCCGCCCAGTCTCTTAAACTTGTGAGTGTCTAAAGCTGCTTTAGGAGCTGTTCAAGACCCTAAACTCACAGCGAGGGTAACAAGAAGACCAGGCAGTTCCACATGCTGCAAATTCTGCAGGGTCAGAAATGGAACCAGCTGTGGTGCGAACCTGCTGGTCGGCCAAGGTCACCAGAGCAGGCAATGGAAAACAAATTGACGTGAAACCGGAACCTTTTTGTGGGCAAAAGTCATAAACTTGTCTCAGTCCCCCCAAAAGCAGCTTGTAGTGGGCATTGCATCATTAATTACAGCCACTTGTTGTTCTAACTTTCTATTTAGGAAGCTTCTAAAACGTTTGCATTGTTGTTTGCATGCACAAATCACCTGGTAGGCTGCTGGTTGGCTTGGCGTCTGTACCTCAGTGGCACTGGCACTGGTAAGGGCAGAATAAACACTAGTGCCTGCCCCATCTAACTTAAAAGATGTGGTATCCCATGTATTTAGGAGTGGAGCTGATGCCTTATCTGCAATAAGCTACTCCAGAGAAGAAGCCTCTTGGAGAAACTGAGGCAAAGCAATCAAGCTCACACATCCACGTGTGCCACGCTGCCAGCAGCAAGGAGAGGCAGAAGGCCCTTGGTCTGGATCGGTTCCAGCAGTTTATTTCCAGGTGGTGCCGAAGGGGTGTTCCAGTGCCAAGGGGCTGATCATATGCCGGTCCTTGGCTTAAGCAAGGGTTACAACAGCCTTGAGGCACAGGGGCAGTGCAAAGGACAGGTAAGGTCAAGGTCCTGTAGGGAGACAGGGCCGGTCACCAGGGAGGCACCAAGGAATGGGAGAATCTACAGGGCAGGGGGGACATAGGGCAAACCATTACAGAGCAGCATTGGGAGGTCCTGTCTCTCAGGCAAGGCAGGTGACTATAATTTATCCTGCCAGGGCCAACTCCTAGGCATTATATCAAAAGGTTGCAGGGATTCCACAAAAAGATATCACTATTGCTGAGCTTTTGCTCTTTCATCTTCTCCTGAAGGTATATTTAATTTTCCCTTCCCAGTGTTACCTTCTCCATGAAAGATGTTTCTGTGTTTGCTTGGGTGCTCTGAAGATCCTCACAATTCAGGCACTCGGTTCTGTTAGTTTCCTTTCAAAAGACATCTAATAAAATCACCTATTAGTCCTGGGGTTTCCCCCCTCTCCTCCCCAAAAGTAAATGCGTTTAAGACTCTCCTCAAGGATAAATGTTTTGGAGCTGCTAATGACCTGCAGGGTTCTCCTTCCTTAAGTGTTTTCCAAATAGTACATAACTGTTAGAGGATGGCACATTTTTCCTCTCATACTGTGAAGGTCATGATGTGTGACCTGGGTCAAATCACATGTAGCTGGCTTTTTTTTTAACATATCCTTGGGTTTCAAGTAGGGGTATTCTTTGAACTTGATACACGACTTTTACTCATGATTACAGATCCAAAAGCCTGGCATTTCTCAATTTCAGAAACAACCTTTACTGGTTTACAGTTCTAGCAGGCCTACTTAAAGCAGGTATTTATTTGTGTTGTAACCTCTCAGTAGCAATTTCCATCTCTTCTACACTAGACTGTTATGTGAAATTTTTTCACAATTTCAGAAGACTTTAAAAGCACTCTTCTGAAGGTGTTGTAGTAAATGCTTCTGTTGATCTATATCGTTATTTTCTCCTAATCAAGCAAGACTCATGGCTTACAATTATGTAACTTGTTAGAGACTATTTTTAACATATAAAGAAAAACTGTGGGTTAAATTTTGCTCTGAGATATAGGATCAAGGCTTATTCTTTGAATAAGAGGAGCATTTGGCTCTAAAAATGTTAGCATTTGTTTTGTCAAGTTATAGGAACACTTTTTTTTTAAAACTGAAACCTTATGAACACAACAATTTTAGTCTTGTTATTTGTAAAGGCCAGAAAAATCACTACAGAAATGCGATGTAATGAATATCAGTTGAAAGTTTACTGTAGTAGTATTGTTAGCACTAAAGTAATGAATCTAGAGAGGGCTCCCTAGAGGACTCATTTAGTAAGTTGCTACAGATATTGTTTGACAAACAAGTCCCTCATGGCAATGCCCTTTCTAGCATTTTATTATTAATGGTAAGGTGAAGACTTTTTCCTGGCTGCACTTTTATCCTTGGGTAAAATTCTCATGTTCTTTTCTTTAGTTCATCTTCACATTTTCTACTATTGCCTCTAGGCAGTAAATTAAACTTCTAAGTTTAATTTTGCCTAATTTCTTTATGCTGAATGTATGTCAGTTTAAATAGGCTAGGCTTTTTAATAAAGTCATACTGGAACTTCTGAAAATGCATGAACATTTTTCAGTTTTGCCTGAAGACTGCAAAAAGGCACCTTTGCATTCAAAGATGGATTGCATACTATAGGATTAAATAAAGACACCAGCAGTATTCTGAGCTTACAGAGAGGGGCATAGAGAAATTGTAACCTTCTTTTTCTCATCACCTCTCTAAGATACAGATCACAATTCATGTATTGTGTCTACAAGAGTGCAATTTGCTGTATGTGTCTGTCTCTAGAAACCTATACCTCCAGGTGTCCTCCTTCCTTTTTTCTTTTCCCTTTTTTCTTCTCTAGTTTTTCCTCTCAGCTTCCTAGCATTCATCTCACTGCTCAGGTGAGCTAAAACATTACCAATCCCCCATTTTATGAGTAGCTCGTCACGTAAACCTCCTTCTGTCCTATAGGTGGTGTTACCTTACATATGCGATATGGTTTATTTTCTTAGCATGCCTCTAACTGTTTCTTCTTTGCAATGTATTTTTATTCCTGGAATTGTGATCTTGGGGGAGCAAGGTTACAGACCTTACAGTTTTCAGTGTGGCTCAATGTTATGCACTTTTGTTCTATCCCTTTATATATGGGCGCATATATATGTGCTAGGGAAAACACTGGGCTCTTCTTATGAAACACCAAATCATGCACTAAGTTTTCAGACCACCAGATCCTGATGTTGTGTTTGCAGAATGACTGCCTGTTGTAATCTGTACTTCTGTGCTACGTGTTTCAGCATAATTGTAGGTTCTCTGATATGTTGATACAAGCCTGAACAAGAAGTGTTTTGCGTAACTTTGTGGTGGAAGGGAGGAATGGTGTTGACACAATCAAAGCTGATTTTGATACACTGAGGTGATCACTCTATCATTTGTATCACCAGTTTCTTCAGGAAATTTGCGTCACCAGTTCCTTCTTCTTCAGTTGTGCAATATTCTACACTCTGACCAGCACAATCATCTCTTTTTTTCTTTTTCTGTGATGATAATTCTTGCATCTTTGCAATAATTTCTGTAGTCTTTGTGTTGGATGTTTGATTGTTTTTCCTGTAGATTTTCTAAAATAAGCTTTTTGTAATATTACTGGACTGAACTCAGTATTATGGAGTTGAATATTTACAATTATTTACTTGAAATTCTTTACCATGACAAGGCAGCTGTTCTCTCTTTGATGGAAATGTTTATCCAGAAAGCAGATGTGTTGTGTATTTTATTATTCAGAACTTGATTTCCACGATGAATGGTTTTCCCCTTGAAAATCTGTCCAATAAATCCTGCAAGACTTACTTTGTGATGATATTAGCATGGCTTTTGCATTGATGATATCAACGAGTTTCAGACATGCAGGAGAGAGGTTTTCAGAGTTTTGCTGCTACAGTGTAGAAGACTACAATATTAGCAAAGGGCATTAGTCTCTGATGTCTTTGGAACCTCCTGTTTACGTGGGGGGCCCTGTTTTATCCTCAGCGTGAAAGGTATGCTCAGTTCCTGACACTTAAGAAGGAATTAGACTTGGACCTATTTACTTAAACAGAGGTTTTTACTAATAGAGAAATATAAACATGAGACTTAATCAGAAGCTAACAAATTATACTCCACTTTTCTTGGCTGGATTGCTGGTTCATTCTCATGCAATCATTAACTCTGGAGGAGTAGCCTTTTTGCAGCATTGTGTTTACTTTGGATCTAAAACACCAAGTTCTTGGTCCACAATTCTCAGTAGTCACCTCCACTGACCACCTGGTGCATGCCTTGAGCTGTCTGTCTTCTTACACTTTGCCCTAATGTTCCATTCAAAAACATCCCTGTTACTCCAAATCATTGCATTTCTTTTACCATGAATGTAAATTAATGTATCCCATCTAGCTGCAGTTTATCCTTATCTAATAAAAATATAATCTCTTCTCTCTTGAGTTATCAATCTTTCCAAAACTCTCAGCATTCAGTAAGGTTGGACAATACATATAATTTTTATCTTATTTTCAAGACCCTATGCACTGCACTGTAAGTTTAGGCCTATCTCACTGAAATATTTTCACAAAGGAGTTGTTTCCAGACAGGGGCTAAGCCTCCTGTCTGGAAACAACTGTAATTAGGTAGGCACTATACTGCTATTGAAGGACTTACCTCAAGTGTACCATATAGTTAGCTGTCACATTGTATTTTATTGCTTAGTTCTTCTCTCTGTGTGCTGTAATGTCTCTCAGTATTTTCTTCCAGAATGTCGCTGTACAGTCTTTCTGATCCCTTTACAATACAGTTGCAGGAGGTGCCTGTGTTGTGCAGGGTCTAGTACAATTTTCTGTAGGCAGAATGTGGGCAGATTCCTATTAATTTTGGTCATCCACTATTTACTTACAGACACTGGAGAAGGCTGTTTACTCTGTAGTCAACACCATAATAACTTTTGTGCTTCTTATCACTGGCACTTAGCTACTCCTACAAGTCAGTTTCAGGTTTAAACAAACTACTTGTCAATCTTGTTTTGAGGCTTCTCTCTCTAACCAGTGTATTGGTGTTCAGAAATTGCTACACTTTCCTCATCATCTTGCTTGGTTTATTGAATGAACATTTAAACTGCATAGGAATATTGTTCTAAAGATGTTTAACCAGAACAGAAACAAAAGTGCAAATTTTTTTTTTTTTTTTTTTTTTTTTTTTAGGAAATAAGATGGAAAGCAATCTCAAAGATATTTTGTGGAGCTTTACATGGTCACCAGCAAATCTATGTATTTAGCTTTTGAAAGACCTGTATGTTTTCAAATATGTTGAAGATTTGCAATCCCTATTCATAATCTGTGGAATGTGTACATTCTCATCCTCCTGTTCTGAAGTGCTACAACTATTTGTGAAAGGTTACATATCATATCTCATTTGCCAGTACTTTGGCAAGAAATCCATTAATATTAATCTGGGAATGAGGAATTCAGGAAATGAGAAAACCCTGTTTGAATGCATCTTAAATGATACATTGGGTTCCACTGGTTTTTAACACTAAAAGCACCTGGTAAAGAAACATTATTGCCCAGAATTCAGTCAGAAGACATAGTTACAGGAGTCTTATTTTACATATTAACAACAAATGGCAGAATTGTTATTAATTAAAGAAATTGAAATATTCTTAAGCTGGAGTCCCTTTTAGTTTCCTGAACCCTTAAGTGATGCAGGTGTTGGTTGTGGGCTCATCAGACCCTTTTGCCAAAGAACTGGCACTCCCATTTTTGTGCTTTCACTTGAAATAAAAAAAAAAAAAAAAGTATTTTGGGCCATTATTTCACAGTTTAAACTTTAAGCCAGAGTAAGCAAACACACTACTGAAAGGAGCAGATTTTTTTATTTTCCTCAGTCCCTCCCAGTTCACTCCCATGCCTTGTTTTCTGCTGACAGGGCTGTTTTCATGGCTGTGCATTGACCCGGCTCAGGGAATTGATCTGAGTTACAATTAACCAGGCAAAACCCAGTAAGTAAATGAATAATGGTTAATTGTGACCCAGATCAAACAACTTATCCTTTTAACCACACACATGAATGCATGCTCATGCTGGTGCCAAGGAGGGAGATGTGAGGGGGCCTGACAGGCAGTGGAATTGCTTCTTTCAGCAGCTGTTACGTCAGCTTATGATATTAAAACATTAATGCACTGCCTCTGGGGGATTTGTTTTGGTTTCTGTCATAGCCTTGAGGGATTTGATATGCTTTCTGTCTTGGGCTGTTTATATTGCTAAAATGTTTTATTTTGCAGGAAGCACTATACCTATAAGTAGGTACAAATGGGGCTGTTACCTGAATCCTTTAGGAAACACGTTATAAAGTGACAGTAATCTGCATCAATTAGCATGTTAAAATGAAACTTGACAGAGAGCTAGGGGAAGATATAAAATCCCTACACGTTTTTATTGTTGACAGAAGAAAGTGGTTCCAGTAAGCAAAAGACTGCATCACAAGCTTTGTACCCTATCAAACAATTGTTGTAGTAAACATTTTTCTCATGTGTGAGATTCTCTGGGCGTTGATGTTTTGTAAGTGGCAGAATTCTCTGCTTCTGCTTGTTTGTGATCACCCTTGTGCAGCCCACTGTGCAGTGCTGACACCGGTATTTGTGTGGGCGTTCCGTGAACCGGATCAGAGAACTGATGCATTTAAAAAATAACCCACACAAGAGGACCCACTAGCTGGACCAGTTTCCCATTTTGATTTACTCTCTCCACAAAAATAGTGGAGCTGACACAGCTCCGAGCACAGTGACTCTTTGAGACGGCATGATTGCTGAAACATTTACATTTGGTCTGCATCAGTATGTTTAGTGATACTTAGTTCTTTCATTACTTCACCTTTCCACATGGTGACAAGTGTCAGCAAAGAAGTTGTAGCAGTAAATCACAGTTGGGTTGGAGTTAAGTACAGCAGGGCATTCTGCTTGTATCCAGTGTAATTGGAGAGTGGTTCCTGCTAATTAATTTCCTCCCACAGCTCAGGGCTTGGATGACCTAGGAGACTCCAGGCCACCATAAATCTGTTGACAAGGGTATGGTGTTGGTCCATGTCAGAGCTTTGCTTGAACCGCTTGCACAGCTCAGGTGTCAGATTCCTCTTTAAATTTGAGCTAGTGATTTTTTGGGGTGTTTATGATGTTCTTGGAAGCTACCCTAATACATAACATTTTTCCTTCGTAATTCTTATTTGCATTGTTTCTGTTTTAGGCAAGTTTAGTTTTGAAATTGTGGTCAATTTTAGTCAGTATGTATGTCTTGGTTTAACCCCAGCTGGCAACTAGGTAACACACAGCCTCTCACTCAGCACACACAGAGAGAAACTGATGGGATGGCAAGGAGAATTGGAAAAAGGTAAAACCCTCAAGTAGAGGTAAGAACAGCTCAATAACTGAAGCTAATAATAATGATGATGGTGACAATGGAGAAACAAAAAGAGAGGTAAAACCCATGACCCATAGCAGAATACATTTGCTCACCCCCCCTTCCACTGACCAATACCCAGCCCCAAGCAGCAAATGGCCTCTCCCAGACAATTCCCCCTAGGTTATATACTCAGCATGATGTCTGTGGTATGGAATTTCCCTTTGGCCACCTCAGGTCAACTGTCCTGGCTATGCTTCCTCCTAGCTTCTTGTGCACCTCCTCCCTAGCAGAGTGTGGGAAACTAAAAAATCCTTAACTTTGGGTAAACACTACTTAGCAACAAACGTCAGTGTGTTATAAAAAATTGTCTCAACCTCAATCCAAACCTCAATAGAAGGAAGAAAATCAACTCTATCCCAGTTGAAACCAGGACAACGTATTTTATGCACCTCTCTTTCCTCTTCC
Organism: Acrocephalus scirpaceus scirpaceus; assembly: GCA_910950805.1. NCBI lineage: Eukaryota > Metazoa > Chordata > Aves > Passeriformes > Sylviidae > Acrocephalus > Acrocephalus scirpaceus. Next base: position 41,040,301 of record OU383773.1, on the reverse strand, counting down.
ATTGGCTTAACAACTCTTGATGGAGTAGGAACAGTAGGAACACAGAAGGAATGATACATGCCTATGGCAAAGATGTGCATAAGGACGTCATGATGTGGAGTGACTGGATGATAAAAACTCAGATGAATTTGGTCTAGAAAATTTTATATGATATCCATTCTATTTTTTAATATATATGCTAAAGTATTTAGCTGTAATAATTCTGTGATAACATCAATTTTGTGCTCAACAGCAATTGAAACAGAGCTGACTCTTTGCATCTTTGTCCACATCTATATGAATTGGATCAAAGTGCCTTTATATCATATAAATCTTATGAGGTTAAGGAAGTAAACCTGCTACCTCAATGCTTTGATGCTAGAGGTATATTTGAAATGATGTGAACCAACCTGATTTATTTAATTTGTTTTGAAGTTTTAATTTTTGTAATTTTTGTTTTAAATTGGATTGATAAGGAGGTAATATAAAGGAATCTAATAATCATTAGAATAATAGGAATACTTTCCTAAAGGGAAATCGCCCCCCCACACATCCCCACATACCCCTTACGGAGTCCTGTAACTTGAGAGTCAATTTAAGTAAAAACTTATTTATTACACTTGGTCAAAATTTTGAAATCCTGATACTTAAAATCTAGTGCCCCTTGTTTTTTCTTAAGTAAATCATCTCTCTTCTTCCTGTAAGTTTTTCTTCTCTACCTCTTATTTCCTTTTCTCAAATTACCCCTAAGTCTCTATTCTCCTGGCTCTCTCCTGCTCCCCACCAACCCAGCTTCAGACTTGCTCCTGTTGCTTTAAATAATTTCATTCAGTATTTATCTAAGGCAGGTTAATCCACATAGCTGAGATGCTTCTCTTAGAGGAGAGTGTTTATAGAAATGCCGTTTCCCAGTTAGATTTTAGAAGGTTTTTGTTTTCATGCAAGTCCCCAGCCATTAAACTCACAGAGAAAACCTTTAAATTATGTCGCTGTAATGGAGACCATGGCATTTTCCATTTCTGCTGCATGGAATCATCACTAAGGAAATCAGGAGTCTTATGACTATGAATAAAGGGAGAACTTGGGCTCTGGCTTGATTACAGAATGAACTGGGGCGGTCCTGGTGCCCTATACTTCCCATGGAGAGAAACTGAGCATAACCAGTAAATGGCCTTGAATTGTAGCTGAAATGAAAGTCAAGACTGTTTCTGCTCAAAAAAGAAACCCAAGCTGCTTAAAATGGATTTGGCATAAGGAGCAGAAGTTGTTATCATCCTTCAGTCTAATGGCACCCATTTTGTAGCAACAAGTAAAATTGTTTCTTGAAAAACAAGGTAAAGTTTGTTGAAAAACATTATGCCTCCTTCCTGCATATATACACTTAATTTGTGCATCCCAACAGTGGGATCCAAATCCCTTTGGGCCAAAAGTGTTGCCTCATGCTTAAAGGGGAAAATTGTGCCTGACAAAGAATTTTGTGTAGCTGCAGTAAGTTGATAGAATTTTATTGTCTCTGTTGTGGTGGAAATGCTCGGTCAAGGAGAGGATAATGATCCTCTTCCTCCAGTATGCAATGAATAGTCTTTAATTGTCCAGTGCTTTTAGTCATGTGTGGAAAGCGCTTTGCAGATATTTCCCTTAATATTAAAATACTTGGAAGGTGCAGAGCTGTAATTTGCCTCTCAGAAGATTTGAACTGATTTATCTTTGAAGACTCTAAATATGTCTGTTGTTGATTTTGGATCTGTTTTGGCGGTACACAAAGAAAATACAGTGTTATTTTATGGGGAGAGTACCTGATGTATGCAGTTATGGCCATGACAGCAGCTTTTTTTTTGTATGGCTCCAATTCCTATGATGGCCTAGAGACCCTCAGCAATGACAGTGATACATTGCTTTCAGAGATGAAAGCTATTGGTAGAACACCTCAGTGCTCCAAATTATCCTGTTTATTATATCACTGAAAACAAAATTGTAAAGTTCTTGCAATTAAAATAAAACTTTATCTTTGACTGAATGTGCTGGGATGATACTTTTGAACATGTTAAGTTGGGAAATAGGAATTTCTTTTGAAAAGTTAAATGCGGTCCTAAAGAGGCATGCAATGGAATTGTACCAACCTCATTTCTAACTCCTAACAAATAGATGTCCAGATCATACTGGTCACTGGTACCAGTTGTCATGCTGGTGGACAGCAGTAGGCAGCAGAGAAGCAAAACAATGAAGAGACATGAAGAGTGGGATGATTTCTACTGCTCATATATTGGAAAAAAGAGAATGATAGAAAAGGTAGGGGAAGAAGAGATATCAGGAAATAACTGAAGTATCTCATTCTATGAAAGAGGAGGCTAAATGATGAAACGCAGAAATAAAATTAAAAGAAGGATATAGTGGCATTATTTTATATATATATATATATATATCCTGTTAACAGGGGAAAAATAGTGGTAATTTTCTCATCCTTTTCTGCTTCATAAAGAAATGTGCCATTAATCTGGGTTAGGAATAAAAGTTAAAATATTTCAGAGCATGGTTGGCTTGTAAAATATTTGTCATGACTATTGCTTTGAGGAACATGTTCACAGTATGCTGTTGGTGTTTTACATCTTTATAACTAAATAGTAAAGCTGCTGTAAAACTGAGTGGGAAATAACATAAAATTCTATAGGCTTCAAATGAAATTCTTTACTAATTTCTCCCTTGGGATTTATAAGTAATGTGTGCACTAAATTTTTAGAAGACACTAGAGTGCAATATATGCTAATCCATTTTTTCCTTCTTCTCTGGGGGGAACTCAGCCAGTTCAACTATAGATTTCAGCTTCTGACAGACTTTCCTGCTTGGAAAAAATCCCACTCCCATACAGAAGGAACTTTTGCATATACACATGTATGACTATGCATGAATCCCAGCACTAACAGTTAGTTTCATTCATCCTGCATTTAGGAAAAATAGCTAAGTCTATTTATTAGTGACCTAAAATTTTTATATTTTTTTTTTTTTTTAATAGAAATCATGCTGGATAATTTCAGAGGACAAGAGTCTAGTGCAGCCTTTATCCTGATCTTAAGACTTGTTGTAAGCAGTTGTCTGAAATACTTGTACCAGCAGTGGCCAAGTCTGGAGCAAATGCTTGCTGCAGGTGTGTTCAATGATAAATGTTCCAGTTTTCTATCTCGTTACAAGGCTCCGTACAGCTCCTCCTCGTGGTAAAGCACTGGAAAACGAGGACAAGGAAGACGTTGAGGAGGTATCCTTTGTACTGGACCAGCACAGATAATCAAGTACAATATACAACCCAAATGAAACAAACCTCATCAAAGGATTCATGCTCTGTCAAATAATTAAGGGGAGTACAGATAAACAAGAGTGTTGTAGATGCTTACTTTCCTATAGAACAGTTTTCAGATTGCAAGGTGTGGTGCAATCTGAGTAAGTAAATGAAGTAAGATCAGAAACGTCAGCAATTGGTCACATTTGAAGCATAAATTCTAATGCTGCTTAACTCTACATCCAGGGTTTAGTAGTCTTTGACTAACCTGGAACATGTTGCAGCATCGATGTGTATTTGTAGTATCATTCCCCTTATCCCTACTGACAAACACAAGCTGTAATGCTTAAGTCACACTTCTTTAGTAACTGAAGATTCTTAACACAGTTTAAGAAATATAACACATATCCATTGTTTTATAAATAAACATGGGAGCTGTCTTCTTGGAGTAAGGCCATTAGGTGCATTCTAAGTTAATTATAAGGAATTAAATGCAAACTTGAGACAACCTACTAATTTTCTTTCCATCAGTCAACCTTAGAATTATTTTTAGCACCCTTTACATCACTGTTTATTTGAACTGTGTAAGTTAATAGCTAATACAGCTCTATGTTCTAGGTAATTTACTGCAACCCAGCCAGTTGCCTGAGACTGTTACCATTGGCCAATACTGCAGAAATGACACAAGTCCAGCTTTATCTTTGCATAGGGTGCAAGCTGATATAGATGGCTTTTGCAGAGCAGGAGCTGTCTGGACTGAACTGGAAAATTTCTGGAGCAGAAGAACTGCTAATGGCTTTCACTTATTTCAGTTGTTGCACTTGTAGTGAAATGGGTTGCGACTGAAAACGGCTAATTGAAATTACACATTAAGAAGAAATTTTTTTACTATGAGGGTGAGAGGTACTGTGTTGGGGGTTAGGTTTCTTTTCTTTTTTCACCTATAGAATTTTTTCCCAAGGGTTGCTTGGCAGCTAATTGCTGGTACTTATCAGTGCTCAGCTGAGACAAAAAAGATAGACCCTGGTATTTAGCTACACCCTTTGTCTCTGCGAGTTTCTCTCGAGGGGGCGAGAAAGACGGTGCTGGAAGGCAGCTTCACTTTTAGTGTGGTCTGCATCAGGAGAAGAGAGGGCTGCCGTTGCCGCGTGGGTTTCTCACTAGCACCACCGAGATTTGATCCTGAAGAGAGCTACTATCATCTGCTCGTGGTTCCAGGAAGATCCTGATTCCTCCTTTGCTGCCCTGCTAGAGTTGGCTCAGCCCTGTCCCACTGCCTCGGCGCTGTTTTAGAGCTGCTCTGCACCGCGGGCCCGCACTGGCCTCCCTGCCAGACACCCCTGCCCCCCAGTGACCACCGACGGAGCACCGAACTTCTTCCGATCCACCAGCCCGGGATACCCCACCGTTCCAGCTTAGTACCTTTTTTTTTAGAGTCCCCAGAGACCAGACTGCCCTGGGTTTTGTAAGACCAAGCCCCGTCAAAGTCCCTAGTTCTGTTTTCGCTATTAATTGCTGTAGTTGTCGTTGTTTGTTTGCCTTGTTATACCTATTAGTAAAGAACTGTTATTCCTATCCCCATATCTCTGCCTGAGAGCCGTTTTAATTTTTTTTTCTAAATTATAATAATTTGAGGGAAGGGAATTTGAATTATCCATCCCAAGAGAGGCCCTGCCTCTCTTTAGCAGATACCTGTCTTCTTTCAAAACCAAGACAGATTTTGGCGCCCAACGTGGGGCTTGAGGGCATTGGGAGAAAAAGAATAACAGTTCTTAAGTGACCTGATTTCTTATTCATTCTTGTTTACTGGATATAGAAACCATGTTAAGTAACGCCATGTAGTCTAACTTATCCTGGTTCGGGTGGCATGTAGTTGTGGCTTTATTTTGCCCATTTGCAAGCCCTTACCTAAACATGGGCCCTATAACAAAAGCTACTGTAGCTGTTATCCAGTTTGTTTTATGGGCTGATAAAGTGAAGAATTCACTGATTTTTAACTTGCTCTAGACAGCAAGCACGTAGATACGTAGCTATCACATACTAAGTAAGTGTATTTAGGGTTATTTTAGGAATAGTATACTCTGTGAAGAAATGACAGTGAGAGAAGTTTTCCAGACCTTTAGCCAGTTCCTTATGCCTACTCTACCAGCTTTTGAAGAGTTCAAATTTCCTCTAGAAACTAACCAAATGTTGCTGATGATCCTAGCTTATTTAGCTTTCAAAGATAAAGTGAAGTCAATTTAGAGCACTGCACAGACTAGAGATATTGCTGTAAAGCCTGATACTGTCCCAGAGACTAGAGATACTGCTGTGGGGCCTGATACTGCCCCAGAGGCTGGGAATGCTGCCATAGAGCCTGGAGCCAATGCCCCAGAGACTAGGGATGCTGGCCCACTGCCTGACCCTGCCCCACAGCCCACCCCAGAAATGAACCACCCCGATTGGGTGGGGGTTCTAGTGAAAGAGATACGTGAGATAAGCCAGGTGCTGAAAGAATACACTTCCCCAGCTGGTGAGAAGCCCTCCCCTTGCCCTGAAAAGGGAGAATCCGATAGTGCAGCAGTAGAACCCACAGAAGTTACAACCGTCCAAGTTCCAGCTGAACCACAAGACCAGTCACAACCAGCCGCAGTTGCCCCTGTAGAAACAAAAAAGTATAAGATGAAATCAGACCACCCAAGTAATAAAGATAAGAAAGGAAAGCCCTCACAGCCCACAGGAGAACCAGAGATTGAGATTGTCACCGAGTCCCTGACTTATGAAAGCCTACGTAATCTACAAAAAGATATTGCACGACAGAGACGTGAGGCTTATACAACTTAGTTACTTCGGGTTTGAGACCTTATAAGTACAAGCGTGCAACTGGATGGTGGTGAAGCAAAGAATTTGAGACCCTTGACCCAGGACTCAGGGGTGAATCAAGTATTTGTAAGAGAGCAAGGGCCCCTTCCCCTCTAGCAACGACTTCTAACGAGTGTAAAGGAGAAGTTTGTCCACAGAGACAGAATGCAAGAGCACCATCATAGAAGTCACTAGAAGACCCTTGAAGAAGAGATCCAACAGCTGAAAGAAGTAGCAATATTAGAAGTACTCTTTAGGAGGGGTGGACAGCATAACAATGACCCTGACAAGGTCAGGTGCACAGGGCAGATGTTGTAGAACCTGGCAAGTAAAAGGCCATCTCAATACACCACCTTCATTGCAATGATCAATCCTGATAGCAACCGAGAGACAGTGAGTTCTGTTGCCAACAGGCTCAGAAATTATGAGAGCATGATCAGTAGCCCAATGCAAGCTCAAGTCTCTGCCATAGCTAAAGAACTCAAAGAAGAGATAATAAGAGAGGTGAGGGAGGAAGTGAGAGAAGAGATGAAGAAGAACAGTTCCCATGCAGCACCAGTGCGAGTCACAAGCCCCAGAGCCAGAGCCCAACGCCCTCCAGCTAGAGAGAGAGGGTACACCCCAAGAGCTGACCTGTAGTTTTTCTTGCGTGACCATAGGGAAGACATGGGAAAGTAAGATAGAAAACCCACTTCTGCCCTGGCAGCACAGGTGCGTGAGCTCAAGGAGAGAAACACTAACCGAGGAGGTCCCACTAAAATGAAAGTAGCCTCAACCTCCCATGACCGAGCCACCAGGTATTATAGAAGTGAAGATGATATGTCAGATCCCCTTGAAAGAACCTCTACGATGTATGCCCAAGAAAGGAATAATAACCAGTGCTAGAGGGGCCCTGCCTCTAGCCAGGAAGAGGCACGAGAAAACCGAGTCTTTTAGACTGTGTAGATTCGATGGCCTAGCACATCAGAGCCACAGAAATATGAAGCTTTAGTAGATACTAGTGTGCAGTGTACCCTGATGCCATCGAGACATGTGGGGGCAAAACCCATTTCCATTGCTAGAGTGACAGGGGGATCACAGCAACTGACTCTGGTAGAAGCCGAAGTGAGCCTGACCAAGAAAGAGTAGCAAAAACATCTGATTGCAACTGGCCCAAAAGCCCCGTGTATCCTGAGCATTGACTTCCTCAAGAATAAGTATTACAAAGACCCTAAAAGACTCAGATAGGCTTTTAGAATAGCTGCTGTAGAGGCAGAAGACATCAAGAAATTGAACACCTTGCCTAGACTGTCAGAGAACCCATCTGCAGTAAGACACCTGAAAGTAGAAGAACAACGAGTGCCAGTTGCAACCTCGACAGTACACCGCCGGCAGTATCAGACCAATCGAGATGCCGTGATCCCCATCCACAAGATGATCCGGGAGCTGGAGAGCCAAGGGGTGGTCAGCAAAACCCACTCACCCTTCAACAGCCCCATCTGGCCTGTGCGCAAGTCTGATAGAGAATAGAGACTGACTGTAGACTATCGTGCATTGAATGAAGTGACACCACCGCTGAGCGCTGCTGTGCCAGACATGCTAGAACTCCAGTACGAGCTGGAGTCCAAAGCAGCGAAGTGGTACGCCACTATTGACATTGCTAATGCGTTTTTCTCCATTCCTCTGGCTGCAGAGTGCAAGCCTCAGTTTGCGTTCACATGGAGGGGTGTGCAGTATACCTAGAACCGACTGCCCCAGGGGTAGAAGCACAGTCCCACCATCTGCCATAGACTGATCCAAGCTGCACTAGAAAAAAGAGAGGCTCCAGAACATCTGCAGTACATCGATGACATCATTGTGTGAGAGAACACGGCAATAGAAGTGTTTGAGAAAGGGGAGAAGATCATCCAGATTCTCCTAGAAGCCAGCTTTGCCATCAAGAAGAGCAAGGTCAAGAGACCTGCCCGAGAGATCCAGTTCTTAAGAGTAAAGTGGCAAGATAGACGTCGCCAGATACCCACAGAAGTAATCAACAAGATCACCGCGATGTCTCCACCGACCAGCAAAAAAGAAACACAAGCTTTCCTAGGCGCCATAAGCTTTTAGAGAATGCACATTCCCGAGTACAGCCAGATTGTGAGTCCTCTCTACCTAGTTACCCGCAAAAAGAACGATTTCCACTGGGGCCCTGAACAGCAGCAAGCCTTTGCCCAGATCAAGCAAGAGATCGCTCATGCAGTACCCCTTAGCCCAGTGAAGACAAGACCAGAAGTAAAGAACGTGCTCTACTCAGCAGCTGAGAACAATAGCCTGTCCTAGAGCCTTTAGCAGAAAGTGCCAAGTGAGACTCGAGGCCGACCACTAAGATTCTAGAGCCGAAGCTACAGAGAGTCTGAAGCCAACTACACTCCCACAGAGAAAGAAATCTTAGCCGCCTATGAAAGGGTTCAAGCTGCCTCAGAAGTGATTAGCACAGAAGCACAACTCCTCCTGGCGCCCCGACTGCCTGTGCTGGGGTGGATGTTCAAAAGAAAAGTTCCCTCTACCCACCATGCCACCGACGCCACATAGAGCAAATAGATTGCCCTCATCACACAGCGCGCCCGTATTAGAAACCCAAACCGCCCTGGGATTTTGGAAGTTATTACCAACTAGCCAGAAAGTGAAAGCTTTAGTCTCATAGACGAAGAAGAGCAAGAACAAATGACACGAGCTGAAGAAGCACCACCGTACAACCAACTGCCAGTAGAAGAGACACAGTACACTCTTTTCACTGATAGTTCCTGTCGCATTGTAAGCATGAACCAGAAGTAGAAGGCAGCCGTGTGGAGCCCCACACGACAAGTTGCACAAGCCACTGAAAGAGAAAGTAAGTCGAGTCAACTTGCTGAACTCAAAGCCATTCAGTTAGCCCTAGACATTGCTAAAAGAGAAAAGTAGCCAAAGCTCTACCTCTACACTGATTCGTAGATAGTAGCCAATGCTCTGTAAAGTTAGCTAGAAAAGTAGAAAAAGGCCAACTAGCAGCGTCAGAGAAAACCAATCTAAGCTGCTGATGAATAGAAAGACATTGCCACTCAAGTAGAGAAGCTGCCTGTGAAAGTCCGCCATGTAGATGCCCATGTCCCCAAGAGCAGAGCTAATAAAGAGCACCGAAACAATGAGCAAGTAAATCAAGCTGCCAAGATAAAAGTATCAAAGATAGACTTAGACTAGCAGCACAAGGGAGAGCTGTTCCTAGCTCGATAAGCCCATGATGCTTCAAGACATCAAGGCAGAGATGCCACCTATAAGTAAGCACGAGACCGAGAAGTAGATCTAACCATAGACAGTATTTCCCAGGTTATCCATGACTGTGAGACCTGTGCTGCGATCAAGCAGGCCAAGCGGGTGAAGCCCCTATAGTATAGGAGACGATAGTCTAAATATAAGTATAGAGAAGCCTAGCAGATTGACTACATCACCCTTCCCCAGACCCGCCAAGGCAAGCGCTATGTGCTGACCATAGTAGAAGCCACCACTAGATAGCTAGAGACCTACCCTGTGCCTCACACTACTGCCCAGAACACCATCCTAGGCCTTGAAAAACAAGTCCTGTAGAGACATAGCACCCCTGAGAGAATTGAGTCAGACAATAAGACCCATTTCAAGAACAGCCTTGTAAACACCTAGGCCAGAGAACATAGCATCGAATAGATATATCACATCCCCTATCATGCACCAGCTGCCGAGAAAGTTGAACGATGCAATGGCCTGCTTAAAACCACCTTAAAAGCACTGGGTGGGGGGTCTTTCAAGAACTAAGAGATTAATTTAGCAAAAGCCACATAGTTAGTGAACACCAGAAGTTCCACCAACCGAGCAAGCCCTGCCCAGTCTGAGCCCCTGAGAACAATAGATGAAGATAAAGTTCCAGTAGTACACATGAGAAGTATGCTAAGAAAAACTGTTTGAGTTTATCCTGCCTCCAGCAAAGACAATCCCATCCGTGGGGTTGTCTTCGCTCAGAGACCAGGTTGCACTTAGTAAGTAATGCAGAAAGATAGACAAACCCAATGCATACCTCAAAGAGACCTTGTTTTAAAGTGAACTACCCATGCCACTGTATCTGTACCCATATCTGCATGTATATATGTATATAATTAAGGTAGTGCATGTATGTATATAGTTTAGAAGTTTAAATTCAATGTAATATGTTAGTATGGGAAAAAATTCGGGGTAGATTAATGTTGGGGGTTAGGTTTCTTTTCTTTTTTCACCTATAGAATTTTTTCCCAAGGGTTGCTTGGCAGCTAATTGCTAGTACTTATCAGTGCTCAGCTGAGACAAAAAAGATAGACCCTAGTATTTAGCTACACCCTTTGTCTCTGCGAGTTTCTCTCGAGGGGGGGAGAAAGACGGTGCTAGAAGGCAGCTTCACTTTTAGTGTAGTCTGCATCAGGAGAAGAGAGGGCTGCCGTTGCTGCGTAGGTTTCTCACTAGCACCACCGAGATTTGATCCTGAAGAGAGCTACTATCATCTGCTCGTAGTTCCAAGAAGATCCTGATTCCTCCTTTGCTGCCCTGCTAGAGTTAGCTCAGCCCTGTCCCACTGCCTCAGCGCTGTTTTAGAGCTGCTCTGCACCGCGGGCCCGCACTGGCCTCCCTGCCAGACACCCCTGCCCCCCAGTGACCACCGACAGAGCACCGAACTTCTTCCGATCCACCAGCCCGGGATACCCCACCGTTCCAGCTTGGTACCTTTTTTTTAGAGTCCCCAGAGACCAGACTGCCCTGAGTTTTGTAAGACCAAGCCCCGTCAAAGTCCCTAGTTCTGTTTTCGCTATTAATTGCTGTAGTTGTCGTTGTTTGTTTGCCTTGTTATACCTATTAGTAAAGAACTGTTATTCCTATCCCCATATCTCTGCCTGAGAGCCGTTTTAATTTTTTTTTTCTAAATTATAATAATTTGAGAGAAGAGAATTTGAATTATCCATCCCAAGAGAGGCCCTGCCTCTCTTTAGCAGATACCTGTCTTCTTTCAAAACCAAGACATACTGGAATATGTTGCTTAGAGAAGTTATGGATTCCACATCCCTGGAAGTATTCAAGGCCAGGTTGGAGGAGCTCTGAGCAACCTGGCTTTGTGGGAGGTGTCCCGCCCTGCCCGTGATTGGGGGGTTGGAACTGGATGATTTGCAAGGCCCCTCCCAACCTAACTATTCTATGACCCAACAATATATATGACATGAGAATTCCTGCAAATTCTGAGGCAAAACTGAGGAAATTCCAGATTTGCTGAAGCCCAGAAGAGGTCTGCTGAAAAATTCACATGCTTGCCAAGACTAGAGTGTTTTCATTTTTCCCTTGCACTGCTGATGCAATTTGTAAACAAGAATGCTGCGAAGTCTGGTGACTACTTTGCAAGTATTTATTACAAGAAAGCACATTTTCTTATTAAACTTTGGTTTAGTTTTTCCTTTGCTCCATCTTTTTCTGGTATTCTATATGGGATTTCGTTCTTATACTCCTCTTGATGGAGTGTCTTCAGAAGTGACTGATTTTTTTTATACCTACTGAGAGCAAATTAACGGGGATACATCTCTCCTCCACAGATAATTCGAGGAGTTAGGCTTCCTCACAGTGTTCTTTGGCTACCATAAAGCACAGGAACAGTTTTAAGTATTACAGAAGTGTTACCTTTGTCATGCTTATGCTTGTAATATCTTTTTAATTGTCCTTTTTGATCAAGCATTCAAGTAAATGCAGTTTATTGATGAAGTTCTGCAAAAAAGTATTCATCTATCATATTGTGTTCTTAAAACACAGATGTGTTCTTAAAACAAACACTTTCGTAAGTCTCTGTTGTACCTGTCAGCACATTTTATTGCTGTGCCCCAGCATGTATGGATTACCACATCAATTCTAGGTTTTTGCACTGTTTTGATTTGCCAATGACCTCTCCACAAGCTCTGCAATTTACTATTAACAATATTTGTTCTTTGGCTCAAACCTAGGCCGGCAATAATACCAACCTGCCCAGGGACTGGGTTTAGCACAACTTGTATTCTTTGCTGCTCCTTTTCCCGAGGCTGCCTCATTCTGGGTCTTTAATCACAATCTGTAGAAATTGAGCCTACTATAGGAGGAGGAGAGCAGTTCTTGAAGCAATAAAAAGGACATTAGAGCAACACTTAACATAGTCCGAACAAACTTGTCTTGTTTGATGATACCATTATTTCCTGACAGTCCTGACCCCTTTTTTTTCAGATAAAGTCCAAACCCTTGTAAAGTTCTAGTAGGTGTTTTACTACATTTTTCTTTTCATTTTAGGCAGATCTGGAAGCTGTCTTCTCCTAGCTCCGAGTAAAAATGGCAGGACTAGTTTCACAGGCTGACCACTGTCTGATCACTGTTTGCTGGATCCATCCAGTTGTTCTTGAGTATTTTGAGCAAGGTCCCAACATCCTCTCAATCTCTTTGAATCCCAAACCTCTGTCATCAGCAAGAGTTCATAATAATTATCCATTTGTCTTGAGTTTATCCAAATGTCTATATACAAGTACTCTGGTGTCAGCAGTTCTGTGATGCTTATCCTCTTATAAAACTAAACTAAGCCCTTTAAAAACCCCTAAAGTCTGAGAAACATTATTTACCACCTCGACTAAGAGAGTACTTTCAAAAGGGCTTTGAAATACAGTCTTAACCAAAATCTTTTATTTCAATGCACGTAGGGAGCTGGATGTCTAGCCGATTATTGTATGCACATTGTAGACAAAGAGATATCCTGCATAGTTCAGCTTGGCTGGCCCTCTCAGTAATTACACTTGTAGCATCCAGTTCCTTTTATTAGATGCCTCTACTCATATGGTCATGATGGGCATTCTAGCGAGAAGAAACATCAAAAATACTAGGTTTCCTAGCCACAATCTCATGAGTAAACAAAGAATGCTTCAGTAAACATGGTCTGTGAAAATGAATAATTCTGAAAGGTGGTATTACGTTTTTCTTGGTAGATGTCATCATAAGTACTGCTGATTCGCTGAAGTGCCCACTTCAGGAAGACAGTATCAGTGAAGTAATTAATCCTTCATGATTCCTTTGTGCCTTGAAGCTTTTGTTTCTTGTCTGACAAAAAGAAACATTCTGTCTCTGTGTTGTTGTTTCACATGAAATTTGTCACTTCCTAGAAATATATTCTTAGCTGGAATTGTAGCTGCCTTGCTCTTTTGACACAATGATATTTTAATATCTTTTCACTGAGAAGAGGGGTGCAGCACTTTATTGAATGTTTTATTTAAGTCTAGTTCAGAGTTCAGGCTACATGTGAATTTGCAATGTGATTAAATCTCTGTGAGCTCCTCAGAGTGTCCCATAAATTAATGCTTTGGAGAAACACTAGGTGGACACCTGGATCTTCTGAAGCTGTATGAATTTTATGCTACATGTTCTCATTTAGAATGGCATGCACTAGGTCTTCTTTTGTTTCTATTTCCATACCTTTGGCACTTACCCTACAAACCTGCATTCAGTACTACTGTAAACAGTATCAATTATTTTTATGACGGAAATAATCGCAGTACCAGTAGGTGCAGGAAAAACACTGATTTTACTGATTTTGGTGACCATCTCAGAGAAGCTGCTCATATGGAAAAGCCACTCTGTACAGCATAAGCTTCTGATCACCCTTATAAATAGACTTGTCACCACTGGTGATTTTTATCACTCTAAGGGACTTGGTCTTGGCTGTGAAAAGGCATCACAGTCTTCTGTCTCACATGATGGCCTGGTAAAGCCAGGACTGATGGGATGAAGTAGAAAATTGTCGGTCCATTAGTCTCTTTCCCCCTGTGAGTCCTCAGCTGAAACAGCTAAGGTACTACAAAGCAGTAGAGATGTGAGGAATTCTGTTCTCAGTGCAAAACAAACATGAAAAGCCAGCCTTGTTAGATGATGCACAAGAATCCTTTGCTGTTTGCAGAATCTTCTAAAAATGAACTCAAATTATCTAGCTATTTCTTTTTCACATGCATTAAAAAGGAGTAATGTCTTAAAGTATTTTCCATGAGCATCTCAGAAAAACTAGCACACTTGGGAACAAAATATTGTATTATGAAAATAAATTCTGAGAGGCACACCTTGAATGTTTTGAATATGCAAGCTACAAGAGCTTTATAGCTGCTTTTCAGATACAATACTTGCTTCTTAGTTCTTAGATCTTTGATAGACTGTCATGGTGTAAGGTGAATGTGGTGAATTTGCTTCAGGAGCTTATTACATACATATTTAATACAGGGCTAAATTGTTTAAATTTTGACAGAGTCACGTGGAATACATCCAGGTTTCGGAACATTAGAGATTCCTTCAAGGAAAAATGCACAAAAGTACAAAATATTATGCAAGTCAGACTTTATGAAAGGTCATTTTTCTTATTATTTATTTGCAGATGCTTAAAAGTGTTGGCACTTCACATAGGTGAAAGGAGAGATGAATTTATTCAAATCTTGCTCAGAATGGTTACTGCTGGGACAAAAATATGTTCCATTCAAAGTACCCTCACAACAAAACAGGTCTGACATATAGACACAGATAGGAACAGAGTCATTCAGCAGTGTTCTTGCAATCCTGGGTTACTTTGATTATGCTTGAATAGATTACTTAGCTGTAGACCATTTTCTTAAACTGAAGCATTTGGGATAAGAGGGACAGCCAATACTGTTGGAATACCTCTCTGGTGACCTGAGTAGTCTTATCTCCAGAGGCAAGAACTATTTTGTTGCTTCTCTTCTAAAATACCACTAAATGTAGTGGCATTTTAGGTAGCACTTGCTAAGCTTTGGAAGGAACTCAACTTATCAAATAATTGTAGAAGAAGCAGCTTGTGAAAACCTGTGAAAAGAGGATCAGAGGCCTTTAGAGACAAACTGGTTTTGCTTTCTTCATCATCCATGAAATCTCCACACTTGTGGAGAGTGTGTAATTCTTTTAAAGGTGAGGTTTGTTCTACATGACTGTGTATCACTGAAGGCATGATGAAACACTGGCGTTCCAGTGTTCCAAATTTTCAAAAATGAAAAGTAACCCTTCTGTGGGTCCAAGCACCTACTGTAAAAACTGAAGTACAAATATGTCAATTCTTCAGTGGAAGTTTATAAAAACCATCTTCTTCTATCATGAAGAACAACATCATGTTCTTTCTCATTTGTTTTTCTGTTATTTTTGAACAAAACCACTCAGTGTAACAAAAATCAGTTTGCTTTCTCTGGCAAAAGCAGCCCGTAACATAGTCATCTTTTTGTGCCTCTGTCTCTCTTCGGAAAGCTGATTATATCTGTAGATGACATATTGGGCAGTATTTACATTATACATATTTGAGGAAGATTATTTGGATCAATCTTCTGCTTCCTGCGGCTGAAACCACTATCTTTGTGAAGATATGAATGGAGCAGCTTCTGTAGTCTAGCTGAGCCAGGTAAAAAGGGTCTAAAATGTCACCTGTAAAGATATAAAAATAGAAAAAAATTATGAACATGTGTTGCTTAGTATTATGGTAAAGGTTAAGAACCTCAATCCTTGTTGTTCTGGGTGCTGTCCAGAAAAACCCACCACAAAACAATGAACAAAGAGCTTTCCTGCCACAAAGAGCTTACAATTTAGGAGACAACAGGGTGGAGAAAGACAGTGAGGCATAAAGAAATAAACAGCTGCCAGTGAATTCATGGGAGACTGGTACAGTTGCCATTGCTGGGAAGGGAAGTGGATAAGAGCATGGCTTCAAATCCTCTATCAAGAATAAATATATTTATATGACATGCCAGAATTGATAACTACCTTGCAAGAGCTGATATAAATTCCCCTAAATAATGAAATCCATACAAACACACTTTACAGCCTTTACTATTTCTTCCAATTTTTAGGAAGGAAAAGAAAATGAACACATTTTCTGCTCCTTCCTCTGCAAGTATTCTGAGCCCTGGGACTTCAGCCTTACAGGAGTGATCTTTACTACCAGTGTTGTAGAACTGAGTATCTCAGCCCTTTGAATACTATGATCTGAGATGATTTAGCTTCTTGATGGGGTCAGTGGTAGCCTTGTCCCCAGTGACTATAGAGCAACAATGTTCAAGATCCTGAGTGGGATGAGGTAGGCAAAGAGCAAGGGAGAACTCAACTTTAGTAGAGAAGACTTTGGCTTACTCATGGGGAGCTGGTGGGTGAGATCCTGTAAAAGGCATCACTGAAGAGCAAAGGAGCTCAAATTATTACTCATAAGGAGCAAAATGTTGTCCATGCCAGGACTCAGGAAAATGAGTATACATATCACAGCTTGACAAAATAGGGAACATGTGGCTCAGTTCCAAGGCAAAAAGAATATATATAAGAGGCAGAAGCAGACTACAAAGAAAGAATATAGAGGCTGCCCATGATGGCATGGGTGGCTGTAGAGAAGCAAAAGTTCAGCTAGAGCTGAAACAGACAATAAACATCAAGGGCATGCTTACTGCTAATTTAGCAGCAAAAAGAACAAATGATGGAAATGGCCCTTGGCTGAAAGTGCTGCGTAAATTAGAGGCAGAATATTTAAAAATGCCTCTGTCTTTATCAACATTTCCCAAGCCTTGTGCCCAGAGATGTGTTCAAATAGGAGAGAGAGAGTGTTGGATGGCCAAGTGAGAGTTCACTAGAGAGATCTCAACCTGTAAAAATACATGGGACTAGATGGGCCAGCCTTGCTTACACCTTTTGGAAATTATGGCTCAAGTCCCCTTGGAACCCAGTCCTCACCACAGGAAGGAGAAGAAGGTCACTGAGAGCAGACAGTGTGGGTTTGTCAAGGGTGATTTGTCACAATGGAATGACTAGATCTATGAATGAGGAAGGAGCAATGGATGTTGTCAGCTTTGACTTCAGCAGAATGGTAAAGTCTTGCACAGCTCTTTTCTGTCCAGGTCACAGTGTTACAGCCTAGGTGGTAAAAAACCTGAAAATTCTAACAGTTTCAGTTAATTCTTCAATCAATTTTTGGGTGTTTCCAGTAGTACACCTTCTGCAAATGGCCTTTATACTATCCCATATTCCAGTTATTCCTACCTGTACAATTAACATCAGGATTTTTTTTTCTTTCTTTCTCCAAATGTTCCATTTCAGATGTAATGATATGAAGTAGCCTGCTCTGCCCTGGCAAACAAGTCATACCTCCTCACTCCTTGTCTCCCTTATTATAGATATCTCTGGGGTTTTTGTTGGGGTTTTTTTACCCCTGTTGCCTTCTTTCTGAGTTAAATGTCATTATTGTATACTCTGGCTCTACTCAGTGTTGATTCATGCAACACACTGGTAGCATGCTCTTCTGAGAACTGCTGTGTTGCTTAAGCAGTAATTAAAGTCTTACTCCCTGAGGTTAATTTTTCCCTACACCAGTTTTTCCATTGTTGTACTGAGGAAGACACCTTGATCTTGTTGAATGGAAGTTTGTGTCATCTGTATTGGCAAAAAGAACTATAAGAAAAGAAGCTGCAGTTTCACAAAGCCCTCTCTGCAAAGAAGTACCGACCAAATGTTTTGGAGTATGTAACATTCTTATCACAAAAAGATGATTCTGTGTCCAAGTCAGCTTGGAGGGTAGCTTCAAGAGCATGGGTCTTAGAGGCTGGCCACAGGGGTCTCCCCATTTTTTAACACAGTACCTCAAATACCTATAAGAGCTTGAACTTAGGTTTGTATTTATTAGTGTAATTCCTTGCATATTCAAGATTTGGTGCAATGGTAAATCGTTTTTCCTTTTATCTACTTAATAAATGCATCTAAAAATTCCTTTAAGTTCGCAGTTTTCCTTGATCTTAATTCACATAGAATAAAGGAACAAAGTATTCATTAATTCATCTTATTAAAGCTGATTATAAATTAAGATTCACTAACTTAAATTGTAGTGTACTGTGGACCCTTATAACAATTTCTGCATTATGTAACAGGATTGTTTTTGAAGAAAACACTTCTCTTCTGATGGCCCTTCACTGTAAAGAAAACATAGTATTCATATAATTCAGAAATGCCTCTTTAGATGCTTCACCTTTAAAGGGTTTTCACATTTCATTTTCAGTCTGAACTGTAGCAGCATCCACATTTATAAATGTCAGCATGAATTTGTCTCCTAAATTAATTTAATTATCTAAATATCAAAAGTAATTTCACACCTGCAACTCTTACTTAATTCGCAAAAGGCAACATAACTATCCTGGCCACAGTCTTCCAAACAAACTGTGGCTCTTGGATCTAGCTACAAGTATTATGTAGCCTAGGGTCTTAGTTTTCCTTTTCTTGGCTTAGCAGATTTGGTGGCTATAATGTTACTTAAAATCTCAAAAATATATTTAAAAATACCCATATCATAACATCTAAAGGAAAGAAGACTTTAGCATCTCCGAGTATATGAGTATCCCCATTTGAAAAATTGGTTGACAGGCAGAACAAAAATTGCACTATTTCTTTTTCTGCTTCCTGAAAGACCAAATGCAGAGATGTATCACATCACTGTCACAATGGATCATTTTAATTGTGGTGCTCAACAATGATGTGGTACTGTTATGATTGCACTATAAAAGGCTTTTCTGATACCTTCCTATTTTTAACTTTCAGTGACACTTGAAGGAAATTCTTTTTGTTTTTTTTCAAATTGACATTTTTAACAAAATGAAAGTGAAAAGAAGGTCTTCACTATGTTGGTTTTGTCTAAGGATTTTGGGGGAGGGAGAAAGGAAAGCACATGAACTGGATTTAATTAGATAAAAGGGTTGCTTAAATAAGAATGAAACAGACATATTTTTCTGCCTTTATTATCAACAAGCAATCACTAAGTTTTAAATAAGGGAGAGACAATGCGTCTTCCCAGTCTTGCCCAATGAACAAATTAGCATAAATTGGTCATCAATAGAATAACCTTGAGGTTAGCAGGAATGCCTTAGCAGGGCGTTTGAACATATTGACTTATGATGTTCCATCTGGTACTGTGTTTCTTTGCTAAAGGAGATGAGAGTTACTTATCCTCCTCCCATCTCAAAAAACAGTGTTGCTCTCTCTTAATTTCCTTCCCTCCTTCCCTCCCTCCCTTCATATGAGCCCTGAAGCCTCTCTGCTGCTCTAGCTGGTGCAGTAAGAACTTGCTCTTCTTGTCTCAATCTATCTCAACCATTGTGCAAAGGAGTAAATCACAGCAGAAACTGACTATTTCTGAACTTATTGTGGGTGGCCCAAAATTTTATTGAAATAAAACTTGCAGGACTTTAGGTACTTTAAAAGTCTTACTTCATATGGAAAGGTCCTTGTGAGCAGACCAAAACCTTATTTTTCCTGAAAGTTTTAAGAATTATGAAAGTTAAGAAGATGCAAAAGACTTTATAGGAATCTTAGATGCAGTAAAGTGAGGCTGGATACATGAATAAGTAAGATCTATAGTGGGAGGAGATACTAAAAAAGCTGTGGGACATGTTGCAAATAGATCAGTATAAGGACAGTGCTATTTTCTCCTGAATTCTCCTCAAGTTTCCTGGAAAAAACTGCTGTTGTCAACTGACTACCACTGTGGTAGAAAAACGCTGTTTCAAAATCCATCTGTGTCTGTAGCTTGCTGATATCACAGATAACAACACAGCAATTTCCAAATTAGTCCCTTGAGCCACTCTTGTCTGCAGGCTGCATCCAGAATACAGACAATAGCTGTGTAGCTGCACCAGCAGTGTTCTGCACCACCTTTTCCCACTGTCTTGGATGGGGTTTGGCTCAGGTTTTTACAGACCAAAGTTTAAAATGTCCTTTCTTAATTCCCCAAAAATGTCTCCTTTGACATTTTCTGTAAAATTGTTGAGGTTGTACTTGTAAGAGTAGTAATTGCTACTTCCTAGAATGACAAGGAGGCCTCTTTAACACACCAATGCAAACTGATGCTATTCTTAAATATGGGATTCATGCACTTTTACATCAGGTACAGTTGGATGATGGAGCTGTGTCTGACAGGCACAAAGGAAGCCATAGGGTAAGGGATCCAGTCCAGGTTTCTGAGTGGTGATGAGGCAAAACACCAGGCTCAGATGGTTTGTATTTTATTCTAACCAGTATTTCTCCAGACACTCGTGCTCACTTTACCAGTCAGTAATGCAGCATTACCAAGACTGAAGGTGCTCTGTGTTGTAATAGCGGTCACAGACATTTCCCTGTTTCCTTTTTGTTAGTGGCCATGGTTCTCTGTTGTGCCTGCCTGGAATCCCAGCAGCCTGGCCTCTAATACACTCTTGTTCTCTTTGCAGGCCTACTGATTCCTGGGGGTCTTGTTCTGTTCTACAGCCTGTAAATGAGAAGGCAGGAGGCAGAAACAAGGAGTCAGTCTGATGTGTAGTAACCCAGTCAGTGCAAGTTTGGAAGTAAATCCCACTGGATCACCGAATGGTTAAGTTTGGAAGGGACACCGCCCGCAGAGAGAATCAGGGGGAGCAAAAGATGTAAGTATTCAGCTCCCTGCCTTGTTTTTTAAGATCTGAAACTCTTTCTGGGGGTTTTTGGTGAGTTTAGAGGCTGAAATATTTCCCAGAAAGTAAGCTTCTTGCATTCATACCAGCTCCCTCCTGCTGTACTTTGTCATGGTATATTGGTGTGTCCTTCACTCGCACATGACAAAGATCATTTGATCATTCCTGCAGTACATCAAGGCTGGTTAAGGAATGCATGAAATATGATGCTTGTTATGACACTTAGAGCTGAACTGTCCTTGGCAGCTTCTTCATGTGCTGTGTAATTTCCATGTACCTCTGAAGAAAAAAAAATAAAAGAGAGAGAAAGAGAGACTGGTTTTCTGCCAGGATATCTAGGAAGAAAAGTGTAATATGAATCAAGAGGAAAAAACTTTTGTTTGAAATAAAAGTATGGAGAGGTTGATACTGGACTCAAAAGTCATGATTGTAGTCTCACCTGCTCATTTTACACTGCCTCCAGTTGAATTACATCATGGGTGCTGATAGAAGTATAATCAGGGCCAAGACTGTGAGAGCCAGAAGACTTTATTGTAGATTGTCCCATGGTTGCAATCCAATTATCATTTAGCGTTCCAGGACTATTAATATTTTTGACCCATTTAAGGCCAAATTCTTTGGCCTCCCCAGTTCTTTGACTTGTCCTCCAGTAAGATTATATAAATGCAGTTAAATAGAACAGCTTGTACTCCACTCAGCTACTGAAATATCTAATAACTGTATATTAATAGTTCTATGAACAAATCATAAACCAATTTGTGCCCTTGCATCCTTTTTGAGAAAACAAGAAATGGAATATTGCAGATGCATTTGTTGACTTCCCTTAAGCCAGCTGCAACATGTTTAAAGTATGGTAAACTTCAAATGCATGTTATTTTGTCTCTCCAATCACTAGTTGGCAGTGAATGCCCTTAACAAAAGCATCATGTACTTCAGTTACTAAAAGTCAGGTGTACTAATGTTTTATAAACTGCAGGACTAATTTGAGAGGACATTGTTCTGAAAAATCTTCAGAGGTTGAAAGAAATCTCCCACCTATAATTGCAAAGCCTGATGTTTGTTAATAAGGAGGGGACTTCAGTCAGTCCATTGTGTATTTTGTAAAGATAAATCCACAGCTCTGTACAGGATCCAAAATTTGATACTCCCCAGTTTTATTGGAAAGTTTTCTCTGCCAGCTGAAGTCTAGGTGTTCTTTTTGAAGGAACCTCACTTAATAAGTTTTGTCATAAGATATTGTTTACATGGATAAAAATGTATAGTTATATTTTGAGGGGAATTCTCAAAACCTGTTATGTTAGTATATGTTGCAGTCTATATTGTTGTTTAAACATTTGTATTTCGGCTTAATATGTACTTAGAAAAGAACAAAACAAGAACAAATTATACTTTCTGTTTTTTGGATTAGTTCAGTGCATTGTTCCTGGTCTAGATGTAGTCATGCTCTTAAAAGACGATGAACACTTGCTTAGATGTGCTTCTTTTTGTCCTGATTACACTTCTTCTGAAGTCAATGGATGTCAGTGGTATTAGCAACTGCTTTTGGCAGTCCTTAGGAGGGATCTGGAAAGTGATTGCACAAGCTTGGTAATCTGTAGTTTACAGTATATGTATTATTCAGTACACCAAAAGGGTGGTATAATTGTTTTTTCTGTTGTTTACTTTTGCTTTGGCTTTTTGCTGTTAGTGGTAAGTTGCAAGAGTCTTTTAGTTGCATTAACAATGATCAGACTCAATTCCTTCCTGAAAGAATGAATTAAAATTAAAACAAGATAGGAAAATTAGGAGGGTTATTATTTTATAGTTTAAGGGATCTCCATTGCAGTAGAATCCAGCAGCAGACACCTTTGTGTCCCAGGTTTTTCTCATCAATAAGGGCATTAGTGCATACCTGTGATACAGAGTCAGCAAGCAGACCTAAATCTGGATATGAATGCCATACTTCTCATCCACAGTGCCTTCCACAGTAGTCTCCCATCAGTCTCAAAAGCTATTTGTTGTAAGTGTTATTGTAGATAATTGTATTTGGCATGAAGGAGGTCTTTAGGATGAGTTGCATACATCTCAAGGCTGTCTGCATACTTGTAGCATAAAGGAGTTGCTAAACCACCATGTGGTTTTTGTGAAGGCTTAGGGCAGATGCAAAGAGAACAAACAAAACCTGCAGTGTTCCTGCACCACCAAACAGACCTACACAAATTAATAGGCTATAAGCCCTTGTAGGTCTCTTACAGTAGTCAGAGGCTGAAAAGGTATGTGTCAAGAGGGACGCCCAACACCATCTGTCATGCAGGAATATCTCATACAACTTCTATTCAGTCATAGCAGACATTAGCAGGAGGCATGAAGTCTCTTTTGGGGTTGTTTGGTTTTTTATAAATGCTTTTTTCTTCCCTAAGAGTGATGAAGAGTATTCCCAGACCAATTGTTTTCTAGTTTTTAAAAAAAGAACTTTGCTAAAAAGATTTCCTCCCCAATGCTTCCATTAACATTTGATAGGATATCTTAGGATACTATTCACATATTTAAAGAAATGGAAAAATGGCTATAAATCCTTCATATTTTCATATATATTTTCATAGGTGTACATTCTTAGTCAAATGTGTTTCGTCACTTGAGAATAGAGAAGTTACAAAAACTAAATATGATGCCCTGACTTGCACTGCACAGTGCCAACTCATATTTAGAAAATGTTCAGGACACCTGTTTAAAAATGGACAGAATATTAAATATATGTTCAATTGAGGTGCTGAAGCACTCCCATTTTAAATGGCAACACAACAGGTTTTAGCTAGAAGATATAATATTCAAAAATTTTGTATCTCATTTTCAGAGAGAAAACAAACTGAAATGTTTGCCATATTTTGAGGAAAATTGATCTTTTCAGCCCCGCTTTGTTCCTTAGATCTGTCTCTAGTCAAAGCTGGGAATACTTCATTTCTGAAAGACATAGCAGAGGGAAAATTTGTTCTAGGCAGTTTCAGACAATCCACCAAGCTTTCCCTAACTGAATTATTTGTATCAGTGGGAGCTAGGCCTTCTTGAAATCATGCAGCCAATATTTTACCACAAGAAATTTCAGTAGGAAGAGTATAGTTTTATCTAATTCCAGATTTAATGCATTCTTCTTCTAACTGCTGATAATACTTCCTAAAGTTGTTAAATGCTTAAAGAGCAACTATTTGTAGCTTCATTGATCTCCTGAATGTTCTTTAAAAATATCAGCAATGCTCCTAAGCAAAAAAGGAATAAATTTATTTAATTTTATAAGATCTCATCCTTTCAAAACTTTAGAGAATCAAAAGAAAATGGAAATGAAGGGGTTCTTAACTGATAAGGGAAGCAGGTATACTATTAAGGATGAACACTGCATATTTTGCATGCAGTTTATTTAAAGTATATACAGTTATTGGTCTTTTCCCTGGGAGCTGTCTAATGCATGTGGAATTAAAATGCCATCAGGAATTTTTGTTTGTGTCTGGTTAGCTTTTTCCCTTCTGCTTCCTATATTGATCACAGATTTCACACTTGGCTGCCTTTTAACTTCATAAGCAACGTTCCCTGAACCATATGTAAGGTATCACTGTTTTGGAGGCTTGCCATTTGCAAAATTGTTTCCATCTTTCCTGGATTTGGTTAAAAATGGTTTGGCGGTGAGCATTTGATTTATGTACTTATCCCATTTATTTCAGCTTAGTAGGTCTTTCTCCTCTTTTTATCACCCTTCTTGGTGTATTGCACAAGTTTCTGTCGCAATCCCCTGTGCTGTGATAGAGGCTGGCCATGTGCTGCCTGAGAGGTCTTTCACAGTCTTACAGCCTCCTGATCCTGTTGCATGAGAAGTCGTATTTGGGGACTTAACTGCAAAACAAGATAGCTTAAATGCATTATTTTCAATATATGGGCTGAAGATGCAGAGGGTCAAACCTGCCAAAAATTGTAGTTTTCGTCCAAACCTGTAACTATTTGAAGTTTATCTGATTATCTGGAATGCTGTCATGTATGACAACAAATTGTATCAGCCATATTGAAGTCATTGTTCCTCATTGTGATTATTTTCAAATTTAAAGGAGGAAAACAATTTTCTACCTAAGCATGCTGTATTTCTTTATCACTACTATCATTTAGAAAGCACAGTTCTTGATAAGTCTTACAAAAAGTCGGTTCTCCTTGAAAATTTTTGTCTAGTTTCCTCAATATTATTGCTTTGACCAATTAGAGTACAAAAACCTTGCTCCCAAATACATACTTTCAGTTGTTATGGTTTTATTTTCACTTCTCTTCAGATATCTGTAATAGAATAGGAATAGCCTTGCAAGATAGATGATTCCTTGTAAAAAAAGACAATGTTCTGTGAGAAAATTTTAACAAAAGAAAATAATATTTTAAATTTGTCTATTTTTGTCTTCCTGTAATATTCATGCTTCTGCTGTAATGTTTTGTGGATCTCTAATATCTAGTTACCACTTTAACTTTAGCCTGCATACCCCTCTTTCTTTCAAAGATATTTGGAAGAGTGGGAACCATTTTCCTACATCATATTACAGAAGATTCAGGTGATTTTTGTCACAAAAAAACCCTTGAATTTTTTGTTAAAATTAATGAGAAATTTTCCAGTGATGCAGTTTTTTCCCCGCAGAAAATACCAATTCTATGGCTCCAAACATTTCATTTGGCAGAGACTGTGCTCATCTACAGTGTTTTTAATGTTGCCTAAGTGTCCTGGGCATGGGGACAAAGCAGAAAGGCTCACGTGGAAGTCTACATGAATGGTAGACTGTGTAGAACTCCCAAAGACCATTCAGTGGCACAAACTTTGTGTCCTCCCTACATGCATTTGCAGGAATCTGTGTGGTGATGATTCAAGCAAGAGGCCCCTCCAGCAGCAGATGGAGCTCTACGTTACACTTTCTGTGTGTATGGCTCAAAGTGGGTGTATGTCGACATCAGCAAGTCATTGCAGGCACATGCTGAAGTGATTGGGAGCTTGGTTTTTGATCCACAAACATGTATGTAAATACAGATGACACTTTTGCAAATCAGGAAGATATTTGTGGGGCCCTGATGAAGAAATTGTCTCTAGAAGAATGCTTAGAGGAAATGATGTTAGAATTTTGGTTGAAAGAAGAAACAGAAAGGAGTAATGAAATTGGTGAGATGTAACAAACAGAACTGAGATAAATACTAACTTTTATATCTATATCTATATTTATATATCTATATTTATATCTATATCTATATCTATATCTATCTATATCTATCTATGTCTATCTATATCAACATAGTTGCCAATGTAATAGCTTGGTAAGCAAGGAGCTGCATAATTCTGTGGCACCGGGAGATTTTAATGCTTCTCCCTCTGTATTGTTTGTTTGTTTGTTTGTATTCCTCTTCTTCAGATGATTTGTATATTTTCCTTCCCATAAAGTAGTGCCACAATGAGTGCACATCTCTGCCATCCAAACCCACCAGCAGATCAAACAGTTGTCTAGTATTCCTTTATTACTCCAAGGAGTAGCTGCTGTCAAACACACACAACCCATCCCAAATATTTCTGCTGTTCAGAAATACTTTCCAGAGGTATTTCCCATATTCCTTTATTTTCTGGATCATCTGGAAACTTTGTTGTCAGTATCTAAAGTACCTTTCAATGAAGAAGTTCTTATTTTGTTTTGATTTGTTTGTCTTAATTTCAGTTCTCATTCTCCCTCCAAACCTTTCTTCTTCCCAGACACAGTAAGATGTATTTTACAGCAAGGAAAAGCCAGTATGATACAGCCTCATTACACATCATAAGCTGCAACAACCATGATTTTCTTCATGGTTGTCTGTATAGAAAACAGGCAAAAAAAAAAAAAAAAAAAAAAAAAAAAAAAAAAAAAAAAAAAGAAAGTTTTGATGTTAAGAATGCAAATCCCGTTCTGAGAGGAGTGAATCTGTGCAGGTCCTCAGAAGTTAGTGGAGATTCACCGTCCATTTACTTTTGAATTAAGTCTGTTCCCTCTAGTAGTGGTTGTTACAGACTGATCTATTTCATTGCCTTTGCTATGTTATCAAGTTGTCTTCTTGATAAATTAATAATGTGGTTTTTAAAGACCTAATTGATATTACTGTAAAAGACACACAATTTAATTAGGGGTACTATAATTGCTTCAAGAAAGATACTACTTCATGTAATTAAAACATAAACTTAGGAACTATTGTACTTATAGTATTCAAATTTCAAGGTTATATATTTTTTAATTCCTTTTGAACAGTGTTCTGTAGTTTGTTTTTTTTTCTTAAATACACTACTTTTTCTGCAAAATCCATAGTCCTATGGTCCTTTCTTCTTGCTCCTCTTCTCTTTTCCTTGAAGTATTTTTGGTTTTATACTGAGGCCTCCTCAAGTGGACCATGAGATGAAGGCTGATATTGTTGCCCTTCCACTCCTTAGTATCTTTAAAAGACAGAATGGTTTTAACATTGCAGCCAATCAAAAACCTTACTTTTGATTTTAAAGTCTTGATTGCAAAAATGTGTTAACTAACATATTTTAGAAGTTTGGTATGGATGAAGAACTTCTGCTCAACATGCATTTAATTGCCCAAAGTGAGCTCTTGGGATCTGTCTTTCACCCATGTCTTGTGAGTCCTCCAGATAAGATCTCTGTCTCTGCTTCCTAATTGTGACTTCCCCTGTTAATATACAAGGTATTCCCTGATCTAATTGCAGAGCAGATAGCTCTTAAAATAGCTTAGAGAAATGTGCAGAAGGAATAATTTACTACAGTCACTTACTATAGTGTGTGTCAAGGGAAAGGGGAAACATCTTTTCTTTAATTTTGCATTGACATCCATGGTGGTTGCACTAAGGAACCACAGCCCACTGTAGACTCCCCATCCATATCAAACTGCAGTCCTTTTGGGCATAACAATGGATTATAACAGAGCTTCTCAGCAGGCTCGACTGTCTGATTAAAATGTTACTGCTGTTGTCTGTGTTACAACATAAATTGGGGAACTCCCCCCTGGCCAGAGTGCCAGGAGCCTTTGCAAATTGTGCTTGACAACTGGCCCGTTGGAATCGTTCAGCCCGAATAATCAGAAATGCCAACTTCTGTGCAACTTTGGAGTGCTTCCTAACTGACCTATTTTGGTTGGACAGAATATAGAAACAGTAGCTGTGCTCTGCATGTACTGCAACATAGTTTGGTTGTAACAAAAATGTGCAAGCTTTTTCTCTTTTCTTTCTTTCTTTCTCTCTTTCTCTCTTTCTCTCTTTCTCTCTTTCTCTCTTTCTCTCTTTCTCTCTTTCTCTCTTTCTTTCTTTCTTAAGGAGGGACAGGATGAGCTTTGGTTTTCACTTGTTAGGAACAACACTAACTAGACACAGTCAAAATTTCAATGTACCAGAACAATGCAACTTACTCCCAGATCTATTCTTGGCTTCAGCACTTATGACAAGACCTGGGACTGAAACTGACTACCTCAATATAATATATAATATATAATATATAATATATAATATATAATATATAATATATAATATATAATATATAATATATAATATATAATATATAATATATAATATATAATATATAATATATAATATATAATATATAATATATAAGATAAGATATAAGATATAAGATATAAGATATAATATATGATATATAATAGATAATAGATAATAGATAATAGATAATAGATAATGTATAATATATAATAGATAATGTATAATATGTAATAGATAATGTATAATATATAATATATAATATATATACCTCACACGTAAAATGAACTTGCTTGAAACTGTACTTTCAATAAGATAGTAGAGTTAAAGTAATTAAATAGTAATTTCCTTATTGTTGGAATGCTTCATGGATTAGTGCCTTTGGGGAAAATGTCTTCTTTTTCGAATAAAATGTGAGAAAAACAGAAGAATAAAAGAGTTTGGGATGTCAGATGGCCTATGACTAATTAGTACTATGATGTTGTTCAACCAGCATTACTCAACATCATTTGTGTCATATTTACTAGTATCTTTACTAGTAGTTTCAGAGCAGAGACAAAAAAAAAAAAAAAAAAAAAAAAAAAAAAAAAAAAAAAAAAAGAAAATCTGGCATGGGGAATGAACTGTGTTCTCATCCCTATAAAGAGGGAAGTGGAGACTATTTCTCAAAGAAGGGAAAGAAGGAGTAAGATGCTGAATGACAGACTTAAAAGGACCATCTGATATGTAGATATTTAGATGTTGAAAGAGGAAGAAAGGAGGATGAGCAAATAAACAATAATAAAGATATCAGTTAAATCACATTTCATGTTCTGAAACCAAGCAGGTTCTAGTACTGATGGTAGGATAGTCTTGGCTTTTCGTGTTAGTTATGAACATTTCATGTTAATGGGTTAGTTATCTGTAAACCCATTATGGGTCGTCACAGAAAACAGCCACTTGTTTCCTGATTATGAATTGCAGATTGTTACTGGTGCAGCCTGTAACAAAAGTCCATGGTTTTTCTATTGCACTGCATAGCATAGGGGATACAATGATTAACACATATTAAGAGAAAAACAACCTATCCTGTCAAGGTCAAAAGCAGCTCAGGTTTGCTATAGGCAAAAGTCCATCTTCCTGGTCTTTTCTCAGGTTGCCAGTAGGGTATTCTTGCAAGAAACTGTCATTACAGGGAGGTGTGTTAACCCCTACAAAATGTAGACATAGCACTACCAATCTGTGTTTGCTCTGAACTGCAGTAATATTGCAGTCAGAGGTGTGATTGCCATGAACTGGGAGGGATCATAATGATACCCTTTAGTATCCACTAGCTTGGGAGGGCAACCTGCCATCATGACATGGTTGTGGTGCAGAAGTCTCCAGACTTCTCACACTCCCAAAGATGTATTTTGAGATTATTTTTAATCTCTGGGGGTTTCAGTGCAGCACTTCTCTTGGACACCACTTTTTTTTTTTTCAACACAGCAACCGCTAGTTTGTGAAGTCTCCTCAGCAATCAAGCTCAGTACGTTGGGATATTTTGTATCTGCTGACTCAGTCTAAATGACATTTCCCAGAACGTGTCCATGCTACTTCCCTGCGTGAACACACAGATAACTTATGGTAACTCTCCTCCTGAAGTGATAACCCTTAAAGTTACTGCTGTTATCTCCTTACAATGTCTTGGCATGACCTGTTTGTGTTTTTTCTTTCCATTTGCAAAATTTTGGAAGACAGTTTTCTGTTTTGCTCGTGTTCCAAGGCAGGTAGAGCTGACTGTGCCACACCAGCAATAGATACTGCACAAATATGCTGCTATTCAAGGTCCTGTCTCTAGGGAGGCGCTTTGCCCTCAGGTGCTGGTGCCGTCGATGTTTGTCACCTGCCAGCTCATGCCATAGTCCGGCTGTCTCTGGGCTCCAAAGGGTTAACAGCAAGCCAGCGGTGATGCTGTAATCCTCCAGGGCTGCCAGCACGCTGCACTGTTGTAGTGTCGGATCAGGGGGGTTTGAAGGAGGCTGTGCTGGCTCCAGCAGCTGCCTCAGTCACGTCTGTCATTTTGGGTCTCCGCTCCTAAAAACAACATGGATGGCGTAGCAGGTAAAAAGAATGACTGAAACCCACACTGGGAACGAATCTGTGTCCTTCTCTTCTCTAGTGCATCCAGAAAATGCCCAGCCTCTGAGAAAGAGCCCTCACCTCGGAAAACTAACACAGCGTGTCAGAAACGCGTGCCCTTGGGGCGTGGGGGGAACAAAACCCCGTTTGACAAACAACCCTCGTCCTGACTGTAATGGTGAAAACAATGCAGGTAAACCCAACTGCCCTCTGCCCTACTTCTCTTCTGCTGTAAGCAAATAATTCTCCAGCAAAATAACCAGAGGGAGCACTTTTTCCACAACATTGCTGTTTTCTAAAATCTGCATTGACTTTGTCCTTACATTGACATTGCAACCATCTGGTATGAACGGTTTGATATGAAGTGGGGCAAATCCACCCTCTAGCTTCTAAAGAAGTACTCTTAGTGAACCATGCTAGATTTCACTTTTATTTTTAAAAAGGCTTTGTGCATTAAAATGGGGAGAGCAAAAGCCATTTGGAAATGTCAGAGCTGGACTTCAGCTCTGTTTGTAGACATGTAATATAAATTCAGGTATTTTTATGATTTCTATCTCACTTATTATCAAAACATCTGACATATTTGGCCACATAAAACCTTTGTAGGATTAAAAAGCGAAAGGAAAGGAAAGAAAACAATAACAAAAAACACCCACCCCAAAATTGTTGTTATCTTCTAGGTTGAAAACCTAGGCACAGAAGTGGGTGAATCCAAAGCAACAAAAACATCTGTGTCTAAGTTATCAACCTAAATCTCTGGACTAGTCTTCTATTTGGGAATCTCCCAAGGTACTGACACCCATGATAGTAAATTCGTATTTTTGTTGTTACATAGGTGTGTTTTTGCTTTTGTAAATCCCTGTTACACAGAATATACTATGCTTTGGGATAGTCACTGAGTGAGGCATACAGCTGGCCAAGGGCAAAGCTGAGACAGCAACCTATATATTCTGAGATTCATCCTTCACTTGTCATGAGCCAGAGTCTTTGCTACCATCTCAGAGCAAGGTCTCTGCTCCAATGTCCTACCAGCATGCCTTCCTCCGGGAAGCTCAGTAAGCTTCTGCCACATCTTCCAGTTTTAGTGGGAGAGGGAGAGAGAGAAAGAGAGAGAGAAAGAGAGAAAGAGAGAGAGAAAAGAGAGAGAAAGAGAAAGAGAAAAGAAAGAAAGAGAGACAGAGAGAAAGAAAGAAAGAAAGAAAGAAAGAAAGAAAGAAAGAAAGAAAGAAAGAAAGAAAGAAAGAAAGAAGAAAGAAAGGCCAATCAGATAAGGCTGAAAAGTGACATTTAAGCCTATTAGAAGGTCTACTAATGGATGTTTAGGGAAACATAATAAACACGGTAAATATGCCCTTCCTATGGTCTTCCTTTCTATCTTCTAACAATAGCTGATGAGGCATTTTTAGACTTGTGTCTTACGTTCATCCCCTCACATTCAACAGGACTCAGTAGACCTTTCTATGAAGTGAACTAGTCCTTTTGAACCATTTTCCTTTTGACCTTCATTATATGCTGTGTCAGTGAGTCCCACTGTTTCATTCTGCAGCCCATGGAAAACACTTCCCTTTCTGATTTTTGAATCCTGAGGCTTGGTAATTTTCACTGGGAGCCTCTTGCTTTCTTCTTTTTCTGATAAACAGTGAATAGTTCTTCTGTTCGCCACTCAAAATATTTTACTTATCTACTAATCTCCTTGGATTGTACTTTTTTCTGGATTGAAGGGCCTCAGTCTCTGCCTGAGCAAAGCTTTTCAATGTTTCTATCATCTTTTCTGTTATCTACTATTCCTTGTCTAATTCTACTGTAATATCTATGGGTTAGAATGATCAGAAATACATTCATTATTTAGGCTGTGAGTGCACCATGGATTCATATAGCAGCATAAAATTGCTTTCTATTACATTCTTTACACCCTTTCTGGTAATTCTCAAACTTCTGTTTATCCTTCTGACCAATGCTGGGATTCATATGACATTTTCTAGGAAATATTCTCAGAGGAAAGAGTAAGAAGACTTTTTATGATCTCTACTTCCCAAAGACAAATCAACATAGGAAGAAAACATCAGTTTGTTTTTCATTACTTCAGCCCTTTCACTGCTGCTGAAGAAAGCAAACCCCACCTCCCCTTATATCAGGATTCAGAAGAGCATCATGTAGTGAGGAATACTGCAGATCAAGAGAGATACACATGGGAAAAGCAGGTGAAATTCATGGCGGTGCAGCCCATGAATTTCACTTTAAAGCTGGGAATAGGAAGAAAATGTAGACTTGTGTGGAGTAGGGAAAAGAGCAGCAGAAGAGCTGTGGGTTCTTTGTTTCACTTGGAAGGAAAAGCAACTAGCCTAGGTCACAGCATTTTATGTGGTGAGATTGGGCAGTGATTGAATAGATTACAAGGCTGTGTAATGCAAAAGCAAGGGTGGGTGTATTAATGGGTTATTTGACACTGTGAACAAGAATTGGGACATTTTCCAGTGGCAAACTAGAAGCTTGCATACTTTACAGCTGACTGGAAGCTTAACTTATTAACTATACTATTAAGGTAAGATTTAAATGCAGAATAGGATTCTGATTATTTGAATTTATCAATATTGTTGGGATTGGTGAGGTAATCTAGTGTCCCTATTAAAGTTCAATTTAATAGTGGGGCTTTCTTCCAGCTATTTCTTGGGCTAAAAGCAACATGAGACTCATTCATGGCTGTACAGATGATTGACCTTGCTGTCAGACAGGGATCAGGAAGCAGGACATCCTCAGCCAGTGTGTAGCTCACATCATTACTTCTCTTCTAGCCTCCTTGGAAGAACCTGAGCAGTAAGGACAACACTTGGAGATCCATGACAATCTGTGCTGCTCTGTGTACAGAGCACCATGCTGTGCTTCAGAGATGACAAGTGTAGGGCAGACCATGCTTTATGTTTGCCTCAGAATAAAGCAGCCCCTCAGCCAGCCCATGGCAATGCAAGCAGAAAAGCAATGTAAAGCCAACTTTGTTTTTGTCTTCTGCCCTCCTGATTTCTGGTTTGGAAGAGGATGGGGCTGCGTCAGAGAAAGACCAGAGGTTTCCTCCAGCACATTTGTCATTGCCAATTTTCATTTGCAAGGACTGCAGAAATGAGCATTCCCTGCATTCAGCAGCTTCTCCTGTCTACCTTACAACTGAGACACGCCACACTGCTGCCTGAGCTTCCTTCCAAGGTGTGGTGGCATTGTCACAAGGACATAGAGATGCTTTCTGTATCACTCTTGTAATTTATGTGTCAAACTTGCAGTAAATTCTTCTCACCATTAGTGAGTGTCTTGGGTGGAAAGGCCATTAAATAAGAAGTCTTTATTACTCATCTGTATATGCATGGAGCTTTCAATGGGGATATATGCTCAGACAAGGAACATTTGAAATGCAGGAGGTGAGCACTCCTGGACAGACAGCATTTTTCATACTAGCTATAATGCTGCCACACCATTTCCATCTCATCAATTGGAGTAAGAGGGCAGAATCCAGCCTTTAAAATAGCACATTATCACCCTGTTTCTATGAGGGTGATTAGCACAGGAGATATGGCAGCAGCCATTGCTAAGGAAATGTTGAGGTGCAGTTTGTGAGCTGCAGCAGCTCCTGCTGACTTGAAATGCCACCTACCAAGCAAAAGGTTTTATCAGCAGTGCCCAAAAAGAAAGTGGCTGCTAGGAGAAGTTTTGTCACATTTGTAAAGAAATGTATCTTTAGAAAGAAATTAACAGGTTGTCACTATTGTAAAGGTACAAAAGGGGTCCTGGCCCAGCAGCAGCAAACTTGTTGTCCCCTCTTCACTGCAACAGATCATGTAGCTCCTCGGCCTGACCTGCAGTTGTAGCTGTAGCAAAGCTAAAGAATTGAGATGAATTAACACTGGTCTCCAGTTCAGGAAGAGCATTAACTTCCCCAGACACTCTTGGCCAAATCCATCCCTGGTGTGACATCATTTGAATTACATCAGACTTAATTTTGTCCCAGATATCTGTACTGGCTTTCACAGCAACAAAACTTTCCCCTTACTTCTAATGTAAGGGTGGTGAAATGAATTAGGTCAAAGGAGACTAAACACTGGATAAAAACCTTGAGCCCAGTTAGAAGTTTTGCCTGCTTGGGGACAGGGTTTGGCTGGCTATGGTAATCATGGGGTGGTTCCAATGTACTCCAGACATTGCATAACTGCCGCTTTAATTTACTGCGGATGTTATTCAAAGCTGAGGATTTAATTCTTCTGAACATTAAAGCTTACAGCTGGGTTAAACTCCTCCTCATAAGTCACTGTATATTATATTCAGAGAAGTAAGGGATTTTTTTCCTGTTTACAAGTTTAATAGTTCTTCTTCTCTCTTAGCTGGCTTTTCTTAGATTTTTCTTTTCAACACCCATGTTATGTGCATATACTTCATCATCATAGAATATTCCCGTTCTACCACTGGCTTCTCTGAAATCTCCAGATATCAGGTTAATTTTTGGATTTAGATGGAGTATTAGCTTTTCATCCCATGTCAAAACTCAGCATATAATCATCCCATTAGAGCAGGAACAGGTATTTTACATTCTGATTCTCTTAAAACTTGTTACACTGCATGTGTTTCAGTGCGTTCCATATTGAAATTCTTAACAATTCAGCACTGTAGTAAAATTGACCATCACAAATTTTGTTCCAGATTTATTTAATTATTTACTTAATTATCATAGTTACAAACAGTTTAAAAAAGTACTTCTGAAATTCTTTTTGAATCAATTTTGAAATTGAGAGGTTCTCTTCTTGAAAAGATTTTTACCATATAATTTTTTCCAAGCCCACTCTGCCACCACTTTTCAAAATTTTATTTTTTTGTGTGCTCTGCAAGAAAATACTCTTCGCTTTCTCAGTTCATTCAACTGAATCCTGGTCCCTGGACCAAGAATTGTAAAGATACATAGCTGCAGCACAGATAATTTGTTTTTCTATTGGGTTTACTTACTTTCCCATGCCTCTTTGCTCTTGATTTGCAGAGGTACAGATTCTACCTCAAAGAACACCACCAGGAGGTAAACTGCCTTTTCTTTAAGATATACATATGGTTTTTAGTGGTGCCCCTTGTGAAGGTCAAATGGTGTTGCTTCTCACTTCTGCTGACCTATTCCATCTCTTGACTGCTTTAAACAATCATGTTGATTGTTCACAAGAAGGAAAATTCAACTGCAGAATCTTAATTATTGTTAACTTTCTTGTCATAAAATCATTAAATGGATTCTGAACACCAGGAAGCAGAAAATCTGTTGAG
The DNA here is from genome assembly GCA_910950805.1 of Acrocephalus scirpaceus scirpaceus. Taxonomy (NCBI): domain Eukaryota; kingdom Metazoa; phylum Chordata; class Aves; order Passeriformes; family Sylviidae; genus Acrocephalus; species Acrocephalus scirpaceus. The sequence goes on along the minus strand of OU383773.1, from coordinate 41,004,856 downwards.
AAAAAGTAATGTAAAGTAGTTATGTAAGAAAGATAGTTTGCCTTAATTTTGAAAGGTAGGAATCAACAACTCAAGTTCAGAAACAGTAAAATAACCTACTTCAGTTATACTGAAAGAGTCTGCTTTGGCTTTGTCATGATTTTGTAACAGTAGATAATATGACCATAGCTTTCTCAGTTCAAGTGTTCTGTTAAGATTTTCAGGATTTATTAAGATATCTTCTTTTATAATTTCATGAGTATTTATGTGTCTTAAACATTTTGTAAAGAAAGAAAGAAAGATGGCTCATTTTTACAATTGCACAATATTATTATATTTACATTTGTATCCCTTTGGCAGAAGAATTACAAGATTGTAAACTGCATTACTTCTCTTCAGGAGAACTGGTTGCATTACTGTAGCTAAGATTTCCTTCAGAGAAGACAGTAGAAGTAACACCAACATGTTTCACAAATTTGCCAAACTGTTAATTGAAAGTAAGGCAATGTTTTATTTCAACATCCTTAAAAGATGATGTCATAATTTTTCTCTTGGAATTTTACTAAATTTTTTGAAGTTTTATTCTTTTATTAAAATAATTCTTAATGCTGATACAAAATTTTATTTGCCTAAAAGGAATGCTCCTTTTTGACAGAATGAAGCACTGCTTTTAAAGTCCTTTTTTGCTAATGTACAAATAAATTTCTATAGATTGTGTTTGTTTTTCTTTTCCAAAAGCACAAGTAATATGAGGGAGTAAACTATAGCAAAATTCTACTCTGTTTTGCCAATATCATCTAAAATGGACTCTTTAAAAATGAAACTGTCTTGTATAAATCAGTGATGTTTTTTCTCCCAGATATCAGCAGCATTTGATGCTTGACACTTACCCATCTTTCATCCTCTTATGCATTGTCTGATCATACAAGTGGAACAGATTTAAATACCTGGCACAACCACAGCTGTAGCAAGTGAAACTGCTAATGGAAAGGAGGAGGGAATGGGCCTACAGCTCTGTTACTTCTCCCAATAAAACCAAACCTGCAACTTTTGTATGAAGGTCTAAAATCTGTTAATGAAGGTACTGACTCATCTGTTCTCAAATCAAGCCTTCAAATGAGTTTTAGTGCTGTACAAGAGCCAAGAAAAGAACTTTGCCTGTTCCAAAGCAATGCCCAAGCCTTGTTTCTTCCAGAATTCAAACAAACTGAAAAGGAGTTCTCTGAAACAGCCGACTGAGAACTCTGGGTAATGATGGATGAATAAAGATGCTCAGCATCCTGCTTTCCTTCGGAATTCCTGTGTACAGTACACTGTAGCGAATATTTACATTTCAATGCACAGATTGCTCTTTCAAAACTGTGTTTTTTGAGCCCTGGAGCTGCCCAAAGAGGGTTTGGGCTTTACTGGGGATGCAAGTATGCTTTAAAAGAGGGAAATTTATTTTACTCCCCTGTCCCAAAACTGTCAGGAATATCACAGTGTGACTGCTTTGCTAAGTGAATAGTCAAAGATGCCTCTTTCTTGACAAATCTTCTGAAAGTCATGGCACAATAACATTACTTGAAGTTATTTAATTTCTTAAAAAGAAATATGCGTTCGTGTGACAGATATGAGTTGATGCTTTAATAATACATGCTAATGGATGCAAAACAGTGAAGTATCTCTACTGTCACCTTTTCCATTCTATTGGAAAAATATCACCTTGTGTTAGGGTGATCTCTTGTTTATCACGATATCAGTCAACTGAATAGAAAGAGAGGGGACAGCTAAGGCTAGATTTTATCTTAGTTTGGATTTCTTTGCAGTGGTTTCTAAATTTGTATGAAGAATGTCATGGATACTCAAAAATCTATGCAAGTGGTGATGAGCAAATCTATTGTACAAGTCTCTCAAACAACATGAATAACCTGCATGTCTCCAAAGTAGTTGTAGCCCAAGGTGTGTGCATATGCATTTTTTACTGATTGGACTGATCAGGCCTTGCTAACCCTTCTGCATTAGAGAAGGAATATTATCATGTTCCAGGCTAGGATGTGCATATATATACAGGAGTGCACTTCTCTGGGAAAAAAACCCATGAGTGTCCTGAAAAATTTATGGGCTGGGAAGCCAAACTTAAAAGAATAAAAAACCAACCAAACAAAAAAATGGGTGAAGATAGTGTTAGACCAAGACATTAGAGAAAAACCCACACAAACGCATCAACCCTATGCAGCATTTTAAAGATGTTTTAATTAAACAAAAAAACAAGCAACCAACCAAAATCTCCAGTTCCTTGTCCACAAGGACTCCAAAACCATTGTTCCTTGGAACAGCATAAACATGTCAGAACTGGTGTAGAATTCCAAGAAGGTCAGGTTGCATGAAGTAATAACCTGGGAGAAGCACCACAGAGTTAATTTTATGCATGTGGATGAAATGTGCACAAAATAAATACAGCAGTAATGGCTCCATTTATAGTTCTTCTATTAAAGAACTGGTGTGCTGATTTTAGCTGGGGTAGAGGTAACTTTCTTCACAGTGACCAGTGTGGGGCTGCTTTGGATTTGTGCTGAACACAGAGTTGATAATACAGAGATATTTTTGTTATTGCTCAGCCGAGCTTGCACAGAACCAACGCCTTTTCTGCTTTTGGTACTGCCACACTGGCAGAGGGGCTGGGGCTGCACAGGAGGTTGGGAGGAGGCACAGCCAGGACAGGTGACCCCAGCTGACCAAAGGGATATTCCAGACCATGTGGCATCATCCTCAGTATAAGGAGGAAAAAGGAGGATAGGGGCAATGTTTGGGGTGATGATGTTCATCTTCCCAGGTAACCATTATATGTGATGAGGACCTTCTCTCCTGGACAGGGCTGAACACCTGCCTGCCCATGGGAAGAGGTGAATTAATTTCTTGGTTTGCTTGTGTGTATGGCTTTTGGTGTCCCTGTGAAACCGTCTTTATCTCAACTCATGAGTTTTATGGCTTTTAATCTTCTGATTCTCTCCCCGATCCACTGCTGTGGGACTGAGTGAGTGGCTGCCTGGGGCTTGGCTGCTGACTGGGATTAAACCACAACTGCTTTAGTTTGATAAGTATGAAACCCTATGGAAATTATTAATATAGGCAATATTAAAGAGGATGAACCTCTCCTACATCCAGTACTCATAGTGCCCTGTGTGAAACATAGATAACAGTGAAAACTAATCTGAGACTGAAGACTTCTGGAGACATTGTGGAGACACAATGTTTTAGCTTAGAAATAAAAAGGGAAACCAGTCTGAGCGTTAGATAAAGTTCAAAATTCTCAGAAAAATTCTAGCTTGAATTGAGAAGGCATGCTTGGTGTTGGGGTTGAATCCAGAGCACTTTCAAGTGAATGGAAAGATTCTCATTGTCTTCACTGGTGACAGTGAAAGATTAGGATTTTAAGAAAGTATAAGGAGTGGGAGAATGATAAACTTTTCAGTATATTAATTAGGTTTCCATTATCAGCTACTGAAATATTTTAAATCTCTATGCATCGGATACACTTTTTAAAAATGACTATGAGAACCTAGGATGTCTCTTCCTGTTCTCTGCTCATATCTGTTTGATCTATTAACATTCCAGAACAGTTTATTATTTTACATACATCCACTACAAAACTCAGAAGGACTTTTATGCTGGCCATGGCATAGCAACATAGCTAACATGCCGCTATTCTACTCTGTACAGAGGTTTAATGCTCAATAAAAAATAAGGGAGACAACCTTTATGTGGTCCCATACATAAGGGAGTGAGAAATAGGGACATGCTACCTTCTTCACCTTGGCAGAGATAAACCTTTAATGTTGAGAGTGAATGATTAATTTCACTGATACAGCTTGTGTGCTGAATTAAAATCCTTTGGAAATGTTTGGAGAGTAAGATATCCTCTTGTTTCTGAACATGTGTTTTCAAATTTTAATTGCATGGTTTACAATTACTTATTTATGTAATTCTGACAGTAGCCCAGTGTTGTGCAGAACTGAAAGAAATCCCAGGTCTCCATATCAAATCATCATTCCTAATATTTTTGAGAACTTGGTTTTTTACATATTTAACACTACCAGAGAAAATCCATTTGATAAATTTAGAAATACTACATATTATTTCAAATGGCGAAGAAAAAAAATTCTGAAAAAACAAGGTAAAATTATCTTTGTGGTGTTTAGACTTGTTAGGCGTAAAAATAGATGATTGTCAAATATTCATCAGTGTTCAGAGGTTTCCATGGAACCTTTTTCTGTTAGAAGCAAAATTTGTGGTGTCCTGAACACAGTAGCACCACTCCACTTACTGACAAAAGGCATTGCATTTCTTCTTTGCAGTAAAATTGTGGGAAGTCAAGTATGTTGCATGAAGAGTGGTGTTTTTAAGAAACTGGTGCTAAATCTTTCTCTGATAGTCAAAATCAATGGAATGATTTGTTCTTCTAAATTTAATTATCAATTAGGTGGAACTTCCTTTCCAGCTGATACGCTTTTTAAGAGGTAACAAAATTTCTTTAGACTTGTTTCATGTACAAACACTTTGATAATAGCATGAAAGGACTCAGTGCCTATAAAATTGAGTTGGCCCCTTTATTATGAAAACCATTCATAAGGATGTTGCAGCAGAAGCTGCAAATTTCTTGTTGCAGCTGAAGCCTTCCCTGCTGCAATCTCTTCTTTCCCTTTGTGTTTCAGAAATGTTACAACAATCCTATTGCAGAAATGCATGTTTACATTTGAATTGAATATTAAATAAAATTTATAATCTATGAAATTGGAGATGTTTTTTCCCTGAAAAAATATGAAAGTCATTCCATTAACTTCAGCAAATGTATTCCTGCTCTGTATCAGTGTGCAAAAGGGCACAATTCAGCTCTGGCTAGAAATACTCTGTATGTGCTGGATGGATCTGTTCTGATGCAGGAATAATGTTTCTTTTTATCCTAAAGAAAAAAAGATGGCAAACATAAAGGAGTAGGTTAATACCTTATAATAACAGGGTGTGCTTCTCAGAGATGGTAACTATGTTTATTTCTAATTGACACCATTAAGCTCTTCTGAAAATGGGTCATTATCTTCAACCATCCAAACACCCAGGACTGATTTACAGACCTATGAAATTAAGTATCTGGAGTTTTTATCAATTTCATGTCTGAAAATTCAGCATTTTTTATTTAGCTGCTAATTGAAGCTAAGCCACTAACCTAAAGATCTCTAGTTTGAGAATTTTGCTTGGGGTCTTGAATACAAGTAGTTTTTGTAAATGTGAAGATTGGAGAAACTGGGATATCCTCAGTCATTTCACTGGATGTCTCAAATATTTCTTTTTGACTACTTTCAGTCACATCCTTTCTGTGTTTTAAACAGGTGCATGTATTGACTTACGTGGAACATATCCCAAAAAATCAGACACAATTTCAAAGCCACAAAACATTGCATGAAAATTTGAAAGGACCGACAAATTTGATAATGCATTTTAAAAAATCAGATTTCTATAATACTGCTCTGGAGGCATGTTAATATATCATTGATGTCCCAAGGTGTTGTTCTTCACCCTAACTTACACAAAAACTTTTAAAAATATCTGTACCTGCTTTCTAGATATTGAAGAGGCAGGGCAAATATTTTCGGGAACAAAAACATTGAATAAAGTATCTTGTCTTGAATATCTGCTTATAGAAATAATCTAATGATTTCCATTAAAAGACTTGTCTCTCTGTGTTTCAGGAGGTGTATTTGCCAAATATTGAATATGCACTTTAAAGCTTTGGTTTGAATTGTGTGTTGTAGAAACATCGTGCTATTAAATGGAAAGACCCAAGTTAAAACAACATTCAGGCTGAAATAATTTAGTTGGTATGTCTGAGTGTTTCTCATAATATCAGAATATACAAAATTTATTAAACAGTAGCTATATGTTTTAGGGAACAGATTAACAACAGTAGTGAGCAAAACATTGACCTGAAAGACAGAGAGGGAAAAGAGCTGGTGACGTGATCTAATCCTGCAGCCAGATACTTATGCTTGACTACATACCAGTTCTTCCTGCTCCCCTAAATGGACATATGTAATGACATACAGAGAGAGGCCTTTCTCTGTCAGGATACAGCTGTGGGGTCTGTCTGTCTTCTCTAGGTAATTACCTGTTTCATAAATTTCCATCTTTACATGTATGATTCTATGAAATCAACCCTATGTAGTAGGGGTGTGCTATTATTCTTGCAGTCAAGTATAATCTCACTGTTGAAAAACAAAGAAACAAGGAGTCTTTAGGAGGGGGAGAAGGAGAAATCCTCTTGCTTATGAAAATTATCTGTCTCTGTGGACTTGTCATCTGGACTTGTACCATGCTTCAGTAGCTTAGGCATTCATCCTGTGACAGGCAGGAATAAATGTTTTGGAGGTGCTGGTCTCTCCTGACTTTAAAGAAGCACCTAGTGACTTTTGTATATTAGCTACCAGAATTTTCAAGGTACTGTGGAGAGCCCTTGGGAAATGACTAATTTAAGGCTCCAGAGAAAATTCTGTGGTGCTTGATCTTCTCTGTTAGAAATTCCCATTCTTTCCGGTGTGTGTTCTGATCTCTCTTAAGGATGGCCACCTTAAGTGATGTTCCTGTCACTGACATTTAGCATTTCCTGAGACTGCCTGTGGTTGTAACTATGCAAATTTCATTGAGGATTTAATAATAGACTAGACACGTGTGTGTGGGAGAAGTGCACGTAGATTTGGGGTTTTTTTCCTTAATGTTGGATATTTGGGTAATGATTTATCCAGAAGTTCTTCAGCTTGAAGAACTTGCTGGTCTGGTTCTCTCTCTTTTACAGAGAATTTGAAAGTTTAATAGCTGTTCAGCTAATAAGTACTATGCTCTGGTACAAATGTGGGCTAAGGAAAAGGCTTTTTGCAAAAGCATTAGTTATTATTCTTGCCCTTCTCCTACTGATAAAGAGTGCCCAGTAACTTCAATGAGAGAAATATTAATTAATTATAAATAGGGATTTTCAGCTGTTTCATGCTTCTGAGTTGAGCATGTAATTTGTGTACCAACATGACTATTAGTTTAAAATGCTGTGGGTTTGGGAAAGACATTTTTGTGCATTTTCTTTTTCTGATAGAAAGAGACTGATTTAACGTTTAATGCTGTAAATAATAATATTCTGTGTCTAGACAAGTTTTTTACAAACACCATATCCAGGTTTAGCAAACAGAAGGCCCACCATAGTTTTCTCTGTTAGTCCAGCATGTCTCTGATCCAAACCCTAGCATTATTTTTAAAACAAACAAGGATACCTCTGTTAAGTAAAGTGAACCTGATCTAAAGCTCACTGCAGTTATTGTGGCTATTTCCGTTAATTCCTATGGGCTTTGGATTAGGCTGTAAGTACTGAAAGTGTCAGAAGTGAGTGCCTAAAAACAAATACAAATATATTTTGTTATAGCTTCCTTTTTCCACACATTTGAACAGTCCCTCATAATTCCTCTCTATAAAGACAGACCACCATCAGACAGAAACTAAGAATAAGAAGTTTCATTAGAAGAAGTGAGTATTTCCAGAAAGCTGTGAACACATTAGGGTATCTTCTGACTACCTTCTGACACATTAAGAGAGTGTTATAACATGGAAACTATCCTGCAATCTGAACCACTGTGGTCAATGATGTTACCAGCTATAATTAACTTTGCAAAGTGGGTTAAAATGCTTATTCACTTGGACACCTCACAAAAACTGGTTTAAGCCTCAGATTAAGTAGGCGAAATTTGCATTTTGTCTTTATGATGATCTCAATATCACAAAACAGAAGCACTGCAGCAAGTTTTAAAATCTCTTTTGCATCTGCAAAGTCTTATCCTTTAATAAAGACTAATCACTTGCCAATTTGGTTTGAAGAACATACAAGAAAAAATGAGCATCTGTAAAGAAAATGCATTAATGTTGTCTTTGAAATAGATTAACCAAATAAACCCAAAATGATTGAGGCCAAATAAACCCAAAAATTGATTATTTGTCTGTGAAAAATATTCATGCTCTGAGATCATTCATGTCTGAATTGACATGATATTCATAATTCTGGAAAAAAAACCTTAAGAAACTGTCAAGGTGTCACTTGTAGCTATCGTGTTCTCACGTCTTAATTCCAATGTGTCTCTTTCAACATATGTCTATGACTTCTGTAATAGTGATAGGGAAACCATACCAACCGGAAGATTTTTTAGATCCTCAGATTTAGTGAAAATTCCTAAGGCTGTAATGTGGTCATTGCTAGTTTAAGTAGATTTCTTTCAGATGTATTTTCCCAGGAATTAGCTGAAGCTGAAGTTAGTATTTTACCATAACATAGAGAAAAGATTATTGAAAGCAGTATGAACTAAACACACAAAAGATCATGATGGCAAAGCAGAGAGAAGCAGCAGAGGAAGCAGAAGTTAACATTTTGCTAACCAAGTTGCTCAGCTTAGTGAAGTCTGAATGGCAGAGATCGCCTGTAATAGCACCCGTGTGTGATGTGCATTGGTATTGTTGAGCAGTTTAGCTCCATGCTATTTCAAAGAAAGCGAGCAGAGCTCTCTCTTAGCAACCAAGGGTGCAGTTTCACATTACACCTAATACACTGTGACTGCAGGCTGCTGAGAATGTGAGCAGTCCTCATCCATTACCCGCAGCTGTAGCTTCCCACACTCTTCCTTCCTCTCAGTGTAGTGATTGTGTTGCCATAGGGCAAAATGCTTCAGCTTTCTGATCTGAGGGAAGACAAATCTTTATCTTTCTTTCTCTCTCTTTTTTTTCCCCCCTCTATTTCGTGAAGGATGAATATTTCTCAGAGCAGCAAACCAAGCCAGCTCCACTTGCAGCTGTGTGACTACAGGAACCAGGGTAAATGTAGGGTTGGCAACACACAGCTGGGCCAGGAGGGCTGTTTGAAGTGGTCCCAAATGAAATACCAGACCTGCCAGTTAGGGGGAATCAAGTTCAGACCTAGCTCGCAGCTATACCACAATCAGTACTTATCATTACATGACATCAGATAAAGGCATATTATACTCCAGCTTAAGGTCAATTTTATACTCTCTTCAGCACATTTTCACATCAGGCTACTACATGCTGCTTCAACTTCAGAGAATATTCTCACATGAGAGGGCTTGTTATCATATTCTGTATCCCAAAAGGTGGACTGAAACACAGGTCTAAATGTTTTCTTAAATGAGGGTTTAGAATCAAATTCTGCAGTAGCAGGATGAATTACTGTTCCAGAAATATGGTTTAGCCAGCTTCTCTGATACATCCACCATGAGTCAGAATGGCTTTGAGAAGTGGATAAATTTTTGAAACTCTAAATTTCCTAGTTTCTAAAATGCAAAATAATTGAGATCATTGAAAAAGTCTGGATGCCTTGAAACAGGGCTAGCTCAGATGTCCTATATTTATGATACTGTGCAATGCTTCTGTTCCAATATGAAGTCTGAAATGTGGCCTGAGCATATTTCTTCTTACTACTATATTAAATTCCTTAAGGTCTCAGCATACTTCTAAGAAAGGATAAAAGATTTGTTCAAATTCAGAACGCTTTAAGAAAGACTCCTTAACAGAAACACAGAAAGAAGTGAGCAGGCAAAGATGCAAATTTGATATCTAGTAGTATAAAGGAAATAATCCCATTTTTTCAACTAGAAGAAAACAAGACAACAGAATTTATATAGGAAGCCCCAGGAGAAGCAGGAATTGAATCCAGGCATTCTGAATGCCAGCCAAGAGGTTCATCTTTCCTTTGTATTCAAGAAAATAAAAATGAACAGAAAAAAAAATCCAGTGTTAATTTTCTGAGGTTAATTTTCAAAATATTTCCCATTCCATGAAAGCCAAAATCTTTTGAATTTTTTGAAATAAATGCCTAAAGAATCTCTACTGCTATATTGGATTTTTAATGACTTGGACAAAGTGAGTTTTACCAAGGAAGTCTGACCTCTGATTTCCTCAATCTGTTGCTTTTCTGCAGTCCTCAAGGCCTTTTATGGCGTGTCCCTATGATACTCACCAGGTTGCAGGCAGCATTTAGCAGCATCATATGGCACAGACAGTTAAGCAGTAGATGCTTGATAGGCGTTGTCCTGATGTAAATGAGCTGAGGCAGCAAATCCCAACTTTTATCTCTCACTTCCCATGCCGGCAGTCCAACCACTGGACCATATGCTATCCTAGAGCAAATGAATCAGGGCTTCTCGTTTCTATCAGAGGTGTCACCCTGTCAAAATTTGGAGCCAGTTGTCACAGTAGGGACAGCGAAAGTGATTTCAGATGCTCGTTTAAAACTAAAAACTGAAGTCAGAAGATGGCCATCAAGCTTTGTTAATGAACAGTTCTTTGCTTTTAATAAAAGGTGTTACTAAAACTGGGTGTAGGGCATGAGGCCGCCTAGTTCTTCAGAATGAGTTTGAATTGTACAGACTCCATATCCTGCCTGGAATACACAGAGACAAAAAAAAAAGCTTCTCTTTGTCCCTGTTGTGTGTCCTTCACACGAGGACTTGTCACTTAAGTGCACCTTTGCTTCAGAGGAATTATAGCTGTATAGGGGTGTGAAATAGCTGTGAACAAGAAAGGAATGTGATATAAATTGTTCTATGCAGAACTCAAATTTAGCCTGTCACTGCCTCTGTGTGCACTTCTGCAACCGCCGTTTGCGTAGTCCCACAACAAAATGCCTGAATTATGCATTTTTACATTCCCTGGATAGCTAAACCATGTCACTGACTTCAGCTGAAGTAATTTTGACCTCATGAATGCCTTACAAATGGTTTGTTAGGGGACCACGAGGGGATGCAGGAGCAGATGGCTGCTCAAACTGGAGCTTCAAGGAGATGATGATGTGATTTGGAAATATCATTGCTCCCTGTCTTCTTCTATTTAGGGGACCACTAGGAAAAACTATTCTCTCTCTCCTCCTACTCTCTCACCCCATGACAAAAAAAAAAAAAAAAAAAAAAAAAAAAAAAAAAAAAAAAAAAAAAAATCTCGGGGGTCCTTAGCAGAGAAGAGCACACAATGCCCAAATTACAAGAGATGGTTTGGTTACTGTAGGGAAAAAGAGTATAGAGATTAGAAAAAGGAAAATGACAAAACCAAGCCCAGTTACCAGAGAGGCTTTGAGGAGTTAACAGGAGGCAGATATCAGAAAATCAGATCTCCGAAAATCCCCCAAAGAGGTAAGGATTTATGCGGTTAAATCTGATGGGAGGATTTAGTGGAAAGGGTCACTGGTCTAAAAAGGTAAGAGGAGTGGAAAATCTTTCAGCGGGGAACAAAGCTGCAAAATAAATCAAGATTAGATCAAGAGTAAAACCAGAAGGAGTTTGTAGAGGAAAATCATAGAAGAAAAACTCATATAAAAGTGAGAAGAGGAAGTTCACAGGAGGTGTAAAGAGGGGAGTTCCTATTAAATACTTCAGGCAAGATCTTCACTTTTTTGTGCAACTGGAAACAAATCCAGCAATCATTGTAGGCTGAGCCCAAAAAGCTCTCTGTACCCCTGCCAAGAAATTAATAATATTAAGACTGCGTTCTTCTAAACAGAAGGATAAGATTCTGAAGAAGTCTGTAGCCTTTTTGCAGAGAGGACATAAACCAGAAATGTTTCAGGGTCCATCTTTGCCTGGTTTAAGGGAGCAGGAGGAACTGAGCAGTATTATTGAGTGTGTTACAACAGCAAATATAAAATATAGCATTTTTCTCTCAAATACTGTATTTTATGTCAAGGACAAATCATAAAAAAGAAAAAGGAAGAGATTAAGTCCCTGAAGAACTGGGAATGGGGTTGGAAAACAGTCTAGAAATACAATCTGAATCTGATGTAGACATCAAGTGACAGCACCATGATACTGCATAGCAAGCTTATAGGTGAAATAAAGACAAAATGTAAGTACAGGGATAAGAAAACCATAAATTTTAAGAAAAAAGTCACAAATGGATCTGAGTAAGACTGAAGAACAATATATAGAAGAGAATTTGAAGTGAAGGTGAAACATCCTAGGAAATACTAGAGATAAAACAAAAATACTGGAAATGGATGTAGGAAAAGGGATTTTCTGAGGCTGAAAGGAAAGCACTAGCTCAATCATATCAGAGAAGTGAGGCAAGATGACAGTCTTCAACAAAAGTACCACAGGGCCACAGCTTTACCCATGTTCTCAGTCAAGAATCTTCCACTGATCCCCTGAGGAAAGGCTAGCAACCCCTCTCTAGAGGAGGCCTAGTGAAATTGAGTTTTTATTCTCTTTTTTGCAGTAAGGAATATTTGCATTCCTGGATGGTGACAAGGGGAATAGATTAATATGTCAACAGGGAATTAAATTAAGGCTAATTGTGACTTCCATCAGAAATTTTATGGCTCTAATATACACTAGAAAATGATTTGTGTGAAATCACAATACCTTGTCAAGACCAAGAGGAAAGCCAGATCTTCAGTGGTTCTTTTAAACAATGAAATTTCTATTAAATAAAATTCTTAGCATTGAATATTCAATGTTCTATAAATATTTGTATCACTTAAGCTGAAAGAAGAGCCATATCTTGAAAACACAATAATAAAAAAAGGAATAAAATAATAGTGTTGGAACCAAGGAAAACTACTTTAATAAATTTTCAAAGATCTGCATGAAAGAGGACTTTCCAAAAAGTAGAGTAGTAGTTTCCTATCATTTTGCCATTACAAGAAAAAACTCTAATGTTTAAAAACACATAAACAGAGCCTTTGCTCTTTCTTGAGTGGGAGAGAGGTGTGGCAATTTTACTGGTTCAATATATTGTGTGTCTTAAAAATCAAGTTGCTAGATGAAGGATGTAGGTGCTTCTGATCAAATGTTACCTAAAAGAAAAATTTTTTTAAATCCTGTCTTAAATATTTCCTCTTTCATTTCTTTGTAAATGTCTTTACTTTTCTTATAGCATGCAGGAAAGAGGAAGTTAACTTCCTGGGGGAATTTTAGTGAAGGTTCACCTGACAAGAGCTCAGAATAGATGAGTACTGTCCAGAGCACAATATTTAGAAAGGCTACAAATTTGTTAAGAGCACTGGATCAGAATAATAGTTGGAGGGAAATGATTCATAATTTTAGAAACTCCATTTACTCTTTCATATACGACATATAATGTCTTGAAGGAAAATACATATACTTCAGTGTCTTGCTATATCAGCTTACCACTAAATTTATTGCAGTGATCTCAGATGGCCTGAGTACTTCCTAAAAGATCTGATCTGGGAAGCTTTTTGGATTCAACCAAGATGATATTCATAGAGAGCAAAGGTGATGCCTTTATGTGACCAATTAAAAGTACAAGAACTAGAGAATGATTCTCAGAAATATCTAGAAGCCAATGGCAAAAGTCTCATTTAAAAAATGGAATGTGTACTGGCAAGAAAAAGAATTAAGAGGCATTACTGTCCATAAAGCTTTCACCCAGAATCCAAGATGAACAATATTTAATAGACATCTGTTTTGGAGAGAAAGGAATGGATAACTTTAAGAATCTAAGATAAGTGAGGAAGTAGTCCAGGCTACTGACTGAGGCTGAGATTTAGAAAAGCTTTAAATAGATTTCTCACTCCTATATTAATGGGCATTTCATCTGATTAGGCCAGGAGGAGATGTTGCTTCTCTTAAAGGGAAGCAGTGAGAAATGTAGCATGCAAAGAGAAGAGTGTGAACAACTATTTGTTTTATAGTTTTTTTGCCAAAATAATTTCAGATTGAGAAATGAGTATCCTACAAGTGCATACAGTATATCCTACAAGACTATACAGTACAAAGTGTTTGCAATCTTACATGTTAAGATTGTTTTAGATAGACGAACTGTGTGCAGGAAAACAAATAACTCAAACAGCTGTATTGTATTGTGTTGCAACATTTCTCTGCACACCCAAAAATGTGTGGTCAATTAGAAGGGAAGTTCAACGAAAGTTAGAATATCAGTTGGATATCAACTGGGTATCAGTATCAAATGGAAGATATATTTTAAAAATTTTCATGGGAAATAGGTAAAAATTTTCTGCTTTAGGCAAGAACTCTGTAACTTCAGAAGAGAAGTTTTGCCCTCAAAGGCAATAGATACAATTGAGGTGAGGTATAAATGCAGACATCGAGGAAGATGAATCTGGAGTGTTAAATTTGTTAAGTTGGAGGTCAGACTGATGACAATGATAAACAGTTATTAAATGCCACTTCAGTATCATGGTATCTGTAACTAATTTTGTGACCTGTTGTTGACAGCCTTGCACAGCCCTAGATTTACTGTGGCCATCCCCCTGTTGCCCTCCTGAGGGTGGGATGCTCTTATGTGTGAACCTGTCTGCTCCAACAGTGGGGAAGGAGACTGGATGGGCCGCTGTCCTTGATTTTGTTGGGCAAGTACCATCACAGAGCAGAGCTTGCATGTAGCATGTAGCCCCTGGATTCCAGACAGGAAAGGCAGAGTGAAAAGGCTGTTCCAGGGAAAGGATTGTTCTGTGCTCCAGCTGGTGGAGAGGAGGTATTTACTGCACGTTCAGCCCCCAAATGAGCATGGACTACCCAGGCATGGAGGCTGCTATGGAGAGAAGACCCCTTCCAACCTCTAGAACCCCACTGACCTCTCATTCAAAAATTTTGGCATTACTATGATACTGTTTATGGGGAGAAGTATTATGAAGGACTCAACCTTGCAGTCCATAAATGAATGCTGCCCTGAGAGGAGTTCACTACTGGATGGGACAAAAGGTGTCAGGTTGAGTTGCTACGGGAGAAGAAGAGGGATAGATAAAAAGAAGTAACAGATCCTGGCCTCTGAGGCAAGTAAAAGTTCATTATACAATTTGCCTAACCTATCCATTTTTTTCTTGACTATATAAAAAAATCAACAACCCCCCCCACCCACAACCATATACTTTTGGGCTTTTTCTCCCACTTTTCCAAGGTGCTTGCATCATATGAATTTCTTCTTACTATTCCCCTTTTAAACCTCTAACACTTTCAACTCCGTGTAATTCCTGTGCACTCACTTCTGTTTGGCCACCATTACAATTTGCTTGTATTTTAGTCTCCCAATGATTTTTTAAAATGTCAACTCGTATTTCTACTTTGCACTCTTGAGTGAGTGTCCTCCTGCAGTCTATCAGACCCTTCTTAGGGGGGTGTAAACAGCTAGCAAGGGCAAGTGATAGCAAAATGCAGTTAGCAGTAATTATCCCAGAGTGGTAGTACCTTGGGTCTGTTCCAAACTTGCAGACAGGCAGCCAAAGTCCCAGCTAGTCATAGCCTTTAGAAAAAGATTGTATACGGTTGAGCAAAAATTCTGTATGAGCACTGCAGTGTGGGACAGGTTCTTGGAATAATTTCCTGTGGAAAATTTCATTGCTAGTGCACACTGTCTTCCGTCCAAAGTATCCATGGCAATATAAAATATGTTGCAGCTTTAGTGCGGAGAGAGAAGTTGAGGCTGGATTGAAGACTGTTTAAACAGGAAATTCACGTTTCAAAATGCTGTATATGTAAAACAACTCCTTCTTCACTGGTTTCTGTCGCAGGGGCTGCTGTTGTTTAGCTTGCCTTCTTCTTATTTGCTTTTAAAATAGCCTATATATTTACAAAGGCTCAGTCTACATACAAGCCTCATTTAACGTCCATTTGCTACCATTTGCACCACATTACAAACTCATTTACAAAGTGAATGCGAAAACAAATGTGACCCCTATGGAAAGCCTCGCTGAGCCTGTGTGTGATTGCAGCCGTATGTAACAGCTCATAAATGGTGTCGGCTGGAGACTGTGCTTAAGTACTACAGCACAGGAGCTTGTCGTTTCCGTAACCAGACTGCAGCATCTGTATTTCTCTTGCCCCTTTTCCTGGCGCTGTTCAGCCCGAGAATTCTTTCTAGAGCAGTCATCCTAAAAGGCAAATAGCTCCTCTGGAACAGTTCACAATGCTGTCATCTTTAAAATATGCCATTGTGCTGTAAAGCACTCTTAAGAGCTGCAGTGTTCTGGCTTGTGTACCAACACTGAAGTACAGAGGAAAATCAAGCCCAGAGTCTCCAAAATAGTTTCACTGGCAGGTGAGTGGTAGGAGCAAAGTCAGAATTTGAGCAAATAAGAAATTCTTGTGTTCTTACCCGTCCCACTGGAACTCACCATATTCCACCTCCAGACACATTCATTAGCTGTGCCCACCCCCAAGCTCCATTTCACCACGGTCAGGTATGTGCCTCTGGAGGACTGGAGATAACAGTAACACTTGTGCACTTATCAGTGTGTATGAAACGCTGCAAAATGCCTGAGTTCAGGATTCAGTCACACTGCCAAGGGTTAAGGCCTTTCTTCAAGGTCGTTCCCTTAGATACAGGAGCTCAGCAAAAGAAGCATCACTCGCCTTGCAATCAAGCAGCTTCGAAACAAAAGCATCAAAACCAACTTTCCATGTGAACAACATTGGCCATTTTTAGATAATAATTTGTTTTCTGTTTAAATCTTGAACCTGGTTCATGGAATGTGAGTTCTGAGAGACAACCATGTCGCTGACCAGCACTGACTCACCTCAAACATCAAAAATTATAAAGAATGTAAAGGATTCAGGGAAAATTGATCCAAACAGTTAAGAGCAGGAGACCTGCCTACAGTTGTGTGTGTTTTCTCACTAGAAACAGCCATCTAGAAGAGGAAAAACAAAGCCAAAGGAACAACTAGTGCAACAAAATTTAATTAAAGGCTTACCCTCTGGTATTCAGCTTAACTACACTGCTTGTGTGGATCTCCATATATGCTTTCTTTATTGCCCATCCAACAGATACAAAACACATTCAGCATGCTTAAAGTATATAGAAGTACTCCATTGGACTGAAATATGAGGTGTTGGGTGAAAAACACATGTACACAGTCAAATTAGGGATCATGAGCATAATGCTGTCTTTTCTCATAACATGCATCCTGTGAGTATCAGTAGTTATCAGGCCTGAGATCATCAGGTGGGAATTGGACCCCTAATTTAACGGCAAATGCTTGCAGTTATCAGCAACCCTCCCATCGAGCAACCTGCTAAGTTTTTATCTCATGTTTTTCTCAAATTCATAGAAGAAACGCAAAGTCAGTCTTGTGGTTTTATGGCTGAATATAAGTTCTCCGTGTTGCAGCCTTTTGTGTAGGACTCTTTCTTTTCCAGTTAGAATTTGCAATAGGCCCAGTCCTCACAGAGAATGCCGGCCAGACTCCCACTGTCTTCAACGCTAATATATGATATAGTGCTTACAAAGCTTGAAAAAAAAGCAAATATATTTCCAGTTACCAAAAGAAACATGCAGGGAAACTACTTTAATTTTCCATTTCTGCTAGATGGGCATGTAATCTCTGTTTGAATGCTATACACAGAAAGGCAAAAAGAATTCTGCCACAGGATAATATTATATATAAATTTCCAGTAAGTATTTGCATAAGGTCTTTCGCATAATAGTCTCTAATATAGTTAGAAAAAGTCATAAATCTTTCATTTTCTGTCTGCTGGCTGTATTGTTTTCTCTTTTGTTCTTGTTGCTCTGAAATTTTTTAAAAGGTAATGTCATCTCATCTATCATATACTGATGGTGAGCCTAGTGAAGTTTGAATTTTGCTGTTTGTTTTTTTGAAATTCATCTGTAGTTTTTGACATTTCATAGGCATTGTCTCTTCACCTCTTCCAGTGATTGGGATGAAAAATATGGGAATTATTCTGCTGTTGAGTTCAGCTGAAAGAAAGGAATGATTGCTTGCATTGCTTCCCAGTTTTCTCTAAAATGAAGATGTATTGAGGTAGGTGAAAATATTTGTGGGTAAGGGAAACATGCAAGGGCTGGCTGAATTTCTTTGAACTTCAGTCTAGTGGTATTTTGAGGTTAATGTTAAGGGTTGGACCAGTTCTTGCATTATGCAAAAAAGTTTGCCTGTCCTTAATAGAGCTCTTAAAGCAGACAATTCAGTGTGATATGACGACTGTCTAAAATTATTCCAGGATAAGGGAGAATTAATTTTTTGCAAAAGCAGACAAAAGGGTATGTGTTTCATGTTTGGAAATGTGATTTTTTTCTAGAAAAATTTCATTTGAAAGTAGGACAGTACTTTTTCTAAAGATTAATTAGTTTATAATGAGAAAGATAACATCCCACGAGCCAAACTGATGTCAAGTGTTGCATTATAGATCCAAGAGTCACAACTCTGAGATAGAACAGATAATCCTGTGATATGAGAAAATAGAGCTGGAACAGATGTATGGCACGCTATGGGAGTGCTCACAGCTATTTGTGAGCCAAAGAAGCACATGCATTTAAGCACTTTCTTGCTTCTTTTTCTGAATTTTCTTCGCTACTTTTTCAAAATTGATTCAATTTTGAAGTGGCCCTTACCCCCTGCTTGATTAAACCGAGAAAGAAGGCCTGGAATCAAAGTTTTGAAGGCAGAGTTGTAGCTACAGTGATCAGATCTGGAAGATTGCTTTTAGAAATTTTAGTTTGGAAGGTGCAAACCTTCCAAAAAAGGAAGAGAATAGTTATTGCAGGGAAATTAAGAGTGGTGATGGCAGTACCATATTTTATCACTGAGATCAGTGTGACCTTTTAATGATCCTCTTTTAAACCACAGACAATGTTCTGGATTTTAAATGGCACCTGCTGTCCACAGTATGATTGGAGGTAAAAATGGGGGGTTTTGGTTAAGTGAAACATTTTCCAGTTTTCATGGCAAGTTCTAGTGTTTATTTATTTTATCGAATGAAACATAACAAATACAGAACCTGATCCAGGAAGTATTTAGTCTTACAAGCAGGTTTATGTAAGTAACTTGTCCAGTTCTCCTATATATTTAGCTGTGCTGAAACTCAGACTACTCTGAATAAATTATTATAAAAGGTGAGCCTGGAAAATATCTTCAAACTGAATATACTTTGGGTGTGAAAATACAAAACAAAGAAGCCTTAGTTTCAATTCACAGAAGAAAAAAAAAAAAAGACAGAGTATTTACTCTTCAGAAAACATTTTTCATAGCTGTATTAGCAACATTTGGGACAACCACCACATGTCTAATATCTTGGGAAATCTGAGCACAGTCTTCTTGCTTTTTCTGCCAGAGGAGTAAAAAGAACACATAACAAGAACCTTCACATAGTTTTCCATTTTAAGCTTAATTTCCATTTTCTTTGTTTATGGCTATGGTCACACACTTTGGCAGTCACAAAAATAGTAAAATCACATTAATCTGTAAATCAAAATACTTCTGTTTCAGGGTAGGTTTTTTCTAGTTCTCTTTGCTATTTTGAACCTCCCTAATATTTGCAGGGGACAGTTATTTTGTCTTCCCAGCCTCCTTTTTTCTCCCTCCACTCACATAATTAAGCCATGAACTCCAGCAAGCAAGGGCAAGGAGGAAGTACCATCCAAACATCCCATCATCAGTACCAGTAATTTCAATAAAATAACATGCTGTTGGATTGAATGCATCCTGTGATAGCCTATCTAAGAATGCCTGTCTGCTCTCCAGAAGACTTGTGCTTTAAATAAAAAAAAAAAAGAAAAGCCTTTAACCAGCCTAGGGGGTAAAAAGAGAAAAGAAAGGAGAGAATATTAGATAGAGCTAGCAAAAGAAAGGAGTTGCTTGAAGAGCTGAATAGATACAGAGAAAAATAAGCCACCAAACGCGAATGAAAGGGACTTCAGTGTATGTCAGAGAAAGAAAAGGAGAGGGGGGAAGCACTGGCACCAAAAGAAAAGAAAAGAGAGTGATCATGGACAAAACCCCTATGTACTATTTCTTAGCAAAGTACACCAGGAGCAAAAGTCAAAGCTATACAGGGTCTATATATAAACTTCTCAAATTATGGAAAAGAAATACTAGTCTTGCTTTGCATGGTGGTAGGGAAAAATGTTAGAGTTTTTTGGACCTGGATTTTCACACCTCACTGTATCAAGCTAACAAACTTTATGCTATGAACAACTTCATAACATATGATTGAAAAGAAGGAGGAAAGGTTAAAAGGCAGCTGTTGCCATGGGGGAGTTAGAAAGATCATGTTGAGAAGGAAGTTGGAAATATCTTTGTGCACAGGTACGTATGCATGCATATGCACCTTTGGGGTTGTTTCAAAACATCCACCAAGGCTTCTGACCTGAGGATTAGAAGGTGTGACACTGCTGTCATAGTGACTATTAAATTAAGCAATAACTTTTTGCCAGACTTTGCCCTCTCATGGCACTGTTCACCTATGTAATCACGTAATTAATATTGTCTAAACTATTGACTGAGACCCTTAGAAAATGACTGCCTCTGTAAGGCTAGGGCTGGACCTCATGGAGTAGTTCCTCAGGCCTTAAGGCTGAGGAACTGTGGGCCTGGAGAGATAAAAATAAAAACACAAAAGGAGACCTGCACTAGTATCTAACACACTCTGCCTGGAATTCCCCTGAATCTTACCAGTGTGATGACCTGTCATCTGACTTTATCTCTGACTTCTTACACACTCTAAGTGCTTACAGAACAAAATCAAATGATAACATGACTTAAAATGTCATCTCTATGTAGATAATGCTTTTTCAAATACATCATAAAAAGGAATTAAAGGACAGCATCAATGTATTTTGGGGACACAAAAAGAAAGAAATTTCACAGGACTGCAGAGCAGATGATTGTATAACCAGAAGTGACTGACTAGTGCTAAAAAAGGAAAATTTAGGCTGCATGTTAGGAAAGCTTTTTGTCAGTGATGTTTTTGGATCTTTAAAATAGTCCCTGTTGAGAATAAATGCTGGCCTTGGATGTCTACTTGCCTGAAAGAAGGGTGAGCTCTTCACTTGGTCTCTCTGCTCTTTGAAAAGGCCCTTCCCTCTGGGTGAGGGAGAAGGCCTGCTACGAGCAAAAGAGGGCAGTGGCCAGGTAGGGATGGGGTGGGGAAAAGAGATACCATCCCTGAGCCACAGTAGGATCCTTGAGAGGGTTATAGTTTGTGTTACTGAAAAGAATTTCTTGTACAAAAATGCTTTCCACTGAAAAATGTGACTTCAATAAACTTCCAATTATTTCTGATATGACATATTCTCAATCTGCCTGTCAGTGCCAAAGTTTTCTAATGGTTGATACTATTGCCTGATTGTCCTAAAGTAGTTAAGAAGATTTAAAACTATTTACACACCATAGTTTCTGGCATTAGTGTAGTTCTTTTGTTTAAACCTACCTTCTTTGGGAAGGAAAGATCCTTTTGTAATTCAAGGATGTATACTTCTGACCATGCAAAATCATGGAATTTATGCTATAGGATACATAGGTAAATAATAGAGCTTTTATAGAGGGGTGTCATATCAAGATGCTTCTGGAAGAACCTTGCAATATCACATTGCCAGTTTATAGCAGGTGGGAGAAAATATCTACAAAAATATCATTCTTTTTCCTCTGTTTCCTTTATTCTTTCTGAAATATCTGCCACTGGCTACTGTCACAGCTATTGAACTAAGTGGCCTTTTGACTCTGCAGTCATATTCATCTAAGTCAGATAATTAAGAAATGTGTGGCTTTTGTCCTTTGTAGAGTAAGGTCATGTGTTTTGATTCACTGTGATCTTGAGGTACAAACCCTTTCACTTAAAAGTTCTTAATGAAGATTTTGCTGTGCTGCCTTACTCTCCTTAACTTGTTCCCATTACCAGTTTCTTATGCTCTTAATTTCTGGGGCAGTATTTTCCTTCTCCCAGCTGTTCTTGTCCATTCCAAAGTGCAATATAAATATTTAAATGGGAAAGGAGAGGAAAAAAGCAATCTTCTGTGACAGGGGAAAGGAAATTCTTATTTGCTGAGAGTTTAATAGATCCTTTTAAACACATTCAAACACAAACTTAAGTGTTACACAGAAATCATGCAAAAGCGGGGGGGGGGGGTGCAGGGGTGGCAAACATAGATGTAAAAATGGTGCTGGGCCCATCTGCCATGCTGGTAGCCTTGTAAACCACCTGTGCTCCAGAGTATTTGACAAGGAACACCAGATGGGGGTTCCTTTACTGTCCCAAGGTCGCTGTTTTCTGCTGCTTCCTTGGGCCATGGAAATTTCACAAAGCTCTTAGGTCCTTCAGCAGTTAGCCAAATCTAGACTGAACAGGCTGTTCAGTCACCAATTCACTAATGCCAGTAGTGATGAATTGTTAATAGGTATACTTCTTCACTACTCCTGTTGATTCACCAGTGGTGTCAAACTAAGCTGAAAGATCAGAAGCTGTTGCCACCTCCCTATAAATCACAGAATCATAAAATGATTTGGGTTGGAAGGGACATAAAAAGTCATCTAGTTCCAATCCCACCCCCTGCCCTGCCACAGGCAGGGACACCTTTCAAGTTTCTCAGAGCCTCATCCAACCTGGCCTTAAAAACTTCCAGGGATGAGGCATCTACAACTTCTCTGGGCAACCTGTTCCAGTGCCTCAGCACCCTAATAGTAAAGAATTTCTGCCTGATATCTAATCTAAACCTCCTCTCTCAGTTTGAAGCCATTCCCTTTGTCCAGTCACTACATGCCCTTGCAAAAACTCTCTCTCCATCTCTCTTGTAGGCTCTCTTCAGGTACTGGGAGGTAGCAATTGGGTCACATTAGTCTGTACCAGCCCTTCTTCAGCAGGTCTTGTTGAGGGAGCAGAAACAGGCGCAGAGAACAGGCAGCAAAAGAACCTCTGAGCCTGCCAAGCACAGCAGCTTTGGTTTCAATTTACCCTAACCTTCACCTATAAACCATTGTAAATGTGAGGGTGGGGGAGATGTTACACAGCCTTTGCAGCTCTCCCTGCATGTGAAGCAGCAGCCTCCAGCAAAGAGCAAGCAGGCAGCCGGGAGCTGTTAGTACTTCAGGCATTCTCATTTAATCTGCTATTGCATGTGAGCTGACATCCTGAGCTCACTGAAATCATTCCACACATAATGCATTCCTAAGCTTTCTAGAGAGCTGTAGTCTCTTCACTATTATCACATTTTCTGTTTCTTGCTGTCTTTAGGAAAGGGGAAGAATGAAATAAAACTATGCCTGCCTACAGGCTAGAAGCCGACTGACTTTCAATCATTTTAATAGTCAATTACAGTCAAGAATATTTGGTTTTCCCCTTCTCCATATCCTCACATAAAGATTTGCCCTGCCACAAATCATTTACTGTGGACTTAGAGAAATTGTACACACAACTCCCAGCTTAGCAATTAATGTCACATAATAAGCCATCCATAGCCTTTTCTTAAATGAATATTCAGATAACAGAGGAAAAGCAAGCCCTGTTAGTACATCTTCAGGTCTGTTTCAGAATCTATGAGATAGATTATGTGTAGAGAGGCTTGTGAATTGAATATGAACCAGTTGCCATATAAATAACGATATCAGACTTCAGCTTTTGTAAACAAAACCATATCAGTGGATTCTGCTTTGATTTTGTTGTAATTGGTCTTAAAAAACTCTGTAATTGCTTAGCATGTGGCAGAAGAACTGAAATATATTAATGTTAATAATGAAGTATACTACTCACTGCCAGATCCTGATAAAGTATACTGTATCTCACTCCAGTGGAGTCACTTTAGGAACAAGGTGCTGTTTAAAAATAATAAGAGTCTAAGCATCTTGTCCAAAATATTTAAAACTTGTATTAAGAGTTGCCAGTTCACAGAGAATTTCAGGTATAAAAGATTTGAGATTTGCATAGTAAAAACCAAGTCTGTGAATAAATAAATTGTGTTCTAGCAGATGTGAAGAAGAAAAAAGTCCCTGTATGAAAAACTTTCTTTCAAGTCCAAATTACAGATTTCATTAAAACAACCCTTGAAGCCCCACCTGAAAAAAAACTAGTTAATAAAATTGTTCAGCATTTACTTATAGTTGCTTTGATAAGTGGTACTGGGATTTGTTTGCACTTTATTTTTTATAGTGTCCTTTTTAATAACATGAAGAACTAATCGAATCTCCCTACTTCAAGAAATACCTCTATTCCTCAGATTTCTGCTTCCTTTGGAAGCTTCAACAATTACCAATGAGTACCAATTACCTGCAGAAAAAAATAACAGAACTAACTACATCCTGGTGAGTAAAAGGGTCATTCATTGATAATTTCCAGTGCTATGTAAATAGCAACAGACATTACGATGATTCATGTGGACGAAGTTACCAGCTGAACACTACTCCAGAGAAGCTCTTCCTAAATATAAGTAACATGATTAAAGGTTATGAACAGCTGAAATATGAAGACATTTAGTTTCTTGTTCTGTAATGAACACTCCCTCTAGAATATTGGAAGTACACATATGTATCAATACAAATACCTGATGTGATTAGACCAGTCTAGCAATGTAAAGATAAGTCTTCATTCAGTATCTTATTTCCTTATGGCACTGCTGGCCTCAATCCAGCCGGGGTTAAAGATGTGTGCAATGTTCAGCACATCTATAGCTCCATTGTAGCTCTTTGAAGGTAAATTACAACTTGCAGTTATTTTTCCTCTTGTACTGTAAATAGTATTATAGCAATGTGAAAGCAAAGGATTTATACACAAGGTTTGTGTATTTCTCGTTTTAGTTCACCATACTATTAAATATCAGCACTGAGGCCTGTTTTTTCCACTTTCCACCTCTGCAATTGATGCCTGTGTGATTTTGAATGAGCATTGATGGGGGTATGAAGTAGTTAGCACACTATAAATTGAAGTGCCAGCTGTATTTTACAGCAACATCCTTGTACAGATAGGACTCCAGTGACTCTTTGAAGAAGTAGATATGCTCAATATCTGTAATTTGAAAATGTACTGAAAATATGGAGTGAGAAAATGTGACCACTCAACAGAATGCCCTGCCTCTTGGTCAGAGATCAGGGTGTGTGATCTGAATGCCAGTGTCAAATGAGACTGAGATGTTGACCAACCAGACAGTACTTTTCACCTTTGAACCATAATAATTTCCTAACACTAATATATATGCCAGGCTTCTGTGAAAGTATCTGTTCCCCTGACTCCTTTTAGTTGTTTGACATGCTCAGCGATAGAGTGGTCATGTAAATAATATTCTAGAGATACTAGTATATGCAAATCTCATCAATATGAAATGTCAGCATTTTCAGAGAGAATCTGCTGCACTTAAGACCTCATCTGATTAGGAAATTTATGTTGTATGTTGTGAATCATAGCCTGCACCCATAGTTAAGATTCCCCTTCTGCTGTAACATAATCTGGTTGCAACATTCTAGCTTCAAGCAATCTAGAAGTATTTTAGGAAGATCCCAGCATAAAATGAGGCTCTCAAGTGGTAGGATTTTCATCAAGTTGCTGCTAATAGGGTCTGTAGTTTCTGCTGTTAAAATGCCAGAGTAACAGGGCTGACCATATGAGATGTCAGAACATGAGTCGAACTAAACAGAGGGCTAAAGAGAGAGTTTCAAATAAAACAGAAGGCTAGGCGAGGTTTTGAAAGCTATTTTTGATAGCATTTCAGAATAGAAATGTGGTAAGACATTATTAGTCAGTGTGAGTAAAATGCTGGGTGTGATTACCTGCATATTGGCTAATGTAACATGAGGTGAGGAAGTCAAAATTGGAAACTAACACTCCTTTCTGAGTAGCAAAGTTGTAGCTAATGTTTGAAGATTGTTCATGGTAGGTCCAACAATTTGTCAATAGCTTGCGGCAGGTCTTGACATTGACAGCAGGTGTTATCAGACAGACAGGGAAAGTCAGAAACCTGACTAAGAGAAACTAAGGGAAACCTGACTTCCCTGACTAAGGGCAACTATGAGATAGACAGATATGGACTGTATTCCATTGAGAAATTAAACTTGAATTACAGGAGAAATTACAGTAGCAAAACATCCAACTGCAACTTCCAGTTATGACAGTGTCACTGCTGAATCATATTTCAAGTTACGTTCAAGGTCAGAAAAGCCCTAAGAATTAATACTCAGACTACATACAAGCTCAAGTTTCAGGAAGATCATTGATGTATATTTAAAAGAGCTGACACTATTTCATAGCCTAGAGGTAGTTCTTTGAGGTTAAGGTTTGCTAAGTACCATGCATCAAGACTTCTGAGCAGTAGTTGAAAAAATAAGCTAGATATAACTAGATTTAAGTGAGCTATTTCAGGACATTTCACTGGTGAACCAGTGAGCCATGCCATGTTGGTAGTAGAAGTCAGCTGCAGGACTGCAGTATCACATTTTACTTTTTCCTTAGTTTTCACTGTGGGCTCTCAAGGGAAGATCATACACGCCCCAATCATAGTGAAAATCCTCTACCTCTGCAATGAGGAAGATGAATATTGTCGACAAGATCCAATGAAGAATGAAGATATCCTTATGCTTTGTAACAAACAATAAGCAATATCACAGCATGGTAATTACCTCTCTGACATAGATGCCACCTGGTTTTTGCAATTTGATCTGAGTGCAAGGATCAAGATACTTGAGGAATCACCCTGAAGAAGTATCAGTTTTTGAGCTTATGCATTGTGTCTGTAATCTACACATCAAGACACATTGCTGAGTATTAATGTATGCGACATTAACACATGGTCTAATTACATGGATCTTAAACAGTGATTTAGAGGAGACACCAGTAATTCCAGATTTATCTGTGGCCTCTTGCTGACTCAGAGCCCTGTACAGGGCTTGCAGAGGATTTCATTGGGTTCCCAATGTCCCACCAGGAAAATCTCAACATGTTAGTTTTATTAAAATAAGTATCAGGAATATGGACAGGGAGAGAGTTGAAAATAAAAAAAAATACCAGGGCAGCCAGTGTTCTTTTAAATTATATGTAAATTATTGTATTGAATTATTTTTCCCATATGAAAGGGGTAGCACTCACCATCTAAGTCACTACTGCATAAGTAATACGGCTTTACCCTATATAATAGTTTAACCTTGACTGTGAATTTCCTTTGGAAACTGGATGCCAATATGTTTGAAGTTCCTTTGTTCACCTCTGAATGGCACTGGAGAGGGACTGCTTCCAACTTAATGAGATGATCAGTCCTTTCAGTTTATTCTAATTTATTTTATAAACAGAGAATACAGTGAAGATTAGACTGATCTGGGATTGTACCATGTAAGAGGATACTGTTTGCATGCAAAAGGAGTTTTGTCTTCTGAGCTTTTGTCTTGAGTCCACTTATTCCTCAAGAATATTTTCCTGACAGACTGAGGGAAAAGAGACACTCCTGAATAGTTCCTTGAAAGAGGAAAAAGGAAAAAGGTTGAAGGGGATTATACTTGTAACTATTTTACATGTGGACGTGTATGACCATGTATGTTTTAGGGATTTTCAGCCCATGGTCAGGTACTTCTGAGTGGTCCAACAAAGGCAACTAAAAATCACAAGTCCATTGTCAGTCAGTTTCAATTGACTCTTCAGGGACCTTCACTTCCATGAGAAAATACTGATGAGCCAAAAACTGGACTAAACTTGTCAACTAGCGGGCTAGGTAATACTCTCAATGTACAGCTAGGTCAGTCAATCAAAACCTTCTGTTAAGAGAAATATGATCTCATAGGGACTCCGTAGCATAGATGGGATGTTAATATTAATCAGCAGTGGCTGTCTGAACTTCTTAGAAAATAAATCTAACCTGATTAACCTAAACTCTATCACTCATGACCTCATCAAACATCTTATCAAACATAGCCTGAAATAGCTTTATATGATGAAGACAGGCAAATGTCTGCTGTAGCTCTGCACAGCTTTTTCCACTTTGAGGGTGGATTTAAAAGCTCTTCTTCCAGTTGTTTGTAGTGTCTCTGTACCTTCTCTAAAAAACTGCT
Organism: Acrocephalus scirpaceus scirpaceus; assembly: GCA_910950805.1. Classification (NCBI taxonomy): domain Eukaryota; kingdom Metazoa; phylum Chordata; class Aves; order Passeriformes; family Sylviidae; genus Acrocephalus; species Acrocephalus scirpaceus. The sequence goes on along the minus strand of OU383773.1, from coordinate 40,977,084 downwards.
TACCAGCTCAAAACTGAGAGTTTTCTCGATGATTTTGTGGGCTTCTCAAGGTACAGCAACAGAGGTAAGGACTCTGACACTGCTCTTTGTCTTCAAAGCCTTGTTTATCTCCTCTGGTTGAGGATAGATTAAACCACACCTATATCTCTGCTGTGGGAGTCCTTACAAAGCCACCCATTTCCTCTGTGCCATGTGGTGAATCATTTTTGCAAAGTGCTAGTCAGAATTTCAGAAACTCATCAGTGGTTACTTTTTTATAGTAATAACTCACCTTTGATCTTATGAAAACAGCATTATTTTCAGACCTATTTGGTTCTTACCTTTAGTCTCTCTGGAATAATTTTTTCGTGGTCAAAGTCCCATAGGACTGAGTTAAAAAAAAAAAAAAAAAGAATCAGCAGTCTCAGGTTGGACCGAGAGAAGACTAAACTGCTAGTGCTAAACTGCTTCTGTAAGATTTTATTGGGAATGTCTCTCTGAGAAATCTGGTATAAAGCATTTCCCCAAATCTCTGACCTGATCTCATTGGAACTCCTTTTCCTTATTGAGGGCGGCCTGATCCTTCTAAAGCATCTTTTGCCTGTCCTATACATTTACTTGTATTTTAAAGAAAAAAAAGCTCATGTAGCCAGAAGATGTATCTCTGAAAAAGAAAGAATGTTAGTCTCCCTCTTTCTACACCCTGAGTTTCTCTGAAACAGAAAAAAATTTGCATGATCTTTGATGCACAATAAGAGATTCTACTTGGTTTAATTTCATTATAAGGTAAAAAGTCCATTTTGTATTCAGAAATGGTGCAGAGGAAGCTAACTGTGAATAGATAGAAATGAGAGGTGGGAAGAAAATTAGGCATTTGTAAGAGAACATGAACCTCATGAATCTCAGACAAACATTTAATGGCTTAAAAATATTGTTTTGATCAAGACTTTAACTTATAAAATCCCCTTGTGAGAGGCGGGTGAACTGAAAAATTTCTCCGATAGATCAAAACTATTACTGCATTATTCAGACACAAATTTCCTTATGAGTTTTCATTTTACACAAATTGTCTGGATGTTTCAAGATTTACAGTGGAACCCAGTTCTAGAAAAGTGGTTAAGATGCAGTGAAATTGCTACAAGCTATAGGACAGGCTGAGAGTAGTGTGCAGCTGAATTTAAAATGTCATCAGTTAGAATTCTGCCTCAGTATTTTCTGCTAAATACTGCCAGTCCACAGGGAAGGAAATAAGACAGGACTGGTGGAACTGTCAGGTTTCTATTATCACTTTACTCCCAGGGACTGTAAGGGGAAGAAGGGAGAACACAGGCAAAACAAGTGTATTCGTGCTGTGGATACTCTGGCCCACCAGCAGTAGCTGCTGAAACTGGTCCTTGTTTTCTCTAGAACAAAGAGCAAAGATCAAAGTTTAGTTGAAGTCAGCGTCTTTTCCATTTGCTCTTCCACCTGCTCCCTCTGCTGGTAAAGGCGACCTAAAGAAAGGAAAATGAGAGCTTAAAAGGAAGACAAAATGGTGGGTTTACCCTTCACATTTTGACGGTTAACTGAGAATTGAATTTTAATAAGCCATCTTTTAAAATACTTCATGTCATCTTGTTTTCGTTGTCTTTACAGGGAGGGATTGTCTCTTGCAGTTATACTGGAATTCTTTCAAACTTTTTCACAAAACAAAACATCCTGTTGTCCTTTTTAGCTTTAAAAGTTTCCAGAACAAAAATAGTGTAAATCAGTTTCTGACTTCAGTGATGGTTTTCATGTGTTGAATTTTGTCCTCTTTTCCATCATGTTCTTAAAGCACATCATGGAATATTACCACCACTTGTTTTATATATCATAGCTGAACCTTCCAGGGTTTTTTAAGGATGAAATTCTCTCTGTTTAAAATCTTACAACCAAATCAAAGTATTTGGTGGATAGGAACACTAACTGTCCTCTTTTCTAAAGGTGAATTTTCACAGTAGAGCTGTCATAAAATATATCAGTCCCACTTGCCCCTTTCTCTCCAACATACTCTTTATTGCATATCTCATTCCCTCCTTTGCTCTGGCTCTGGCATTCCTCCAGATGGAGACTGAGCCAATTCATCTCCCTAAACAAGCAAGAATTTTGTTTTGGGTTTTGCTAGCTTCATTTTATCCCATTTCAATGAGGCAGAAGAGCTGAGCACAAGGTCAGAAGACAGAAAGATTCATCTCCGGAGATGGGGCAGTGTCATGCAATGAACCATTAGATCTTCTCTAGAAATATTGTGCAACTTTTGCACCAAATTCTGGTGGAATGAGACAGTAAACATTGCTGGTGGATAAAACTCATTCAAGACTCTCTTCATGTGAGCAACTGGTCCTTTAACAGGCTTGGATGAAATGTAAAAACCTTGAAATATTTTGATTGAAGCTAGTTGCCAGTAGCATTGGCTAATGGGAAACCTGACAAAAGGCAAAGAGATCTCTTGTCCTCCCTCACTAGATCCTTCTCCTAGAGTTTCTCAGGCTACACGTTAAAGGTTCACTACTGTTGTTACAGTGCTCTCCCTAATCACAGCTAACACCACAGTGCTCCTTTTTATGCATTCCCTCTGGAAGATCACAATTCTCAAGCTCTTTCTCCCTGATCTTCCCCCAGTTTCATTTTGTCTCAATTGTAATCTTTCTGGGGCTGTTTCTGAAGTCTGTGATCCTTCTTTTCACGAGGAGGTTCTATTTTCAGCTTCCCTTGTTCTCAGTGACCAACCGTGCATGCTCACTTTATTTAACACTTTTTTACCTCAGTGACATCTTCAGATATTTTGTCAAAGTCATCTTTGTCATGAAGTAATAAGAGAGGGTCAGATGCTCCTTGCTCAACTATTGTGATTACAAGGGTCTGAATAACAGCCTCTCTTTTTTCTGCTGGATTGTGGAAATAAGGAATGTCCTTAGTACTCTTAATAGGAAAGACTAGTGCTGCAGAAAAGCATTTGATAGGTGAGAGATTAATAACATATGGATTAATAAGGTTTGTATGGATTTTTGGACACAGAGAAGGCAGGCTTTGAGCTCTGCAGTAACGGTCAGCTTTCTATCATTACTATGCACTTTCTGAGCATCATGTTAATCTTCAACACAATATCTAGGTGAGCATGGAAAGTTTTATGTACAGTAAAGAACAGAGCATGAGGAGACTGCTTTTAAAATTCACTTTCTGAAAACGTTATATCACCTAAATGTTCTTAGCAAACATAAAAGGACATGAGAACAATCAAAGTTAATTCTCTTTTACATTTTAAAAAAAATGACTCATGGAAAATATTTTCTATATGGAATAGGAAGCTGTCTGGAAAAACGATTTTGTACTGTGAGGAGCCTTGTACAGGACGTGCCTTAATGTGGCTAAAACTTTCATTCTACATGTTACCAGCTGTAATACATCCGTGATTTTGTTGTAATTGACATCAATCATTTTAAACAGGCCTCTAAACTTACATTGGCTTTCTCTCTCTTTTGTTTATAAATAAATATCCATATCCTTACATGGAAGTAGAACGGTTACTGAATTATAGGGACTAGTAAAGCTCTAGATAGTGTTACTCTATCACCTAATTTTGGTTATTTTCAACAGATTTGGGTGGGGTTTTTTTTAGGATTCCCAATTGGCTGTATATCTTCACTTCTTCAGCATCAGCAGATGTTGATTGTATTGAATTTCTTTACCTTAAATTTTCTTCTGTCTTTAGATTTTCTGTGTGGATGTCTTACAGTGTATATGCTACCTCTGTCTCCATTAATACAGTAAGGATGGGAAAGGTGGAATTTCTTTTTTGTTTTTACCTGAGCAGTGTCCCCATATTCTGTCACTATGCGTTTATAATTTCCGCTTTCTTGTTGATCCAGTTGCACTATTTGCTGTACACACCATACAGCAACTCCTAATTGGTAGATGTTTTCTCATGTTGAATTCACGGTGATGAATTCATCAGGAAGATGAAAGGATGAACCTACCAAAATTATGACCATCTGAGAAGCAATTAAACAGGAAACTCCCCTGCATTGTGATTGAAAGGAAATGAGTGGGTGTCAGCCTAGTGTGTTGTTCCATATGAATCAAGCTATAATGGGTCTGTTTTTCAGGTGCCTTAAAGGAGGACTCAGATTCATCATTTAAGTCTCTTGTCTGTCGACAATTTAGAGGAAAGTAACCTCACACTTATGCATTCCCAGCCATCCAGTAGAAGATGACTTAAGTGTGAAGCAAACTGATGAAAAAGAGCAAGGGATTTTTTGTGGTCCTTAATATTTCTGCTGCCCTACTGCAGTCTCTGCTTATCAACTGTCCTTTCCTTCCTCTAATTGTCTGATGCAATAGCCTCTTGTCCTAAATTTCTTTTGTAGCTCATCTCTTTCAAACCTGCAGTCTATAGCTGACCTATTTCTCCTTTTTCAGTCTTGGGTGGAGAATATTTTCTTTCAGTATTTTTTTTTGAGGTCTTAAATAATACAGTGATTTTTTTCCTACATCGGAGATTTACCTTCATAGTAATTTTTTGCCCTCTTACAATGCAGAATCAGATTGATTAATTTGGTTGCTTTGTGAATTATCTTAACAGCCAATCTTTAAGGAGTTCCCTGACAAACTGTCTCTGTCATTTAAAACAAAACGTGCCTTTTAAAATATCACAGTAATCTGAAGAAGCCCAATGGAGGATATTTGTGTAGGATAGATCCCCTTATCTTATTCTTGAATGACTGTCATCAGCATGGATGAAACAAGATGCAACCATAAAAACTTAGGCGTGAAGAGAGAATCCATCAACAATCCAAAGACTGCTGGAAATGAATACATAATTAATAAGGGGTTAGCTGTTCAGGTCTGTCCTGGCCTGAGTATCATATGCAATGACTTATGGACTATTCCTTTTATGCATCATCACTGGGTTTAATGGCTCCATTTCTTTGCCTTTCAAGCACCTTCTTTAAACACAGCAATTATTTTTGTGAGTTACAAAGAAAAGAGATAGTAAACCAAATAAAACGTGAAATAAAACACATGTTGACTATGTTATCAATATCAAATTTATCTACCCATTTAGATTGACATACAGAAAAGACTTGCCACTAAAATTCATATCTCCTTCATTAGCAAAGAATACAGGAACCTAACTTCAGCTTGCATAGCCCAGTCAAATAAAAAGAACACATATTTTGTTTTATTTAGCATTCTACATGTTTAAATGCTACATCTTTAAAATGACGTGCTCCTCTCTACTATTTTTAAGCCTCATTTAATTATATGTAGTTTTTGAAAAAGGGTATTTCTTCCAGTGTGTATAAAAACATTTATACATTGCATACATATATATTTATAGTATATACATTGTGAAATCACTCTCCCATTGAAGGATAGATGGAGAGAACTTAAATAGCAGGATAAATGCCAGAGGTTCCAACATCAGCAGTTAGTGGAAGACCCGGACAGTGCATTATAAACAGTGCATTTACAATGGAATTGTGATTGGGATGAGAGACATGTTGGCAGGAGATGATTCCCATTTAAAACAACAACCCTACAATATAAAAAGAAGGAAAAAAAAAAAAGATTTGCCATGGCTCACTTTGGCTTCACACTTGGAGAAATACCCAAAGCATGCTAGTTAAATTCTTTTGACATATGGTAGGAATAGGTGTGCTCTTATGAAAATGGCCTACATCCAGGTAGGCCCCATTAGACAGTGATTTATAGTCTGAATTTTACCTGAATGTGAGCTGGATATTTTAGTAAAAGCAGTCAACTCGTGTCTTTGAAGGCAGGATTTCCCAGGCTATATAGAGAAGAACTGGTTCTACTTGTTCCTGTGGCTGGTGCTCTCAGCTCCACCACACCCATTCCAGGCCCTCTGCACCTCTGAAACATACAAACAGAGATTTTATCTGCTGAAATATTTTCAAAAACACTGGATTTTGGTCCTTCGGGTCACTGGTTTTTATTACTGGAAAAGTAAGATTATTTGGTCAGCTATTGCTATCTGCAGAAATCACAATCCCAAAATGACACAATCTTTTTTAGTGCAGTGATTGCTTTCTCTGACAACATGGATACATTTTTAAAGCATAATATTCATCTCAATTTTTAAAATTCAGCCTGGAATCACTGAGCAGAAGCAGTGCACTAAAGGATTTGGTCACAGCCTGCCAACTTCTGTTACACAAAGTACAAATTCACTTAAAACACATTTTCATACTGGCTGCTATCTTGATCAGTCTTGTTGATTCATTGTATGAACTTCTATTGCTCATCAACTGCACATGTAATCCAAGTAAGAGTTGATATGATAGGTTATAAGTGAATTTAAAAATATTTACTATAAAAGGAAATCATCATCAAGTGGTTACTGATAAAAACTGCACATTTCAGAAGCTGTGAGGGAGTGCTGAATTATAATAAAGAGAGAGCATCAAGAGAGTGACATGAATTATTTGGTAACCAGCTTCAAGCAAGCAAAACATGTTTCAGCACAGACATCTTAAGGGATATTAGCCCATAAGAAGGGATATAGGCCCCTTACAGAAGGTGGGCCTACAGTATGGAAGGTAATGACTGAAAAAGTTACCTGCTGGAAGTAATATTTAAATAAAAACATCTCTGTAGTATGATGCTGTGGTTAATGGAGTTAGCACTGGCGTAATCATTGGTGTAATCATTGTCTACCAAAATATGCTCTTGAGAGAAAGGTTAAAAAGTCACTTTGGAAGAGATGCAGATGATTAAAGAAAGAGAAGCATGACTTACAGTGAGAGAAGGAGAAAAGCTCACTGATGCAGAGGTACATGGGTGATTAGATTGCTGTCTGTGAAAAACATACACTAGAAGGCAGCTCTTACACCTGATAAATGAAATGTAAGATGATCTGATGTTGAAAGTCACAGCTAGAAAGAAAATGAAAACGTCTTGGGATAAGAAAAATCAGTACCAGAACATCTAAGAAAGAATTTTAAGAGATGTGTTACTGGAAATTTTCAAAGGAAGTATGTTCTTGGATTTGAAGTAAGAATTAATTATGAGACTTGTAGCCTTTTGTGGCACAGGGAATCAGCAGTGCAATATTGTGGCTTACACTATTCCCTCCTGTGTTTAAAATCTATGAAGTTATGTTGTTTGTAGATGGATCTACTCACAGTGTGATAAACATTTTGAATAGCGTGATAAATACATCACCAAATATTCATTGAAATAAAAAGTAAGAGGTCTCTAACCACTTTTCTGCACTCACCATTAATTCTCTTTGAACTTGAGCATATTGAAAAGTGCTTTGAAAACATGTTTATAAAATTATGACAATACATCTTCAATTACTCATCAATCACTGTGAATATTATTGAAATAAAAATAATTCATACACAGAGAGATTCTTAAATATTTGTCTTCTAATGAAATACTACTCCATAAAAGTATCTTACATAATTCACCAGTGACATTAACCTATATTTACCCAAAACTTAAAAAGATTAAGCAATAGCTTAGACAGCAAGGTTATGGTCACAGTACAAGAACCCAAACAACATAAATTTAGCCAGTTAAGCTTGTCATAAAGACTACAGAGATGATGGAAAAGGCTATACAGTAAAAGAAATCTATGGCTAGGTCTGATTAATATTTTTGACACTGTGTTCTGTTGAAAAATGAGGCTTTGCTGAAATGAAGTTCTTTATGAAATCTTTTATATTTGTTATGAACCTGGCATATAGGCAGGCAGCTCTTGCAAAGGTGAAGATTTGGCAACCTTGGAAACCTTGATCACAGTGTATTATATCTATAAAAGAAGCCAAAAATGTGATAGAAGGTGACTCTTCTCAACTGAACACAAATTTAGGCCTTAGAATAAATGTATTAATGACAATATACCCTCTATCTCCCTTCATTTTCACATTCTACAAAAATGGGAAAAGAGAAATCACATCAATAACTCTGAGTCTTTCAATTTGAATGCAACATTGTATAAAGTGTTAGAAAATATTTAAAAGAAAAAATAATTAAAGCCTTGAACGCAAATGCAAAATGGGATAATCCTGGCTTTATCAAATAAAGATGGTGTCAGATGGCAATCTTTTTGGGTAAGATAATTGACCTTTTACACAGGGACAATGTGATAGACTGAATTTTCATACACGTTAGAGCAGCACTTATTATAGTGCCAAGGCAAATTATTACTGAAGTGGAAATTACAAGGATCACCGCAAGAGCTGATTAGGTCGATAAGGTGATGACTAGCAGAGACTTAAGTGTATGAAAAGAGAAGTTCTCAAGACAAATATGGCAATCTGTTGACACTTCCTCACAGAACAGTCTTGAGACTTGTCCTACACTCCTTAATAATTTTTGAGTTAAGAACAAGAGGCAGAAATGGTAGGGGTTGAGTAGCACAAGGTCACGCACACATGGGTCTTTAACCCAACCAGAACTTTGCAGTGGGTCTGCCTGAACATCCTTCTTATAATAAGCTCTCCAAAGTAGAAAAATAAGATATTTTCATTCTCAAAATCCAGGTTTAACTTGTATGTATGCTAGAACAGCTTGTGTTTTACACAAAGAAGGTCCAGTGGCTAGGTGAGCTGTCACAGAAGAATGAATTTATAAACAACCTGCCTCCTGCCCACAGAAACTTTGTTGTCTGGATCCTTCCTTCTAGTTGTGACTTCAGTCCATTGAGTGGCTTTCTGCACGGCCAGACCTCTGTGTGGTCCTCTCTTGGAGTATAAAAAGAAAGTATAGAGCTCTAGCCTTGGCTCTGCTCACTGCTCCTGAGAAGACAGTCTCTCCACTCCTCTGCTGCTCTGCAGGACTTTTTTTGCCTTTTCTTCTGCCCACCACACCCTGCCTTCATGCAAGTGTCTCTCCTCCAGGTATTTGCTGGAAGCTAAGAACAGTCTCCTCCTCTCCCTAAGGCCCATGTGACTGAGTTCTTTCTTTCTTAAAGGAATATAACAGAGCAGCACACACTGCTTAAAAATACCATCCGTCATAGGGAATAAAGTGGAAGAAAAAGACCTTGGTGAATTGGTTATTGGAGGGTGGCTGTTGACAACCATTTTGAAGCAGCTTTGCAACGAAGTATTAGGACACTTCGACTCAAGTATTTCTAGTAGAGCTAGGAATTCAGGAGTTGCATTGTATGAAGCACCAAGAAGACCTTATTTGCAGTATTGCACGCAAGTTTTCATGTGTTCAAAACAGATTAAAATGGAATAGTTGCAGAGGAAAGAAGACCAAAAGACTTTTAAAAGATAGTTGTACATAAGAAAGGAGAAAAACTGAATAATAATACGGTCATAAAATCAAAGAACTTCAGGTCAAAAATGAGGAAAAATGTCCTAACATGATTCTAGGGCATAACATAAAGTCATCTTGCAAACAAAAGTAGTGAGGGTGAGAAGCCGATGATGTCTTAAAACCTGAACTTTTATAAACATCAGTTTATAAAAACTGTATGATGGGAAGAGTAAATTTCTGAGGATGGGAAATTAGGATCTCTTGAATATCCAATGTATTTGTACCTCCAAAAATCACTGATTTGAGAAGCTGTCTCACTATTTGTCAACTCTATCCCTAGACAGTAAAAAAATCCGCCTTTTGGCTGCCCCTGGTGTCCTGTAGACACCAGAAATTTGTGTGCTCTTCTCATGTGCTCAGCAATAAACCATGCAGAATTAGAGTGAAAGAAGAACATTTAATTTAGGAGAGATGGGCAGGGACCATTAAGTTGGGTTTTTTGCTATTCTTTTTTTTGAGGGCAATTCACTGCATTCCAAGACACTCTAGAAGTTTTGTTTAGGAACTACTCTGCTATTCCAGGATCACAGCACAGTGTTGAAAATGTTGATTTTTTTTTCCTGCTGTACACTGTAGCTGTGAATTACTCCAAGTCTTACATTTGTCAGAAGGTTTTGAGAAGTGTCTGTGATATGTTGTATTTACAGAGCGCAACTACTGTGGAGTTTTATAAAATATACATATCCTCTGTGGCTACTACAGTTATAGGTGACTGCATGACCCTGAAATACTTGTTCATGGGTGGTATTCTGATTTGGGAATAAGTATTCTTACATTTAGAGAAAAACTAGAGGAACTGATACACTGGCAAGAAATAACATGTTGGTAAAGCTTCCTCACTGGAATTTGAATCAGTGCAATTTCCAAACTATGGGATATATAAGGATTCAAAAGAACTCAATAGTCGTTTTGTCTCCATGCTTAAAATTAGTCAGAAATTTCATATCTGTGGTTCTGTCTGGAGTGACAATTGCTTTCAACTTGTCTCTCAGCTAAAACAGAAGCATAGCAATAAACCAAAGAATGTAAGTCAGAAAGAAGGAGAGTGCTGGAGCCAGAAGCATTACATTTAGTGTCTCATTGGAAGACAAAAAAAATACATATTTTTACAACAATATTTTAAAAATAATTGGGACCATCTGCTATTCTCAGGACATTAATTATTAAAACTTATGGAAAACTGAAAGCATAATGGCTAATAGATCCTAAATTGTTGTAAATCTTATTCATGCCTTTTCCTCTTACTCTGTCTGATGCAAACAGCTGATCAGCATGCAGTAAAAATTGTTTCATCAGAATTATAGTGAATTTAAGGATAAAATTGCAGTTCTTGAAAACACGCTGAAAGATTTGAAAAATTACTTCAGAATAATTTTGTAGTATTAGGCCCACTTGTTCACAAAATTGCATCTGTTTATCTAGATATATGTTTTAAAACTTAATTAAATTCTTACAAAAATCCCATGAGGATATTCTTGATTACGTTTTAATCTAACACAAATTAATCAGAATTAAGGCAGTTCCTTGCAGGGTTTGAGGTTTTCAGTCATGTGCACAAAGGAATTTTTACCATTGTCACCAAATTAAACCACTGAAATCAGTGGTTTAATTAACAACAACTGAACTGTTGTTCAGTTGGTACAACATTTATGTAGGGAAAAGCTCTCATTTTATTGATCAGCCTGAACTGCCAATTGTAGATCCAAGTTCAAGACTTAGTAAAAATGTGAATATGCTGACATAGTGGTCCAGGCCTAGGTATTCTGTAAAAATTCGTGAAGTCATTCCCTCTGCTGTGTATTTTTGCAAACTCCCTTAGTGAAAAATGTGGTTCAGTTCAGACTAAATCTATCGGTAATTATAGTTTTAACAAACACTATAATATTGTGTAATGAGTCTGAAAGTACATATGCAAAGTGCATGTACAGCCATACCATTTAAATTAATGGGGTGCTGTACATTGCATGGAGACCAGGCTAACAAATCTGACTGCAGGTTTTCACAATTTATAGTGCTAATAAATTTGTATTAACTGGGGTTCTAGGAAAAAAATATATATACAGGCAAAACCATATAATCTTTGTAAATTGTTATCTTTGTACTGCGATACACATTCACTTCTGAGAGGAGAAAAAAACTACTCAGGGTTTATGAACTACTGATATTCATCCATGGGTAATGCTAGAAACAGACTGTTGGCATGTTAAAGGGATTTATGTATACTATTATTCAGTATCTTTAGAGCTGGTACCACTCATGACAACCAAAACTCTAAACGTAGTCTGTCACATAAAATCATACTGTTGTTTGTAGCAGATGAAAAGATGAAACATGTGCAAAAAGACATCATTTACAGGTAAAGAATTACAGGTGTAGTTTTAAATCAAGCAGTTAATCAAAATAACTATAAGCTACCAGAGAAAACAGGAAGAAATGATCAGATATTACAGTATTATGAAGCATGAACTTAAAATTAGATGGAATAGAATATTCTCCTGTCCCAAGATATATTCTCACAACTGCTTATGACTGAGCAGTAGCTGATGACAACCAGATGGCACCATCCAGAAAGCCCTTCTCGAAGTAACAACCAAGGTTAAAAATGGCACTAGAAGCCAAAAGTTAAAAAAATGTTACTCATGAACAGTCATAATTTGAAACTTAGACATTCAGTATATACTGCAGTTATAACTATGTATATAGAAGTAAGGCTTTGTCTCCAATTGGCTGTGGTCAACTGAAGTTTTACTTCCTCTTTGTAATACATTTAGTGTTGTAGCCATATATTTATTATGCCTGAGCAACCAGCTTACTGATATTTGCTGTGGAGGATTTCTGTTTTCCAGTAGAATGATGTAACTATCCTTTTGAACCAGACTCCTCCCAGAAATACTTAAAGCCAATGGTCTTTAAGTGCTTAAGCTCTTCTACACATACACTAGATGCCTATTTGTATTACTAAATAGCAATAAATAATATAAATATTATAATATTTATATTTATAATGTTGTAATTAAATAAATGCCCTTCTAAATCTGTCCTTAAGAATAGTCTATTCTGTCGGTATACTCTTTTGATTAACAAGGATCGGGGCTTGGTTTCCTTTAAACAAAAGCTCAACTTGAAATATGTTGTTCTCTCTGTTAACAGGAGGCTTCTCCATCATTCGTTTCTTGCAAAAGGTTCTAAAACAATTTCCTGCTGTGTGATACCCCACCTTTGGCAGTGCTTCACTGCACTGGCTTGAGATTTCTGTTGCAAGTACAAACATACTGTGGTATGGGGATGAAGTCTACCATTGACTGTATAGAACCACTGTTGTCCTACTCTAAAAAATATCTCCTGCTCATAACATCTGATATATAGTGATTTTCTATACAGGGTTCCTTTGCTGTTGTTAACAGAAAAAGAAAAGCAAAACAGAACAACTGCAGCAAATCCAAAAACTTCCTGAGGAAAACTTGATTCTAGTTTTGATTATGGACTTTCATTCATCTTGAATGCACGAATTACTGGCTTCTTCATCTCCAACCACAAAGGGTACAACAGCTTTACATTACCATCCCATAGTTTCAGTATCTTGAGCTGTAGCTGAAATCAGTTCCTGGTGCTTTCTAATTACTTATGATTGCATTACATGTCAGCATCATGAGGTAAACTGATGAAATCATCTCACTCCAAAGAGCATAACCACTGAAAATGTGGAACTGGATTAAAAAAGGATCAGACACATTCACAGGGCAAGGAACATGTTATCTGAATGCAGATTTAGCAAAGAAAGCTCCTAAATGGTTTATAGTCAGAAGGCGGAGGATTATGATGAGTGGAAGATCACTCTTTACTATATACTTTACTTATATCTTTATAATTTTCTTTTTCTTAGATTTCCACTATTAGGTAACAGTGGCTTCTCCCAAGAACTCTTCTCCTGTCCATTGCAGAGTCTTGTTGAACTAGAAATTTATTTGGGCATTATTTTTGCATAATGTGACCTGAGGTTTCCTTGGAGACCTGAGAGCTTTTCAGGGCTATCAATCTTCAGAAACGGTGTGTCCTTTGTATTTTCTTTTTTTTACTTTCAATAGCTATTTCTTTTTGCTACCTTTTTCTATTCTTCAGCACTGCTTGCTGCATCAAAATAAGCATGACCAGCAGGTTGAGGGAATTGACTGTCCCCTTCTACTCTGCTTTCATGAGACCCTACCTGGAGTTCTGCATCCAGCTCTAGAGTCCCCAGCACACAAACGACATTAATGTGCTGGAGCAATTCCAGAGGAGGGGCGGGAAGACAGTCAAAGGGCTGCAGCTCCTCTCCTGTGAAGGCAGGCTGAGAGGGCTGGAGTTGTTCAGCCTGGAGAAGAGAAGGCTCCAGGGAGAGTTTTCCTTGTGCCTGTATCACATCACCAACACCCAGCAAAGTGGCTACAGGTTAAGGGGACAGCTTATGCAGGGCACTACAGCATGTTCCAGCTGCTCCCACAACTGTGCTACAGTCAAAGAGGTCACTAATCTCACCTTACAGCTGCTGGCAAAGCAGCCCAGTACATGCCACTTGCAGTACAAAAATATGCCTTAAACTTGTGCTACATAAAATCTTCACAGCAAGTCTGACTATTCCTACTTGGGGTGTGAACTACTACTTACATTCTTTTTTCTTCCTTTTCTTTTTGTCAGCTACAGTAGTGGGATATGAAATTAATCTTTTTTTTGACATCCATAACATCCTTGTCTCCAGGCATGTTTCAGTCTTCTTTCTGTACCTCTCTCCATAAGAAGTCTACTGGATTGTTGTCTCTCTTCCTGCTGGTTTATTTTGCTGCCTCTGTTCCTTTGGCTTGAGCTGGCAGCTCTTGCTGATTACTCCCTTGCAATTTTTTAGGTGAACTGGACTTGTGTACCATATACTTTTCCTTTAATGGTGGATCATATAATGCTTTAGAGGGAAAATATGAGTAAGCCTCTTAACACTGAAATTCAATGCTTTGGGGGATAAAAGTGTGTGTACCTTTCTATAATAGTCAGCAAACACCTATTTCTGGCACCCTCCACCATATCAGCCAGCTCTCTAAGCAGCCAGGCTTCATACTTTTCCATTACTTTTCCCCAGGACAAGAGAAGTAAGTACTTTGCTTTTTGCTGCCATTCACCACGTCTGCAGGCTCTGGTTTTGTACCTGCTGGAAACTCTTCCCTCTTGCCTCACCTCCCCAGGTGCCAGGCAAGCAGCTACTGGTGAACAGGAGACAGAACAGGAAGGGAAGGAGCCAGTGACACGCACAGGTTGGGCAACCACAGGATGCTCTGCAGCAATCACCTGATCTTCAGCTAGTGGCACTGCCGGAGAGGAAGTACCCAGTACAAGCACTGGGGATCTGACAGGCAGAGGAAGGAGGAAACCAAACATTCCTCCTGCCCCTAGAGGTGCATGGGTTCCCTCCCAGCCAGGGCCAGAGTGGATATCTATATCTAGCTACACGCTCTCCCTTCCTCTCTTCCATGGGCAAGCTTATCTGCTAAGCCCCCTTTCCTTCCTGCCTCATGGTGGTTTTATTTCTGGTGTGCAAGTCTGTCCCAACCATGGTGAGCCTACAATTACAATGAGCCTAGTCTAAGAAAACAGTTTTCTTTGTGGAATTTTTAAGAAGTGTGGGGTAGAACAGTATTACTGTACATTACTAGAATGCAGCATAAATTCTTGAACAAAAACTATAACTGGGCCTTAAGCCATGCAAGTATCAGTGTAAATTCTTACTTAAGGCCTTTGGAATCCACTTGTAGTATTTCTTAACTGCTGCTCCAAACAGGACAGATTAAAGCTAATTAGGATAAGGCAGGATAATTAGATATGATGTGATCACCAGCAAAAATTCTGTAAGAATGTACTGCTGTGTAATCCCAGTTGAATTCAATAAGATGGAACAGGATTTTATATCAATGCAAAATTGACATCTAAGTCTCTAGTGCTCCATATATCACAAATATGCCTAAAAATGCCAATTATTTCTGGTGTTTTATATGAACATTAATAGATGGTATGCATTACCCTAATTCAAGAGCCTAGCACAGCATATGAGATGTAAAAAGTGCCTACTTTGGCCGAGGGTCAAATCTTAGTTCCCAAATTTTAGCTGAGTATTTTTTGCTTAACCATGGTGATGTTCAGCATCATTTTCCACACAGTTGGTGACAAAACTCTCCCAAGAATATATGCATTTAGTATCCATAATATATATATCATGACATTGTTGAAAATGGACTTCACAAATACCTGGAAAGTAAAGATTGGAACTGCAACTGAGCTATAAGTCTCTTGATGCTGGAATGTTCCTGCTACTTAACTTTTGGAATCTGGAAATAGAAATGTGGGATCAAGTAAATTGCTCTTACTGATACATTTAGAAGGATGATGCATCTTTTCTGAATTTATTCATCTGTTGCAGAGCCCAGTAGGAATATTCATGTTTACTGTTATAGAAATTAGACCTGTTGGGTAAATCAGTCAAAATCAGAATTCACTTTTGGTCAGTGATTACTTCATAAAGAACTTATTGTAAGGAAAATGTATCTTAGTACTCAGAAAAAAAAAAAAGATGGGAGAGGAAAGCTTGAATCTAGATGCATCTAGGAGACAGCTGACAGTCTTCTCACAGTGGTAAAGAGCATTGCCTTCCCTTGAAATAGCAGTTATCATTAGGTGCAAGGCTCATCCATTTTGTTGAAATGATAGTGGAGATCTTAATTACCAAATTAGAAGACAAAAAAAAAAAAAAAAGAGAAAAAAAAAGAGAAAATTAGGATCTTCTTACCCTTTCCTGCCCCAGATCAAGTTGTTTTGATTGTTAGCCAATGCAGAAATAAACTAACCTCTCTGTTCTGACTTTTGACAAATCGTTTGGATTTGCAGGCTGTGTGATCCATTGCTTTTCAGGTGATTTAACTACAAAAATCTGCCTTATGAATCCCAAGATATAAAACTGTCATGGAGGAATTCTCCCTGTCATTGTATTCATTGCCAAGGTCATGGAAGGCAGGAAAAATTCTGGACAATTATTTATGGTGAAACATAATCTCAGAGGATGCCTTTCATTTATTACAAGTGTCATTGTAAATAGTTGTAAAACCAGAGTAAGTTGATTTTGTGAAAAGTATCAGGCAAGATTTTTTTCAAAATTCACTTTGCACAAATGTGTCATCCTGACAATGGAAGTTTCTATTGTGATCATATTATCTGAGGCTACTCTGGTCAATGCTTCTGAATAACGCAAAACATCTTCAAGTGTTCTCAGATTCTTTACTACATACATTTTCAGACAGCAGGGACACGAGATAGTATTATTCTTTTCCAGTCCCTTAGCTGTCACAGTAAATCAATTAAGTTGTTATAATTTCACCTATATGTGGTACTTAAAGAGAATAGACTTAATTCAGAGCCTGTTTCTATTCTGTGGTTCATACAGACATTACAGGAGGGATGCCTGAAAAAAGGATGGAAGCTATTTTTTTCCTTGTGTAACTCTATTATATAATGCCACTAACCTGGATCTAAAAACAAACTGGTGTTTATCATTGAAGGAAAGGGAACCGAGGGAGACTTCAAGTGGCAGTTGTAAAATATGGGATGGAAGATGAGTTCCCAACATATACTGAAACAGAAGTGTAAAATTAATAAATAATGAGATGGCTTGGTTCAAGTTACAGACACAGTTCAACACACAGCCCAGGACTTTCTCTTCAGAAATACCAGATACTGAGGTTCCTCTTTGAGGATGGTGCAGACCAAGTCCTGTGTTTTCTCTCCCAGCACGGCTTCTTGCTTTCCAGCCTATTCTCATTGAGAAAGGACCTGCTACCAGATGAAATGGTCTTGCACCACACTTCTACATTGCTCACCAGTGTGCTTATCCCAAGTATGTCTTAACCTTAAAAGAAGGTTACAGCTTGAACTCACTCTTCCTAAGTGGAAACGCTCATGATGGGAGACACACCAGCTAAGTGCAGAAGCCGAGCTGATGTTACTCTCAAAAACCACGATTCATACCTAACCTGGTATGCCATTATGACAAGGCTGCATAATATTATCTCTCTTATGGCAGGACCTGATGTCATATTGCCAGTCATATGCTTGTTTGTAAGATGTGTTTCCCCCTCATGCGGAGAGTAGACTACACCTGTATTTTGGGGTGTCAGTTGTTACATCTGTCTGGGATTGTCTGGTTTTAGTATGTGATACAGAGGCATCAATAACCAGAAATAAGTTCCCAAGTAGTATTATTTTCCAATCTAAGTAATTAGTGCTGAACGATTTGGATTGCCAGGCCTATGCTTCACCAAGAAATTTATTTCAGGTCTACCTTGAAGATAAGCTGTGCATAGTACTGAACTGCTATTATAGACTTCAAAAAGAAAGGATTCTCTAGGGGAAACCTACTTATTGTCAAACTTTCCAGTAGCAATATTTTGGGGACAGATTTTTTTGCTCTTTGAACTTAATTTCAGACAAAGTGTGAACATTTCTTTAGGCAATGTTTCTGCCCACCAATCTTCTAGCAGAAAACCCATTAGCAGTAGAATCCTCAAAGCTCTGGCCAGGGTGCATTGCCTTGGATTCTGACAAGTTTATTTAAAGTAATATTCCTCCAGTTTCATTGGCCCAGTATGAAAAAAAAGAAATGCAGAATTCATTCTGGGATGCAAATAACATGAAACACCTTCAGTTTTGAAAAGTGTCAGTGGCTAAATTCACTCTAGTTTTTTAAGAGACAGAGCTTTTAGCCATTTTGCCTGGATTTAAATAGAAATATATATAAATATATAAGTTTGACTGTTCCTGGAAGAAAATGCCTACAGTTCTTCTTCATATTAATACTGCTGCATGTGTCAGATGCAGACACTTCTGTTGTATCTCAGCACCTGGAGCTACTGTGTCCTTTTTCAGCAAGAACAGCTCCAGCACATGTGCTGTTTCTGCACATGGCAAATGGCACACGGCATGTGAGACAGACTCACTGTCTCTTGGTTCTGGGACTTATGGCCAAGTTCTGAAATCCATGGCATTCTGCTTGGCTTTTCACTGCTGTCAACGAAAACACAGTTTGGCCTGAATGTCTTTAGGGTCACTGTCTGCTCGTTATTAGATCTGGTTCTCTGTTGTTTTGCTCATGCTGATCTGTTGAATTGAATGAAACTGTCATGCTGTAGTACTGCAGATTTGATAATCAGAGCCCACAAACTACAGAATACCTCCTGCTCTGTTTTTCATCTTTATACTGTTTATACACCATTGGCTTCTTAGCAGTTTCTCTACACTTTCACTGAAGTGAGAGGAGAATCAAATCCTTAGATTGAATACAAACTTCTGCTGCTTCATATATAGCTGTCTACTCTCTGATACTGAAGTAAGTGACAACTCTTCAAACACTCCTTACTGTCAGGTTGATTCTGCCTTCAGACTGCTCAATACCTCATTCCCCAAAGGGCCTCACATGGTTGATGGTATCTTGCACAAACAGCTCAGTCTTCCCAATGCCCTGCAGGGAATGCTGAGAGATCAATAGAAACAGGAGTCTTACCACATTTTCAGAATGACAAAAATGCTTCAGGCACTATTTTTTTTTTTAGGTCTGAGTCATAAATCTCAAGTCCAGGTACATGTGTTGGCTGCATCCCAGCCTTATTTTAGAATGTATGTAACCTATTGATCTAGACACCATCCTTCCCAACCACTGATTTCCCAATGGAAGTGTGGGGAATGTGACTGTAATAGGCTAGAATTAGCCTATTACCAACCCAGCCAAGTCTCCACTGTAGAAAATTAGAGCATCAGGACTCCAGCACATGCTCTGTCACACTTGTGATGCTTAGACTACATACAGGCAAGTGTCTTTATTTCCCTAGCACAGAAAGGCAGTACTGCTGAAAAAATTGTAAGGTTCAGTTTGCACTTCACTGGATGCAAGAGTATGGTATTCCCCCTTGTCTCTTCTAGAACAGGAAGGAAAACTAGAGTAAGAAGAATTATCTTGTCAGGAAGACCTCATGGTGGCTGCTCAAAGGCAAAGTTTGTGCATATCTTCATTATTCCTCAGTCACTCACTTGAGAGCAAGCCCATGGAAATCTATAGGAATTTTTTTAGTAAATCTGGCAGTACTGAGCCTGCTGTGACCAGATTGGCATTGCAGGAAGTTGCTACATCACTGCCTTCTTGACCATAAACAGAATCACAGTGAGATAGCAACACTCTCTCAGCTTCACTACCCATCAAGGTGTAGATAGTATATAAATTTATGAACTGCAAGGATGTACTTTTGTCTGTGTTAGTGACTTAGTAGATCTGGTCAAAACCCTGCATTTTATTTCTTTTGTGAGATTCTGACATTTCCTGATTTTCTCTGGTGTGACTCATAGTGGAAACAGAACAGTTTTGCAAAATGAGTTTTAGAACCAAAAAAATCCAGCACTTAAGAGGGGCAAAATATTTAGCTTAAAGCTGGAAACATTTGCAACCAGTTGTATAACATTGTTTTATATTACAATAACATGCCAATATGAAACAGGATTTAGAGAATTCAGGGATTATCAAAACAGAACATAGGAGAGGTGACAATATGAAATTACACTTTTCCAACTTGAGATAGACAAGTAGGCAAGAAAAATATGTCAACAGCACTGCTACAAAGGTAGAGAGCATTGCAATTTCCTCAGTGAGCCACTGGAAACTGATACTTGGGCCAATTGGTACTGCATGTCTATCGCTGGTACTCTGACTTGTGCACAGGTATGATATTCTGGTGCAGACACCAACCAACGCAGCACAAGACTGAGAGAAGAAGGGTGGATAAAAAACAGTCTAGACAAGCTTCCAGAGTCTGTTAGCTGATGGTATAAATGTGAGGGCTGAATTAGAAAACAGAAAGTTGACGGATGGCCAGGTTACGAATGTCACACGCAGTATCACTTTGGCTCTCTCACATACATATGCATGAAGTTGGGAGACCAAAAACTACATTAAACACATTATTTTTAGTCAAAGATATGGACTGTCATGGTGCAATGCTACAGTCTATAGAAGTACAGTGTGGTTGTGCACATGAACTGTTCTGTTCTCTTCTGTTCTGGGAAAGAGGAAGATACAGCCCAGAAAGATGATTGGGTGTTGCCATGTCTCTGATCCTTTGTAAGTGCTAAGATCACTTGGCAAAAGAGTCATGCAAGGTGAAGCTGAGAGTGCATTTCAGGCCATTACTTTGGGATGATGAAGAAATCTCACTATAGCTTGTATAGGAAATATTTGAGAAAGTGATACTAAATAGTTCAGAGGAAGTTATTGGAAGTCATAAACAAAGATAAGCTGGAAAAGCAACAAAATATGATGTTTCAAGAAAAGCATAAACAGGCCAAGTCTGCTGGCAATGCAAGAGCATGATCAAAGTAGTGAAGAGATCACAAAGACAGCACAACCAAAGATTTGGGAGAGAGAAGCTCAGCAACTTGAAAATACCTCAGACAATCTAGAAAAGCATTCTGCTTGATGATTAAATTAACAAGAAAAGAAAGTGAGCCAATGCTTCTTATGCTGGGCTGGCTCACAGGAACCTGACAAGTCATAAAGAGGTGCTGCAGGTAGAGGGATTGTTTTGAAAACATGTATTCCCTGTAGCTGATGACACATGCATTCTGGGCATCTAGTAGAGAGAAGACAGCTTGCAAGGCAAGATGGTATTGCTCTCAGCACTTCAAAGTATCTCAGCACTGAACCTTCCTTCATCCATAGAAAAAACAGAGCCAAGACTGAGGCAAATAAAAGTGTAAAAGCTACTGGAACACACAACATTACCACTAAGACACCAGAAGCATCTGGAATAAGCACCTGGAATTCAAAGTATTTAGAAAGCATTCAAAGAAAAAAGTGTTTTGCCAATCCAAATGATTATATAAATAAAATTTATCTACGGTATTAGAAAAATAATTTTAAGAGTACTTATGAAGAGATGATAGCCACTTTTAAAAGAAAGGGAAGACGAAAAACAGTGCAGTGTGGCCTGGCTAAAACTGTATCAAGTGAACATTTGTGTTTTAACAGAGACCTGGGAAAAAAGGTAAGAATAGGAGTTAAAGCCTTATTTAAAAAAAAAAAAAATTCCTATTCTTTTTTGCATACAATTTATAATGATATTAGGTACAGCTCAAAAGGGAGCACTATGAAAAGTGATTAAATCAGGCTAATTGGGGCTCTAGATAAGGTAATAACAATGCCAAAAAGTGTGTATAATGACTTTTGTAGTCTCGTAAGATCTGATGTGCAAATGAGTAACAGAGTCATTCCAAAGGCTGATAGAACAGAAAGGTCCATAGAGCTGCAGTTGATCTTCATCACTCTCTTTATCTAGCCATGATGAAGTCCAGTGTGCAGCACTGGATGACCAGTGTTCCTCAAACATTCTGCTGGAAAAGATTTGATTCCATTTTATGTGAACTGCACACCTCAATGTACACCTCTGCCCTGCATCTGCAGGCAGGTCTGTGATATGACCAAAATGGAGACATCACTGTGGACTTGATACCTCAGAGTCTCCAGCTGCATGGCTGCTCATAAAAGTAGGCCCTGTTCTTTCCCCTGACATTCACGTGTGCTTTTGTCGCAGGTTACTCCAATTATGTGATACCAAAAAACCTTACACTGTTGCCTTGGGGCAAGGACAATCCAGTTGCTTCAGTCTTGAAAGAATTTAAGAGAAATGGTTAGAGAGTAACAAACTCAGGACATTGTGATGGATTCTCTCAAATTGTGTCTGAAGGGCCTATGATAAGTGGATAGCAGGCAACCACCTGATTAAAACTGTTTAAAACACCTGATTAAAACTGTTCTGACAGGCTGGATCCAGTCCACAAACTTTCTGTTGTTTGAGATTCTGAGATAGAGAGTTAAGCTTCCTAGCTTGTGTAGATGATGTCATATAATTGGCAGACATACTTGAATTGATAAGGAGTCCTTGGCTTTCTTAGAAAATTGCTATTGGACTTGCCTTGGATTCCCAGTAAATGTCTTGAAGATAAAATCGTTGTATCTAGAGAAAGGAAAATGCATAAAGTGTTGAAATGGAGCAGGGGTAACCTAACAAACGAGTGTCTTCTCTATACACCCAAAGACCTTGTTTGATTACCAAGGATGAGGTTCACAGAGCATATGCTTCAGCCACAAAAGCTGCACAGAGATTGACAGAACTCCTCACTGGATAAAAACAGGGTGTTTGGAGTGAGCTGCACTACCTAGAGCCAAAGTCAGAATTTGGGAGAAAATGGGCATCTGTTATCTCATAAAGCAGCCATTTGTCAACTTATCATGAAGAACTCCTTCCCCAAAGACTGTTTATGCAAGAACAAGCAAATAGCTGTTTTTTTCAGAATCAGATTGCTTCATTTCATGTCTTTGCACAGAATCCATGGATTTTCCAGAGATCTGGGAAGGCAGTTCCAGCTCTGTGTAGACAGGAGGCCTGCAGAAGTGCTATGCACCTGCTTTTCAAGCAATGAGAGGAAGTCTGAGAATACTGGAGACATTAAATCCCTGAGATCTAGACACATGAAAATTTACTAGACCAGTGCCTTTTACTGGTACTGACAATGTGTTATCTGTGTAATTGTTTGGATTGGAGACACATTCCTTCCTCATGAATATTTTTAAAATACAATGCATTCCAGATGCTTGTTCATAGCTTCCCTGTTATGTGGGTGGTCCAGTTACAGAATCTTCTAACAGGTTGTTTGGTAAAACTTTCTGTACACCAGCCGGGTCCATTATTCTTCTATGCAGTTGTCTGGGCAATCTGATCAGGAAGCTAACTTGTAAACTGTGGACAGATAGAGGGAGGTCTTCTCTTTGCAGGACTGCATTCCCAGTGGCTGTGGACTAATGTCAAATCCTGCTATTCTAGGACAGCTCTGTGTGAAAACTCCAAGAGGACTTTCATTATAGGCTTAATTTGCCGTAAATTTAAAGGAAAACACTAAAATTCCTTGCACTAAAACCAAATTCTGTAGAAAACCCAGTACTTCACCTTGAAATGACACACATTCCACTTGAAATGCCATCTGGGAAATATGGGAGCTTTACCATCTTTCCATGATGTAAAGAACCATTGAAATAAGAGGCCTATGAAGGCAGCTGTTAAGTCATACTGAGAGTCAGGCACTTCAAATGGTAAATACTACAACAATGGCAGTGGTAAGAACTGAGGCTGTTTTCAAAATTGTCATTTTTGCACAAGAGAAAATAATTTCAATTAATTATTAAAAAGCAACCATGATTAAAAACAACCATTTGTGGAAATAAGATGTACAAAGATCTTTAGAGCACCAGCAGCACTTCCAGAGTACTGATGTGAAAGAAAATACTCTGGGAATTAAAAAAAAAAAAAAAGGTTTTATTAAACAGTCTGATGTAATTTATAAATCTGATCTAAAAATTAAAAATAAGAATAATTCTAGAAAGCTTGAATGGCCAAGATGAGACATTGCTTTTTAAGAACATTTAGCTTGGTTTTGGCTTTATGTATTTATATTTGCTGTCAACAAATTAGTTTGTTTAAAAATACATGAATGAGATGGGAAGGACCTAAAAACGAATCATATCACACACCACATCTTTGAATCGCTGTGATCAGAACATTGGAGTAACATTTTTATTTTAAGCGCAAGGGTTGTCTCCTGGGGCTTGGATATTCTCTGAGTGCTGATTAGGAGAGGATGTTTACCAATAGAACTTTCAGCAGAACTGCTGAAACATTCAGCATGAGATCTGTTTTCTTCAATTTTAGGAGCTAAGAATCTAGGAATTTCATTGGACTTACTCATTTAAGCTTGCTTCAACATCTTCAAAGTTCAACCTGACCCACCCTAATATAAGAGTTTGAGATAGGTTGGTATCTATTCCCTTCTACCAACCACAGTTGAGGTCATGAAAAGTCAGTATTGACTGAACTGAAAGCACCATCTCTGGTCACTCAGAAATGCCCCGGAATTTCCTCTTGCACTTTCTGATAAATTGTCCTAAGTATCATTGAAAATAAAATCAGAAATTTTGAATGTTTGAACTTCTTTGCCTTTTGAAATTGTTAGTTTTCCCCATGAATATTTACATCTTCAGCATCAATTTCAAAGAGGGTGAAGTCAATTTCTATTATAAATACTTTCAAGAAAAGTTTTTTGTTGCCTCATTCTGAGAGGTGTTCCTTTCTCCATTTATCTCTCTACTTTGCCATGTTAACATATGGAAGCCTCAATTATCCCTAACTAATTATAAAGTCCATGTTTTTCCTATTAATCCACATCAAAAATGTGAGAGAAGTCACAGAACAAAGTCAGTTCCAAATATCAGATACCAGAGTGCTCTCAGTTCACAAACTTGTGAGTTTGTGTATTGTTACAACTTGTAGTATATCTGCAATTGTTCTGCAAGTTTTGCAAGGCTGAGTAGATAATATTTATAAAATTATCCACTTTTGTCTATTTTTGTAATTTTTCCACTTCACTTATGGACTCAATTCTGCAGGAGTCCCTGCCTTACTTTCCAGACAGGACTGCTGCATGACACACCACAGTGACAGACACCATGAGAAAACCTTAAAAAGCTATTTGTATATTCATATGATATTCACCACTCTCATAAAGGATGTTATTCTATATGTGTTAAAGACAGGGGAAAAAAAATGAATCTAGATGTAATTTCAGGTTTTAAGTGTCTTACACCTAAAGAATATTTGCTGTTAGAGGCTTGCTTTTAGTCAATGCCTGTTAATAAAGGAAGTTAATTGGGTGTTTCCCTCAGAGTCCGGGTATTTGTCCTGAGAAAGTTATCAAGTGTTTCCACATCAGGCTTAGAAGTTCCTCGGTTCAGAGTCCTTTGTTCAGCAAGAGGCTGAAGGCAGGAGTTTGATTCCCTGGCCAAATTTCTTGTCTGAAAGAAAAGTATACATTTTTAGGTCTAGCCCGCAGCAGGTCAAACTCGTTTAAATTCCAAAAGAGAGCATGGAGACTCATAATAGAACAGGGAAAATACATGACTGCATGAATTAAGAGTATTTGTTCCTTAGTTTCTTACTGCAGGTCACAGCTGAATAGCTTCCATGAGCCCTTCAATTGTTTTCTTTTCAGTAGATGTGTTTAAGACTTTGCGGACCATAAAGCGAACACAAATCGGAATGGGTTGTTAGGTGCTTCTTTAAGTCTTGGTTCTCAAAAAAAAATCCTTCATTTAAGTTCAGGATGTCAGACAATGTATTACTCCTGTTGCTCTACCCCTCCCACCTATTCTGTACAATCTTATTAATGTTTTTCTTCAAGAAAAAGAAGGTGCAGTTTGATACCATGGTGACAGTTGTCTCCTGCTTGTTCCTTTAGAATCCTTTAGTACAGTTACCTGGCACACTTATTAACCTAAGGCAAGCACTGGAGGCAATGCTGGGAGTGAAAGAATAAATCAGAAACTATGAGCAGGGAAGAGGTTGTGTTTGGCATTCCAGTCATATTGTTGAGGGAAACTCGATAGTAATTTCTGGAGATAAGGAATAAAGGCCTGTAGGCTGCATATATATGTGAGCTTGGAAGGAAATATCCATAATTAGTATAGTATTAATGCAATAACAGTGGGTCTCTGTCATAATTTGAACTGCCCACTTGTCTCCTGCCTCCTCTGAACTCTACTTTAGTGATAGCAGCAGGGATTTAGAATAGCTGTTTACAATTATCCTAAATAAAGTGGGAATGCTTATTCATCATTTTTTGCTCCCAGTCTTACACTCTTGCACCTCTACCAAAATCACAGGAGTGTTGAGTATTTGATTTTTCCAATGACATCAACTCCCAGTGTTTGCAGATCTATTGGAATATACAGGCTTTTCACGAGACAGTCTCAGAAAAAAAGTAATAGAAATAGAGATTATAACAGTAACGTCAACAGATCCTTTAAGACTGGATGAGAATTTTTGACATGGCCTTACATTTCCTCAGTATTTTTGTAATCCTCACACTGAAAATAAAATCAACCATAGACAATTTATAGAAAC
The DNA here is from genome assembly GCA_910950805.1 of Acrocephalus scirpaceus scirpaceus. Classification (NCBI taxonomy): domain Eukaryota; kingdom Metazoa; phylum Chordata; class Aves; order Passeriformes; family Sylviidae; genus Acrocephalus; species Acrocephalus scirpaceus. Next base: position 40,950,724 of record OU383773.1, on the reverse strand, counting down.
GGCTACTGCATAACAGAAAATTATTTCTGGCTGAATTGCCTTCCTTTTTCATGTAGTAAAAATTTAACACTTTTATCATGTAATGATAATTTCAAAATACAGGTTAGGGATGGAAAACAACAGAAATAAAGAAATTCAGAAGTCTTCCTTTGAAAAAAATGACCTTTTATATTATGACTATCTTACTTTTGATCTGGGCATAACTGATTTATAACTCTGCAGTCCTTAACAGTGTTCATTATTCTACTCTTGGCTGATGAGTAAAGGTCATGCTACACTTACTCTCAGTCATTACTATAAATGTCATACCGACATGTTGCAAGCTATGGTGCTGAAGTTGAGGCTGTGACAGCTGCCATTAATCCTCAAACCTTTAACTAGGTCTTCTTTGTCTTAATGTTCATGATCAATTGCATCATGGGACGCTTTTCCCTGCTCTCCAAATGTGTTTTGCTGGCACTCACCAACAATGACAAGAAATTTAGCGTTTCTTTCTGCTTGGTGGCTGACAGTGAATAGACTGTGATTTCACTGCTTGTTCCCATTATTCTATTTGATGAATATTAGTGCAGATGTCTTTGACTCTGAGGCTGGAATGAAAACAGTCTTCCAGGGATATTTTTCATATCTGAGTATAAACTGATTTAAAAAGTTCTGTACCATTGTTTCCATTCTTCTGGTTTGCAAATATGGAAGTATGTGAGCAGTAATACTGTGCCTGTGTTTAAAATTCTACTCCCAGGATCACGTTGGAGTCAACATTTTCAGTCTGGTTTCTTGTGAAAGTTTATGCCAGCAAAAGGTCATGAGACTAGCATAAATACATTGAGTTTAAATTTAAAAATAGAAGAATATTCGCTTTGCTTTTTGTAACAATGGTCTGACTTTTTTTGGTAGTCCTAGAGATATTACAGGTCAGAATTATTATTAATCCTAAGTCTTTGGCCTTGCCCAACCAACATGTAGGCTGTGACCATTGCACCAGAAGTTGAATTTTGGTATGAATTACATGTCGTCTTCAATCATAATAAGTGTGTTCTACGGTACACCTAAACTTCACTTGTATTCCTATTCCTCAACTTCATTCAGCAGGCTGGCTCTTCAACCAAGATCACGTGATACTGAGAAGTCCCATGCTGCATGTTCTACCAGAAGGATTCTGCAGAGCAATTGCAAATGTTGTTTTGCTGTGTAGTATTTTGACTTTTTGAGTTTGATACAAGAAGCTTCACAGTAAAATTATGAGTTAATTACTAATCTAAGTGGATAACCCCAAGAAGTAGTGGCTTTTAGAATAAGGCCAAATTCCCCCAGCTTTATAACCAGTAGAAGGAATACTCAGCAGAAGTAAAGCTGGCAGGAATTTACCATTGTAAGTGCTCAATAGATGCTCTCTTAATGGATTTCTACTCTTCAGAACAGGGGCAAATCTGTTGTGAAGAGACAAGCTCCTCATATGTTATGGGCAGAAAGAGGATCATCTCTTTATTGCTTAACACAGCATCTAATGTACTTAACATTGTTTCCCACACGACTTTCTTTTAACTTAATCTGTGTTGTATCTTCCAGGAATTTAAAGTTCTTATTCATTGTGCTGAGTTTACCTGAACCAGCACCAATTGCCTACCCAGCTGCTTATTCTGTCCTCTCTTGAATGGGACAGGGGGAGGAAATAAGATGGAAAAGTTCACGGGTCAAGATAAAGACAGGGAGATCACTTACCAGTTATCACCAGACAAAACAGACTTGACTTGGGGGAGATTGATTTAATTTGATGATAGTTATGTTAGAGTAAAAGGGTGAGGAACAAAGATCAGAACTAAAATGCTTACCCTCACCCCTCTTCTTCCTAAGCTCAACTTCACATCCTCAGTCCCAGCTCCTCTGCCTCCTGCCCCCTGGGCAGTGCCGGGGGATGGGGAATGGCGGGCTGCAGTCAGTCCATAGAGATCCTCTCTGCTGCTCCTTCCTCCTCACACTTGGTTGCCTGCTCCAGTGTGGGATGTCCATATGCTGTAGCCCTTCAGGACAAACCCGCTCTTCTCAGGCTGCAGGTCGTGCCAGGAGCCTGCTCCAATGTGGGCTATCCATGCAGCTTCCTTCAGGACATATCCACCTGCTCCAGTGTGGGGTCCTCCATGGGTTAGGTATAGGGTGCTTAAGATCCCTTCCAACCCAAACCGTTCCATGATTCTATGATTATGATACCTTCTTTCCAAATTTTGTATTATTTTTTTGTCTTTCAAAGTCGAGAGGAAACTATCCAAAAATCAAGGGTGGCTGTTGGTCTAAGGTGAGTTAGATCCAGTGTGAGAGCCTGACCACAAATGAGAGTGGAGCACTGAACACCTGATACAGCCTTATCCACTGTCAAGTGGAATTGACTGTAATAGTTATAAATAGCAGAAGAAAGCTTATTTTTCTTCATAGAAATAAATGAATCATTAAACTTCCTCCTGTCTTAAGGCCCTTGGAATCTCAGTACAAAAAATAATTGTAAATGTCTAAACTAAGTGAAAATGGGATCTTGGTTTATTGTGAGGATTGCATGTTTCCTCTACTTGACTTTGGCTTTCTTAGCTGTAATTTCTACATGTATTTAATGTTAATTTTGCAGCTAGCAGAATATTGTGTTTTATGTCTGTTTCCTTTATGCATACATGTTGCTTTGTCTTACTATAGCAAAAAGGACAGCATAATAAACATTAACAATGGACACACTTGGGCAAGTTAGCACACTATTAAGATGAATAAGCCAGTTCTGATTCCCTTTGGTACCATGGAAGCGTCTCTGCTGTGAACTCACTAGAAGGGTGGAAACCAGATTTACGAGACTTGCTGTAGAAGGAAAGCTGTATAAGGTAAGACAGTCTTAATAGAAAAATAAATGAAAACCTATAAAATGGTAGAGTGTGGTGTAGTCATCTTTATGGTACACAGGTGTCATAAATTTGTGGAATCAGGACATTTTCCACAGTCGCAGATTCCTGTTGCCAGGAATAATGTACATTAAGTTGTATTTATTGCATGATATTATTCTCTGAGTACAGTGCCAGTAAGTTATATTTTATGTACAATATCTCTCTGTCCCAGTATTTATGTTTACAACTCTTTCCTACATAGAGTACAAAAGAATTGGAGAATACTTCAGTAGATTACTAAATTGCTTAATCTAATGGATACTGTAACCACTGATAATACAGTATTTATTTTGCTCTTGTGTTGCTAGATATCTCTCACTAAAATGATGCTTTAAAATGCAGGTGACCTCTAATTCTACTGTGAAGAATTAATGGTTCACTTGATCTCTGTACTCTGTGGAATTGGCTGATCAGGAAAGCACATGCGTGAGTGCTAATGATGCACTATGTCCATTCTGACTGTCTCACTTTACTGCTGTTCCCAGCCTGTCCTTTTGTTGTGCAGAGCTGCAGAATTTTGCTCCCTGGGCACTTATCTCTGAAGCTATAGAAAATTTTGAAGAGTCCTTCAGAGCCTTGTGGAACTCTGAGAGGAAAGATTATTTCCTGCTGAGTTGCTAGGAAAATTTTCATCACCATCGCCAACTTCTTTTCTTAAAATGGAGGCTAAGGAAAAATGCTCAGCTTTTACTCTGTGCCTAGTGAGGAACAAAAAGTGGTATCTGCTGGAGTTTCTGTACTGTCAGCTAGATCATCAAACTAATGTAGGCCGTTCTGGAAGCATTGACTCAGACCCATGTGAGCTCAGCTTAGAAATAGCTCAATCAGTGTGGGGATGGTGACATCTGTGGCTTTTAGGCCTGATTCAAAGCACTGGCTGGTCAGACAGGCATGTTTTCAAGACAAAAGTTGCATGGAGACTGTTTTCCCTGGGAATAGGGAATAGGTAAGATGAAAAGCACTAATCAGTGGCCGATTCCCAACATTGGCTGGTCCCAATGAAGGTGCTCAGATGGAGACTACTTCAGCATGAGGCAACTACAGACCTGCTGATGTGCGAGTATGTGTGGAAATTATATTGTGCTGAAGAAACATTCAAAATATTTTCATGTGTTTCTCAAGAATTGTTGATGGAATTAATGTATCTGCTCTCTCATCCCTTGTTTTCCCCATATAAGCACAGAAATGTGCCACAGGAAAGACATATTAACTAAAAATTAATACATTTTCCTGTTCTGATAGAGCAGCTGTGGCCGATGATGTGCACACGTACACCAAGAGGTAATTCTTCCTCTGAAGAGCTCTCAGTGTAAATAACAACAGTGATGATGATGTAAGTCTTAGTGAATCATCAAATGTGAGTCTTAGTGAATCATCATAGGAAGTTGTTGACTTATATATAGGGGGGCCAGGCAAAGTGCATGTTTTCAGTGTCTGCTTCCTTTGGGAAAAGTAGTCTTGGATTCATGTCTGCCAAAACAGTCATTCATAATGTCTTCACAGCACTACGGTTCCATGTGGCCCTGCATATTTATCTTTTTTTTTTTTTCTGAAGGCGTTCCTAGATGACATTGAAAGACAGCTTCAACGATATAAGAAATACCTGGCAGAATGAGCTGTTAGGCTACTGTAAACTAGGAGGGGTTGTCTGACTGCAGTTCAAACTTAATGATTAATTTGAAGCCCCATAATAATGCATTTTTAATCATACACTTGAAAGCAATGATGAAATCTGCAGGAGCAGCAATAAGGAAGCAGCACAGCAATACAGACATATACTGATAACACAGCATGCAGGCAGTTTCTTCCTCGGTTGATAGCTACAACACATATCAGCAGTGAAAATGCTATAGATGTTTTCAGAATGCCTCTTTCTCAGGGAGCCAGGAAATGTTCAGCCTGTAAGATATACATTGTATTACTACTGACTTTCTTATGCAAGGTTTGGTGCAGATGAAAAGTGTACTTGACCTTCAAGTCAACTTGTTTTCACCTTTGTTTTGTGAGCAATGCCCAAGGTGCTGCCTGTCTTAAAGTGGAATCACTGTCTGTGAAATAAGTATTGGTGTTATACTGGTGAGAGAAGAGATGAGCAATGTGTGTTCTGTAGTCACTTCAAGAACTCCAGTTCATATATATATAATACAATCTGAATTTATCTGTAGTTGCACATACATTTTCCCAGCAGCAGTGCTCGTATAAGCAACTCCTGGTATCTCTGTCACCAGCATCTTGTCCATCTCCTGACTAATCCCTCATTTATGCTGGAACAACTGCATATGGGGTCTGTGCTAAAAAACAGATGAAGGAACTCATACAATATTTTTGAAAAAATTATGAAAAAATATTTTTGTTTTTTCTGAATTTTTTAAAATTTATTTTTAGCCAATATTGTTTTCAAATGTGGCACTTGGCTCTCAGCAGCATGGAATCTGAATATTTTCTATTCCTCCTAAAGTGGGAGGTAGGACTGTAACATCCTCACCATTACTACTGTGCAGATAGAGGGTGTAAGTGTCAGAATGTGAAGGGGTGATATTAAAAATGCTAAGCTCAGACATTCTCAAAATGATGATAATTATGGAGTGTTCATAGCCCTTACTTAAGGTAGCAGTCCCTTTTATTTAAAAGTAGAGGTTTTTATAATGATGCTAGGTTATTCGCTATGATTTTTACCTAATTTATGAGGCAAGTGGTGTTATTGAATGTAGGATTGTGGATTATCAATGAAGTAAAAATTATTACCAGTGCTATAGAGGTATAAAATGTTCCCATGTGTTTTGTTTTGTTTTTCTACCACATTGTGGTGATATTTATTTTTTTGTACCTTAAAAGTGCTGGAAATGGGAAAACTTCTCATCGAAGTTCTTGGGAAATTTGTTCTGCTTTCAACAGGAAATATTAAGATGCTTACTCAACTGTCTCAGAATTACAGTGCAGTTTAGGGAATTAATTATTACACTGGCAACACGCGGACTCTCTTACAACTTCCTTCCATGGTCCTGCTGTGTTCTGCAAGTGCAGTCAGCGACGCATTTCTGCTTGTTCTTAAAGCCCTTAGTAACAGCCCAAATAACTTGATTTGACCTTGCTCAGCTGAATCTGGCTTTATTTGTCTCTGCAGTGGATCACCACTCTTCATATTCCAGATAGTGAAGGAAAAGGGGATGAATTAATGCTCCAGCTATGAAAACAGTGAGCCATGCTGCTTGCATAGGTCATGAGTCATGGTTTTCTCGATGGTCACTGCGGGAAGGGATTCATAATGAATGGCAGCACTGCCCCTCCCGCCATCTCTAGTTGTGACTAAGAACATGGCATTGCTTATCCAGAGACGAAGGTGACAACTCCATAGAGTGAGGAGTGTTTGTGCACATTATTGTGTGCAGTGGTACATACACTGGTGGGCAGGATGGCAGAGGAGCTTTGTATGAGATATTTCTCTATGAGTAGATAAAGCCAGTGAGCTGTGAAGTCACATAACCTTTTGGTGGTAGCTCTTTTGATGAATATCTAATGCTAGTACTTCCAGGGATAATATTCTGCATGGTTTGGAGAGATAATTTGTGAGTGTGTTTTGGAAAGTACAGTAACACACCTTGCAGCCTAAGGCATGGTCTCACTTTGTGATGCACCTAAGTCATATGGAATTCTTGTCAGTTATATATCAGGTTTGGAATTTTATGGGAAGGACATCCAGCATGGCTGTGCAGGGAACAAAGGTCAGACAGATGGGAAGTGAATGCTGCAGAACCATGGTGAGTCATTTTAAGTCACCTATTTAATTGATTCATATGAGAATATAATAAACACTCCTATAACTTCCATCACAATGATTATGCATACTGCAAGAGTTGCTTAATGAGGCTTACCTAAGTCTCTGCCAGCCCTACCATTCTGCAACAAAAAAAATAATGGAGCGTTGCACTAACTGAGCCTAAATATGTCTGTTCAGTAAACATAGAAAATTTCTCAGAACAGAGATAATTTCATTCCACAGGAAGGACAACTTAGTTCTGCATGTATGCCAGCTTACACTTAAGTGTGAAGGCTTTAAGGGGAGTGTATGTGTTAACCAGAGAACAAGAAGTTCTTGTGCATGTAATGTGCAAATAATTAAAGTTGCTGAAGAATTATTGGTGTTACATACTGAAGAAATGCTTATTTGGCAAAAGAAAAAATATAAAGGTTTTGGTGAAAACAAGGGTACTTTGATACATACATCATGTCTCACAACAATGACGAAAACAGGGCCAGAAGAAGAGATCTGGGCCAGGAAACTGCACAAACTTTGTTATCTGGTGTGTGTTAGAACAAAATAATGGGAACGGAGGTCAGTTCTCACTATACTTACTTCTCAATAACTCCATCATACCAAGATACCATAGATGTGACCAAGCAAAAATTGTGGACACAAGGAAAGAGTCAAAAAACTACTTTGTGAACTTGAAAGCAATGGAATTGATGGTGATGAAGATTATTGAATAAGGCTTTGAAGAAGTCCGTGTTCTTGCAAACTGCTGGTTAACAGAAAAGGCACTGCTTGTTGTGGAGGAGTCCATTACCACTGTAGCTGGTGCCGCTGTTTGCAGTGGGAGCACAGCTGGGCCAGGAGAGAATTATTCATCCACTGCCCAGCTAGCTGACCAGCTCTGTGTTTAGCGAGTGTGGAGCAAAGCTTGCTCTTAAGGCTGCTGACGTCCTCCAACCTGGGCTGCTGCAGCAGAAGGCAGTGGCAAGCTAAGGAGGGATGCCCCCAACCACAGCAATAATCAGCTTTCAATGAGATGAGATGGTCAGCCTGCTTCCAGCCCTGCTAGGGTTTGTGCAGACAAAGCAACAGCTATAGGACTGTGAAGGAGGGCAGTATATATTCTTGCTGGAGCCAGTCCCAGATACTCCAGTTCCTAGTCCCACTTTTATTCTCAGGGGAGGTCAAAGAGGGTTTCTGGTTAAGTCTGTATTGAAGAGAGTAGGAGACAAAGGCTCCTGATGGCCCTCATCATTTACATAGCAGATCAACAGAAGCCATCATTTGTTGATTTTTAGCGAGTTAACCATGCTAATATTCAGTCTGGTTTAGCTGCAATCAGAAATCAACAGATCACCTCCACCTCAGCTAACTTAGTGCTCATGGGTTCTTTGAGCTTTCCTTTTCGGTATCGTCAGAGGAAAATGAGAGGAGGAGTGGCCAACTTACCATTAGAGCCACTGTCAGCTGCCAACTGGCAAAATCAGAAAACAATCCCTTTTTGCTGATTATTCAGAAAGCTTTGATGGTCTACACGAGTCTGGCACTGTTGAGCATGGCAGGAATCACTACACACAAAAACATCGACCGAACTGCTCCCTAGGGATGTACAATGTGAGCAATAGTGGGTTAATTTCTCTGGAAATTTCTAAAAGGGTCGACTATGTATCAATAAATTATTCCAGATTACTAAAATGAAGTGCTGGAGAATCCTCAAGGGACTCATACAATATTGTCAAGGAAACTCTTTTTCTTATGTTCTTAAGGATGGCTTGCATTACATACATATATATGTGTGTGCGTATAAAAATAAAGATTTTGCCATTTAGTGCTACTTTATGAAGGAAGAAGACCTAAAAGTTACTTGATTTGGTTTCAGCATTTCCCTAGTAGGCAATAGTTTCTTTAATTTAACATCCACTACCTTCTCTGTTTCTCTTTGCTTTACAGGGTCATGAAGTTCATACTTTCTTAGGCTTTAATTGAAACTGAGATTAGTGCACTGGAGCTTGAGTCTTTTTTTAATGTCTTTCAGCTCTTTATGTAGCTGTTGCTCAGGTGTTTGAGTTGCATAGGTGTTAACCAAAACAAAGGATTAGATTACACAGCTTTTGCAGTGGTTTAATTAAATTGATGCAACCCCAATTCAGTTTTGTTAGATCAGCACAAAAGCCCATGCATAGACAAGCCCAAAGTATTTTAGAGAACTCAATGAGAACTTCCTTGCTTTCATATTTTGCTCCTATTTTATTTCATTGGTTCTTTTATTTCATTGGTTCTTCTGGTGGGATGAGGCTTCTGGTTCAAAACTGTCATAAAGGCTTCTGGGAGTCGGAGTGTAAGCAAGACCTGAATAAAGAAAACAAGCTGCAAACCACTCATTAGCTTTATCACTGCCCTTTCCACTTATTGAATGAAATTTTGAGAATGCTGTGCTGAAAGCCCAAGAAAGCCTTTTAAGCATGTCTTGGGTTGCAATATGTAACCAAAAATGTGTATTCTATTTTCCATCTGGTTTTTTTTCTTTATCTCTTATATAGCCCATTCCTCATAACTCCAAGGGGGAGGGGGCGAATGCCTTTTGCTAATGGGCCAGCTGTTAAAACCAGGTGGGGCAATGTTCCTTCTCTCTTCCACAACACATCTTCCCTCTAAGGGGATATCTTCTGTTAATGAGCCATTAAGGCACCACATGACTGATACAATTACATCATCCCACTGTGAGATGCTCTACCCAGTGGGAGGAGCCAAGCATTCCTACCTAGATAAAAACTGAGAGTCCGAAACACCAAAGGAGCCTATTTCCCACTAGATTCCCTAGATTCACTAGAGGAAGACCGGACCCATCTTGCCATCACTGGACCCTTTCTACAGCATGATCTCTATTTCAACAGAACCCCATCTGTCACTCCAGGAGGACTTATTTTGGACTGCTTCCAACACCCTGACCAACAGGGTGTCAGGTCGTATTCTGACTCTGTCAATGTTTTTAAGATTTTTGTTTGTTTGTTTTTTTGCTTGTTTTTGTATTACTACATTTGTATTTTTAATATTTCTAGTAAAGAACTACCATTCCTATTCCATATCTTTGCCTGAAAACCCCTATTTGCAAAATTATAGTAATTTGGAGAGAGGGCATTTACATTCTCCATTCCAAAGGAAGCTCCAGTTTTCCCTGGCAGACAACTGTCTTTCTAAACCAAAACAAAGCATAAGGTGCTCGGTCTGCTCTGGCACCTGGAATTCAGTCTGCTCTACAGTGATGCTTCCCACCAGCCCTGAAGGGCAACAGCTACCTCAAACAGAAGAAAAAAACAGCTGCTGGCAGACAGCAGAAGCTGATGCAAGAGAGCCAGGACAAGAAATAGTACTGACTGTTTTTCAAATTGGCCCATCCCACCAACATGGGTTCAATTCATCCCCACTGTTGTTCCATTCCAGGACTAAAAAGAACAGAAAATGGAAGCTGTAGTTCTATGACTTGCTTTTATCTTTGGATAAGACAGTGGTTACACTTCTTCAGCATGGGAAGCAGAAGTGGTGTGTTTTAGAATTGTGAGAGCTATCACGGAAAGAGATGACCTTGCACATTTGTTCTAGGGATACCCTACATCTGCATTGCTCCATCCTCTTTTTCTTTGTGTCAATTTTTCTATTTTATTGTCCAAATGGAAAAAGATAAATATGGCAATTTGGCCAAGATTTCCAGGCCTCTGGCCTGGTTAATAGAACATGGATAAATAGCCATATGCAGGCCTTCCCTTTTATTGCACAGATGGTATATGCTTGCATAATAACTCAGTTGCATCTCAGAGGCCTCTCAGTGTGTCAGACTCAGTGTGGTGTGTCACATTGTGCACGCTCACACACTTCTGACTGTGAAATACTAGAAATACAGCAACCTCAATTACTTCATGCACGTGAGGATTTTGCATAAACAAAGCACATATTTTTGTAGTGAGGCAGAGGCCAGAATATCTCTCCACAAACAGAAGTAATTTTGTCTGCTCTGCAGTGCATCCAAAAGCCATTATAAGCAGTATGGCAGTCCATACTCCTCTCTCACTCCTTGTGTTAGCGGTGACTGGTGATAATAAAGGAATTAAAGACAAGAACAATGCAAAGACTGTTACATAAAAGAAGTAATTGCTCTGTGCAGGACATGTAACGTGCCTGCTGTAAGATTTTAGTATGCGCTTAGGCTCCTTTCTGAGGTTTGCAACTTGGAAATATTATTTGGTTTTTTCACAGACAAAATCTTTTGCTGGTAACTCTGTTCCATGAGAGTGTAGGATAATTCAAGTTGGAAGTAGCTTCATGTCTCTAGTCCTGCCTTCTTCTCAGGCAGGCTACCTGTAAGTTAAGACCAAGGTTACTCTGGAGTTTATCCCATTAGGTCTTGAAAAGCTCCAAGGATGGAGACTGCTCTGTCTCTCTGCTAAGCTGTTTTTCTGTCTGACACAGGGAAATGTTTTTCCTTATATTTACCCTGAACATATCTTGTCTCAGTTTATGCCCATTGTCTGTCATCCTCCCACCAAATACTGCAGTGAAGATCCTGGAACCACCTCCTTGTATATACTGGCAGGCTGCTAGTTAGATGTATCAAAAGATGTTTCTTCTCCAGGTTGAACAATCACCATTTCCTCTACTCTCTCCACACCAGACTAGAATATCTTGGTAGCCCTTTGCTGAATATGCTCCAACGTGATAGTGGATTTCTTGCATTGGGAAATCCAAATCTGTACACCGTATTCTAGATGTTGTCCAACAAGTACTAACTAAAGGGAGATTATCACTTTCCTGGCTATGCTTCTGCTGAAACAGCCCAGGATGCTGTTGGCTTTCCCTACTGCCAGGCAGATTGCTGGGTCATCCTGACTGCCCGCCATGATTCCCAGGTCCTTCTTAACCAGCTGCTTTGCAGCTAGCCAGTACCCAGCCTATATCATTGCCAAGGTTATCCCTTCTCAGGTGCAGGACTTTCCTTTTCCCTTTGCTAAATTTCATAAGGTTATGGTTGACCTGTTCCTCCAGCCAGTCTAGGTCAGTCTGGTTGGCAGCCCTGCCCTGAAGTGCATCAACAGGTTCCCCCTGTTCAGTGTCATCTTCAAACTTGATGAGTTTACTCCATCTCCCCTCTGGGTTACAATAAAGGTGTTGAAAGATACTAAGAATGATGTTAGATTATTAAAATGTTATATATGTTTTCATATATAAGAAAGCCTCTTGAAGGAGAACTTACTGCCAGTTAGATCCAACCACTTCCTGTAACCTCAGGACATTATGTTTGGTGCACAAATGCATGAGTCGTGTGGCAGGCACAGTCCAAGCCCTAGCAGGCAGTTGTGGCATCTGCACAAAAGGCACAGAGCTTCAGCTCTGTGCTCAGCCTCAGTGCTGCTTTGATCCTCTAAATGGCTGAAGAGGTTCTTGTCCCTATGGGTTAGAGTCCCTGCAAACCAGTCCTTCCCACAAGTCAGCCATATCACAGGTAGAGAGTGCCATCAATGAACCTAACCATAAATTCATATAGATATGTATAGTGTAGAGGGTATATAGTTCTCTGCCTAAGGGAATGGGACATAACCTCTGGGAAGACAGTTCTTGGGTCCATACAATCATGAATAAGTCAATTATGTTCTTCTACAATTTAATTTCTTGCCTCTAAACTAAAGAAAGTAACATTGCTATACTACATAAACATAATTTGACGGTAACTAATGTTACAAATATTGGTGATTGGATTTGGGTAGCAGTAGTTTCTTCAGACACTGAGTGAGAGCAGAAGCCTGTGCATTACACCCCATACATAAGTATACTGTGGGTTGTGCATGGTCCTCAGAGGGAGGTATCACATGGGGAGAAGGAAAATTTAGGAAAGGGAAACACGAGTGTTAGAAGCTTTATCAGTATTTACATGAAAGATTATATACAAATTAATGATCAGCAATACACATATGTATTTTGGAAATTCCTCTTTAAAACCATAAAAGAACTTCATAGCAAAACTGTTGTGTGTCTAATTTTTAATGCAGAGGCTAATAATCTATATAAACCTTAAACTAGGCCATGTGTGATAAAAAATTCCATATGCGATTAGTATAAAAACATTTTAAATAAGAAAACTGATTGTCGGTGGTTTAAAAATCATATTCTCCTTTTGCTGTACAGAGCAACTACTCATAATCGCAGCTACACCTGCTTGTGACTTTTATTTCTCATTAGGTGTAAAAATGAAGCAAAATAAACTCCTAGTGTTGAGCCTGACCCTATGCCCTTTGAAAACAAAGGAAGAATAAGACTCCTGGTAACTTCAGAGGGCACTGCATCCAGCCCATTGTTTTTAAAAGTCAAAAGCTAATACAGATTGTTCATTTCCTGGCATTGGCATCAGCAGTAAATGGGATTGCCTCACAAAACGTTTGCTCAGTCCTCTGGGACAAAGGATAAGAGCATGTTAGATTGCTCAACAATGATCTCCCGGACCAGCTACACAGCAGCACTGTTTCATTTCAATAGCTCATTACCTCCTTGTCAGTAAAATGAGTCCATGGAGTTGAAACTATGGGAAGAAGAGTGAAAGCCAGCAAGAAGGGTGGGTCTGAAACACCATTCTCAAACATACCCTACTTCCCAATGAATCATGTAGGAGATAGAGGCTAACATTATGGAAAGGCAGCGAGGTGATAAATTATTCATCTGAGGGAACACAGGAGTTGCTTGATGGCCACAGTCTTCTTGGTTCCACTTAAGGACAGAAAGTATCCCTCTGTGTTGTAGCCTCCATGGGGTAGGCATCTATAATATTGCCAGTTGTCAAGAATCCCTCCATAGTGAATGAACAGAAACAGGCCTTCCTACTCTATCTCTTAAATGGAGGCGATTCATTCAATCTATTTTAGACATCAGAAATGGGATGAGACGAGCTCTGCCCTCAGAAGACCTGTTCCCTTGACTATAAAGGGAGCCTAGACAGTTAACTCAGAGACAGACACCTACAATGCCGAATCTATATTTGGACAGATGAATCCCACTGCTGGTGTTTACTATAAATAGAGAAGTGCACAGTATATTTAAAGCAGAAAATCCATTGGGTACTGCTGAGATTATTGTTAATGCTGCTTAAACTAGTTAATTAAATAACTAGTCAATCACCCCCTAGAGTAGAGAAGACCAGCCATACAGCTGATGAAGTCAATAGCAAAATTCATGCAGGCAACAGCAAGCACTGATCCGTGTCTATGTAAACCCATGCATTACAGAAAGAGGAAAACCCAGCCTTATTTCTAGATCTGGTCCTCTTCATTTTTATATTATGGAAATTTGAGTATTTCTGTCTGCTGGTTGTAGTTGAAGAAGCAGCTGCAAAGCTCAGCTGAACAGCTACAGCTCTGCCTGAGAGTGTTCCTAATCTACCCAATTGCAAGATCCAAGACATAAATGTAAGCCTGTTTCAAGGGTGTTCACTGCCCCCATAATTTAAGACTGAATTGCCATTTAAGACCCATTACTAATAAATTTGGGGTAATGTCTTTACAAAATTAAATAGCTGGCAATGACAAGTTTCTGTATCATAGGAGTGACAGCCCTAAATGTCATCAGTGTAAATCAGATCAAATTAATGATTCTGGTACCTAAACCACAAAAATGCAACACTTGATACTGCACAATCAACTATAGCCATATTGACTATAGTAGGAATGTTTTCATTTACTCATTCATAAATCAGTTTGAACTGGATTGTGGAAACAGCATGATAGACAAGGGATGAGTTTGTGTGGATATTTTTATTATTAAAGGGAAGAAAACCTTTCATAAGACTAACTTCCAAGTGGCTACCTGCCATCTCTGAGAAAATGTGTTATGAAACACTGGACACATTTACCATGGAAAAGGACTCACCAGCTTAAAAGGCTGGCTGGATTGTTTTGAACTTTATAGTGGTTGGTGAAAATTTTGAAATCTGTTCTTGAAATGTAAACCAGATTTAGCCATGACTGCTAGACCACAATCCTTTGTTTCCTCTCTGCCTTGTTAGGGGATTTAATTTCTCTAGTGGGACCTCACATTCCAGTAAGCACCCATGGTCGAAATGAAACACAATTTATTACTTACTTGTTGACTTCTCCCTACCTGTGTGATAATTGCAGACTGCATGCCTACTGTAATTGTGCAATCATCTCTGAGAAATCAGTAGGAGTTCACAAAGTGCTGCAATTATCTCTAAGGGTTAAAATTGGCAGAGGGGTTAAGAAATTAGAAAACTGATCATTCATTCAGAGAGGTCTCACTCTATGGATCAAGGATGGTATAATGATGCGGCAGGTAAGAAAAAAGCGAAGGGACGAATTAATGGACCCAAACAGGGTGGATGAGGAACAGAAGGGATGACCTGTTTGATCTCTTATCACCTGTTGAACCTTCTAAAAGCAAAATAGCAGGAACTGTTATGGCGAAAGAGGTTTCTGAAGAACTTCTCGAGGAAAGGACACTCGCTAATTTTTTGCCCCACTGGGCAATTTCCACCAGACCCAGACCATCAAACAACACTGTTGGTTCTTCCCAAGAAACTGGCTAAGAAAAAAAGGATGTCTTGTCTTGACTTTTCATGATCTTGGAACCTCTTTCGTCCCCCTAGTTAGAATTTTTAATCTAACATTTTGCCACTCAGCTTTCAACCACCCTTTGAGTCGGCCTGTGCTGCTCTACCAATGCAGGATGATGAGTGGAAGGAAGGAGACCTGACTTGGCCAAGCAGAGGATATCCCATGCAGGTGGGAACTGTGCACTTTGCCAGCAATTACCAGGGGTGATTGGCTACTCCAAACTGTTTTTCAAGACTACTCAGTTGTTTAGTAGCCTTAAAAGCTCAGCAACAGCTATGCCATCCTTGCTTTCCACTCTCCTATCCTTTCTGCTTTTCCTGTCTGTATTATCAAAAGCAGCAAATCAATCTTTACTCCTACAGTTGTGATCTGAGAGATGAATAAGAAAATTAAGCCTTTCTTGCTGTGCTAAGAAGGACTTCTGGATAGCATAATGGATTCTAAATTAATAACCTGTGTCTAAGAAAGGTACTCTGACAGATTTTGATTAAGTTGGTCTTGTTTAACCACTTGATTTCAATTTCCAAATGTTTTTGTGTTCTGGTTTTATACATACTAATCAATATACTTTCCAGATCTAGCATGAATTTCTAGTGCAGCTGCCACATGACTGAGCAGGCTAAATTTTCTGTACTTAAAACCACAGTTAAATGGTTTAACACTTTACACTGGGGAGAACCCATTAACACCTATGACTGAAGTCTCATTTATTCCATCGAAACTAACACAACATGACTCATTACAGATGACAGTTGTTGCTACTGATGCCACAAGATATTGGAGATATATTTTTTCAAAACTTCTGAACTGCCTTTCCACCACTGCATAATTTCCATCTTGATTGTCAGGTTGAAAGAAAAAACTAGGTACCTTTACTTTAGCTTATTTGGCCATGTGAGTGACCAAGTGAAATATCATGAAGGCAGAAGCAAGTATGGATGCTTTGGAAAGTCACCAAAGAAGAAAAAATGAAAGTTTTTACCAAATACTGCATCTAACATTAATATATTTTTAGAAAAACGTAAATTAAAACACAATATATTATAGAGGTAGTAAAGCATATGCAACCTACAATAATTTACTCAGGATAAATGATCATGTCCTGTTCTCAATGAAAAGGAGCTTGGGAGCTCATGAAATGGCAGAAGATGAATCTCAGTTTCCTTTTACATGTCCTTTCAAGGTGAAGGAGGTCAAATAAAGCATCTCTAAGCTTATAAATCACTCCTCTAAACTAGTTTAAAATATCATTCTACAGAAACAGATGTGACAGGTTTTTAAAATGAAGATAAAAGAAGTTGGTGACAAGTATTTTATTTGTTGAAGGCTTTCAGTAAGAACTTCGGAAAGGAAGAAAAAGGAGAAATGCTGAAGACAATAGGGAAATCTCTGGAGGGTAGAATTATTAATAATGAAAACTAAAGAAACCCTGGTATCCCAGACCACAGGATTTCTGATTAAAGGTAGGAAGGGATGAAGTGTGTTTAAATCCTGTTAAAAATAAAGTGCAAAACATTTCTGAAGAAAAGAACCCCAAACTTTCTTTTTCATGAACTTGCATTTTAATTAGAATTTATTGTAGTCATCATATGTCTTCACAATTTCTGAGACAAACAGCACAAGGACTTTGTGAAAACATCCTGCAAGTTTCCCATGCCTCAAAGATTATTTATATAAACATTATTTGACATGAAGTCAATACAACATGAAAGACATTTAGCTGGGTTGTTTTAATAACAACCTTATTAGAGTCAAGCAACTAATAAGTACAGAACAGACAAGAGACTGTTGTCTGAACATTTTAAACATGAGGCATTTTCCCCACTGTGAGAAAGAACATACGTGTTTTCAGCCAAGCTATAGTCAAGTTTCAAGTAGGAACAGAAAGGGGAACAGTATTTTTATTCATGTATCTCTTTAGCCAGTTCATAGGGTAATTCTGACCAGCAGACACAGTTTTAAGCATTACTGTTCTTTTCTGACATATGAGCAAAACTGCATTTAACATTGTTGACACATTTCCTATTGCAATACATTTTCCCAAACCTAAGATGGCAAGAGACCTTTCATAGATAAGCCTCCACTGGTCCCATCCAAGTGAAGGCCAGGCTGATAGGAGCTAGATTGTTGCCAGTGATCTGTAGTGATGTGTCCTATAAGTTTTCTCTTTTCTTCTGAAGCCTTTTGACAAAGCAGAGAAGACTGGTTGTCCACCCCTCTTTATTGCATAGGGTAAGATACTAGCAAAGGTTTAGTTCCCATGATGTGATAATTTTTGCTAGCAAGATGTCGTGCCTCCAAGAATGAGTGATTGTGGGATATTCATTGGTCGTGTGCCCAGAAGCCAAATGAAGTTAGGTCTGAAGAAATAACTAGGGCTGTGGACTTTCTGTCTTTGTTGCTAATAGGAGACCGTATGGGCTTTTGTGTACTCGTGAAGTGCACAATATGCTTCACACACATATTTTCTTCTGATAGATTGCTTTGGGTTCTTATACCTGCTTCAATTCTTCTATACTTCTTTATGAATACAGAATAACTAAAACAATCCAAAATGTTGCTGTATAGACACACATTTATAATTATACATAGACATAAGGGTTGAAAAACCTTGATCTGTCTTCTTCATTCAGTGTGTATGACTCACCTAAACTGCAGCCACAGCATGTGTGAATCTCTTGGCACAGGAGAGTACAACTACAGAGGGAAGATGGATTTGAATGTGAAGAAGTCTTCCCTTGAGCTTCGCTCCTGTCATCCTGTCCCTGTGTTTTCTGAGAGCGTGTTCTCTCACACACTCCTCTGAGAGAGTGTTTTCCTCACACTTTCACAGCTGTTCTGACCATTCTTGAATATTTCCACATGGTTAACATTATCCATGTCCAAGGGCATACTGACCTGCTGCTTGGCTTTGAGTAATGATCATCTTCATTCACACTGAAAGTTTTTACTGTTATTCCTCTTGAGTGTCTCATTCTGCCACCAGCACATGTAGATACTGAAATGATATAAACAATATCTACAGCCATGTCTTTTAATTCCAACAAGCTACTCTGTTCTGAAAAGAAAGTGTGGATAATGAAATATTTTGCTATTTAGGATTGATGATTGCTCATGATAAATATGAAGTTCTCAGGCTGATCCTTGCTTGTCACTCAGTTTAACTACGTTTTCTCAAGTGGGTTTCACACAGAGCCTGGGAAGAATAGTTACTGTATTTGTGCTAGTTGAGCTGTTTCTTCTGGTATTTCTCCAAGGGTGGTCTCAGATGATATTTAATATATTCAGGAGAAGACAGAGTCAGCTACAGTGCTGTCTCTTTTCAGGAAACTGCCTACTGTCTGCTGCTAACATCAGAGGGAAAGGAAGAGCATTTTGATTGAACAAAGGAGAAGTACATACACTTAGTTAAAATTAGACCTTTTGTTTTTTTAAAAAGTGAGCAAATACTCTTTCAGAGCAACAACGACGAAAAACAACAATAACAAAACCCAAGATAGAAGAGAGAGCCAAGTTTGCACTTCATATTTTTAAGCACTGCTGATTTGGAAGCCAACCATGAATGGCAACAGTCGCTTATGCACTGTACATGCTGTACTCCAAAAGCCTATCTGCTATGGCAGGCCAACCAGAAGGGAAAGCGCAGAATTGTCCTTTCAAAAAGAAAAGGTCTCGTTGCTCACAAGAATTTTGCTCTCAAGTTAACTCCTCTGTTTCTTCTTTTCTGTGTAAGGCTGACCTTGCATCTAGAAGTTCAGTAACACATCTGATATGGTGTTCAAGGGTCTTGAATTATCCCCTGATGCTTAGTCATTGCTATAGTATATGTAGTGTTTCTTACTCAGTTTTCCATTTCTCAGTTAATACTGTCAAGGCTTCTCACCTTTTCTTCTTGCTTGATACTGTTGTTGTTGCTGTTCCCTGTTGATAAACAAACTGAAGGTGAACATTATCTTGTTCATGAAGGCTTGATCTGAAGCCCAGGGGCTCTGTCTCTGGAAGAACATAGGTAAACACGGAGTTATTGTGGGAAGCTGTTCACAAAAAAAAATTCACATTAAAGGCATCAAAGCATCATCCTGAGAAAATAACAGCATCTTCATTGTTACGTTTTTTGACACAATTAGGGCGCTCTGTCAAGAGCAGCCAGAGAACAGCAAGTACTTTCATGTCTAGGGAACAGGATCCTGTTCTTCTGTTGCCTGAGTTTGGTTATCACATCTCTTCAGAACGAACTCCTGGATGTGAGGAGAGAAACTGGGCTAGAAAACACAAGCATGGATCTCCATACTCTTAAGAAACAGAGGAACAACACCACAACAAAACCACTGTGTTTCAGGAACAGAAACTGTAAGAGAGTTTCTGGAAATAATCCAAGCCAGATCTCAGTAGGAAGATGTGGATGCTCAGAAACAGGAAAAAAAACCAAACAGATGTTTGCCCACAAAAAGGGATAACCGTAAGAACAGACTACTGCATAATTTGGTACTGTGATTATGATTTATGATGGTTCTATTATTTTCTTTCACTATTTTATTTATTAATTATTAGTTTGTTGCAGGAAACACTACATTCTTTATCAACGCAAGAAGTCTGTGCAAACTCTGTGTCCCCTGTGTTTTTGCATACTTTCATATATGTCCACTTTGTGATGAAATAGTTTGTTTTGCGCAAGTATTCAGCCACAGCTACAATTTCATCCTAGAAAAAATAGTTTTTGTGAAGGAGTGTGGCTGGTTTTTGTCATGGCACATGTACTTCATGTATTTTTCCAAGCCCCAGCCCCAAAAAAGGAAGTAAACCAAATGCCTTCCTTACATGAAAATACAGCAAGGTACTATGCCTGTAAAGGTAGCAATCATTCCCCTCCTATATTTGAGGGCCAGGACACCCACACATTTGGCATGTTGCCACATACTGTTAGGTAAGGTAATGTGGCATGCACAGCAGGCTGTTCTTATCCTCCATCTGTTCTAAGTCATGAAAATTCAAGTTGTGTGTCCCTCAAAAGTCCACTTTTCCAGCACCATCCAGTCTGCAGCGAGCACAGAGGCCAGGATGCCTTTGTGTACAGATTCTTTAATAGCTGAACTATAAGGGCAGTGGAGAGAGGAGAGCTTTTGTTGCATTAGGCCTCGATTCAGTTTCAGCAGAGATCTGAGCTTTGGGCTGCAACTTCATCTCTTGCACCTGAAAGTGTGTGTGTGGAGGGTGGTTTTTCAATTTGGCATGTGAGGTGTTGTCAGTTGTCATATTTGAGCAATGCCTCAGTCTGTTCATGATTTTGTCAGTCTAGAAGAATGGTTGGTATTTCTCTGAGTTCATCTAGCTTATGTATGTGCTCTTAAAGTATTTGTTATGTTCCAAGTCTTTAGAAAAAATACGTACCAGTTACAACATCTTTTCCTCTGGGACTAAGTTACATGAAAGTAAAGCTTAACATACGGAACAATGGGAAAAAAATAGATCTGATTTTCTCAACAAAAATACCATTTTTTGTAGGTTGTAGTAGGGTTTTTTTAAACTGCCAGAACAGTGGATGTTTCTTAGAGATAAAAATTGTTGCATCGTTGCCATACTTTCAACGAAAAATGGTACATTGACATCAAAGTACACTGAAGTAACCTCTCTTCTGGCATTCACAGAAGTTCCTGCTATGTTCAGTGGTCAACTTCTTCTGTTGCACTGACATAAAATGTCACGTGTATGTTGTGTGATCATGACACGCTGCTGTGAAGAGCAATGGCAGCATAAATAGACCAGGAAGGTGAATTGAATTTGCTTGAGGGATCCAAGGCAGATTCTGATTGCAATGGTATAAATACAGAGACACTTAACCTAATCCCAGGTTTACAGCGCTGTTACTGAAATAAAAAATGGCATCTCTGTAGCTGCATTTCCTAACTCCTCTGAAATTCTGGTGTGAATCTTGATGGTAGTTACCATAGTTGCTTCCATTTATATCTTCAATATTTCTTTGGGATTTCTATTGTCTTCCCTTTCTCTTCACTTTCTGTGCAGCTGTCATCATAGCATTTCAACTCCAGTTAGAAGAGCAGGGCAGATGTCTCCTAGCAAAGGCGTTGCCAGCATCATTCCAATGACAGCTGTGGGAGCAGTGCTGTGATAACAGCATGACCACCAACGTCAACAGAGAATGACCACATCACATCTGCAAAGCTTTTCAGCTTCCACTTGCTTGGGGCCTGCAGTCTCATATCACTTTTATATGTGACTCTCTCAGCTGGCAGCACTAATGCTACTTAGTTCTCTTGTATATTAGATACATTCAAGTCTATTTTTGAGGGTTTATATCAGTTTTTAAAAACCTGAATTATCATAAAGTATTGTAATCCTGGGGTGAGAAGGTCTTTAAAAGATGCCTCTTCCTGCGTTTACCCCTAGGCCTAGTTATATCTGAAAATCTAATTGAAAATTTCAAAACATTACTACAAACCACAACTTCCAGTGCCCCGAAATGGAAATTAGCATGGCAGTATACAGAATTAACTCAACATCTACTAAAAGAGAAAAATTTAAGCTAGCAAATACCAACAGCTTCCAAAAAATCCCCAAACAAACTTAGCTTAAGACTGTATGTTGGTGTTGTTTTTAAAGCTTGTCTATGTATAGTTTTAAAATGCACCAAGGTAAATATTTGTAGGTGAAAATAAACACAATTCAAAAATAATATGCTTGACATGAAAGCAACTATGTAAGTTCAGTGATATTTCTACATACTCTCTTATATACAAGGTCCATGTAAGGATTTGCTCTGTGATAAAATACTTTGTCAGGTGAAGTCCTAACTTGGTAACATGGCTCCCTCATACATCAGCTAGTTGTACCTTTGCTTGCACAGCCTGTGCAGGTGCCTCTATAGAGTTGTTCCACCATTTGACAGGAAAATGGGGAGAGTAGGATCTAGGGTTTCCTCCTCTCCTTGTCTCCAGGCAGAGCTGGCAACTTATTGCAGACTCGTTATTCATTCACTACACTAAACTTCGTATGGTCAGTCTGACTTACCAGCAAGCAGGACTTTCAGCAGGTATGTGAATAAATTTCCTTATAAAGTAGTGAACCCGTGTCTATGGTTCTCCCTATGGCTGGCAGCACAGCCCAGGAGCATCATGATTCTCTTGAGCTATTAAATGGAGCAGGAAGGGTGTCCCAATCCCTCTCTACAGCTGATGGTTGTGATAACCATTATCAGTCAACAAACAGACTTAGCTCTAATATATGATGTGCAAATAGGAACCAAGCCCATTGTTTCCTTGGAGATATCCCTAATGCAGTTTGCTACAAAAGCACTTGGTTTTCAATTGTTATAAACATTCATTGCTCTAAGTAGAGATGTCCCCACTTATTATAGAAGATGACACAAGTGCATCTAACACCAAGGACAAGTTGCAAATTACTGGTTGAGCCTTGACTATACAGTAATGCTTGTATTTGACTATGCTGGAATTTGACAAATAGTATTGGGTTAACCACAGACACCATTTTTACAACAGCTGCAATCATACCTTGAATTATCTGAAGCATTCAGCCTCTTCCCCCCAGCCCCTGGAAGGTAGTTCCTCCAACCGTAGACCTTCCTCACTTTTCTGAGCTATAGGGTCTATTTGATTAATTAAAGAAGGTGCAAGTGCAGCCTGGGGATTGTCACAGGTGCCTCTTGCAACATTTTCAAGGTTGTGCAGAGCTGGAACTTGCGGAACTTGTACCACCTGATAACAGACTTTGGTCCCATTTCAGGAAATCATCCCTGTGCAAAGACATTCCTCAACACATACTCAGGTTCTGCAGCAGACAGTGAAAAATATGCACATTCTTAAAGTTAAGAAGGTGTTTTCCTGAGAGTAACTTGATATGGCTGCAAGTGTAAGCTCAGGCAAGGCAGTGTTTGCTGAGGTTAGTGAACCTAGGTTGTATCTGCTGCTCTGTGGCATATATAGGATGAGGAGTTCCTTTCGCCCCTCCCCAACAGGAGACATTTTACAGGAGAATATTTGAGACATTTATTTTTTGCATATTTAAAGGAGAGAGTCTGATCTCAATTGCCCTAAAAAAATGGTGATTCATTTGTAGTATGAGCAACCGGGCAAAAGAAATGCACTTAATTGAAAGAGGAAATCATTTTAGTCAGCTTCGAATTCCTTTTGCTTCACATGCTTATTCAGCATTATTTGTATGAAAAGATGCTCTGGTGAAAAATTGAACCCTATGACTAATGGCAAAAGTCCACACCCATTTAATCTCAACCACCCAAGAAATTTTTCAAAACCAAAAAAGATTTATTTGAAATCTCTAAGTACCTGGCAAGCAGAAATAAAATGGCTTTAAATACAGGTATTTTTAAAGTTTCTATTTCATCACAAAATGAAAAATACTTCAAATATTTTGGGGTTTTTGGCTTACCCATCAACAGGTCATATTCTACATTAAAGACCTGATTGCATCTTCCGACTTTACTATCAGTGATATTTTAGTGTTATCTGAAGTTTCTTCTTTGGTCCATTTCACTTCTCAAACATTCCAGTTAGAGGAACACTTTAGGCCTTAGAGCATAGACACTGTCAGTCCAAAAGCAGAGGACTGCTGGAGACCTTTCAGGAGCAGCCTTTTTTGATTACTGTATTCAATGTGTCTATTTAACTTCGTATAAACAGCTAATGCCAAATACACGAGAAACTAATCTGGCCTTGTTTAAAGGCAGGACTTTGTGAATGCTTTTATTCAGAAAAAGATTGCCCTCTTTCTAAAAAATGCACTTTTAAAATCTAAGTTATTTCACAATTGAGCACTGTTGTTCTAAAATTATAGCACTCGTGAAGATCTGAACTACCATAACTGTGAGTATAATATCTGAGCCGTTTTGTTATTTTGGTTCCACTTAACCATGTAGGCAGATCCTTATATTCACATAAAGCCAGTTATTTCAGCTTATTTTATATCTGTGATTTTCCTGATGCCCTATTTTCTCACTTAGATGATGGGTTCTTTGTACAAGAGCTGAGCTGATTGGTGCAAACACAAGGACAGTTGAATGATAGTCCAATGCACTGTCCAAATCTATTTCTAATCAAAACAGAGTTAGGGTATGGACTTGTTAGATGTGTGCTAGCTCATCCTTAAAAAAAGCATCCACTTTTTTCAAAGCCCAATGAAAATAGCTCTGATGAAATTAGAAGTACACTGATTTTCTACAGTGCTTCCAACCTTTTACAATCACCCTGTTCAAGCTGAATATATCTTCCTTTATGAAATACATTATCACAGCAAGTCAAAATTTTTAGGCTGGGAGACCATTACAGAAGGTGATATACACATGCTACTGAAGCTTAGCAAGGATTGTCAAAATAATAAAAAGTGAAATCATATTACTAAGTCAACACTCCAAGTACTAAGCAGGAAAACCTATCATTTTCTTCAAGCTATTTTTTCACCTAGTCACTGAATTAAAAACAGCTATTTGGTCTTTGGCTCCCAGGAATGATCTGACAAAAATAGATAGCTTTAAAACATAAAAATTACGTTGAAGTCAAGCAAAGGAAATATACTGAAGTCAAGCAAGCAAAAGTGTACCTGCTAGACATTTATGATCAAATATTGTGTACATAGTGGATCCCCAGGAATATTTAGGTGTTTGAATCCCAAATATAGGCACTCAAAGTCCTCACTTGGATGCTTCTTTGCCTGGAGGCATATAGAATCTCTAAGTCCACAGGTTTTAATAGATGATATTTTTTAAGTGGCTAAATTAATGAAACTGGGGGGATTGATATCTGAGCATTGTATTTCTCAAGGAAGATACTCCATCCCTTAGCTTGCATTCAAAATCCAACCCAGAAAACACTCTCAGGTGTAGACATATTGGATGGGACCAAAAAGGAAATATGGCCAGAGATCTGGAAGTCATCACTCTTCCTGTTTTTTTACTTACCAGCTAAAGAGTTGAACTGAGACATGGAAGACACTATCTCTTTTGTTCATGCCTCTGTCTTTTTAACAGGTATTTCAAACCTTCCAAGATCCTAGATGTAGTCTGCTTTCCAGAGCAAAGGCATTCAACATCCATTCTTTCTATACTTTTCCAATGTGCATAGTATAGCAAAATATTTGCTAAAACACAGAAAATGCAAGGAAGAAACCAAAGGAATATAAAAACTAGTGTTATAGTACTGTTCAGTGGTTAGCTCTCTCACCTAAGTAAAGAGAGGACTGAATCCCAGTCCCTGTCCTCATGATTACTTAATATGGGATACTTAAAATTTCATCGACACAGGCACTGAGGCCTCTTTTCTTGTAGCTGAGTGCCTCAAATGTTAGGCAATAAAGTATTGCTCTCTCTTTTGCCTAATGAATATTTAATTATTCTCAGTGAAGTAAAGCAGCTTCAACAAGAGGAATTATGGCTCTTTATCTGTCCTCAAACTAACCACTGAGCTATTGGATAAAACTGAGGTCCTGGCTAGGCCCCTCTTTGAAAAGTGTGAGCCCAACCGTGATTCAAGGTAGTTAGTAAATACCAAGAGAAGGAAGTTTCTTGCAGTAGCCTGGGATTAAGTATTTAAATCCTTTAGAGACACTGGTCTCCATACACTTACTATTTTTTGTTGACCTTGTTGGCTTTCTGCTCAGAATGCTCTGGGTCCTTGGGTATTGTAGGCATCTAACTCAGGGCTAGGATATAACACTTGAAAGTCAGATTCTAAAACGTGCAATGTGAGGCTGCCTGTTCCTCAGGGATCTAGCTCATAGTATCCACACCCCTTAAAAAAATAGAGGATATAATAGCATCATATGCATTTGGAGTAGGCAGTGTTAAAACGGAAAAATGAAACTGAGGGAACAGAGCCTTTGGGCCATTTACTTACGTTAATTTTCTTGCTTCTGTCCCTTAGTGCCTGAAAATCCCCTTCTCAGTAAGACAGTAATTTTGCTGTGAGAGGTGTTTGATTGTAAGGCAGACACACTCCCATTGTCTTCCCCCTCAGTCCAGTGCTTACTGGTCCCCTGTAGTCCCCACTTGATGGCCCTTTGAGACCTGCATCCAGCTTGCAGACATCCTGAGTTGCTCTAAGCTAGTGCAGCTCTGCTGTGCAATTAGCATGCCAATCAGAGATCCTGCTGCTGGTCCTTTCCAACCACAACAGGTGGTGGCTGGCTCAGAGGGCTGGAGCCAACGTGAGTAGACTCAGAAAGGGATAGATCTTTGGATTACCTGTTCCTTTGGGAGAGATGAATTGCTGGGATTTTGAAATAAGACACTATCTCCTTAAAGGGAAGAATCATGCTGTGGGAAAGACACCAGACTTGAGTTTTTCTCAGGAACAAACCTGAAAACATCCTTACCTGAGGGTAATTTTTCTACCTAACAGTAATTTTCAAATTCTCAGGGACCAAAAGATAGGAAGAAGGCAGCTTGTCAAAAGAAGGCACTTTACCCAGAAGATAACCACCATTTTTCAGCATTCTCAGATGTCAACTTGACACCGTCCTTTCATTACTGGATGAACTCCACAGATGCAGGGTTTTGGCAAGGAATACATCTTCTGGGAATCAGCTGGTGTGGAAAAACTGCAGAAGATCAAAACACTGACTTTGGCAAACAACATGGGCTTGAGCCCATGAACCATGAACTGCAGATTGGGTGGAATCCTAGCCACTGACTGTTCTGTAGTAGCTGTACTTCAATATGCTTTATCAAGTTTCAGATCCCAGTCTGTTGCCATGCAATCCAATTTCCATAATTATTTCTCAGTTAAACTCCATTTGATTTATTTCTGTTCAAATTAAACAGCACAGCTGATATGAAGTTTACCAGACATACACAGTCATGGTCATTCCTGCAGGTGTAATGCCATAGAGCGATTAACTTATCCATCAGTCTAAAGCTTGGTTTATAACTCACTGTTCTGAGATAAGACTTTTCCCAGGCCAGGGTGGACTGGTAGGACTTCAGTATAATTGGAATATATTCTATTAAACTTTTACTCTGTCTCAGCTCTTTACTCTTCATGTTAATTTAGGGGCAGTCTTTGATAGGGCAGTTATAGAATCATTAAAATAGAAGGTATGAGGTTTTTAAATCTTGTTTTGCTGTTGCTGTACGTTGTGAAGATGAATTGCAGTATAGAGCTGGACTTGAGTCAGTGGTTCAGGATTCAAAATCTGTCTAGCACATTTCTCTGATCTGCAAGTAACTTGCTTTCATGCTCTGACTTCCTCCTCTGTTAAAATGGAAATAATGATAGAAAGAAGGAAAAAGAGTGTGTCCATCTATGCTGGCATTATTCAGAATAAGGTTGGCCTTTTACTGTGTGTTTGCACAATTCTTGCACAACAGGATCCTGATCACTACAGTAGTATGTAAATGATAATAATAAGATGTAGCTTTAATATTTTCCACCATTCAACACTATTCACTGAAAGACCTTACTTAAATCGTACTGTTTATTCTTATACTACTTGTATAAAGAGCACAGTAATTAGAGACCAGCAAAAATCTCAGGCTACAGTTTTATAATGGTACGAATAGTCAGCAACAAGTGACAAATAGACTTGCATTGCAGTTCTAACATGCAGGACTTAACTATAATAATACTGTACCAATACCTTACATTGTCCAGAGAAGAGAAACAGGAGTCATGAAGGGTCTAGAAAAAGTGTCCTACAAGGACCTGCTGAGGGAGATGGGGGAGTTTAGCCTGGAGAAGAGGAGGCTCAAGGGGCACATCATTGCTCTTTACAACTGCCTGAAAGGAGGTTCTAATGAAGGATCATTCTCTTCTGCCCCACCTGCAGTGAGAGGACCAGAGGAAATGGCCTTAAACTGGGAGAGGGGAGATTCAGATTAGATATTAGAAAACAGCTTTTCACTATTAGGGTGGTCAACCTATGTTGCTCAGGAGGTGTTGGAATGACCATCCCTGGAGGTGTTTCAGAGGTGTCTGGATGCGGCCCTGGGTGAGTTTGTTGTGGGGTTACAGTGGCAGTGCTGGGTGCTCAGCTGGACTGGATGACCTTGAGAATCTCTTCCAACCTTGATGATTCTATGGTTCTATCACCTCTCATTCCAGAGCAGTTGAAGTCCCCAAGTGGAACATAAAATACACAGAAATGGAGTCATCCATACGTTAGGTGAAAAAGAGAGTCTTGAAGAGAATTTTCTGCCAAGGCTGTATTTTAAATAATGAAGGGAAGGAGGAATAGTGAAAGGAAGAAGCAAGCAGAAGGAAAGTTTGAAATGAGCAGAAGTATTATCCATTTCTCGATGGTATTTTGCACTCAAGAAGTGGAATGACCAAAAGAGATTTGGTGACTTGCTCTAGTTCAATGGCTGTTAGAAGAAGCTTCACAGCTTTCAAAAGATGGTTTACCCATCTTATAAACATAAAATTGCATCTCCCAATGGATATAATAACTAAACAGTAATACTGTATCCTATTCTATCCTCAAAGCATGAGTAGGAAGAGCTAAGAATGCCCAATAATGACTGTCTAGAGGAAAGAAGCATGGCAGAAAATACCCAGCATGACAGATATGCCCAAACAAGACACCTGCAATGAAAGCTAAGGCGTCTAATGTATATAATTTGCAAAAAGCATGACAGAAAATTGAGAAATAATGAGAATTTTATCAAAGTTAACACAGATCTCTTTGAATTAAACCTTAAGATTTAGCTACTATGGTTTAGCTGTAATTTCTAAACTTCCAAAATATGTAGGTTCACAAGAACAGATCAGTGATTCATTTCTCAGATAGTTATGCCACCAAGAGAAATTGTTGTGTACATTTTTTTAAAGCTACAAATTTTTCTACTTACCAGAACTTTTTGTATGTTCAAAATTGAATTTTATTAGCTGACAATATATTCCTGCCTACTTACTGAGTATTCCCAAGTGAGATTTAGGTGCCTGTGACATTTAGGATACAGTACTTATCCTCTCTGGCTCTAACTATGTGCAGAGTCCTTTTAAGAAGATCACAGCCTACAAACCACAGAGGGCTCCACTCTTCTCACAGCTGCCAAGGTCTCAGATGGACTACAGTGTCCAGCTCTGGGCATTGCTCTTCAAGAAAGGAGTTGACCACTCAAGACAAGTGAGAACAGCAGTTACAATAATTGCAAAGCAAAAAACAACACATTCAGTGAATCTAGAGTCAAAGAACTGTTATTGTGTCCCCTAAAGGAGAGAAGACTTCTAGAGAGAAGTGTTTTAGAGAGAAGTGTTCATTGTTCTGTCGGTCCATGGAGACAAGGTAAACTTACTGAAGGTGGGGGTACTGACCCTCTGGAGTACATTTGTCTCAGGAAATCAGAGTCACTTTCACTTTAAGCCTTTAATACAGGTGAAACAATAAAAATCTATTGAAACTGCAAAACTGTGACAGTTGTTGGTGATGACCATAATCTAATGACCATACAGCAGGCTTCCTAGTCTTTGATTCTGATGGGTTTGTGTTTAAAGTTGATGGAAGGGTTTTCTTCAAACTCTGAAATAACTCATGTTTGGACAGAGGCCAATCACAGAAAGTATCTAGGACAAAGTAACACCTTTTTGTGAAAGATATAAACTAGATAAAGTGGCCATGGACTTTAAAGAAATGTATTCATTACTACAAATACATTAATTAGATGGATAAAACTGTGCGAATATACTGAACATTAATATAATTGGATTTCCTACTTAGAAATGTATGATGTCACCTCCATGCATGATGAGCATCTCTGGTGAGCAGCAAAGCTGCTGGAGCAGCTTTTTGAAGTTGTAGCATGACAGGCTTTTGGCAACTGCTTGGAACAAAGCTGCTCTGATGGTTGTTTGATTAAGCAAATCTGCTGTGGTAAATGTCTGAAGCCAAGCTGTTTCTGCAGCTGTTTGAGCCAGAGCTAGTCCTGCAGTTTTTGAAGAAGGCATTTGTAAAAAATGGAGAGAGGTGGAAACAGAAAGGAGGGAAGAGAAAGGTCTTGAAGCATTTTAACTACAGACAGCATTTCAGGCAAAAAGTATGTTTGGTTTCAAACAGCTTTTTAAGACAAAACTATAATGCCATCTTGGGGTTTTGGTGATACTGGGGATTATAATATGCAGGATTCCTAAAGATATGTATGTTTGCATAAGACTTACTGAATTAAAAACTTTCAGAATGATATTAAAGCTGCAAAGTCAAGCAATCAAAATGTAGGAAATGCCAGAAGTAAGATTGTATACAAATTTTACTCATCCCCCTTTAGTCACATTTTCATATAGGGCTTTCAACTTCAAGATCCAAGCATCAGTCAGCACTCAGGAGTGGCAGATACTTTTAAGAATATATCTGCAGATTCTTTTTTTCCTTGTCCTTGTTCAGTATGAGACTCTGCCTTGTTTATTACACACTATTAAAATCTTATATAACAACAGAATGATTAATCTCTTCCTGATATTTCCAGTAGTTCTCATCACTGTACTGAGTGCTTCACAAATGAGTATGTGTAACACTGTAGTACACTTTTAGGAGTTAAAGTGATATTGTTACTCCTGATTTCTGCGGAGGTGAGGTTAAAACTGTTTTGTAGTTTAGGGTGTTCTCTTCAAGGTGCATGATCTTGAGCCATAACTTAGTGATTTATTTATTCCATTAATTTCTCAAGTTGACTCCTCAAGTGTATATCACTTCTGTAAGCCAGATCATCGTAAGCCAGGTGAGTGAAGCACCCAGAAAAAGAGGCACCACCTGTGAAAAGCTTTTGGTGGAGATGGCTTGCTAAGAACTACAAAGGGATTTTGAGCAAGAATGTGTATAGTACCATGGTAAAATAAATTAAACAGATAAGTGTGCAATTGTGTCCACCTAAACACAAAAGAGCAAGCATACAGTCTCCATGACTATACAGCTTTCATTTTTCCACTTCCTAATTTGTAAATCCTTGCTTTGGAGTCTTAAAAATGGTGTTGCTTTTCCATGTGTAGATGAATTTATTTTTTTTTGTTTCATGCTAGAAAAAAAATCTCCCACATTTTGCAGCTGTCATGCCTAAATGTGTAGATTTTATCAATGGGTTAGGAAAATGTAGATGCCCTGCATAGTCTCCTGACATTTAAACAGAATAACTAGGAACATTGTCTATCTGGGTGCCAAAAAAAAAAAAGAAAAAAAAGAAAAAAGAAAAAAGAAAAAAGAAAAAAGAAAAAAGAAAAAAGAAAAAAGAAAAAAGAAAAAAAGAAAAGAAAAAAGAAAAGAAGAAAAGAAAGAAAGAAAGAAAGAAAGAAAGAAAGAAAGAAAGAAAGAAAGAAAGAAAGAAAGAAAGAAAGAAAGAAAGAAAGAAAGAAAGAAAGAAAGAAAGAAAGAAAGAAAGAAAGAAAGAAAGAAAGAAAGAAAGAAAGAAAGAAAGAAAGAAAGAAAGAAAAGGATGGTTTCTAACCTAATTTTGAACAGTGACTGAATAGTTGAAGTAAAGGGTCTTGGGCTCCACTTCAAGGTCCAGATTGAATACTCATCCACAGGACATAGATGCTTGAATTTATTCCTTCAAAGTATAACCATTTCTGCCTTTACCAGTCACTGCCTCAGTCTTATTTTCTCATTAACCTCTGTCCTCATTCCAGCTCCATTTCCATTTCTCAGCACATTTGATTCCTTCCACTAGTTCCTTTCCTTTCTAACTTTTAATCTATTCTGTCTCTCATTACCCCTTTCCTTCTCAACCATAAATTTTTCTGTAGATTGCCCAGCACCAATCTTTCACCCAGTGGATCCTTCAGTCATTCTAACAGCTGCCAATGTTTTAGCAACTTCTTTTCTCTTCTTGACATTTTTCATTCTTGCTGGCTCTGAATCTCATCTTCATTTCCATGTGCAGTTTACTGTCTCTATCACCATAAATGTCTCAGTTCCCTCCTCTTTCACTGTGTCTCTGTGTTCTGGCATCCTGGTTCCTGTCTGCTCCTCATCTCCAGGCAGATCAGCTTTTTGCAGGCTCTGCTTTTAAATAGTGCAGCTTCCTCCTTCTCACTTCCTGTTTGGAGTAGGTGGAAGAAATAGAGCTTCTGCACTTCGATTTGGACTGCAGCCCAGAATGACGTAAAGCTGTAGTTGCAAGGAAAATCCTGCTCAGCTTCAGTCTGGGACACGTTATATAATTACAGAATCTTTGAGAAATGCAACTGCTGACACCTGAGACTTTTGTACTGAGCATGTGTGAACTGCTTTTATTTTTTTTTCTGTTTCCCCAAAGGATTAGGACTTAGCCAAACTTAACAAAATCTATTAAGAGATGGAGAGAAGTACATCCTTGACACAAAGGCAAACCTTCACCCAATTTAAGCCACTCTACAAGTGGTAGTAGCGCCAAAAAGTTGAAACAGTGAAATGCTGTTGTGTTTTTTACAAAAAACCTCACATCTCCCCTTAGGCTTGATCTCAGATATGACTGAGTTGTTTGTCTCCAAAAAACCCCAAATTCAGCCTTGTGCAGATGCTCAGTGTGGAAAATTTCAGTGCAAATAATTAAACTTTGGCAAAGTTACAAATAACTGGAAACAGTCTCATAATGGGAAATATTGGACAACCTTACTAGACACATGAGCATTCAGTCCTGTCTATATTACAATGTCCATTAAAATTTGGAGAAACAATTCTTTTTATAGTTGTCAGAGAAAAACTCGTGGGTGTGCTGTCATTGCAGTGTCAATTTCATACCAGAGCTGTTGTAACAATTAAACTACATTGAAAGTGTTGTTTTCATTAAAAAGGACATTATTTTATTTATGATAAAATTGCCTCACTTACTGACATATGGATAACTCCAGCCATTCAGAGATTTCAAACTGAGTCTCACAAAATCAAGAAAGTGATGCAAAATTTTTGAGATTGAAAGACAGTGGAGGGGAAAGTGGTTATTTTTTTTCCAGTTTCTGAGCTTTGGAGTTATTTTGAAATGCATTCAAGTCCTTTTCTGTAACTATAAAGCCAATTCACTTCACTTACATGTTATCTAAACTATAGACCGTATTTAAACCAGCAGCAGAGATTTTAAGACAAATACCAAATATACTGTCAGTTGTCAAGACCTCAGAATCAGAGCCCCATGCCACTGCCTTTTTCCATTGTATTTATTATGGTCTAAGACTCTGGATATTGAGTGCTCAGCTGATGCACAGCTTCTGCTTGTCAAGATGAAGCAAGTCTCCTGTGTATTTGAGCCCTTTTTTTTGTTTCCATTGACTTACCAGTTGGGTTTGACTTCTGTATTTTTTCAAACTTCTTTAAAAAAGGTTAAGACAGAGTGCATATTGTATACACTTGAAAACTGAGGAAGAGTGTTGAAGGCTCAGCACAGGGCAAATCTGAAGCAGCACCTGAGCTGTTCTCCTTTGCTAGTAGCTGTTGTGAAGAAAGGATTCTAAACCCAGACTAATTGTAAAAGGTCCAGGAGCTCCTGATAAAATCTGCACAGGTCAAAACATCTATGATTGTAAATCAAAACAGGTTTCTTTTAAGTCAATTTTTTTTAGGGAAGATTTTTCAAAGTAGTACTTTTGTGGCATGTTGGCTTGTCTTGCAAAGAGATCCACACAGATACACCTAAATCACCAAGTACCAAGCATCATGTAGTAATGGTATAAAATCTTTGGATTATCTAAGTACCAAGAGAGGGGAAGATTTTTTTTACTGCTGTAAAGGAAACTGCAACAGGAATGTGCAGATTTAAACTAAATGAGAGGCCATTCCACGTAAATATTAGGGTAACATTTCCTTGATGATGAGATTCACCAAAATGTCAAGCAAAACAGTAGACATTCAGCTTTTTCAAACTTCTAGAACTAAACTGAACAAAGCAACCTACAGGGCAGTTGCAGAAATGTTACTGAAATTAATTGCTCTGATCCTTTATTACCAAAATTTTGTTACTGAAATCCAGAAAATACAGTCCATCTCTTCCTTTACAGTGCTGAGTTAAGGCAGATACATATTTCCTGTAGCTTTGTTTTGACACATTGAGATTGATATGAGGTTGACTAGGTAGGGAAAGCCTCTAAGGAAATAAGGTGACGGAAGTACCATACCCAAGTAATTCTAAGTCACACTACATTTACTCCTGAATATTTGGATCACAGTACCATGTTATGTCATCATCTACAGCTGGACAGAATATGACAGCTCCTCAGATGAGATGGATCTCACTTAACTTCTGCTGTCAGGAACTGACACCTGCACCTGAGCTAATCATCCTAAGTTTCCTTTACTGTCAAAAGGAAGAAGTAAGTGTCTTGTGGAGCACAATCCATTTCATCTAATGTAGATGTGCAAAGTAAGGAAAAAGAATGACATGAGGTATTTCTTGGTGTGGCCTCTAATGATTGTCTAGGACAAGTAGCCAACCTGTGATGACACAGGTGAAATGGCTTCCTCATTTTTTTGTCAAGGGTGGGCATCAGTACAGGTTTCTTCTTCACATATAAGCCAAACTGCTGAAAAGATCTATGATGAATGGAACTACACATGACAGGCATTTCAGCACTTCTGCAAAACCTAGTTGCTCAGCTGCTGAACAGGATGGGACAGGATAGCTCCTGATGCTGCTTTTCTAAATTCCATCCCAATTTTAAATATGCTTCTTGTGACAATGTGAAGTGACAATGCCTATTTTTAAATCCCTCAGGTGTTTAGGCCTTGCTGTAGATGTTTCCTGCTGCTGACTTAATTAAGGCCTGCCAGCCTGAGACCAGCTCTTCTCAGCAGTCTGCCGCAGTCTGTCACAGCCTGCTTTCAGTGTGACAGGTAAGGGCATGGTGGCACTGTTCTGTTTGCCTTGTAGTCCACTGCTTTCACTTGTGCACAGAGAGGAGAATGCCAGCTGTCCCTATACAAAACTGCACAATCTTCAGCTAGGGGTGACTTTTCATGCTATAGGTAGGGGATTTTAGTGATGGCAGCTGAAGGAAAACATGTTTTGCCCTTTTCTCCCTCAGCCACTGTTACCAGATCTAAGCCGTGCAGCCTCAGAGGGACCTGATGCAGCGTTCTGACCCAGTGAGAAGCTATTCCTCTTTTTTTTTTTTAGAGTTAGTTCTCCACTGGATCAGCCAGTTGAACTGATTCACCTTGCAGCCCTGTTTTTGTTAGGGATGATATGAAGGAACCAGAGTGAGTACATTCCACGGAGTGACTGGGGGACACGACTTGTTCCACACCTTCAGCTGCGGTGCTGCATCATCTTTGATGAAATATGAAATGAAAGTAACTTCACTATGGACCACTCATCAAGGAAGTTGTTACTTTGTGTGAACAGAACACTTTCAGTGTATATATAATTGTTATCTAATTAATCAGGTTTGGGTTTGCCACTCTATAAATGAGGTTTCATTGTTAAGGAAAGCCTTGAAAGCTTTGTGCTCTTTGAGACTAGAAGATACAGTTAAATATGTTTTAAAACATTTCAAGATGCCAAAGTAATGGTGAAATAATTCCCTGTGCCTGCTGGAGATGGTGTTCCAGCGAATCCCGGCTGCCCTGGCAGGGAATTGTTTCAAGTCTGGTTGGGCAGTGGCTAGCAGACCGGCCACTACCTCCTTAGTAGTTCAGAAGATGCACGAGAGCTGTTAGTGAGGCTCGACGAAGGTAAGAAGAAGGAGGCTTCGTGGCAAGACAGAGTTTATTGTCACATGCACCCCATGGTGCAGGCACTCGCGTCCCAGGAGAGAGAGAGAGCTAAGAGGGCCAAGGCCAGAGCCAGGCCCAGGCCCAGGGGCCTGGGCCCTGAGCGAAGCCCCAGCCCGAGGCAGAGGCTGAGAGGAAGAGAGAGCGAGCAGGGGGAGGCTCACTGCTTATCAGGGACTAGGGGAAGGGGGTGGACACAAGAGGGAAAACCAATCAGGGAAACGGGGAGGGCAAACAGCCAGCAAATAGGAAACGAGGGGTGGGGCAACCCCAGCCTGCTCCAATCCGGGACCGAGCCCCTCTCCGAAGCCTCTGGAATGAGGGGGGCAGGCTTCCCGGAGGGGGGCAGGCACTGGGAGGAGACTAACAGATGATTGACTACATATAGTAACAGAGGGGAACAAAGGGAATTTCCCAGGCAGGAGATTGTACCAAATGGGGAGAAGTACAGGGGGAACTTGGGAAGAACCATTATAGAAAAAATGATTATTAACAATAAGTAAGAACTAGAAAACGCGCCGCTACATAATGGGTGTCTTTTATGTCTCTGCTATCAGGTTTTTTGGTGCCAGAGCAGTGCCAAAGGGGGCTGGGTTTTGGGGGTGGGAGAGAATCTGGCAGGTGAAACTGAAAAAAACACAAGATGATGGTTCTCACGTGTTGCAGCACTGTCCTTGCTATACTGGGCAAGTTCCAAGCAGTAACCAAATCCAGAATGACTACTGGGACACTCCTTGCTCTTCTAGCTACAAGTTGCTCATTAACTTCCTGTTCTAAAATAGGGAGGAATGTTGCTATCAGCATCTAAACGTTTATTGCTTCCTTCCCCAGAAGCAAGCTCAATTCACTGGCAGGTCTCAAAGTATGCAACCTGCCTCCCAAACTGATATCACCTCAGTAGGTGAGGGGCTTTTAATGATTGCACCCGTAGTGCAGACCCTTTTGGCTACAGGAAATGTGCTAATGCAATTTGCTATTATCTTTCACAGCAGGAGTTCCCTTAGGGAAAGACTGATATTTGTTATAAGACTTGGATTTCATGAGGCTCCTCGAGAAAAGTGAATTATTAGGCATTGGAAAGTTGTTAAATCTCTATACAGCAAGCAATTTCACCATGACTGGCAATACCTGACACTGCATCTCTTATCAGGATTCCTACTTCATGTAGGATTTTCCAATTTTTAAAAGTGATTTTCAGTTTTCCTTCTGGCAGCAATCTCCAAAAATGAAAGCACTTCAGACATCAGCTTTAAGTACTCAAAATCCCTACTTGCTTTTAAAAGCTTTGGTCTTATGGTAATACCACACATATAAGTGGAAATGAAATGGGTCTGCACAGATTTGCTGTATTCTGCTGCCACATCATTGTCCCAATGCCAGAACAGCCAGCCACAAATTGATTCCACCAGTACTGAAGGAAGTATTATGTATGAAAAAGGAAATTATGTCTAAAGTTTGCAAAAGAGCCTTAACTCAGGATTTCCTGTACTTTTAGTTTTTGTGTTATTTAGGCATGAGAGTCAGCAACCTTAGCACCATCTTAGTGCAATTTTGTGTGTGTGTGCTGGAACTTCCAGTTTTGGAGGAATGTAAGTAATGTGAACAAATGGAGACAGCTGAAATACAATTGAAAAAAAAAAATTTATGTAAGTAAATACTGTCAACTGCAAATGTTTACATTTTGACTCATGGAAGAGAAGTTAATAATACCAAATATGCCAAATGCCTTCCCAGCCAACAAGGAGCTCAAGCTCTTTCTGGCGCCATCTACGAAGACAGAAGACCAGGGAATTTGCTCTAAGAAACCTCTTTGGTATAGTCTACCACCAGTTTCTATAGAGACTATATTCTCAAAAATCCTCTCATTTATCACTATAAATAACTCCCACAGTTCAGGTAAAAAGTAGACTTTAGCCATAGTGCTTACTGGGCATAAGTTGGATGTTATTTTGGAGAAATCAAAATCCAAGATCAAATGTTTGTATGAAGGTGTTGGTGAGAATTTATACAACCATTGGGGATGGAAAAGATGTCAGAGGCAGCCTGTTAGTGATGCTAAAATAGGAAGATTCTACCTATTGCTCAGATTCCAGACAAGTATTACTGCCCTGTGAATGGGGACCTAGATTCTGCACAAAGCTGCATTAATAGCAGGATTAATAGTACCTTCTCTTCCCCTGTTGGTAATACAGTCCCTGCACAGACAGAGTCACATGTTTCTTGGTTGGTGTCTGTATGGCTTCTGAGTTCTACAGAGATGCTTATGTATTTTTCTTTATAATGGCCATGTGAGAAAAGAATTATTTTCTCTGTCTTACTGATGGGGAAACAAGTCCCAGAGCAATAAGGGGCTGGATTTTTTAGCATACTTTAACACTTTGTTTGGAAGCTTAAAACTGTGCAGATATTTGAAGTTGCAGCAAGTGCTTCAAGAGTGCTTCCCAGTATGCCAGCTGTATCTAAGTTCAATCTTTGAGTAGAAAATCTCCCTCTCCCCACCCTGTGCCTTGGTTTCCATGGGAAGAAAATCTGTGCACACAAGATGTAGAACCCTGGAGTGCAACTTCTCTGTGGTTTGAACTTGGCCAAAGATGTAGACAGTATTTTTGACAGCACCAGGTGCCTAATTTATATTGTTCTCTACGCAAACAGGCCTTGGAAATTCTATTGACTGATTACAATGTTTTTTAGCAATTCTGCCCTTAAGTGACTGCTCAAGATCACAGAAGTAGCCTGTGGCTATAATCACTGGGATATTCTTTCTTCTGTGTCAATAAAGGTTTGTTGGAATTAGCTAAATTGATGCAAATTGGGAACTTGACTAGACACTTGACTAAGAGGACTTGCCACTTTTCCTTATGGGGCAGAAATGAGATGTGAACACTCTGTCAGATGTCAGGAGGGGCTGGGGCTTCAAGCAAGCCTCAGGTACTAGGTAATGTTTCCACAACATGAAACTTGTAATATTTATAAACCTGGCTCTGTCCTGTTCTGCAAATCCTGACTGCTGCTAAAAATATTTTGTTTTGGTTCCACCACAACAAAATGCTTTAAATTTCTTTGATTATCCACAGTGACATACTCTCATCGATAAATGCACTATAAATGAAAAGTTATGGAGGAAATGCAAATACTTAATTGAAGTAATATTAAATTGAATACATGCTCTTTACAGCAGACTTCATCAAAATGCATGTGTTGGTAACTTTGCAGTTTGTAAGTTTTAAATGTATTAAAC
Organism: Acrocephalus scirpaceus scirpaceus; assembly: GCA_910950805.1. Taxonomy (NCBI): domain Eukaryota; kingdom Metazoa; phylum Chordata; class Aves; order Passeriformes; family Sylviidae; genus Acrocephalus; species Acrocephalus scirpaceus. Next base: position 40,911,553 of record OU383773.1, on the reverse strand, counting down.
TGAAACTAGTTGCGAACAACAAATAAAAACAACACCTTTTATCTAATTCTATCTTTTTAAAATGTGATAAAGAAATCAGTGGTTCTTACAATGTGAGATTTTGATAAGCTTCCTGCAGGAAAATTTCACCTCAGTGAAAAGAGAATCCTTACAGATTAAAAAAAAATGTAATCATCTCTTTTGTCCACAGCACCACAACATGTTGACATATCATGATTTGCTGGAGATCAGAAGTCTCTACTGGCTTTTTGTTCTAGCCTGTCTAATCCACAGTATATCCAGGAATGTTAAGATACTGAATTGATATCTGAAATAGGCTGTACCACCCTATCATATTTATTTACCAGGACTCAGTCAAGAGTGTTTATGTGACAAATTATGGTGTAGCACAGAGATACCCAAAACAGAGTTAAATTAGCAAGTTTGAATATGGTAAAAATATTGCAATGCAGGTCAATTCACACTGCTCCTTAGCAGCGAAATTTAGCTTTCAGGAGCTTCATGCTGCTGTGTTTGCTTCTGACCTTCAATATATCTTCTTTAACATTGGCTTGATAATGGTGCTTAATTACAAAGTGCAGTTTAGAAAATTTGCAGTGCTGGAATCCAAAGGCAGCTGATGCAGCTACAATTTTTATATCATGCTTTGTAGCCTGTAAAGGTTCCTTTGTTCTATACAAATTATGTTTTTAATGGAGCAGTCGCATTCATATGTTCCTCTACTGTGTGGCTGACTTGGATGCTGCTTCACTTAGTCATAGTCTTCAGCTACGAAAATGGCTATGACAGGAATTTTCATTACCAAATTGAAAACAAAGTATTCTCAGTAGACTGCTCTGGCTCTGGCTTAGCTGTGTACCAGGGTTAACTCTCAACACACAGAAATATGCATTTATTGCAGAAGGTGCTGCATGAAAAGCAAAGTATTTGGTTTTGTGTCTTTACAGTAATATAGGAACTGATGATGTGAAAAGCAGAAGCCTTGTTTCCTACAGATTTGTGCATCATGGTTGGACTTTCTGGTGTCTAAAAAGTTGTGACCTCTAATTACCTTTGGATAAAGTAAGCCTGTTTCTCTTGGATATATGAATTCTGAATAGGGATGTCGTAACAGCTGAACTATTTTTCTATACTTGCACTAAGCAAGTGCTTTTTATACATGCTTGTTTTCATGAAAAGGTCTTAGTTTCTGTGTGATCACCATTCTGATGTCTTTTGTTGAAATCAATCAACATAACTGAGAGCAAGAGATGGATGGACACATATACATGCACACATGTGGGATCTGGGAATCTCTGTCTTTAAGAAAGGCTAAAAACAGTAATGAGCTCTCCACTCCTAAAGTCCAGTTTGCTCAAGACTACAAAGGATTGACATCATTATTTTATATATGTCAAACCAAGCATTAACTAAATATACAGCATAATCCCTGTCTAATGTGTCAATGCCTGAAGTGTTTCACACAGAAATATTTTTACCAATACTGGAAATATTTACATTTCCTGTAGAAGAATCATTATAGTTTTCAGCTGTTGTAATCAGTTTAAATATTAGCTAGAATTCTGTGCTCTTTTAATTATGCCTTACAATTGTGATTGCTTCACATTTAATTGTGGGAAGTCCTCCATCTTCATTCTTTTCTTTCAATTTCTAAGAAATGTCTTTCCAGTAATAGTATTCCCAGCTTTTTGTCCACAATAGGACCATTTCAAGAATCTAAATGGACACATCTCCAGGGTAATAACACTCTCTCAGAGCAGGCCCAGGGCTAATTGCCTGCCAGAGTCATGACCGTGAGTAACAAATGGCAGCTGTGCCGCCTTCCCCCTCTGACATCTTTGGGTGCAAGGATTTCCAGCAGGCAAGTGGTGTGGATATTTGGGACATTGGCTGCCTCTCTGGTGTAGCTACATGCACTAGATCACCTTCTTCATCAAAGCACGTAGCAAATGGTTGTGGCATGATTTTTCACCTCACGAATCTCCAGCATCCTCTCTTTTCTAGACAAATGTGTTTAGACATTTTCTAGACAGATGTGTTTTCCTACATCTTATCTATGGCCAGCTTTTTATCAGCTGCAAGGTCTCATGTTGAAACAGACCCTCCTAGGAAAACCAAGTCAAATTAACTGAAGATACAATATCACTTAGGAGAAATTCAAAACCTCATGTGTGGATAATTGTCCTAGGTTACAATGTAAGATGTACCCAAAGTATGTATTCTATCCCCATCTTCATGAGCTGTTGAAACCAGGTGGGGCAGTGTTTCCCTTATCTTCTGTTAATGGGCCCAACAATGCCTTGCTGTATGACTCATAGATAACTCCCTCCGGGAGCTATCTCTGTTTAATGGGCCATCAAGGACCCACTGCATGACTCATAGAATGAGATCAGCCCATTGGGAGATGCTCCGCCCAGGGGGAGGAGCCAAGCATTCCCACTTGGATATAACCCGGGCTTTGGGACAGCACAGGCAGCTTTTATCCACTGGACTCCCAGGGGGACAAGAGCTGCCAGACCTTTCTACAGGATCACTGCTTTGACAAGACCATCTCATCTGGAGTGCTACCACCACCCTAACAGGGTGTCAGGTTGTATTCTGACTCTGTCATTGGTTTTTTGTACTATTGCATTTATTTTATTTTACTTTATTTATTTTCTTTTTCTCTTATTAAATTGTGTTTCTGACTTGGAGTCTCTCACTGATTTTGCTTTCAAACTAGCACAATAATCTCTGCAAGGAGCAGAGTAGCCTTCAAATAAAATTCACCAATCAAATGGAGTCAACCTAGCAGCTCATTGCTGCTACCATGCTGCTGTTAAAACACACTCACCACTCCCTTGTGAGAGCCCTGGCACTCACAAGACAGGTACTGAACTAATTCCACTCAGTAACCCAGAAAAAACCTCAAGAAAAGCAAATTTTTTTTTTCTAGGACTGGTGAGCTGAACCCGCAGCACACGGGAGGGAACATGACAGGAAGGCAGGAGCTTGGGCATGGGAGGGGAGGGGCAAGGCAGGAGTAGCACTCCTCTTTCCATAGCAGTGAATCATCAGATTTGCCCAGATGTATTATTGGACTATTTGATTTGAGGCACCACAGAAAGGGAGACATTAAATGGGGAGAGGGAGTGCAAAGGCTGATCAACCAACAGGTAGCTCTCTGAACAACAGATACAAATGAGATATACTTTGCATCTGAAAGTCAAGATCTGTCTTGCACGTGAATCCTGTCTAGTCTGCCAAGGTTTGAGCTCATATTGCATCTTTCTTGCTATAGAGGGATTTGTAAGTTCTCTGTCACAATGATCTGTCTGTTCTACTTGGTAAAATCTTTTTATAAACTTTGTAGCAACTTAATATCTGTGAAAGACCCGCCCCTTGCAAAACAAACCTCCAATTAAATTGGTCAACAGAGTCTAAATTATTCTAGGTCAAGAAGCACTTATACAGACTGAGACAAAAAGTTCAATATCATAGAGTATATATTCTTACAAAAAGAAGGGGGGGGAACTGTCATTACATTAATTTTCCTTTTCCTTTTTTTTTTTAATTTGGAATTTTAAAAAAGACTAAAATGTCAACATTGAAAAGAAAACATTATTACTGTTTTATAAATTGTTATTCAACATGTTTTGGGCAGTCTAATAAAACTACAATCCAACATCTATTTTACATCTTTATCGATTCTAGAGCCTCCCAGAGAGCACTAGCACGTACTTTACTCATACATTAAGTGCAAGGAACAGAAATATTTCATGATAGGCATACCACTCCTGGAAGGAAGCTTAGTAAAGACAATGGGAGATTAGAGAGACCATTCCACTATGGACCTGTCACCATATGGGTTGTAATTCTAATATACAGCAGCAATAGCACACCCTGCATGAGTCTCACTCGATTCAATAACATTCTATTATTTCTGAAAGCAGCAGAGTGAACTTTTATCAATCTCCCCATACTAAATATATTGAGATGTGACAATCAGTCCTTTTGGAATAGATTAAGTAACAATTTGAAATGTCATATTTGGATCTACTGAGCAATATGCTTGCTGCCAGCCATTGACAGCAAACTACAGCAGTTAATTTGACCCTATGGAACATCTAAAAGCAGGCAAGCTTGAAGCATGAGCACTAAGCATGTTTCAGGTTTCACTTACATATTTCAGTGAATTGATTATATATTCCTATTAATTTTCCAGGTATTTTTTTCATAGCTACCTTCACCCATGGTAAAACACTACAAAAAGGGATGCTTGGAGAACTTGTTAATGTATTGCTCTCAATTGAAATTCCTCTCACAAATATCCTTTCACAGAGGAAATATTTTTCCCCTCATAAACTTCACTCCCACTAGAAAACATTTTATATCTTGACTACAAAATAGGGCGTTCTTAAAGCTTCACAAGGCTTTCCCTGATTAAGGTAAACAATTTAATTACCTATCTAAACTGTTTGTGTGTTTCAATAGGCTGTGTGACAGTTCTCGCCCCTAACAGACTATTTTACCTTGCCTAAATCTTGTGGTATGCCTAAAATTTGTTATGACAAAAAGCCCAGTTGTTTATATGTAAGTTATCCCTGTCCGTAAATTAGGATCCTTCTTGCTTGGATGTTTTAATGAGAGCCTTGAAGCACAGTCATAAGGGTGGCATCAGCTCTGGCCATTTGGTTTAGTCGAAGTAGGATACTGTCAGAGATTAATTTTATTTACCAATCAGAGTTACAAAGGATGTAGATGACAGCAACAGGGACCTCCTCTACTAGCTGGAAATAGCCAAAGGATGGGAAATACAGGCTATTTTATGCCAGAGAATCATGTAGGAAAAAAAGTAAATTAAAAAACTACTGTAGGCATAGATCTTTATGGCAAAAAGGGTGGTCATACAAAACACAAAGAGACACAACCTCCACTCATGCTGGCAAGAGTGTCTCTGGCTTTTGTCATAACTGATTTCATTTTCCTCTGCTGCCTCACTGTACAGTGGCCAAGCTGAGGCACATAAGCCTCACATTTCTCTGTTACCACAATGGTAGGTTTGGCTGAAGCTGCACCAGATCTCCTGGAGGTCATTACACACATCACTAAGTCAGCGAAAGGAAATGGATTTTTATGTTTCAGGTAATTTCCTACAAAACCTGGTGTGGGGATGACAACTTTAGGGAGAGAGCCTGAACAGAGACCTGGGGGCAATAATTTCTCAAACAGCAAAAGCAAAAGTGATATTTGCCAGAGCTTGTCTGACCATGCCCTAACTCCCTCTTTTTGAAGTGCATAACTAACTTTAAGAAGAAGTGATGCCCACTAAAAAGTCTTTGAAGATACTGTTAAAAACTAAGCCAGGTTGATTATACAATTACACATTTGTGTGAGATTATATCTGATCTCATCTCTAAAATTACAGGGATATCCCAACTGTGGATAATTTTCAATATCAGACGCAAATGCTAATTTGGCAAAACAATAGCTTGCAAGCTGCTAAGGGAGTCAGTAATGGGAACTAGGTCCTTTATATTGTAGGTCACCAGCTGAAACCCACCATAACTCAGTAACAGGAGACCGTAGGTACCTGAGCTGACCTAAGGATGTTCAAGAATCAAATAAAAAATAAGATTGTCATTTCAGTTCAGATCCCAGCAAGCAAATATTCCCAGCCCCAAATAAAAAGTGCCAGCTGCTGTTATATCAGAGAACTAAAAAACTCTCTTTCTCATCTAAACATTTTCTGCTATGTTCCGTGTGGAGGCCTGTTCATAGGATTAGATGAAAAGATGTCACCAGTACTGCACAGAAAGTTCTTGTTCTGCAGAAGAATAATTCAATTTCTGATATTGCTAATCCAGTGCCTTTCAGAAGCATTAAGTTTCAATTAAGTATGTCTGAAGTGATTTGACTGTTTATCTTTTTGTTTTCTATTCTATGAAACCACTCGATGTATGAGAAATACCCAGAAAGAAAAATTCAGTATGTGAAGGCAAAGAAGGAGGCCTGTTTTGCATTACTGTAGAACTCTTCTGCAATAGTGTAAACACAGCTTTTCTTACACCTTCTTTTTGTCTGGTTTGGGTTTGGTTTGTTGGGTTTTTTTAATAGAAGCTATTTTTTTCAGTTTCCCCACACTATAAATAGGCATTCTTTTTCAAAACCTCATACAAGTAGTAGTGTTCTCTGCGTAAATGTTAATCAGCTTACAGAGTGTATCATCCTCATGTCCCTTTAATGAGATTAAGCTCCTCTTGCTGAGCGCGAGACTTCCTGAAGTGCTCTATTCTTCTTGCCATTTCTATCAGAGGAAGACCCCACCCTTCCTGTGTCAGGTATTTTACAAATGCATTAAAAAGATAATCCCTGTCCTGGCAGAAAACTTGCTTTTACTGACTCCTTAACACTGAAGGGTGAGTGTCACAGTACATCTTGAACTAGTACAGTGACTACCACTGCCAAAATGGGAAATCCTCCTTCCTGGCTATTCATTTTTCTTCTTTTGGGTCCATCATTGACATATAAATGCTTGTAAACTAAGATGCCAAAATCAAACAATTTGAGGGTACTTATCTACTTCATCACAGCAACCTCTTTCGTTTGGCCATTGGAGCCATCCTGAGCAGTCCTTGTTGTCTTCTCAGCTGTTCCACTACAACTGTTCCTGCAGCTACAAGGTGATTTGCAAGGTAGACTTGAAGTTTATTCCAATTTAAAACAGCATTCTTACTTCTCCAATGCTTTTGTTTGTTTGTTTGTTTTTGCCAAGTGGGATCATGTTATTCCATCAAAAGTAGTATTAACACAAGTGAGTGTGCAGTGAGAGGCAGCAGGCAGAAGCGGGGGATGCTTAGGCTACTACTGTGGCTGAAGGAAAGTCAAGTCCCCTGATATTCTCCCCCAAAACTATTTATCTGATAATTAAAGCAGAATATCTAGTCCCCAGACCTCAACCACCATGTCTTCATTTAAAGCTGGCAAGTAAAGGAGACAATTTTTTACAAGGATAAGACAAACAGAGAATAAAGCTGTGATGAAGCAATTAAGGTGTAACACCACAGTGTGTGCATGTGTGTAAGTCTACTTGCAAATATACACGAAGAAGGAAGAAATACTTCTTTCCTTGGAACAGGCAGTGTTCTGATTCTCAGCCATGAGCTGTTCTCTACTGATTACTTTGAAGGTCTTGCAATACCAGGAAATTTCACAGCCAGTTCTACAGTTTTCAGTGACCTTGGATATCTCATACCACGAATGAGAAAAAAGAACATGCTGCTCCCACTGGCAACTCTCAGCAGGATTTTGTCCTCATACCCTAGCCTGCCTCCCCATATCCCCTCCTCAGCTGGCTGTAGCAGAGTTGAATGTTCTTCACCTCTAAAGCACTCCTTTCTAAGCTAATTCCCTTCTTCTTTAGTCCAGGAAAGGAAGTGATGATAGATCCTTAAACCATTAATCTGAATAGCAGCATTTTGGGACCAAGCCTTGAAAGCTGATGACATCCAAACATGTCTCTGCATATGGAAAAACCCCAACATTTATAAGAAATCTTACTCACATGTCTTCTTTAATACAGAGTTTGACACAGTATGCACTTTCTTCCTTTTCTTCAGATATTGAGGAATCTTGCACCAGAATGGGGACAGCATTACAGCCTGAATGAAAGCTATAAAGCATTTTTCCACGTTATTCATCATCATTGTCCCTTCCGGGAGCCATGCAAACAAGGTAGACACCCAGTTTGTGAATCAAGGCCACCTAGCAACCACTGACTGAACCAGGGCTTGGAATGCTCTTCCCTTTCCTTTATCCTCTCTGACCCTTCTGGCAACAAGAGAAACAGCAGCTGAAGACACACCCCATTCAGAAACCAGAGACCCCAGCAGACGGCCTTGACTAAAAGTTTGAAAGAGATTCTTCCCACAGGTGTCCTGGTTCTCACCTGCCACATCCTATCTGACATAGGGTACAGTGAGGTAAAAAATGGCCATCACATCCCCTGCAGCTCTGAACAATGGCATAAGGTGTCTCTGATGACGAGAAACTCCATCTGTCCCCGTGTACTCTCTGTACAGCACCAGCCAAGCCTGGTGGCTGCAACCTTGGCTCACTACAAGCACATATCTACACAAATGCACACCATTTGTGGTGGGTCAAACATCGAGGCCGTATGAAACTCTGACACTAGTAATTGAACATGAGGCAAGAGGCATTCCATTACGCAGTTTTGGTGGAAGAGAAGAAATTTGTTGCCTCCCAACTCCCTATTAAATATACCTGGGATTACTCAAGTGTATTGTCAAGTATGAGATCTAATCATCCAGCACTTTATTTATTCTCAGACTGCAAGGATGGAGCTTCTAGAAATTCTCACAGAGGAAATGTAAGGGAAAGACCTTTTTTTCAGGTAACAAAAGTAAAGTCTTGGACTCATCTAGAGACTATACTAAAATACAGATTAAAGATGCGGCTGTACTTCTCCAGACAATGAATATAAGTCAGTGGATTTGATGCTAAGGGTTCCTCACTTCACCAAGACTAGTTCTATAAAGAGAAGATAAACTACTTTATGTATATAGGAATAGATTTCAATTGCACTATTAAGAATAACTAGTGTCTTAGCCTACAATTCTACTAATTTCATGGACAGTGGTTCTGGGTTTTTTTAATTTCAGAAATTATTTTTATTTAGTTTTCTGATTAATAAACTCCTGTGTTCTTACTTTCAGGAAATTTATTTTGAATTTATTTTTGAAGTTACTTTCCATTTTCCTTTGATATTTTTGTATATATGTCTCTAACCTAATACTAGAAAAAGAAAATAAGTGCCTGCCTATTTTTCACCATACTTATCAGAGCCTTTTTTCCTTTGGCTGACAATTTTTTCATGCAAAAATGAAGCAAGATGGTGTTGAATCAGTCCAACAGCATGACTACTTCCCAGTTTTTTAGACAGGACTAGCAAACCATCTTCAGTTCCAAAGGTCTGCAAGCACCAAGACCAAGAATTAATTTGGTGATGGCGAAAGCACAATTCATTTTATCATGTGTTGAAAAGATCTACCAGCCTACATTGTGTAAGGTGCCGATAGGGATCAGAGGTTGTCCATCACACCATCTGCCTTTCACTCGGCAGGCTTCTAACTTCCTACAAACAGTAGAACAGCTGGGAGCAAGCCAGCCTAGAGGCACAGAGCTGGGTGCTGTTAGGGCATTGCACATTCTTTCCCAGAAGTTTTGCTGAAGTGCTCTTGAATAGGAATGGTGAAAGGTCATGAGTCAAAGGAGTAGCTGCCGTTCTGCCAGGAATGATCAAAAACATCTCAAAGTAACTATAACCCTTTATCCTGGTGAGGTTTTGCAGATGACTGCCAGGTCTGCAAAACCTCCTCCCTAATCAATCGCATTGAAAACAGCAAAGGCCTTGGGTATTGCTTGCTGACAATTCTGATGGAATTAATGCCAACAGTAGGAAATTCCCTGTGTGGTTTCCGTTACATCAAGTGCCCATTAGAGCTTTTAATAGAATAATGGAAAGTTTTGTCAAAAATTTTGCCTTTGCAAACATCGCTTATCGGTACTGGTAAACAAATAATTTTCACACAAAGACATTTTTAAATTTAGGTTTCCAAACCATTTTGGAAACATATTAAGTCATTTGAGTTTACAAAACCTGAAAACTTTGGAGAAGTCTTTTCATTATTTTTAATTAAAAATGCATAGAAAACTGAATAATAACTCCATTTCAAATATTTCTAAAGCAAGAACAGTAATGTTTTCTTATTTTTGATGAAAATGGGTTCTCAGGTTCTGATAAATTTAAATATTGATTAAAGTAAAGTTTGGCCTCCCAGAAAAACCTTGTTTTGTAACTGTGAATTTTGTTGACATTTTTCCCATGGGTCAGTGCTTCCATTGTTGCTGCAGCTAAGACAACTGGAAATTGGAAACCCATTTGTCATGTGAAGTTGCTTTCTAAAGTAAAAATGCAAGTAAGCTACTATGGCCAGTCTTTCCATCCCCCCAGTGCAAGTGAGCTCATTGATCTCTCTGTGGAAGTGAATGCCAAAGACCAACATTATCCAGTGGTTAGGGTAGGAGACTGGAAGTGCAACTACATTTTATCCTCACATGCCTGTCTTCGCTAAGCTCTATTTGGCAAGACACATAATGTGTCCATTCCTTAATGTGCCCACCTGCAAAACATCATGATAACCATGTATGTATGAAAATGGCTGGAACACCTAAACATAGATGTGAAACCTGTGCAAAGTATTCCTTTGCCTATGGCTGAGATGTCTTTCATTTCACAATTATTTTTTTAGTCAATCAGCAACTTTAAACTAAATTAGAAGGAGACTAAGAACACTTATAGTTTTAAAGTTACAAGAATTTCCTGAAAATTGTCAAATAAGCAGAAAGAGGGCCAAATGGGCACTCTCACCCTCTCCCCCTCTCCTCACTGCCCCTTCAGGGAAATGGTACAGTGTGATCCCAACAGTTACAGGTTCTGCTTGTCCTCCTGATCCTGCAGCTGCCGTGTACATCATATCTGACCTACCTACACATATGGAGCTGCATCTCAGCCCTTGTACATGCTGTTTCTTCTCAAACAGCATGGGATACTGTGGGTTTAGAGGGAGAATTTAGGAGAGTCAGAACTCAGTAAGGCAACTAGGATTTTTGTCCTTAATTATTAAAGGGCACATAGGATACAATTGAGTAAGAAAGCCAGCTTTGTTAGTTCCTCTGCTTATAGAATATCTTATTATCAATAACTGCCCATGAACTATCAGTAGCTTCAAAAAGAAAATCAATTTCTTCTTCTTTCTCTTGCTCTTTCCCTCACTCTTATATAGTAGGACTAGATGGAAGCCCTCAGATAGAAGCCACATCCCCATCAATGATGTGCTTTCATTTAATCTTTTCTATGTCATGTTTGTGATAGGGTTTTCACTCCAATTATCACATTTCAACTAAACAGGCAGTAACCTCCAATTGAAGGGAGGTAGTTCATCACATTACACAATTCTATTACTTAATATAGTCAAGCTTACCCTGAGAAAAAACCAATGTTTTAGGGTGAACCTGGCAAGAAAGTGACTCCAATTTAAATTAAGGTAATGCAACATTTGTGTAAATGCTAGCTTAATCTCCTGTTGTTTCAGCTTATTTTAAACCACTTGAAACTGGCATATACTTGACTGAAATAAAGTGCCCCTGTAGTAATTTGCACTCAATTAAATTGGTTTTAAACTGACTTGATCTAAACATTGAAGCATGTTAATGTACACAGATACTGAGTATTTTCTAGCATTTAAACCAGAAGGACAAAAGCATCTAGTTTAAATTTGCCCTCTTTGAAAAGGGAAAGCAAGTGAACTGCAAAAGAAGGCATTTTCTAGCTTTAGGTATGGAAGAGCTCTGATGCTAATGAAACAAATAATTGTATCTCTGGAGATACTTTATTTTAGTAGTGGTACCTCTGATTTTCCTTATTGTCATTTTGTTATTTTACAAGAACTCTCTGGCCATTGGAGATTATTTTGGGGGGTGTTGGTTGATGAGAAGCTCCACATGACTCAGCAGTGTGCACTTGCAGCCCAGAAAGTCAATCCTATCCTAGACTGCATCCAAAGCAGTGTGGGCAGCAGGGCAAGGGAGGTGATCCTTTCCCTCTGCTCTGGTGACACCCCACTTGGAGTGCTGCATCCAGTTATGGGGCCCCAGCACAGGAAAGATCTGTGGATCTGTTAGAACAAGTCCAAAGCAGGGCTACCAAGATGGTCAGGGGGCTGGAGCTCCTCTCCTGTGAAGGCAGACTGAGAGAATTGAGGTTGTTCAGCCTGGGGAGGAGAAGGCTCCAGGGTTGGAGGAAACAATCCAGCAATGTCGAGACAGGAGCCCAGTTCACTATATTTCAGCAGGAATACAAGAAAAATATTTTAACTTGAGAGACATTTCAAGTATGTCTTTATGTGATGGCAGTGGAATAATCACTCAATACATTATCTGACTGAGGGCTTCCAAGTTGTGACACAATGTAACTGAATTTAGAAATTCTGGTAAAACTATTGCCTAATTTTTTAATAAATTTTGCTTTTGTGAGCTAGTACATATTCAGCACCAGGACAGTCATAAATGAAGCTATTTAGAGGATTATATAGTTTCATGTTAATCAGTCATCTTTTCCCGTGAAATTTGCATTGCATGTTTTATTGGTTTCTCTCATCACTTCACAACATGGGTGAAGCAGTTATTTTCATAATAGCCTCATTATGTTGCATTAGGAATGAAGATCTAGAGAAATTATGTTGAATATCATTGTTCTGCTCCATCAGTAGTAAAGACATAGAGAAACTGAACATTTTAGGTCACCCACAGGCTGTGAGAGAACCCAGTGGATGGCTGAAATCGGTGAATGAAGGTTGAAGAATTGAATGCAAATTATTCTCATTGTAGGCTAGTCCCTTGCCTCAGAAACTTTTCTTCTTTTCTTGTCTGCATTTAGATTCTGATGTCAAGGATGAATCAACCAAACCAATTTTGTCTTCCCCTGAACCTGTTTCTCCATTAATGAAATGCAATGGCACTGCTTTATGGTAGTTCTGTTGCCACTTCCCCAAAATAAGTAAAACCAAAATACTTAAAACCACCAAGAAAATGGCTCTTCAAAAATGGCTCTCAATCTTTTCAGATCAGGACTGTCCTTCACTGCAGTCAAGTCCTGAAAGATTTCACTATGCTACCCATTCCTTGTTCTTAAAAATTGTTTGCACCTCAGCCTCTAGTAAAACAGCTGCCCCAATGCTAACCTTTTCTTCCAATCCTACAGCTAAACTTCCAGCAAAACATTCTATAATTCCCCCACTCTTAGACAGTTTTCTACACTCTTAGTTGAGCCCACTAAAAAGTCATGTGTTTCCTGATGTCTTCCCTCAGGATTCCTGCCTGGTCCTCCAACTCAATAGGGAAGCTCTGAGAAAGATGTATTTTTGTCTCACAGATATTAAGAGCCAATTCCTTTAGCTGCCTCTAGCCAGTCAGTCCCTGCTCCCACAGGAAACACATCTCTGCCCCTGGAGGCTGATGCTGTCCCCATGGTGAATCCACATTACTATCATATCAAGGGACTGGGAAGTGTGGAATAAAACGGCCACTCCTGCACCAACAATACACTGGAGCTAAAACCACAGCATTTGGCTGCCTCCCATTGACCTAGAGTAAATGTTACACACTTCACATGGGGAAAGAGGGAGAGGAGAGGAGAGGAGAGGAGAGGAGAGGAGAGGAGAGGAGAGGAGAGGAGAGGAGAGGAGAGGAGAGGAGAGGAGAGGAGAGGAGAGGAGAGGAGAGGAGAGGAGAGGAGAGGAGAGGAGAGGAGAGGAGAGGAGAGGAGAGGAGAGGAGAGGAGAGGAGAGGAGAGGAGAGGAGAGGAGAGGAGAGGAGAGGAGAGGAGAGGAGAGGAGAGGAGAGGAGAGGAGAGGAGAGGAGAGGAGAGGAGAGGAGAAACAAAGGTCAATGACATGTTCTTGGGGTGTGCCTCCAGAGTGCCTTTCAAGCCCATAGGGCTGGCCTAGCATCATCATCATCTTGCACCAGAAAGCACAGATTCAGATGCAAAGAATCGTCTCCAGATAGTTTGGGACCATTCTGTTCCTGCAGATGCAGTGCATCTCTTACTTAGTGACAATAATAACAATATCTAAAGCTGGTTGAGGGAATAATTAAAAATAAGAAAAATATATTCTTTGAAATGCTAATTTTGTGTTACAGTTCATTTTTGTTTAACAGTGTTTTAGAAGATTTAGTATTTAAATCTAATTAGTTAATATACTTTTTTCTCTAACTTCTCAATTGCAATGTGAATAGCATTGCTTCTGGGGAGTTCTTCTTTTCCAACTTATTTTAGTTATGCTGATGAATAGGATTGCTAGAAATCACTATCTTAAAATCATGACTTGATTACCTTTAAAAGCGTAACAATAGTCCAGAAATATCACTGATGTCCTCACCAACAGAGATGTGAAAATACAATTTTTATTTCTAAAGCCTTATCTGTTCATCCCTTATCCTCTTAATAGCTGAGAGTTAAACACCAGCCGATTAACCTGCAGTGCAAGTTCTCCATTTATGATAACGTTTAGCATCTTATCATCTACCTTGATGTCACTGCTTGTTGGAGCTTCTCTCAGCTGTCTCCTACAGCTTTCATTGAATGGCTTATATTTCATTCCCCATGCCTTGTACTTAGCTTTGTTTTCTAAGATTTTCTAACTGTATGCAATTACACCAATCCTTACTTTATTTCTCCCTTTCTCCCTCTAGTAACTTTAGAGCTTGTCCAAAGTCAATCATTTTTGACAGTCTGCATGTGCACAGCTTAGAGCTCACCACAGTGTGTTCATCCCCGTGCCAAACTGATGGGTTGGTTCTCCTTGAAATGTCACGTGTAGGGAACTGTGCAAGACAAAGGGGCGTTTTTGTTACTGCTGGCTGTTGTGGGAGGTAATGGTTTTGCAGTGAGAATGTAAAGAAAGATACAGGAGAATTTTCTTGTAGGTTATTGGATTATTTAGATACATATTTTGTAGTATAGTTATTAATATAGACATATATATACACATACATCTCACAATTGGGAAAAGAAGTGTATCTATAATACACATATGTTACAGGGGAGATGCATTATTTTCCAAATAATGACAGTAATTTCCTAGTGCAAACAAGTGGCAAAGCCAGCTGGTAAATCTTTGCCATAGACAATAAGGTAAGGTAGACTTTTTGATCTCAGGATGAAACACTTTTTTTTAAAGGTAGCAGCTGCTGGGAAAAAAAAGGCAGCCTCTTCGGCAGCCTTTGATGACACAGACTAGCATGCCTCATAAGAAATTTGTTTAGCATTCTTGATCCATCAAAAACAAGGCAGAATGTAAGTATACAAAGGAATACCAAGTTAAATTTGCACAAGAATTCTGAAATGCAGTTGGTCTACCCTGTCCTATTCTGTTTCTGCTTGCACAGGTGTAGTAACATTAAAGAGAAAGATGGGAATAGACAAATAAAAACCATAACTTTTCAAGCTGATGGAAGATCTGGCAAAGCCTACCTGCAAGAACTTTGCCATACCATCTGACCTTTGCCCTTCAGCAGCCAGACCAGTGGTGTGGAGATGTGCCTGTGTCTCCAGGGCCATAGGAAGGGGTCCAGGTATAGTCACATGGTGACAATGTGCTTTAATGATAACAGTGCACAGGGAATTCAGGGTAACAATGTAAATATAACCCAACCAGCAGAGAGAACATTCTGAAGGCAGCTAAAATATCTTCTATGCTGTATTACAGATACGCAATTATTTCTAGAATGCGAAGTGGTGAAGCAAAGGAGTCGAGAATCTCTTTGGCTGATTTTAAATTAGTTAGCTGAGATTCTGGTAAGAGCGTATCTGTGGCAACCCAAGATACTCTTGGCTAAAGATGCCAGGAGCTGGGCAAACTTGGGAATTTCAGCTCCATCCTGCCAAGATAACGTCGTGTAAAGCACCTACCAGATTGCTGTAGTCCTTGTCTGAAGGAGGCTGCATAGCTACAAGACTGCAAGTGTGTTACATGACGCAAGGGAGAGAGGGATGGGCTGATCCAATGCAGCCATAGTTTCGGACTGGAAGATCTCCTCAGTGAAGAATGATGAGCAGGGAGGCTGCACAGATTTCCTCCGATCCACAGCTGATACTAGACACAAAGAGTAGGTTTATGTTTCAGCTAACAAGATTGGCCTAGAGATTCCTAGTCTTGTTTTACAAATGTGGTATTTATTATGAGAGGAAGATGGAGCAGATTTAAATTTCCAATATTAGCATGAACCTGTCCAAGACAGTGCTGACACCGTGCTTACAGCATGTTCAGGCTTGAGTCCAAGCTCACATGGCATAGCTGAAAACTTAAGTAAGCAAATAGTGGTAGAAAGGATAATTTCAGACACCTTTATGAATTCGCTCCCATCAAAATGACAGATTAAAGAAAGTAACTGAAGAGCTTTCCAGTTTTAGAACTGATCTCTTAAGCAACCACTGAAAAGTATAAAGTAATTTTACTAAGTGAGAACTTACTATGATTTAATTGCATTGATAATGCGACATTACAAGCATTTTGAAAATCTGCCTTTATCAGTGGCAGAAGATAAAAAAGAGAATGGGGGACCCATGCCATGAACTCCTCTATCTCTGTGTTCAGACACAGTTGCTGCACCCTCTCTTATTCAACATTTCCTCTTTCCAGGGTCTGTTTTTTCAGATTTTCCTCCGATCTCCTAGATATCTGTGGCTACCTTGCTTTTTGTACCGAAAATGTTATGCTTTCTGCAGATCGTGTGAGGTGTATCAGTATCAGAGGTACTACAACATTAGGCAATACAACTTTTGCAAAACCAGATCAAGTATCTTATTTTCTTAAGGGCTTAATACACGTTGAAATATATAATATTATTGCCAAGGTTTTATGTTTTAGTTAAAAGATGAAATAATTCCAAACACATTGCTTTTCTCTTTGCACTTACATTCTTCTCTATTTTGATTTTTTAACAGGCCTTTGCCTTTTACTTTACTATAAAATTCAATTCCCCTTTATTTCTCACTTACAGGTGGACTTAAATATGCTACCATTAATAGTAAAGTACATATATTGTACTTTACCAAAAATCTGGAAGCCAGTCAAAATAGATTTTCTTACCTTTTTACAGCGTGTGTATGTTTCGTAACAGACTGACAGGGTTTGGGAAACCTGAGAATCTCTTTTGGGGTGAATAATGTAATTGAGAAGTCTCTCAGCTTACTCTCAGTAAAGGATTAATGAATGGCAAGGATTTCTCTTTTTTGTTCTTTCAAATCTAACTTGGAATTCTAACTTTATAGCATAAAGAGATTTCACTGGTGTGATTTTTGGCTTTGCAGAAAGACCCGAGCCAGATTCAAAGCTGAAATAGGTGCACAGTAAGTATTTAGCTCCAAGTGGTAAAAAAACCACACACATGCAGCTTTCCAGTTCTGATTCTCCAGCCCAGATGAGCGCAGAGGAATGTGGGTGGAACTTGCCCTTCTGCCAAGGGTATTACCTAAGCCCTATTTTGATGAGGATTTAAGTGGTGCATAGGCCTTGTGCTGCATGGGGGTGAAATGGAAAATCACAGAAGCATCTGTAGACTGTCCTTCAAATCAAGGCAGTGGAGCAACACAAGTTGACTTCCAGGACTGAGAAGAAGAAAATAAACTGCACTCCTGTCCCAGAAGGAAAGCAGCTGAGTGGTCAAAGGACTACTTTGTGTTCCTCTGATTGTCACGTTGCTGGAACTGGGGCAAATGCATCTTGCCCATTCCCATCTCATTGGCTCAAAGATGGTCTCCAAGTAAAGGAAATCCCAGTTTTGCTTTTTCTCAGCAGTTGTAACCTAAAAGGTGTGTCTGTATTTTAATATAATTTCTAATTAATCCCAGAAACCATTTTAATGCTATGTTGCAAAAGATCAAAAGAGAATGTCTGAAGGGGATAATATGACCATGGGAGAATTATATTTTAATAAAATTAATCCCACCTATAAAGGAGGCCTGTAACAGTGTCCATCTGGACAAATCCAATTTAACTCTCTGAGAAGCAGTGTTAAATTTGTTTGATGCACTTGATTAAAAGAGAGAGTGAAAGATCAGGAAAATCCTTCTCACACTAGGAGAAAAGATTTGGAGGATTAAGGATTTGTTAGGATACAAATTACAAAACACCTCTCATTTGCTGAAGAAAAGGAAAGGATCTTAAATCCTGAAATTTAAAAAAAAGAGCTGTCACTGATCAACCTAGATAGGCAAAGAGTGGGGGAGTTGCTGGCACTGCTGATTCAAGTGTTTCCCAGAGACCAAGGATGAGCTGGGAGGAGCAGAGAGGAAGAAGTAGACTGGGCATTCTTGCTATGCATTTCCTCCAGAAAGGGTGAAACCACACTGCTTAAACACCTGATCAAAAGCCTCAAGCTCTTTTTTTCTACCAAAACCCAAAATATTCTCATCCTAACAGGCTATTACACATGCAGACAGGTTTTAGAGCCTTCTGCATGCTTCAGAATAGATGCTGAGGGGGAAAATAGTTTGCTCTCTCATGCACTCTCATTCTCTTTAAAAAAAAAATACAAGGAAAACGTTATTTTGTGCCAAGGAAAGAGGTTAGTCAGCTGAAAATGAAGCTCTCCAGGCTGCACCCTCGCATGTTTCTGCTTGTGCAGCCCAAGCACCTGCGGTCACAGCTGCCAGAGGCTCGGGAGGGAAGTGGTCCTTGGCCACCCCCTGCAGAGCTGTGCCCCACAGTCCCACTCTCATGCACCCTGCAGGCACTCTCTGTGCCTCCCCTGCCTTGTCAGACTGGGGTCACAAAGCAGCTGGGCAAGCAGATGGTCCTCCTCGTGGCTGGGAGGTGAAGGATCAGCCTGACACAAGGCTTTCATCCTCACATGCTTCAGCTGCAAGTGTGTTACATCGTGTCCGACTGCCCAGAAGAGTCAACACACCTAAGGAATGGGGCACCTGGATCTGTCCTGTAGGCTCCAGCTCTCTGCCAAGGAGGTTGGGATCTGGTCCCTGAAGGATCCGGAGGTGCACAGCTCACAAGTCAGTAGCCTGATCCAGCTCTGTAGGAGGAGATCTAACTGTGCATCTCACTCTGGGCATGTCAGAGGATATCCAAAGTTCCAGTGGTGTCCAAGGAGCAGGAAGCAGTGCTTGATGTAGGTGTTAAATATTGCTTGTTCTTGTGTTAAAGCCCTAGAAGACTTTTCTCTTGTCAATGAGTAGGTGGTAGCCAATAAGTGTGTTACCTGTAGAAAATATATACACATTACATATGCCAAAGCCTCTGACAGAATGTTTGTGCTAGTAAGAGAAAACCCTGTCCCAGGGGTGTGTCAATACAACATCTCTCCATGACATAGGAAAAACTAGGTTTGTGCAGTGAGGGAAGTGAATTTCATGAGAAGGAAATTTCTCTAACACAAGTGAGTGACTATAGTTAGGCCAACAAGTCTTCAGTTACACTGCTCATCAGAACTGAAATTAGCTTTGATATCACAAAAAAAGAAAAAATTACTATGCAGAAAAAAAATACTTGAAGTTAGTCACATCTTCCACAAAGATAATAAAGCTGAAAATGATTTAGAGGTCACATAAACAAACCAGTCTGAAGTAAGCACAGACTTTCTTCAACCTGTTTTTTCTACCATTGACTATATAGAGTTTCTCTTTAGAGATAGTGAGTATTTACCTAGATATATTAAATGAAGAAAAAGTGAATTTACTATAATGCTGGCTACCAAAATGATCCTCTTATAATCAGAAATAACTATTTCTGTGCCCCATGTGTCTAACTTCTGATAATCTAAAAATTAGCAGAAAAATTTAAGGTGAACACACATCCTTCAGAGATTAGCTCAAGGGACAGACTGTTTGCACCACAATAGGTAAAGAGCTGAAGGATTATGCTCAGAGTTATGGGCTTACATCACTGATTTCAGCTTCTGATGTTCTTTTACATGCCAGTGAATACAGTGGTGTTAGGTTAATGGTGTGATTCTGTGACATTAGAGGTCTGTTCCAAACTTAACAATTCTATGGTTCTCTGTAGTGTATTTATTCCTATAGGAGATTTACACAGTGTTGTGTCTGCTTGTTCTTGGTGTTTGGGATGTGTACCATGGCTAATACAAAATTCTGTTGTCTCAGCTTTTTCTTCTGTTTGCCTGTCCAGGCCTTTACCTAAATTTTTGCATTTGGGTAGGAGAACAACCTCCAAATCCTGTTGATTTGATAGTGAGATTGATTACATACTTTGAGACCAATTAGTGGAAAATACTGAAAATATATGCATTTGTGAAGGACTGTTACTTGAACCTAACCTTTCATATTAAAGGAGGATTCTTGTTCTGGCAAGCAAAATTGAGTTGGTTATTAATAATGCAAGGATGGTTACTGAGGGCAATACTTAGCTCATATGAGTGATCCTTATTAGGAGAGACTGGAAAAGAAAAATTCAGATGGGATAAGTGCAGCTTAGTGCTTCTGCTTAAAGCATTACTGTTGCAAAGAGAAATCTCCCAGATTTATATTTGTGTTTTCTTTCATTTGCCCATGGCCACACCAGTTAGTTGTGAGATCTCGTCAGATCTTACAAAGTGAGCAGAGTTCAGCAAAGTGAACCAGAGTTCACCTTAAGAGTACAGAACTTAAGGGTAACAAGAATTTGAGAGTAACAGGAAATTATGCTTCTGCATTTTTCGGTGGCAATGTTTATATTATGGCAGCACTGACTCTATGGATTGCTTTGATAGCCATAGCATTGATCTGCAAATGATGCCAAATAAGAAAGAGTTCCTAATTAATGCATTATTGCAGTTATTAGTATTGTTGTTGTTGTTATTATTGTTATTATTACTATTGAAAATCCCAGGGCTCTTTATCAGGTGGATGTTGGCCTTCAATAGCAAGATAAGACTGCTGATATAGTTGCTTTTGCAGAAAGGAAGAGATTATGTCCTTGTACCCCTTAGGTGGCACAGAGCAGAAGATGCAACCCTGCAACAGGAGGTGTACATTTTTGCATTTGGGGTTATGGGGAAGAAACTAAGTAAGAGCGTAGAGATAAATGAAGAATGAAGACTAACAAAACAAATGGATAAATGTTTGAGATAGAAATCAAGGTAAACAGCACAATAGTCAGTCATACCCAGGGTCTGTTTTTCTTTGTCAACATTGCAAATACATTTTCATCTCACAGTCATAAGATATAGGACTGTGCCTGAATTTCTTATGCAAATTCAAAGATATAGATATATCTGTGTATGTGTTCTAGTCAACATTATGTTGTCCTTTAAAAGGACAGATGATCCACAGATGATTTTCAGTGTATTTTTAAACACTCAAGTTACTTAAACCAATGCCAGTTATTTTACACTCCTTTGATTTAGGTAAGTCTCAAATTCAAACCATGCCGGTCTTGAAGTTTTATCCTATACTTAGAGAATTTTGTGAGTTTTAGGATTGATTGTCCCTAAACGCAACTGTGCTCACTGTAGTACTGTTAGACATGAAGGGCACTTCAGATCAAAGTGGGCGACGTACAAAACTGCAAGCTAAAAAATCCAAACCCAGTGTTTTGCCTCCAATTATTTTCTCTTGCCAGAGTACAGGGAACAGATATTTTACCATAGTTTTGTTACAGTATAAGGTATTTCGTAAGGTACTTTGGATGCAGGATATCACACACAATTCAGAGGAAAATTGTAACTTTGTATTGGTAGATTAAGCTAGAATCTCTTAAAACAAATATTCATAAACCTAACATAGAAAGATATAATAAGTAGGTCAAGTTTCACGAAATTATTTAACATCTCTTCTGTCCTTCCTACCTCTAAAAAGAGATAAACTGACATAATATGTTACTGTTTGAGAACTATTTGTTTGTAATTCAATAGTACTGGAGTAAAATGTGCAGCCTTAGTTCAGCTTTTAAAAATAAGGACAACATGTTAGTTGAAATGCATCTGAGGTTCAGAAATATTTTTAAGCATATATGGCTACAGTTTGTTTGGATCATTTTAATGACCAATAAACTTTATTATCATCTTTGTGATGCCTTAAAACAATTCCAATTTTCAAATGCCCAATGCCTCCTCCTTTCTGAAAATGTGGCTCCCTCAAGCTAGCAGAACATAGAAACTTCAAAAAGTGAATGAGAGTCCAGTTTATAGTTCCCATATGTCTCCCTTACATGCAGATTCTCAGTATTAATATTCTAAAAACCTTTTAACCAGAAAGGAGCTACCCCATGAGGTTTATCAATCTCAAAACCAGACCATATGCTTCTCTGGAAAAGAAATATTTCCAGCTAGCTTGTGGAGGAATAGACAACTCAGCCTGAAAAGACACTCTAATGTCAGCTGTAAAGACAGGCATCCTTTTAAGACTGTAACATACAGGCTTTATCCAGGAAGGGGATTTCAGTCATTTTTAGTGGTATAGAGATGGGCTGTCATAAAATTTCATCTTGCTTTTGCTGGTGTAATACAGAAATAGTACCACTGAAATCAGTGGGATCAGTCTGCCTCTATATATATAAAAAAATGGCCCAGTTATGAAAATGTTTATTTCTTTTTCTTCTCTGTACAGTCTGACAGATGTTAATGGTAACAAGGTCCTTGCCTTTCCAGGTGATAGGATTAAAAAAGTAAGAGAAAATCCCCACGTAATCATTAAAATACTAAGCAACAGTTAAGGATTCAGTTTGTCTTCACCTTTCTGACAATGAAAACCTAGAACAAAGAGCTTTCAAGGCGACTGGCAGCAGGAGTAGAACCTCACAAAATTTTAGAGGAAAGTCACTAATATCCCATTTTAGTAGTATCTCAATAATTATAACCCAAATTCCAATGGTTTACTTCAATCCTTTTCAGAGTTTGGTTACAATGGTAAGTTACCACAAGGTAAGCAAGGGTGATAACTTGTTTCACAGCGGTGAAAATGGCAGATTCATATATCATTATTTCATTTATCCATTGTATAGCATAAAGCAATGTAATTTACCTCTTCCACTGAAGCACAGACTACCTACCTCACGTTTACTGAATAATGCAAGTGTGAATCCTGGCAGCTAAAACACAGTAATAGAAAGACTTGAAATTCGTATCATTGTTTCTTCTCACCTGTAACTTTCTCACAGGACTGTATTTTGCAACCTCTTTACTAATTTACTGTCCCTTCTTCTCTAAAGTGTCTTCTCATATAACCACATGAAGGAATAAATGTTTCTGATCCCTTTCCTCTTCCTTACTCCTTCCTTCATGGCTAATTTGAAATATTTATTTGCCCTTTCCTATGTTTAGATCATCTTCCACATCATCATTTGTGCTTTAGTACTATATATTTTTTCTTCAAAACTTCACTGTAGATATTACATGACCTAAGAGAGGCAATAGTCCTTGGCTTTATTTTTGTAAATATAGATTTTATCTGTCTCGGTTTTCTGGGTCTTGTGTTATTCAAACTCTATTCTGTTTGAACTCCTGCATGTTGCTGCTTTAGAGCTCTTTAAGGATGATCAACTAATGATATACCACACATTATTTGCCTCATATGCCTATCCTCTATGCTGGAGGTGCTATGTAGCATATTAAGCCTGATGCTAAGCCCATTTTGCTATATCCTGCTGTTCAACAGAGCATTTTACATCAAGCACAGAAGTGCAGTAACCACAGCTACTCCACACACAACCTCTATAGCTGGTTAATTCAGGCTGTAAGCAACACTTGTGCAGGCTTATCTGAACAGGATTAAGAGGAACCTCTTCATTTAGCTTTGATATCAATTAATTTTTTTGTATTTTCATAACATTTTACTTTTGATCCAGTTCTCTAAACCAAATGTAACTCAATTTTACATTCACATTGTTGAATCGAAGCTTGACTGTCCCCTACATCACTCCCCCAAACCTGCCAACCTGTAAAGTTCAGTTCTTTGAGACAAGTTATGGTTCAGGCTTATATGAGGTAAGTATGTACCTTTTGAGAATGAATGGAAGCAAAAGGTCATTGCAACCAAAGGAACTTCTCTTGCCTCCATACCAGCTTCTTCTACCACCTGAGGGGCAAAATTGTCTGCTGATTCCAGGGCTTTGCCTCCCTAGGCAAGGTGGGGAGAAAAAACTCCTGAGACCTAAATACAATTCTCCCTATCACCATGCTACTTCTCAGTGTCATCCTGGTAATAATCAGTTCAAATTAATGAAAACTTCAGAAATGAAGGAAAACTTTACCTCCAGAGTTCTTCATCTCTCTCTGTTGTGGAAGAAATTTCTCAATGTTAGTTGAGTAGAAACATCTAGTTGTTGTTTCAGTCCTGATGGCCTTCCAGTAAGAAGACATAGAACTTCCCAAGCAAGCTTCCATGGAAATTACTGTCCCCACTCACCTCACTCTTCCTTGTCCTCTCTCTTGTGATCAGAGCCATCTGATGAGCAGTGACTGTCCAGAGGACTGACTGTACCTGAGTTTAAACCCTGGCTTAAAATATGGTGCAAAAATCATTGGCCAAGAGTCACACAGAATACTAAAATCACCTTCACATCCATCATCCACAATCATTTTCTGGGTATCTAAATAAAAATACCCTTCCTGGACTCTGAGGAATACCAATGATTCTCAGAGATGAAAATATTAAAAGTTAAATAAATAGTAGATAAATAATCAGGTTGTGATACCTTATACAATATTCCCCCTGTCATGTAAAATGTATGCAATTTATATTTGTCAGGAGTCTGGAAACTGGAAGAAGAACTGTAACTGAAATACCTCCTCTCAGGCATTGTGCCTGTTGCACAGTCTGCAGCAGAGGAAGACACAACGGAGGAGGCTCAGTCTGCTATTGAGATGCAAAATTATTAAGTCAAGGTATTCCTCATCTACTTTGTGCACAAATTATCCACTGGCTCGATGACCTTTTTATTTAGGTCATTCATGTTGATTTATATCTCTTCCAAAAACAAGTGACATCTGAATGTTCACAATGTACTTTGTATTGTCTCTATTAATGAAAACTATTTTGGTTTCATATTATTCTATCTTTTAATGCTGTGGCTTTTTTCTCCCTTCCCCAAATGTATCCTATTCATGAAAGTCTCAGATGGTTTTATCTGTCTTTAAATGATTCTACGTACAGAGCTGGAGTTTTAAGTGAGTGCCAGATCAAGTGAAGATGAGAGAATATCTGTTCAAGTTCAGTGTACGTTTTCTGTACACAGAGTGCAGAAGATTTGATGGAGCTGCCACTTTAAAGAGGTGGGAGATGAGAAAGGTACCTGTAAAAGAGAGACTACTGATGTTGTTTCTACATGAGCAAGTAGTGTAGACATGTAGAGTTGGAGCTGAAAAGCCAGTAACCACTCTGTACAGGTTTCAGGGCTTATGGATCATGGTGTAAGCAGGGCAAGCACAGCTCTGGTACCCATTTCTGCACTCTTCTTCATTCCACTCATTGTTTATGAGATACAACCATGAGAAAGACCTGCCCAGGCATGCTGTACTAGAGGTGCTGAGGGCAGCTTCTTCATTATCAGATGAGGTGCTTCTGCCACCCTTTCTGGAGAGTGCTTAGAATAGTTCCACAGTGTGAAATGTAGGGAAAAAGTGACCCTTCATTTTGAAGTTCTGAGCAGAAATTTTGGGAGGATCAAAAAGAGATGAACTGGATGAATGTCCTAGGGTGATCTGTGTATCCCCAGTTGTCTGTTGGGTGAAAAGGGGAGGGGAAGCGTGGTTTGTTTTTCCCCAGGAAAGCTCTGCTCCTCGGAGTGACCATGGAAGTGGGGGAGTTGGAACACGGCGAGACAGAGAGAAGCTCTGGCTTTTTTCCTTATTTTTCTTTGCTCTCCAGAGTTAGTGGTAGCGTAGTTAGCTAGGTCTTGTAGAATAGCTGAAATGTTTTTTCCCTTTTTTTCTTTTTTCCCCCCTTTTTTTCCCTCTCCTCGGAACTGTTCCAATCTCTCTGGACTGAGGACCTGGGGGAAGCACCGGGGGGCTTCCACCTGAGACCCACCCCATCAAGACCAGTTGGGTGCAGAAACTCCTTTTTCTCCCAGCGCCAGAGGAATGGAGCCACAGAGCACAGTGACTGCCTTCGAGGGGAGGACTTCTCTAAGGTTGTCATCTCCCTCCAGAGCGGCACGAAGCTCTTGTCATCGGGTATTGTGCTGGGAGTGCTTTGCCTGTTCAATAAACAGGTTTTTTCCACTTCTCTCTGAGGAAGTCTTTTCCCCAACCAGTTGGGGGAGGTGAGGGAGGATCCTGTAGCAGGTTTTCTCCCAAATCTGCCTGAAACTAGGACAATGGGTTTGAAGCCCAGTTTGAATGCTCAAAATAATGAAAGAAAGAGAAAGATCTAGTGAGACAGACCTGAGGACATCTTTTATTAATAATGCAGACATTTGGACTTTCTCCAAATGTCATTACTTTGACAACCAGAGTCCATAAATTTTAAACTATAAATGTATTTAAAAATACATTTGATATTGGCTATTATTTTTTACTAGCACTAGTAGACATTTACAAGTCTGTGCTTTATGACGTACTGTTATAACACTTTCATCATGTAATTTCTTAATAAACACTTGTTTGGAGAGGTTCTGACACTCTGCTTTTGGTTTGCCCTATCAATCTTATTTTGTTTGCAGAACAACAAGAAAACAACATCACAGTCAAAGTAATACCAAAAAAATTATGTATGCCTTTGCAGTATTTGACGTGTATTATGTATATAAAAAATCTCCAAAAATACCATCCTGACGTGAAAGAAACAAAGCAAAAGGATGACCAAGCAAGGCTTGATTCAGAAAGTCATGTGTTAACCAACTTTTTTAGCCTAAAAGCAGTCATGAAATTCAGCATGGAGATTTAAAGAAATCCTCGGTATGTAAAAAAAAAAAACATTATAGGTTTGGCCTAAGGTAGAATCAAGGTGAGCACATCTTAATAGCTTTAACATAGACTCTGTTAATAGGAAACTGTTGTTTCACATCTTATGTTGGGTTTGTCATTCATTCTTTATGAAAAAAAAGACAGGATTTGCTGCAGCACATACATTGCCTAGCTCAACCACAGTGCATTAAGAGACTTGGATATTGCTGGCAACACTGTTTTTCTAGAGGACAGCTCAATTAGCGTGCAAGCAAAGATAGGAGGACTACTCAGCATCAAAAAGATTGAGTTATGAAACAATTATGAAAAACACCTAGCAATAATTTTAGCAGTTGCAAATCAAGTATTATCTTAAAAGGCAAAGGAAAAAAAGAAGTAATTCAGTTTTCATATCTGCACTGGGCACCAGCCGAAGAGCATGTGTGTGGTAGTGCTGGGTCTGTGTAGTCCAGAATCCACTTTCAGACGGCTGCCAAGAGCAGGTGGAGGTCTGAGGCTCAAAGACAGTTTTTTCTGCTGCACATTTTCTGGCTTTCTTGTGGAGACTTGGGTTTACATTCGGATTGACATCTGAATTTAACAGACGTAATCCCTCCTACTGGTGGTAGTTCTTTAGGTATACACCAAGGTTGGTGATCAAAAGCAGATGGCTGGGGAAGAGTACAAAAATGGAACAAGCATATGATGATACTTTTCCAAATAGTCTCCCAGCAGCCAGCAATTTGAGGAAGCATCTGGGAGACAACACGTCTGGGGAGGCTATCATACTCTCTCCGGGAAAACAGCATGGCTAGGGGCCTGTCCCAGTGCCTGTACATAAATCACACAGCTTGGGAGCAAACAAGAAGAGGTAGCAGTTCATGCAGTTGTAGATCTGTGACCTCATTGGGATTACAGAGACATGGTGGCATAGCTCATGAGTTGGGAATGCTGCAGTAAATGGATACAGGCTTTTCAGGAAAGACAGGCTGAGACAGCAAGGAGGAGGGGTTATATTCAAAGAAGTGGCTAAAGTGCACGGAGCTTTGCCTTGGACTAGGTGAAGAAGAAGCTGAGACCTTATGACTAAGAACCAGAAGACAGACCAACACAGGTGATGCTGTAGTAAACATGCCAGAGACTGCCTGACCAAGAAGAGGAAATAAATTAAGCTTTTTTTAGACATCCAGAAACCTCATGATTGCACATCTAGGTACTCAGCCACCCTAAAGCCTGATGGAAAGACAATAAGGCTGTGCAAGCGACCCAGGAGGTTTCTGGAACACATCAATGATAATTTTTTGACACAGGTTATAATGGAGCTGCTTAGACAAGGTGTTCTCCTGGACCTCATATTCACAGGCAAGCCACTCATATAAAGATGAGCTGACTTAGCTGCCATGACTATTAGATCATGGAGCTAAAAATCCTGAGAGGAGATAGATAAATAGAAGGTTCACAACTCTGGACTTCAGAAGAGCAAGTTTTGGATTAGTCAGGGATCTGCTCAGTAGAATCCCATAGGAGACTACCTTAGAGGGCCAAGGGATGTCAACCGTTCATCTTTTAGCAGAACTTCCTCAAATGCAAGACAGGTCTACTCCAATGAGCAGAAAGTTGAAAAGAATTAGGAATAACAAAGCTCAACTGGAGTTGAAAGTAGCAAGGGATATAAAAGGCAAGGAATAAGTATTTCCACAACCATGCTGGCAGAAAAAGCAAGGCCAAAGAAAATGAAAGACTGGTGCTTAATGAGGAAGAATTTAGTGAGAAAGGATATGGAACAGGCTGAAATATTCAATTTGCTCTGGTTTTCACTAGTTAGATCTTCCCTCTGACAGCCCAGTTTCCACTGCCTAATAACTGAGAGAGTAGGAGTGTAGAGGGAGGTACAATTAGGGAGCTCTTAAGCTAATTGGGCACATATAAGTCTATGGGACCAGACCAGCTGCATGGATGGGTATTGAGAAAAGCCAAATATCATACTCATCTTTAAGGAGCACAGGAGGTGCTGGAAAGTAAAGACTGGTCAGTCTCATTTTAGTCCCTGGGAACGTACAGGAGCAAATCCTCTTGAGAACTATTTCCAGCCACAAGAAGGAGAATATGGTGACTGGAGCAGCCAGGAAGAATTTACCAAGGGCAATTCATGTCTGACCAACTCATTTGTTACAGTGAGATGGTAGGCTGTGTGCATAATGGTACAGCAGGAAATGTCCTAGACTTTGACTTTAGCAGATCTTTGACATGGTGTTCCCATAGCAACATTTAGACAAATTATTAAAATATGGACTGGATAAGCTGGCCAAAAAAATTTAGCTGGACCATGGGGCTTGAAGCACAGTGATCAGAAGTAAGAAATCTGAACAGATGTCAGTTACTAGTGATTATCCCTCAGAGGCAAATACCAGTAGCAAGAATATTCAACACCTTTAATAACAAGCTGGATAATGGTCTAGAGTGTACTCTCAGCAATTTTTTCCAGATTGTAGAAAACTAGGGATAGTGAATAAGATGCCTGGCTCCCACGTAATTTTATAGGTATATAAGATAGAAAAATGGGCTGCGAGGAACCTCATGAAGTTCAATAAAGACGAAGTCCTGCACCAAAAATGGAATAACCCCATGCAGCACTACAAGGAACCGACTGACAAAAGCTGGAGATGAGCTCACCTTCAAGCTAGGTCAGGCAGGGACTTTCTTCTTGGAAGTGCACAGTGGAAGACACAGCGTGAAACCTGGGAAATTCTCACTCAGTACAGGTTACTATGAAGGTGGTCAGACAGTGAAGCAGGTGCCCAGAGCAGCAGTGAAATCTCCTCCTTGGAGACTGTCTCTCAGATGTGAGACCCATCTGGACACAGTCCTGGACACTCAGCTCTATCTGGGCCTGCAGGGTGCTGGATAGAAGGGGTGGCTCCCAACCTGTGTGATATTTCTATATTTCCAATTTGCAGCACAGAGACACCCTGAGCCTCAGGCTGTTTCAATGTAAACAGTAATTCTCACTCTTTCACATCTCTGCAGATTAACAACATGCTTAGTGAAGGATCACTTCTTCCTTAGACTGGATCTGCCACCTGCTTTTGTTGCTTTCTAATTCTTATATATGAAGTGATAATATAATGAATAATTTCCTATCTTGTCCATACCACTCAGGATTTTATCAGATTCGGATATTTCCTCCTCAAACATCTTTTCCAGGTTGAAGAGCACTAATCTACCTATTTGCAGCTTCTGTAAAAGCTATTTTCAAGTTCTTTTAGCTGTTCTCGAAACCTTTTCCAGTTTTACTCCCCACTTTTTGGATGAGGGGTTTTGGCCAAAGAGGTCAGCAGGTCTTTACACAGTAACCTGGAAACAAGCGAATCATGGAGCCATACTATATCTTCTGTTGTATTCTCTGATGTTTCCCTAACAATTCATAATATTCAATTTGCTTTCTTTACTTTTATTAAGCATTGAGGTAATATATGCATGCAAGACAAGAGAACATCCAAAAGGATGGTTTGAAATGTTATCATCTATATTTACAAACTTACACAAGATTTGGTTATCAAGAACCTAGAGCCTAAGGAGCTACCTAACAGTTTCCACTTGAAAATCTATTCTACCACAAGACATTTACATGAAAGCTAGAAAGCCAACCCAGGTAAAACCAAATATCTAAGCCTCTTAAAAAGTTGAATGCCTGAATAGAGTGCTAGGTATTACACACCCATATTCATCAGAAAGTTTGGCAGACCCATCTTTCCAAACTTATCCAGAAAGGAAAACAGAAATATTTAGAGTACAGGTTAAGAATGAAGCTAAAGCATATGCCATAACCTTGTCACTGAGAAGATGGAGGAACAAACACAAGAGTCTAAATGAAAAAGTCCTGCAAGTATTTCCCAGTGATGGAAGATTTATGGGACTTGACAACACTGAATATATACAAAAATCAACAAGGAACGCATGATGGCCATTTTGTGAACCTTTAGTGATTTCTAATTTTGCAGGAAAGTTTAAAAATCTGGCTGATGACACAGCATGTAGTACTATGATAAGAAGGTAACATAAATAGCAGCCTGTGAAACTACCCTTGTCTACATTTTCTCATGACCAGACCTTACATCAGTCTCACGGCCATTTGCAAACAGCAGTCTGCTATACTTGTATATGTTAAATTCTGGCTACGTCAAGGAAATGTAAAAAGTGGAACAAGGAGGATGCAGTTCAAGATTTATAACAATAATGCCATGTGGTTACTCTTTTCAAGCATTTAGAGAACTTGATAACTCAACAGCTGTGGGTTTTTAAAAATTATATCGACTCAAGTCCTGTGGTTTTCATGGAAGAGGCAAATTTTAAAATAGGATTTTGAATGAGCAGAATCCACCACTGTGGTTTCTCCAGCTATAAAAAATGTGTTCATAGCTGTCAATTAATGTGTTAGATGTCCTTCCTTGTCTTGCTATTGGTTAACAATCAGCACTTACAGTTGAAGGAGTGTTGTAAACATGATTGGCTGCTTACATATATAAAAATGGAAAAGAGAGTTAACAGGAGAAAATTCTTATCTGCCTGCCTTGTAACTGCACCTGTAATTAAGACACAGTCTACCTGCTGTCCTAAAAAAAAAAAATCTGATTATTAATTGGATCTGATTACTTATTTTAATATAAATGTGAACTACTGGGTTTGTCTTCAGATTGGCTAGGTGGTGCCCAGTTTACCAGCAGAATAGCAGGCACAGTCCACATAATGTTTCCACCTGCTGTGCTTTTCTGTTCCTAACATAGGAGGTAACAGTGGATTAACAAAAAGGCAGGAAACACCCTCCATACTAGAAACCCAGCTTCTTCACATTCCAACAAAGCCAGAGGGAGTATCACATACAGGTGTCTGCAGTTTCACACCCACACTCCAAAGGAGATCAAGTGTTTGACCTATCAATCTTCAGACAGTACTTCAAAATCCTGTGGTCAATAGGCAAGTCAATAGAAACAAGACTGTCAGAAGAGTCTGCTCTAACAATTTTTAGAAATCACTACATTTATTAATACAAAGTGAACATGACTTGTAGAATATACATCTTGTTTTGAAAAGTAATTTTTTTAGAGATTACAGACTTTGCAGACAATGGTACAGTGATAATATTGTAAGTGGAGATTTCTTCAGGGAATTTAACTTAGTCATGCATAGCACTCTTGTTGAAGCAATTTGTGTTCAAAACAAAAAAATTATCAAAGAATCTTACAATAAGTAAGATTAAAAACATGGATGATTTTTAAGGTTCGTTACAACCTGTGGTAAGAGTGAATGGTGAGCTGCCACCCTACCGTGGGGATAACTTGTATATTTATCAAAGAGCCACACTGTGTCCCATAATAGCCACTACTTTTTGTAAAGACCTGAAGAAAATATGAAATCTTTCTGTTCTGACATATGGAAGTGTCACAGAAGACATGAACTGCCACAGCTCCTTGGCCAGACTCCCTCTGCTTCTCCTGTTCATGTTATATGGTATCTGCAGGGGTAGGGTCTGTGAAGAGTTCAACTTCCTGCAGTAAAAATGTACTTTCTCCCTTTCAGTTATTCTGTCTTCAGCTGGAACAGTTCTACTTGTCCAGTTCAACAGACTTCCACTCACATATTCTAGATGTGTTTTTACCTTTAGCTTGCTTTGTATGCCTTTCTTCAGATGTTTTTCCTTGTTTCTCTGAGATGGAAGTTACTGGTTTAATCCAGAAGAAAATTTACAGATCATGGGGTACTCTTCCCTCATTTTGGCTAGTCTGTCCTTCCCCTTCTTCAGTTACATCTTCTTCATAATCAGATATCTCATCCGTGACCTCCTCCGACCCTGTTGGTGACTCCTTGCAGATCAGGATGCAGCCTTATCCATTTATAGAATCTCCCTGCTTTTCTCATCACTTTTCCTTCTTCTTCATCCTTTCTTTCACAATAAAGATTATGTCTTTCACAATAAAGATTATGTTTTATATTCTCCCATTAAAAACACCCAAAAAACAGTCTTTCCCCCCTATTTCCACTCTCAAAGATCACACTGCAATTTCTGTCAGGTGTGTCATGCCCTGATTCTATCCTCTCTTCAGTTCATCTGAGATTTCAGAACCTTTCCCTTTCCTTTTTATTCAGTTGAGCCTACATTAAGTATTACTATATTGATCCACATCTGCTTGAGGCTCAAAATCAGTCCACGCTCCTTACCATCCTCGCTTGTCGCTTGCCCTTATCACAATAGCCAAACTCCTCTTCTGGATTATTTTCTTTCCCTAGCTTCAGAGACCTCAGCAGCTTTATCCTTTTACATTTCTCTTGCCAATCACTCTGTTAGTCTGTACTTTAAAGGACCATGTGTGTTCACACATGATTGTATGGAATTCTGATTTTGGCTCCTTTCCCTCCTTTGTGCCTGCCTGTGTCTCAGTAGTCTCATCCACTAACACAACTGCCATTTCCATGCAGAAATTTGTACCTCTGCTTCATTGGAAATCTCTTGGCTTGTCTCTCAACTTCAGCCTCTTCTGATAGCTATCAGCTCAATGCAGTATGACTCAAGCATGTCACATACTCCTCTCTTCCCTAGTCAGTCCTTACAACTTCCCTCATTTACAACTGCTGTGAATAACAGGATCACCAGACTTGTCAGACAGGCAGGTGATGCAAACAAGTTTTTAGGTCCAGAAACCAGAACAAGTTTCCATTTTACATCTTGTTTCTGGAGACAGAAAGTTCTAAGTCTTTACCAAATTTTTATAATCTTTGCCTTCAAACCCTACAACCTTTTCTGCTGCTCTTAACAGAAAAAACATTCACACTGCTCCTGCAAAGACCATTTTTCTAGGCTTCCCTTTTTGATTCTTTCCTCTAGCTGCTTTATTTTTTTTTGCTATCACATAAAGACTTAGCTGGGTTTTGTTGGATTTTTCTAAATAATGCCTTCCAGGCATATTTCCACTTTTCAAGCTGTCTTGCTCATTCTTGGTATGTCAGTTTTTGTCTGCAACTGATTACCTGTAGGGGTTTTCTTAAGTTTTCCTTTACCTCTTCATAGGCTTGAAAGGATAGCCCTCCAAATGACCAGCCCTCCTGCCCCAGTGGATGTGCTGAGTATGGAAGTCGCTGGTGCTCCTACTGTGGAAATAGTAATGATTAATGTGTACAACATGAATTTTTCACCCACTAAATCAAGATCAGATACCTAAGTGTCACTGAATCAGCATGTTGCATAGGCTGGAATAGCCCAACAATAATCTCTAGTCCAGCCTCATGCTTAAAGCAGACCCAGGCAGAGCAGGATTCCCAGGGCTGTGTCTGGATGGGTCTTGCATCCCTCCAAGGTGGGAGGATGGACCACCTCGTCCCCTCTGGACATCTGCTCCAGTGTCCAATCATTTTCATAGTATCTTGCCCCTTTTACAGTGTCCCTTCAAGAGTGTAGATTCCTCTTCTGTATGCCCCCCAGTCAGGTATCTGTAAACAGCAAAAATATGTTCAAACTTCTATTTTTACAAATAAAACTGTAGGCTGAATGAGTATATAGAAATCTAGAGTTTGAAGTCAATATGAGATATATTCAGGTAGGAGAGGGTATGTTCTTTTTTATTTTTAACTGACTGGATATTAACAATTTAGAAGGATATGTTGGTCTTTGTCACTTGTGAGCTAAGTTAAAGTTTGATGTCTTTCTCAATGAGTCTCAAAGAAACATTGAGGTCTTGGTGAAGAAATTACAAGATGGCAAAGCCATATCCCTCATTAACTTCTTGTGATGGATTAACCTCAGCTGGATTCCAGGCACCCACCAAGTTGGTCTATTACTTCTCCTCTTCAACTGGACAAAACAGACCAGATTCATCCTCTGCAAATTTGTTGGCACATTAAGTTTAAGATAAAATGAAACAGAATAAAATATGTTGAATCTGTTTCTACTGACCGATGCTTCCATGTTTGTGTATAAACAAAACAAAATCTGTTCACTCCCACACTCTTCCCTGTTTCATGACTCACTATCATCATCCAGTCTGTGACAGGCTCCTCCTTTGTCCATAACCAACAGTTCTTTTGAGGTCTTTGGAGAAGTCCATAGATAATCTGGAAGTCATATAAAACACAAATGTCTGCTCAGAAGCTGAACAGAGCGAACAATCTGGTAGGTGTTTTACCGTTCCGAAATCTTCCTTTCTACAAGTCAGCACCTCATCAAAAGCTTCTGACATTAGTTGTCTGTCCCTGAGAGCTGCCACTTCAGTGCTGAGTGATTGATTTTGCTTGTCAGGGACTAACAAGACTTATCTTTCTCCCATTGCCTTAATGCTGACTGGCTTCTCTAAAAATCCCACCTTTAATAATGACATTGTAGTGCTTCAGCAAGGCTTATGATCAATCTCACCTTATTCTACCTTATAAGCCTTTCTGTCTGAGCTACTCATATTGGGATCACTCAAGTCAAAAGAGAATTTATAAGGAATGATTCATTTGACCTATTTTAGATATCTACCTTATGCTTAAGCAAATCATGTCCAGGAGTGTAATTTTCTCTCTCACTGATTATAAAAGAAGTCTAGACAAAAAGTTCAAAAGATAGATACTGTTGATATCTACTTCTGGTCAGACAAATCCTACCTCTTTTTCCATTTATACTTTTACAGGGACATCAGTGATAAAAGTCAAATGTTTCACTCTTAACACATAAGATCCAAGCACAATTTATTGGTATGGTGAACCTTTTATATATTCTTACTCTACAATGTTTCATCTATATAAATATATTGAATAATAATGCCTCTCTTCATCAGGTTCATTAACTAAAGTTTAGGCATCTCTGTGTCACCATTTTTGGAGATGAGGGGATCAGCTGTGTTTGATAGTTTTCAAACGTGCAGAATGGTTAAGAAAAATAGATATGTCAGTAAACATCCAGAGAGATATGAAGTGGTCTGTTCT
The DNA here is from genome assembly GCA_910950805.1 of Acrocephalus scirpaceus scirpaceus. Lineage (NCBI taxonomy): Eukaryota > Metazoa > Chordata > Aves > Passeriformes > Sylviidae > Acrocephalus > Acrocephalus scirpaceus. Next base: position 40,876,141 of record OU383773.1, on the reverse strand, counting down.
ATGTACTGTTCACATGTACAGTTAGTATTCTTCCAACAGAACTCTTGAAGGCAAAACTGGAGTAATCTCAGTCATTTGATATCCTTACAAAATCTCTTTTTAAGGACTTCAAAATTACCTGGAGATGATGAGAATACTGAGGACTAAACCAAATAGGCTAAAAATTCCGGTTATTTGTCTGACAAAACATATCTGTTAAAGCAGCAAGGTTTCTGCTTGTGTATATTTTAATGCTATTTTTATTTTTGAAGTTATACACTTGGAATGCATAAGAAGGACATGGAACTGTTGGAGCGAATCCTGAGGAGGGCCACAAAATTGGTAAGAGGACTGATGTAATTCCCCTACGAAGACAGGCTGAGAATGTTGGGGCTGTTCAGCCTGGACAAGAGAAGGCTGCATAGAGACTTCACAGCAGCTTTCCAGGATTTGCAGAGGACCTGCCAGAAAGCTGGAGAGGGACTTGCGTGAGGAGCTGTAGTGACAGAATGAGGAATAACAGGTACAAACAGAAAGAGGGGAAATTTAGGTTGAATTAGGAAGAATTTCTTTACTGTGAGGGTAATGAGATACTGCAGCAAGCTTCCCAGGGAGACTATGGATGCCCCAACCCTGGCAGTGTGCAAAGCCTTGAGCAACCTGGTCTAGTGGAAGGTGACCCTGCCCATGGCAGGGAGATTGGAACTAAATAATCTTTAAGGTCCCTTCCAACCCTTAACATTCTATGATTCTATAGTTCTAATATGCTCATGTGACTTTCATCAAAGGATTAGAAGAGAAAGCACTAAAAAGCATCAGAGTGCTGTTTTTTTGATTTCACCTAGGGTGGGATTCAGCTCACTAATACTAATCATATAGAATCTAGACTCTTCCTATCTAAGTGAGTTGTCAAGGCTCCCTCTATAGTCAACACAGAGAGAGACTGGCACTTCCCAACTATGATTAACCAAAATGTAGAATAAATGTCTAAAGGGCATTGGCTGAGTCCTTTTTAAGTTTCTAACTCTATTCATTGATTAAAGAAGATCTACCTGACTATCTCAGAGTAAATAAATAACTTTCAGATGAATAGAGGGATAAGAAATTAGACTGTATCCAATTTTATCTTATTCATTAGTAACTTAACTTCTAATGGCTATCGGCCTTTGGCCAAAGATAAAAAGGATGAAAACGTTTTGGTAGTATGTGGTAGTATTTTAAAAAGTCAAATTACAAAAGCCATCTGGATATTAGGGAAATCTCCACACACTTATCATTTCACCATGCTTATTGTAGACAGTGTTAAAAAAATTTCACTGAGCAACCGATAGAGTATCTTGAGTTCATTTGTTTGAGGCAGAAAATAGAGTATAACTGTCATGCACGAATCTTAAATACTATTTTTAGAAGAAAAAACTTTCTGAAATATATTCTGCTATCTTTAGCTAGAGAAATTTTTTCTAAAATGTTAGGGAATTATAAGAGAGACACTTGTAAATCATTTAGCACATTTTTAACAATCAACTTTCCCTTGACTTGTTTAGAGATTTCACAAAGGAGTCTTGCTCTTGGAGCATGCCAATTTAGTTGCAACATGAAATTAAAGGTGTGATAAGGGAGGGTCCTCAAAACACACCTACCTTTGATCCAGTGCACTGTTAGAACAGTGATCTAATGGCCAGGACAGAGGGATGGAAGAACTATTTGCAGCTCTGACATTGGCTCTCTGTGGCATTGCATAAGTCACAATTCTGCAAAGTCAGAGAAAATTATTAAGCCAGGGGGAGGGGAGGAGGCTCCTATCCACTTGCAAAAGCACAGTCTCCATCTGGAAAGTGGAAAGACTGAGAATAGAATTCAATCCTCACAATGAATCTGGCTCTCAGGACAGTCATATTCCCCCTAATTAAAGGTTGAAATAGTACAAACACATTTTATCTCCCAGCACTACTGAAATGGCACACCCATGGCCAGTTAGCTTTTTTTACAACTGTATTTCAGTTCGTCTCTATAATTGTTTATGATGTCAGTGGTTTAACTTTTATAACTGGCATTAGGAATCAACATGTTCCAGCGGATGGATTGGAATTCTCCAAAGGATGCAGAAAATGTTATTATGTGTAGGAAAACTACATACTTGGTTGCAAAAAAATAATTTGTTTCAGCAATGAATACTGGGTAGATTCTCTAGAGATGACTCTTACAACTGCACGAAATCCCATTGATGTTAATGGGGCTTCATGTGTTGTCAAGAATAGATCCACCAGATGAGTTTGCAAAATTAGAGCTTTAAGGCAGTCATTTTTAAAGCTCTGTGACCTCGAGCAGACTGCTGAAGAAGTAGATCATAAGAAACAACCTCTGTTTAATCAATGAAGTCTACTTACTGCCAGGTTCTCACCCGGCTTCTTTCCTTTTCCCACTGCAGTGAATTTGTATTGACCACTACCAAGAATATCCTCCAATTAACTTCTAGACTCTGTCCCTACTGTACAGGTTAGGAACTGCCTAAGCTCTATCACAGAGCCCTGTGGACTAATGAAGTAGGTAGGATCTCCCTCAGAGTTAACACTTCACTTTTGTGCACTTCCCTATCCTCCCCTTCCACTTCTGATTTTTTTTTCTTAAGAAGGGAAAGGAGGAAAAATAATTGTTTTTTGCTTTAGGTGAACTAGGTGCCAAAAGAGCTATATAATTGGGTCACCAATATTGACAAGTCAGAGGACTTCTACCCCCATTTTAAATTTCATACATCATTGCTAAATAAAATCAGAAAATTGCTATTACAGTCCAAAGGTGTTTATTGCCAGTTCCTCGTTCACTTTTAGAGAAAGCATTTTCTTTGACCAGAAACTCCACTAAACCTTTAAAGTACTTCACAGGTAGGAAAAAACACATAGATATACAAATTAGTTATTAGATTAGCTTGCCAAGGAAAAGTGACTGTGCTAATTAAACAATTATTCTTCTAAGATTAGAGTATCGGAAAAGTGTGGATAAGGAACAAGTGGGACAGAGGAAGTAAATTAATTAGGATAGGTTGGGGAGGAGGGTATTTACAGGTAGCAAAGAACTGAAGAGACTGGGGAAGAAGAAAACAAAGAGATCCTGTTTGTGATTCAAAAGGTGAGAAAGAACAGATCACAAAATAGGAGGAAACTGGAAGAAAAGGTAGTCAGAGAATATAACCCAAAGGTTACACATGTAGCAGATTTTTAAGTGTGTCAGAGCAAATTTGAACCCAGGGCTCAAGACCATCAGCCCTGGCTTAATTTCAACCCTTTTCTTCTTCTTCTTCTTCTTTTCTTTTTTTGCCCTTTTTTTTCCCCATGATGACATCATGACCATGACATAAAGAACCCATACTTCCTCAGTGCCTCTAGAATTACGTCTGCACTTGAGAACAGCCAGTACACTTCAGCTTGTTATGTTGTCTATTTGTTTCCAAGGCCTCTCTGTGACATGAAATTAATTTTATCAATGTTCCAATCTTAAATGTTTTTAGTATAAAAATAAGGAAGTTTCCTGTTAAGTTGCATGCTACCTATAGGCCTGGACAATGTGGATGACTTACTTAAGAGATGTAGAACCTACATCAAAGGGTATAGAGGCTGACTCAGTGAACATGGAAACTATCTATGATACATACCTGATACTCATGCATATGTTGGCGACTATCCCAGGCTTATGCCTTGACTTCTGCTTTGTCCTCCCAGATGTGTCATCATTGTGAAATTTGCAGAGCTCTGCTTACTAAAATGGATTATGTATTATTTCAAAATAATCCTGTTTCACTGCAAACAGATCATTCTGTGTGAGGTTCTTTTCAAGTACCTTTAAGTTTTGAGTGATAGACATGAGGAAGTAAACATGGGTTAGAAGTTGTGGCACTGAAGAAACACCAGGAAAGAAATGTGATACGGTTCAGAAACAAATGCTTTGCCAAAACTCTGTGGTGTAGAGAATGTAGCTATCTTTGTGCTTGGCTTTAGTCACATACTATTCAGGAGAGAATGTAAATCTAATCATCCCAAACAAATCATGTGGCTGCTCTGGAGGCTGCATATGTTATGATGCTACTCTGGGAAAATTGCTAGACAAGGGCAAAAGGCTAATCATTAGCACTGGTGTTTGTGCTCATCTGGTCAGAGACATAAACAGTCAAAAACAGCCATCCATCTCACTCAGCTGGATATAACTCACATTTGAAGAGTCATATGCAGGGTCTAGCCAGTTTGTGTGCTCCTATGCATGTTCCCCTTCCAGATGCACACTTCATAGTCTGCTGGGCAACTCAAGCCTCTAAAGTAATTTTTTTCTGATTGGCTCTTGATCTATTTTATCCACAATTGTTCTGGATCCAAGGGACAAAGATTTGCAGAATCTGCTATCTGTATATTTAGAGACAGAAGCATTTTGCTGCTTCTGCAATGGAAGCCCATTGCAGGGAGGTGTAAGACGCTGCAAAGGTGCTGCTGACATTCAGGGATATTCTCTAGATATAAGACAGCATCGTGGGATAGGCTGAGAAACTGAAGGAAGGTGACTCTGCTAAAGGCTGCTGAGACACAGAATACATCCATAGTTAAATGATTTTCTTCTTAAATGAAAGATATTTAGTATTAAAGGAATATTGGAATAAAATGGCACTACACTGAGAGACCTGAGCTCTCACCTCATTATTGTACCACAAACAGTGTAGACCATTATGTTATTCCCCAGGAAGAGTGAGAAGAGACATGTCAGTGAAAACTGTCCTATCAGACAACAGTTAATAAGTTTCTCCCTACTCTTATTCTCAGGTCAAATCAAGTTTTGTCCTACAAATGTCATGTAGCATCACAAATTACATAGGTACCCAAAGTGCTTGGATCCAATGAGCATTACAAAGGTGGATGTTGGTGATTACGTATCTGTTGTGTTCTGTGTTGATGTACTGCAGTTCTAACACACAAATGATCCAGCTAAAGTTTATGATAAAAACCTGAGACTGAACAAGACTCCCAAAAAACACAATTCCTCTAAAACACTTGTATAACATCAAACTGCATAGATATTTTTAATATTCTCAGATATTTTTTGTCCAAATTTTAATGCTGATCCTTCTTAGAATAATTGTAAGTTTCAAATCTGGTCCAATTCAACAGAGAAAGCAGCATGTTAGAAGATCCTGAGAAGAGATAAGAAGGGAGTCATGTCTAGGTAATGACACAAATAAAACAATTTGTACAACAGGAGTAGGAGTCCACCTACAAGCCTGTTTGCAAGACAGGCTAGTACAGAATAAATAGGTGACTTATGGTAACATGCTGAAGTCATCAAACCCAAAGAGCACTTGGATAGTATGAATTCAAGTCTTGCCATTGTTAAGAATTTTTACATGTGTAGCTTGCATTCTGAAGGAGCTCTTTCAGGAACATTTCCAGTGAACACAATAATTCAGGTTTAAGAGCCAATATTTCAAAATGCTTTCTAATCAATGTGCATATCCAGATTATTCTGAAAATTTATGTGCTTTGGAAAGAATTAAAAGTGCAAGTTTAAGGTAATTCGCTTCAGTTGCTTTTCTGCTCAAAGGGACTTATTTTCATAAACAAGATGCTTGATTTACATATGTAAGCACGTTATCTTGAAAATTGCAATAGTAGAGGCTGAAGCAGAACTAGTGGTAGAAATTTAAGGTCTTTTGACTAAGGCACTTCCAATATGCAATGTCCACAGTACAACACCTTTCAACTTTAAATGTGTTCTGAAATCTATTTAAATAACTGAATGCTGATGTGTCCAGACAATGAATCATTTTCTTCTTCAGGAAAATCTTGAGACATTTAGTCCAAGCATTCCTCAGACGTAGCTCTCCTCAGGAAATAGCTGATTTTATTATCAGCAGTGCTTTAAATTCCATGTTGACAGTGCAGTTGTTTGGAAAACTGTCAGACTTTGAACAAAGATAGGTGAATACATCAGGTTGAGAGGTTGCCTTAAGCCCCAAGAACTCATGTGAAAATCTCTGTTAATTTCTATTGACACTTCTCAATACATCTCCTACTGGTATGTATGAGCTATTTCATATTTACTCCAGAGGGGCTAAGGTCCCTTTCTTAAATATTATCCATTCAAAATCTAGTAAAGGATCTAGGATTCTCCCATACAGTAATTATTCTTACTGTAATGATCAGGAGATGTTTGCTTCATGGCCTGACAGTTTACTATGTACAGTCTTTGCTCTAGTTCATCTTAGACTTCAGCACACAAACCTTTCTCATTGTGGCAAAACCAGCTGGAAGAGTTTTTATCCTACCCCACCCTGAGCCATTCATTTCTGTATTTTTCACAGGAGTGCACTGCCTGGTTTTGTTGTGCTAATAAGACTGTGAGGCTGTGTTATAGCATGGACAAGCAATGTAATATGAGGTTAAAAATTAATGTGGTTTTTAGCCTAATCCAAGTTTCTGGCAATAAGCAGAACTGAAGTATGATTGGAGATCTGACTAGCAGAACCTGAATTTATGTTCTGAAGTAGTGTTGTGCTGGCACGTACATCTTCTGAACCTTGAGAGTGATACATTTCACCTTTCCTCAATGAAATGCATGTCTGTAGGCTTCTTCTTCACTCCTCATCCCCACGCTTTCTACAGTTTTGGTTTGATATTGGGTAAAACTGATATACATTTTAAACTGTAGAAAAGCTGCATGTCAATAACAGCAGTATAACAGCATACACAACAGTACAGATAGCAGCAGTTGTTACATCCAGGTTTCACTGGAGCAAATGTCATCTGGCCAACCTTCCAGGAATTGTGCAGATGGAAAAATTATCATATACAAAAAGTTCACTTAGTCAGTTTACTCAACTAACCATCCAGTGTCTGTCATGAAGCTTTCATGTGGCATCCCATGTGCAAGTCCCAGGTGTGCATCCTCACTGGCAACACTTTACTGAAAAGACAGGAAACTGATTGCCACAAAACTTACCTACTAAAGTTCAGCCTAAACAGTGGCTCTTTACATTATTCACAAATGTGAGCTGTACTTACACTTAAAATCACTGAAAATCTATAATACTAATAAAGACCTTAAATTTGAAGGGACCAAAGGATAGAGGATTGAAGTAATGCTAGGGAAACACTGACCTCAAAGGAGTGATTGTTTCCCTGGTATGAGTGTTTCTATGTTTAGACATATATAATACACACACAGCAAGGAGCAGGAGCTTTATTTAGTGTTTAGATTTTCCTAAAGCTTTGAGCAGGAATGAGCAGAGATGCTTTGGAGAGGAAGTCATATGAAATAGAAGTATGTGAAACAGAACTGAGTGTTATCATACTTAGCTAGCAATGCTCTCTAGGCATTTCCAAAGAAAGCCCAATAATTACTGAGAGAATTTTTCAAGAAGGAGTCATAACCTTGCCAAATTCAATTCTTTGTCCAAAATTACTGGAATGTAACATCTAGTTAGTTAGTTTTATTCTAACAGAGAGGGAGAAAACTCCACAAAAGTTTTTTATTTTGTTTCAGAAGAAACTTCCCCCAGAATCTCAAACTGAAACAAACCTTCTGGAAAAAGGTAAGTCCAAATTTAAGTCCAGATGGCTTTTAATTTTTTTTTAAATAACAGGAAAGTGAAAATGAACACGTAATTGAACATGTCTAGCAACTACTGAGGCTCTCTGTAACAAAAAATTACTTTTTAAATTGCCTACCTTGAGATGAGGGTTAAGGTATCTAGAAATAAAGTCTTTAGTGAGCAAAGAGAGTACTGAGGAAGTTTGCTTTTCTATTTGCTTCAGTCCTTTGTCCCTAAAGATCCATACCACAGTTCTTCTCCCAGAGGCAACATGAAGGGTTAGCTACCTTGCTTCTGATTTTCACTACATTTTGGGGAACTCTGAGATCTTTAGCCTTCTGTTAATTTCATTTGAAATTATTTAACAGATTTATAGGTCGTTAGAAAGACTCTAATAAAATATATCACAGAAGCTGTAATTTATCAAGCTACCAAATACAAACATTCTTTCATTTCCAAAAAGAGGAATTTCCTTATGAGTGAGTGCCTTATAATACACAGCTATATAATTAATATAAAGAGCAGATTTCTTTCATGTAGACAGTTAGGATTCAATCAGTTAGCAAGACTCCAGTGGAAAAGACCTGGACAAAAGCCAGGATGCCTCTTAAGAAACCAGCTCTCAGATAAAATGCAGTAGCTGATAGTCTGTGTATTCTCTGCTATGCAAATGTAAATAAGTTAGCATGTAACTCTTTTAAAATAGAAATAAAACTGTTGTGACAAAAACTTATACTATATTTCCACTGTAAAATAACTATTCATTAGTGACTAATGGAATGTCTCCCTCTCGCCATTATAGTGAAAAATGTTAGATGATTACTAAGCAGCTTTTTTCTAAACCTCACTGGAAAATAATGTATTATGTATTCTTTTCTTAACTTTCCTCTGAGGAATAAATAGATTACCAGTTGATAAGTGATGTCTGCTTTTCAATGCATTTATTTTAAATTGTTGTGACCTGCTTAAAATACTAAGATTATTTATATGAGATTCTCAAATGTATTTCTTATGTGGGTGAGTGACTCAAAATTTGGCAGCAAAATAGCTTCTGTGTCAGGGATGAGCCTTTTGTAATCTCCCTGATGAACTGCCACAGTGATAAGGCTTTTATGAGAACCACTCTTTGCTCATGCCCAGCAGTGCCTCACCACAATTTGACAGCTACAGTCCCTTAAGAGTCTTTCTGCACTGAGGTGCTGAGCTGGACAATCCCTGTTGCTGCTGCTCCAGGTTGCTGTAGAGCACTGCAGGAGCCAGCATCAGAGCTGGAAACAGGAAGATTTGATATTTTTGCGCTGACGAGTCAGTACCAGAGAAAGAACCTGAATGAAATACACTAGAAAAATAGGAAAGTCAATCTGTCTGAAATGCCAAAATGTAGCAAAAGCTTGGACTGGGGGAGTTTGGATGGACTCTGGGGACAAGAAAACTTGTTGTTATTGATAAATTAAGAAAAAGGTATCAACTTCAGAAAATCGAGTTTGGGACTAAGATAGCTAGTGGATGAACAGGCTGAAACAGAATGGGAAGTTGAAGGGAATCCTAAGACTAAATAAAGAAACTGGAGCAAGAGCTAAAGGAATGAAAGACAGAAAGGTCAGAAGTGGTAAGAACAGCAATGCTCGTGGAAAATTGTAGCAGGACTGAGAGACGCAGCTGTGATCTTTTGTGTGTGTGTGTGTGTGTTTGATGCAAATGATACAGAATAGGGAGCAAGGAGCCAGGTCTCCTAATCCTGCCAGTGGCTAAGTGCTCTGACCAGAGCAGAAACCTGGTGGTGAGCCACAGCCAAAAACACAGAATGGGGTTTGAGGGTCTGGAGCTGCAAGACAAATCCTGCAACTGCAGTCATATCACTTTGGAGTTAGTGAATCACAGAGAAACTATACTCAGATTCTGAGGAAAAGGGGAAAAAAAAGGACCAGCAAGACAATGGATGGGGACAGTAAAAAAGTACCTGTGGTGGACAAAGTCCTCTAGTAGATCACACCCTGGCAGCACTTAGACCTGAACCCAGGTTTCTTGACTGTTCACATTCTTCTGCTGTCAGCAAACACTTGTGAAAATCACTGAGGTTTGAGTAAGTCAGTATTTGGTCTTCAGTGGATTTGAGATCACACTCCCACAGAAAGGAATGAACATGCATTCTCTCTAGTCTCTGGCTGCCCCTTCCTCGCTTCAGTATTAATGAGTGTGGACTCACAGGAAGAGGTGATGCAGCTCACAGAGCTAATCAGACGTGGGACACGATTTTACAGAGATAGCTTTCAGGAAGATCGGCAAGCTGATCTGATTTACTGTGTTGCCACTCAAGTGCTCATGTAGACAACTGTTAAAATGGCAGAAGCTGCAGCAGAGATAGATATGAATGCAGGGAATATCTCTACTCTCAATTTGTTTGGACTCTCTGGCCCCACATTCAGTTATACAAACCCTGAAATGATGCCCTCTTTCCCTGCCATTTATGGACTTTTCAGAGGGGATAATTTAAGGATACTTTTACTCACTAATTGAATTATAGGAACTTTCTTTCTGTACCTAAAAATTTTAACCCTGCTAATGAATGGTAATACTGCAATCTGCATGGATTGAAACACAAGGAGATCTTGAGTTTCATTTGCTTCTTTAATTGTCTAGAGAAAAAACCTAAAACTAAAAAAAATTCTGAGTTAGCAGGTTATGAAACTTGTAAAATAAGGATTCTGAGATAAGAAATTGAAGTTGCCTTGTGGAAAACCAAAATGTAATCGTATAACTAAAGTCAGTATCATAACAGCTCTAAAACAGAGCTCCCTCAAAGCAGCTCCAGAGTTTTTGATTTTGCAACTTTATTTATAATATTCTTTTAAAGTTTCCTGTGCACGTGTAATAGAATACAAGCTCGTTTGAATCTCTGATTAAGTATTTTAGAAAGGCTGAGAAAAAAAGGAGAAAGAGGGATGTGTGTTTTATAGGTATAAGCAAGTAACGAAAGGCACCATAGCTGAAATAAAGTGAAATGAAAGGCATTTACATCATACAGCTTTCCTGCAATAAAACTCTAAACACACCAAGGATTCTTGAATATTCTCTTGAGGTTGCTTATTGGCACCTGCAAAGCAAAAAGAACTCTCTGTATTGTATTAATTGTAATGTCTCTGTACCACTACAAATAATGCAAAAGTACTTGCTTCTTCACTCTGAGGGAGAAGGGGAACAGTCTGTACCAGTCAGCTTTTAAAAATAACTATTATATTCATTACCTTTAATTCCATTCACAGAATTCATTTTGCTGCACTTAGAATTTGACTGAATTGTATAAATTTTGATAAACTTTTAATCGTTGATTAGGGAAAATGTGTGAAGTTTGCAGAAGATGGCTCTAAGTCAATAGAATCACTCTGCCTTTATAGGAAGTGGACTTTGGTTTGGCAACTAAATTCATTACTCATGAAGGGAACATATCCTTTGTACGGGCGTATACTTGGAGACGGTGTACCTGCATAAAGTGAGTTTGACTGGAGCTTTTGAGAAAGTTTGACTCTGCATTTGCAGAGTGGACTTTGGAGAATTATCAGGCTTGTCCCCAAAGGGATGATAGATGATGGCCAGACTGTCACGTTGGTCACAGCCTGCCTCAGAGCAGAATACTGAACCAGCTATTTGCTCAAATAAGTTGGTCTCTATAGAAGTGATTTTCTTTAGACTGGACCAGAAAAGAAGAGGCCCTCCCCTTGCTACTCTTCATATCACTGAAGCCAAACAGATTGATGAGTAGGAGGACTTCTATTTGCACTTGTGAGGTTGAGCATATGCATGATGGAAAGTTTTTGTGCTGTTTGCACAATAATTATTCTCTCTTTTCTCCAAATAAAGGACAGTTGTACTCATACTCTCAAAGGATATTGTAGATGGAAAAAAGTAATTTATAGTGATAACTAACAAGGTTTAGCTTCAATTTTCAGAGCCAAAAATGAACTGCATGAAATGGAAGTGGAAGCCTCTAGGATTTGGTTATTTTGTTTTTAAGACAGAGTAATAGGATTAGTTCACTTCAGCCTTTGTTGCTAGATCTGGCACATAGCAGAAGAGACATATTGTAGGACTTAGAGAGACTGAGTTAGCAGCTCTTTTCACCAGAGACTTGTCCTAGTGATTTAATTGTGGAACATGTTCATTTGTCTGTGTTTTGAAACCATTATATGTTGTATATATGATTTATGTGATACACAGTTAATATGCTTATCTTGCAGCAGAAGACACATTGGAGGATAACTGCAACTGAATGTGTATTGATTGAAAGAATCGCCTTGAAATCATTATTAAAGAAATTTACAACAAAAACACAACCGAAGTGATTTTGTGGAAGTTGTAATTGGTCGAGCAAAAGGTAGACTCACTTGGGGATGAAGAGGAAAATATTTACACCAATTTTCATGAGTTGCCAGCAATACTGCAGGGTCTCTGAAATACCTGTGAATATTAGTAGGTTTTGAAAAATGGTTCCACCACTACAGTAGTTGCTCCAAGTGGGTAAAAGCCCACTTAATTAGAAGCAAAAAACTCAAGACTGACACATTTGAAAGTTTGTTGAGCTGTACCTTGAAAGCAGATTTGGTGGATACTACTGTATCACAGAATGAGTTAGAAAAGGCTTCAGGGAAAGTGTTAGAACAAACTGTACAGGCTTTTTTTTTGCCAAGTGTCATTATTTTCTATGAATGCATTGCATTATCTGGTAAAATAGTTTGAATGTGTCACCAGGTATGTCATGCCCACCTGCACTTCAAGATTATGTCTGAAAAGATCAACAGAAAATCTCTAAAGAGCAAATTTCACATTATTCACACTTTGAAAACCAGAAATGTCAAAGCTATTTGCCACAAATGTATAGCAGCTTGGTAGTATGGACAGTGATGGAAATATCTATTACATATTTCTTGATTCACTCTATATATAGCAAAAGTATAAAAAAGCCAGTGTGAAAAGAGTCTTAGTAAAAAAATTATCTATATCAGACTTAATTTGAAAGGCTTGTTTTTTTTTTTTTTACCGAAATACCATCTACCAAATAAATGAATTATTTGGTTAGGGTTGCAAAAATAATGAAATTTATGTACTCTAACTCAAGTGCATATATAAATTAAACTAAATTAAAATATGCTTTCTGAGCAAAATAACTTACAGTGGTGGCTGTGTGGGCTTCCACAATATTGTTGCTGAATACTGAAGTGCAACGGTACTGCTCTAGAATTGAATGGACTAAGTTCCATGACATCAGAACATATATCACCTGCTTTTTAAGATGCCACAGTCTAAACAGAATAGGAAAAATGTATATGGAACTTTATTCCTCAAATCACATTTTGAAAAAAAATTTACTTTTTTTTCTGTGTATAACAATAATTATAATCACTATTATAAATGATAATTTTTTTCTCCTCTCTCCTTTTTCTCTTTCTTGAAAAGATCTTGAAAATAATTACTTTCATGCCATTTAAAGGAGGATAGCAGCCTCTTGCAAAAGTTAGGGGGAAAAAAGAGTCTTAAAGAGTCAATGAGGTCCTCAAAACTTAGAAATGCCTGAAAACTCTATTCACAATGAAATCTGGCTGAGAATGTTCATCTCTGAATGAAAGTCAAAGCTGATCAGTCTTAGTCTTTTAGATCAAGGTTCCTCTTAGGGATCCATTTTAGGCCTAGTGCTCATCAATATCTTCAAAAGCTGCTTGAGTGCAGGACTTGAAGGAATACTAAGTAAGTTTGCTGATGGCACTAAATTGGGAGGGGCTGTTGAAGGTGGAGAGGCCCTTCAGAGAGAACCTGATAAATTAGAGGGCTGAGAAATCACCAACTGTATGAAGTTTAACAAGGGAAAATTCCAGATTCTGCACCTGGGATAGGGCAACCCTGAACATTCGGACAGACTGGGGAATGAGAGGTTGGAGAGCAGCCCCATGGAAGGGGACCTGGGGCCCTGGTCATTGGCAAGTTGAACATGAGTCAGCAGTGCCCTGGCAGCCAGGAGGGCCAACCCTGTCCTGGGGGACATCAGGGACAGCATGGCCAGGTGGGCAAGGGAGGGGATTGTCCCACTCTGCTGTGCTCTGGGGCCGCCTCACCTCGAGTGCTGGGGGCAATTTTCGGTGCCACAGTATAAGAAAGACACTGAGCTCTTAGCATCCAAAGGAGGGTTAGAGATGGTGAAGGGCCTTGAGGGGAAGCCATATGAGGAATGACTGAGGTCACTTGGTCTGTTCAGCTTGGAGACGAGGAGACCGAGGGGAGACCTCACTGCAGCTACAACTTCCTCATGAAGGGAAGAGGAGGAGAAGACATTGATCTCTTCCCTGGGGTGACCAGTGACAGGATCCAAGGGAATGGTCTGGAGTTGTCAGGGGGAGGTTCAGGTTTGATATCACAGAAAGGTTCTTCATCCAGAGGGTGATTGGGCACTGGAACAGGCTCCCCAGGCAAGTGGTCATGGCGCCAACTCTGAAAGAGTACAAGGAGTGTTTGGAAAATGTTCTCAGGAACATGGTGTGACTCTAGGGAATGGTCCTGTAAAGAAGCCAGGAGGGGACTTGATGATCCTTCTGGGTCCCTTCCATCTCAGGATAGTCTATGATTCTATGATTCCACATCTCTAATTACTATTGTCACTAATAGAAAAACTGTAGAGATACATTCACTTGATTTTGTTGCATGCAGGAGAGATGAGAACAAATTTAAGCAAAGCTGACATGGGTTTACATTAAAGGATTTGTTTCAGGATTATGGCCACAGAGACAAGGTGATTAAAAAAAGCCCAAAACACCCCAAGAAATTACAATCTGATCTTTCAGATTTTATGTGTTAGTTGAAGACTTAGAAATAAACTATGTTGGTGCTTGATTACCATTCATCGATAATCCAGAAATTTAAATTTCTCATCAACTTTTACCTTAGTAGACTCTTAACAGCCAGAACTTGAACACATTCCACAAAGGAATGGAATTGTTTTCCCTCTTTCCAGTCATATGATTGCTTCCTGAATTAATATGCATGCGGAGACTTTTGATTTTTGCCAATTAATTCCCAAAAAATATTTATAATTCTTCAACAAGATTTAAATAGAAATTGCATTTCTTCAGCAAGCCTGAATCAGCAGAACATCAGTATACATGTTGAAGACTCTTTATAGTGAAAGGGAAAATCTGTGTATGTGCATAGGTGTCTTGCTTTAGGGTTTATATTCTACTGAAAACAAAAGATCCCCTCTTCATATCCTAGAATGCCAACCAAATTTTTACCTTGGGCTGTCTTCAAAACCCAAAGATCCTAACAGCCATGCAAACACTGTTTTAAATATTTTTCAGCGTGTCAAGAATTGCAGAGAGTATGGTTATTAATCTTCAGCTTCATAAATACCCCTCACGTCCTGGGATTCCAAATTAGCTGACAGGGTCAAAAATTCCCCTTAACCAGAATTTGGACAGAAAATGAACCTACTTACCTTGTTCACTGCTACATTTTCATCAGCAGCAATGTAATTGTGTTTCATGTTACTGAGAAGGTGCCCATGTTGGATGATGGCAAGGACTTCTGTGGCCAGAATAAACAAGAAGGTGGAGAGTGGAATTCGAAAAAATATATATTTATCTTCAATAACTACTGTGTTGTTTCATCTCTGTTGAGAACATACCTACAGCTGTTCTTTTCTTTAGCTTTCTTTAAGAAAACCAGTATTATATTTCCTCATGTGACATTTCCATGAAAACACTGAACCTATGTTTTAACTGACCTTAGAATATCAGATAAATGCGAAAGTATTGTAGTCAGTTCTTTCATTCGTGTGTCTGTGTTTATTTTATTTTTGTCAGATATTGTTTTCTTCTTACACAGTGTAATAGGAATGTGACAGTGATAAGTGCGGGTGTGTCTTTGAATAATTTTTCATGCTGAATTTGGATCTTTCTTTAATATGAGGTTTCTGTACTATACATAAGGCACTGGATGCATGCCTTTCAGACCTTGACGTGAATTTTCACTTCCAGCCAGGTGACAGACACAGACATCTGAACACCTGGGTTAACCTTCTGTGGACAAGAGTATTCCTGCAATGGAGCAGTACTATCATTAATGTCCCCACTGATTTTTAAACTCACTCCTGTAAGTCAGGTTATTTGAGCCAATATACCTTTTCTGACTGTGTCAGTTGTTAGAGGTTGCCTGTCCTTGGTGGTGAAGGAATTGTCAGAAGCCATTTGATGACTATCAGCATGACTATGTTATTTCTGCATATCCCTATGCAGTGGATTGGTTCCAGCTGGACCTTAACCAAAATTGAACTAAATATGCGCTTAGTCTCTTCGGTGTTTCTAAAATCTCCTTTTCTCTCATGCTTTATTCCAACTGCTAAATAAAGATGTCTTCTTTCAAGGAGCTGTTTGTCAATATCAAAAGAAAAACAGGTGCCTGAAACCAGTCAGATCTGCAGCATGATAGGCATCAGTATATACAGGATAGCGCTTGCCTCCTGTATAAATAAAAGAAAAGCAGAAAATTCAGAAAATAAAAGAAAAGCAAGATGGCACACAAACACAAACCCAGCACCAGACAAGTCAGAGAGAAGCCAGAGGTGAAGTTACTCCTGTAATTGGAAATGACATGTTAGGACTCCAGAAAAGGCTGATACTGACTCCATTGTCTACTCCTACAGTTAAAACTCTCTGCAAAAAAAACCCAAAAACCCAAACCCCACAACACTTTTGAGTTTATTACCCCTTGAATACATATACATTCTCTGCCTATGAATGAATACTTATCTTCAGCAAAATTTTATTTGCTGACTCTAGAAGTTGCCTTATAAAACTTTGACCTTTGAAGTCAATGAGAATATTATCACCTGAACAATGAGTATGTCCATAAAGCATAAATATTAGTTTTGTCTTATTATATGCCACTTGCTGATGATTTTCTTTGGCATGTTTCAAGTATGCTCAAGAACAACTAATGTAAAGAATAGAATTTGAAATAAGCCCTGAGACCTTGGCTTCCAGTTTCCCACAAAAGTAGGGAAATTTCTTCTGTGATGCCGTCTCTAGTTTCCTTGACATGTTCCACATGACAGAGTCTCTGAATAGAGCCAGGAAGATGAACAGTTACTGTTCTCTGCTCTGGACGTAGACAGTTTTTAAAGAAATATAAATGATTTCTGATACATTTTTAACGGTTGACAGCATTTTTTCCCCTTGCCATTCTGCAGAGCTTTTAGCAAAAAAGTCTATTCCTTTGGGAAATCCCTGTGTTCCAGACTTTGTAGGTGTAGAAAATCCTTTATTGCACTTTAGAATCACTTCCATATACAGAAACAATTTCAAGTAGTTCTGACATCTTTTGCAGCTATTCCTTTCAAGCCTTCATCATGTCTGAACCTTGAACTATTGCAGTCAAGTTAATTAGAGCAGCCTTTACAGCTTCAAAAGATTCAGACAACAATTGCAATACTGTTTTTACAAATTTTCAAATACTTTTCAAATAGTTCCTCTCTGATATATGTATTATATGGGGAAAAATGTAACACTGTGATGTTACATATAAAGATACTATCTTCTGCTCTCATTTGGGCTTACCTGCATGACTAATTCATAACTATGCTATTCATGAGTAATGGCATCATCTCATATTTATTTTAGAGAACTTTATAATATGTAGTACTTATGTATACCTATGATGATGTAAGGTTGTATCTTTGGGGACTGTTACACTCTTTTATTATAGCCCATACATATAGGAATGCCTACGGTTAATGCTGCCTGACGCTAGTGTAAGACATTGTACATCGCTATCTTTGCTGACTTTAAAGCACTTGCATTGCAACTTTTCAATATATGACCCTTGACGAATTCTTTGAAGGAATACTTCATCTGAAAAGATTCCGTTTGTGGTTGGGTTTGTTTTGTTTTGTTTGCTTGTTTGTTTATTTTTTCCCAGAACGATGTTCAAAAAAAAAAAAAAGTTATTCTTTGAATAGCTTTTGTAGTTTTCATTATTGCGATGTGCCAACAATACAACCTGGCAGTGGATTGACTCCTTGAGAAAGTACTTGCTGGAGTGTCTTGGTATCTTTGTTCACTTCTTTTCCTCACTGCTGCCTACTGATCTTAGGGTAAGATTACAAAAGGTAGATTTAAGGAACTTTTAAAGGCAGGATTTCCTTACAAATTGTGTTCAAACTATGCTCACTTCAGCAAGCCAAGATGACAAAAATACAGTAACATCAACTGAAACTGCCACAGGCATTTAGTTAATTTCTCTGTTTGATTAGGCATGAGTTGAGATAATTTTGATTTATTAACTTTATTTTGTTGCTTTTAAAAATAATGAATGTGCTGCAATACAAAATAACTAATACAAGAAAAAATAGTAAATGTGACTTTGTATGTTTGACTTTCTAGAGGAAAACTCATTCCCTATTACATTCCTGTAGAAAGACTGATAGAAACGCATCCATGCCCTTCTAAAACATGATTTCCTTGTGTGAGGACAATGAACACAGTCCAAGATGACATAGGAGCTTGATGGCAAAACCTAGTAAAGTGTTTACTAGTGAATTTACCCTTGTCTATTGGTAGCAAAACTTCTGTTGTGATACCAAATGATCGCCAGTGAGCAGCTACTAAAATATAACAGAAAATCCAGTAGAATTCAGCCTATCCTAATACAGGCAAACTTCTGGAACAAGGCCTTTTGTTCCAGTGCCGCCAGTCTAAACAACAAGGCTATTGACTGCATGTGCCAGCCTTTGTTACTGGGGGCTACCTGAAAAGATTAAAATTACATGAATCTGCAATTTCAGATCCATCAATTCTCATCTGCAAAACCTCCATCTGTAAACTGACCCAGAATGAGTGGACTGTTGACTTAAGCTTCTATGTTAAAGGGTCATATTGTCATAGCCTATTCCTAGGAAATAAATTAATTTCCAGTGCCAGTGCTAAATAAGTCTCAAGAAGCTGTAGCATAGTTTTGATCTTTCATATGGCCACAATTATTGCAAAAGGTCTTTAATTCATGGATGGACCATCAGTCAAATCAGTAAGTCCTTTAGACAACAGAAAGGAAACAAAATGAAAGGCATTCAGACCACTTCCTCTTCCACTTTGTCACAATTTTACCAAGCTATATACTGACATCAACACTTCTCCAAAAAGGAACTGTGTGTGAATCATCTCTAAGATGAGCCACTAAAGATTCCTTACCTTTTGCACCTCTTCCTTTACAGAATACAGTATTATTTTTTTTTCAGGCTAGATCGAATCCACAGTGAAATCTGCAGGCTAATGATGGATCAAGTATACATTTTACTTTCCCTTCTCCATGCTGAAAGGCAGCTTGCACAGTTTTGTGAAAAGTTTTTCAAGCACTAAGCCTAACATTAGCATAATATTCTTATATGAGTCAAGCTTCTGGTAAGAAGTACTGGTAGAACTAGGCTGCATTGCAGTATACAGAAAAAAATCTACATTATGATGATCACAAGAAGACTAAATTGTCCTGGTTTGGGTCAGGACAGGGGTAATTTTTACAGTAGCCAGGAGGAGCATGGCTAGGACCCAGAGGTTATTCTGTACTGCCTCACATCATTTTCACATCATTTTATGGGGAAGAGCTCCCTTCTGAGTCGGCATAGAGTGGCAGAGGGAGGGATTTGGTATTGTGTATTGTCAGGGGGTTTCTGTGTGAATAGTTTCATTTTTGTACCCTCTGTCATTAGTATTATTGGTTATAGTGCTTGTTTTCCTAGCTCATGGCTGTTTCCAGTAAATTGGTGTTGAATCTTCAAACTGAAAAAACCCCATAGATCTTAAGTTCATATTGTTCATTCACAAAAAAGGCATCTATATTGCTTTAGAAGATAACTTTCCTCTACATTGTTCAGTTTTCCCTTTTTCAGTTATTTAAGAAGAAAAGATTGTTAGGCTTTTTTATTTTTCTCATCTGAATGGGAAAAAATTATGGGTTTTAGTCTTTCTCCAATTTTCAGAAGAAACACCATGTTCTTTCTCAACGTTTACAAATGTCCTTATTTTCCTAAAGGAAAAGAACCTAACACTTTACCACCCAAAACAACATTCTCTTCATTGGAAAACACTGCTTATAGGATTCAGAAAATACTTGATCGGCCATGTTGAGAAAAAAAAAAATGCTGGAGACATTTACACCCTTGGAAAGTCAACCTGTAAATACTATACCCACAACCAGAAAAAAACCCAGAGTTCTCTATGAAAAAATATCCTGCATGAGCTGTAACAGAATACATACTTCATTAAAAATCTGTAAGGCTCTCTAAATTCTCTGTAAAGACACAGAATTTCAGATGTCCCTATTCTCCATGTACTCATTCTAAAAGTGTACTTAGTCATGAGAATGCAAATTAAAAATTTAAAGAGAAAAGCAAAGAATGTCTGTCGTTCAGATATGGGACCTACATTTGCATCAGTCCTCAGCCTACCCTGTTTTTAGATTATGACACCTCCTTTCAAAAACTGAAGAGGACATTCCCTAATTTAATGTTCAGGTAATGCACTCTTCATAATGATCATTACATTGACTACAAGAATGAGCAAATTGTTATAGCTGATCAGACATTTAAAGTGCTCAATAAGGATAAAATTATCCTTTGTCTTCACCCTATGCTCCCATCCCAACCCAACTATTAAGCTAGGATTTTGTTTTCTTAGTCCTTTTATAAACCTGCTTTCATCCTCACCATGGCAAGGGAAGCTACATTCCAGTGGTAAGACAGTACTACTTTCAATAGAGCCAAGGAGTTCAAGGAGGTAGCTAAAAGTTTTTATCTGTGATGTGGATGTAAACATCTAAACTGCTGGTGGCCAATAAGTTGAGCTGAAAGGGTGAGCAATGTGATTGCACAAGATTAGTTTTATTTTAGATTTCCAGTTTGAGGCTTTTAAACATAAACTCATTTTAAGTTAGGTAATATTGGTACATCTTCACTTTCTACGTATGTTTTCCAATCAGCTGTTTGAATTACCTTTTCTGTGGCACTTTTGTCTCATTCAAGGCACAAATCCTCCTCTAGGAATAAATCAGAAATGTGTAGAACATATGTAGACTAACCAGGGACGTAAAGATATTGATCTCATCTCTGTTAGCACTGGCTTCACGGTGCCCGTAGTCAGGGCTATCTATGTCTGTTGCAGATGGAAGTTGTTGCATGTAAGTTTCCAGTTTCAAGTGTTGCAGAACTAGAAAGGCGGGTGGGGAAAGTGTCAAAGAGAATGCACGAAGAGAAAAGCAGGTCCTGTGGATAAAATGAACACTCTATCCCATGTAATTTAGTCCTAATTCTGTTGTAAAACTTCTGTTTGATACTAAGCAAGCCATTAAAACATAATTAAGTGCGGATTCTATAACTTTGGAAAGTCAATTCAAGATATCCAGCTAGAGGTACAAAGGCATCTAGTATTTACACCTGTAACAAATATCAATAAAAATGTTACTCTAAAAATAAAATATACTATATTCTATTAGGATTTTAAATCTAGGCCTCTTTAATTGAATGGCAGAAGTCAGTAGACAACTCTGACAATATTTGCTGTAATTTCATGTCTTAGCTCTACATGGGTAGAGAATGGATAACAAAACCCTCCTTATTTAATGGGCATATTGCAAAGAAAAAAGATTGGTTCTTTAAAAAGATGGCTACATTGAGTTTATCATTGAAGTCATCAAGGAAACAGTAGTGTATTGATCATATTCTTTGAAAGCAAAAATTTTGGGAAAGAAACTGGCCTTATCAATAAAGAACTAAATATCATAATGTCTGTCCAAAAAATTGCCAAGAATATATTACTCTAAATATTGCCATTCCTTTCTCCAGTTATTTAAACTTGATTGTGTTACTGTCTTGATCTAATCTAGAATCAATGTTTTTCAGATCAATGGAAGGAATTCTCAGAAGTTCAGAGAAATAGGAGGTCCTCTCTCCCACACTTTCATGTAAAGAATCTTGTTCAATAGTTGTTCCTTCAAGTGATCCCACTTTCCTCCAAGTGTTGAAACTGAAGCCATTTTATCTGCCTGAAATGACCTCTCTTGAAACTGCACCCAGTACAAAATGAGAAACATAACTCTCAGCTCTGGAGTGTTGGAAGTACAGACTGCAAGAAATACTTTTTTTTATTGTTTCTGTTTCTCCATTTTAACTTAAACATCTCAGACCACTTAGAAGACAACAGACTGAGATGGAGATGAGGAAGCGGTGAGGAAACCAAGAGGGACAGAATTTAACGAGAATAACACATTCCAAGGATGAGCCACACCCCAGAAGCTGAGGGCAAATGAGCATAGGATCAAAATCGGAGAGAAAAAAATATTAAGTGCAAAGGGATGTTATGCATTTCAGACCTAAACTGTCAACATAATTTGGTCTTTACAGAGTTTTAAACCATCCAGTTGTCTTAGATCAAGAAAGCCTGGGTTATAGAAACACGAGTAGGATTAATCTCAACTTTCTCAAAGCAGTTGCAGAATAGGTGACATAATTCCGATCAGTAAAAAAAAGTCAGCAAAATAAATAAAATTTAGACTTTGATTCAGCTGACCAGACATAGGCATCTGCATTAGGATGAGATGAAGCATGCTGGGAATTCCACCAACTATGCTGACTATCTTTCCTTTGACTGTGAAAAAGTGCATAGGATGATTGGATCAGGTGTTAACGCCTACAGCACAGACCATCCCACTTAGCCATATCAATCCCGAAATCCTGTAGCTAACCATTGGCTGTACCTCAATGACTAAATGCTTCTTTCTAAGCCTTACTCCCAAATACTTATTCCCAAAGGGCAGATTATCACCTTAATATAACCAAGCATAAGTCATCGATAGTCACTGTATTACCAAAAGTTACCATCTTGCGGATAAATCTCTGCATATCAAATACATCCGTGATCCCTCGGTTAGAGCAAATCCTAGAGATGTAGTAGACCCATTCCCATCCAATACAGATCTCCATGATATTTTCAATACTGTAAACTTTCAGCTAGCTGTGACCTACTGCCACAACTATTTCAAATTCAGCTGTTCCACCATCTAAGATCTTCACAGACATTACAGTGGCACACAATGAGGTCAAAATTGAGTTGACCTTTCAAGTGAACTTGATTCCATGATCTGTATTTTGCCCATAAATTAGAACATTCTTTATTCTGCCAAACGGAACAACAATCGTCCTCCTGACACTAAGGCAATTCTCCACTTCAAACTGGAAGCTCTGTGTGCACATTGCAACACTTCCTGCCTGGCTGACATTGTCTAGTTCTTTCCCAAGGTGGATTAACCAAGGCTGTTCAACCACCTCTGAAAACATTCCATGCTGTCGGAACTCAAACTGGGCTGGCTTTCCAGTCTTCCTAGACTGCTCCATTACTGCATTCCATACAATTTCTCTTCTGGAAATACTTATATGCAATGTTAGGAAAGCCATTTAGGAAGCTGGCAGTAAGGCTGGTTTCAACAAAATATTGTTGAAATTTGATACATCCTGCCTCCAGTGAGGAACGTATGAAACACCTTAAGAATAAGAAAGAAACAATAATTTTGACAATTCATCATGCAACATTTGGACAACTTGATTTTTTTTCTAGAGAAAGCAAGACGAGAGCAAGTTAACACAGAACCTTGTGTAGCAAAATACAACTGCAAAAACTGGTCACAAAAACCTGGTACCTCTCAGATGCTTGAACCATAGCACTATCACATGGTATTTTTGAATAGTGTGATTGATTCTCCTGAAAAGTCTTACCAAGCAACAAGAATGGAAGACAAAAAAGAATTATTGGCAATGCAAGCAATGAATATGTGTAAAAGAAGAAATTCTTCACTGAAGATGAATTGTGGAGCATGGTCAGAACACTGAAAACTAGTGTTGACTAAGCTTTGGCTCTTTCTTTGAAATACTAAAAATGGAGAGGTACTGATGAACAGTATTTCTTTTGAATCATCCAGAAAATCAAAATGTTGACGACCTGGTTTACTGCAATGGTTAGACCCTTAGTACAGATTGAGATGTTCTATTTTTATGTCTTTGCAAAGCAAAGTAACATCTTCAGCAACCACTGCTGCCATCTCTTTGCTATCATGTGAATACTGATTGCTGTCAAAGACTGTCCTTCAAAGGGATGCTATAACAGTGACATTACACTGCATACAGCTCAAAAAAAATTTAGCCCACCTCTTAGGAATGGTGATTAAATGCTTTTCTCCAGAAGGCAGTCACAGAGTTACTACATCTCAACCATCTTAATTTTATATGTAGGCCCATCCTTCCACCAACGATCCTGCTACTGTCACTGAACAACCCCCTCTTTCACCACCTTAAATTAAGCCTAGCCCTTAAAGATATCAAGGAGTGGATTAAAAACCTTTTTGTAGATTAGTTAGAAGGTTAGAAAAGTATGAAAAGCATGAAAGTTCTAAGATGTTTTATCTGCACAAATGATGTCCATCTTGAAGTTCAGTACAGAATTCCAGTCATCCAGATGAAGGATGTTGATCTTGGAGACATTGACATATTTGTCATAAAGAATGGGCAGATTAATCAAGTCTGAGAAAGGTATCTCCAGCTCTTTCTACATAAATCATCCAAAGCCCATAAATGGACCAACATTTTCCAAATGAGTATGTGCTGGACAACGGTCCAAAACTTGTCCATCAAAGTAGAACATTTGAGAACATTTTTGTTTGTTTGTTTTTGAAAGACCTTTGAAAGACTTTGGAAAAAAAAAAAAAACAAAACTTTGGTCAAAAATGAGTTAACCCAATGGGCTGGTTGATTACACAAATGTGATGAACTCTGCGTCAGCCTGTGTTGTTCTGTGGCAGAGAATGGCTCTCTGGTGTGGCACGGAATAGGAAGCACTCACTGGAACAAACACTGTGGTGTGACAGAACACAGAGTTTGGCATTCTTGTCCTGACACTGGTTTTTGTCCCACCCTTCAGCCCTTTTGAGATCAGAAACTATGCCTTGAAGAATTTTCTCCCGGAGAGGTAACTCATTACATCTACCTTTGCTTAACGAAGCCTTCCATTCATCAAGTTAATGGCTTGCTACACAGCACCTCATGTGAGGCACCCCCAGATGACACACGAGGTGAAAAAGAACAGGTTGTGGGGTGTAACTACCAATGGACTCGTAAGCAAGTCAACACTTCAGCTACTTTCTGTTGGCCCATCATCCCACGGAGGCCTTGGCGGGGCCTTCCCGGCTTGGCAAACACCGTCAGCCGGGAGATGGAAGGCACATATCCGGTGTTGGCAGCCACCGTCGAGGGCTGCTTAGTTTCTTTTACGGCAAAGGCATCCAACCGAGGAAGTTTGGACGGGGAAGAAGCGCGTGCAGACGCGTTATGTATGGCACCACCGCAGGGCGACGGACCGGGCGATGGTGGAGCCCGCGGGGAAGCGGAGCCCGGAGGGTCGCGGAGGGGCGGGCACGGGGGGGCCGCGGACGGGGGTCGGGGGCGTGACGAGGGCCCTGCACGTGCGTGGGGCCCCGCGCCCTCCCAGCACCGCCCCGCTCCCAACTCCGCGTCCGTCCCGCGGGCACGTCCCGCACCCCCGCACCCCCCCCCCGCCTCCCGCTCCCATCACCCGCGGTTTCCCGGGCGCGGCCCCGGGCGCGCGCCCCCGCCGCCCCCCGCGCGCCGCCGGGCTCAGCTGAGCAGACAATGGGAGATCAAAGCCGGGATGGGGTGGGGGGAGGAGGAGAAGGAGGAGAAGGAGCGGGAGGAGGAGGAGGATGGTGCCGGGCGGGGGGGGGGGGTCGGCTGGTGGAGCCGGCGGGGCGGAGAGCGGCGGTTCGCGTGTGGCGCTGCCTCTCTGCGCTCGATTAGTGTTCCTGGGGAGGGAGCGAGCGAGTGTAGCCGGCGGCGGACGGAGGGGTGCGGGGGGGCGGGGGGGCGAGCACGCGTGTGAGTTCTGTGTGCGCGGGTGCGCGCGCTGCGTGTCCCCGCGGGCGCGCGCTCGGGCGCGCGCGCGCGGGTGCGTGCGCGCCGGGCTGTGCGAGGGCGAGCGGGGAGAGCGAGCGAGTTGCGCAGCTGCCGTGCGCGCACCCCCCCCGCCGCCGCCGCCGCCAGCGCCAGCAGCAGCAGCAGGGGCAGGAACAGGAGCACCTCACTGGCATTTAACGAGCGGAGCTGCTAGTTGCGCTGGAGAGAGACGCGCAGGGAGGAGGAGGAAGAAGAAGAGGAGGAGGAGGAGGAGGAGTACGGGAAGAGGAGAAGGAGGAGGGGAAGAGGAGGAGAAGAAGAAAAAGAAGAAGAAGAAGAAGAAGAAGAAGACGAGGAGGGAGAAGAGGAGGAGGCCAAACGGACACCAACTGAAACAAAAGTATTTCCAAACCAGCACCCAACTCCACCTTGTGAGGCTCCCCCAGCATGGCTTCCGAGGAACTCTACGAGGTAAGAGCCCCCGAGCCCCGCCGGCCCTGCCCCCGGCCCCGCCGGCCACCCCACCCCACCCCGCCGCACCCGAGAGCGTTTTTGTTGCTCCCCGGGAGCGCCGCCGGGCTTGTCACCCACACTTGCCGCGGCTGCTGCCCCTTCCCGCTGGGCCCAGCGCCTGCGTGTGTGCCCAGCCTGGCCCCCCGCCCCCCCTTCCCTCCCCAGTTTTGCCGGAGGAGGACGGAAATGTGACTGAACGGAGGAGACGGCAAAGTGTTACCGTGGCCTGCGCTCCCCCCCAGTCCTCTCCCCACGTTCGCACACACTTTGACTCCGGGAGGAGAAGGGGGGGTGCTGGATGGGGCGAGCGGCGCTGACAGCCCCGGCAGTGAGCACGTCGAAGTGCGAGCCCGGCGCTGTGCAAAAATGTGAGCGAAGCCGAGTTATTGCCTCTGTCCGGGCCGGGGGGGGTGGTAGGAGGAGGGCAGAGGGGCTTTCCTCTTGGATTTGTGTCCATGCCAAAGTCCTGTGCCACCATCGTGTGCCTTGGCCGTGCATCAAGCTGCGGCGGTGCAAAATATTAAAATTTAAACTCCTCGGCTCTTCGTGCTCCAACGATAGGGTTGAGGTTGCGAGAGAAGCCAAAAAGATTGAAAGTTAAGGCTCTGACACGCCATCCTTCACTCGTCACTCGGGAGGTGGTCAAAGCGTGTGCTGACGGGAGAGGGAGGTCTTGGGGTGAAGAAGGGAACAAGGTGACAGCCGAACTTTGAATTTCCTATCTTATGTGTGGCAATTTCACATCCTTGCCCTTAACTGAAAAGCATCATGGTTCTCTTGGATTGAACTTCCTTGTTTTTATTTTTACAAGAAGTCATCGCTGGGAGTGAAAAGCCATTGTTGTTTTGGAGCTGTTCTTGCCTTTTGGGTAGAGAAGTGGCCTCCCAAAACCAAAAATGCTCTTATCTGATAGTTAATATGCATCCAGATAGTGATCTATTAAAAAAATATATCCAGAGGCTGGAACTCTTAAGGTTAAAAGGAGGTAGATAGTCTTCAGGACACTTGACAGAAGATGTCTTACTGTACAGCTGGTGCACATGCATCTCTCATTAATTGAGTTACATCTGTGATGCCATCGGTGAGCAGACCCTTGAGAAGTCAGTGGAAGGTGCCCTGGGTGGGCTTGTATTTTAAGCAAGTTGACTGTCAAGCAGAGGTGCTGAACTGATAGACTAGAAAGAAGACCTAAGGCCTGTATTACCAAGACAGATAAATCATGGTTAATTGCTTTGGCAAGTTTCCCCATCCTCACAATGTGGCTTAAGCCAATCTTGAAGGGATCATCCCTTGAAGTAGGAGAGAAATTTAGGAACCGCTCTGCGTCTCAAGCAAAAACTTGCTTTGAGTTTGGAAGAAGTTCTGTTGGATTTGTGAAGTTGGGCCTGTAGACCGTGCTGCGGCCAATACTTGCTCTTCGTGTGTTGCTGTGTTTGATCAAAGATGGACAGTGAGATACCGGTTTCGATGGGTGCAAAGAAATGACCAGAAAAGTTCTGTTTGCTGGGCACTGGACTGAGGCTAAGAATGACCATTGTGCATGACTCTTCTTGGCTGTCTTAAATTGTGTTCAAAATTTTGACTTGTTGGCTCAGTAGTCCGTGGGGCGCAGTCGTCCTCTGGGCAGAGGGTGCGTAGTGGCCATTTCGCAAATGCCGCTTTTGAAAAACTCCTGAAGAGATACTCTTAAATTTTAAAAATCAGACACATTCTTTAATCGTTCAAGTGCAAAGTTTATTTAAGGTGCCAAAATTGTTAATGCTTTTGGACTCACATGTGGTCAAGCTGTCTCTTTTTTTCTAAATTGTTGTTCATTTTTGACAAGTTTTGTCTTATAATGAATTTTCTAGCCATGTCTGAAAAATCATAAAATAATAAATTATTTAAATAGAATGAGCTCTAATTTGGGAAGGACATAGCTGCAAGTTGACCTGAAATGTTAATTATTAAGTAATTTGAACTGTTTTGTGAACTGCCCGTGTTATTGACTGTGAGTTTACTTCTGTTTCATGGTTGTCTTATTTATATGTTGTGCCATACAATATTGTTTGAATCTGGTGTTTGAAATCTGCTGCCGTTTGTTATACTTCCATTTTTCCTTCTGGATCTTGATCTGGTGTCTTGATCACAAAAATGTTGTGTAATCTCTTTGCAATTGTTAGCTTAAGTATGAATGCCAACTATTTCTGCTGATATGTGTCATGATTCTTCCAAATACAAATGAAAAATCCTCTTATAAAAAAATGAAGGTAAGTTCGTTTTTCTTTTTTTAAAAAAAGGTCTTAATGGATTCACTTGTTGTGGGATTCTTTATATTCTGGATGTCATCCCTGAAGAGAGGGAGCCGATCTCTGTGTAGGCCAGTGATTTGGAATTCAAAGATCAAGACCTTGAAACCTACTAATGGATTTGCAGTGTGACTGTGGGGCTGGCTGTGTATCCTCACTGTCATTTGTTCCTGTGCATTTTAGAGGTTGTGGTGATGACTACCCACTTTTTTTTTTTTTTTTTTTTACTGGGGTAGAAACATTGAAGTGACTCTTTTTTCTAGATGGAAAATGAAACAATCAATAATGTTGCCAGTCTCTGTGGTTGAGGTAAATAACATACTTTTTCTGTTTGCTAGTTTATTTCTTCAGGGGACATTGTGTTTGTTAGTGAGGTGGACAGACATGGAGAAACTGGTGGACAGGATGGGTGAAGGAAAACATAAGGTGCATTAGGTTTTTATTTCCCCAAGTATGTTTCAACAGGCATTGACATCCCATGGCACCTCTCTTTGTATGCGCTTCCTGCAATTTGTTAGTGTGGTTTTTGAAAAATCCTTTGACAAATCCTTTGGGCAAATGGTAGAGTTACCTTCTTCTTCAGTGTGACAACTTTCCTTTGGCTTATTGACCTGTTTCCCACCAACCAAAACATGGTTGGTGGGAAACATTACTTGTTCTCATCATCTTCACTGGAGTAATTAGAAGTAAACCTCATTTCCAAGGTTCTTTCCGAAGCAAACTATGTTTGCTCTCTCTGCAGTCAAATCCCTTGACCTCCTTTGGCGAACTCTTGCAGGTGATGTCTGGGATTGAAGTCATCCCAAGCTGTGGGTGGCATGACAAGTTTGTTTGATGAAATGTGGAAACGATTCCATACAAGTGCTCCTTGGGAGAACAGTATGCTAGCTAGCAGGTCAGACATACCAAGTCACGGTCAGTAGACAACTACTAATCTGTGCTGAGTTTGGAAGAGTCTCTTTCTCATAAAATGTAATAACTTGTTTTTGTATTAGGTGAGGTGGAAATGCGTTGAAGTTCTCTGCTGTTGGACATTATATCTAGTCAAATTACTGAGTGTTTCTACCTTTCCTCAGGGAACTACTGGTACACCTGATACCTGTAATGTACATGCCCCACTGGGTCCGTTTGTGTAACTCTGGCTAGGCTTGGGCCACAATTGCTACTCATATCAAAACATTTTAACAGGGTTTTACTGATAAGTAAGCAAAACATTTTGTGTAAACTTTGCTGGTGCACCTATGCCGTGATGCCTTTTCTTCACTCTGTATTTCACCTTGGCGTTAGTAATAAACCTAGTGTTTTAAGGTGTCTTAACCAATTTCCATTAAAATATTACAGATTAACATATTGAAAGTCCTGTACTTCAAAATTAAACAATTTTATATGTATTACAGAATGGAAAATATCTTTTTTTCTTTTTCTTTTTCTTTTTTTTTTTAAATTCTTCCAGTGCCTTGCAGAAAACATCTGCATTTTTTCATACTGGTGTCTAGTATTCTCAAGGTGATACTTCACTTCCAATGATGATTCAGTACTTTTGGTTTTATTTTTAGAACTAAAGCCTTTGACATTAAACTATACAGATACAGTGAAATTACAAACTGAAACAAATTTCAGGAGCAACTGGCTGAAGTTCTATGGCCTGACATTAAGCTGTGCGTTAGGTTTAGCCACCTAATAAGTAAGCCCAAAGACACGTATTCCAAGAAAATTTAAGCTTTGTATATAAAGTAGTGGCTACAAGTCAAAAAAAGCGATCCTATGGGCTGTTCTTCACCTAGTGTGCTAGTTTTTTGAATGGTAGACTCTGGAAAACTGATGGAGAAATGCTGTCATTTTGTCAAAAATTTGATACTGCATAGGAGTTACGCAAACCCAAAGTTTCGCTCACAGCCCTAGTAACACTGCAGCAATCAAATCTTCATCATGTTTTGTGTGCATTTACTGGAAAGTTTAAACATTTGTTTGGCTTAAGTTAACTGAAAGACTAAATCCATTATCTACAATATGCAGCTTAGAGTTGTAGTTTCTTATGGCTCTATGATGAAAAATTATTATTAACAACAAATTAGAATTGGCTGTTCAGGCAATAGCCATTTTTTTTTCCTCATTGAAATTGGTCGTTTTCATTCAATCCATCTTGTGGGAAGTCCAGATTGTCTTGGGATCTATCTTCTGCTGCTTGTTTCTGATGTGCTGATTCCCAAGACCTTGGTTAAGGGTCTTGTTTATAAGGAGGGTTTTATAATCATTGAGGTGTAATGCCTGAGTTCTTATGAGTTTATTTTGACAACTGGTGGAAATGTTACTACTTGTTTCAGGACAGGTAAAAACCATAAATTAGTTTGACTGACCCTATCCAACTAAGTAAGACTAGGAATTTACATCAGACATGTTTGTGTTGCTCCTACCCCTTAGGAACTACACATCTGACTTAAAATAGAGTTGAGTATTAGCTGCTCATCCTCCATGACTGACTATCACTTCTTTAAATCAGAACACAAATGCAAGAGCACTGCAGGAATGGAGCCATCACATCTAGTGCAAGAAACTTGACTTTTCCATATCCCTTGCCAAGCTGCTTTTCACCAGTGTGATTAGCCCCAGAACTCTGGACAAAATTGAGGACTAGCACCCTGTCTTCTGGTGCTGCTGCAGGGGAAGTGCCTGAGCTGCCCCTGGGGTTTTTTCCAGTGTGCCCTGCCCTCCATGGTGCCACTGGCCCAGCAAGGCTTGGGGCTGCTCCCAGGGTGAGCTCAAACACGAGCAAGCAAAGGAATGAACCTCTGTCTGTGTCCCGTGTGGAGTTCACAGATATGGAGATGTCTTAGCAGGTTTTATGCACAAAACTCCTTTGTATGTACATGTACAAAATCAGTATAGTAAAAAAAAAAAAAATTTTCTGTATTACTTTTTTGAATTGCTCATGTCCATCACAGAAAAAAAAAAGATGAAAGGGAGAGAAAGTGGGAAAGAGATGCCTCATCCACAAAGCATGTGAGACTCTGATAATTCTTAACCTTCACAGTCTGTCTTTTCCTGTGATTTAATTTCTTGAGTTTTTTGGTCAGAGATTTACTACTGCTGTGCCAGTCACATTTAGAGTTACAGAACAATTACTTCCAACTTGCAAGTCTACTATCACAGAAGGTTGCTTCCACTATGCTGATGTTCAGTACCTCTTGAATGAGGATAAATTATCGGACACAAAGAACTTAATGAGACATGCCACAGCCCCTTCTTCTTCAGGAAGGTTGGCGTAGCTGGAACAGCATCGGTGATGCTCTGTCCCTTTTAGACCTCTCAGTAGGTGCAGCTTCATTTCTTCCTGACTGCCACAGCATTTCTTATATGTGCCAAAGCAGTAGAAAAAAACAAGTTACTAACAGTTATGCTTTCATCGTATTCAGCCAGAATACGTGATAACTAAATGTGCAGATCTGTTGGATATAACAGATAAGTAGTCCTGTAATGTCAGTCTTATTCTTCTGTAATAAATTCCAAATCTGCTGTTACTGGGCAATGTATTCCTTTTGTGTATCTGTTGGAAGTGCAAGCTCCACAAACTGTATTTGCAGGGTAAAAAGGGATGCACAAGTCTCTCCCTGTTCTCTTCTGTGCGTTTGAGGGTTTGAATGGCTGGATGCCACATGATAGATATTATGGGTCAATAAATACAGGGTTGATTTTTTTTTTTTAATCTTAGAATAAAATATTTATAATTCACATATTAAACATACCATGTGGTTTGTCTGACAGTATGTTGTTAGTCCAGAAAATATCTTAGAAGTTCACTATTTTATATTATCAATTGTATTTTCTAGAGCTGTAATACCTCTCTAAGAAGAGCTTTTATTTTTCTAGTTTCTGATGAGCTTTTAATATTTACACACAAGAATTTTGTTCTCTTTGAAATTATTTCTTTGAACTTCTCTCCATATTACTTAGAGGAAAAGAAAACTGGCATGTTACTGGCTCAGTGCACTATAAAGGCAAAAATATTTACTGTTTTCATAAACATCCTCAGGAGATTTACATGTGTCCCTTAATGGTGACCTGTGGCAGATATTTTTCAAGGCATCTATTAATATGTATACATTGGATGGATGTGGATTAAATAACATTTTTTAATCATAAATTTACATTTTTAAGTTACTTTAAATCCACTTTGGTAGGATTTATTACAAAGCAAAGCAACAATTTTCTAAGTATCTTTTAACTGTAAATTAGTTGTATTGAATAGTGGAACTACTGTAACTCACTTTTATTGTGATTCTTCAGTAAGGATTCACATTTTATTATCACAGTACATACAATAAATTAGCTTTTTTAAAGCTCTGATCAAATCTTTTTTCTTGGCCATGTTAAGTCTTAGGGTTTGTTTCATTTCTTTTGTGGGGAAAGATAAAGTATGTATTTCAAGTGGCCTAACCACATTTGTAGTTGTGCTTCTCTAAGTCTTCTGCCCCCACAGTTTCTTAAAATTTACACCTTTTAAGGAAATTTTTAATGCTCATTCTTAGCTGATTGTCATAGTAGCACATGAAAAATCAAAACTCTTGGTATTTTAATATCCTGGATTGAAAGGGAAAGAAGGAAGGAGCTTCTTCTCTTCTTCCCTTCCCTTCCCCTCCCCTCCTCTCCCCTCCCCTCTCTCTTATTCTTTTTGTTTAGTTTGGGTTTTTTGTTTAAGTGACTTTGAGATTTTCATTTTGCAGAGACAATTAAATACTTCTCTAAGCATCTCCATTTCCTGTAAAATACTGGATAATGGAAGTTTGCTTGGTTTAGGGAAAAACAAAAAAAATTTGCTTTACTTTGGAGATGCCACAGTTTAAAGCAAGTTGTGGGAAGTATATTGTGATGTATTTATCACAGAAAAATGTTACATGTACATTTTGTAAATACGTATGTAGGGAAACCATTGAGGTACGTTCTTAAGAGTGTTGAAATGGATATATATCAACTTCAAAATACTTTCAAGACTATGATGTGTTGAATGTTGTAGTCAGTGGATATTCAGAAGTCTGTAATTTATGAAGTTGATTCCATTAAATGCAGTTCTTTAATGAAGCATCATCAGGATATTGATAACATTTTTTGTTACCAATAACTAGATATATGAAGGGTACAAAACAATTCAAAGTAAATTTGTGAGAGTTAACTGGAGTATAGTTTGGCTAGTTGCTAAATCATGCTCATTTGTTGTGTTTTGATTTCAGCACCTGATTTTCCCCAGTTCTGTGTATGTATAAAACACAGCTCATGATAGCGCAGTGTGACAATTCCATTTTACTTCAGTAGCGAGGTCGCTTACAAAGTTAAAACCAACAGACCTGGGATTGTGTCTGTAAGAAATAATGGGAATGTAAGGCTGTGTGTACTGACAAAAAAGATCCATCCAATTCAGCACCCTGATTCCTATCACAGGTCCATAATGTCTTACTGTAGAGCGAAAAAATGGGAAATGTGGCACAGCAATAGTCATAGGGAGCCTTCATGGCTGGCTTTGTTGGGACAAGGCAGATTTCAGCCTTGGTTATAAAATACTGGCAGCATAACCTGAGCTGCCCAGATGTTCAGAGCCCATGTTCATTACTTGTGCATATCTGCCAGGGGGTTGTGGCTGCAGGCCACAAATACATTGTTCCTGAATTCTGTGTTAACTTGAACTCAGATTTTTCAAGAAGAGGTTGCTAGTGTATGTGATCAAACAAAACAAACACTAACTCTATGTAAAACCTCAGGTCATCAGCAGTGTATGCTCTAGATAATCTACGGAGTCTTCAGCACAGACTTGATGTGCTTAAGGACTGTGTCCCAAAATAAGGTCTAGCGAGCAGCTTTGTGTGAGTACACTCAGCCTAGAAAATTTTGAGAGAGGAATGTGCCCACAAAATAAGACAAATTGTAATAGCACTTGTAATAACTCTAGGAATTAATCTCATTATTTGAAGTTACTACTATTTTGTAAATATAAACCATAGTAGATTGTATGAAGTATAATATGTAAAATTAGGGAGACTGATGGAAAACTTTTCTGAAAACGGAAAAAAACAGTGTTTATTTCTCCTCTGTAGGCTTTTTGCCATATAGTTATTTTATATTACAACTCTTAGGTGACCAGTCATGTTTTCAAGACTAGCACATTTTTTCTCACTTGTTTAGGTCACAGATAAGGACTAAACTGGATTAGCAGTGCTTTCTAAAAACAAAGAAACATAAAGTAAGAGCAATGATGTTTACATCAGACAGAATCGCTAGGTTTTGATTTTTCTGTGGAATTAATTTGTAAATATAGTTATGGCAAATAGATATATTCAAAGCAACTTGTCAGTTGAGTGAGCATTTCCAGGAAAACAATTTCTAATGTTTCCTAAAAATGATGCTTTGACCCCAGCTTGCCACCCTCTTTTGCAGCTGAAGGAGTAACTGACTACATGTCCAAGCATTCCCAAGTGGAACAGAAGATTCAGTGGAGTGCAGTTTTAGAGCAGGCGATCAGTTTTCACTTGTGATATAGCAAAGTCAGAAGTTTCAAAGAGAAAATTTAAACTGTCGGTGTGCACAGGGTTTTTTTGTAATATATGTATGTAGAGAAGGTTAAAGCCCAGCTTTGAAATTTGTTCACTTCTTTGTCTGGTTCATATGCTTAGTGCTATGTGCTTCAGGTTTTGATTTGATTGTACAAAAGGGAATGTGTTGAGTGGGAGGAAGAAAGGACACTTGATCTCTACTTGGTTTTAACCTGAAAAAACTTCCATAAGACAATATAATATGGAAGTCTAGGACACGTTTATCATTATGTGACTTTTGAAGGCATTGACTTCCTGAGAATTAACAGAAGAATGAGCTGTATTTTTACCCAGGTCATCAAGGAATGATCAATAACAACAAAGAATTTTTTTCCAGATGCTGAAGGCAAATAAGTTAGCTTCCTGTTTCAAAAGATCTATCAGTGTTTCGGATTCTATTTCACTCCTGTTAGAGGCATCTCTCTTCTATCAGGGCAGCTCCTTAATTGATTTGTTTTTCCTCTCTCCCACATTGTACTCATCAGCTCTCCTGAGGTTTGTGCTTATTTATTTAAACTACCCAAGAATAAAATATTAGGTTCTGAATGAGAAGATAGAAATCACTGTATTTGAGGATGCTTCTTTGAGGTGTAACGTTGTAGGACTGTTAAAACATGGAAGCTGGTGCATCAAGCAGATGTTGATTTGACAGCTTATGTCTGTGACTACAGAAACCCAGTGGATATAAAAGATAACGACTTCACGAAACTTTAGAACTATACAAAGATGAGATCTTGTTCATTTTTTCATCAGCAGGATACACGTAACAGGTGTATGCAAACTGTACCATGCTTTTAGAGAGTATACTTCTCTACTTTTTTAACAATAAAGATTTAATAACACAGTTGCTAGTCTTTTACTGGATTTTTATTTTAAATGTTTATTGAGGAAAATCATTAAAACACCTTATCTTTAAAACCAGTTCTTTACAAGGATCGATTTAGATTTTAAGTTCAGTTTTGCCCTGAAA
The DNA here is from genome assembly GCA_910950805.1 of Acrocephalus scirpaceus scirpaceus. Classification (NCBI taxonomy): domain Eukaryota; kingdom Metazoa; phylum Chordata; class Aves; order Passeriformes; family Sylviidae; genus Acrocephalus; species Acrocephalus scirpaceus. The sequence goes on along the minus strand of OU383773.1, from coordinate 40,840,263 downwards.
CTAGTGTGATGCAGAACAAGTATATTGAATAAGATGGTGTTTTGGTGGTTATCTATGCAAGCCACAAAACATGGATTTAGTGGGGAGATAGAATGAGCACTGGGACGTGATATGGTTTCTGTCCCCATGAATGTTAGGTTTTGAGCCACTCATAGTGACAGATGAAACTTTACTCATTTATATATAAATCCATGTTATTTTCCTACATTTATCCAGATAAAATCACTTTCTGTGCTCTATTCTTCATACCTTCAGATACTTACGAAAAGATGATGGCCAATGATGGACAGCTATCTGTTAAGTTATACTTAAAGAGTGTGAGATTTTTTTTTCAGTACAAGTGAACATCTTAGTTAAACATAATGCTGGAATTGGTCTGTAAAATGTGAAGTTCTTTATTGGTTTGTGTTATTTGAATATATTCAGTATTAATTGAATTATCCAAGCCGTAAGTTCCTTACAAACTAGTTTATTCTAAAAAATTCAGTCCTTCACACCTGAGCATATATATATATATATATATCTAATCAAAGCTAAGAAATGTAACAAAACTTGTTCCTTGCATGCACACAAAGTGCAGTTCCTTGCATGCACACAAATTTCTTTATGGTATTCTTAACTTTCAAGCAAAAATAATGGGAATTAATGAGAGTCATCATTCAAGCCTACATAACTCTATAAATGGGTTTATTATTTCTATTAGTAAAATAATGCTTTATTTGGCCCTTTATTTTTTCTTATGTGCACTTGTTTATATTTATGAAGCTTGAACTAAAAGTGTGTGACTAAAGGTGATTAATTTGGAGAAAGGGCTTTTATGTCTATATGCTAAATGAGACTTAAAGCATACTGAGACAGTAAATTATGAGAAGGGGAAGAAGAAAATAGTCCTTAACTGTAGAACCAGTGGAATTTTATCTTGAGCTTTTCACTAAATTAGTGCTCCCTTTCTATTCATTTGTTGCTTTTGTCCAATATTTGAGTTCTACCTTCCCAATGTGTTTTCAATACCCGCCTCTCTCATTTTCAGTCAAACCACCAGAAAATTCTTTTTTCCATCCAACTTGTTCAGAAAAGGGCACCATCAGTGTGGAATTAGTTGCCTATTGATTGTAAAATAAGGATGTTTTCTGTTTTTCTGCAAGAATCTGGAACTTGGTTATGTAGTGAGAAAAAGGTCTATGCATAAAAGTTGCTTTATCTTTTGTAGAAAGATGGGTAGGCAGGGGTTGTTGAGTGAAAATGGGGGCTCTCATCATTAAGACACCTGAGTACTGTCTCAAAAAATGTAGTTCTCTCTTTTCTCTGTCACAGTCTAGCATTGAGCCTATCACTCAGACTCGATATTTTGGAGATGATTGCTCATCTCCCTGACAAAGTTTGAATCCCTGAGCCAAAGCACAAGCAGAATTTGGCTTTTTCTTTTTTGTGTTTCTTTTTGTCCCCCCAAGTAAATATTGTCAGAACACCTTAGAATAAAGTAGAGCAGGCTAATTGGGTCTGATAAAAAGAAGCTATGCTGCAAGTACATGCTACAGACAGATATGTCCCCTTTTGTGTTGATGATTGGTTTGGTTTTCATGGGGCTAATTGCAGAAAGATATTCAACTTGCATACAGTATTATCTTTGATGTCCTCTGCAGTCAGTGAGGACTTAAGGCCAGAAGGCCCTTTAGACCATCTATGTGAAATTTCTGTAACAGATGACTTCATCTCCTTCCTCTGTAAAAAAATATCGAAAAGCTAAATGGGTTAATTCAGTTGGTTAAGTTAAATATACTTAAATCTGGCCTCCTAAGCAGTAAGGTTTTGTTTCCTTTTTCTACGGTCTTCTGATCCTAATGCAGGATAATACCCAACTTTTCATTCATTATAGGCTTTCCCTTGGGGCTGTAAACTGTGTTAGTAGGTGAATGTTGCTAAGGGATTGTAAAGTTGAAGCAGAAAGAGTTTAGGCACAGCACTGAACTACTATGGTGTAAGCTAAGGTTTGTTATCTGAGTGACAATAACTAATCAAGTTATGTTTTTAAATGTATGTTATATTTTGCTTCCTTTTATATTAAATCTTGGAAGGTGTTTGGGTGGCTACGCCTCATGATTGACTTCAGTAGTCTTTGCTGGGAATGCTCAGCTGTTCCTTTTGTTTGAGCCACAACAGCAGCTTGGCCATGTTTTAAGAGGATTGGAAAATTGATCTGGCATCATTAAAAACAACCAAACAAAAAACTCTGGCTCAGAAATGTTTGTTTGGTTGAAGTAGTTCCTCAGCCTGTTTCCATGCGTGGCCATAGATGTACTTGCCAGGATGACAAAGCAGGTGTGGAACGTTATTGGAGCTGTTGAGCTTCTGAGTGATGTTCACAAAACCAGCTTCAGTGAGCAAGCCCTGAGACTGGGGGAAAACCTCTGTATCCTGACAGCGTTTGTGTTGGTTTTTCCTGTAATGTTTCTTTGAATGGTGTGATATTTAACGTTTAGGAGACTGTCTGTTCCTTGTCACTTTCAACTGTGGCTGCTAGGGCTCTCTTCTCTACAGCTTAAACAACTTTAAGTGCCACAAGCTTTGCTTGCCACCACTGTCTACTCCAGGAAACCGCTCATTCTTCCTCCTTTGCACCCACACCGGTTTCTGTCACTGAGTGAACGCTCATTAAGGAAGCTTGCCTAGCTGAAGGTTGCCCACTGCTTTTACAGAAATAGTTTCTGGCAATTTATTGACTGGCCAAGGTTGAAATCCAAGAGGTGCCACTTCAAGGGAAGAAACAAATATATGGCATGTTTGAAGAGAGACAAGAGAAAATGGGTTAGATGTGGGGGGATGGTTGCAGCAATGACTTGGCTCTGTTAAAAAAAAAAAATTCTGTCAAACTGCAAGCCTAATTTTCAGCTGGATCAACTCGCTGGACAGACTTGCAGTGTGACTGCACAGCTTCTTGCCCATGGCTTGAGCTGACTCAGAGCCGTGTCCGCAGACTCCACCTTGAGGTCACGCAGCCTGTGCGGGATGGGCTGAGGAGCAGCGCTCCTGGGGGAAAAGGATTGCAGCGGCTGGCGGGCGTGCACTGTCAGAGCAGAAGATGTGCTGGATGTTTTAGTGGCTGGTTACCCTACCATTTCTGGTGAAAATGACCCACTTGTGCTTGCAAGAATTTGGGATTCCAGTTACTTCTCAGTGTTGCGAAATGTGACAATATGATTCCGTGAATTTTACTTTCTTCACAACAGTTGCAAAGCGTGGTGAAACTTATTACCTTTAGTGTACTATGCAAGTAATGACAATTCTGCAGCAGTGTAAGGTTGTATTTTCTATGTCGACCTTGATTACTGTAACATGCTCTGAGGCTGCTGTGCAAATTTGAAGATGCAGGTGACATACAAGTGTAGTTAAAAAGTATAATTAGTTTCTAAGGGTTCTGGTTATTCACTGAGTGGGCAGTGGGCAGGGAGTGGGATGAGACAGGATGTCTCCTTGTAGCTGAGCTCGCTTTAAGCTGCATTTCATTTGAAATGCTGATATTCATAAAGATTATTTTTAGCCCCTCCAATGGAATTAAAGTTCAGAGTATAAGTTCTGTCTGTACCTTTTGGGTAGAAAAACTTAGGCTTTAATTTACTTTTGGTTTCAGTTTCACGGAGCAGGAACAAATTATTTTCGTTTTGAGTGTGTTTACGTGAAGGTGGGAAAACTGATAAGGAAAGTAAACTGCGTTGCTCTCTTAAGTCCTTCCAATATATAAATAAAAAAGTGGTTAGGAAGGAAAAATACCTATTAATACTAAAGACTACAAGGCCAGTGCTGTTTTATGGAAGTATTGGAGAATATAAAGATAGGAATTGAGTGAGAGTTTAGAAAGCAAGCTGAGTGCTTTAAGTGCTCCATATCCAGTGTTCTCAGCTCTTTTTGTGCGTGTAAGCCCCTTATTTTGCTTATATGAAGTAAAAATATTCTCTCAATTATTTAGGTATAGGTAATAATTAAGAAATTTATTTTTTCTTTATGGTAAATATTATTATAAAATACTAGACTATGTATTCAGCATTTTAAAGGCAATTTTATTAAAAAGATTTAATATCCTTATTAGAAATTCTGCATTTGTATGCAGTTTGGAAATATAAAATAGCTTAAAATATTGGTTATCCAGGGGTGTAGCACACAAAAATTAAAATTGCCTGAATGTACATTCGGATGACTCATTGTTTTAACAGGTGCATGTAGCAATAAGTTTTAAAGCTATACTTATATATAGCTTCTAAACCAGTACAATTTAATAGTATTTCCAGCCATTGACATTGGTCCTTCATTTAGTTAAAAAATCCAAAACCAACAAATTATTAAATTAATAATTTGAAAGTAGAAAATGAGATTACATTCTGAAAAAAATTCCATTGGTCATTGTCTAGAAACGCAGTCCAGTATATTCAAATTTATTTACTTGCCAACAAAGTATTTAAAACAAACCCCAAAACAAACAGTGAAAACTTTTGACTACTTATGTGAAAATTACTAAGTCAAATAAACTTTCAGTGTGCCAGTTTTTATTGAGTGCCCCACTTCAGCAAGAGGAGAATGAAATTATATAATTGTCCATTATTATTGGCCCTTCCACTCTTCCTCTTCCGACATAGTTTTAACAGCCAACCTGGCCTAGACCCTAGGTTCATTACACACAGAAAACAAGGAATAAAACACTCTGGGTTTGATTTTTCACAAGATAAAAGTAAATAAATAAAGTATACACTTAAGGATAGAAGGTTGCCTCAGAAAGTTCTGTCAGGTCTATATTTTCTTTTTTTAGATGTAAGGCATGTTTTCCTTATACTTATGTGGCAGAGTAGTCTTTCTCTGAATGTCTAGATGTGAAGAAACTATGCACTATTATTTCAGAGTGATTACATTAGATGATGATTATTGACATTTTCTTGGAATTACTAATATGTGTAGGTCATTCATCATGTTTTTCTGAGAAAAAGCAATTGTGTTGTCTTCTGTTTTACTCTTCTGACAAAAGTGAAATGATATATAAGATCACTTCCATGAAAACAATCAGCACTGATAGTTATCGTTGCTTATTTCAATGTTCTACCTATACTGGCTTTGTCAAAAGTACAAAATTACTCTAAAGGGATGATTTCCTAAAAACAATGTAATACAAATTTTACTGAAAATATAAAGAATGCATTTTTGTCTCAAAGTTATAGTACTTTCAAATAAAAGCTACTCAGGTGTTTTTTAATTCCTACAATGAAAAGTCATTAGGTATAGGTTTGAAACTGTCATAGTGCAGTAAGACAGAGTTGAATATTTTCAAATGTATGAAGATTCAGAGAAGATGCCATGAACAGTGTAGTGGCTATTAGTTGTCACAAAATAAAGACCATTCATAGTAGATTATATAGACATTAATCATAAACCTTCTATCCATGGGGTTAAGAACAATATGAAAATTCTCTTACCTATTGAGAAAAAAAAATGCCAGTAATGACATGTGTGTACTAGATAGGAACATTAATAGTTGAGACAGAAATGCTGAAAAAAATATTATTCTATGGTTTTGTAAAAAACATGCTCTGAGTCAGACTACTGTTGTTTTCTGGCCAAAATCTGGATGTTTTGTTCTCAATTTACAGTGACTTACAAATAAATATTTCTTTATTCTGATAGAAGCAAACAAATGTAAGTTTTTCTTTAGTCTACAGCAGACAGGATTTAAAATAAACAAACAAAAGACTGCAACCAACTGAAGATATCTAAGGTATTGTGGTTTGTATTTTGTTTTGTGTTAGTTGTAATTGTTTAGAAGTGCAAATTAGGTTGGATAGGCCAGGATGTAACATAAGTACTAGACTGGACAGATTGATGTTGATTGCTAAAAGAACTGTAAAAGGTTGAAATTGAGAACTGCTTAGCAGAAAATTAAAGAAAGCAGAGTCACTGCTTGCCCAAGTGTTCATGACAATTTTAACTGATCTGTACTTCTTTATTCTGTGGCTGAAAGTTCTCATTGACAAAGATACTCATGTAGGTATAGTAAGCTTTTGTAAAGCACCTGATGCAGTACTGCACAGTATTCTGATTTCTGAAATCTATCTCCTTACTAAGTCAACATGGTTCATATCAAATGGATTTCAAACTGGTTGACTGACAGATCATAAAGCAATAATACATTAAGGATATTCATGTTGGATTTTATAGAAATTTTTTACAGCCCATTGCTTTGAGGATTTGGATAATGATCTGGAGGAAAATGAAATGTAATCTCTGGTAAAATGCATATGTGCAAAAATGGATGGATTAATAGGTGTGAGGGATGGTCTGTACCTAGTTAATGGGCATGATTTGAACATGTGTTAATACAGCTGAAGATACCTGTCCTGACAGTAGGGTCATACATGCAGAATGGAGAGTAGTGCTTTGGAAGGGAGTAATTTGGTGGTAAAATACAGCAGCTAAAATGCATATTGAAGTCTCTTGGTGTGGGTGTTGGGGATCTCAAGTGGAGTTAGGTGTGCTGTTACCTTGCTATGTAGCTTTTAGTGAGATGTTAGAAAATAGCATCTTATTTGAGCTTAAAGTGAAAAAAACCCCAAAACCTAGGTGAACTTAAAAAGATCCAGAAAAACATATCAAGGACAATTAAAAGCCTTAAAAACAAATAAGTCAACAAACCCTGGTGTACAGCAGGAGCCCGAAGAAGCTCACTCTGTGTAGTATTTAGCAAAGGTGACTGATGGCCTTTAAGTACTTATATGGGGCAAAGATTTTAGACAAAGTAGTCCTTTAGGTACACTAGAGTTTGGATGACAAAATGTAGGAGCTCAAAGCTGAACTTAGGTGTATTACTTCTAGAAATAGAATAAATTTAAAATTGAAGTCATTTATCTATCAGAACAGCTTATTTAAGGATGTTCTCGATACATCAGGAAAAAAAAAAGCTGTGAATTTTTCTAAAAAAATGCCTTTAGTTCTAGCACAATATGATGATCTGATGCAGAAATTTTGGAGTGAAATTCTCACAGGAAGGCAGACTAAGTAATTGTTACTTACACAGGTCATCTACAGAATCTGGTTTGAAAAGTGTTTTCAGCATCAAAGGCACACTGTGCTCCTGTAATGTGCTGTGTTGTAATGTGCGCCTGTGTTTTTGATGGGAAGGCTGAAAAAAGAGGAGGAAAGGGAAGGTTGGGGATGTAATGAGAGGCTATAATAAAGAGGGGTTTAAATTTTATTTTACATGTAGAGAAGAACTAAGTATGAGATTTATTATATGAAACTATGTGATCATCCAAGCAACACGTTCATCTTCCATACGGCATTTTGAAAGATTTTTGCATGCTAATCGTGTGAATTAGCAACCAGCTGGGAACAATGCCCTGCTATTTGTTAAAGGAGAGACAATAAAGTTCTTCTAGACAGGAAAGAATCTACATTGTTAAGAGATGACCTGAAAGTTCAGCTCATTGAAAAGGCAAATATTTTGACCAGGAGAATAATTCTTCCTGTGGAGCAGTATGAGTTGCCATGCTAAAGCTGTACAGCTATTTTTAACCATGTCACAGCTATTGAGCTTAGTCTTCAATTTAGTTCATAAACAGTGTAAAAAAGACTAAGTAGTTCTTTCTTTTTGATGAATGTAGAGGTGAGTACGTCAGAATCCCCCTTGAATCCCCCTTTATTGCAGTTTTTGTTTATTTTGTTCAATTTCTGCATTGGTTTTAACAGTTTGGATGTAGATTTTTGTCACTACTTGTCACTATCTGCCACATTCTGTTTTGTTAAACTCCAGAAACGCTATTGCACTGGAGTGACTGTGGCCAAAAGATGAAGTTGCATGTGAAATGGAGGTAGTTATGGTCTAGGTGGAAAGAAGTGGAGCGTCTGTATAAAATCCTACTTCCTTTCTAATGACACAGTTTTTCAAAAGTTTGTTTTTGAACACTTCTGTGATTTAAAAAGTTTTATTCCAGTTTTGTCTTGTGGCAATTGTACAGCAGAATTTGAGTTCAATATGTCACTTTTGAGCTTGCCTAGAGTCTTTTGGATGCTGGACTTGAGCATCTAAAGTCTTTATCAGAAGGTTTTGGTTTCCTGAATTCTAGGTTTTGCTGTTTTAACTGCTGATTTTTTTATTTGGTTGGTTTTTTACTATGAAAAAGGTCTCTGAATTACTTCAGTGCTTTCCAACAGTAAAATTGTTGCCTAAATTATGTCTGCAAGTTAAGGTTCTTCACAAGATATGTTTGTAATATAATTAGTATCTTACTGAAAAATATTTGTAGGAATGAAATGCTGTTTTTAAGACCTACACGTATTGTAGATTTAACATACCTCATTTTTCAAATACATTAGACTGGAAAATGATACATCAAGGTAAATATATTTTAACTTCAAAAATTGATATCACGGACAGGCTTATGTATCTTTGTAGGTAGTTTTTTGTGGCAATCTCTGAATGTTATTTTGTGATATAACACTTGAGACTGTGTGTTGTGTATTTAGATTCTATATGATTTCTTTGAGACATGCTGCAGGTTTTATGCTCAATCTGTATGTACATGAGTGTGTACTGCATTTTTTGGGGAAGAAAACAAGCATCTTACCTCTTTAATTATCATTTCTTGCAATGTGGGAAACGTGTAAGAAAATATGACCCAAACAGGAGAAAAAACTATGAATTGCACAGAATGCGGAGCCCAATGAATTTTGTTCTTTTCACTTTCGCAGTTAGTGAATTTACTCACTGTATCTATCAAAATGGTGAAATTGGGTCAGGCCTAATCTTCTCCTTCTTCTTTCCACCACTTCCCCACTCCAGTGCTAATGTTTGTGGGACAATAGGAAGCAGGTATGATGTACTGAATTTCTGATAACTTGATGATTTGGTGGCAGGCTGAGAATAGACCAGACTACCTTTGAATATTATTCATGGAAATGAACTAGAAAGTGTAACCAAACACACAAACATTACTTATGTTAGGGCACATTTTGATAGTGCGCTCTAACTTTTTAAATAACTACTTTGACAAAAACCATTTGACTGACCAAAAAAAAGTGATAAGTGATAAATATAAGTGAAATTATGCTGAGTCAAATTTAGGTTAGTCCCTTGTTTACATATACTAGATAAATCTAGTGAAACTCAAGGGCTATGCCTAAGCATCTTTCTTTTTCTTTATAGATTTTGTACTGCATTGTAAAAATACTGCTATTTACGTCACAAATTGAAACACTTTTGATTGAGGAATTGCCAGATTAAGGGTTGCCTGTGTGTTCTTAATTTTTTTTATATCTCTCTAATTTATGCACAGACTGGATCATAGGTATTGTGGTCAGAGAAGAAAACCATTTGCAGTCATAGTTGACAGAACTAGAAGGTTCACAGATTAGCACAGCTAATCTAGCTTTTTGGATTAATTTAGTGGGAAGGGGTTCTTCCCCTTTGATGCTCCCAGAGGAGCTGCATAAGCCATGAGCAAAAACCTGCCATGCTTACGTTCGCCTGTTTGTCCTTATTCTCGAGGACTAGAGATTCCCCACATATTTCCGAGGCAATGTATGTTGATACCATGCCCTTTCCTCATCTCCTCAGTTGTGTATTCCCTCTACCAACATGTGTAGTCAGGATTCCATACAGAGACATCTTAGAGAGTTTATCTAGCTGAAAACTCTCCCTCATAACACCCAATTATTTTTTCTTTTTTTCCTGTCATGTTTTGCTTAATAGGGTTAGTTTGAGGCCAGATTTTCTTCCACAAACAGGTTCAGTTTAAATTTTGGCAATCCCATGTGTATTACTTTAAAGAGCTGTGAAAAAGCATCCTTGGACTATTAGTCTGCTGAGTTTCAGAAGCTGCTGACAACTTTGGAGGTGGTATAACTTTTAAACTGCTGTTATAAGGAAACTTTATATTTGCCATTTTTTCTCTACCAACTCCCTTATAATTAAATATGTTTAAAGTGGCATGAAAATTGCATTAAAGGTATAATAACTTCTTAGTAGAAATACCAATTTTTTGTATTGGTTGCAAGCATCTAGAGTGAATATTTTAAGTTAAAAACTGGAGCTGTATCTACTTAGAACAAAAATGCAAAGCCCAAGGTCTCAATTTTGAAGTTAAGAAAACTTCCTACAAATTTGGCTTAAGACTGCATGTTGTTTTATCACAAGAGAGCAGAGTCAAAGTTTGTTTCTCTTACAGCATTTGCTCTTTACTCTTGGTTTTTCAAAAATTTTCTTAAATTAGATAGCATATGAGGATCTGATGATCTTGTTGACTTTTTTTTCCCCTTTGCATAGTGAGAAAATTTATGGAGTGGGGGACTACTTCTAAGTAGCATTGCCATGTTTCAAACAATCAATGTTGTGATCCAGCTGTATTGTTAAGGAGTTGGGAGTTTTTTCCATACTATCAGACCTGTAATTCATAATAATGATTTTATTTTTCTTTGTCCACATGGGTTGCAGTTGGTGTGCTCAACTTCATGTTCATGGGATCAATTTTGTGTGCTCTTGCATGCTTCCTAGAAGCCATTGCTTCTTGCCTTTCGCCACTTAACTTAAGAGTACCTGTTTTTAAGAGAGTAATATATTTCCTGTCCATATAGCTTCTCTTGGTGTCTCCTACCAGGCTTACAAAACAGCAGCAACTTGCCTACAATACATATATTTAACTTCCTTCTTCAGCAGTAGCTTTGTCCATGGAAGAGCAAGTCTGCCCCAGAGCATTCATGACTGCTCTCTACCTGGGGTTAGTCCCCTCTCTGGTCTGCTGGCTGAGCTGCTCATGGGAGCTCTCCTTAATCCAATTCAGTCAAATTGAGCCATGTTAGGAAAGATTTGTTATTTAAATTACTTAAGCTGATCTAGCTTATTTTGACTGACATGTTTAGGGAGTTCTTATATATGCAGCTCAGCCAGAAGATTTGAGAAGTGGTAACCGTCAGCAGGATGTGATGATAAGCTGGGGTAGTGGGTGGCAAAGAGCAGGTCTTTCCCAGCTATGCTCAAACTGGTTGGTGTGTACTCATCTACAGCCTGAAATTTGGGAACCTGGCTTTTCTTCATGGAGCACTCTGAAGTTTTCTGGGCCATTAAAAAGGAAAGTCTGCCTGTGCCAGTTCCTCTCTCAGTGCTCCCATTAGCCACAATTTCACCAAGAACCACCTAGAGCATATTGGCCAAGAGGCTTTGATTGTCCACTCCAGAATGACTCCTGCCAGCATTATTTCATAGTTGAACTAAAGTGCAGGTCTCCCTCTGCTGCCTACTTTGTAAAAGCACAAGATTTTATAATTGGCCTGAGCAACTGAAAACCAACTGTATGAAAAGAGAAAGGTCTCTTTGTTGTCCTGGTAATAGCAGTTCTGGGACTGCTGACAGTAGTGTTAGACAGTAGACTAGTTTTTTCCTTGTGGTACATAGTGCTAATATGCACATACATTGAGAACTCTGTAGTCACTGTCAGCTGCAGCAGTGCTCATCCTGTGCACCTCTTCTAACAGCAAAATCTTCTTTTTGGGAGGTGTGTTTTGTAGTGTGTGGCTATATGGGTAATGGATATTTGGATGTAGATGCATATATGGGAATAAAACCAGAAAATTTCCATCAGTTTCTAACCTTTTTAACTTTCTTACCAACTCCTTTTAGCTGTTCATTTTTGGGAATTAGTTGACCATACAAACATTGATCTTTCTAATACAATCAGAATTTTCTGCTTTGGTGGATCTTAATCTAATTTAAAACACTTACCCCACAGTTGGAAAGGCTCAGACATCGGTATATTGAGAGGAGCACACCACCACACATCTTCAACAAATACTAAAAACTGATGTCATCACTGTGGAAGGAATTTTTCATTTACATCACCTTCCACTTCAGGCCCTCTGCCCCTTTCAGAGAACCACATTTTGCATTATCGGTCCTACCACTCGGGGCTATCTGTGTGTAAATTTTCCCATTCATATTCCCAAGAACACACAACACAAATATTTCTCTGAAAGATCCTGGTTATGCCATACATCAAAAGAACTCCATGCCTTTTGGACTTGGTACCTTTTGGCTGTACCTTGCTGACACAGAGGATACTTTGACAACGCCTGCTATCAGCAGGGGTTTCTCAAACAAACACAAGTGATGTGTATGACTCAGTCCAGCAAGTTGCTGTTTCCTGATGTCAGCCTGCTCTAAAAATGACTCAAACAATTTTTTAGGAATACAGTTCTGGAGGAATTCTGGTTAATGTTTCAGACACGTGATTTTTTCATCCTTTGTTGTGAACCAACATGTGTCTAAACCCTTCCTTGGTATGAGAAACAAAGCAACATAAAAGAACTAGTTTGGACTGCCCAGCATGAGCAAGGTCAGGCATGATGCTTAAAAATGATAAGCTGAAGGCAGCCCCCCATCAGGTCACCTGTCTGATACAGTCTTACAGCCCAGCCTAATCCTGCATTTGAAGCTTGTCTGGGCGTATCTCTGGGGACAACGTCCAGCACAACAGTCTGCTTGGCTGAGGCTTAGGGTGCTTAGTTCTAAAGTGGAGGGACAAGGAACCGTGTGGAGCAGAAGTTCATTGTGGGGAGTCCAGTCTTCTTGGGATGTTCATTGCTGTCTATGTGGGGAACAAGCTGGCAGCCCTGGAAAGAAGCCAGGTGATCTTTTGACTTGCTCTTTGGAAATCTGCAGAGGATGATGATGATGATCAGGTCCTTCGGGGGTTTGTGTGGGGGCTGGGGTGATGTCAGCCTTTAGTGTCCCTGTATTTCTCTACTCCCTTTATGTAAAACTAGTGTTTCTCCTGACTGTTAGGCCATAGTTTTCATGTGTATTAAGTCAATGGTGCAGTGGAAATGGAGGGAGGAGACAGCATTTGTTTTTTGGGAATTTTATTCCAGGGCTGCTTCCAGTGTGCTGGCTTATCTGTTTTTATGGCTGGATGTGAACCAGGTCCAGAAATTCAGCTAAAATATAAATATTATCCTTCTCAGCAGAATTAGTTCTATGAATGAGTACAGTACTCATCTGTTCAACCACTATGGCAGTGTCCTTTTTTTTACTTTAATAATTTAAAAAAAAAAAAAAGGGAAGCAAGGAAGAGCAGGTAGCAGGTCATCCAGTGGGGAATGCTTTTCTGCAAGCTGCCATTAAAGGGCTTCTGTTCATTCCCAGTAGAATGAATTCTCAGCTTGAGCATCTGGATGTAACTGGTCCTTGTGTGTCCTCTTGTCACATATTTTTCAAAGTTCTTTCATAGAAAACAAAACAAAGTGTTAAAGAAACCCTTTCACACTTTCCTCATTTGCTTTCAAAAGGAATAAATTGGCCTCAAAATGCTTTGTAATTGTGTTGTTCTCCAAGGCAGGTCAGTGACCTCCTCTAAGAGCAAATCAGAGTACTAGATTACATCCTCACTGCTAGCACTTAGTACCTCCTTAAATTCTGCCCTTGAGTTTAAACATCCTCTGAAAGAAATACTATCTGTGTCCTAGTGGTAGCAGATGTACACGGAGAGGTGGCAAAAGATTGCATGGAGAGCTCTCCGTTTTCCAGTGGTATAAATAATTGTTTTGTCCTGGCAGCAGCTCAGACAAGTTATAGGGCTTTTGAACCTTACTCTTCCATTTCCTTCCCAAGAAAACTTCATTTCTTCAAGTAATTGCTTTAAGAATTTCTTTGTTTATAAGCTTCCAAAGTGTCTTGGAATCGGAGAAACCCTCTCTAGAATACTGTGTTCTCAAAATGCACTCATAGCTGTGAAGGAATATTGCTCAAAAAAGCTTCATAATAAAATAAAGAAGGTACAAAAGATTGATGGAAGGTATCCAAATCTCTGTCAGAGCTAGAATATGGTAAAGTTTAATGAAATGTAATTGTCCATCTGCCTGTTTATACCCACACTAGATCCTTAAACTGGGAGTCACAGTAAGGATTGCACTGCAAGACAAATAATGAAAACTATTCTTCTATGTTGAGAATTCAAATTCAGACTTTAAAATGGCTGCTAGGGTGGAAGGAGGTGTTGAGAATATATTGCACAACCGTTATGATACCTCAGAATATCCAAAAGCTTTTCTTGAGAAAAAACACCAGCACAACACCTTTCCGGAAGGCAATACTTAAAGAAGGTGATAATTTCAATGCTGTCCAGTTTCACTGTGTAGAAATAATTCTTGTTTAGCCTGAGAGAAAAAATAAGTGGTGGCGCATTTCTGTTTCTCAAAATGGCCCTTTTCCTAATTTTTTTTTTTCAGAATTGCTTAAATTATTTTTAGACACATCTTGAGCAGATGAGTTTTGTGTAGACTTCAGTGAAATTTGAGTGTTGTTTGTAGTCTGAGCCTATCTGCTAGACCACAATCTTCACTGGAGCTTAAGTATATATTCGATCCTTTGTGAGAGTACTGACTGACTGTAGCCAGGAACTTGTGTCTCAAAACACTGAGCCATGGAGCATCAGCCAGGCAACTGCTAAGCTCATGGTGCTGTAGCCCACTTCTTCATCCACAGTGTTTTCCCAGCTTTTCTGTTTGGCTATTTTACTCCCACCTTCCACTCCAAGTCACTTGTAAATATGTTATTGCGTGGAGTCCTAAAAAGTCACCTGCTTGTCTCTTTGATGACACTACTGCTGTGCTTTCTATGTGCAACCTTCATACCCTTTGTGCTATCCTAATCCTCACCTTCTTTTCACTTGGCTTCTTTCACAGACACTGTTCCCTCTTCTCTTCTGCTTGAATCCTTATTCTTGAGCAGTATTTCCTTAAGCCCCTATTAAAAAAAAAAATACCATCTATTCTTCCACCTTAAGAACTGAACACAGCAAGGGATTTGGAGTTGTCTTTAATGTTCTTTTTCTGAGTGTACAGTACTGTTCCTTTCTGTTGACCCTCTTGTCCTCTTTACTCTTTTCATTCTCTTACTGTATTTTCAATCTTTTTGAATCAACGATGTAACTAAGTGCTTACCAGCAGGATTTCAAGTTGTCAGGTGCCAAGCTGAGCATTTTGTTAGATTCCCTCTGGTGTCACAGGACGATCTGGTTCTTCTGAGTTGATGCATTAGTGTTGATGGCAGTCAGCAAAATCTCTCTCAAACTGCATTGGTGTGATTGAACCACAACACTAAGTATAAAACTAGGTATTTAAAATTGATACAAATTAGAATAAAGTAAATGCTGGTGTCTTGCTAAGTAGTAGGATGTCCAGTTCTGTTTTCTAAAAGAATATAAAGACAATCTTGCAACTTTTACATATGTGGAAAATGCATACTCAAGCAAACCAGCCATTGTTTAGACTGAATATTTTTTTCCCAAACAATTTTAAGATATATTCAAAAAACGGTTTGTTTTCTCATATGTGAAAATGTACATACTTTTTAGGCCAGAATAAGTTACAGAGGTGTACATGTATTGGATACACTTCATAATAATATGTAAAAGAAGCATATGTTGATTCATGGATCTGAAAATGGTTATCTGAACAAATCCTCATGTACTCTGCTTGGGACTCCTCATGTTCCTTGACATACTTCGCTGTTCATTTCCTAGGTTTAAATAGCTGTCCTCAGCTGTTGTGCATTAGCAGATCCTCACTGCTAGTCTGAAAAATTGGCTGAAACTGTTATTTAAATTTAGAATTTGTTCTGAGTTTAATTTAGGCAATGTTTACTACTATAACTTCTCTTTCTCTAGAGAGAGGCTCAGGCAGTGAAGTAATAACATTTAACAGATCTAGTAACTCTTGTGTAGCTGTAAGAAAACTGAGTCTGAGGATTAAAAAGAATTATTCTTGACAGAACATTAATGATATGCTAAATAAGCAAAAATATACAGATTAATATAAAAATCAGAATATGTGATGATCTGATGAGGTGTATTTTTAGTAAGTATTTAACTTCATTGAAAAACTTACTCATAATATGATACATGTATTAAAGTCTGAACTCTTTATAATTTACCAGTGTATAGGAAACAGCAGAAAAATATAAAATACTGTGTGTTTTTCTGCCATAGAACCTACAGCACTGAATCAGTCATGGGCAGGTAAATTAAAGTACCTAATCCATTCATAGCAGTAGTGGCAAACCTTTTGTAGATGCACACCTTCTTCATTCCAGCTTATTCAGCTGTCAACAGAGTAACTTACTAAAAGCTAGGAAAACATTTTGCATTTCAGAAATCAATGTCTTATATATTCCTGTCTAAATAAAAGAATAGGTATGAGTTCAGATACTTTACTTCCAAAATCTTGAAGCATAGACACAGATCCAAGTTTAGCTCCCTGCTAAGGATTATGTTCTTAAAATGATTTGTAATAAAATAATACTAATTGAAGAAAAAAACCAAGTATTTAAGTGCATAACCTATTTTTAGTTAAATAATACTGAAATAAATAATCAGAAATGTAAGCTTCGTTAATTGTTTACAATTTTAGTTTACATCCTATTAAAATATAAATGAAACCCTGAATTTCCTAAATTCTTTAAGGATTAAGAACGATGCGTTTCCTGACTGAATAAAAAAGCAGTTAAATCTTTTCACACCTTTAACATCACACTGTGTTGTCCTGTTTAGAAAAACCTGCCAACTGTGCTTAAAAGATGGTATTTATCATTTTGATTATACAATACCAACCATCAAAAGTGGGCCTTTCCTTAAAATGTAGGATGCAGCTGCTGTTAAAATGTAAGATTCAATGTAAGCCAGCAGAAAACCTTGATTGAAATCAGGATTACATCTGTGGTGGTCTTAGATTGGTTGTTTGTGTTGTTTTTTTGTTTTTTAATTCCAGTGAATCTCTTCTGCTCCCATGCCTCTGAGTTTATTCATTCTTATCAAAGCACCTATCTGGTGGAGCAGGGAAGGGTATACCTGTAAAGAAGAACTGAACAAACTGAATCATAAAGGATTTGTTCCCAAAATGTAATGAAAGAGAAACAAAACTGGATCTTGACTCTTTGGTAGCTGCAGATATGGTTGAAAAAGAGTAAAAAGATTATTGAACTGAACCAGAGAAGCAGCTCTTACTGAATTGATTTGATTCATTCCCATTGTGTGTGTGTATCTTGGGAAGTTAAAAGGAGTAGGAAAGAAGGTGGGAACGAAATTGAGTTAAAGTAAATTTGATTAGTGGCTAGATGAAGAGAAGGATTGAGTGGGAAAAGTAAATTTAAAAAGCAGGTTGAGCAAGAGCTAGCTGAACTTTGTTCTAGCCTCTTTGCAGTACCTAAATTCTACTTCATTTTCTCCTTTAAAGCTGGCTTTCTATTTGGTGTGGTTTAGTTTATTTCTTATTCTCTGTCTGCAGTTGTTAGATTATGGGGAGGTTTTTTTTCTGATAACCAACCCTACAAAAAACCCCACGTAACTCAATTCGAGCTTAATTGAGAAAGCAAATGTGGAGTTAACTGCTCATCAAAGTGTAGGATGACTCATGAGTCAGGACACTCTTGGATTGAAAATGTCCTCACTAACAGGGGGCTGGACCCAGGTATCCAGACAATAGAAGATGGAGCTGAGTGCCTTCCAGGTGCATTTCAATTGCAGCTTTTAGTTTGATCTGAAGGGGGCTTTCTGAGGTTTCCCTTTTGACCCATCCTAAGCTGCAGTTTCCTGCCTTGTATGAGAGCTGCCGGTGAAGTCGTGAGGCACTTCGGAGGGCTGGTGAGTTTTATATCGTTTTTAAGAGTATGCGAGTATGGGGGGGATAAAAAAAAATCCCTAAATCCTCCCTCTAAGATCAGATGAACTCCAGTGCTACTCCTAAGGGAAGGGTCTGGGACACACTCGGGATGGAAACAGTAGGACTGTGAAATACTTTACTTGTCAGGAAACTTTCCTTATAGGAGAACCAGAGAAGTAGTAATGTGGTGTGGTGAAATGACTTTCTTCAAGGCTTTGACTTGATTTGCTGAATCGGTGGGAACATTGCAATAATGAAAAATGTGTTTAATATTCTATGGGCTCAGTTAGTAGAGGCCAGTTGATTGTGGGGAGGAAGAGAGGAAAAGAGCAGAGGGAAGATAAAACCAGACTGTAAGACATTGGTACAGTGGGACAAAATGTTCCAAAGGTATTTGCAAAAGAGCAGTTGTAATTGATCACTGAGTGGTGCCGTTTCTCAAGAGTCATAAGAACTGTGAAATGACGTCAAGGAGAAGGGAGAAATTGCAGTTCCAGGGAAGTGCTGTCTTCAGTGGGAACTATATCTGATGCCTGCAAAAGCCATCAAACCCAACAAAAAGGTCTCTGAGCTGCACCCAGCTATCCTTTTTAAAGACCCTTTTCTCTGTTTTGGTTTCATCTTCTAGTTACTGTTAAAGTTCTTCGTTTCAAAGTGAAACAAAACAACTTCATGATGCCTGTTAGCTGGCAGAAAAAAAATAATTAAAGGAAAATAACCCAGTTATTCCCCATAATTACTAGCTTTCCACTGATTCAAGTAATTAAAGTGATTTTTCAGAAGCTGTAATATCCTTATAATTGATATAAGTGGTGGGAAAAAGTAGTAGTGAAATTATGACGGCCTGTTTTAGTTACTGTTTATAATTTACTTGCAACATAACAGCTTACCTGTAAGCATCTTTAGACATTCATGCTGTTCCATCAGCCCTAAATGGAGCAGCTAAAATTAATGTTTTGTTGTCATAAGTTAGCAGAGGTGCCACAGAATGCACTTTTCCTGCACCTGGCTGCTCCTTCCTGCCCCTCTGCATGGCAGAGATTTTGATCAATAGTGATGCAACATGATACTGGAAACAAAGTTAAATTTAAAATATTTTTTGTTTGTTGTGACATTTTAAACCTGGCTCTGTTTCCCCAGCTAGTTTGTTGTGTAGCTAAAAAACCCTGTGCTAATGTTGGGGGGTGGTCTAAAGAGCACCAGCACCCATAGCAAAAGGAAGACTGTTTTAGATACCATTGTCTCCATTATCCTGGTACTTTTAACATATTCTTATGAAAATGTGTGTGGGGGTTGTGTTTTAATTTAGAAGGCAAGATTTTTGTCTTGCCACAGGTCTCTGGCATTGATATCCCAGGTATGTGATTGCGAATATCGCCTTGTGTTAGGTTGTGATTGAATTCCATCGAGGGTGTGAAGTGCTGAGACTGGGTGGAACACCTCACTTTTGGGGTCGGTAATCTGGGTCTGAGTGGTGACTTTCTGCTCCTGAAAGTGTTCTGTTTTCAGGTCCTCTGCTTTCCCTGATAGGAAGCTAATTAACCTTCAAACATTAGGGTCCTCATGAAAACATTTCAGTGAAGAGCTAGCTAATAATACCTAAAATTTTCAACATGGAATTTCTGACAAACACAAGCACAGAAGTTTCTAGTTCTTCCTTAAAAGTCTAGGTGTAGATTTGTTTTTTTGAAGAATTGGGGAGGAACCATGGAGGTCAGTTGGGGGCATTTTTCTTGGTGAAAGTCAGTTGAAATTAACTTTTTAACAGTAAAAATTCTCATCTTTTTTGGAAATGTTGACATTGAGCTGACTTTTGATCCTTCAAGCTGCATTTTGCCTCTGTGGCATATCATCTTCAGGGTGCTGTTGTTTAGGAACTGTAGTGTGTTATTTACCCAAAAGAGCTGAGAGCTTCAGCCAAGTTATTTCTCCCGGAACGTGCAGAGGGTTTTGTCTCTTTTGTGCTTCCTGGACGGGCAGGTGGGGATTATTGCCTTCATAACGTGAGGAAATGCATCATTTTCTGAGGAAGGACTTGTGATTCTCTGAAGAGTAGGGGCTTTAGGAGCTCCAAAGAGAGGCCATCATGTCAACTTTTCTAGGAAAAGGAAGTTAAATTGGTTTTGAATTACATTAAGGCAGTGTGCATTAGGTTGCTGTAAGTATCATGTTGAGATGTTACAACTTGTATCAGACAAAGAATGAAAAAGTGTCTTATGATGTTATTGATCGGAGAAAATAAAGTTTACAGAAGGATTGAAATCTCTCATGATAGCATCAATTTAATGAAAACAGCCTCACTGATAAGAAAATACTTCATTAGAAAAATTCCTTAAACAGTTAAATTTAAGAAGTAGTTGCCTTTATGTTGCCTACATTTTCCAAACTGCCTCTGTAACTCTGTAAATGTCACTGGTCTGAATGCAACAGAAAATAAAGGCTACTACTTCAGTTCAAGTACTTGATTGATCTGCTGGTGGCCTTAGCTTTTCCATAAAGCTTCTTTACCCTGCTGTCAGTGAAGTGTTAATCCTTATTTTTACACTTCTTAAAAATACCAAGTAGCTTTTGATGTAAGAAATGCTCTACTGAACTAGCCCAAAAATCTACCTGGGTAGTAATGAGCAGACAAAGAATAAGACAGCCCAGAGTGAGTCTTCTTTGGCATACCCCTCTTGTCACTGGGGAACAGTAATTTAAGAGCTTCCTGAGTTATGGTCTGCACTTAGTGTTTACTAATCTATAATGGATCTGTAGATCCTGAATTTGTCTAGTTGCTCCACTATGCAATGAGACAATAAATTCTGCAACTTGGCAGTGTTTTTAATAGGGTTTTTTTTCCCCCACTAAGTATTTCCTGCTTGTTTTGGTTGTTATGGGAAGTATAGGAGACATTTCCTATTAATTTTCCTATTCATCATATCATACACCTCTTAACTGAAGACTCAGTCTGTTCTGGTTTTCCTTCTTTGGAAACTGATAGTTCTTACTACTTGAGGTCATCTCGCAAAAAAAAGGTGGAAAGACACAATGTGAAGAAACTGCACATGTGATGTGGATGGTATTTGAGTTTATACCATACAGTTCTTGAGAAATTGAGACAAACTTCAAAAATTTCTTTAATTGGATTTTGGGGTTTTCCAAGTTGGAAAAAGGTCTGATCCCCACAGTTAACATTTTTGTATTTGTGATGAGTGATTTAAACAAGATGAACCCCATGGCAAACAGGTAGTACAAAAAACAGATAGTGCTTTAGGTTTCTTCGAGGAGAAGTTGGGGTGAGCTAAAATAAATTTGGACAAAACGTAAGAGAAAAGCACACTCAGAAGGCCACTGGTCCTCATTAAAGATTTATTTAGAGGCTTTGAGATCTCAAGCTTGTTTTGGCAGAGGGTTCAGTTTTACACATACAGTAGTGTAGCTCATCATGCCATTCCTTGCAAGTGTCAGAAGTTTTAAAAAGAGGCCCCTCAGAGTACCCCCTGTTCCAGGAACAGTGTAAATATTTACACTCTAAATAAAAAATTTAGAGTGTAAAGTTGTCCTGTCTGTCCAGTCCCACCAGTATAAAACACTGGCGTTTCCATCCGTAGACATGTAAATTTTAAATACAGAATCTAATTCTTCACAGAATCTAATTTCAGTTGTCAATTTAGCAAAGTCTTGAAAATTTTCACTTTAATTCTGAATGTCACCACTTTCATTCTTTAGAACTAGATCCAAACTCTTTGATAGAGAGAATCACAGCACTTTAATGTGGAAAACTGTGAAGGTGTAAGAGAGAACCAGCATGACTTATGCAGCAGTGATTTTGGGTGTGAGGAAGCAGATTGAAGCAGTAACTTTATGACTGGTGGCAGAAGAAAGCTTAGACTGCTTCTAATATACACATTACTCAGCAAAAGGGCTGTTGCTCTCAAAATGTTGAGCTAGAAAAGAAAAGGCAAAATTAAATGTGCTTTAGCAGTCGCTGGTCTGCAACAGTGTATCTCTTTCATTTCCTGTCATAGACTAGTATACAGGAAAAAAAGCAGCCCATTTTAAGTTAAGGTGCTGGTAGCAGGACGTTTCTAAGGTACATACACACCACTGCATACAGAATCCTTTCTAGAAATCAACCTTTTCCCCCCAGATTTCTTTTTCAAAGTGACACTGGGTGTTTATGTATAGTGGAAACCAAAATGAAATTTCACATCCATCAGTAACTTTATTCTTTAGAAGTAAAGAGTTGTCTGTTTCACTTCCCTTTTTCCTCCCTCCTGTGAGATGTCACAGACTTATGGAACTGTCAGAAGAATAATATCTTTCAGAAATCTGCATATGAGTATTTAGATTTAAAAGTTTTTAAAAAGCTTGACTGAAATGCTTTTCTAGTTTGGAAGTAGTCATGCATTGTTTTTCTTTGTGTAACAGAACTCTGAATGAAGATTCTACTTTGGCCCTTGAATAATTACTTCTAAATGTGAGATGAGAAGTTAAAATGACGTTGTGTCTATAAATCAAAAATAAAACCTTTTAGCTAGCCCTTCTTGTGTTTATAACAAAAACTAATGTAAGTTCCTTGCAATTTTTGTTTGTTTTTTGGATTGGAATGGTTTCATTTTTACTTACCTGCTTTAGTTGTTAGAAAGCAAGGCTTCCTTAAACATGCAGTAGTCAATGTAAAGAATACATAGAAGAAGAAATAAAGTCCTAATCCTTTCTTTTGACACCACATTGTACTTGATTACTATGAAAAGATTCATGTCATAAAACAAACAAAGACTTTGGGTGGAAAAGTTTTTGAAGGTGAATTACTTCAAAACTCTGATATCCTCATGTAATTGAAGGCATTTTAAAAACAAGGAGTAAAAGACAAACATGCAGGCAAGAAGTTGAAGGGTTTTAATTAATACACTTCCCAGTACTTCTAAAATGTAATTAATTAGTCTTTAAGAATTCTTGATTATGCATTTAATTATATATGATACTTATATACAATTTGTAATTATTTTCATGCATATAAACTCACTATTCAGTCTTTAAATCGGTCTTCAAAAATAATGCATTCCTTTAGTTAACTCCCTCATGTCTGGGGGTTTTTTTCAGGTGAGCTCACCTAGGGTTAAATTTCTTTTCTGTTCATGACAAACCCATATAAACCATGCTGCTGTGGAACTGCATCACTTTTCACCATAATTCCACATCATATTATTCCAGAAAAACTTATCACTTCTGTACTTTTTTCACTGCTCTGTCTCACTTGCATCGCATAAGGGGATGATTACACAATAAACCAGCTGAAAGCCAAAACAATTTGGATGTATTTAAGTTTAGGGAGATTCATTCACCAGCTTAATTTGTAACATTGCTACTTTTTGGAAAAGAAAGGAATCAGCTATGTTCTTTGCAGTAACAGAGCCAAATTGTTCCAGATTCAAAAGAATATGAAAGAAAGATGTTTGTTGTCATGGATTATAATTATGAAAATTAGGAAGGTGGGGTTTTTTAAGACTTTGTCTGTTCAAGGGGAAAAAGCCCTAAATAAATATTACATTCCCCCAGAAATTATGTTCATACATTAGTACCATGTCTTAAAGAAAAAATTAAGAGAAAAGCATCTTTTTAAAGAAAAAAATTTAAAGAGCTATTAAAGGGTATTTAACTTTACCTAACACTTAACTGTTTTATTTGAGCTAAAAAAATCAATTTCCGATTGATGGCATGACTAATCTCACAAAGTATTATAAAAAGCATAGCTTTAAAATGAAAATCTAACTTAATCAGTGATATATGTAGAATCATAGAATGGCTTCCTTTCAAAGGAACCTTAAAGATCATCTAGTTCCAGCCCTGGGGATTCCTTCCTTCCTTTTGCTAGACCAGGCTGCTCAAAGCCCTATCCCGTCTGGTCATGAACACTTCCAGGGACAAGGGATCCACAACTTCTCTGGGCAGAGAAGTTTCATTCCCTCACCACTCTCACAGTAAAGAATTTCTTTTGTATATCTAACCCAAAATTCTCTTCTTTCAGTTTGTGCCCATTAATCCTTGTCCTATCTACAGCTCCGGATAGAGTCCCTCTCCGACTTCCCTGTAGGGCCTTTTGAGATACTGAAAGGCTGCTACAAGATATCCATGCAACCTTCTCTTCTCCAGGCTGAACTCTCCTCAATCAACATGTTAAAAGCCATATGAAGAGTGGCTGAGGTCATTTGGTCTGTTCATCCTGGAGGAGACTGAGGGGAGATCTCATGGCAGGCTATAGCTCCCTTACAAGTGAAAGAGAAGGAGCATACACTGATCTCTTCCCTCTGGTGCCCAGTGACAGGAATGTCTTGGAGTTCTGTCAGGGGAGGTTTAGGTTGGATTACAAAAATTTTCTTCACCTAGAGGGTGGTTGGGCCCTGGAATAGGCTCCCGAAGCCTGGCAGAGTTCCGGAAGTGTACTGATAATGCTGTCTGGTACATGTTGTGAACCTTGGGGGGTTTGGTGCTGTGCAGGGCTGGGAATTGGAGTTGATTACTCTTCCAGCTGAGGATATGATCCTATGATAACCTTCTCAGCCTGTTCTCTGACCTTCTCCAGTCCTCTTACCAACTTTGTGGCCCTCCTCTGAACTTGCTCCAGCTGTTCCATCTCCTTATGTTGAGGGCCTCAGAACTGTACGCAGTGTTCCAGGCAGAGTCATGAGAACAGAGTGAAGAATCACCTCCATCAACCTTGTAGCCAGTCTCCTTTGGATGCAGCCCAAGGCACCACTGGCTTTCTGGGCTGTGACCGCACACTGCCACCTCATGTTGAGTTTTTTTGTCAGCTGCTTCCCACCAAGTTCTTCTCCATAGAGTTGCTCCCAAACACTTCTCTCCCCAACCTGCGTGTGTTCCTGAGATTGCCCTGACCCATGTGCAGGACGCTGCACTTGGCTTTATTAAACTTCAGAAGGTTTGCACAGGCCCAGCTCTCCAGCCTATCCAGTCCCTCTGGATGCCATCCCTTCCCTCCAGCACACTGACTGCCCCACACAACTCGGTGTTGTCAGTGAACTCACCGAGGGTGCCCTCGGTCCCACTGCCCATGTCACCAACAAAAATCTTGACCAGCACTGGCCCCAGGACCAGCCCCTCAGGGACACCACTGGTCACTGTCTCCCCACAGACATCGAGCCATTGACTGCAGCTCTTTGCATGTGGCCATCTTGCCAATGCTTTATGCACTGAATGGTCGGTCTGTCCATATATCCATATCTTGGTGATTGATTAGTAATTATAAAAACAGCAAGGAAAAATCTGAATTTTTGGGTTACTCAGGTAGCAAGGTATGGAAGATGCAGTCTCATGAGCTACATGATAAAGTACAGTAGTTGACACAGTTTACAGGAAATCCCTTTACACACACATTAGTGCTTTGGATTGTATCTAAATTTGTGCATTTGTTTTAGAGACTAAATTCTGTTCTCTATACCACTGCTGTAAGGGTAACAATATGAATTAATTCAGTTTAATTTTTAGTAACTATAGAGATAAGATGAAATCCTGTGCTGAGTATACTATGGTGCTGAAGTATTAAAAATGCTATCCAGAATTATCATAAAAGACCTCTTATATACAGACATATTTTTAAAGTTATTCTTTAAAATATATTCAAGTTAATCATTAGCTATTTTGAATTTTCAGATGGTACTGGGCATTGACAAAAAATGACTAGATTAATTAGCAGCACCTGATAAAAGGGTGCTTTAATGATTCTGAATTCCAAATGTTTTTAAAATGTGACTATTTCTATAAACAAATGGACACTTCATGAGGAATTTGCAGCATAAATTCTTTGGATACACTGTAATAATGCTAAGCATAAAGGCAGATGTATAGAAAAAAAAGGAGCGCTCACCTGTCCTTCCAGGCTAATTTTAAAGAAAGCAAAACATGCTTTTATATTTCAGTGTTACTGTAACTGGTTATCAAAAAATAGCTATGATGCCATATTCTTATAATTTGGAAACTTGCTTCTAAATAAATTACTTTATGGAGGCAGGGATTACCAAGGTTAGAAGTTTGGAAGACCAACCAGCTCAGCCTTGGCTGAGCATGCTGTGAATTTGAGGACTTCTTTGTACAAAGGAACCGACTGGCAGTGCTTCTGTAGGGAAGAGGTTTTGTGAAGCAGTAGCTGTTCGTGAGGGGTTGCTCCCCACTGGTGACACTGGCCTGTGATGACTGTTTCTCAGTGCAGGCAACTGTAAATAATGCTTGTATTGCAATGTGAAGATAATGTTATATAAAATTTCATGTTGTCTTTGTGGTATTACTTTGGATATCAGAGTTTTTTGGATGGAGAAAGAGCAATATGGCTTGGGTGTTACATATGAACAACAGCTCTTAAGGGAAAAAGTGTTCATGATTAAAGTGTGTATTTAAACTGACTTTAGATATGAAAAGATATAGTAGAGGTGAAGAGAGATGCCAGTGTGTTACATGCTTAAGTCTTGATACTCCATGCACACCTGAAATTATTGAATTTGTCTATTTTGTAAACAAAGGGGTGAGACAGTCGTTTATTCTCTACACTGTAGAAATAATACGAGATTTATCAGTGAAATAACTAAGGCAAAAAGAAATGTTTGGGTCTACACTGAAATACTTTCTATATAATAAAACCTGTTTGTGAACAGTTGCTATACTACAAACGTCTGCATAGATTGAACACAATGATTTTTTTTTTTTTTAATAAGCGTTACTTTGCAGTGTTTTGCAAATTACTTCAGTGTTTAATCTGGAGAAATGAGTAAGGGTTTAATACACCATTACAGTATAAAATTATGAGGAAAATAATCCTCGAGGCATATTTTGGAGAGCAAACTGTGATGTGGGATTAGGAAAAGCACTACAAATAGCAATATCAGATTCACACAGGGACAGAGGGAACGGAATAAAAAGCAACTGAAAGTGAGGGAGACATGAGAAATGATTTTATTGTTTTCCAAAGAACAAAAGAAGTCCAACAGGTGGGTAAGGATACACCATAAGCCAATATAGTACCCATATCTGGAGGAAAATACAGAAAAATATGTTCTTCCTCTGCAAAAAGCACGTGATAGTTTGTTTACCATATTTTTGTAGTTATAATAGAAAGCTGGCAGATTATTTTATATGACATCTGTGCAGAGGGAAAGACTGGAATGCAGACAGAAGGACATTTGTGCTTGTAGAAGGTAACTCTTGAATCCTTTGCTCTTGAGGAGGGACTTTAGCAAGTTGTAGTACTATATCGTTTCTGCCTAAGTGGAGATTTCAGTTGTGGTCCTTTTTTAGGAA
Organism: Acrocephalus scirpaceus scirpaceus; assembly: GCA_910950805.1. Classification (NCBI taxonomy): domain Eukaryota; kingdom Metazoa; phylum Chordata; class Aves; order Passeriformes; family Sylviidae; genus Acrocephalus; species Acrocephalus scirpaceus. The sequence continues at coordinate 40,813,290 of OU383773.1, read as the reverse complement.
GAAGCTCTAACTATTCACAGACTTTAAAAAACACTGGCTAAATCTGCAGTACAAATAGTTCAGGTTGCCTTAGTATTTGTGTTGTGACCTTAAAGGGCACAACTTTTAAGTATTTTATCAGGAGTTCAAAGGCTGCTTCATGCCCCAGCCACTGTTGAGGTGATGCTTTCTGGAGAAAAATAATCTTCAAGAAGAAGGGATTTGAGTAAAATAAACCTTCTAAAATATTTCATTACCCAGTTGTAGAAACTGCATGTGTTTTTCCTTCTCCTACTTCATTCCAGATTACAGGAAATAGAAGATGCTTATGGAGAAGGTTTTTATATGTATATTGCTTCAGCAATTCATGTTAACCATGTAATAGAGAAGTTGCTGCTACCCAGCTTTTTTAAAAAAATCTGAATTATTGAAAGATGAGTTTAATTACCTCAACAAAAGCTGCTATTAGTGAGCCTGACATTTTCCAAGCCTAAAATACTTTGCTTTTTCTGCTTTGTTCTCCTTGCCAAAGCATCAGGGTTTTGAAATGGGAGGTGTTTTATTGACCAACATCAGAGTAATCAGATTAATACCTAGTGTCTGTTACTTTTAGTATGCATATGAACTGATGGTGGATAGGATCAGTAAGTAACAGCTTAAGACAGTGCATATTTTCAAAAGACAACAAAAACCAATCTTAGTCATCAGTCCCTTTGATTCATGAGTTTTAATATCAGTAATGTGTTAGGTTGAGTAATTAGTGATTTGATGTTAAAATGTATGTATTAGACACATTTCAGGAAAATGGTAATTGTTGGGAGTGTATCTTCATGCAAATTACACCAGCAGGAGGTATAGGTGTCTTAAAACCAGTGATGAAGTGTTGGGTAGTTTTATTTCTGACTGACATGTTTAAAGGATACAGCTTAGGAAGTTACAAATACTGACACAGGAAAGTCGTTTGAATACATACCTTACTGCAGAGCTTGTGCTACTCATGTGCAATGTGCAGGCTTAGTCAAAAGCTAATTATGTGTGAAGATCATGAACTTATTTGTGTGTACTGAGTCTTTGTTGTTGTTGTTAGGAAGGTACACAATGGATGAACATTGTTTTTATGAATAAACTTTACAACTTTGAAATTTGGAAGAATCTTTGCCAAGCAGAGCAGTGGTCCCACAGCTTTATTTGTACCCCACAGCCTGTTTACAAAAGTGAATGGGAGAGTGTAGTCATGGAAGCTGCAGTGATACTAAATAAGAAGTGAGTTCAGGTTCAGTCTAAAGATGGAGAGATGGAGGGACTTGGGACCCAAAAGAAGTCTTTTGGGGGACTTTTTCACTTTTTCCATCTGGAAAAAATAGTTCATCTACTAATAAATCCCTTAAAGAAGTAGAGTGTCAGAACTAAGAGGCAGATGTGGGAGCACTGAGGTTGATTAATTAGGGGAAAGTTCTGTATCACCAGCTTTTCTAGATCAAGTGTTGAGAGAACTCCTATTGCAGGCAAAGTGACCAGGGACACACATTCCTCTAGGACATGTTGGCATTGAGGTAAGGAATACGGAAGGAGCCAGCAAAGAATGTTGTTCTTACCTGTGATCTAGAATTACTTAGCATCTTTGTATTTGAAAACAAAAATTCAGTCATGGTCTTGTATCCAGGAGATTTGTTTCATATGGAAATAAGCTTTTGATTCAAGGGTGAAAAGAGCCAGGTAGGAGGCTCCAAGTATGTATTGTGCCTTCTTGGATGGAATGATTCCAGAGAAGGCTCTTTCTACTATATTTAGAACTAGCATCCCAGGACCTCTAAGAGGAAAAAGAAGAAGAGTGCTACTGAATGAGCTTCTAGGAGCTGAGGCCTGTGTTCCTTTTTACTGACGTTTGGTCAGGTCTACAGTAGATCTGATCTACAGCAGCAGACTTGTGTCACTGCTGCTTCTGCAAGCACTAGGCTGCTGAAAAGCTTTTTTTGGTGCTGGTAGATGAAACTGTTGTAGAATTAAATGAAATTTGATAAATTGACTACAGCATACCAAATTCACTTTGCAGCTGTCCTATGATTTTCTTTTTTTTTACTCCTCTTTCTTTCCCGTTTTCTGAAGTTTGCTTAGCTGTGACAAGGTATTCTCTAACACTTGGAGTGCAGTTTTGCTGTGACCTACTCTCTCCTTAAGACACTCCTTTTAGATAAAGTATTTTGAATCTTTATCAGTCATTTGTACTTGAGCACTGTTGAAGGTCCAGTTTCTCCTGCTTTGAAAGCAAGTCTGTAGTCCTGATGCTTAGTATTGACAAGTTCTTTATCTGCTACTCTGTATTATTCTCACTGAAGGGCAAAGTGACAATATTTCTGTTGGCCTTATCTTTTAGGTAAATAGTTGTCAAGGTGTTGAAGTTGTGAGGTAGCTTTAGATTATTTCTACGTTTTCCCAAATTATCACATCCAAGATATGGGCATCTTTGAGTGAGAGTTTTTCCTTTCACATTGCCAGAGCTGCCAATAATAAGTATGCATTTTGGTTTTCTATATTTGTTTATTTGGCAAAACATTGGTAGCACCAAGTTTTGGACCTTCGCTTTTTGTACTGCAGTGGAGAGATTACAAGCAAGAGAATTTGGCAAGTGCAGACAGAATATTTACCTCTGGGAAAAAATATCCAGGATTTGGCTCCTGACATGTAGCTTTTGCAAATGAATTGAAGATGGGAAGAATTTCCTTTGACATTCTATATGTGAGTGATGCTGAAATCTTCTAGTAATGATAAAATTTTTAGTAACTTAATAACATAGTAATACTTATGTAAAGCTTTGACTGCCAAAAATGTGTATCCTAAATCCAATGCTAATGGTTTTTAATGGTTTCTTCTAATTAAACCATTTCCATTTAAGATGATAAACCTGTTTGATGCTACTTGTTCTTATTTCAAAAGGAGGAAAACAGTGCATGTTTGGTAAGAATCCATTGTTTCAGGTGTTTGTTTATATTATATTTGTACAGGTATTAACAGCTTTGCCTGGATTTTCATTCTGCTTTTGTGTAAAGTAGAAAATGTATGTCTGTCTTACCTTAGTGTAAATAAAAGGTTAGAACTGTTGCAAACAGTGAGTTGATAAAATGAGATTAAGATTTTCTAACCATTCTTCCTATAGCTAGGTGAGTTTAATTAGGGTAAGGCAGTTGATGAATTCTGCAGTGGCAGTAACTTGCATCGCAACTGTTGTAACTATTTCTCTGTAAATTATGTCTGGAAAGATTTCAAGTGCTGACAGTTCAGCATCAGTCATCACTGGTGACTTGTGAGGAAGTAAATCTCAGGCAAACTGTTTATCCAGGGAGTTAATTCTCTAAAGCAAAGTGACTTTGTCACAGGTCCTCCCTGCACACCCGTTTCCCTGATGTCCTGTACAGAAAAGGCTTTTTACAAAGATCTGCTTTCTGATTGTGATCTGCACTTTTGAACACATCATAAAGGAGTTGCACATATAGTCATTAGTTTGTTTAATGTAGGTACAAGGTATAAAACTTTCTGAAATGCTTTTACAGGAGGTGGCTGTGCAGCCAGGCATGGCATGCACCATAGCTGTGATTCCCTGGAATCACTGGCATTGATGAGAATGCAGTAATTAAACTATTTTGTCTATTGTCTTTGCTAAGACCATGAAAGGATGTAAAACTTAAAGCTGATGAGAAATAATGGGCTTCACTGGGACAATTGTAATTTTATAGGCAACTTGATTAGAAATTTATATAGAGGGTGAGTTAAAATGTGAATTAAAACCCGCAGGCCACTGTATTAATTGAATTTTACAGATAGCCTCAAAGTTAGCTCTTGCATGACTTGTGTCCAGGAATCCTAAAGGAATGGACAGCCTTTGATTGAAATAGGGCTTGGGAAAAAGAGAAATCTTAATATTTGTTTTAGCACAGCTGTTTAATTTTTGAAAGGAGGGTTGAGCTATGTAGTTCTCTCTATTGCACTGCTAGCATGAAGGACTGCAGGAAGTGCATTAGTCCCTTATGGGACTCCTGCTCATAGACCTGAATGTGTTCCAACAACCTCACTGCACACACTGCTGCCTCCAGAGGAGGTTGGGAGTGGCTGTCAGTTGCAAAGTGATGATCCTGTATGAGCTCATCCTGCTGGTCCCGATTGCCTGAAGACAGTTGAGTTGGTGGACTCTATTGTCAGGCTGTGGGCCAGATCAGGTATCATCCCTCATCACAGACCTGTCACAAAAGCAACACACAAGCTGCATCATCTGCTGTAGCTGATTTGACAGAAAGGCAGTGATCTCCCCACATCTGATCCGCGTTTATTTTGTACAGCTCTGGCTTTCAGAACAATATATATGTAATATAGGCCTCACCATGGCCAGTCCTGTACTGTACAGACACTCCGGTCAGTCATGCCATAAGGATGCAGCAGCTCAGTTTACAGCAATTCATCGACTGTTAATCCAATCAGTCTGTTCTGCTAATCAAATCAGTCAGCTCCAGGAGCATGTGGCAGCAGGCTTATGTGTGCTCTCCCAGGCTCGCGTCAATGGAGCAGCATGGAGCTGCAGTGAAGATGAACTCTTGGATTTGTATGTTATCCTAGTGTAATTTTTTAATGATGCTGTTTGAACTTAAACCATATAATCTTGGTTTTTTTATATTCTTTTTGATACAGATTTTGATATTCTAAGTGTTTTAAAATTTTAAAATTTCCCTGCTGGTGCTAGCTGCAGTGAGCAGTACTCTGACTTGGCCTTAAATCATCCTATGGGGAATTATGTATTTTCTAATAAAATGTGTACATTTAAGGTTTTAGTGCACATTTTACAGACCTTCAGGTGTGTTTTGGTATTCTCATCAAATATCTTTTTGAATAACTGTTTTCCCAAAACTACTTTAAGCAAAACATGGCACTTAATGGTTTTTGTGTGGTATGCTGCTATTTATTAGTTGATTTTTTTAATGTAGAATGCATGTATTTTATTTACAATGAGACGTATTTGAATACTGTTTATCATTGACTTCTGGAAGATTTTAATAAATGGAAGATACAACCACTTGTTGGGGGATCGTTTAGGTCCCATTTGTGTTTGAAATGGTTTCCAATTTAAGGAAGGGTGACTGTTCACTTGTAGTGCATATATATATGTCGTGTAGGACTTGCCTTTATTCTAGCTTTCTGTCTGTGACTTGGGGAATATCTCCGGTAGTAATTTGGCTCAAGTGGAGAAAATCAGTAGAGTGAAGCAGTTGGTGCTATGACCCCCACTTCGACATATTCTGCTGTGCAGCACTTTTATTTTGGACTAGATTGAGTGGAGCCTCTCAGGATCAAATATCCATGCCACTACATGTATTGAAACTGCTCAGAGGTGTTGCTTGGATCTGTGTGCCCCCTTAGGGGTTGAAGTGTGACCGATGCATTGGTACATTTCCAGTTTATATTTCTCCATAAAGAATCCACGTCCTGTATACCAAAACTGCTCTGTGAATAAAACCATTCCACAATTAAGCAGGAATAGTGCAGAGGAGGGAAGGATTTGCTTCCAAATTGCATTACTGCTCTGAACAAAAACAGTAATGTAAACATAACTTTCAGCTAACAGAACAAGGCCATCTCCTATATTTTACGGACAACAGATAGAGTATGAAGTCCAATAGATTCTATTCTGTAAACTTAAAATTAATTTAGCCTGACATGAATGTGAGGACAGAAAGGAACATGATGGGAATGCACAATGGATTTATTATAAACAAGGTGATACTCACTGAATATTTACATGGCCACATGTATTTATTTTGGTCTTCCTGGTTTTTGTGACCTTCCCACCCCCTGATAGATACAGCTTTAGTTTAATTTCTTCAAACGTTCAAAGCATGATCTTTTTAATATATTTACATATACAGTGACTGAGAGCATACCCTATATTGAATTTACAAATGTGCTTTAGATTGAGAATGGTTTTTTGAATTTCATGCTTACTTTTATTGATCTGAGCTAAAGAGTTTTCATCAGGTATTAAGAATGTGTCCTTTTCCTGACAATGAGGTTACTGGGCCAGTCCAGCCTATGGGTGTTTGTTGTCCTCTGCTGAAAGTTGCTCTCCTCTTAGATGTGTCAGAAAAAACGCATATGTGGCTGCTCTCCAAACCAGTTATTTCAGGGTGCCTACATTAACTCAGGTATTCTTAATATCTAAACCAGGTCACTTTGACAGACCTGCATTAGGGAATAATTACAGAAGAAGGTGTGCTGACGGATGGGGAGGAGCTGTTGTCTCTGAGCACAGAACAGGGAGGAGGAGTTACAGTGTTGCTGTTTTCAGCTGGTGCAGCTGTAGGCAGACAGCACTTCAGCCTGCAACCACATACTGCTTTTGTTTGTTTGTTGGAAATTTTTTTGAGTGTAAGTTCTGTATAATTTGCTAATAAAAGCAATTAAAATCCTCAGGGGGGGAGAGCTAGCATGAACCAATTTTACTACGTTAATGGAAGGAAGGGAGATTTACCATTTTACACATGGGAAATCTCAAGTATAGTTGTGGTAGGTGGGATTATAATTTGTGCATTTCAGCATTGGATTATACCTCTGAGCAGCTCATTGTTTTTCTGTCAGTTCTTCTGCTGCCTGAGTTTTTGAGTGTCATTGATCAGTACCCCCCCAGGTGGGGAAAGTGATAACTTAGCATGCTAAAATTAACTGGGGGGTGTTATTTTTTTGCCACCTAGGTAGTTTGCCTGATAACTTTCTCTCACATCTGTTTTATCTTTTTTTATGTTACTTTGCCTTTTGTTGTGATTCTTCTACAACACTTGGAAACTAACCATTAATGGCAAATCCTGCGGTACAGAACCTTTTACTCTCTAAAAATAAGTACTACCCCATGGCACAGGGCATGGAACACTGTAGAAATGGTAGTTGTCACAAAGAACTAGTCGGCTTTTCTAGTGTGATTATGGCAAAGGATGTATCTTGCTCCCAGCTCTGGATGAGAAACACTTATGTGGCTGTTATCATCAGCAAAAGTATTGAGGCAGAATATTCCTGAGCACTTTTCAAGTGCTTTTACGGGAGTCAGATTAACCAAACTGAGTCAATCCAAAAAAAGAAATCCCTCACTAAAGCTCTGAAGCTGCATGATAAGTTGTATATCACAGGTTAATTGTTGTAATTTTTTGTGCTGTAAATAAAACAAAAAATGTGGTAAAGAAAAAATTAAGGGTCACAAAAAAATCCCTTTAATCAAAAAGAGCAATGTCAAAGTAGGTTTTGTTGCAGGCTTGGACAATACAGCTAAATATAACTGTTTTCTTTATGCATTTCTGCTTGCTCCATAAATCTTCAGGTTAAGAATGGATTTTGTGTCTCCTGTTCTAGAGCTCATCTGTTATCTCTGCAAGGTATCTGTTTTTTTGGATGAGAGGAATGGCTTCCTACTTGAAAAGGGCATGTCCTTAATGGGTGGCCTTTTAGTATAGAAAGACAGTGGTAGAACTTTGTGCTCAGTAATTGATGCTGTTCATTACAAAGATTTTGTATTAGAGAACAAAAATACCTTGGTAGCGGTAGAGACCTTTCTCTGAGAATTGTGCTCCTAAAGTCTGTTTTAGAAGGTCAGGAGAGGCAGAGACGATAAGCAAGACTAGCAGTAACTGCTTTTTTGACAAGATAGGAAGCTTGAGTCATGAGTTTGTTCTTAGTTTTTGATTCAACATTTCTGACTTAATATTTGAAGGTCTTTTTACTCAGTCTCTGCTAAGAAAAGATTGAAGGCATGTTTCTCCGCCATGACTTTCTTCAACTCTTGGAGTTGCATTTTCTTGTAAGATGTCTTTAAATAGTTTCATGGAAAAACAAGTTTCATTTTTCTGACTGCATGTTTTTTAATCCCAGTAACTACTAGAAAGTTAAATAATCAGAATAAAAATAGTTTTAATGTATTTTAAGATTTGAAATAAAATTTGGACAATCTATATTGCATGTCTCTCTGTAGAATGCATTGAACTGATTAACAAGGCAAAGGTGGAGCTTGTTTGTATTTGATTCTTATTTTTGTGTTGTTGAGTTGAGTTTTTGAGGTTTTTTAAGACCTATGCAGACATCCTGATGACACAGTACAACACCTGCAGGGTATCACATGCAGTTGTAGGGTATGTCCTTATATTGCTGCTGAGATTATAATAATAGTAATAATTTAATCTTACTGTTGAAAACCAGGGAGTACATTATGATGGCATGCCGTGTGTAAAATTGAGATGCACTCTTAAGAAAATCTGTTGTCAGCAGTCATGTGATTTGGTAATGAGTCATATACACACATATGTATACTGTTTATTATATGTGCACCATATGTACTTCCATTTTCCTCCCATACTTCTAAACTGTTCTGTAGACATTCCATTTGGTAAATGCCAGTCTTTCTTCAGAGGTTTTTCTAGGTAGGTGTGATCTTCGCTTCTATGCATGTTTTTTGTTCATGAAGGGCTGGGAGTTAAATTAATAAGTAATAGGCCCAAACCCCAAACACATGTCTTTTTTTTTTTTTTTTTTTAATTACCAAAAAGAAGAGTGAGATGAGTAAGAAAACTGGATCAGTCCTATAACTGAAATGAAGTGGGATGGAGGATTTACCAGAAGAATCAGCCTGGGTGGGAAAAAGGAAATAAAAAGGGGAAACCCTAAGACTAGCCTTGCACTTATATCTTTTTCTGTAAAAGAATTCCCTTTCCACAGGATTAGCATGATTGGCGTAAGTTTTAGTCTGAGGCATGAGCCTCTGTCCCTGCAGCTGCTGCTGTCTGCTGCTGTCTGCCCTGCCTGCTTTACCCCAGTGCCTGAATTCCTCCAGCCTGTGGGTCCCACATGCAGTTGCAGAATGTGCATGCTTAATACTTGTGACATAAATATCATCTGTGTTTGCAGATAAGTGAGGCATGGTAATTTGTTCAAGTATGTGTATCCAAGGCTCTTGCAAAAAGAAACTCCGTTTTCACAAGAAGCCTCTAAAAAAATTGTCTGAATTTGCCCCAGTTCCTAAGCTGTTCCATATTGTCCCTGGTATCTAAAGGTTAGCTCATAGTAAGTAAGAGATTCTCACATATGCCTTATGCTAAGCAAGAAAATTATTCAAACAATATCAAATTGATAAGTTTGGTAAGGTAAACACACTGTATTTATATAGCATATTTAAACATGACTTCTATATTGAGAGAGGGAAATCATGTCCACACTGAGGTTGGTGCAAGAGCTTCTCTGAGGCCAGTGCTGATTGTTAATTTTAATATGTCATATTCAGATTCTTGTGCATGCAAGACAGTTAATGAAGAACAATTTTGGTATTCTAGAATATGTTTTTGAGGTAAAAGTAACAATCTAAAGTTTAAAGGGGATTTCCAGTCAGCAGTGGAAGACTATTATACTGTAGAGCTACAGAATTACAGAACTACAAAACTATTTTATAATCTGTCTTCACTTAATAAATTATTTACATGCAGGTCACTCTCTTGAGTTGTATATCTGCCCATGTCTAATGCTTATTTTTGCTTTTTAACAGGTAGAGAGAATTGTTGACAAGCGGAAAAACAAGAAAGGAAAAACAGAGTATTTGGTGCGATGGAAAGGATACGACAGCGAAGATGATACTTGGGAGCCAGAACAGCACCTTGTCAATTGTGAGGAATATATACATGAATTTAACAGACGCCACAATGAAAAGCAGAAAGAAAGCACATTAACCAGGACAAACAGGACCTCTCCAAATAATGCCAGAAAACAAATTTCTAGGTCTACCAATAGTTCTTTTTCAAAGACATCTTCTAAATCTTTAGTTATGAATAAAGAACACGAGTCAAAAAATAGTCAACTTTTTTCTGCTACACAGAAGTTCCGGAAAAACAATTCACCATCGCTTTCTGGACGTAAAAATATGGACCTTGCAAAATCAGGTATTAAAATCCTAGTGCCCAAAAGTCCAATTAAGAGCCGGACAGCAGTTGATGGCTTCCAGAATGAAAGCCCAGATAAAATGGACCATATAGAGCAGGATCAAGATGACTCTGTAGCACCAGAAGTAGCAGCAGAAAAACCTGTGGGAGCTTTGTTAGGACCTGGTGCAGAGCGTGCTAGGATGGGGAGCCGACCAAGGATACATCCATTAGTGCCACAATTGCCAGTGCCAGTAACAGCAACAATTGCATCAGCATTAACAATAAATGGAAAAGGTAGGTGTACGAGTTGTCATTTTGATGGTGATTTTTCATTTGACTGGGGTTTTTTTGCTGTTGAGATGCAGACAAATTATCCACTCTGTTTCAGCCATGCTAAATCAAGTCTGGAGAACTTCACTTTATTTTACATAACTATATAACTACAAAGCCATTTGGAATTTTACCAGCTTTTGGTTTCCTTGCAGAGATTCATTGGTATTTGTGTTTTCGGAATCACCATAAGATACCTCTGTGTTTGCTTTGACATTGTGTGGTACACATATTTAGTGTACCATTTCCAGATATTGCATCATTGCTCTAAGTTCATTTAAATAGGTCAAATTTAATATGAATATTAGAAACATTAATTATGGGAAGAGATGAATGGTGTGAGCAGGGATTCTTCATAACAGTTTATATATCTTTTTTGTTATAAATATTGCCTGAAGAAAAAAACGGTAAGAGTGATGTTTATTAAAAAACAAAGTTAATAAGCTTTGTTTCTGTGAAAATTTGAGCCAGTTGTGGAAATACATATGCCTTCTGCCTGGATTGAAATTTGTTTTCATTATATTTTATCAATATTTTGTTGTTTATACCTCATTTGATATTAAGCACTTATTTAGGAGTGATGTCTGGCTTGCTAATATCTCAATAGATCACTGATCAATTTGTACTATAAAGTTTGTGACACCAAGATAACGCAAACTGCTTTTCTAGGAGGGAGCTGTTTGTCCCCCATCGAGCTTACACCCTTGTTTAAGATTTCTTGGTCCTTATTGTTGTGCCACAAACCTTTGTTCTTCCCTGACAGACTTAGTTGTGTGGTCACAATTGCCCATGTAAGCATGCTTTTGAGGCTAAATTTCCAAGTTTAAATTTTCAAGTAAAGACTGCGCCCTCAAATAAAATGCAGCAGGTCTAATGTACAGGTGTGCTATTGATGACGGCTTGCTGGAAAAATTGTCTGGAATTTTTTAAGGACTGAGCCTGCCAAAAAACACACTTGGAGACACTGTATAGGAAAAAAAATGTGCTGAAGACTTTGGGAGAGTTTGTGTTGGGTACCCCACTGTTGCTTGCATTGAGATTTTCCAAAAGAGCAGCTGCAGCCGGAGAGGTTGAGAAGCGATGGACAAGGGAGTAATGTGTTCCTGGAGCTGTGGTGTAAGGTCATGGACCAACCCATTTTGCTGCAGATGAACTAGGTAACCATGGCAATGCACTCACAGATGCCAGGAATATCTCTTGCTTTGCATGGGCTAAAGAAGGAATGCAAATCTCAGAGGATGTAAACAAAGCTGAAGGGGAAGATGCAAGAGATGCCAGGATGAGAGTTCTCTGAGTAGGTGAGGTAGAGGAGTTTTCGCTTGGGATGGTTTTATGATAATCAGTAGGTGTTTTTTGGAGTATGGTGGTGTTCCTAGCAAAGTGATTGATAAGTCCTGCCTTTGGTGTCCTGTTTTTTTGCCTCGTGGCATCAAGGAAAAATATCTGGGACATGAAGGACCTTTTTGGGTAGATCAGATTAAGTCGTTCCCACCAACCTCTCACGTTGGTAATAGTGGTATGGCAAGGGCCCAGTCACAGGGCATCAAATGGATGCAGAGAGGCCTGCAGAGGAAAGGGAGTGACACAGAAGGTGTTAGGTGAGATACCTTCCCGTTTCACTGCACTGTGAAAATTTCCTCAACTGCCACCACCTCCCTAAAGTCTTCCTAGGCATTTGTCTGAGCAACTAACAAGGAAAGCTGTTGACTGGCTCTGGGGATGATGGCAATACAGGAGTTTTCTCACACTTACATGTTCATGAGATCCTAAGGTGTAGATCAGAAAAGGAGAGCCGAGGAGATAGTCACAATACGTGGTTGATGAAACATACACAATATGTTCCACCTTCTGTCTGCTGCTGGAGGCATATCAGTGCGTTAACTGAGGCTTTCCCTGTCTTCCCTGATACACCACTGCCAATCCCCAAGCTGAGCTGTGCAATCTGCTGGGAAATGGATGCTAAATGTCCATGTTTATTGGTGTTTTATTTTGCTCACCTGCAACAATTTTAGGGGTAACCTTCCAATCATGCAGTATTTCTGTGATTATAAAACTTGGGAAAAAAGTTGCAAAAGAAAAATACTTTGCACTTATATCTGACATCAGTCTCTCTTCCTGACTTTTCAGGATTTCTTTGATATATCTTCCTCATGGAAGCCCAGGCTCCATGATGCATGGCCTGAGTGGATTAATTTAGAGAGAAGCAAAGAGAGACAGCCCTGTCTTCTAGAGCTCTCCTGGCCTTGGAGCTTCCTGAGCTGACACATTTGCTGTCTTTTCACTCTTTGAAGATGCATTCTTCTCCTTGCTGTTTTTATTTTTAACCTCACACTGCAACTCATTAAAAGTGTAGTAAATAGATGCTTCCCTCCCTTGCATGGGGCTGCTGCAGTTCAGGATCCTGTTTTGCTCCTTACTCAGGACATTCCTTCAGTCTTAAATGGACACCTCATCACATTTTCAGCACAACCTCAGGAATCATATATCATGAGGGATATTCATTGCACAGAAATGCATCTTCATGTGCACCAGATCTGACATATTAATAATACAGATGATAGATCTGGCATTTGGAGTACTCTTTCCAAACTTCCCATCTCCTCCTGCATACACCTTCTGTTAATTTTAAGAATTCCTACTACCACTTGGAGGATGCTATCAGGAAGAGAAAAGCATGTTTTGAAAAATAAATTCTTACTTGAGCTGGTTTAGGAATTTTTTATCAAGACGTTTTTGTTGGTAAACTGAATTAGTCAAAACAGAAATCAGTAATCATAAAGCATAATTTTGAAAGATTCTAGAAAAAAACATATTACACTTCAAAAAAAATTTAGACAGCTTTTAAAATTAAAACTGAATTACATTTTTTGAAACTAATATTGGAAAAATAATTCAAAATTTTAACATGAAAACAGTGTTCCTGATTTTGATTATATTGCTATGACTTTTTGAGTAGTGTGACTCAGTTTTGATCTTTAAGTCCTACCTCAGAATGGTGAAACTCCTCAGTAGTCTGTTATTTGTTTGTTTTCCCCAGCCTTGTTTTACCTTTTTTTTTGTTAAATTTTTAAGACAAGTGCATACCAAAAATCCCCAAAATGTGTATGCATATGAAAATACCATGACAGCAATTACTAGGAAATATTAGTGTCATTGTAGTACCTAATCCTGCTTTTCCTGAGACAAACTTCAATGGTGCAGTTCATATTCTAAAACCTTGCAGTCTCAGAAAAGGCAATCAGCAAATATCTGCATAAATATACAGGGGTTCTTGGGGATAAAATAACAGTAATGTTTACTCTGGGAGCAGGTTGTCTCAGCACACTGAAATCAAGCTGCTGTGAAAAAGAATGGCATTGTGTTGAATGTTCATATTTTAAAGGCCTTGAAAACTGAGTCAATGGAGTAATACATACAAGTCTAAGAATTAAGGTAATGTGAAGAAGAAGTGAGGACAGATCACTGAATTGAACATTGCTGTGATTCTTGTATTTTGAAATGTGTGGTGATCATCAGCTGTTACTAAAAGTTAATAAAAGCAATCCTGAAATGGATGAACAAAATAGAAAGAGAACACCGAAGAAATGAAATTATGTGAAAAAGATGTTAGTGACACCTACAAGTAAGGCATATTACTCAAAACTAGGCAAGACAAAAAGTGGCTTTGTGTCTAACAATAGGTTCTGATACCTTTAAAGTTTCTGAAAGTCTCCTTCATCAAAGTGGTATTAAAAAGCACCTTTGAAATCTTCCTACAAATGGTTTCAGCATAGTATGGTCATAATAACCAGGGAAGTTCTATTTAATGGAGTGCACAAGAAGAGTAGCTGTAAAGGGAATATGATCTGTCAGTCAGTCATGGCTAGAGAGTTGTCTTGAAATTTTAGAAAGGACCATAAGCCAGGGGAATACCATTTCGTGGCAAATTCTACTATTTTTTATTCTGGGTAACCCTATAGTTGCTACAGTTTTTATTCGGCTAGCAGTGTCCAACATGTGGATGTGATTGAGAGTAAATGCCATAAGAAGGGAAATTATGGGCAGAAAGGCTTGCAAAGCTCAAAGTCTGAAATAAGGAAGAAAAGCACATCTAGCCGCATATGTTGTCAAAATTAGAATGAGGCATGCTGGTGCTGGCATATGGGAAAAGAAGAAATACAAGAAATGCAATGAATTACCTCACTTGTTAGTCAGACAAGCACCACCAGTGTGCACGGTGGCATTAGCATCTCCCTCCTTGCACGAATTAGTTCAGATGAACAACTTGTAGGAGCAGCAGGCTGACAATACAAAAACGCTTGCAGTGTAGCACCCTTCAAGGAACAAGGGTGTCTGCTGATTTTTTAGTTGGATAATGGTGCTGTTTTTATCTCAAGACAATGGTATTGTCTGCAAAAGAAAAGCAGGCATCAGAAAAAAACCAAGAAGACTGAACTTAAGTTTTGTTTGTTACCGGTTCTCTCCTTTCCCCAAAGCAGCTTATGGGATTAAAACCCACAGATTTGGAAAAATAAAAATCCACTCAAACACCAAAGGAAAATAGTGTCTGTTTGGTTAAGTGTGTGATAGCTTTAGTCTCAAAAGGAATCAAGCAAGTGTGGAAGGGATTATGGAGGCCACTGGAACTGAGGAGAAACATCCATTCTCGGTGCAATACCAAGCCCAGCTGAAAGTCCCACCCTGTTCATTAGGGTGAGGGAAGCTCACACACTTCCCTCCCAAATTCTCCCTTTTTCACCTCTGCCTGTGTGTGCCTGGGTGTTGAACTCTGCATGAGGAAATCTCTGCTGTCACCAGCATAACTGGCCAAACTCAAGAGTCCCATGGGAAGAGCACGGCAGCTGACAGAGCTGTGAACCACAGAGTTGTCCAGATGGACCACAAGCCATGCATATAAACCCTCTGAGAAAGCAGAATTAAGAGAAGGGTTGAAGAAGTTCATTGCTGTGAATTTAGAGTACAACAAAAGGAAAGTTGGGATGATGTGTTAGAGTTTGTTTGGGTTTCTTTCTAGCATCCTGAAAGGACAGGAGCAGCTTTGAACCGTCCTTTTGTTAGTTGGGAGATTTTTTTGGCTAAGTAACAAAATGTGATTCAAAAAAAGAGCCCTAAGAGAAGAACTTCCTTTTTCAGTGTGTTTTGTACGTTGCACTTGGATGGTGGCTTGATCTCTGCTGAGTGATCTGGAAAGTAACCAAATATTTTATTAGTGCAAACAAAAGCCTATGAAATGGGTTAAAGTCCTTTGCAAAGCCCTCTTAACTTCTGAAATTACTGGTTAAACTTCTTTTTCAAATGCAGAAGTTTGTAATTTTCTGTCACTGGTTGTGTATCCATTTAGGATACCACTAAAGAATAAAGAGTAAAGCAGTTTTCATTTAACCAAGCTTTAGAACACCTTTGGGTTGGTTTTCTTTTATCTCCAGAAGCTGAATTTTGTTTCAATTTGGTTTCTCAAGAATTCACATTATTATGTCCCTTATGCACCATATTGCAACGTATTTTAACCTAATATCAATTTTTCCTTCTGTCTTAAAATGTCATGTTCTTCAGCTTCTTTACTCTTAACTAAAAATAATCCAAATTGTTGCCAATTTCTTGTTTATCTATATTTTCTGGCTTAGTATAAATGCAAAAGTTTTGAATAATATGGTAGAATGCATGGTCTATGTCATGTGGAACATTGATCTGTTACTGTTCTGGTCTTTCGTCTTCTCTCTGCCCTATTGCTTCTGCAGTTTATAGTACATGCTGTTATTACTTTACATGGAGCTCCAGGGTTGAGAACTTGCTGTGAAAATCTCTTATCTTTAGAACTGAATAGGTTTATGTCAACAGATTATCATAATAATAGTAATCAGGATCTAAGTGCAGAGTTTGCTTTCATTTTAAGGCTATATTCCTGAGAAACATGAGGCATAAGTTTCTTTCCTTTTCTGCCGTTCTCTCCAGTACTCAAAATGGAGATGTCTCAGTTGGAGGCTACATCGGTGTAGACTTTTAATTCAGCTGAGCTAGGGTAAACTGCAGTTACTTTGAAAAGAGTGATCCCTTTCCATTCCCCAGTCCCAGGTATGGGAGATATATTTATATATATGATTACTCATATATATCTATGGCCTAACCAACTACTCCTTTAAGTGCAGACTTATTTTTATCAGCCTTTTGGAAGTGACAGTGAAGTAGAGGATATGTCCCTGGGGAGGGAGACAGACACATACCTTTCTCCTTTCTTAATTCTGTCTCTGAAAAACCTTTGAAGGAAACTCTGAATTAAACATATTTAAAAAAAAAATCAAAAATCAAACAAACAAACAAACAAAACCCAAAAAAGCCCCAACGAACAAAAGGGTAAGAAATTTCCCATTAAATTTTCAGTTTGGGCATAAAAACCTCAGCCTAAGTTACTAGAAGAACTCCAGTATTGTTCTCACTGGAATTCATACTACAGCTGTAGCCCACTGGTAAACATAAAGCTCATAGTTGTGCAGTTCCTCTGATGTTACATCCATTTACATGAGCTGAGGATCTAGAGTCTCCATCTCTCTTGACTTGACTGCTCACATGGGATCAGTAATGATCTGCCATTACATTCTCCTGCAGCACATGTGGCTACTTGAGACAACAGTAAATACTAAGGACAGGTTTGTCACACCTGCTATGCCAAAACAGGACAGATGAAGCACAGTGAAGCAGAGCCTTCAACCTACTTTGTGTATATCTGCACAGAGAAGCTGTGCTGAAGATGAGACTCAATGATAGAACAAAAATGTTGAGTTAGATACTTTTTTTAATCCAACATTGCCAAAATTGTAGAACTTCAGAGCAGCTTTTGAAATGTGAAGCACAATCAGAAACACTCGTGGTGCATCTTGCAGTTGTGCCTGGTAGAGTAACCAGCCACGTTTTTTGTCTCTTGCTGTTTCAATTTTTGCAAAAAGTTTCATCTCCCATCTCTGTTAAAGCTGTGAAGTGGATGGAACGAATATTTGCTAAGGCAACTGTTATTATGAATTTGTGTTCTCTTGAAAAGAAGATTAATCCTAATAGTTGGATGCAAAAATCTATTAAAAAAACTCAACTAAAACAACCGTAATGTGGTTTGTGAAAGATTTGCCTAAATCACATGGTCTGTGTAAAATAAAGTCAACAAAACATCTTCACAGGGAGACTGTTAAAGGTGGGATAAAATATCATGCAGTTAAGACAAAACTCTAAAATAATTTGTTTACACTAATGCTTCTGAAAGTGAGAAAATAGTTAGATTTAAGAAGATGCAAAACTAAAATTCAAAACCAAGTTTTTTAAGGCTAGCTGTTGGGATAGCCGCTGGATACAGTCTTGAATGTTAGAGATGTTCATAAATATACCTTTTATTTTTATGTATACATATAAATATATATATATATATATATCATATTGCCCTGGGGTAACTCTACTTCCTACACAGCCGGAGAAATTTCAGTTCTCAAGGTGGCATAACCATGATCCAGAGCTGCTGCTGTGAGTTACTGATAATAATATAATGAAGTACTGCTATTTAAAAGAAAATAAATACAGAAGCTGTACGTTTGTAGCACTATATATGTTTTTTTCCAAACAAAAATATCTACATTATCTGCTTCACATACCATTTATATTGTAAACTTGTTTAAGAGCACACAGTGAAATGCATTAGGCCACAAATTATCAGTGAGTTTTTCTTTAGTAACTGTTTTCCTAAATCTGCATTCTTACAATGCATAAAAAAGCTTTTGTCATTAGTATGTAAGTGTAATTTAAAATGCTTTAAAGTTTATTATGTTTTAGACACCTTTAAGAAACAAATGCAAATCATAAACACTGGCACTTTGTTCTCTTAATATTCTAAATTTAAATGCATCTGAAAACTGTGAAGTCCTAAAATTTAATGTGGAAGAAGAGGAGAAAAGACAGCATCGTACTATTGTATTAAGAGTTCTTTAAGCATCTTATTGAAACATGGATAAAGAAATACAGACTGTCATCTATTTTCTTTGAAAATATTCCTTGAAAGAGGCAGCCAAAGAAAGTAAGAAAGTGCTTCAAAAGACTGCTCTGAAAGTGACTGGAAAGAAGGAATATAGTGTAGGCTTAGTGGTTCATTGTAGTTGTATCACGAGGTTGACATTGGGATCTGTGCTTATTTATATTTAGTGGTCTCTTTAAAAATAGTGTTGCAGTGAGCAGCAAAGGTACAAAATTTGCAGAGAAACACTTTATTACTTAAGTACAAGAAAACAGAAATTTCGGAGGGACCTCCTAAAGCAGGAGTCTAAGTGAAGCGTTGGACAGCAGGAAGATAACTTGAGCTGATCATTTTTCCTGCTGGCTCCTAAACAGACTTTTTAGTCTGGGATGCAGATAGGAATGCCTGAACACTGCTAAGGGCAACCCCAAGACGACTTGGCCTAATATTGGGCTAAAGAAGCTCTCAAGGCTTCTCTGTTCGTCAAGCACATTTGTTATTACTCTTCAGTCACACCTGGTGTGTAATTAATCTGTAGATAACACGTTGGCTGGCACAATGTCTTCCATGCCTTAGCACTGCCATCCTTTGGATTTCAGCTTGAATTCGTCTGTTGTTTGAGGTGGGCTAGAATGAGAGGGAATGGAGTAAGTGGCTGACAAGGTCCCTATGAGAGGTGTCCCAATGTACTTCCAGTGCATACACAGTTGGGGAATCTAGGCCAAGCTGTTGGTGAAAGCTGGTACAACAGGAACAAAGAGGATATTAAGTAATTTGTTAAAACATCTTGTATCTAAAGGGAATATAGTAATATTTTGGAGAAGAAACAGATCATAGACATGATGAAATGCTGACTGATGTAGTTGGAAATTTCTGTTCTGGAATTGAATGAATAAGACAATGGGGTGTCTAGGGAAATCGAAGAGTCAAATTCAAAAGCGAAAGATATAGATTTAGTTGTAGCTCCCATTTACTCCTGAGAACTCTTTGCTAAAACATGTTTGAGTCCAAGAGAGGGAGGTAATGGCCATTTAAAAAAATAGGCATTTATGAAGATAATGGGAATATACTGTATATATATGCCTGGTATAGTTTTATAAAGAAAGTAAGTTCTGTTTCCTCAGAAGTAAGGGTTTTGTGACATATCTGAAAGTTGTAATTCAGTCATTTTTATATGTTTTTCTACCTCTTTAGCCAGTATTACTTATAGAATTATTCTTTTAAATATTCACAGAATTAACTTTTTACTGTGCAGATGTTCAGAGATTGTAATCATTGCCCTGTGAGGACGGCAGGGTAGACATTAGAAAAGCATTGAGAAGGTAGAGCTCTGGTCTGGTTCCTGCTGAGGTCCTTGTGTGAAGAACCCTTCCTTTACGAAACTTGCTTATAGAAATGTATAAAACAATCATTTTAGAAAAATAATACTTCAAAGTTCAGATGCTTTAGGTAAAGAACACTGATTGTCATTCAGTGACTCTTCTGGTTTGGTATAGTCAGCTCAAAACTCCATCCAGTGTAAACAGAATTACTGTGTTGGATTCTCCTCTCATCCAGTGGTTTTCTGGATGGATTTCAAATTCAGTGGGCACTTTTGAGAAATACAGGAATGAGTTGGAAGCAATAGTAAATGCAAAGCTGATTTTACCAGACATGACACTTTATTGACAGAGCTAATTTAGAAACAATTTTCAGCAAACAGAAAGAATATCTTGCCAGGGATGTCCTTTCACTAAGGAATTCAAAGATAGTGGATTTTTTCTTACATTAGTACAAGCAGGCAAACTCAATATAGTCATAATGGGCATTTCAGACAACTTACATGTGGTTTTTCTGTTTCAACTTCTGAGTAGAAAGGATGACAGATTATTCTGTGTTCTTTGGAGAATAATCTGTTTTTACCTTTTGTGCATGTGTAAGCAATTAGCTTGGAAACCTATTTTAAATATTTTAAGTTTATACAAAATACAAGTTACATCTTTGCTATTATTGAAAGCTGGTGGGGCATTTTGTTTTCTTGTTTCTTTTCACATTGATGGTGCTTTTAAGTTCCATTAACTTATTGGGTCTTGTATAGTCAGTCAGGTTTGGGAGAAGTTTTTAAAAATGATTTTTCTGAGCACAGACAGTGGAGCAGTGGAAAAAACTTAAATAGGTAAGAGGGAGAAAAACCCTGAAATTTATACAATTCTTATTCTGTGTCCTTGTAGGAAGTGGAAAGTTTTTGATTTAAAAAATAGTAAAAAAAAAAAACAAATTAGAAACCTTACCATTAATATGTATAATATTAATATGTATTATGTAATAACTCTATAGTAAGAGAATGGATTTTGTCAGATAGTCATATAGTACCAGATTGTAATGATAGGAAGTGGAGGGCTTGCCCAAACCATGGGTCAGGAGCCAGGACCTCTTCTTAAAGAAATACTCTGAAAATAGGGGTTTCTGAACTGCATTTATTTTCTGCTCTTAAGAATCAGAGGAAATGTTTATTTCAGGGATTTTCTTTCTCTTTCTGGAATGCTAGATTCCACAACCCTTTAGATGCTCTAAAGAAAAAGTACAAAGTAACAAGTGTATTACGTCATCAGCTTTGAAACAATGGGTGAAATTATTCAGGTGTGAGTACCTGTAAGACACATAAAGATTGGTGGATTTAGATACCTGTTATGTTTATTGACCTAATGGAAAAGTGCTGATGCTTTGCATTCAGATTTCTTTTTGCATTTCCAAATACAGATGTAACTGACTAACATTAAAGACTGAGCACTAAGTCTTCTGATAAAGTTATAGAAGCTGAAACAATTAGTATTGCCCACTGATCCTTATTTTTCAGCTTCCTGTGAAGCTTTGAGGAAGAAAATGGACTTGTTACAGTATGTTAAGATATTTTGCTCTGGAGTCCTTTCTTTTTTCTAGTGTTAAGTTTTACTCTGGCACAGTGGTCATCTTCAAGGAATCATTGTTCTCTCTTATATCTTGTAATAGTTACAGCTTCCATGCTACTGTTTTGTTGGCATAGTCCAGTTTGAAATGTCATTTTGTAGTTTAATAAGGTATATCAGTAGAGTAGTGATTGGTGCATGACATGTTAAGGAGTAGTCTGTTCTCTGTTAAGTGTTTCAGGCATGTCAGTAACACACAGTTTTAAAATACAGTGGTGATACACTCTAGAGTCTTTTCAGTTAAAGTGTAATATGACGAAATTTTCACCAGACTACTGTATATTATAAATTACAAACCTTATAGGCTACTGTAGTACAGATAGGATAAATACTCACTTACATTCAGGTTAAAAAGGATGGTAATAATAATAAATAACATTTATTTCAGGATAAACCTGTATAAAAGTCAGTGGGTCTGTAGTTGACCTGGTATTAACATCTCTGTACTTTTCCTTTTGTAATTTTGTCTAATGTTTTAGTACCTAGCCTGTGTTGGCATTAGCTGTACTATGATCTTTTAACAACTCAGTCAAATTCAGTGATCACATTTTCAAACATTTCAGTCTTTTACATGTTGGGGGTTTTTAAATATACTTAAATATTATTCTTTCTCCTATAACTGCTACATATACTCTTTGAAGACTAAAAAGAAAGATTCAGTGTTCTGAGGCAATTTTAGATTCTCCTGCATAGAAGTGAGTTGGGCAGCACTGTGTCAGGGTTAGGGAAGGCTCTTGGGGAGGCTGTTGAAACCTTTGGAAAACTGAGATACTCCAGCATCCCTGGCAATCCTCAGCAGTTCAGGAGGATTTCTATTGGTTGCAGGATGATATGAACTGTTTGTTACATGATCTTTGTGTGCTTTTACATACTTTGTTTATAGGTCAGTAAATTCCTTGGTATGTGCCCAGTTCTCACAGATAGTCTTATAATTCTGCTCTAATTGTATTGTGACTTCATTTATGAGTAAAATGTTTTTGTAGAAGATGAAGTTAGGTAGGCAAATGATTTCTATTATTTAAGTTTCTTTTAATTTAGATTTTTCAGAAATTGCTGTGAAATCCTAGAACTGCTCTGCCCAGTGTTTGTCTGATAGCCTTGGCTGCACTGGTCACAATATTGTAGTTTGGGATCCTGCTGAATGCACTGAAGGTTAATATTAAAACAAATATGTTAAATTTCAGAAGAGAAAACTTCAGCTTGCTCAGAGCTTGATTGGGAGGGATTCTGTGGGAAGCTTCCATGGAGGATAAAGGAGACAGCAAATGCTGGGAGGTTTTCAAGAACACTCTCCTGGAAGCACAAAAACCATTCATGTCCTTTAAAGGTGAGGGAAGTAGGGAGAGACCTCTTTGGTTTAACTGTGAGCTTTTAAGACTGCTCAAAGCTGGGAGAAGTGCACCGTAGATGGAAAAGCAGACGGACACCCAGTGAAAAGTACAAGAACATTGCCAGGATGCAGAGATGCAGTTTGACAAGCAGAATCTTAGTTCAAATTGCAATTGGCCAGAGACGTGAAAAACTACAAGAAAGGGTTCTTTAGGTAAGAAAACAACAAGCAGAAACAGAAGGAAAATACTGACCAACTGTTAAACGGGAGAAGTGAACAGGCACCAACAGTGCTGAAAAGACAGAGAGGTTCTTAACACTTTCTTCACCACTATCTTTATCCACGCTGCTAGGTCTGTGGCCTTGGGAATGAAAATCCAGGTGGATGCAAACACAGACCATCCATCAGTGAAGGAAGAATTGGTGTGTTACCTGTCACAGGAATTAGACCCATTACACACTGATGGGCCCTGTCACTGTCCACCAGAGGTGTTAGGAGGCTGCTGACATCACCACAAGGCCACTCGCCGTAATTTTAGAGAAGTCAAGAGGTTGTGGAGATCAGGGATGTCCCAGGAAACTGGAATAAGGCTGATGTCACCCTCATCTAAAAGAAAGGCTTAGGGGAGAATCCAGGAGATGATAGGCCCATCAGTCTAACTTCAGTCCCTGAGAAAGTGATGGAATGAGTCCTCCTGGGAGCCATCACAGCTCAGATGAAGATGTCATTTGGAAGAGCCAGCACAGATTCACCAAGGGCAAGTCTTGCTTGACAAACCCTGACCACCTTCTATGACAAAGTAACTTGCTTGGTGGATGTGGGGGGTGAGCAGTGACATTGTCTACCTGGACCTTTCCAGGGTTTCCAAGATGGTTTACTACAACCTCCTCCTAAAGAAACAATTATGTGACAGCCTGGCCTGGTATCCCGTGTAAGGAAAATGTAATCCAGGAGTGTGTCATAGGCTGGGATCTACCCAGCTGAGGGGCAGCTCTGTGGAAAGCAGCTTGGGTTTGTTCCTGGTGGACACACAGCTCAGTCTGTGTGAGCAGTGTGCTGCTGCTGCAGCAAAGGCCAGCGGGATGCTGTGCTGCATCAACAAGGGCATTGCCAGCAGAGATGGAGAAGTCATTGTCCCTCTCTAATTGGCACTTCTCAGGCTGCACCTGTATCTTGGTTTTGAAAGAAGACAGGTATCTGCTAAAGAGAGGCGGGGCCTCTCTTGGAATGGATAATTCAAATCTCTTTCTTTCAAATTATTATAATTTAGAAAATTAAAACGGCTCTCAGGCAGAGATATGGGGATAGGAATAACAGTTCTTTAATAATAGGTATAACAAGGCAAACAAACAACAACAACTACAGCAATTAATAGCGAAAACAGAACCAGGGACTTCGACGGAGCTTGGTTTCACTAAACCCGGGGCAGTCTGGTCTCTGGGGACTCCAAAAAAAAGGTACCAAGCTGGAACGGCGGGGTATCCCGGGCTGGTGGATCGGATGAAATTCGGAGCTCCGTCGGTGGTCACTGGGGGGCAGGGATGTGCCCTGCAGTCTGGCAGGGATGGCAGTGCGGGCTCGCGGTGCAGAGCAGCTTTAAAACAGCGCCGAGGCAGTGGGACAGGGCTGAGCCAACTCCAGCAGGGCAGCAAAAGGAGAAATCAGGATTTCCTGGACACACGAGCAGATGATGGTAGCTCTCTTCAGGATCAGATCCTGGTGGTGCCAGTGAAAAACTCACGCAGCAACGGCAGCCCCCTCTTCTCCCGATGCAGACCACACAGACTAAAAGTGAAGCTGCTCTCCAGCCCCTGTCTTTCTCCCCCCTCCCTCAGGGGGAAACTCTTGGAGACAAAGGGTGTAGCCAAGTGCCAGCCTCTACCTAGCCTCCATGCTTTGTTTCACTTGAGCACTGATAAGTACCCAGCAATTAGTTGCCTTGCAACTCTTGGGAAAAAATTCTATAGGTGAAAAAAGAAACAAGTCTAACCCCCAACAACCTGGAGTACTGTGTTCAGTTTTGGTCCCCACAATGCAAAAAGGTGTGCACAGGCTGGGGAGGGTCCAGAGAAGGGCAACAAAGATAATCAAAGGCCTGGGCAGGCTGACATGTGAGCAAAGGCTGAGAGAGTGATGGATGTGTTCAGCCTTGAAAAGGAAGGCTAAGAGAAGGCCTTATCGCCTTGTCTCAGTATTTGTAGGGTGGCTACAAAGAAGATAGAGACACCCTTTTAACAAGGAGTCCTATGGAAAAGATGAGGGGTAAAGGGTGGATACAAGTTGCTCCTGGGGAGATGGGTCACAAGAGGAAAATTTTTCACAATGCGAACAATCAGCCACTGGAATAGTCTCCCCAGGCAAGTGGTGTATTCCCCAGAACTGGACACTTTCAAGAGAATCAGCCAGACAGGATGCTAGCTCTTCTTGTCTAGACCATGCTTTTGCAAGAAAGGTTGGACCAGAAGATCCTTGAGTCCCTTCCAACCTGGTGTTCTGTGAGCCTGTGGTACTGTTTCAGTGATGAAGTTTCTAATACTTATGCATTTAGTTGATTTGTTTAAAATTATTTTATGTATTTAAAAATGTGGTGTAAAAAGCTGAAGATCTATGAATAAAAATATGCAGTTGAAATTTTGTTGACAGAATATCGACATTCATGGAAAAAATATCCTAAATTAGAGTAAAGCCTGTTAGAGGAATGGATGAAAATGGGATTGTACCCTAGTCTTCCCTTCATGGACAATATAATGCCCTCCTTCACTTCTGAATTTTTATGACCACAGTAAATTGTGATATCCCTAGTTAGCACAGGGATCCCAACTAGTTTTTATTCTCATCAGGGATCAAATAAAAGACCAAAGCCAAAAAGTGACTACCTTGATTTCAGGATTTCTCAGTTTTAGTACATGAGGGGGGAAATGCTTTTTGTTAATGTCTTTTTCAAGTACAATACTGGGAAGAACAGCAGCATCATTCCAGTTCCATGAAGGATTTTCTCATTCATTACATTTTTATATATAAGTTACATAATTTGCTATAACCATTCATTTCTCTATCTATATGTTTTTTCACACTCACAAACAGTAACCAGGTTAATCTCTGAAAACACAGGGAATCTCTGGCTCAGCAAGTGGGTTTTACTACTAACGTAAAGACAGGAGGCCCAGACCCCCAAGTCTTCATTTTCTTTTTATCTTAGTATCTCATGAGATGCACATTCAGAATTTGTTTTGGTTTTGTCTGGTTTTTTTAGGAAAAAGTTCAGAAGTGCAGACACATTTGAATAGCCCTTACCAGGTGGTTAGCTAGGTTTTCTCTAGTGTGGAGCTGCTAATTGGCTGCATTTCCCTGGCATTAGTTGTGGGAGAGCCAGGCCGTGGAGGGAAATTGAAGCTTGGTAGCTCCTTCATATAGAGCTGTAGGAGCTCAGTCATCATCTCAGCTGTTGTCTCTTTCCCAAAGGGGGACAGAGAACACAAAATCAGACCAGCTGGCAATGCTTGGAAGTAGTCTTCAGTATGAAAAACCACAGAAGAAAAGAAAGGATGAAAAATTGAATTTTCAATGTTCCTTTCCAACTTCCAGTGATTCTTAGGTACCTGCTAAGTCTCTTCAGCATTCTGGGTGTGCAGAGGGGGAAAGGATGCAGGCTAATCTTCACAAGGGCCCTTGAGTTGGACAAAATCATCCAAATAATAATGGCCGAAACTCTTATGAATTACACACATGTAAGTAAAACCTAGCTTTTATTCTCTTACCCTTGTTCAGGCACAACAAAGTAAAGTGAGAGTAAGTAATTGATAAGGTAGGTAATGTTCACACTTAAACTACGTTTAGCTTTACCTGCTCAATTTACCCTTTTAAATATAACAAGAGAAAGAGGGTGACAAAATTCCTTTGTAATACTACTACAGTTTTGAAAATTTTATCATTCTTTATCATGAGAACTTTGGGTACAAGTCACCTCATGATGCAATAAGTTTGAAAAAAGATACAATTTTTCTTATCATCTTTAACTCCATATAGTAGTTATCCCAGCAGTCAGGTCACAGGCTGAGTTGGTCCAAGAGGATCTATTCTTGGAGTCTTCTGCCCTTTCCCAAGGAGATGGGACCAAGTGCAGTCCAAATCCTCAAGTCCTTCCCTTTCCCTGCCTTGCCAATGGAAGAAATTAAAGGCCTAGGGAAGAGGAGTGGGAAGGACCTCTATTCACAGAGAGTGGAAGCTGATGATCTCAGGTAGGGGTGCAGGGGAGGCGTTGAAAAGAAACTGGAAACACTGGCAGGAAAGGAAAGTTTAGAAGTTAGATTACTTTAGATCACATTAGAAGTTTAATGTGATTTCAATGACTGCTGAATTTGAACCACCTTGGTAAAGTACATAACTTACCAATTCCTTGAGTTGGTATTAATATTCTTTCAATGTGCTCTTATTTAAAAATAAAACCAGTAAATTGTTAAATTATTAGAAAATATTAGGACTGGTCACATTCTTCATGCAGAAAATTCTAAAATTACTTTAGTTTGTGGGAATCCCTTGTATTTTAATTATGTGTTGTATGAGGCCGTAATGAGAGGATGACTCACTTTTAGTATACTGCATTGTACCACTGTGTGGCAAATTAACCTCAGTACATCAATACACTTGGATATGTATGACTTCCCTATTAAAAGAAAAACATGTATTATCTATCAAAAATGGCACACAGTGCTATCTTAGTTGAGGTATGGAGTAGGAAGGGTCAGGAGAGAGGGTAGTATTTGATAGTACTCGACTTCCTTCTAAATTGTGTTTTGTCTGCGTGAAGTGATAACATTTTCTTTAACATGATATCCTTCTACAAGTCTTTGCTGTGGTTGCTTAAGCATTGCAATGAATGGAGATTAAAGGTCATGATTCAGCAGGAATTACATAAAAACTTTGTATGAAAGCTATCAGCAATGTCACACAGAATCCTACAATACAGTGATTGCATGGCAGTATTACTAACACTTTCTGACAAGATTTCTTGCCTTTTGTTCTCCTTTGTATAAATGCAAAAAATTGCGTTAGGCACTTCTGACCCCATAGGTCATGGGGCTTGTCTATCAAATGTGCTTGTCAGCACGGCAACTGTAATTTATAATTTTTTTTTCCCATGGTTGGAATGCTTTTTTATATAACATTTTAAGTCAAAAGACACTGAGGTCATCTAGTCCACACTGCAGTGCATTACAAGTCATTACATTTCATCACTTACTGCTGTATCCTGAGTTAGCTTCAGTTAAGAGTATTATCAGACTCTGGAGACTAAATTTTTGTTTGTCACTTAATGATGAATAGCAGGGAGTTGATTAGAAAAAATATGCTCAGATGAAAATACTTGTTTTGTGTGTCATGTTCTGCATAACATCTTGAGAGGATGCCATCTGCTTCTGAATAAATAAATAAACTGGATTCCTATTAAAAGAGCTTGCTTGCAGAAAAGCAGCTTATGTTTCAGTCATGTACACATAGCCCAGCTTTGGTAATGTGCCCTCCAAACACTTCCTTCTTGCAACCTCTGCTCTTCCCACCAAGACCCATGCAGATTGTTGCGCCTCCCTGAATGCCTGAGTGTGCTGACAATGAAAAACTGTGTAGGCTGGTTATTAAAACTTCAGCTGAGGTCATCCTAATAAAGGGCTTGCCTTTGCCGTTTGTAATTTCTTCCTTTAGCCTCCATCTTAGCTGAGGATGACAGTAGAGCTGGACTTGTATGATACCTTCTTAGACCTCTGCAGCTGAAACTACAGACTTCCTCTTGGATGTAAAAGCTCATTTGGCATTAGGGGCTTGATGAATTCAAGAGAAGAGTGAGGATTTTTAAAATTGCTGTTTCCCCCTTCAACAAAAAAGTATTGAGGTTGTTTTATTTTGATGTGATCTTCTTGTGATTTGTTTTTGTTGCAATTGTCTGTAGACTAGCGTATCACCAGAGAAACTTCATAATTTTAAATGTGTCAAGCTGAGCTGTAGTCTGGAAAGATACCTGCAGGAAGATCTAGTGTGAATAGATTTGAACATAGAAGGTCTCACAAACACACTGCCTTTTTTTTTTTTTTTTTCCTTGCATTGTCTAGGCTGTAAAATTCTGCAAAAGTAAGGAAAATTTTAAGTGTCCTTTCATTCCGTCTGTTGTATACAGCATCTTCAAAATCTTCATTCTGCGCTGCTTTCTTGAAAAGAAGGAGAAATCCAGCCACAGGTTTCTATTAGGCAATCTAGCCCAAGCCATACTTTCCCCCCTATTAAGTACAGTGGTTAAACTTTAAGTAGAATTGCTTCTCTACACTTGCTTGCGCAATGTCTTTTTTCCTTCTATCTGTCCCACTTATCACTCCATGGTTTTGGCTGCTTGTTCTTGTCTATCCTTTAATTGTGACAGCCTATTTAAGGGGACTGAGCATGGACTGAAACCAGCAGGCAACTGGCAAAGCAGGACTTTAAAACTGGCAGTGCTGCTTACTGAAGCATGCCCTAGGTGCATTTTGAAAAGGTTTCGTTTTTCTTTTTTTCCTCCTAAAAATAGCTGGTAAAGTGGTGGGGGGAGTTACCAAAGCTGATTTCTTCACTGAGCAAAAGCCCATCTTACAATGAGTAGAGATACAGAGTTGACTCTGAGGCCCCCTAATTAACAATCTCTGAGTTGCCCATAACCTGTTGGAATAGACCAGTCTGCTACTCCCCCTATAGATGCAGTCAGTGTCACTAAGCAGTTTCTTCAAATACTGGCAATATGTAATATATGAACATAGAAACCTCTGAACTCTTACAGCAGTGGAAGGATTGCTTTTTATCTCAACTCAGCTAATACAGAGCCTTTTAAGTGGTAATTTAGTTTAGCCATTTTCGTTCTTTGCATTGGCAGCTGTGTCCCTGTGGACAATAAGAATGGAGGTACCTGATTCAAACCCTTGCCTCAGATGAGAAGTTTGTAATTCAGACCCAGCAAAATGTGGCCCAAGCCATTAATCTGTGTAACTTCCTGGAACTGGTGAAGGAAATTGCCTTTTGACTTAATTTAGAATAATGTGATAGTAGGTCATAGAGAGATAGAGGCTAAACAAATTTTAGAAGGCAGTACTTAACAGGTAAATATGTCGCTATTCTTTACTCAGCTCTGTAATAAGAATAATTACCGAGATCTAGCAGTTAGTCCGGTGAACAGGATATATTGGGTTGTATTTGGCTATTGAAAAAAATTATGTGATTCTATCTTGTGCCTAAAGTTCTAGGGTTTTTTGTTTTGCTTCAAAAGCATACATTTTGATGTCCTTGTGAGGGTTGCTTAGGGCTTGTTTAAAATATTTGCAAGGACATCTGTTTCAGTAGTTGACTTCCGTCTTTGTGAACTCTTTTTTAAACCTTATGTCAAAATTTCACTGGTTACAACTTTCCATTGCCCCACATACCTTAGTCTGCACCTCCAAGAATAATTTGGCTGTGCTCTGCAGTGTCTGTGTTTGGTAGTTAAATACATGATCATCAGCTCTTGTTAAGTGCTTTTTTTAATGTGTCATGCCATCCTACTTACTGCAGGAACCAAAATTGGAAGAGTTTTTACTTGTTAAGTTTCAGCATTTGAAATCTGATTTCGGAGGGAAAAGAGGGATTTAATTCTGGAATCTCCCATCTACCTCAGCAAATAGTCAAATTGAGCTTGTAAACTGTATTCAGACCTTGTTAAGTATAGTCATGCTTGAATCATTTGATTATTTGGACATGTTAGCCTTCCAGTCTTTGTTACAAATTGGGAGAATTTGAGAGGTCAATTAGGAATTTTCAAGTAAGTGTTGCTACAAGGTGGGAATTCTGTGGTGTAGGCTCTAGAGCAGATTTAGATCTCTTAGGGAGTTAATGTCCATACTGGTTCTGTCTTTAGTGGTGCCGATTTCTACCAATAGCTTCAAAGTAGCAAGATGGTATCTGTTTATAGTAAGCCTGTTAGTCCAACACGTTTTCTCCAGTTAGAAATACCAAACATCTTAAGTTTAAGAGCTGTGTAGAGCAACATGTCACTGAAGCAATAAATATTGGCCTTTGTTCAAAATACAACAGCATTGAAACTTGAACTATGCATGTGGAAAGCAGAATTTATTTTTAAACCTTAGGGATTTTGTATGGACTCAAGGAGATGCTGATCATCTTAGTCCATTCTTGTACTAAAGGCAGAATTGAGCATTTGTTTTCCGTGACACAGGCTGCATGATCAGCAACCTAAAATACACCCATAATGGATATTAAACCATCTCTAACTCTCCTTTCATACTGCTTTTATTTGAAAGGTCCACTTCTTTTCTTTCCTCAATATATTCTGATAGATACAGGTCCAGCCAATGCCCTTCAGTAGTGATTCTTCCAACTGACGTTAATGTCTGACTTGCACATGCTGTAGAACAGTCAGATCTCGGTACTTATTCCTTATGGACTAAAAAGACCCTAATCTGTTGATCTTTCCTCTTACATGTTGTTTTTAAATCTCTTGACTTTGTTGATCAGCCATGAACAGTCAAAAGTATCTCTTTCAGGTATGTGTCTCAAAATTGATTGTTTCAGCAGATAATTAGTAGAAAGTATCATTTGCACATGTAAAGTTTCCTTATCAATCTGCCTCTGAATTGGGCATTGCCTTCTTTTTATATATTAACATCGTTAATGGGTGTAGACTTCAGTGATTGTAGACTTGATTGATTATATATCCCAATAAACTTTCATATGTTTTGCTCCATAGTCTGTTATTTCATATTTTTAATGCATTTTATTTTTCTTCTATACAACTAAAAATTCTTCTTTTCAAGCTGTCTTTCAAATCCAGCAATATAATTTAGAAATGTGACACACCCCTTCTAAACATTTGCAGTCCTTCCAATTTGATGTAATCTGTTAATTTCATGAGTACAGTTTCTCTTCCATCTTCTGAGTCTCGATTAAAAAGTACTGGCTAGAATTGGGTCCAAGGCAGACCTTTGACTTGAAAAGTAATTTTAGTTTACAACTAAACAAATAATGTGTGAATTTCTTCATGTATTTTTCAATTATTCATATACCTCACTTCTCTCATCTTCCTGTGGTTGTTAACCTCTGTGAATAATGCCTTGTTTTGCCACCAGTCTCTTTTCTTTCCTCTTAACCCCTTATCACTAGGTTTCTTACTTGATTTCAAACAACCTGTAGAGGTTGGTTGTAGGTGTGTGTGGTGGTTGTGCTGGTAGTGACTTTGTGTTGTGGTTTTTGGGGGGGCTGGGGATTGTATCTCTTCAAAATTGGGTGGCCAAGAGTAGGAGTCAAAATTTTGTTGAAAAAATAACAGCAGTGGTCCAAGTATATTTACAGGGGGAAACATAATACTTCCATTGGGGAGGGTTGCACCAGTGTTTACAATTCCTATAACCAGCGTCCCAGTGAATCCTCCTGATCTGTCACAGATCTTTGGCCAGATGTCTAATCCAGCAGCTATGACCTTCTGAGATTTTCTAACCTTGTTTTGTTGTTTCTCAAACTTAGAGGTGACATTAGCACCTGTGAGACTTTCTAGAGTCTGAAGACTTCCTAATTTTATCCTTGTAAAGCTAAAAAGGTGCTAAAGACAACTCACATGTTTTGCAGTGCAGCTTAGTACCTTATTTGCTCCCATCACACCAATATATATTCCACTATGACAAGAAAATGTATTTCCTTTTTTTTTTTTTCCCCCTTTTTTCTTTTCCCACAGTGAGTTTCCTAGATTATGGTTATAGTTTTTTTGACTGGCACCAGAAAGGCTCAGCATCTTGCTGTCTCCATGCAGGACTGGGCTGTGCTCATCACTGCCCTACCTTCCTCCTCTGTAGAAGGGAGTAGCCTTGTGACCTACTTGGAAGCTGTTACTCACTCTCCCCTCCCGCTGCATGACCTCTGGGTGATGGCAGCCCGCTGAACAGCCCCACATGAGTTTTGTCCATCCCACTATTGAGGGCAACCTTGGGCTGCTTTAATTTGTGTGTTCCTCAAATTTTGATCAAGTTTAAATTGAAGTGTGTGCTGTTCCTGAATCAGTTGAAAATTCTAAATGTTTTGCCTATCAGATTTTAAAGATAACTCTAGTTTTAAAGATTAGCAGCCCAAGATCTGTAGCTGTCTTTGCTATGCATTTCTTGGTCAGGCTGGACAGGTGATGTTGTTAGCAGATATTTGCAGCATGCAGCAAATTCACTTCTTTCTTACTTCTACAATTTTTTTTCTCCACACATACAATTCCCATTTTTTTAGTGTACTGATTCTTTTATTGCACAGTGACCTGCAGTTTCAGTAGCTGATACTGCTGAATCAGTTGCACTTTGTTTCATATTTATCTCCAGACTTTCCAAAAAATTATGCTCTATGTTTGAATAATCTGAGCCCTATGTTTGTTCCACAGTGACAATCCTTTCTTTTCCCACATATTTCCCAGTGATCCTCATCCTTTCTTTTAAAATGGTGCCATAGTTATTTTAATCTCTTTTTCCATATGAAGGTAAATGATGTATAGATCATTTGGGCTCTGGGTATGTGAACTAGTAGCCTTGTTACTGGGCCTCAGCTCATTTATATTAAGGCTGTTATTCAGAGGGTAGAGGGAAATACACATTCTCAGAATATCTCACAGATTTGTATAATACTAGAATTTGTGTTGAAATAATGACTTCCACATTAATTTTATCACTTCTAGCTTGACATCATACAGAAGTTACCTTCCAGTTTAATTTTGTTTGCTAGCTGTGCAGAATTATGGAAGATGTTTTTGGTCAAACAATTGCCTGGTTTAGATATAGAAAGAAAGAAAGAACAAATCATAATGAGTGAGGTCACTAATTATAAACTGGCAGAGCTTTAGTTAAGTGAATTCTGCTAAGAACTTTTCCTGTCTGGGCTCTGGCTTCCTGTCTCAGGCTTAAAGAAACAGCATGTGTATTCTAAAAACCCACTTGTCCTTTTGGCATGCATGCTTTTCACTTTAAGACTGTTAATTTTTTTTTTTGGACCTATTTAATGCCATAAGCAGTGAAGCATTACCTGAGACTTCCCTGAAAACCTTTGACTCTCTCTGGTTTTAAACATATTCTAGAAAGTTGACAAATCTAGCCTGTGTTGGGTTTTCTTGTTTGCAAGGTAAATATGACCTCAGGCTTTTAAAAAACCAACTTCACAGGGTCACCACTGAAATAGATTAGAGTACTTTATTGTTAAATTTTAAGGAAAATTCTCTGTGCTTAATAAAAATATTGGTAATTTTTGTCATTTATATTTTCTTTTCGAGATACCAGAAAAGTGCCAGTAAAGTCAGTAAAGACCACCTGATTTTAAGTGTTTGCAAGAATTTGACAAATAAAAACACATGTCTCAACATTTAAATATAGTCTGCAGTTTATGGGCTATCATGGGATGTTTAGAAGCATCTTTATAGTTCTGGAAGAGGTAACAGCTTGCTAGAAGAAAGAGGCAAAATGCCCTCAAGAGCAATATACTTCCTAAGAGGCAGTAGTCCGGAAGGTTTGGAGTGTACAGTGATACTTTTGACATTGGACAGTGACAGAAAAGGTGTCCTGGCTCACTGTGT
The DNA here is from genome assembly GCA_910950805.1 of Acrocephalus scirpaceus scirpaceus. Classification (NCBI taxonomy): domain Eukaryota; kingdom Metazoa; phylum Chordata; class Aves; order Passeriformes; family Sylviidae; genus Acrocephalus; species Acrocephalus scirpaceus. Next base: position 40,779,194 of record OU383773.1, on the reverse strand, counting down.
AAATGAGAAAAGGGTCTTTGTTTACAGGCTGACCAGAAATACTTAATATAGGGCCTCTTGTGCTTGCATGCAATTGCAGGTTTGCTTTTTCTTCTGTCAGTGGCAAATCTTTGCTGCTATGTGAAAGCTGCAGTGGGGTAGCTTCCTTCTAGTGCACCTGAGAGGGAAGTGGCATAATAGAATTCTTAAACATGGATTTTCTAAGGTGAAATATTTGCATATTTATTTCACAGTGCAATTTGTGGTGATGTGTACACATACCAGTAGAAATATATTTGAGATGACATGGAAAATGAACTTAATTGTGTCTAACGTTCACTTTGTCTAATATTACCTGCCCCATAAAATTGCACAAACTGATGCCCTGTTCTGGAATGACTGCTTCAGAGACTCCTGCCTTGTAAATTCATAGAACAGGATGGCTGCTGACGTAATACATAACCAAGCTAATTGGCAGCTTTTGTGGTCTAGAGGTAATAATACAGGTAGAAACCAGTGGGAGGCCTGTAGTCAGTGGTGTTCCCCAGGGAGCAGTACTGGCTGCAGTCTTACCCAACTTGTTTGTGAATGACCTGGATAAAGGGATGGAATGTACCCTCAGTAACTTTCCTGACAAAAGTGGGAGGAGTGGCTGACACACCTGAAGGCTGTTCTACCATTCAGCAGGACCTTGATAGGCTGCAGAGTTGGGTAGAGAGGAACCTAATGAGGTTCAAGACGGGTAAGTGCAGCATCCTGCACCTGGGGAGGAATAACCTCAAGTACCAGCACAGGCTGGGGGGCTGACCCCTAGAGAGCAGCTCTGTGGAGAAGGACCTCAGAGTCTTGGTGGGTGACAAGTTTACCATGAGCCAGCAGTGTGTTCGTGGCCAGGAGTGCCAATGTTATCCTGGGCTGCATGAGGAAGAGAGTGGCCAGCAGGAAAAGTGAGGTGATTTATCCTGCCCTCTGCTCAGCCCTGGTGAGGCACATTTGGAGTGCTGTGTCCTTTTCTGGGCTGTTCAGTACAGGAAAGACAAGGAGCTGCTGGAGGGGGTCCAGTGGAGGACTATAGAGATGATTTGGGGTCTGGAGTATCTCTTATGAGGACAGACTGTGGGAGCTGGGCTTGTTCAGTCTGGAGAAAGGAAGACTGAGAGATCTTCTTTAAGATAATGCATTTAAATACCTCAAAAGTGGATGGGTATCATCAGGATGGTTCCAGACCAATTCCAGTGGTGGCCATAAACTAAAACACAAGAAGTTCCATCTCAACATGAGGAACTCTTTTACATTTAGGGTGGCAGAGTGCTGCAACAGGGAGGTCATGGAGTCTCTTTCTTTGGAGACATAACAAACCCACTTGATGTGTTCCTGTGTCACCTAGTCTAGGTCACCCTGCCTTGGCAGGAGGATTGGACTCAATGATCTCTAGAGGTTCCTTCCAAATGTAATGACTCTGTGAATAAATAATGAGGGGGTGTGTGTTAGTACATCTCAGTTAAATGAAATACACTTCTATCAACACTGTTTAGTTTTTGTTGTCAGTATAATAGGCTTTTGCCCACAAAAGTTACTGGACAGACTATAGAATCACGTGTTTTGAGGGGTTTTGTGTAACTTGGGGAAAATTCAAGTTTCATTGCCTGAGTCTGCTGTTCTGAATTAATAAGATGAGTAAATCTTAAAAGGAATAATATCCATATGTCTACTGTAAATTTAAGAATATATAATTTGATAAACTTGGTGAGGTATTTTATTATTTGGTTGAGACTTTTTTTTATTTGAGGGGTTTTTTTGGCATGTAACTAAAGGTCAGGAAAATAAGATATCCCAAGTCTGTGTCTGTTAAGTGTATAGAAAATCCCTACTTCTCAGCTATTCTGCTGTCTGGTCATGCCAGGGATTTAAGATCAACATGAAGTCATTAAGAAAGCTCTTTAGGTTGGTTGTTAAATGCTACAAAAGCATCAGACTGATCTAAATCCCTGAGATTTATGAAGACAATTAATACGCTGTGAAGAGTAATTTCATTCATGAAAATGGAAGGGCATTTGCTACCTCTTCTGTTTCTTTTAGTCTTCTCATGATTTTTCTCAGGTGATAATTGAAAAACTCAGTCTCTTGGGAGAAGGGCTCAATAGCAAATCATTGATTGATTTGTGACTTGAAAAACTAGGAGTGTTTCAAAAAGGAGAAAAAGAGACTTTTTCCACTATTTTTGAGAGCATCTCATCCGTGCTTTCCCATTACACTTCTGAAATGACTTTTCTGAGCCTTGTTTCAGTACCTAATATAAATAAAATAGATGGCTCCAGCTGGGAGGTAAAGGCCATCTTGTTTACCTTACAGATTATAAACTTAACAATTTTATAAACTTCTTTCAGTAGCCTGCTGTAATGGGTAATTAATTGTGGTGTTCCTGAGATTTCAATTTTTGGCTTAAAATAAGCAAATGCCAAGGACATAGTACTCTTTCAGTATCAAGTAGCCTATCTTATGTTTTGGAGCATATGGGTACGTTCTTTCTTGCAGAGATTCTTTTGCTCATTTCCAGTTTGAGTTTTCATTAAAGTCACTGGCATGTGTGACTTTTTTCATAATTATAGTTGCATACTTGTAATAGTTTGTTGTTTTATAATAATGCAGGATAATTTACCATATTCTGATCTTTCCATAAAAGAGCTAGTATTTCTTCAAAGCCCTATTTTGTGTTTTTAATAAAAAGTTGAATTTTACTTGTGATGATGTGGATGCATTTTAGGGTGCTTTTGGAACATCTCTGTCTCTTTCTTCCTTCAAAGTGAGTTTATTCTTTTACAGTAGAGGCAAATACTATGACGCTGTTCTATGCGTGTTGCTACCCAAACAACAACAATAAAAAGATACCTCAGAACTAAGTTCAGATTTATACTTTTTATTTCTTTGTATATTATCTTCACTTTTTCTGCTCTCCTGTTTTAGCTTTTCAATACAATCCCCATAGCATGGATTTGGGTTTTGATACTAATAGGTTTTTTGGGTTTGGGGGTTCCCCCCCCCATCTGCCCCCCAGTGTTTTTGGCACTTACTGTGTAACAGGTTTTCACTTGCTGTGAGGTGAAAAGTCATAGGGAACAGTAGTGGGATAGAAATGAAGCCTGCAGAGAATGTTACTCTTTGATTTCCAGATTACTTGAGAGGATTTAAGCAGTAAAAATCTGTAAGACAGTAAGGAATGTTATATAAGAGCGCCACAGGCTTCATTGAGTGCAGATTTCTGTAAAACATTTCCTACTTTGAAAGCTTATTCCCTCAAACCTGCCTAAGTTTCCTGAGCAGAAGACACTGCTTCATCTGTTACTTGCTGTTCCACAACCCCCTTTCTCTGCCAGTCAATTTTATTGCCTAGGCCTACAGAAAGGTGTTCTGTGTTTTGTCTTGGTTCCATCTTTAAAATATTTAGATTTCTGTAGGATGTCAGTATTTGTGGTTGGTCTATATTTGTTTGGATTTTTTTTTCTCTTGCAACCATTGTTAGACATTTTAAATTGTGAAACAGATGAACTGCTAAAACACAAATATTTTAAAGTTTGGAGGATATTTATTTTCTTTGTCTGTGTATCTTTCTCTCAAAACATTGTACATTGTTACAAACCAAAGGAATTCCATAGACAAACACTGTTTTACCAGATGGGTTTCCCTGAAACATCCAGGATTCTGTTACATTCATTTTATTGCAGTTGTTACCAACACAGCAGAAGTAATAGTCTATCCTTCAATGCTGTAGTGGTTGGGATTTGCCTAACCTTGGTGCTGCCATAATGTTGCTATTCTTACCCTCTCGTGAGGTTATGGTCTGGCAAGTGTTACAAGTTGCACTGGCATTTTTTGATCTAAATCTCATGTATATGCTCATGGACTGCTCTTAAATGTTTTGGGTTATTTATTTATTTATGAAGCTTCATATGTATTTATAGAACTTTCAATAAGGACGTGAATACTGAATTTGAATGACTAATTTTCAAAATCTATCAATTTTGGGATGAACATATATATACTGAAAAAATCTGTGTGCTTCTGATTGTTTACATTTGATTATATGCCACTTTTGCGGTTTTATAGTAATACTTACAAATATGTACTTTGTCATACTTTGTGAAAGAATATACATCTTCTAAGTGGTCACATTGTTAAATTAACCAAGAAATTAATCTTTACTAAGAGAGAACAAGAGCTGGTTTTGAAATATAGGTTATAAATGTAAATTAGATGAGACAATGTTAAATTACTTTAATGAAGTTTAATACTAAAATCCACATAGTAAAAGAATCAATTACAGTGGCAAAAAAACCTCTACAGAAACGGAATTTAACAATAATTGATTCTTTTGAATCATAAATGCAGCTTTGCTAAGCAGATGAGAAGGAACACTTTTCTTTGCAAATTAACATCTCTTAGCATTATTTCTTCCAGGAAGAAATTTTTAAAACAAACAAAAAAGGTTTACAAAGAATTTTGTGTGCGTGTTCACCCAGGCAAACTTGCAATGCAATGCCTGATGGTTAGTTTTTCATTGAAAGTGTAAAAGGTAGTCATTGCTATATGTCACAGTTTTGGGGGCTGGATTTGTTTTTAGCCATCTTACTTGCAGTATTTAAACTTTGTGAAAAGTGATGGAACTTCACTGACTTGAGATTTTAGTCTTTTTAGAAGAGGAGGGGCAAAAACCTCAGGCTCTTTACCTATTATCCAAACTCAAATTATTAGAGAATAAAGGAAAGGAAAATGTCAATAGCAGAACGATCTGCAGTGACTATTTGGCTTGCATCAGAGGGAATTTATATGGTAGAAATGTATTGGACGTCAGGAATTCCGATATCCTGAGAATGTCATATGTTGCTCTGCAGTTTGCTTTCTGGATATCTTTGCTGTCAAAGGTGGTGGAGCCGATAATCTGTTCCTCACACAAGCCTTTGTGCAATGATTTGCCATTTAACAGAGCTTTGGCCTGTGTATCAGAGATGTGCTTTTGTTATCATTATCATTTATAATCTGTTCAGACTTGGCCACCTTTTAAGTCTTTCTAAAAATGTTAGGCTGTGTGCACACTCAGCAAAACCCTCTTTGTATTTTATCCATTATATTGCCTGAAGATCGCCTACACTGAGCACAGTCTGGCTTGGAAATGAATGTAACGATGCCTGCAGATGTTTCCTACTAACGTGATGCTAACAGCAGAGGAAGCAGTCTCCTTTTCAGCAAACAGATCTCCTCGGCATAGAAATAGATGTCCTTAAAAAGATACTTTGTTTTGTGGGTGGATTTTGTTTGGCTTTGAAGTGTCTCAGTTTTGTAACCAGCTCCTTTTGGTATGGGATGGCTGGACCTGGGGCAGCTGAGGCTCTCTCTGGCCAGACCAGGTGGGGAAGGGGCTGCTCACCAAATTGCAGCCAGCTGTGGCTGCCTCTGCTGGCAGACAGCTAAGTGCTCTTTCTCCTTCAGCTCCTTTCCCGTTCACCTCCTTCCTCCTTGATTAGTTTTGTGATCCTTGTTTATCTTTCTCTAACGTGACCCTGTGCTTCACTGTGCAGAGGTGTCTCTGTGCCTTTGCTGTGTCCTTTCCATGCCTGTCCTGCTGGGAGCCCATCACCTCCTGCCTGCCAGCCTGGGACAGCCGCTGCGATCTGGCAGAGGGACAGAAGCAGCGCCAGCCTGGAACACCCTCCTGCAACTCTTGTTCAGCTGCTAAACACTCTTGTGGCTCATGAGGATATTTCCCTGACAAGGTATTCCTTGATTTAGTGGAGGGAAAAAGGAGGAACCTGAAGGCCTCTCAAGAGAACAGGCTCTGCTTTGGCTGAGACTCACGGAAAACTAATTTCCCCCTTCCCTCCCCCATATGCTTTGTATATCAGTTAACTTCCAGCGTTCATAAGTAGCTAGTAACACTTGGCAATGCTGGATGAAACAGGCAGTAGCAGAACCACTGGAAGTCCAAAAAGTGGGAAAAAATACCATCAAGAATTAACTGTTGTTGTCCCACCTTGATAAATGCAGTAAGCCAGGGAAGCATGGCACTCTTAAACTGTATATGTCCACTCTTGCTATTGTTTTATCAGATAGTCCAGACTCCCCCAATGTCATGGTCCACACTTAAATGCCAATATATTAGGGGAATCAGTCTGCCTTTACTTCTCTATCTGTAACCCTTCCAAATTCACCAAGCATTGCAGAAGTTCGTCTCAGAGAATGATTCCTAGAGATCGCCGTAAACTCCCTTTGGCATTCCAAAAGGTATTGCATAAAGTTTATCCAATAACATCACTCATATTTAATTTAGACAGTATTTTGGTTGTACTGAAACTAAGGAGATTAGAAGTTTCCCCTGATGAATGGCTGTTGTTCTTCCTTACCCTTGAAGAAAAATGAAATTGTCATTTTTAATCTGATCATCTGGAAGTTTCCTCTTACCCCAGGCCGTCTTTCTCATCATTATTTTGAAACTGTTGGAAGGCTATCGTTTCTTGTACCCAGTCATAGATCCAGTATTCTGATTTGGAAGTATTTTGCAAATAATATGTAAACCAAGAGTAATTTTTACAGCACTGAGATCATTGCAGAAATTATCATTTCAGAGTGGAGACTGTAATCAATAGGAACATTTTTACAAAAACCTTATATAGCATGAGACCCTAAGCTTCATGGCACAGGTGCAGATACATATATTAGAGCTGTGGTTGTGGCTTCCCAGACAAATATTCAGGCCTCTCCAGGAATAGGTTTCTTTCTCTCCAGGGCTGATTCAAGGACACAGGCAGAGCTCTCCCCATCACGACTGAAAGCGGCAGTTAGCTGAGAATCCAATTGTCACTGTCCACAATTTGCTAATCTGCACCTGATACCATGGATCCAAGTACCTTGTCTTTGTATTCGGGCTTGTTGGAAGGCAACTGCCTTTAGGTAGCAGGAAAAAAAGGCAGAAGTGTTACACAGTGTGATCACATATGCATCACAGAATGCTAGGAAATAGGGTTGGAAAAGACCTTTGTTGTCTAATCCATCCTCCTTCCCCCCAGACTGCTCTGCAGATGCGGTTGTTGATTCAATCAAACTGTTTTCACATGCAGAGGAATCCATCAGGGTCACTGAGAAACACCTGTAGCTCTGGGGTTACAGAATGTGCCAGCTAGTAACTGTTGTGTTAACGTGCAGGAATAAAAGCAAGGAACTGCAAAATGGAGGTACATTTTCTCTGAGGGTCATCTGGTGGAACAGAAGGTGTTTGAGGCAATATGATGGAGTCAGAATGCCATCTGCTTTTGTAGATGCCCTCGGGACATCAGAAGTGTTGATAACTCTGGCTGGTCAAGGATGCAGTGGAAAAGAGTTTTATGAGCGAATTTTTCATTAAAAGTAATGTGCATGTCTCTGGAGATGAGAACTTTTTTTGTCTGTGAGAACTACAAAATGGGGGGAATTTTTGTTTTTAGTGTTTGACTTGAGTTTACTTGTTGAAGTGTTTTATTGTATTGGGACTTTGTAAGGCAGCTCTTGAGTATATAGTAAGGTGGATTGCAACACACAGCAGTGGATGTACATTATTTTAAATGGACTGCACTTCATTTGCTTTGCTTATGAGTCCTGGTTATTTGCTTCATTGTGCAGTATGACTGTACAGGGCTGTCAGTGCTAGCTCACTGGAGAGCCTGTGTGGGACAAATGCTTTGGCTTTTGTAGTGGAATCCTACCAGGAGAGGGGGTGTTTTTTGAAGGACAATAATTATGAGTTGTTGTTTCCCGTTGCTTTGTGACCACTGACATGTAGTTTTAAGTTGCTAAAGCAGAGCAAAATCACTGACAGACCCTTTCAAATGGTGATCTAGAAACAGCACAGGCTTGAATTAAAGCCACTGATTTCCCTTTACCACATAAAGAAAATACATTTTCAATTAAATATTTTTTGTCTTTCAGCTAAGCACATGTGGGACTAAAGTTACAATCAATTTTAAATGTAGCATATAGTGCTGGGTTTCTTCTGCTTCAATTTTAACCTTCATCAAGGAGAAAACAATGAGTTAACTGCTGTATTAGTGTTTGCAAATTTTATTCTTTCTTACTTATTTTTGCTACAAGTAACATGAAGACTATGGTTTCATGTTCATACACTGAAAGAATTAAAACTACTACAGTAACTCCAGTATTAAATGCTAAAATTATATTATTCCTGAATGGATACAAGTGACATTCCTTTTAACAATAGAAATTGCAGTAGAAGTAAAGCTTTAAATAGGCAAGCATAGAATCCTATTTACAAATTATTGCAATTTATTAGATACACATCTGGCCCTGTTTTGAAGTAGTATTTTTACTTCAGAACAGTTTGAAAACTGATACATAGGAGGAGTAAATCTCAAAACAAAAGAACCACCTGTTTAAGTGTGGGTTTTTTTCTGATTTACCCTCTGAGCCAAAAATCCATTATTTGCCCACTTCTGCATTTGTTTAAGTCCTACTTCATGGTCATCATACTGGGTTTTCATATTTTACAGGGAACATATATAAGCTAGATGAAAAAGGGAATATTTTGAACTTTAAACCTTAACCATCATAAAAGGAAGGGAAGGGCTTTGCTTCCTGGGTAGTAAGCACAGTGAAAGACTCATCTTGGGGAGAAGCAATTGTGAGAGAACCACCCAAGGTTGGAACAGTTTGAGTCTCTGTCTAGAAACATAGTTGTTTGATGAACTGATAATCATAGAATGATTTAGGTTGGAAAGGCCTTTAAGTTCATCTTACCCAGCACAGCCAAGTCCACCATTAAGCCATGTCCCTAAGTGCCACGTCTGCATAGGCAATGTGTTATGACATGTGAAAGGAATGTGTTTTGCAGTGAAATCTACTATTTGCCATAGCTTTTAGTTTAGGAATAAAACCTTTCCTAACAGCTTTAGAGTTTGTATGCTTTGCACTGTTTTCTGTGTCCTTCAGAAGACTGACTAAATTGGCAACTAAATAATCCCAAATCGGCTTTTTGAGTACATATTGCACTAATATAATTCTCAGAGATATCAGGGTGTTCTCTAACAACATTTTCAGGGGGCTTACTGGAGCATTTGTTAGACAGATTTGTGAAGCCTCAGCTTGAATTTTAGTTCCTTTTCCTTTCCCTTGTAGTCTGCTCTTTTTATTGTATTTATTTGTAGTCAAAACTCTTGCTGCCTGGACCTAGCCAGCAGGGAAGTCCCTGCACGTGAAGAGGAGGTGATGAATAGTCATACTTCTCTGACTGTCCCTGTTCCTGCTTCATCCCACTGCAGACTGTGGCAGCCTCAGCAGATGTGTGGCTTTACCTCCCACCTCCCGCTGTACCTCGTGCCTCAGCAGGACATCTTGTTTGCATTTTCTTTCTTGGGACAACTTTTCTCATTCCTTTTTTCCTCTAGCTAAGCATTGATAACCTACAAATTTATGGTAGCAATGAAATGGCTCTGTATTTTTCTTGCAGATACCTGCAACAGTTTTTCTTATTGTATTTTTGGGAGAGTTTCAAGGAGTTTACATCACAGACTGTTTTCTACAGTGAAAATAAGCTAGTCCACAGATGTGGTCTGAAGTACAAGTTGTGTTGTGTTTGCTGAAGTAGTTCCCAATTGCAGTGTATTTTGTAGCCACAGAACTGAAATATTAGAAGATAGATGCACTGCAGGAAGTGGGTTTTAAAACGCTAATTGTTATTTGCTAGTCATTAAGCTGGAGAAGAATGCGTTGGTGTTATCTTTACACATGGTGCTTCTTTAGGTTACTCTGTTGTCCTGTCCTCTTTCCCCCTACCCCTTCCAGATGAGTTCCTGGTCAGTGGCAGCACATGGGAACTGATCAGGCTGAAAATTAACCCGATGCACTCCGCAGAAACGTTAGGCTTGTTCCTGCTGTTACAGTATTTTTGTCATTTTTTGTGGGGGTTCTGGCATGTCTTCATTTGTTTATCTCAGTTTGTTACTCATTTCTTGACACTTAGTCAGAAGTTGATATTTCTGTCCAAATGATGAGCCTAGAGAAGGAAAACACTAATACTTTTGCCCAGCTACTCAGTGGTAGTTGAACTGTATTTAATGTGTCTTTGTAAATTTGGTTTAGGATTCCATTGGTCTTACTCAAGACTGGGAAAGGGAAAAACAAAGGAGATAAAAGTACAGGTGATAGTTTTAAACTGGAATGTGGTTGAACTCTGGAATGGTTCAGTAGATGCATCAGTGGATGGAGGGATGGTATTAAGGAACCCAGCTGCCTTGTGTCTGGGTTAGGCAGAAATACCTAAATATTGAGGGACTTGTTTCTGATGTGGCAGACTGTTCACGGAAGAAACAGAGCAGTGAAAGGAAACAAATCTTAGTTTTGATGTTATGTAAACTAGATTGATACTTAAGTACCTCAAAATAATTCAGTATGTGCTGCTTGCCCAGGTCACAGAAGTATGCTGAGGCTTATGGAAGGAGTGATCTTCCTGAATTTTCCAACTAAACAGAGTGTCAGTCTGCGGCAAGAGCAATCAAGCCCAAGGACGTACATGCAGCAGACTTTCTCCTTGTAGCAGGAATGAACTTGGTTATTTTATTTGCAGTGTTGGTCGGATATGAGCAAGGATATGATCATGCAGCTTCTTGCTTGTAGTCTCTCACCTGTGATTGTGTGGGGTGAGAGGTGGTGTCAGGAGGGGAGCAATCCCTCTTTGAAAAACAAACCCCACATTAATTCCTCTAGAAATTTCAGTAAGTTTATAATTTTGTTTAAAAATTAATGAGAAGGATGATCCCACTGCAACATTTTTCTTAATTGTGATGATTCAAAAGAACAGCTTAAAAATACTTTGCGATTGATAGCATTTTAACTGGGCTGTAAGGGAAAATATCTAATGGTGTGGTATCTTTTGTGATGTAGCTGTACGTCAACTATCATAACTAAGAAAAGACAAGATGTTTATGATTGCAAAAAAAAATATGTTGATGTATAGATAAGAACTAAATGGAAAACTAAAAGCAATAACTTTTGTTTCAGTTACCTTTTAATCTTAGGCAACACATTAGTGGTGTGGTGATGTATTCTGCAATCAAATGGAGAATGCAGAGTTTCTTGTAACTCTGAATATCAAACTGCTAGTGCCAAAGAATGTCCACAGAACATCCTGATACAGTAACCCTGAATCTTTGTTGCTACGGATTTCCACTTTTGAGCGTTAGTACATTTTAGGATTTTTAGGAAGAAAAATTAATTTTGGATAGAAAATTTTTAGTTTTAAACATATTTCCAGCTTTACAGAACTGAGAATAATTCTATATATACAGTTTTGATGCTGAGCAAAATAGGGTTGCTGCTGTGATGAGGTTATTATTTTTAAATCCTGAAATTCACATGTACGTGCATGTGACATGGAAGCTTCTGATACATAATTTTTAATGGTATGAAGCTACAAAATATTGGTAAAATATATTCCAAGTAATGAGTGACCTCTTGTAAATAGATGAAATTTCTCTATGGTACCCAGGATGGCTCTCCTGAGTATTGCTTTGGATCTCCAATAGGTTTTAACTGGAAGGACACTTTTGAAACTTGACTTTGAGAGCAGTCTTGTTTATAAACAGAAATATACTGAGGAGGTTTAAGGCTGCCTTTTTAAAAAAGTGTTTCTTCTACCTCTATCTGAAACTACATCACTACAAATTTTGTTGCCCAAGGTACCTTCCAAATTTGCTAGTCTTCAAGCAAGCAAGTCTTGGAGGTATTTCACTTATGATACATTTCCCATATAGACTATCACATTTGTCTGTTTCTCTTTTTTTACTGTCAGCAGTCTTGCCATGGTCAATCCTTTTAATCTGTCATTTGTTGTATGTACAATATATTCATACCCATTATAAATATTTTTCTGGTTTCTTATGGCATGATGGTTTCACCACTAGTATTTTAATTGACTTTGTTGCTTACACTACATTTCACTTTGATTTTGGTCTAATTCTCCTCTCTCTTTTTTTTTCTTTGTCACTGGAAAAATAATTTGTGTTTAGCATCTGTAACTATGAGAACTTCAGTTTTACTTTGCATTTCTAATACCCGTTCTTTATCTGTTTTAGCATCTCCCTGTATTCTTCCCAGTGTTCTTTACTTCCTATTTTCTTGTAAGTATAGCATATTCTCTTTTTCCCCTCAGTTTCTATTGACCTGTTTAACCCTGTGGCATTAATTGAAGCTACATCTCACTCCTGAAGAAAATAATTCAATTACTATATAAGTTCAGTTTCATTTTTACACTCTCCTTATGTCTGGGGTATCTTGTTATTTGTCTGAAAAGTATTTAATGCAATATCTTTTTTACATAACACAGCTATCTAAAATTGCACAGCATTCATCTTAGTAGAAATTAAATTTCAATTCCATTCTGTTTGTTTAGTGGTTGGAATCTGACATGAACAGGTGGGTCCCTGGCAGGTTTCAGGAAACAACCAGTCATGTAATTCATCTATCATTCTGTCTTATCTATGACATGTTAAAATGGTTTCCAAGTTAAAATTGAGCTCACAATTGTGGTTGCTTATGTACTGGTCCCATTATTTTATGTACACAATCTTTGTTTTACTCAATAGAATTCTTCTGTCTTTTGTGTAGTGACGCCCCTTGATATTTTTGGTTTCTCTGCGTGTTCTTAATAGATTGTTTCCTAAAGCAAAATTTAGCATTGTAGGCATCTGCTGTACCTGAAAATGTGCAGACCCTGTCACCCATGAACCACCTCTTAGTAAATATAAGTCTGAGCACAGCTTTATGAACTTCCTGCTGAACACGAGGCTTCAGTACTGGACTTTGGAATTCGCAGTGATAATATATTTAAAAATCTATGAATTTGCTCTTGAACTGTGAACGCATCAGTATGACTTCCATGAAAAGATACTCTCCTGCTCACATCATCAAATAGTCAAATAAACCTTACTTTCTTATTGCCAGCTACACAAACTATAAAATTCTCTGTGAGGCCACTGCACACTTTGATTCAAAGTATCAGACATGATAAATTTTGTTCTTGGTTTTGTGTAGCAGCAGCCATTATGGTACCTAACTAAACCTTCCTTGGTTTTTGTAGGGTTGATAGTAGTTGCTAAGTTCTAGTCTCTGAGACAGACCTTAACTGGTTTGTCTTTTATGAAGCTTGTTTTGAAATTTACCTTAAATCACATATTTTTCTATTGGTTGGTTGTTTTCTGCGTCACAGATGTAATTTTCTTTTTTTGATTTTTTTTTTCTTCCCCTACAAAATTTCAGCCTCCTAGTATTAGTCTTTGTAATAATTCAGAGGCTGTGGTTTCGTATTTATACATTGGTGCTGCTAGTTCTGTTGCTTCTTTAGCTGTCTCTTCTGTATAGCAACAGTATCATTGTTGGTACTTGTATTTTAATCTACATACTAATAATTTCTGTAAAGAAAAATAATCCAGTACTTCATAGAAGCAGATTCCTACAGGAAAAAAAATTGCTTTTGGGGATAGGGACCACCTGTAACAAACTATCCTGGTTTCTATATTCCTTGCTTTGTAGCCTGAGGGAAGCCACTTTGGCAGCTCTGAAACATTTTCTATGTAAGGCAGCATGTGTTAACTACTTAATTAGTGGTTTATGGACTTATCAGTTCAGGGTTTTTGTCTGTGAGATTTTTCCTTTGATAATTTGTTCATAAATATGACAACAGTCAATGAGGTAGAAAGCCTAAGGTCTCACACAGTCACTTACTGCTTTCCTCAGCAATATGAGGAGCATGCACCCAGATAGAACCCGTGCATGTGATCCTGCTGTGTAAGGGCAGCTCACTGCTTCCAGCTGCTGGCTGAGATGTCTTCTCTGTTCACTGCTTTCAGCTGTGGTTATTTCCCTGTGATTTATCATGGGCATTTGGGGGGGGAGGGTTATTTATTTACCGCTTTGTTGCAAAATTTGATGAAAACTTTTTCTTATGATGGGCATTTTCCCAAGACTTGTGGCCATCCTTGTAGAATGGTTAGGGGTGGAAGGGACCTTAAAGATCATCCCACCCCTCTGCCAGGACACCTTCAGTTAGACCACATTGTTCAAAGCGTCATTCAGCCTGGCCTGAACACTTCCAGGGCCGGGGCATCCACAGTTTCTCTGGGCAACCTGTTGCAGGTTGTTCCAGATTTGTTCTAGATTTGTTCCAGCAGATCTGTGTCCTACTTATGCTGTGCACCATGTTCAAGATCTTTGCTGTCTTTGCAAATTCCAGGTGTGGAGAGCTATACCATTTGTACTACAGTCGGGGCAAAATGATGTGAAGACAAGTGCCTCCTGTGTTTTCTAGTAATTGCCTGCAGTGATACAGAAAAAAGCCTAATTGAGGGAGGATGTAATTTTTTTTTCCTCATGCAAAGTATCTGATCTGAGTCTCACTCTGGTAGTCTCCTCCTACTGTTGACTTTAGGACTTTCTCTGAGGTTTATTTTATTTTTTCTGGTGGAATTTTTTTTTTTTTTGATGATGATGATTATTATTAGGGTATTATTGGATATGCTCCACAAGTTCTTCAGTTGAGGCAGGGCCTCATGCATGTGTTGATCCTGGCTAGTATAGCCGAAAGACAGGAGAGACCAGATTCAGCTTGAAAGCACAGGTTGTCACTTACTCCTTTCCATCTTGCCTCCTGTTAGCTGTTGCCAGTAGATTGTATCTTCTGCAGCAGTATGAAAAGGCAAATTTGGCAAGGTGATTCTGTTCTGAATAACTTTTTCCATACAGAGCATCTGGCTATCTGTTGCCTGTTTCATGAGACACCTAAAGATACTTTTCATCACCCATTCCTCAGTGGTCCCTAAAGCTGTGTTTACCCTTTCTCAAGACCTGTAATCTTCTTTTCACTCTATTTCCTCCCACTGATGCCAATACCCAGCTCTTGATTTTCACTTCACGCCCCTTCAGGCAGCAGAAGTGGTCAAGGAGCTGGCAGCTCTCTTTGCTTAAGGTCAAGGATCAGGACTAAATGCCCAGCCCTGCAATGTTTAGTTTTTCACTTGAGGGTTTTGGGAACCTCTTAGAAAAGTCAGACTCCTCTTTTGCTCTTCCCCTTCCCACCTCAGCCAGTTATTTTTTCCATGGTCAGTAATTTCTGATAAGAGTGTGCTGCTGCAGAACAGTTTGCCTGTGTATACATTATGTATTGCAGGTTTCTCAAGTATAAAATGTAACCAGTGGTGTTCAGGCACACAGCTATGTGCCCTTGTGTACTGGAAGATGGCTTCAGGTTCATTTGCCACTTCTTAATGAACCTCTTGTTGAATATCCCACCGGAGGCTGAGACAGCTTCTATGAATAGCAGACAGCATATAGTGGCTGGAAAGACATATGTACCTTCTTGAGGTAGATACATAAAAACAGAGGGGCTTTTTTCCAGCAGACATGCCCACTCCAGCACTTGGATCTCGGGGTTTCCTGAAAAGTTTAACACATGCACATCAATGTCTTGAACCTCTGGAAGTCCTGAGCCTTCCCTAATACTTTTCTGCGCTGAAATGCCAAATGGTTTTGGGGGCAGTTGTGAATGGAGCTTTTGCAAACTCTGGTATTGAAAGCCTTATCTATGTGATAAGAATGAACCTGTCATTTAGTATTCACATTTGTTTTCAAAAAGAAGGTAAATGAAATTGTTCTGCTGATATAGTATTATACCCATCTATTTAAATTTCATTCATAGTCTAGCTAAGATATTTTAGAATGTTTTAATGTCTTTACAAGCACTGTATAATGTGTACTGTGGCATGTATATGTTTGTGTCTATAGGTGAAACTACTGGGATATCTTTTGGCAGTATCTGTTCTAGACAAGCTTTACATTAGGACACTGAATCCCACAAAAAGAGAGCCATTTTTCACATCACTCAGGGGATTGGATTAAATTGCGGTGAAGTGCTCTTAATACAGAATGTGATCACCTTAGGAGTTAGTGTGAAATAGCTGGGTATACTTCAAGTTTAAACCTTACCCTATTTTGCAAATGCTTCCCTCTATAGATGAGCCCCAAGAGATGTCCTTGCTTAACTCTCCAATTTGAGAGCATTTTGAATGAATGCTGTGGTATCACAACCTACAGCTCCAAAAATATCAATATAGAAGAATTTTCCCTTATGAAATGTTCCCAGTATTAAAAGACCTCAAAAAGGAGTCTGTAACCTGGGAAAGGCTCATCTTATTTGACTTATTTGTGAAAAAAAAGAAATTAACTAACTAACTCTTTGCTTCCCACATCAAATACTTTGGTGCATGCTACTGTGAAATATGGCTGGGATTTCTTGACTGGACTAATACTGGAGGCACTTAGGAATTTTTATGTATTTTTTTTTCCTTACAGCCATCTAAAATGGTGAGAACAGTCATGTGCATGTTTTCTATTTGTCAGTAGCATCTTGACTGTAAGATGCAGTGGAAGACAAATCACTCCAAAAACAGGCTTAAACTGCAGTGGCAGGGGAAAGGAGAACATTTCTAATTTATCTTGACTCATAATAAATGAGAAAAATATTTTGCTACCTGGGGAGTACTTGTTTTTCTATTTTTGGTGAAATAATAAGAATGGAGATGTATTTGGAATTGTTAGGAGGGGGACATTTTCTTTCCATTGTGAGACTGTGGAAAGTTTACTTAATACGTTACACATAAAAATGCACAGTTCCTCTTCAAAGAGAGTAAAACTTAATCATGCTCCTTAAAAGATATGTTGCCAATTTATCTATTATTAATGTTATCTTTGTTAGTTTTGTGAGCATGGTCTTAGCAAATCTTAAGTCTAGTATTTTGTTATTCCCATTTTTTACCATATGTAACTTTTTTATTTCCACTTATACCATATAAAACAGTCAGACTAAGGTGAACCTATTTAGCTCAAAGATAAAGAAATGCCATTTTCTCTTGTATTGGTTGCCCACTTCCAGTAATAGAATTTTATATTCTGATTAGTTGCATTTTTGGTTGGCATTATGAGTTTATCTTCACATGGATGCTTATGCTTGGAAAAGGAAAGACATTAAAAAGCAAAAATAATTAGTAGCCTATAACCTACTGAAGTCCAATATGACCAGTAATGCTGCCCTAGTCCTAACAATACTAAAAAAATACAAATATATTTGATGCTCTATGTAATCTAAGCAACAGAGAAAACTATCTACACAAGGGGGGAAAAGGTTGCTGTAGACAGTATTACTCTAAATGTGACATGGCAGCCAAGATTAAAAGCTAGTGTAAGATGGAAAAACTTCAAAAGTTGGGTAGAGATATGTTACTGGGGCACATGTGTATGTTTGTCTTCTCATATTAATTTTGTCCACAACAGCAATGTCCTGTAAGAAATGTAGGTTTAATAGGAGCAATGTTTCCAAGTGACATTTATGATTAACACCTATACAAAATATATGGAAAAGACTAATTAAACAGCATGAGAAGGTGACTTTTTAAGAGTTGAAGGTAGACATTGACAATCAAGCCTACCAGCCACTGCACAATTGCTTGCTGCTGAGTTGTAGTTTCCTGCTGCTGATGTTTCACCAAGTTCTATCATAACTTGCCAGTTAATCGGTTCTTAAAACATACACTCCTTGTTGTACTGAAATGTGACATACTAGCAAAAACAACAGAAGGTGGCTGAAGAATATCTAATGGTTCCCTGTGTAACTATTTCCTTGAAACAGAATCAAAAATGGTTAACTTTATTTAGCAAGCACAAAAACACTCCCTCCCCACAGTAAGAGTTTTGATGAGGGTATCAAGGTATTGCTGTGATCATCAGCCTATAATTTGAAGGAATATTGTCCTTTTCCCACCTCCTCTCCTCCAAGGCATCTTTAGGGATGCCTGTTCTGATGCTGGGGTGTGCACAACTTATTGCTGGTTGCACTGTTGGTTTGTGCTCTGTATCAATGAGACATCATATTCTGGAAGGAATTAACTGACGTGGCATCTGTCTCACATAAGTGACCAGTACATTCTGAACACTTTCAGAAACACAGAGCAAATCAGCATTTTAGGTGAAATCTACAATAAATTGAGACTTCTTTTTCTTGCAAATATTTATTGTGACATTTCAGAGTAAGTGGAACTTCTGTTTGATTCAAAAATGTAAGAGCTATTAATATGCATACTCAGATAAAAAATAGGCACATACATAGGAGGTTTAGAACCCTAATTTTTAGTGTCTCTAGTCTGTGCCAATACACTACAATTCTAAGATATTTTCTGTGTAATTGCTGAAGAAGAAGCGGAAAAAATATTGGAAGCTCTTCTGTATTATGTTTGCATTGTGGTAGCGCTGTCTGGAATTCCTGTCTCCTGTGAAATATTTGATGTAGTGCAGAGTTAAGACTGGAAAAGCTTAACAGTGTTTACATTTAGAGATTGCTAATACGTATGAACATGTAACAAAACACCTCTGTTTGTAGACCAAAAATTAAATGTGAGGTAACCTGCACTGGACAACTAATGTTGAGCTCTTGTGGATTATATATACAGGGTACAGTGAAGAAGTAAAAGTAAAGAAAAGACTTAGGGGAAAAAAACGCAACTTCCTTCTAGCACCAGATTTTAATTTCTTTTTTTTTCATTGAAAATCCAAGTTGGTTTTAGCAATCAGTTTTCCAGATCATATTGTTCCCTGTCTGGTACTTGAGTTGTAGTCAGTTATAGTTGCAGTTTTATTTCTGCAGTTAACACTTTGTAAGACATTGCTGCTGGTGGTGTTTGTTCATTTGCTTATTCAGCAATGGGATGCTTCTCATTAACCCCTTCATCACTTAGTGTAGGAAAGGACGTAAGTGGTACCAGGAGAGTACAGGAAAGGCATGGGAGTTCTGAAGCTCCTTGTGGACACATCAGGCTTCTCTGAAAATACTGAGTGATTTCATGATTAAAATGAGAGCTGACTTTCAGTGCAGGCATTGAGGAGAGGACAAAACAGGCATACACACCAAACTGTGCCTATAGCACATAGCCTGGTTCCTGGCTATGTATTGCTGCTCAGGGAAAGGACGTGGTGTTTGTTTTGGATTGTTTTCTGCAAGCATCTGTTTGGTTGTAGTTTAGAAAAAAAACCAAAACCCATATTGAATATTGTGTCCCATTTTGGGTCCTATTCCAAGAGTTAATAGAAGAGGAAGCACGGAGAAGAATGGCAGGCTTGGACTGGCTTCTGGAAGAAGAAAGGGGAAATAAGATTGGGGCTGGTTAATCTGGAGAAGGGCTGTGATGAAAGGCATGAAGAAAGTCAACATGTATGTTCCTGAACTTGCTGCCAAGAGATACTTTGGAAGACAGACCCATAGTGGTTTCAGAAGTAAATTGGACAATCCCATGGAGAAGAGGAATTTAATTATATGGAATTTGGTGCAGCCTATGATTCTGGGCATGCAAATTTTAGTAATTGCTAATTTTCTGGTGGCTGGAGTTAAAACGCTCAGACAGTATTGTTCACACCTCTCATGTTCTTGTACTTGTTACTTAGGCATCTATGCTGAGCTTTCAGAGACAGCATACTCTGTCAGTCAAATCTTGAATTAAGAGCACCAACACATACGTACCCAAACAGGAGCGTTCAAAGAAGCTTGGCTTGTTTTAGACCATCTCTTCAGATGTATCCCCGGTATTGTTGCAGGGAGGAGAGTATTTGTATTCAAGGTTTGGTATGTGAGCTAAACTGGACTTCTCAGTAGCAGTGAGGCATGAATATCATAGAGAGGTGCTTGGGATTTTAATTTTGGATTGTTGTGAAGCGAGTGTAACTTGTATTTTTAACAAAAACACCTTTGTTCCACCCCTTTCCCAAAGTGTTGATATTTTGTGTCTGTCTTCCTTTGGATGAGACTAGTTCCTTTCTTATCTGTTGCTCATAACTTTAGGGGTTTTTTTCCTTCCAAGGGCAGTTGCATGAAATTGCGGACTGTTAACAGGTTTTGGTCAGCAGCTGCTGAACAATGTACTCCTCTTAACTTCCTTTTGCATCTGTATAATGAAGCTTTGGCTTTGTCCAGTAGTAGTACTGTCTTCAGCTCTGAGATCACATTGTTGACAATTTGCAGGTGGAAAGGTTTTTATATAAGATGTTTGTTTACGCTTTAAACAAACAGTTCTTCATTAGTTGATAAAATGCAGGGTAAATTGCCTTATTTCCAAGTCCTTACTTATTTTTGGAAGCTCCACTTGAAAGGAGAGGGCTGTGGTGTTTTATCTTTGTTATGCTATCTCCATTAATGTCTGAAAATGCAGAGCTGCTTTTGGTTTGTTACAAAACTCTGTTTTAAAATACTAAAATGTAGGTCTAATTATCTTGAAGATAAATAACCTAATGTAAAGTTTTCATGTGAGGAAATCTCTGGCAATACAGTTAACTCTCAGTTGAACTTTTTTATTTTCACCCCAATTTGCCCAATGTGTTCAAGACGGAGCAGCAAAACCACCTTTGCCTATGTACTTACTAAATGAAATACTGCTTTATGTCTCTGAGTTGTCCCCTTGCTTCCAAGGACCAAATGCCAAGAGAAAGGGCCCCCTGTGCTGACCCCTGTACAGGGTCCCAAACTTCCATCAGTAATGACAAACATTAACAAACATGTTTTAACCCTTTTGGTGCCATATTCTGATCTGTACTGGCTAGCTGAGTCTCCCTGTGCAGAATTATGGTTTCTAAAGCTGACAAATTTTTTTATTCCAGCCTAAGTATCCTAGAAGTGTGTTTACATGACTAGAAAGAGGAGACTTCTTCCTCTGAACTGCAACTGTCCCTTGCTTGTGGTTTGAAACTTCCAACTATTGATAAGTGTAGACAGGGTTTATATAAAAAATCGGGAGGTCTCTTGCCAGTTCAGTTAGCATGAAAATTGGCCTGTGGTGTTTACCTCTTGATCTTTCTTGCCAGAAGTTTTGTCTCTCCTAGTATATAATCATTGTCTCTTGCATCTCAAAAGTAATTTTCTGGTATTTGAGTATATCTTTGGAAGAATGAGTCGTGGGAAAATACAAGCTCAAAGGTCTTGCACAAGTTTACTGACTCCTTGTTTTGGCTTAGTCTAGTCTATCCTGCTCTCCCAATTCTCCATATTTTTTCTATGGCTAGGACAAAGGACATAAAAAGCTTTGATCAGGGTTTAAAAATCAGAGGTGACTTCAATTGTTTTAATTTACATTTCCTATGGAAAACCAAGCCAGTGATACCATTTCATCTTGTGTTCCTAAGGAAATGTGGGGCAACATTTGTGTTCCTACAAATTCCCGTTCAAGAGAATTCTTTTAAAGGAATGTAATTGCCATAATATGGTTTACAAGGGAAAAAATTGAAAGCATTCCTCATCAACTTCATATTTAGTATACACCAAGTTTTTATTTATTCTGCTGAAATAGAAAAAAAGGAATTTTATAAGCCATGGAAAATTTGGGAATAAATGGGAAATTTTTGCAACAATACAAAATACTAATATTGTGTTTCTTTCTCTGTATCTAAAACTGATCAGACTGAATCCAGTTTCTTACTCTTCACTTTAAACTAAAAGATTCTGAGTTGTCTTTAACTTCTTCACAAAAAAGTGAGATGGTGAGAGGATTTAATCACTAATACAACAAGGAAGACCTTAAAGAAAGTAGAATAAAATCTTATTATTGTATACATCCTTAAACAGACAACTTGCCTAATTATAAAGTATTTATAATAAAATATTTATTTTAAAATATTTGATATAAAAACTATTTATATCCAGAGACAGCTTCTGCAATATAAATAGGAAAAATTATAATGTTCTAAATTTTAATTAAATTTAGTCTCTTTTCTTATTGTCTCTCTCATACTTCTTATGAGTCAAAGTAAGCAGCACTTGAAATACAGTGGAAATGTCAAGATATTGGATATTCCAGTTACTTAAGTGAATCTCTTTAAAGTCTTCATTGGACCCGCAAGTATTTCAAGTATGTTGCAGTTAAAATAAAATTTGAAATAATTTAATTATAAATATAATTTCTTCAGAAAGATAATGACGAATTACAATAACATTTGATTAATAACTTACTAACACATGGTTTAACTCTACTTCTTAAGACATTGTATGCATGATGTTCTGAAGTACCTGTTAGTGAGATAAGGGCAGTGGCTTTCCAGAAGATTTTAGTCTCAGGGCTCAATTTTCAGGAAAAGTCTTTCAAAACATTACTGTCTTGGACTCTTAACACACTTTCCCTGTATTTTTAACCCCCTGTCCTATGCACACTCCATTACTTTAGTATTACAAATTCTGTGGCGATTTTGCATGGAGACCTAAACATAAAGAGGCATTTTAGATCCATTATGTTCTCTCATTTTCTCTGTTTGGTATTATGTTCCTAATGTGGACTACAGAAAAACCTGAGGAAACCATTACATGAGGAATGGCCTAATTACTTGCATGCCTTCAAACTCTCTCTGCATAAGGGACTGGGAACAAGACCTGCAAAACTTAATTGTGTATTTGCCAATTCCAATAGCAAAAAATGTTTAACATGAGAAAGATCTCATTGTCTATGAATCCATTAAAATATCCATCAATGCACGGGTCTTGTGCTCCTCTCAAAGAAGTATAGTCTCTTATTTCTTCATTTCCATTTTTCTTTAAACACCATTATGCTTTTTATGATCTTGTCAATCAAGTTCTTTGATTTAAGTGTCTTTTTCTTTATAATAACTGCTGATGTTTGAAACAAAAGGCTTTTGCTTTCTTTTAGCAATGTTGATGCTGTTAAATGACTTCAAAATGTGGGAAAGGGAGAAAGCAGACCATTAACCTACTGAAGTGCACTGGTATTAAGAATGCATCTTTCTCCCCTTCTAAAAACAAGGATATGACAATTGGTCTGTTTGGCTTATTCTAAATGTATATTCTCATA
This sequence comes from Acrocephalus scirpaceus scirpaceus, assembly GCA_910950805.1. Classification (NCBI taxonomy): domain Eukaryota; kingdom Metazoa; phylum Chordata; class Aves; order Passeriformes; family Sylviidae; genus Acrocephalus; species Acrocephalus scirpaceus. The sequence goes on along the minus strand of OU383773.1, from coordinate 40,756,296 downwards.
ATGGTAAAATTAATTTCTTGAATCCCTTTGTCACTTCTGCGCACAGTGTGTCTTTCAGTAACTTGCAGGAGACTGAGTTCATAATTACTGTATGCTCTGAATATGAGTTTCATATTAAGAAATTATGTATGAATTATGTTATTCACGCTAATAGGCATTTTGAGATGGGTGAGCTAATCAAGTGTAATTGTGCTTGCTTGATCTATTTCCAGGTACACCCACCTTTATGGAAGCATTAGCAGCCAATGGTACAACCAACATCCAGACATCTGTAACAGGAGTGACAGCCAGCAAACGAAGGTTTATTGATGATAGGAGAGATCAACCCTTTGATAAAAGGCTACGTTTCAGCGTGAGACAAACGGAGAGCGCGTACCGGTACAGAGACATCGTTGTCAGGAAGCAAGATGGATTCACACACATTTTGCTATCAACAAAATCGTCTGAAAATAATTCATTAAATCCAGAGGTCAGAACCATTCTGATTTTGGGAGGGGAGGGGAATTTGAAGTCCTTGCCCCATTTCTGCTTGTTATTCAGGCACAAACGTACCCAAAACAATACAGGTTCTTACTTGCAAGATGTTATATGTACTCTTGACTTTATGTGTAATTCATTTGCATTTAAAAACTCTGTTGTCTCACCACATTGATATGTACTGTCTTTTATAAGATGTGCAGTGATTTACTAAGTACAACTTGAAAAAAGCTTTAGCCTCAATTAAGGTTCTTTTTTTTCCTGTATTGGTTGCATATGCCATCTGCTGTCCAAGTTACAGAAATGCTGAATGAGTGCTTTAGTTACAGATAACATCTAATAGATCTTTCCTTAATGATTTAATTATCTTTGTCTAATTACATTTTTGAAATGCAAAGCTTCTAATACATTAACTTCCCTTTTTTTGGATAATGAAGAAAGTTAACTTTTCTAATAAGGTGGTTGAGTGTATCCTAAGGAAAAATTAAAGATGTTGAAGGGTCTCATAGGGGGAGGAAGAGAAAAACATGCTACTTTGTAATGATGGATTAAAGTGATTCTTATGAAATTTTTCTTTTTCAGGTAATGAAGGAAGTCCAAAGTGCACTGAACACAGCAGCTGCAGATGACAGTAAACTTGTGCTGTTCAGTGCAGTTGGTAGCATTTTCTGCTGTGGTCTTGATTTTATTTATTTTATACGACGTTTAACAGATGATAGAAAAAAGGAAAGCACTAAGATGGCAGAAGCTATTAGGTATGTATGACTATCTTCAGTCATCTGATGGGTATTGTTCATCATGTGGCCTGGCTTGTTCTATCTTTATTTCAAAAGCCTTTTATTAAAAAAGATCTCAGATATTCATCTGCTACATTACAGTGTGCAGCACTTCTTTATGCTCCCTGTCCTTTTCTATTTGGGTTGTCATTTCATGCGTTTTTAATTTTAAAATTTAACTATGAAAACTGGGAGTATTGTAATACTCCTCCAGTTAAAACCAGTATTAAAATACTTCAATAGTCATAGGGTTTCAGGAAAACGAATTTAATACACCAGAATTCAAGATGTGTAAATTGATATAGTACGTTCAGAGAAGTGGAATGATGGACATTTTAGAGGAGTAGATTGATACTGGTGATCATCATCCCAGTGCTAGGTACCAAACCTAACATTTAAACAAAATGAGCTGAACTACTACCAAGAAGAAGATATATGAAAAAAAAAGTATGGATCTTGGAGACACATTTTAACAATACAAACAAGTACTTTTGAGCACTGGTTTTGAGATCCTGGTCTCTTGCATTCTTCCGGAGTATCTATATTCTTTCAGAGCCCTTCTTCTGTTGTTGTTATCAATGGTCATGTTTCTAAAAAAAGGCCACAGACATGTAAAGCCTGTTTCATTGGAGGCACATTTGATTTGTACAGATGATTACAGTTATTTTTATCAAAGGAAATTCTTGAGTCATTTCATGTAAAAATTGCTTATGCAGTGATTTCATATATGGCCAGAAGCTCTTAGCACTGAGCTTCTATCACTGTTTTAATTTGGGCCCTTGCAGAAACCTGTTTTTTTACCTAGTACTCATTGTTAATAGAATGGGCAAAGGTGACTTAAAAGACTTATGAACGCACACCCTCACTTTCAAATAAGGTATTTTGCATGTATATTCTAGAGATGGTCCTCTCTGGGATATTCAACATGATTAAAATTAATCTTAAGTCAATTAGATGGGATGTTTGTATGATGACTTGTAAGAGATGGTTCCAGGTTTGGATTTGGGTTTTTTGCATTTAGCTATTTCAGCTAACTAGAATGATTTAAGAAGGAGTGTGATAACCTTTAGTGCTGAATGCAATACAGTAAACTTGTCTTGTTTTGTAGAAATACGAAAATATGCAAACTTTAAAATTACCTGTGTATATATTCATACATGCATGACTGTTTTTTCCTAAGAAGCTCTTGGAGGCATTACTGTTTGAGAACAGAGAAGCATCCATATTTTGTGGGTACTGGAATGAATTGTCATTTTTTTGTCATCAATGAGGATGAGAATATGCATACATCACCTAATAGCATAGTTCCCAAATCGTTATTACCAACCCAAAGAAGAAAGATGAGATGGGGAAGTTTACAGGTTTGTGATATGGGATAATAGAGCTCTGCTATTTATCTTCATAATTTTAAAAAGCGGATTTATTTGTTAAGAAAAGCTCCTCAAGGAAGGTCAATAATGCTTTGCCCATCTTAATTTATACCTTACTACTGTCACTTAGAAACACAGGTAAATAAATACCTTATGCAGATGCCATACATAAATACAGTGAGGACCAAGCAGGGCCATGCCACAGTTGTGGTGCCCAGAGGTGAGGAAAGGCTGCAGCCTTACCTGAGAGCTGTGGGACACATGAATGTACCAAAGTGCCATATCAGCTGATGTTTGTAGAGGGGCGTTAACTCTGCACCTGCCCAACTACTGGGCATGATGTGCTGGGCTGGGAGGAATGCTGGGCTTTTACAGAATCAGAAAATGGTTGAGGTTCGAAGGGACATTTGCAGGTCATCTTGTTCAACCTGCTCAAGCAAAGTCACCTAGAGCAGGTTGGCCAGGACCATTTCCTGGTTGTTGTTGGTTTTTTTTAATCTCCCAAGACTGAGTCCACGACCTTGTTGGCTGCCTGTTTGGTCACCCTCACAGTAAGAAAGTGTTTTCTGCTGTTAAGAGGGAACCTCCTGTGTTTCAGTCTGTGCTCACTGCCTCAGTGGGCACCACTGAAAAGAGCCTGGCTCTGTCCTCTTTGCATCCCTTTTTCAGGTACTTTTACATATTGATGACATCCCTCTGAGCCTTTTCTTCTCTAGGCTGAACAGGGCCAATTCACTCAGTCCCTGGGTCACCTTGATGGTCCTTTGCTAGACCATCTGGAGTCTCCCTTTCACTGAGAAGTCCACAATGACACTAGGGCTGAGGAGAGGGGCAGGATCAACTCTGGCAACCTCCAGATAGCATTCTTCCTAAAGCAGCAGAGGATACCACTGGCACACTGCTGGCTCAAGTTCAACTTGTGTAGCTCAACTAGCTCAATTTCTGCCAAGCTGCTTTCCAGCTTGTCTTCCAGCATACATTGATGCCTGGGGTGGTTCCTCCCCAGACACAATGCTTTACGTTTCCCTTGTTGAGCTTTAGGAGGTTTCTGTCAGCTTATTTCTCCAGTCTGTTGAGGTCCCTCTGGATGGCAGCACAATCCTCTGGTGTATCACCATGGTTTTGTATCCTGAGCAAACTTGCTGAGGATACGCTCTGCCCCATCAACCAAATCATCAGTGAAGCTGTTGAACAGTGCTGGACCCATCACTGACCCTGTGGGGTGCAACATTTAAATCACTGGCCTGCGCCATGACTCACCACCCTCTGGGCCAGCCATTCCGACATTTTTCAGTCCACCTCACTGTCTGCTCATACAGCTCATACATCAACGGCTTGATTATGAAACTCTTATGAGAGACAGTGCTGAAATCCTCACTCTGAATTCCGTGTAGACAATATCCACCTCTCTCCCCTCATCCACTGAATAACCAGCTCATTGTGGAAGGTTATCAGGTTGGGTTTGAAAGTGATGTTACTGTGGAGATGAATTATTATTGAGTTTTCAAGGGCTGGTATATTTTACACTCTCAGTATATGTAGTGAGCACATGTTTCTGTTTCTCTTCAGGAATTTTGTGAATACTTTTATTCAGTTTAAGAAGCCTATCATTGTAGCAGTAAATGGCCCAGCCATTGGACTTGGAGCATCTATATTGCCTCTGTGTGACGTGGTTTGGGCCAACGAGAAGGCCTGGTTTCAGACACCATACACTACTTTTGGACAAAGTCCAGATGGATGTTCATCCCTTACATTCCCTCGGATAATGGGCCTGGCTTCTGTAAGTAGCTTGCAGGGCAGGGGCTGACAGCTTCACAATTCAATTGGGATAATTTATCCAGTGTGATTTCAAGACTTTTTGCCTTCCTGTGTTGTCTTTTTCTTATTTTTTTCTTTCTCTCATGAAAACCTTTCATGAGAAGCCACCCTTTATAGCTTTTCTGCTCCATGCTCTTACAACTTACTCTTCACCCGCATGCACGGAACAGAAAGCAGGCACGGGACTTAATCCCACCTTTGACCCTGGTGGTGTCAGAAGGGTCATGTCCTGTGTACCAAGACACACCTCCCCTGCTGCTGCCTCTTGGGGACCAGCCACAGGTGTCTTGCATTCAGTACAGCACCAGTGTGGCACTCAGTGTCACTGCACAGCAGAGCACTGTGGCACCAGCCAGGAGCAGTTTTATGCCACTATGCAAAATAACTATTTCAGCTTTCATGCACTCCTAACAAAAGGCTCTTTAAGAATCTCTTACCTGCGTTATTTTCATGTTGCTTAGTGTTTTTTCATGCTGTGTTCTTTGAAAACTTAGACCTATGTCCCATTCCAGTTTGGACTGTATGAAACAAGTGCTTGTGGTTACACCTGTTTTCCAAAATTGCTGTTTATTATTATAAAAGCCATTTTTTCCCTGTAGATATTTATTGATTTAAAAATATACATTTCAGTATATTAAAACACCAGTTTTAAAAGCTCTAATAGCTAATTGTGTCATATTTGGATTTAGTTATTAGAGAACAGAAAAGGTAACTGAAATAGATTTACAGTTATAAGAGTATCTTTAATATCTTAGCATGTTTCAAACTACTGATTGTTCCTTTCCCTTTTTATTTGGCCATCCATCCATTCATCCATCCATTCCATCCATCCTCGTCCTTTAAAGACTTGTGGTTGTTACTTTTCATTTCTTTAGAAGCTGTACAAAAAACACAAGAAGCTCTTCCCTAGTGTACTTTTTCATGTGTGTTTGTGAATGCTCTCATTCTTAAATACAAAGGTTTAAATTGAAAGCTTCCAGTGGTAACAATTCTATAATGATCAGTGCAGAAAGAGGAAAAAATCCACTGTTATTGTACTATCCTTGACTCTCTGCAGCACAGCAGTGTCTCTATGGGACAAAGCTGAACTTTACTCAGCACATTTCATGAAATGTGTTCAGAATCCATACTGAAGACTTTGATAAAGAAAGCATGCTTTTTGTCTGTAAAAGAGAAAGAGAGAAGTCAGCAGAAAGAGGTTATGAGTGAAATGCAAAACATTCAGGTGGAAAAAATATACAAAACAAAGAATTAAGGCCTCTGTATGCATCATAACATTTTCTACAAATGTATCAATTCAGCAGGAGTAGTGCCACCTCTAACTCTTTTTAGTGAGTCTTACAGTGCAATGTTGTTAGATGCAGCTATGTAAAAACGTTCCATTGCAAGACTGATGGAAATATCTTCCATGTGGGGTCAGTCACCTTCTGTGGGTGAGCAGGTCTGTCATGGATGGGTTGATTTGTTTGTTGTTTTGGTTTTTTTTTCCACAAATATTTTCGACTGTGGGTTTATTACAGGAAATTTGAAGCCCAGACCTTAGGATTCAAAATGAATACTGTCTTGGAATTACCAAGATTTTTAGAAGTGTCCCTAAACTTGGCTTTTGAGTTTTCAAAATAATCTGTAATAGATATTATGGTGATGTCTGTATGGGGAGATGTTGTTATATGTCTGCCATGGAGTTCTTGCTCTGGTTGTCTGGTCCTAGATATAAAGCCCAGGAGCTGTGTGATCATACATCACACACTGGGTCTCTCTGCCAGTCCCCAGCATGGATTTCTTAGCTTTTCTGTCAGTCATGAGGGAAACATGGTTCCTGGAGCCTGGAGTCCACATCAGAGACAAGATCTGGGGTGGTTTAGAAGCTAGCTGCTTCCTGATTGTAGTGGAAGAGAGCTGAGGTGCTCCATGGCCCCTGGTGCCTGTGGCCTTGCACAGAAGGACCCTGGTGAGCCTCAAAGCCCTCACTGGAAAGAGTACAGAGGTCCAAGTGAAGTTCCTCTCTGGAAGGAGACATTTTCTGCTCAGAGTAGAAAAAAAAGGTTGCTAATGAGAATCTTAGTGAAATATTTTTATCATACTGATTTCTACTGCTGTAGTATATTTCTTGGAAAGTAACCACCAAGTGAGTTAATTTTTACAGGAGGTACAAGGCATGATTATGATTAAAGCTTGTTTAGCAGTTGGTCTCCAGCAGATGTTGTGTATAGATCAAAAGTGAAGATGCCAGAGCAAGACATTTCCCTTCAAAACCTGTCAAGTGAGAACATCAATGGGAATGCTCCTTTCTTGTGAGATTTTATGCTAATACTGTGTTACAGCTGGCAGAAATAAGATAACTGCACCATTCTCATTTACAGCGTTTCATGTTCAGGAGAACTCAGCAGTTGAAACTAAGTTTTAGGGGGAAAAGGAGGTTTTCTAGCATTCGTTTTTATCCTTGAGAAAGATACATCTGAAGAATATGTAAACCTGACCACCTGGCTTAAATGTTTGCCTGTCCTAACTGCTAGTTAGATTCCTTCCACATTTTGATCTTTCATAAAAATGTTAAGTGTTTTTTTAATTATTTCAGAAGAGTAATTTTTCCCCAACTGTGTAGGAAAAAGGATTCCATTTTTAGACAAGCATGTGTACATCTCTGGTTTTTAGCTAGTATTTCAGGTTATTATTATTCACATACATTCTGGAAAATTAGAAGGAATGGTTAATGAACCTTGTATATTTGATATTGTGTTCTCAGAAGGTAGAACTATAGGGTATAGAATTTAATCATAGTGCAAGAGATTTTGGTTTTTATAAACTAATATATGTGAATCACAGTTTTCCATAGTAACTGTGAAAAATGTGCTGATGGTAAAATCAAAGTAAAATATGCTAGGAAACTGGTTGGGTTTTTTTCTTGCATTCCTAATGGACTGGCAGTCAGGAAGTAAACTGCCAGTAGAACCCAGACTTTGTATTTCATTACAAAGGAACAAATGAGACTGCAGAGTTTCCAAATTGCTTCGTGTGTAAAATGGCAATACCAGCAACATGGTAGCACAGCAAATAATTAATTATTTTCAGATCCTTAGGTGAAAGTTGCTGAAATAATTACCAAAATTTCCAGTATCAGAGAACATTAAAAACCTTTGTGTTTTTCCCTCAGAAATGTTACAGCTGTCAGGTGTGTGCTTTAGAACAGCCTTATTTCCTGTGCTTCAAGAATCCAGTAATGGGTTTGTCAATTTTTTCAGTGGAAATAAGTCATTACAAAACAATAACACTGATTTTTTTTTTTTTGAGGTTGACTGTTACCTGACTTTTTAATTTCCACTGCCTATTTCCATGTAAATGTCGCTGCAAGCTGTATAAAAAACTTCACTAAAGCTAGAATTAAAGTGGCTGTAGGACAAAGCTTTAATAGGGAATTTGGTAAATAGTGAAGTGCATTATAATTACAAGTCAAAAACATTTACAGAACTACTTGATTCTGTACCTTAAACCATGTGCAAGATCTTTTAAATACTGGGGGTTTTAATAAGACTGCTATATCAGATTCTGAAAGGATTTATCAGTTCAGTATTGGACTCTTGAAGAAAATGTGAACGTTTATTTTCTGTGAATTTGGTCAGAAATTGGAATGCATCATTATAAAGGGCAAACTGATGTATTCATTGCGGTTTTACAGGTTTGCCAGGCATTGTGACCAATTCCCACATACACAGATAACCAAGTCAGCAATACTGCAAGAAAGCCAGAGCCAACAAACATTCACGGCCAGGAAATGACAAAAGACATTTCCACATTTAACCATTAATCATAGATGTCCACATTTCAGTAACTGCTGACCTAGTACTGGTCAATAACATGGACCAACCAACTGTAGGCCAGTATTTTTCTTTTCTTTTTTATTAAAACTTGGAAGAGCTGTAATAAAACTATTTCAAACAGTGCAGGCATTTTTCTTATTTGTTTTGAACATTTTTCCTTTGATGAGTTTTGTCTCATTACATTTCATACCAGAAGTAACTTTTTATCCCTTCAGGCCAATGAAATGTTGTTCAGTGGAAGGAAGTTGACAGCGCAGGAAGCTTGTGCCAAAGGACTCGTCTCCCAAGTGTTCTGGCCAGGAACATTCACACAGGAAGTAATGGTTCGAATTAAAGAACTTGTCGCGTGTAATTCAGTTGTAAGTTTCCTTTATCTTCTTGTATTTTTATGATCAGATGAACAAGAATTAATCTAAGTAGTACCGGACTGCATCTTTTTGTCCTGAAAAAAAAAAAAAGTCTTTTCATGGAACAGGGACTGCAATATAGTACAGCAATGTTTTTTGACAGATTTTTTATGTATCTTTCTGGTTTGGGGTTTTTTTAAGATTCTTTTTAAAGTTTCTATCTGACTCTTCATAACTACAGTGTGCTGTGGCATTTGATAAGGAACATAAACCAGAATTGTATTTTTATAATATAATTTCTACTAACATAGTTGCTGAAGTCCAGCTTACTCTAACCGACAATATAAATAAACAGTTGCCCTAACTTCTGCACAGAAACACAGAAATCTTGAGTTAGCTTGAGTTCTAATTTAAATTACCTAAGAAATAAATACAGTCTTTGACATTATGCTGGACTTCATTTTATGGGTAACATGTAGTGGTTGTGTGCACTGCTGGCAATTGCATCAAAGATAGCATCAAACAGTGGTAATTTTAACTTTCTTACAAGGAAGAGTGCAGTACAAATTAACTGTTCTGTGCATTTGAAATTTTAGATTTTAAAAGCAAATTGTTTATTTTCTAGACAGAAAAAAACAAATGAGATTTTTTTTCAGTGTATTTCAAGTGCTCAAGAATTCAAGATCTGCTCAGTTATTAGAGCAGTTTGGGGTAATAGTGTTATGATTAGCCTTTGCTAGTATGGATTTGCACTTTCCTGTAGTTACAAAACCATGTATATATATTCATAGTTATGTTATGATTCTCATTATTTTCACAATTCTGTGCACTTTTAAATTGTGCTGGTATAAGGTAAAGGAAATTTAGTGGGATGCCACAAGGAAGATGACTATGAGAAACATTTCTTACAGTCATAGTATGTCCATGAATTGATAAGCTTAAGTTGATAATCAGCTTCAGGATTTGTCCATTTAAACCTGTTAGATGCCCATAGAAGCCCATGGGGTGCTCAGTTCTCAGGCAATACTAACCCAACTCTCCCTTTTTTAATTTTGGCCTAGGTACTTGAAGAATCCAAAGCTTTAGTACGTAACATCATGAAGGTGGACTTGGAACAAGCAAATGAAAAGGAGTGTGAAGTTTTGAAGAAAATCTGGGGCTCAGCACAAGGGATGGACTCAATGTTAAAATATCTGCAGAACAGAATTGATGAATTCTGATGAGATGCCCATGACACTGGAATTGTATTTCTTGGACATCAGGGCAAGCAAAATATGCCCATTTTAAAAAACCTTATATAAACTAACCCCTTGCTCAGCTTGGGAACAGGAGTGGGGACACACCCCTCCCTCCCCTTTTATTGTCAAGGGGTTTAAAAGTACTGTATCTCTTAAATTTGAACAAAACTCCTTTCTCCCTGATTGTTACATGCAGATATATATACACACAAATGTATGTGTGTGCATATATCTATATATGTCTTTTATATATATATATATAAAAAAATGTAATATGTGTGAGAGTGTGTATGTAGACACACACACACAAAGGTAAAAAATGATAGAGTGCACTACCAAACATCTCTTTAAAAGCTCTAGTTTTTGTTATCTTTGGCTAGTACTGTATCAAATAGAGAATGAATTAAAAAGTGAGTGGTGTTGCATTATTTTCTGTGTGGCAGGGAAGTCTGGAATAATGCTTTTCTTTTTCATGAGAATACAGAATTGAAACGGGTATTAGCCAGCCCTTGCTTTCTCTGCCCAATGAGTCAGCTTAGAGAAAAGGCATTGTCTCAGAAGAAGGTTGAAATACCTCAAGTAATGGAACATTCTAAAATTTTGGGGTAACTAAACCCTATTATGCTAAATCACACATATCCCCAAAAAGAGAGTGTGCTCAGGATTAATGCTAAGGAAACACTCTGTTATTTTTTGGGAGGGAGGTATAGAGGGGTGGAGGAAGGGGCAGGAGTATGTCTGATTCTTACCTAGACAGCATGAAGAAACCACTGTCTCTTAGGGAATGAGGGAGAGCCGGATAGAAATGGAAGGGGGAAGGAAAAAAAAAACAACACAAAAAAGCTTGTTTTGCAGTATTAGTGAATCACTGAATATCTTATGTATGAATATCCTAAGTTATAAGTTAGTTTTAGTGGGTTTTTTAAAAGCCTCTCTGGGTTGTTTTTGTTTGTTTGTTTGGGGGGGTTATTTGTTTGTTTTGTTGGTTTTTTTAAATAACTACATAAGTGCTTCTGTTGCTGGGTGAAAATACTACTTTATATACAGTTTGGGTTTTGTTTTTGGTTCTTTTTTCCTATTTGCTGGTTTAATTGATGTATTACACCAAAAATGCATTTTATGTTCATAAATTTTAGGTTCACTTAGAATATATTATTTAATAAGTTAAAATTCTTTTGGCACACTATTAAGTAAAAAAAAAACCTCTTTAAAAAAAAACAACTACCTTATATTAGATGTTTAATGTTCTTTGTCTATGCTTTTTTTATTATTTGAAATATACACTATATGCAGTATGGTGTAAAAGAGTGCCCTGTGTAAATAGACCTATTTTGCATTCCTTTCAGGAGTGGTTATTGATTCCTGACTGCAGATATCTATTATTACTTGGGTATCTGTGCTTGCAATCTTATTGAATGTATTATGAAGAATGAAAAAGAAATCAAACCTTATTTTTGTACAGTTTTGAACTTTTTACTTGGAACTGACCCACCTCCCCTTCCCAGTGGAGAGCTGTACAGTGTGTAAATCTGCCTTTACCTTGGATTGGTACAGTATTTTTGCATCTGTGGGACCTACTTCTTTGTTCTAGTAGTTTGAACTATATATAAACTGTACAATCTGTAAAGTTTTTATAGAATAAATATTCAGCTGTGAAAACTGGTTAAATAAAACTAATATTTCTTAACACATTTTAAATGTGGCTCTCTCACAGAGTTGTCTTTTTCAAAGACACTTCCATTCTAATTTTAAAGTTGCTGAAACAAATCTTGTAACTTAGAGGCTTTAATATTTGCTTTTTTTTTGTTTAAAAAGCTCTTTGTTTCCTTCAAACTGAATATTAATTTATTGATGTAAATTTTATAGAAGTTTTCTCTTACAGGAGGTAAATGGGGAAAGAAGACATAGGAAGTCATTCTACTTTTAATGATTTTGTTAGAGTTCAAACTAATGTTCAGTAAATGGTTTTTTTGCAATTTCTTAAAAAAGACTGTTTTCCTTACAATAGTGGGGGCAAAGTTACAATTCCTTGGTTGAATTTGATTTTAGTGAAAAGGAGAAGAAAAGATGCTGTTATCTACAAGTTCTGTAATGTTAAACCTTTTGGAGTTCAATTTTGTATAAAGATTGCCTTTCTGGCACTTCTAAGGCCATAGTGTTCATATATATGTATCAGCTGGGGGATTATTTATGCTTTCTTTAAACATGAAAGAACTGTTACAGTGAAGACATTTAGAATTAAATCAGTTGAAGGTACAGGCACTTCAACTGAAAAAATAATTCTACTTCATTTTTTGTGATGCTATCAGTCAGGCTGTTACGCTGCCTACAGTTTGCATAAGATGAGAATAATTTATTGACCATTTAAATTCCTGTCTGACTGGAAAGAGTCATTCAGGCCACTTCCTGTGCAGTAACTGACTTGACACTATTAACAAATTATGTTCTCATGCATAAATAGTACACACTGGACTACGAGAATACTGTTTCTTCTAGAAAATTCTGTCCCATTTTTTTTTTCAGTATGGGCCACTAAGTATCTTTTGATGTGTGTAAAGGTTACAGCCAAGCCTAGTTCAGTCTCTGCAAAACCATAATAGAACAAAGACAGGAACATTATAGACCTCTAGTAACAAGCAAGAAAACCTGAGAGATCATAAAAACTGACATTTTTTAATGAGTGTTTTCAAGGCTTTTCTTCACAGAAGAGACAGGTCTTTGTCAAGCCTGATTCACTGCTGATGCTTGTACTGTTTTACATAAATTTGCAATACTGCATAGATTACCGAACCTGAAGCATCAGATTTAGGCTCTGATGACTGAATCCAACCATAGTCATGTTCTCCCAGGCATGTGGAAAGTCTGCAGCCAGTGCTTCTTCTAAAGCTCCAGGTTTGGGGTCACAGCCTCCTAGAAGCAGTGGTACTTCAAAATGGCTCTTCTGTGTTAGATCTAGTGTGAATCCGGAGGATTTTGGAGCAGCACAAATTGTTAAACCCATGTGTAATGCAAGAACTTAGTATCTTTCTAAATGACTGCCAAGAAAACTTCCATAGTGGTGGTTTTTTTTTTTTTTCCTAACGAAATGTTTCTTGGTTTTTCCTCCTTCAGGTATGAAGGCAAATCTCCTGTTTGAGTGCCAGTGTCTAGTCAATGGCTAGTAGAATTAGGAATAATAATATTGGAATATAAAATTCAGCTAATTTTAGCCTTGCTCATTCCTGACCCCTGCATCTCCTGTCAAGACTATCCATTATCCTGATTGTAATCGCTCCTACACGATTTGCCTAATGAGTTATGGAACATACAGTCAATCTGTGAGGCAACTGGCTGTGTTGGTGCCGAAATCTAAAAGTAGCACAGGAGCCTTGATAATGCAGTGTAGGAATCCTTCCATGACATTTGAGTTCTCTTTCTGAAATAGGCAACAGCCCAGGCACTACCCAAAACAGCAAACTGACGAGCATTGGCCACTGGGCTGCACTAACCACTAAGGCTTTCCCCTCAGAAGTTCTATCACATTCAAATTTATTTACTTCCAAAAATAAGAGAACTTTTCTCCTGATGAGCAAATAGTAGCAGAGACCCATGGGCTGAAGGTACTTGCAGCTGTCTGAAAGCCACCTGTGTGCACTTAATCCCACCTTCTGCTGATGCTTACTTTGAGCAAAAATCAGAGCAAGGTTTTAACTCTGGGTAAGATAACCTGCAACATTTTGGGGTAATCTGAAGATCTAAACCTGCCTGTAGATTTTTTCCATGTTCGCACTCCCTAATTTCCACAAATCTGGGATTTGATACAGTTCCTCTGAGCAAGTCCTCTATTGGTTTGACAACATTGCTAAGAGACTTCCCTGTAACTCAGAAGCTGCACCATTATTATTGTGGAAAAAAGGTTCAGGGGAATTAAATTACCTATTTAGGTGGGATTCATTTCCTAAAGTCAGGAATACTTGAATAGAAAAAACACATAATACTGGTAGAGTTCATACTTTACCCAAATAGTGATAAAATAGAACTTCAGCTAGTTAGGGAATGAGGCAGCAAACAAAACATTTCTGGCCAAATGGACAGGTAAAACTTGCTTCAATGCATGGAGCCAATGCTCTACCTAGGTTTGTTGCTGGAAGTTGAGGCACCTTCACATTCATCTGGGACATGACAAGTCTGCTTCTGGGAGAGTATGAGGAGAGAGTAGGAGGGAGAAAACGCCTCAATTACAGTTTGCCACATGGTTTTCCATCCTAAGGAACTGCCAGTAGCTGTCAGCACAGACTGTTACAGAGCTTGCAGCAGTCGGAGTTGGCAACCTTCAGCCATGCAGTGCGGGAGCTCAGTTCTGCTGGAGATGGCACACTGCTGAATTTGCCTTTCCAAGGAAAGAAGTATCTAGAAGGAGAGCACATGTATAATACAAGATCACCATCGTCCTGCCTTGAACTGTCCCTCAGATTTCTCTAGAAAATACTTCACTCGCAGCCCTCTGCATTTTCTTTCCTTACTCGGGGGATATGACTGAAGTTACTTCCTAACAAACAAACCCCAAATATAATCATCTCTTGAGGTATTCACAGGATGAAAAGTGGTTTGATGGGCAAAGATACTGAAGTGTGATGCAAAATAAGAAGATGGTGATGAAATTCTGGTCCTCCTCATCCCTCCTGCACCGGGGAAAATACAGCAAATAAGCAGAAGACCACCAAAAAAACCCAGCATGTAGGAAGTAAAAGGAGCTACAGCAAGTAGAGGAGTGGCAGCTATTCTCCCTGAAGTCCTCATTCTTATTGTGCTCTATTCTACAAGAGCTACAGTAGACAAGAGCACCAGGTGGATGTACACACAGTCTGGCGTGTACCTGTTATCGTACCTGTGTCTAAACTCAGATTTTGAGTCTCAGGCCCTGGTCCTCATAGGGGACTTCAACCACCCTGATGTTTCCTGGAAGGACAACACAGAGAAGCGAAGTCTCGGGCAGGATCTTATCTGTGTAAATAAACACCCTGCAGGCAGTGCAGAGAGGATGGAGCCAGGCCCTTTCCAGTGGTGCCCAGTGACAGCACTGGAGCAGTGGGCACATACTGAAGCACAGAGGCTCCCTCTGAACAGCAGGGAACACTTTCTTCATGTCAAGCTGATTTCAGGCCTGGCACAGGTTGGCTAGAGAGGCTGTGGAGTCTCCAACATTGGAGGTACTCAAACTTCTGAACGTGGTCCTGGGTAGACAGCTGATGGTCCAGGCCACGGGTGGGTGGGACCAGATGACTGCCAGAGGTTCCTTCCAGCTTCTGCCATGCTGCAAAAAGAAACAAACGCCAACTTGCATTAATTTTCCAACTCTCCAGTCATCATCACAAACTTTCTCTCTGGCTTGGACTGTGGAGTCATCAAACTCTGGATCACTGCAGGCTGTAGTCTTTGAGAACCCAACAGCTCCTGGTGGATGATACCAAATCACCCAGAGCACACGTAAATACAGCTCAACTCACCAGAGCGAGCTCAACTCATTTCCTGAAAAAAGGTGTTGTCTTTTACCCTACCTTGAAAAAACACAAAAATTACTGATTCAAAGAAAAAGAAATTTATTTCCTCTAGGATAAACAGGATTGCAATACTTAACCAAAACAAATCCATGCCTTATACCTGAAACATTGCTTTGGCCTCAGCAGCTCCTTGAAATTTTGCATTTTCTTCCAAATTCTGCTTCAGTCAATGAAGCTGTACAGTTACCCAGCCATGCTGGAGCAGAACCACGTGCACTACCCAAGAAATGGGTAGTCTGAGCCTTTAGAGCCACTGTAACTCATCTGTACCACATTGACTGGCTATATCTGACTAAACACTCAATATAGAGCAACTGCAACTCTGTAGGGTGAGAAGTCAACTCAATGTTCTAATAAACCAGTGTTTCCTAGATGCTGCTTTCCAAGACTCATAACCCTCTACAGCAAAATACTCTGCCAGACAAAACTATACAATTTGTCTCAGTAGGAAAAGGCACTCGCTGAGGCTACCCCCAAAGAACAGGTTTAGTTTGCCCTAGAATCATAAACATCTGAAGTAATTGATACTAGTCTATGGGCCAGCAGAATTGGCTCCAATGCCTTCAAAAGAAGATCTCTGCAAATTTTTAATCCTAATGATTTAAAGCAGGAAATTCAAAAATCTCTCACAATGCACACTCAGAATAAACCCTTAAAAAATAATTCAGATCCCTGATCATTCTGAAAGGTCCTGGCACAAGAAGATAGGCTACTGCATTTAATACTTGAAAAAATACAGCCCCAAGGTCTGCAGTTCAGGTTCCCCTACAATGGATACCCCCATGGTCACACCAGCCATTCAGATGAAGGCAAATACACTTTTTCACATTGATTCAATTCTTTTACATTCTGCTACACGTTTAGTAGATTAGATCAGCAAACAAATTTTTCACAAACATTAAACAGTTTAAACAACATTGGTTGAAAACATAGTTTTCAATGAGGAAAAGAAAAAGCAGTAGGTGTACAGGAATGATATTAATGATATTTAAGAGGTACCTCAAAACCTGAAAATAAGTGAAGAGTTCTTGGAAATCTGTGGTTAGCCTACATTTAAAAACGCCATTCAGCTCCCTCACTGCACTTAACAGCAGGATGCTTCCTCCCAGTGCTTACAGGGTAAGTCAATGCTTTGGGAACAAAACTCACTGAACAAGGGATATGGCACATCTCCTGGAGAGTTCTTGACACACAGGCATTAAAACCACAGTTTTGCCACTGAGCTGGGACAGGACCTGAGGGAACGGCCTGAAGTTGTGCCAGGGGAGGTTTAGGTTGGATATCAGGAAAAGGTTCTTCATCCAGAGGGTGGTTGGGCACTGGAACAGGCGCCCCAGGGAAGTGAAGGAGCGTTTGGATAATGCTCTCAGGCACATGGTGTGACTCTGGGGACGGTGCTGTGCGGGGCCAGGAGTTGGACTTTGTGATCCTTGTGGGTCCCTTCCAACTCAGGATGCTCTGTGATTCTAAGAAATACAGCAGTCTGTAGTGCTAATATATATAAAATAATTAAATGAGTCTTATAAAAATTGTCCAGAAGTTCCTGACATGGTTTGGTTGGCTGAAAGTAAATGAGACTTCAGAAATCCTCAGCAGGTTTACATCCCAGGAAGGTGGTTTGAATGTGGGAAGTTCCGTGATGGGCAGTATCTGGCCAGCACTGCACAACAACCTGACACACCGTCATTATTTCCCCATTGCTGATTTTCCTAGAGCTCCTGTAAGTTCATCCCGATGACGAAGAGCAGCTGTAACCTGAGAAGAGCTGCGGCACCAACAGCCAGAGGTGCGTTATCACCGAGGCACAGCAGCCCAGCAGCACAAGGCACGAGTGAGATAAGCGCTGGATTTTCCCTCCAGGCCCCCACCTCAAACTGAAACCACTGGCATGGAGGACGGAGGAGAATCAGAGCATCCCACCCCAAATGCACATGTAATGCAGGAAAGAGGCACGGCTCCTCCACAGGGATGACAGCCAAGATTAGGCATCTTCTACATCCGTTGTTCCTATCGGGCACAACAGGAGCTCTGTTTGAGGAGCTGCAAAGGAGCCCATGCCTGGACTGCTGCCACGCTTGACCCTGCAAATCACTGATGATAAAAGAGCAGAGTGCAGCGCTGCTCAAGTTACAGACTTGCTCACTTTGCCCAGCAGATCAAGGCACTATCAGCACCTCACAGGCTTGATCCCAGCTCACACCAGCAACGCGAAAACTGCGCCTTCCAGCGTGCTCTCCCTGATAAGGAAAGCCATCCACACCTACACCTAGAGGTGGAAAGGAGTTATCCAGGAGCCTGACAGAAGTGGTTTACTCCTTCTGGAGAATGTGGGGCCAGAGGCAAGAGTGCAGTAAGTGCTGCCCTACCCCAGGCACCCTCAGACCATGGTGCCTGCAGCCCAAAGGCTGCCGGGGGGCCAACATCTGCTGCCAGCTCTTTCTCTTTGATTCATGTTTTGTGGAGGGGCATCAAAATTCCTTGGAAGCGTTTCTGCCACAGAAACAGTGCGGTCATAAATGAGGAATGATGCAAATGCCAGAGCCTCTCAGCCTTCAAATTCAAAATATACTTAGAAATTCTGTTTTGAACGATAAAATTAAAAAACCCAGAACACTGTGGGTCTCCCAGAAGCAAGACCTGGCTCTGGAGGTTGGGGATTTGATCCCGTGACACTCTGGCTTGTTGCTGCTTCTGATAGGATTACATTTATCAGGGAGCTGGAGGGCCTCTGCAACTCTGTGTCTCTGTGGGAACCCCCCTAAGGGGAAAATCAGGGTCTCCTCAGAACTGACAGGAAAATTTAAGACTTCCTCAAAGAAGAAAAGAAGCAAGGCAGAAGAAATCCAAAGGAAGACGTGGAACTATTCCTAACAATCATGATAATTGCAGTTTTGTAAGTTAGGCTGGCTGGGTGCCCAGAATGGGTAAAAAAACCCCAAACCAGTTTAACTGACAAGCATATAACCATTTACTCAGCCCTGCAGCAAAGCAAAATGACCTCCAGCTTCTCAAAAATCTCAGTTACAGATTTTCCCTCATATCTACTTTTATTTTTATTTGAGCAAATTAATGAAGCTAGGCTTTAAAGCAGTAGTGAAGTTTTATATTTCTGACAGTAACCATGAGATTTAGACACACAACTGTCAGTAAAAACAAACAGGAAATAAATCTTGCTTAAATTGCTAAAATCCCTTATTTCAAATATGTTTACAATACATAACAAGCCAACTACACACACCCAATGCATAATATTCAGTAGTCAAATGTATATTCTGCATGTATAACTTACCCAATAGGTTTAGAGGGTTTTGCCCATCGTAAGAATTTTAGCTACATTTTGTCTCTAATGTTCTTATTTTAAAGGTTTCATTAACAAGTCACCCAATTACCTTTGCATCATGACAACTGTAAACTCAGTTTTGTCCCCCTGCCACAATGACCTACCATTGTAGCAGTACAATTTCTGAATTCAATACTTCTGAAAATAAGAAATGTTCACAGAACTGCAGACCAAGGCATCCAAGCACAGCTTCAGAAGTTTTGCTTTAAAGGTTCTTGGTGGAAGATTATATATAATGGGGAAACTTTCACAAGGAAGTCCAGAAACTCTAGAGGTGGATATCAGGCATCCTGCTTGATGTTCTCTGTGGTAAACAGAGAACATCAAAAAAAAAAATTTTAAGCCGAAAGTGGGGCAGTGAAATTATTTTGGAATGTTACTTGATCTGCACAGGCTTTTCCTGCCTGGATAGAGTTAATCCATATAGTAGTTTTTTTTCTTTAGCAGGAACAAGACATCCCCTGGTTGAATCATACAAAATATAAAATTATAAGAAATGGTGTCCCTCAGGCTTACTGAGGGAAGAGGCAGGAGCCACATGACAGAGAAACCCCCATAAGGCTGGGCACTATATTCTTCCTTAACTTTTCAGGATTAAACCCCCTTCATCCCTCCCTGCTGCACTCCCTTTGTCCAATCACCCTTGAAGCAGAACTTCACCAACACTCAGAACAGCTTTTGACAAGGACATGTAAAAACTTTCCCATCTGGAAAAGGAATTTGGGTGCTGGAGGAAGCCTGGCAATTTTCTGGTTTGAGCTACCCAGAGCTTCTACTATACAACATTAGAGAAACTGAGACATTTAGGCTCTTAATTGCCCACTCACTGACATGAAGTAGGCCTTGAGCACTGTTGGCTACAGTCTGCCCAAAATTTTATTTGCTACCTAATTTTAATAACTTTATCTTTCCTAATGATCATTCTGTATGAGGAGAGAATAAGCAGCCCCTCAGGATCCAGTTCCTTTTTCCTTGAGCCTTTGTAATATGCTGGTTTCTCAGCCCTTGATGCCAGCTCACCACATGCTCAGAATGACATAAATCAGAATTTTATCTAATCTGCATCTTTTCTAATAAAAAGAAAGCCCATTTCTCTCCTAGCATTATGTGAGTATTCATTCTTGAAGTCCCCTGGAGCTGCATCCGATTCATACCAGAGTACAAAAATGACAAGCACAATCTTTTGGTTGCCTTTATTCAAATCCTTTAGTTTGTTTTGCTGTTATCCATCTTTCCCACAAACCCAACTTGATGCCTGCTAACACAATGCACAGTACCCTGGCTCAAGACTCGCTGTTTATGCTGCTCTGGACACGTCTCTTTCCCTGCCCCCAGCATTGCTGTGCTTTATTTATTCTGCTGACTTGTGCCAAATGCTGAAGTCACAGTCTGAGTTTTCAGTTAACTCATATCCCTACCTCTTTTTCCTATTCTTATTGCCTTTCCTTACAAACATTATCAGGTTTGAATAGCTCAGTCTTTTTCATACCTGCCATATATTTACATAATGGACAACTGTGGTTTATTTTCCTTTGCCCCCCTCTCGTGGAAACCCGGCAGCTCACAGTGCTCCATCCTTGTGTATTTGCATATCACCTGGGATAATCTGGACCTCAAAGTGGCATGGGGGTTAAGAAATATGAAGCTTATTTTGGCTCTGTTGTGATTCTGAATCCTAGCAGCCAATTTGCTTCTTTCAAAATGACATTTTTCAACAAAACCCACAGGCTTTTAGACTCTAATTCATCCCAAAAATACATTCAGATGAACAGGCTCCAGCCAGCTCTCACTTGCCATGAAGCCAACATGCTAATAGAGCTCCATCTTTGCTTTCAAAACCCTCATGACAGGATAATTAACTTAATAATCCAGACTTCTCTTGGGTCAGCTTCAATTCCCTTCCCAGAAAACTTCCCCAGGCTCTTGACAGTATCTTGAAACTGGTTTTCACTGTCTCACACTGTTACTGCTCTTGACAGTCTGTTTCAGGATTTTCCCATGTAATCTTTTCCAGCCTTTTCCATCACCAAGGCAAGCCAGATGCTATTGAAAGAGAAGGAGAACAAGGAGTGATGGATCCCCTTGGTAATTCCCCAGTACCTCCAGAACCTGGTAAAGAGGGCATTATCCTGCTGGCAGCAACACCCTTGGAACAGCTACAGGGACACAACTAAACAGGCTGCTTGTCCAACTGCAGCACCATGGGGCAAGGACATTTCTAATCCTTCTTTGAAAAGGCCAGTCAAGTTTAAATGCATTGGGTTGGGTGAAACACTCTGCAGTGCATTTCCCTCTTCTGCAGCCTCCCTTTTGTAGTAAGAGCAAAATCTTTTGTGCAGCTTTGCTACTCTTCTCCATGACTTTTTTTTTTTTAAAGAAGCACCAGAAGGCAAAGATTGTCTGTTTTTACACATTAGTACTGCACTTGACATGATGTTGCTAGCAGGCTATGGTATTTCATGTTCAGTATGAGAACTGATTAGGAATTGGGCAAAGTGCTCAGAAGTTGCATTGTTTCACTCTAAATGTGCTACTACCCATAGTGAATCCTTCATGGACTTCATCTCACCCATCTGGATGAGAACATCCAGAAAATTCATGCAGGAAGGGTTTAGACAGCAGGAATGAAGTTTATACTCTGCAACAAAGCTGACTGTAATAATTTCAAAATACAGACACAGGGAAACATCTGTGGAGGTCAAAAAACAACAACAACAAAAAGGCAAACTGAAGATGAGTGAAGCCAAGAGAAACTGAAGTCCACAAGAAGCTGCTATTTATTTCTAAATGGAAATCCTATTCTTTGACAAGTCTGATTCCAGAAAAATATGCCCCAACTCAGGGTCACACAGAAGAACTCAGAGCTGATGAAAGGACTCAGCTCCAGGGACTGCTGTCACCAGATGATGCCACCCACAGCAGTACTTATTTATAAGCCTGCATGCTTGCAGGTGGATTAACAAAAACATTTAAATGCCTTTCATGGGCAATTATCAAGAGGCTTTCTTTCTTGCCATAGTTGTACAAGGTCAAGAAACCAAAAGAGTTTGTACAACACTGATCAGCTTGATTTTTTTTTGCACAGATTCTTTTAGTTGTAGGTGCTCTCTTAGAGCAGGGCAGTATCTCATCTCATTTGATTGTGAATGGAATAAACTTAAACCTGCTCAGAGGTATTTGGCATTGTAACCTATTTGTTCATTAGGGAGAAAAAAAAACCCTGGTTCTTACCAAATTCAGGACACTATGGAAAAACCTGAGAGTTCTTTATGCACACTGCAATCAACTATCTCAACATTCTGTTCTCTTGTGACCACGAGACTCTCAGATTGTCTGGGGATAAGTTTGGAGAGAAACACATCAGAGCCTCATCTTATGTCTGGAAAATACTGTATATCTTTCTAGATTATTATTGAAAAGATTCACGGTAAAATTTTTCATGTTTAGTTTCTGTCCAAGACCAATCTCTAAATTCATTTTCTTATTTATCTTTTAGACTTCTTTGATTTCAGAGGTAAAAAGGTGGCCAACACCAAACCCTTTTAGAGTAGTAGCTGTATAAGCTGGCACACCTTAAAAACCCACGGTGTTTCTACCATGTCCTCACAAGTTACAGGGACAAACATCTATGACATTTTGGACAAAGTCTGGTCCATGAAGCCATTTCTGTGTTATTGAAAAAGCTTCAGCCAGACATCCATCATATGCTACAGCTGCAGTTTTCAACTTTTAGAAACAGATGTCAGTGAATCCAGGAGGACTTGAACTTCCTGAACCAACTCACCAGTGCATACTGGAGTAAGACAAGAAAGAGCTGTTCCGGATTATGAAGAACCAAAGCAGCCCTGCATGGGGCAAGCCTACCTTCTCACAGTCATGTTAGAGACATTTTCTCCACAGCTCACCACTCTAGAGGTCCTTCAGCATATAATCCATTTGATCCAGCCATGCATTGGAGAAGTAGCAGAGGGAACAGCATCTGGATCTAAAAGAATCTCACATTTAGTTGAAACTGAGCACCAACTCCACTCTGAGTCCCCAGAGAGGAAAAGTCAGCATGGATTGTCATTCAAGAAAGAAACAAATCTGTAGAATAAAATTTGGCTTTTCCATGCAGTCTACCAGCACCAGTGAAGAGTTTTGCCTAGAGCTTGTGTGCTTTCTTACATGGAAGTGTCATGGCTACGCTCCAAGCTTCCACTTCCATAGGAGCTATATGAGAGGTTCCCACGGTCAACAATACCTTGGGGACTTGAAAGAAAGCTACAGGAATTCTTCATTATTTAAAAAAGCACTCACTTCTCTTCAAGGGAAGACGGAGAGGAGAGAGGTTCCCATGCAAAGTAACAGGAGTGAGGTTGGGCTGGAAGCCCTTTTGAAGCCACATCTTATATCGCTTCCTGAAAACGTGTTCAATCCCTGCTGAATCTTGCCCCTCTAAATCTTTGTTGCAAGGCACGGAGCTCTGATTTCACTCTAATTTAATGAGAGGCTTAATGTCTAAATGTTTTGAGCGTTGCTTGGGGAATAGCAAAGAAAGCCTAGCAGCAAGAAGTGGAGAAAAAGGAAGGAAAAAAATTAAGTCTCTGACCCTTTGAGAAATCAGGGAACCAAAAAAGCATCCTACTGATTCTGCAAAGTTTAAGGGACTTCTATCAACAGGGATCAAAACTTGGCTCCTAAACCTCCTGTATAATCCCCAAAATAAAGGCCTGGCTGCTTCCCACCAAATGCATCAATTTTTGCCTAGATCACACAGAACTGACATGCTTATAATGGGAGCCATAATTAATAGTGTTTCAGCAAAACAATGCACGGGAATGTCTCTCTGCTCAACTGAAAAAAAAGTCCTACAGCTAAAAATCCCAGCCTTCCTCTCAGGGAGAGCAGAACAATGAATCTTGCTGCAGAGTGACATATTCCAGGCAATTACAAGAGCTGCAGACCTCAAAGCCACACTCTGAGCATGACTGGAACATAAATAGATTAGCAACTGCTAAGGACTGCTCTTCCTCCTGATTCACAAAGCATGTTCCCAAGCCGCTCTTGATGCCTTTAATGATGCACAACCATTCTTTTAATAAGAAAAGCCATTTCACATTTTTATAAATATCCCAAATGCTCCATGTTACCCTTAGTTAACCTTCACCCTCTGTTCTCTGCAATGCTGCTGACTAAATGGAGCCATGTTCTTCCAGCACATTACAATCTTGCCCTAAGCAGAGTAAACCCCATCTCACTTCCTTCACTTACAGCACCCTCCAGGCAGGTAGAGGAAAGACAGGACTTGTTTTGCCCTGAAGCCCTGGCCAAAACCACCGCGGCTCTGATTAGCAGTCTTCAGAGGAAAATGGATGTGGCAAGCATCAATTCCAGGTTCTGAAGTAAATTCTGTGGACACTAAATGGTAACCTATGGCTCTCTCAGAGTGCTTTGCAAAGCAAGGAGCATCTCTGAGGCTGTTGCATTGAACGGGAAAGTGTCAGAGCAGCACGGAACTGCCGGGCTATTTGTAGAAAGTCAGCAGCAATTTGTTACCAGGACTACAAGTAAAACCCAGAGGTCTCTATCACTGCACTCCAGGCACCCTTCTCTTTCCATCTCAAACTGTCTGTCCTCATGCCCTGTCCCATCCCCCCAAAAAAACCCCTACCAAAAAACCTCCACCAATTTTCCACTTCCACCAGTGCAGGCTGCAATAGAATCCAAAAGAGCCCTGTAATCCTTCACACTGTCTCCCAGCGAGTGTAGGTAGCTCACTACTCAGCACGCCCACTTTTCTGCACCTCTGTTCTGAGACAAAGTGCACTTTGTGGGGCCGGGTATCCAGCCTGAAGGCTGTCAATGCCATTGGGGAATTAATTGTCACAAATAAACACCACAATGATCTGCTTATTTTAAAGTCCTCAAAACTCTGTAGGGACTGCTGCTTTTTACAGATATAATCTGAGGGTGCTTATGTAATTTTAAATGCTTAATTCATGGAACACGCAAACCCATACAGAATAGCTAAATGCCAGCTATTCCTACTGACCTTTAAGATCAGTGCAGGCACAGAGGTTCCACGAATCTCAGACTGTGATTCTGAAGTATTTAACATGAGAGATGCAAGTCATGCCATCCTGAACAGCAGCACAGACGTCAGTGACACCAGAAACACACCACCACCTTCCTGTCAAATCAGTCACAAGTACATGATATGGCATTTAAGTCAATTATGGGATAGCAAATTATACCTGATTATAAACCTGATCATAAAGCTCAAAAATATGTGAGCACAGTCAAATAATTTTATAGGGCTACAACACCTTATTCTGACACCAAGAGAGCTAAAGATGAATTTAGTATCTGACCAAAAAACAGGCACAAGGATCAATGTATCACTGCTGGGTTTTGTGTCTGCTCTGCAAAAGCCAACCATTTAAATTCTTCATTCCCATCAATAAGAAAGAAGAAAACTCTCTTCATAAATGGGAATCGGCATTGTCCAAATGACAGAGTAGTGCCCAGTTTGTTAAGGATTTTATTCCATGCCAAACTACAAAAAGTTTTGGAAATTGCCATGTAATAGCACTAGCTGCCTGTAGAGTCTCAAGATAAAGCCGTTTAAAAATGCATACTCCTTCTGGCAGCACTGAATAGGGCTAAAAACTTCAACAGTGACAAAATTAGAAATACTTGTCTTCATGATAAATCAATAAATCTGCTGTTATTCAACGGTAACCACACACTAAAACTTACTCCCTTTGCATTCCCTGTTACTGAGAGATGATGCAGAAAGGCTGTTGGTATCTATAGAACCTGGACATCTGCCTTAGGCATTAGCAGCAATAATATTAATAACAATATTTATCTATATTTTACAATGGGATGTGGGGGGCACAGAAGAGCCTATTCCACTGCTTAGGATATTCTTCAATTACCCAACTCAAACACATCCATATTCTAATAACTAAATTGTTCTAAGAAAGCCAATTAAAAGGAACTTGCCTTAGCCAAGGCTCCCTGCTCTTTGCTTTCTGGAAAGCTGAAAACTGCTCAAAGTCACTTTAGCTCCCCCCTTTTTGCTCCTGTATACAGCTGCATTAAAATAAGTACTATTCAGTAGTGCTGGAAGCTACTTCCAAGGGTGAAACAGAGGCCACTGCTTTATAAGAAGTTGCCTTAGTTTATAGCAGATATTTCTGAAGTTCTCCTTACTATTCAGAAGGTGGTGGTTTTTTAATAGCCCACTAATTGAATTAGTCTCCAGTTTTGGTCTTTAAGCTCCACTCTGTGAAAAAAAATGATAAAGGGAAACAGTTCAAGCATGTTCCAGTATAGCTGCCACATTAAGACAGAGTCAATTGCATGCATTAATCTTTAATTAACAGCATCAGAGGAACTATAATCTAGTAGCTAGAGTACTGGACTAGCTACAAAAAGCCTTCATTCTAATCCCAGATCAGCCACTGATTTGCTATGCACCTCCCATGAGAGGGGGAAGAGAAACACCCCTCTAAATTCTCCTTTTCCTTTATATCTTTTGTCTGCCTTACCATTTCTTTTTGTAATAGCTGTAGCAGGAGCACTCCCTGCATGAACAAAACTCCACCGTGGCTCCACAGCTTTGGGTGAGCAGCCCAGCTGCTAATTGCAATTAACAGCAACATCAACAGAATCTGACCTATCTCAAGATGGTTGTCAATTTTTGGCATTTCTATCACTTCTCTATAAACCAAAGCAAGGCAGCCTGTAGTGAGGAATAGTAAAAGCACACAAATTACTTCCAACAAGAACATTATGGTCCATCTTTGTGAAACCTTCCTTACTCCCATTATTGCTATGCAAACCCCAGGCTGATGAGATATGAACTTCGCTTTTTTCCAGTCATCCAGCTTTACATATTGACTAGCCTCTCCAAAATGGGTATTTCCCAGTAAATGACAGCATGATGCAACCAGAAGAGAGCTGATCCTTCTCTTTCGTTAAGCTCTGTCGCCTGCTTTTCAAGCTGCTTTAGATGAGCATAGGTTCTTGTCTCTCCTGCATTCCCCAAACTCCACCTGTGCTAAGTCTTGCTGTTTTCCCCCTGCAATCACAGCATCCCTGGAATCTGAGAAAGAAATTTCTCTTTCACATCTCTAACTTTTCTCAGAGTCCCCTCATGCTATTATTCCTTTCCACACACAACTGTCAGTGGTCGCTCTATCGCCATCATTAGTCTCCTGCTCTTCCTAGAGGGATGCATAATCCCTTTATGGGATACATACCTTTACTTCTCCAGACAGGTTTCTGATTCAAGCAGCATTTGCAAACCAAAAGGGCAGATATGTTCTATTTAGAGTAATTTTGTGTAACACATGCTATCCATCTTCCTTCATCAACATGAAAGTTTGTCCTCTATTTGTTCTACACCCACCAATCTACGAGCACACATAAACACTTAGTCAAACACAGTGTGCCTGGAAAAGCACATGGCCTTTGTGGCCCATTTCCAGAGGGTTCTGCTACCCCCCAGTAACCTCTCAACAAAATTCCCTCTCCATCCACCAGCAGAGAGGCAGGACTGCACAGCTCAGTAGAAAGGCTAAGGTTAAAGCAGAGCAATTCCCTAGCTCTCAAGGAGTGGCTTATCACTGTCTGTCCGCATTCCAGGACAACAAAACCTCTGCTTCTCACACAACCAGCTTGCCTCAGGCTTGTCTCTGCATTCAGATATTTGGCTCTCCTTCCCCATGCTAGATAAAACACTCCCCTGAGGCAAAATTTTTTAGTAAGCACTTAGTCGCCTTTGATCTCGGAAGCAGCTGGTGCACAGCTGCTCCCCATTACTTTTGCAGCTCTCAGGAATCTTTTGCATTTTCCTGTCCTCCCTTACAGGCAGGCACAAAGGGCAAGAACATCACCAGCAACCATCTTTCATTCTCAGGCAAAAACTTTTGTCGCCATCTCACGTGTCCTGCCCAATTCCTCCTTGAACTACTGCCCACTGCTGCCTACTGGCTCCGTCTCAGATCTTCCCAAACATGTGAGCAATGCCTTCCTATTCCCCTTCTCAGCAAGGGTCTCCTCAATGCTTGGGAGTCTCCTGGGGAGACACAGTACTCCATCTGACTGTACAGACAGTAAAGGACAGGCTGCTGTACCTCATCCCAGGAAAAAAGTACTCCCTCGGGTTCACTTTGTTCTTTTTTTTTTTTTTTTTTTCAGGAGGTAAGATAAAAGTAAATTCCACCCCAGTTTTTCTACTCTGCAACTACAAAATCCAGCAGGTACAGGAAAGCCTCTCTCCTTAGAGGTGAGTGCACCACTGGACCTTGCTGGGAAGCATGGATGTGGTTAGCACAGTATCACCTCACCGAGCCAGAGAATAGACCAACAGCACGATGCTTTTCAACTCTACTTTATACAAGTTTAAAGAAAACAGGAGAAAGCTAGAAAACAACTCGGCATCTCAAGTTACAGGATTCAGAGACAGTATTTTTATCCCTTTAGCTGGAAAAGCCATTTGAAGCCACCACCAGCAGACAACTATGGACTGTAGGATGCAGCACAGCCACTACAATACTGAGCTTTGAGAAACTCTTGCAATCCATTGCCAATGTACACAGGAGGCAAAGGTAATTACGGACCAACCTGCTGAGATTTCCCTAGACATCCACAGGAAAAAAAAAGAAAAAAAGAAAAAAGAAGAAAAACTAACCTTAAAACTCACATGCTGAGGAGAACTGGGAGTTGAAATCCTTTTTCTCAGCTTGCCTTCCAGAATGGTCTCAATGAGGCAATCACTGTGTACCCACCAGCACTTCTGCAGCTCCTTCTCCAGCAAGGAGCCCAACCTGCTCTTGCAACCAAGTACTCACTAGAAAAATCACTTCACCGGTCCTACTGCTGCCACTTCAGAGTCAAGTCCCACAGCTGCTTCTGGAGCCACCATGGGAAGCAAACCCACCCACACAAGATTCTTACTTCTGGGTGTTTTTTTTTTTTCCCTCAAGCAGTATATATTACACTTGGTTTTATGCCTGCATACACACTGTTGAGGAAAAGGTTTTACTAGAATCTGGTAGAAAGATGATCACATTTGCAGGGCCTACAGTTAGTAGCTCCGAAGATACAAACTTCAATTTTTTCATAAAAATTTAGGATTTTTAACTTTGTATTAGAATTTTTGCTACAGGTGTAGCTTCCAGGAAGCTCTCGACTTTCTGGTCAAGAGGAAAGAGGAAAATACTTTTTGTTACCAGTTTCTTTTATATAAATCATTAATGCCTCAACGGACGCTTTCAAACGCTCCAGTCAACAACTCAAGCCCTTCACACTGATGCACAGTAATGAAACACAACCATGTTAAGTATTTCCTACTCATGTGCCAAAGCAAGGATTTTCCCAGATTCTTGTACCCTTGTCTATTCAGTTTGTGACTGTGTGAGTCTGTAACTTCTGCTCCTGGTAGCCTACTGGAAACATCTCATGGCAGCACAATTTTGAGAAACGATGTCATGATTTAGAAAACTGCTGATTAATCAGAGTTGTGTTTGTAGGACGTGTCACAGAATGTGAGCAAAAGGGGATTCTGGTTGGTGGAGGGGTGTG
Source organism: Acrocephalus scirpaceus scirpaceus (assembly GCA_910950805.1). Lineage (NCBI taxonomy): Eukaryota > Metazoa > Chordata > Aves > Passeriformes > Sylviidae > Acrocephalus > Acrocephalus scirpaceus. The sequence goes on along the minus strand of OU383773.1, from coordinate 40,726,994 downwards.
GTAGACAAATGCCACCTGGTAAATCACCCAGCATGATTCTCCTCACTGAAGAGAAACAACAGATAAAAATAGAGCTTAGCTGCTTCCCATGGTCTTCCCACTTTTCTGTGCCACTCACCCTGACATTTCCACTACAGCTTTTCCCCAATTTCCAGTACCAATCTCTCACTCCATCAAGTGAACCACTTCAATTTTAGCACTGCATTGGTACTTTAGTGATACGAACCCACTCCTTAAAACAAACCCCAAATCCTGCCTTCCCCAAACCACCATCCACCTTTCCATGGATCTCAACAGGAGTAGCATGGATTCTTTATAACTGCCTATGCTCCCAGCATTACTACTTACTGTTAATGAAATCTGTTCCACATCAAGTGCATTGTGTGAGGGCACATCCACAGCTTTCTTCCCAGAAATGTGTCTGCAGTAACATCACAGTGGGACTCAGCTCCACGAGTTTCCCTGTAAGCAAGAACCACACTCCCCTTTTGAAGCAGAGATTGTGTGTGTATGTGTGAAAGTCAATTAAGAAAGGAAGCAGCAGACTTCTGCATCACTGTCAGAAACACACTTCTGATAACCAAGTGTGATTGCAAAATCAGAGGGGCAGGTCAGTAAGCCTTCACTTTTTCCACATTTAGTGGGTGCTCCTCCCAGTGCCACACCTTTATTCTCCTACCCCCTGCCAAATCAGGGAGAACACATCTCCCTCTCTGTTTTTTTTGCTAGCACATGGGCTGAAATATCTTAAACAGGGATATGAAGGTTTTGCAGATCTTTAATGTAAAAAATAAAAATCTTTAATGTAAAAAAATAAAACTTAATCCCAAAATGAGCTTTCCTGTCAAATATTTTAGTTAGCAATCTGCAAAACTAACTTTCAAATTCCAAATTTGCTCCTAGAAAAGAGGACTACCTACAGTCAATTCTTGAGAAAAACTCCCAAAAATTTAACTTTTCCTAAAAACTGTGAAGTTTTGTGAAGTTTTTCAGAAGGCATTGTAGGACAGCGAAGAAACAAAAATCCACTCCTTCCATTGGCTAAAAATAACAAAAACATGAACAGAACAGACTCTTAGTTCTAAATCTGTTACATAACTTCTTGTATAAAAAAGATTTTATTAGTTTTCTGTCAGTAACAAGGGATTATTAGAGAACTTCTTCTGTGGACATAGCATTATGGAGGACAATCATCATGAGCTCCTACAGCCATCTGAAGCCAGTAGTCCAGATTTCTAAAAATGACAAAGTTGTACAAGTTCTCTCCTCCTTTGTGGAAACCATGTTCACTTTCTCTCCAGGAAACAGGGCTGTCTGCAAAGCCATGCACAGTTAAGGTCAGCCAATATGCCAGTTTTGGTTCACCAAAATAGCAACTGCAAGCAAGAAGACAAGATAATCATTTATTATAATGGAAAAAGCAGGACATTCAAGTCTACAGTATAAAGTAAAACAATTGAAGACACACTTCAGTGAAAATTTATTAATAGTTAAAAAGTTTAGTCCATAATAAAGAAACTCGAAAGAAAATATTCAGAATACATTAGGGAACGAAGTTAGATTGACTATCTATTATTCCTACCATAGTTTTATACATGGCAAATCTGCAAGCTGTAACAATTAGAAAAAGCTCTAAGTTGTGAAGTAGCAGTCCTGACTTTCCTACAGCATGCACTGTCTTCCAGAAAATTGAATATTTAATGAGAATTGCTATCAGGGAGGAAAAAAGACATTGGAGGAAGTAACGCAGTCTAAGGCTATGCTTGACACAAATACTTTTACCACCAGAGAGGAAATAGACTATGAATAATCAAAGCCAGATATTATCCACTCCACATTTTAAAGATGTAGGAGTACCATACAGCCACAGTTTCTTAGAAATTCAGATAAAAATCGAAGTCATGACTAAAATACAGGGCAGGCTTTTTCAAATTCAAGGCAGCCAAAATTGCTTATTACTTTTTTTATACTGATGTCAAGCTTCCAGCTCATTTTCTAATTAAAAAAAGAGTCTTCATTTATATATTTTGCTATTTATTTCCAACTGAAAAGTATTTAAAAGTGATTTCAAATAAGAAGTGTTTGCATACAAGTGTTATAGTAATGTGCTCCTGTCAGCCCTTACCACAGCTGCTCCAGTAACTGAATAATCGTCTCAGGAATTATAAAGCCTGTGATTGTGCACAAAAAAGCTTTTTCCACCACTGTGTTGGGCTCAGGGCAGCAATAGGTTGATAAGAAGCTGGAGGATTTGTTGTCTCTGGAAGAAAAACAATAAAGCAACTGAAATAAATATGCTTTAAATATTCTATAGGACAAAGTCTTAGTAATCAGAATTTGTACCAAACAAGTAGGATCTATGCATATCATCTAAATTAATACCAAAGTAACTAATGACCAAGCAATGAGTACAAAAGGTCTCATGGTGCTGTGGGTTAACCCTGTATGCACCCAAACATCACACAGCTGCTCCCTCACTCACTCCCACCTGGAACTGAAAGGGTAATGGGAGAAAATGCATGGGTTGAGACAAAGACAATTTAGTAAGCAGAGGAAAAGTTCCACATGAAAGCAAAGCACACCAAGGAATTAATTTACTTCTTCCCATGGGCAGGCAGACACTCAGCCATCTCCAGGAAGGCAGGGCTTCTAACTGACTTGGGAAGACAAGCGCTCCGAACATTTCCCACCCATCCCTGCCCCAGCTTTTGCTGCTGAGCAGGTCACCATATCCCATGGTGTGGGATATCCCCCTGCAGCTGGGGTCTGCTGTCCTGGCCGGGTTCTCTCCCAGCCTCCTGCCTACCCCCGGCCTCCTCACTGGCAGGGATGTAGGAGAGAAAGAGAAAGGCCTTCAGACTGTGCAAGCCCTGCCCATCAATAGCTAAAACATCCTCTGTTAGCAACACTCTTGGTCACAGATCCAAAGCACAGCACCACACCAGTTACTACAAAGAAAATTAACTCTATCCCAGCCTAATCCAGGACACAGGGGTATCCCTAAAAACACAGATAAAGCCATTCAAGACTTACAACAAACATTTAACTGCAAAGAAGACTCCCACTTATAAAACAGTGCCTGTCTTGATTATTATTCAATTGTTTTTTGAAATAAATTGTGGCTTTCCTTACTTAAAACATTTTTGAAGATCAAACAAATTCAAGTACTTACAAGCTAACTTGATTCCAGACAGCACCCAGCCATTCAAAGAGCTCCTCTGTACTGCAGGACTCCTCTGGTTTTCCTTGTAGATCATTACTTTGTAACACTGGACACTGCAAGTCCCTTAAGGTGCTGAATGTTATTTTTGGCTTCAGGGCCTGTATTTGGTTTTTTGAAAAGTATGACATCAATGTTGATCCCTCTGCACCTTAACAACACAGTACCACAAACAGCTGTTACGAAACTACTAAACAAAAGAAGCAGTGAATACATGAAACATTTGTATATAAACAAAAAAAAAAGCAGCATGAAACTGCTTGCAAGCTTTTAATCCACGGCAAAACCTTAGAATCTTCAGCTTCCTTATCTTCTTGGAAATAAAAGTTGGTGCAAGATTCAGCAACTTAGTACAGCTCACTGAATTTGCTATCTAACTACAAAGTGTAGATTTGCCAATAGAAAATTCAAGCAGAATTAACTGCATGAGTAATAAAATGAGCTCATTAAAAGTAGGAACTCAGAGTGTTCCAGAAAAGGAACAGATAAAATGGAGCAGGAATGTCATCTCAGAACAGCGTTTCCCCTGAATAATGGAAAATTGAGCACGTGATTATAGGTTTAAGAACCTCCAGAATAATCTGGAGCATAAGGACTGCAGAGAGAAGAAAAAGGAGAGGGTAAAGAAATCAAAATACATCACAAATGTTGCTTTACTAGAAGAATAAACTCACCCCTGCTCCCCTCTCCGTGATAACTCTTCAAATGCAGTATGACTGTAAGAGTTAAATGCACCTTGATGGACTTGTGGGAAAGTACCAGTAAAAGATCCAAACCAGCAGGTACCTAGACTAAAAAACTAACCTAAGCAGGCATATTTTAAATTCAGAGATATTACCAACTTGCTTTTGAAGTGGGAAGGTAATTGACATGGAATCAATTCTCCTAAATTTCAAATTCCAGATAATGTGTGCTATTTTCAGAAAGTAACATTGGGTGTCTAGGAGACCAAGAAATAATGCCTTACTCATGAAAAGTCTGAAGTGCAGAGCAACATTGAAATACCACAGAAAAGGCATGTGTAAACAGCAAAAATTCAAGAATAGGGTAGACTTCACTGTCTATATAATAGAATACTGTATCTAAAATTTTCTATCAGACAGTATGGCCTGGCTAAAGCCTACCAGCCATATTTATGTCATCAAGGACAATCATTTGGGGGAGTAGAAAAAGGAGGGTTAAGCTCTTTTTTTTTGGTCATTCTTCACAAAAAGGTTGTTCCAAAGGGCACAGTGACAAAGACAGGCAGTCACTGAATTCTTCTTAATTTAGTATTTTTATATACTGTTAAGTCTGAAGAGTGCCAGAAGAGTTAAGTCTGAAGAGTGGCAGAAGAGATGATCTTCCTTACATTCTATTGGCATTTATTAGCATAACAGGTTCAAATAATGTATAATATTGCCCTAGAATTCCTAGTAAAATATAGAAAATCATACATTTTACATGTCTGCTGCATGTGGGAGCCTCAGATACGGCCCTAAAAGCAGGAAATCTCAGTCAAGACCCTAACAGAACAATTCCTCTAGCTACAGCACAGCTTTCTATGTTAACCTGCAATCAAAGCTTCTCAGAGGCCACTGAATTTTATCCAATAAACATGTAAAATTGTGATAGAAATTACAGCAATAGAAAAAAGATTGTATTGCCTCTGTCATTAAAGACATAAGATGCTCCATATTCCCTTTTCCTGTTCTTCTTGGTGCCAAAACCACAATGTGGGAAAACTGGGTATGAAAACCAAAAATCCTGCACTGCTAGCCATAGCAAGAAACACCAGTTATCAGCAGGAAGGCTGAAAGCAGAATGTTCACAGAGGACACAGACTCTCTTGGCAAAACACAGCCCACTTTTTCCCTTCCAGCAGAATCTACACAATGTCTCATATCTATTAATAAAAACCTATAAAAGTTTTATTTTTGTCAGTACTAAGGAACTAATAGTCTTTTGTATGTTATGAGCACAAGATTTTTGCACAGAAAGGCATTCAGATTTAACTCCATATTCAGGAAATTATTGACCTGACCTGTTTTTGGGATGTAAGAAAGTGAGGGAAAAAAATGCTATTCTTCCTGAATGCTGTTAACATGGGCAGAAGCAAACATAAGAAACATAAGTGACCCTAGAGGCATTTTGCTCTCTGTCCAGGGTCAATAAATCCAAGCAAGCTGAGCGTGAAGATCTGCCACCTCAGTTGGATTTATGTCACCATTTATGGTAGCAACAGCCTTCACTGTGACTCTTTCCTGAAGATTACAAGGATGGGAATTGCAAGCCTTTAAACAATTTCTGTATGACAAACAAGGAAGCATCCTTGTCACATGATTAGTACTTAGAAAGGGGGAGGGGGAAACATGAAGGAATAAAGTGAAACATGGCACACTCCTAAAGGAGCTTGTAAGCAGCTTCCATTTCTCAGATCAGTTAACTCCTTCTCAGACTTGGCCTTGAGGAGCCAGGAAAAATGAACAATATAAAGAGGAGATGGGAAAGCATTCTCAGGGACCTTTCTAATATCCCTGCTCCCTAGTATGGAGAAAGAAAATCAACACCAAAAGCTACGCATCTGGGATGAAGAAAACCATGTTTCTCAGTACAGACACTTGCAGTTTTCATCAGTTCCATGCAAATGCTACATATCCCTACATACAGCCTGTTCTGAGGTAATACAAACAACTGGGGACTTTGAAAAACGTCCCTCAGAGGAGGAAAAATACTTGAGTCCAGAAGAAAAAATAGTGTAATTAGAAAACAGCAGCTAAACAAACACCAGAAGATTGTTGGTAACAGAACAATTTCTTCTAGCAACTTTTTACTTGGCTCCAACCTCAAACGAGTGCTTGAGAATAAAGTGATCAAACAGCACACTGTATCCAGGCACATGGCACATGATGTAAACAGGGAATCTGTACACGTCCTGTAACTACTGAGGAAATGGACCCCATCCTAAGAATGTAACTAGATACATAACTTATGTGTACTAATAAAAAAAACCCCCACAAACCAAAAAACCAGTATTGATAATGGTTATGTATGTCACAAATGTATAAAGAGGCAGCATCATCAAATAGGCAAAGTTTTGCCAGAAAGCCTGGGCAACACAGAGAAAGGAAATGAACTAATATATCTCCTATGAATCACTGTTGTGTTCCTGAACTGAGATGTTCTGTGTACAGGAAGTAACACCCTCCCCACCCCCAACAAATAAACAAAACAAACAAAAAATTCCACCCATACACATTTTAATCTGATTTTTACCTCCACTGAAAATGAATTTGGACAATCACTAGAAAAAAACAATAAACTAAAAAATATTTGGACTTCATGTCAGTTGCATTTTAGTTTTACATTTTATTCCTATTACCTGTATTATACCAAGCCAGTAGGAAGTCAAATTCTAAAGGTTTCTTTTCTTTCAAGGCCCAAAGCACTCTGTTATGTTTCTTGCTCTCAGGGTGAAAGCCAGCATCAGTCAAGTCAATAGTGACAACTGCAGAAAAAGCACAATAGCTATTGGTACTCAATTGAAATAAATTTTATTATTAAATTAGAAGAGCACAAAGAAACCAAAGAACATTAAACTTCCTCTTTACAGCTACAGAATCTTTACAAAGTATTTGATTATGCAAATATGACTCCCCATTATGTAAATAAATATTTGCTTCCTGCTGCCCATATTTTTGATATAATCTGGAACTGCTTCCTAGTGACTAGAGGGACAGATTCCTCTTGAAATGGCACTGACAGAAGTCCTCTTAAAAATATCTTGGTTATTAGGCAAGCTATTTGCAGTAAAATAAAAAACAACTAGAATTTGTAACAACAGAAGTCATGTATACAGCAATGACACTTTTTCAATAGGTTGATTTTTTCCGAGGTGAACTGTCCCATTGATAAGTTATATTTGTTTTTCAAATGAAAATTTCATGATACATTTGATACTCAGAATGGTAAAATGATGTCCAATTTTGCCAAAATACTTACTAGAAATAACAAGTTTTGCCTCTTGAAGTTTTTGTGTAACTATACCTATCAACTGCTGCAAGTTCTGATACATTTGAGATGGCACAGTGTTCATGTTTGGGTTTTTTAATTTCCTAAAAAGACAAATTAATAAAATTTGCGCTCATGATGTCTTCTGTGCAGCTGTTAAAAAATTGTATTTTTCAAGTACTTGGTACATAGAGATAACCATTTTAAATGTGTGAAACATAGTACAATTCTCCCTTTCACGCAGGCAGTCTCTGGTGAGGCTCTTCAGTGATTTTGTATAGTGCACACATTTTAAACACCTCCTTCATCAGCTTAAAATTTTCTGACTTAAATCAGAATGTATAGACACTATGCAAAGTATGCAAAAATTCTTGACTCCTACATCACTCCAGTAGAAACAACACAAATGATAACCCCTGAAATAAAAAATTTCATAGAGATGTATAAAAATTTTAAAGATGATGTATTTGTGTCCTTAAAGCTGCTTTACTACTTGAAGAAAAAGTACTTTCTCTCTTCAGGCAGTCTTTGTATTTGCATCTGGAAAAATATAATCTAGACAACAATAAATTTTAGTGAAAGGGAAGTTTCAACATCCTAACAAGGTGCTTCTTAAATAAGCCCTGTTGATATAAATACTTACTATATCTCATTGCCTTTTTGCCTGAATAGCGAGAAGGGCGACCTTGCAGTCCAAGTTCCTCATAAGTATCCTTATCCACTGACAGAATTAGTTTACCTATAAACAAAACAAATTTTAGTAGAAATAATCTTCTACTTGGTTCCCTTTGAAGTCTTTTGAGAACTGTATACCTTTTACAACGTTAGCTTCAGATCAATGGTATTACTAATGTAATGCAGACTTCTTAGTTCCAGTTAAATGGATTACCAGATTAATCCTTAAAAAAAAAAAGGTTATAACTCAATTATTCGTTTTTTATCAAAGAGGTCTTGTGAACTAGACTAAGAAACACATAACATTATTCCTGTGATCATAGCCTTTTTACTGTACTACTCAGTTCATTGTCTCCATCCTTCCTCCACTCATCCTCTAGCCCTTGCTGTGTCATTAGCTGAGCACTCCATTGCACAAGGGCCTGATTTAGCAAACATTCATGCTCAACATGCACTGCTCAACTAAACAAACAAAAGCAGTTCCTCAAGTCCAGCGGTACTCCTCACACTGAGTAAACTACGCTTGTTAGCAATGAGCTGATACGTGCTGGAACAACTCTGCTGCTGTGCCCATAAACCAGATCTGGCTGCTGCTGCTTGGTACAGAGCTTCACACAACAGCTCTCTCTCTGCCACAGTCCTTGGGTTCTCTTGCACAAGCACCAGCACAGAACACAAATGCAGCACAAGACTGCAGAGGAAGAGTTCAGACAGTGACATCACCAGGAACTGCTACACTGTCTCTGCAATAACTGTGCACAGCTTGTAGCACCTGTATCACACTAACTACATTACCATCAAGTAACCATTTTGTCAGGACTGTGCTAACAGACACATAAACGAATTCTTCTGAACAATCTGAATTTACTCATGCCCTCATGGGCACTTGTCATATTACAGCTTCTTAGGCTGGAGGGCAGATAGACCAGTTTGCATTTCTACTATATCTTATATACTGTTAAACAGAAATAAGACACCGTAATTGAAGCTCAAAATAGTGTCATTTTTATCACCTGAGATGTGGGACATTTTATGACGTCTTCTCATAAAACTGAGATGCAATTGAAATAGACTTTTAACATATTACATAGTTCTCAGGGAATCACAGAATCTTCATGGAATCATCAAAGGGTTTGGGTTGGAAAGGACAGTAAAGATCACTCAGTTCTAATTACCCTGGGACATGTTCCACTACACCAGGCTGCCCATCCAACCTGGCCTTGAACACTTCCAGGAATGGGGCACCAAAACTTTTCTGGGCAGCCTGTTCCAGGGCCTCACCACCCTCACAGTAAAGACTTTTTTCCTAATATCTAATCTAACCCTACCCTCCTCCAGTTTGAAGCCATTCCCCCACATCCTACTACGCGACCTATTAAAAACTTCCTCTGTGGTTCTCTTTCAGGTCCCCTTCAGACACAGGCAGGGACTCTGATTGTCCCCAGAGCCTTCTCTTCCCCAGGCTGAACAGCCCCACCTCTCTCAGCCTGTCTTCATAGCAGGGGTGATCCAGCCCTGTGAGCATCTTTGCGGCCTCCTCTGGACTTTTTCCAGCAGGTCCATGTCCTTCCTGTGCTGGGGACCCAGAGCTGAATGAAGTACCCAAGGTAGAGTCTCATGAGAACAAACACTTAATATTTTAAAAGTACTCCTAAGCAGTGCTGATAGCTTTCGTTTTTTGGTACAAATTCTGTCTTAAAGGCCAGTAGCAAACAAGAAGTTGGAATGCAATGTTTTCACAAAAATAATCCCCTGTAGCAATTGCAATTATGGTTGAAGCGTTGACAATCTGACTATATATAAGCAAAGCTGATTTTTACTGTTTTTTAATTTCCTTTAGATGAAATAAATAATTTAACAGCATGAATTAAAAAAAAGAGCTAAAATCAGTATTTTTTCCAATTAACACATATTTCTAACAAAGTTGGCAAGTACAGTAAGCATTATTTTCCAGTATATATCTTTCCAAATTAAAAAAAAAAAAACAAAACCAAACAGAAACAACCCAGACCACAACTGACATATATTACTGAAACCAAAACAAATCCCTCATACCATTTGGTAGCAGAGCTGCAGTATTATCTTGATCAATTTTTGTCTTATAAGTAAGTGCGTAGCATGAACCTTTAACAGTAGAGCAGAAAAACATGAGATTACACAGTCTGTAAAGACAGACATGACAACATAAATAATTCACTTCAAGAAAACCAAACATGACAAGCACCATCTGAATCACTTTGTTTTCATCAACTTTCTTCCACCTTCTCAAGCAAAATGGCATTGTCACTGTTTTTATAAACCCCATTCTGGCAATATTTTAAAGGACCTATAACAGGGATAATGTTAATAATATGCCTCAATATGAAAACATTTTCTTTCCTTCCACCTGTGACTCTCCCCAGTCAGCAAATGGAAAACCCAATTTTTTCCCAGACATATTTTTTGTTACTATTTCACACAGAGACAAGGTGGAAGACACTCACATTACTAAATGATTTTGTCACATTATCTGCCACTAATCAATTTTGTTTTTTAAAATACAAGTATCAGATGCTGTCAACTCTGTGTACAAATATTTTATTGCTCCCATAACACTACTGGCATAAAAAACCATTAATGAGATTCAAGAAAATAAGAAGAGTCCCACATTTAGCAAGTAATGGATCTCTTATTCTCCTGTTTCGTCTACATGTTCTCTGTTCTCCTTTCTTTTCTCTGTAATATTTTTTTTTCTCTCTGGCCATCAGCTGAAGGGTAGAATAGCCAAAGGAGTGGGCTCTGCTCGATGAAAACAGCATGGTCTGCAACAGTGAGGTGGCTGGGCAGAGGCTGTATCTTTCTTTGCATCCTCTTTGTTCCTACTGGGTAAGGATGAGCTGTCACAGCTCTCTTAGTGAAATATAAAAAATAAGGAAGCATATTTTTCTCTTGCCTGCTGTGGAACACAGCTCAGCACAGCTCGGTTTTGAAGTATTAAGGAACAAAAAAGGGAGAAGGAATATTTCTACAAGAATCTGCATAAAAGTGAGGTGTAGAAGAAACTGGTGTGAGGATACATGGAAGCCCTCTTAATAGCTGGCTTTCAGAACTGAGATGGAATAGGGAGAAATTTATAAGGAACAATCACAGGAGTTTTGGACCCTGTGGGTATACACAAATGTTGCCACACACGACAAAACAGAAAAAAGCATATAAACAAATTCATGCAGAATTTGCTTAGTATTTTCCTTCCCTTCCTTTAAAACAATTTTCAGAATAAATAATAAGACTATTGAAAGTTTTACTGTGCTATAAAAAAGTACATTATGACTGCGTTTTTTCTGTTCTGATTTCTTCCTTACCTTTCTTCACGAAAGCATCAATGAATTCATGAGCAACCAATTCATGAACAGGTAAATTCCTCACCAGGTAGTACTCTCCAATATCTGCAATTGTGCTTTTCAGCACTTCAGGTAGCATGCCACATTCCGGGATCAAAAAAGACACCTATTAGGAACATATTTGTAAGGTAAATCCTATCCTAAAACCTGTTGGGAAAAAAAATCCAACCAAACAAAACAACAAGAAATACAAAAGAAAACCTCAACTTTTCAAAGATATATCAGCATATTATATCAAAATGAGATGGGAAAAAAGTAGTATCAGGCAACTGTCTTCAAAATGTATCAATTTTCATAGTCTCTAAGTACACCAAATACATTATTTGGTGGTTTGGGTTTTGGGTTTTTTTCCTTTTTTTTTTTTTTTTCTATACAATAGCATTTGGTGTATTATGTAAAGACATGATCTTACACAGCATGAATTAACAGAAGATCTTGTTTCACATCATTACACATTTAGCTTGATGTCGCACTGGGACACCTCCTTCAGCCCTTGCTGGAGTACTTGTTGAAACAGTTGTAACTAAAAATGTAGGCTAAGCACTTCTGTAATCTTAGTGGGAATGCAAAGACCAAAGTAGAATCTATAATTTACTTTTGTCTAAAATCTTTCCTGTACGTTTTCCATAGACTAATAGAACCCTGAAGTCTGGCAGACCAGAGAAAACAAGGTAATACATGGCAAGTAATGCAAGGGCAAGTACGAAGCTTCCCAGGCAGCATAAAGGTCTGTCCCCTTGCTCCTCCCTCTATCCCTCAAAAAAACTTCTTTCCCAAAGCTCTTGGAGAATAGGTGTGTATCTCCCTTGGCACACCTGTTCAAGGTAAGTAAGGACTGACAAACGAGCTGCCTTCCACACCAGTAGGAAGCTTTCTGATTAGATGCTAAAAAAGTCTCAGAAGAGAGAAACAGTTAACAATCAGCCCAGAGAGTTACAGCAAATGAGAAGGGGACTATGAAACTGGGTCCTGCTTGATTGCTGCAAAATGTGGAATACCTAAAGATTTTCTTAAGGATATTCTTCGATGTTTGGTCTTTGTGCACTTTCAAGCCTAATCAACAAGAAGGGAGATTTAATCCATGAAACAAGAGCACGGCTAACAAACCCTAAAGGAAATCCAGGTCTCTGTTAAAGTTTAGGGATGGACATGTTTCAGTGACCTCAGACCTAGGGTGAGGTTACAAAGCTTGGAGGGAAGGATGTACCGATAGCAGGCAGAAAGAACGCAGAATTTATGGGCCACAAAGACATTTGGCAGAACTCCCAAGATAAGTAAGAAACTTAATAAACCCAGCAACTGTGCTGAATCAGCTGTGAGTGGATAAAGGCAGGTGGAGATCACGGCCACCGAGCCCAGACACCCCCTACTCCTAAGGAGAGAAGGACTGAGCATGCGGATTAATTAGCATGGGAGACCCATTAACCAACAGAAGATAAAACACTAATTAGTAAGAGAACTATGTAACTTGTACCCGATGAACACTAATTCCTTTGTTTGCTAAAATGTATAAACAGTGGAAAGCTTTGATAGGTGGTGTGCTTGATTTGTGGAAACCTCAGCCTTGCGCCCTGGGCGGAACAAACAATGTCTCCTTTCTAAACTGGACCCTGCGCTGTGTTTAGAGAGCTTCCAAAATCGGCCCCATCACCTCTCACACTGGCTCACCCCTCTTGCTCCTCCTGCCCGCCCGAACTCTTTCACTCCTGGAGGAAGGGAAGAGTTTATTTTTCCCATGCTGCGCGAGACCACAGACACAAGGGGGGCTAATTTGCCTTTTTTTCCCTCTCCCAAAAATGAGGCGCGCGGGCCAGCTCTGGCAAGGACGGAGGAGCCCCCCCAGAACACCGGCGCCAGCGGGGCACCGGCAACGCGCCCCCGGAGCGGCTGATGGGCAGAGCCACGGGGGCCGGGCGGCGTGGGAGCCTGGAGGAGCTCCGATCCTTCCCTCCCCTCCTCCCCGCCTCCCTGAGGGGATCCCGCCGAGGCCCCGGGCCCGCGCTCGCGCCACTCACGCGGCAGCTGTAGGCGTGGTCCCGCACGTGCGCCGCGTGCCGCGAGCGCGGGTGGCGCGCGTGGCCCCGCTCGCACACCAGCAGGTGCCGCGGCGCGCGCGCGAGCTGCGCCGGCAGCATCCCGGATCCCGCCCGCCTTCCTCCTCCTCCTCCTCCTCCTCCTCCGCCGACCGGGGGCGGCCAGACGCGGCGAGGAGGGCCGGGAAGGGGCCGTGCCGTGAGGTCACGTCCGCCGGCTCCGGCGGCGCAGCTGCTTCCGCCGTGGCGGCGGCGGGGCCGCGGTGGCTGCTGTCGCTGGTGCCCGGCCCAGCGCCGGCGGCCGCTCGGGGCTCTCGGTCCCTGCGGGCTCTGAGCGGCCCCGGCACGGATCGGACACCGACCCCGCACGGTGTGCATCTGCTGCTTGCGCGATGATTTAAGCACGGCGGCTGTTCGGTGCCCGGAGGGAGCACACAGGCTGGAGAGGAACCTTTTCCAAGAGCCTGGAGGAGTGGAACCTTTTCCAAGAGCCTGGAGTGACAGGACAAGGGGCAATGGCTTCAGACTAATAGAGTAGGGTTAGATTAGATATTAAGATTAAATTCTTTACTGTGAGGGTGGTGAGGCACTGGAACAGGTTGCCCTGAGAAGTTGTGGATGGCCCATCCCTGGAAATGTTCAGGGCCAGGCCGGATGGGGCAGTGAGCGACCTGTTGTAGTGGGAAGTGTCCCTAGCCATGGCAGAGGGGATGGAACTGGATGATCCCTACTGTCCCTTCCAAGCCAACCCGAATGCCGAGCAGCCCTGCAGGCTGAGCCAGGCCCCGCAGGTCCCGGGGGGCTGCATCGCCGGGCCCCGGGGCGCCTCCCCTGACAGCCTGCTCGGGTAAGCGGGCACTGCTCAGCGCCGCAGAGCGGGACCCTGCCTGGGATGGGGTGTGTTGTCTCACCGCTCCTTCTCTGCCTGGTATATTTCACACAAAGCATGCACAAACATTCCGCCCGTGTGCTGGAGGGACACCGGGACACCGGGCTGGGTGGTTTGTGCCCTGCGCCGAGGCGAAGCCGCACCTCGGCAGGTCACTGCCTCCTCAGCGCCACGAGGGAGGGCTGAATTCTGCGCCGCCTGTATAAATCAGATTGACTGGATTACTACGAATCAAAAAAAAAAAAGGCTGTGTAATCACGGTGGCCTTCTAAGCATGCAAACGTTGATGGGGAAGGAGCTACATGTTTAAGGTCGATTGTTGTCACACCCGCGGGCAGAAGCCTCTGTGTGCAGGCGAGCCTCGCCCTGCGGCGGGCAGAAAGCCTGCGTTACTAAAGGGGTGAAAAGTTCAAGCCTCTGATCAATAAGCTCAGAGAGTCAGGCAGGAAAATTCATCTATACTAAAAGCAGTACGTGGAGGGGTTTTTTTATTGTTTGTTTGATTTGATATTTTTTGGCGGGGGGATTGTTTTTTGTGGGGTGTGTTTGGGCTTTTTATGAGCTTCTTTATGCCCATAAAATTTATGCTTTCTGCTGGGGATACGAATGGATGGGAAGAGAATTGAGGAAAAAATACGCTGGGGAAGGGTCAAGAGAGTCAAGATTCATGGTTGCATATTCAGTGTTAAGTCAGTATTTTACGGATTCTGGCAGGAGTGTAGTTCACTGCAGCACAGTGGAGCGCTGAAGGATTCCCATCACTGTTCAGCCGGTTTGGTTCATAGGTCAGGCAATTAATTTTAACCCGCTCTTAGTCATAGATATTGGCTGTCCTATTATAGAGTATGTGTGTTTTAGAGAACTCCCTGAAGATACTAAACTACATTAAAAAACCTTAGAAGTCCAGTAGTCTGTAACATACAGGATTTCTTTAAAATATCTTTAAACGAGACATAAATTGCATGTATGTGTGTGTGTGTGTAGTAATTGTTGCTTAACACTGACATTTTTATAGTGGTTGTTACAGTTTTTTGAGTAATTTGGGTAAAAAACCAAATCAAAACACCCCACCTTTTAAACTTTAAATATTTTAAATAATTTAAGGTGTAAAAGCTATCACAGTTTTTCCAAGGATTTCAAACCCATGACAGGGTAATGCAGTTTTACAGCAATTCAGTTTCTGCATACTTAAAGACAGTTACAGGATATAGTAAAGAGGAAAGGATTGCCTTGAGGCAACTTGTGGTAATAAGCTGGAATACAGAAGGATCTCTCAAATACTTCCTGGGACTGGTGAAATTTGATTCTAATTTTGCATAAAGTGACTGAGTTTGGAAAGAAAAGTCTGATCTTCACATTATGTACAGTATCTCTTTCTGTGAAGCCCAGCTGCTTCTTGCATATACTTTTTTTCACTATGGAAGAACAATCTTAAATGCTGGATTTTCTGATTTAAAAAACAACATTATTAAAACACTTAGAGTTTCATTAAATCAAATCTAAACAAGTATTTGTCACTTTTGATTTTGGTTTGTGTCTTTAAGATGAATCAAAGTATTCATCTTAAAGATTAATTTTAAACTGTTTTTTCATTCTTAAATAGTGTTGACTGAAGAAGAGAAGGAAGGAAGTTGTCTAAATCTTTTAACCTTGGCTATTATAATTAGTACATAGCAAAACAGAAACAAAGAGGTACCTCTGGTGCTGTGTTCATCTAAAAACAATAAAACATAAGCCTGAAATCCAGCAATTTACTTGATCAGTGTCAATTGGGGTTTTTTTGTGTAGGAAAGTGGAAAGATGGTGAAGATGTGGACAGTTAGATTTATACCCTGTTTTTTACACACTTTAGTCCATATATTCAGAGTGGTGATGGACTGTAAAAAAGGTCCCACTCAGACTTGTTCTCTAGGGGCTTACAGACAAAGCTCTGCTGAGCTACTCCCCAAAGCAGCTGTTCAAGTCAGGAAGATCAGTGAATGCTAACCATGGACCAAGTTGTTGGATTTGGTTTAAAATCCCATTAAAAACCCCCAAACAACCAACCACCTGATCTGTTTCTCTTAGAGCTAAACCCTCGGTAATCTGGGAAACGTCCTACTCATTCAGTTTTGTGGTATTACAGTGGTAGAAGAAATGAGATGGATAATTCCTCCAGCAGGGTTCTGGGGAGCAGGAGTGTGTTTTGTCTATATTCAAGCAGGGTCATCACCTCCACTTGCCTCCCAAGGATCAGATTTTGTCAGGGCCCTGCATGGTACTGGGGAATTTTCAAATATTCAATTTTCACGTTCTCTCTCCTCCTAAACAATTAATTGTCCTTCACATTATGGGTAACTTCCACATCCACCTCGACCGTCCATGGACAATAAAGATGTCCATCTCCTTGTCCCATAACAAATGGGGAAAATGCTGCATTTTCCATTGGCAAGTTCTCCTCTCCTGGCGTGACAGATACCAGGCACCATTTCCCCTCAAACTGAATAACCAATTAACATGATTGTGTTAAACTCATTGTAGCAGTTTTGTTCTCAATCTGTACATAATTTTCCCAGTTATATGAGCTGGCGTGCTAAAGGATATTAATTGTCCCTGCAGAAATTGTCTTGATAATATCCTTAGAACTTTTTATTTCTAGTAACATTAATGCTTCTCCTGGGATTGCAGCAGATCACACTGTTGCTTTAATACACCGTCATGAAGATACAGAATGCAAAGCAAAGAAAAAATATAACTAAGCATTCATTCCTGTCCACACCTTAAAAAAAAAAAAGGCACAAATTTAAAAGTAGGATGCATTTTCTCTTAGGATTAGTGCACAGTACTTCCTTCCTGTCACAGCTCAATCTTCCAGACTGCTTCAAGGAGAAGCTTTGCCATTCCCACCAATAAATAAGTAATATTTTTGTACCTGTTATTGTTCATTCTTTTGTGTATTACTGCATATTATTAATAAATATTGGGATTGCAAGGCCACTGGCATTTTTCTCTCACTAAACTGTTTCTCTGACACTCCCAATTTATAAAAGGTCCTGTGCTGCACTTCACACCAATCTTGTGTTGAGTTGGCTGCAGCTGTTTCCACCAAGGATGGGTGCCAAAATTTGGCCCTGCAAGCTTAGAGCAGTAAAATTTCAATCATCCTTTTGCAATGCAACATCAGAGCCATGTGGTTGCTGGTTTCAAGCACAGAGAAGCTGGAGATTGTGCCAGCAGAGGAAGAAAGCCACAGGGAGAGGAGCCTGTTCTCTCAGCCAGCTGGAAGCCTGTTTCTCTATGGCTGGATGGAGAGTTTGCCTCAGCCACCCTGCCTGCACACAGGTTCTCAAAAAGCAGTTAGTGGAGTGCCTGGATTCATGATTTCTCTCCCTAATATTATCTATGAAATCAAGCAACAGAAACTGTGTAGTATTTAAAATAACTCAAGACTTAAAAAAAGACCCAAACCCACAAACAAACCAAAACCATGTTCCTTGGTAAGAGCAGTATTTTCAGCAAGATCTAAATGTTTGGGGACCAGTGTGGCATTATCAAAAGCTTAAAATTAGAATTGTACATTTCATTCATTTGAGCACGATTCAAAGTTTCAGCCTAGAAGTACACTAAAAATATTCTCCTTGCCCTCACATTCCAACTATGCTAATGTTAAACTGGCTCATAGGAACAATGGAAGCAAGTTTTGTTCATGAAGTATTTAAAAGACTGCATGAAGGTTAACCATCAAGTTAACATAAACACACACATACATATGACTATAAGCACATGAGAGTAATATGAGAAGTCAGGAGCACAGGTAAGAGTATAACACAGAAGTGTGTATGTATATGTGAGTTGAAGCCATAACTACAGACATGAGGTTATTTTTTTCCTCTGGTCCCTGTGATTTTGAAGACTGGAGGCTTCCCAAGCACCTTTCCTGGGAGGTATGCAGTTAAGATATTATGCAAGCAGTCTGTTCTAGCCTCCTTTCCTTTTTCTATTTTTCTTCTCTAGAATGTTCATACTCACATAGTGGATTGTTTGTTTGTTTGTTTGTTTTAATCTTCTGGGTTCCTAGGGATTTTTTTTTTTGTCCATAATGACTCTGAGGTCTTTGTATTTCTTTTTTTTAAGCCCATATTTCAAATGAAATATTAAAAATGTTACTTTGAAAGAACAGTGATCTGTGGATTATGGCTTAAACCTAAATTTTGGTGAATTTAAAACAATTATATTTTCTATAAATGCAGTTTTATACAAACAACTGGGGAAAATGTGAAAACTCCTCCATTATTTTGTCATGCCTGTTTTTAAAAAAAAATTGAATAAAAGCTCTGCCACTACAAGTTTACTTTTTGCCTGTGGAACCCATTCACGCAAATCTGCTGCTGATTGCAATGATGAGAAGGAAAATCAATTTCATCTTTAGAACTTGTGTCTTTGTATTCTGCCTTCTAGCAGATTGCACTCAGATTAACTTCTTCCTGTAGTTGCTGCTTTCTTTGGGAGCACATTAAGGAACAGGCAAACCTTTGTGCATGCCTGGATTTTTGTTTTAGGCAAAAAATCCAGACAAGAAACTGCACCATCCATTAAATCAAGCAAACAGCAAAAATTGCATCAGTGTGAAGACATGGCATGTCAAACTTTGAGACTTCACTGGTTGCCTGAAGAATTAGAGCTCTCTGCAGAAGATACTGAAAGGTGACCACCTCACTACTTTTATCCACTGTACTTAAATGTGAAAAATAAAGAGGGTGATTTGCATCTTGTTGCAGCTGAGTGACAAAACTTTATGGGCCTTCCTGTTCTATAACATGAATCAAGAAATGATGACTACATGGATTCATTTGTAAACCACAGTGATAAGACATCCCCCTGAACATATGGCAGGAAAGAGACATAGAATTTTGCACAGAGTCATTAATCTTCAAATTTGAAAGTAAGACAGGCTTCACAGTTAAATAAAAACACTCTGCTTTTGGCCAAGATAAACTTTTTGCTCTTGGAGTGCAAAGGAAGTGATTTTTCTTGGGGAATGAATGCGTCCTTCTTGTACGAGAAATAAGAAATGCCATTTTTTTCTTCATTTGCCAGGAAAATGTAAAAATAACATATAAAATTAAGTGAAATTAAATGCAATCTTCAAGGACAACAGGTAAAAAAGGAAAACTGCAAAGGAGAGAAAATTACTCTTGAAACAGATCTTTGAGGTAATTTAGCTCTTTTTAATCACTGAGCCATTTAATATTCACAATGAAAACTAATCCATTGCTCTTCAAAGTCTTGCTCAGTTCATCAATCCATTAATCCCCCTTGGTTGTTAAGTTGCTCCTCCTTGTGTCTCCAGCCTGATTAATAATTCATAAGATAACTAAGGGCTCAAAATATTGCTTCCCTAAGACTAGTCTGGCTAATCTTGATCTTGTTGAGTTATCCTTAGATTTGCAAGTTAAATGCTCAGGTGGAAAGGTCTGGGTAGCACTGCTTATGTGATTAGGAAATTGTGGCATGTACAGGTGAGAGACATTAACTACCAGAAATCAAAGCAACAGGTCCAGTGGGATGAGTGCGCAGTGATCTACTTACTGCTGTTGGGAAGGGGGTAATGCAGAGCAGTGAAAACTTTCTGTTCACTTTAACTGTGCTCAGGCACTTCTGTTTCTTGGATGGGAGATGGAGCAGGGTGTGAATGGCACCACTTCTTCTTCAAGAACATCTTTATTTTGAAAACAAAGTGTCTTCTTTCAGCTGACTTGTTTTTGAACTCCTTACAGTGTGACTTCTTGAAGTATTTTCAAACTGAAGTGAGTCCTTCTGCTTCACAGAATAAAAAGATAAACAACTCAGTTTTGGCACCATTAGGTTGCATTCACAGTCTATCATATTACAGAGACATTAGAAAAGATGTACTGAGTCACGGAAGTAGCAGCCTTTAAATGTCTCCTCAGTTTGGGAGTGAAAACAAATAGGAGATGTGGGATTTATCTTTTTGTTTGAGTTGGATATGAAAAAGGACACAGAAGCTGAGTTACAGCAGATTAGTAGTCCAGATACCAGCAAAGGAAACATATTTTGCTAAACTTATTCTTAAATATTTACTGTATGAAAATGTATTGAACTATGTATTATCTGCAGAAGGCTTGTAAAAGCAACTGCCCTGAATTGTGCCAAGCCAGTAGGAACAAAAAGTCTAAAAGAACTTTATTAAGGTTGAAATTCCAATTCATGGTGATATGAATCATGATAACATTCTTTGGTAAGGTTTTAATGCCATGATTACATACTGGGTACATGGCTGGAGGAATTGGACTTCATTTTCTTCAAATTACAAAGAATGCAGGAAGGAAAAGGATGGTCCTGCCACAGAGGCAAGTGATTTTCTAGCCTAAAGGGACTAAATTTTATTGCTGCTCCAGCCATTAAGCACCCGGCAGTGCTATGCAAATTGCTCAAACTAACTTGACTACCTAATGCATACTGATAATTTTCTACCCCAATAAACCAAGCAGTCAGATTTCAGAGTTACTGAGCTCTTGCTGAAATCAAAAGGAGTGACATGCTGAGTCTATGAAAAATCTTCTATTCTCATAAGCAATTTCAAAAGTCAAGTTGCACACTTCCAAAATGAGCACATAGAATAAAGGGACACTTTTTAACTTGACCTCTCTGCAGCTCATCTCTCTAATGCTAAAAATCAGGAATAATTCATCTCACAGTAGTCTACTGTTTCTGAGGCCCTTGAAGATACTGTGGTACTGAGCACAATGGGGGATCCTGTGAGGAAATCCGATCACATCTCCAGAGCAGGACTGGAATACTGTCCAGTAAGTCAGGCCTGCAGCTCCACTTTAAGCAATGTGGAGGAAAACAGTGACAACACCATTAAGTAGCTATCTTGTGTGCTTAATGAGACAGTCCTGAAAGAAAAATGGCCTAAAAATGCATAATTAAAGGCTGTAATGATGGGCTCAAAAAAAAAAAAAAAAAAAAAAAAAGAAAAAAAAAAAAAAGAAAAAAAGGCTGCATTAAGGTTGTAAAGGCAATGTGACTTCAGGCAATTTTTAGTGTATTGATGCTTGCATCTGTATTCCCATCATTCTTTTAACATGGATTTTTTGGTGGGTAATTAATATTAGGCTCTGTTCTACTATTTAGGAAAAAAGTAATGATACATTGATTTGATGAAATGCAGCATATTGCGCATTGAAATGTGGGCACTACAAAAGAGTAGACAAAGGATTTTATTTACCTGAGTTTGCAGGACAAGGTTGATGTGTATTTGTGTTTAAAATTGCTGTTGTTTAACACAAACTTGGACTAGGAGCATGTCTTGAGAGAGATTGCCGTGGGTTCTTGAAGGAGCAGTAGCAGACATGAACTTGTGTGTGAAAGTAAGCATAGCATTTCAGTGGCTCCACCTAGTATCATCTACCCAATTAGGTTTGCACTTTACAATGCTTATAACATTTTATAACATCAACTTGGGGGAGCGTGTTTCCCAAGCCTGCAAAGCCCTGACTTTGCTGAAATAATGTAATAGAATTAAATACTTGCTAAAATTACTTGGAAGCTTAGGTCAAATCATTTTACCTGACCACCAGCATGGCTGCAGTTTGTTCAGCAATTCTTTGCAAACAGTAATAATAACTTTTACATGACAGGTGCAGCAGCAACCCTGACTTCATGTTCACACACCTCCTTCATCCTTTAACCAGCAATTCCTGCATTTTCTTCTCCCCACCCCGGGCTGCAGCAGGTCACTAATAGACCTTTTCATGTTTGTTAGATTACTACCCTGACAGGATCATGTGTGCCTTGTATTGAAAAGCTTCAACTCTGATTTGCTTCAAATAGAAAGTCCTAGTTTTAGAATGTTTTCTGATTTTAAAGTGTAAGATAACACTGCTTCCATTTGCAGGACAGGTGATCTTTTACATGTTATTTCAATTTTTCATTTTGTTGCTGGAGAGGAACGTATTTGCAATCAGATGAAATGGAAAAGCAATGATAATCAGCCACACCACCAGATGGAGCTTCTTTTCTGCCTTTCCTGCTGAAGGTGCTGAAGCTGTGGAACTGAACTCACTGGGATGTGGGACTCTTAACTGTTTTTATAGTCAATGAAATAGACAACTCTCTATTTTTATTTCTGGTGATGCAGGACTAAGCATCCCTGCATTTGTAGATGGCTACTTCAGCAATTTTTATTTGTGTACTGTTAATGACAGCTATTGTGCCAGTCCTTTGCTTTTACAGAGGCTCTATAATGCAGTCCTGTTTCTTGTTCATTCACTTGAGCTTTCAAGTACAGGCTCACTTACTAGAATGGCACACTAATACTAAAGAAGTGCTCTTTTTTCTTTCCTACTGTAAAAACTATTAACATTCTTTAGAAAAGCAAATCTCTCTGTATTCAGCCCACTACATAATCTATTTTATTCACTGAAATTCAACTCTGAAGTCTCCTTGCGTGCTTTTAGAAGTAATGTATTGTGTTACAGATTCCTAGTCACTGGTTTATATATGTATCAAATGAAGTTATGATGTTCATAAGTCATGGGAATCGATATAAATGATTGTGATAAACATTCTCTGTCTTTACAGGATATACTCTATCAGATACCTGTTCTGCTGTCTGGTATCAGAGCTGAGCTATTGAGAACTGACTGTAATTGAGTCAGTCTGGGAAAATGCAGAGAAACAGGGTTGAATTTATTCCTTTTTTGACAGTGTGAAAGAACACACATTCAAGCCAAGACATGTTAATGTAGCATTTATACAGCAAGATGGCTTGGAAGCCTATGCCCTTTTTAACCCAAGAGCTGGGACAACTTACCCAGCTGCAACTGCTGGACTGAAAAGGTTGGCCTACATTTGCCAGGAGTTACTAGAACAGGCTAGATTTCCCAACTCTGTTTTCCCAAAGGACGGGGAGGCATCTGAGCTGATGAGGTCAGGTTAGCGTTCCATTGTGCCACATCAAACACAACTCTGACAACCAGCAAGGTTTTGCCAGCCGACGTCACGAAGGTCCTTCTGACCAGCTGGCAAATTCTGTTGTCCTGGGAGACACCAAATGAGTTCATGTCACTATTGATTTTGAGTGAGCTACATGCCTTGCTGCTTGTGACAAAGGCAAACACAAAAAGACAAAACAGAATTAATGTGGGTACAAGTTCATGTTGTTTTCCATTTTCATGTTGCATTTCCAATGAGTAAAAAAATCGACTGCTGTACATTGGGAAGAAAGCGGGGGGGAAATCTCATGACACGGACATGTAATGGTCATGTGCTAACAACTCAAAAAGGTGATCTAGAGATGTGTGGTTTTGTCATGTTTTATATCCTTTCCAGTAGTTAATTTTGCAGAGTATGTCAAGCATTTGGAATTTCTGAGTGTCCTTAGACACGAGGTAAACATCTTCTGTCTGAATAAATTTCCTTACAGAATTTTAAGAAGACATTGGGTTATGTTTTCCAAAGGCAGGCTGCTAGGTGGCAGGGCAGGAACAAAATCCAGCAACTTAAGAAAGAAGGCAAGAAAAAAGGTTAATTATTTTAATACTTTAGCAATAGTTTTGGGAGTAGAATGCCCTTTATATCAACCTACTCTGGGTAAGATTGAACTTCTTCCTCACTGAAGTCCAAAGCAGTACACTAGCATAATTGTAGAGCAAGAATTTGAACAAATTATACTTTTCCTAGATGGAAAAAAAAAAACCCCTGAAACAACCAAACAAAACCCCACATAAACACAGAGGTTTTACATGTGAGAACCTGGATCCTAGTGTTCATCAGAAACTTTTGAAAGAGATGCGCTTCTGCAACTTTCTGGAGATCCACATTAAAACAAACAAAACCCATAAAACAAAACCCTTTTCAACTCCTATGCTGTGAATACCCTTTAGAAGCTGAAACCATTTTTTCTCACTGGTAATCTGAACTTTTCCTTTTCAGAGACTGTTTATTTGAGTTAAATTGTTGAAATGCAACAAAAATCTATAAGAAGGGCTGCATGATAACTTGTACATGGGAGGGTTTTTTTTATCACCATATAATTTACTGATTAAAAGATTGACAAATGGCCTAAGATTTTCAGTGTACCACATGAACATAGATAAATACCTCATAAATACAAAAGGTACTAAACCTATCTTGACACTTTTATGAACCACAAGATCAAAGCAATACTTCTGAAATCTTAGTGAATGTAAAGTTTTTGTGCAACATGTTTTTGTCACAGTTAATGCCAATTTCACTTTGAATTTAGAATCTTTGTGCCATTACTATATATTTACTTGCCGTGATTTTATACCAGACGCAGGGAAATCTTGGACCTGCTGAAATCAGTGACAAAACTCCACCTTCAAGGAGGTCAGCATTTCACACAAGTGAAGAGACATTCCTTGCCTTACTGCCAAAGACTTGGTATTAGTAATTGAAAAGGATATTCAACATCATTGTAGGAAACACAGCCATTGCTGTAGTTCAGAAGAACTGAGTAAGTGTATTTTCATGCATTTAATCTCAGTAGGAACATCAGATGAAAGTCTATTGAGTCACAAGAAAAACTATACAGCAGAGATCTCTAAAAGTGCTGTTGGAGACACTCAAAGCTCTAAAGGGTTTTGCTTGCTGGGCATCTGCAGAAATGACATCTAAGTATTTCTATTTAAGATCTGGAAATTAAAGTAATCACTTCCATCTATTTGCTTCCATTTCAGTACTCTACCCATTACGGACCTAATGTATGCCTTTTTGAAGTACAGCTGCTTGGTTCACCTGCATAAAGAAGAAAATTAGGTCTAATAGTCTAACTTCTGAATAATTTCTACTCATATTGTATATACCGAGTTTTTCATTCAGTGTTTGACCATCCGCATAAACATAGTAAACTGAAATCCCATCCTTACTAGAAACACAGAGAAGCTAGAATTTCATATGGGATAGTGAACATCTTACTTTTTGTTTTTAATAGAGGAGGCTATTAATATCCTTGCTGGAATTTTTGTACAAAAAATGACTGCTAAAACCGATAAAGAGCTACCTAATTTTCAAAGCAAAGCAAGAATATTGTTTGAATGAATGCTGCTAGCATTTGAAAAAGGTGGTAATAATTTTGAGTGTGAACTGTGATAATGTCTGCCTATTTCTAAATCCCTGAAAATTGTTTCATAGGGCTTAGGAGTTATGACATTCACATTTTCTGACAAGCTATTGTCATGGGAGATATAACACTTAGGTAGGAAATTGGAGAGATCTGGCATATTTGAACTACTACACCCAAAAATGGAATACTTTACCTTGGACTAACTGGAAAACCTGCTAGCTTTGGGTTTGAAAGTTGAAGGTAATATTAAAAGTGCATTAAAAGAAATGACGAACAGTATTTGAATGGGTTTCTGTTTTACATTGTGTGGTTGAGCTGAATCCACAGATTCCTCCAGTTACTTGACTCTGCGTGGCTGCAAACAAATATTTTCATATTAATTTTCTGTTCAAATGATGACAACTATCGATCCAAGCAGCTTGACCAATTTATCCAGCTCCATGTCAAATATAGCTCCAACCCAAAATCTCTGATCTAATGGCTCCTGAGAAATACATTCCCATGCAATCATAGTGAGAATTGGAAAGCAATACCATGGATTGTTTACCACTGATTTTCAAATTCTTTTTTTAAATGTCATTTTCAGTAATCATCTTAGGATGCAAATGCTTCTGCAAAATGAGTGTGCTGATTGCAGGATGGGGTCAAGGTGGGCTGTTGTGAAACAAGAAGCAGGGAAATGAAAGAAAGTGCTGTGTTGTAGTTGATAACCCTAAACATATCTGGTCCAGGGTCAGGGAATGCAAAAAGCTTTATGGCTGCTAATAATATTATCTCTCTTTTACTAGGAAATCCCTCAGGTTTTATCACAACATTTTCTTTAATAGCAAATGTGGTATTTAGAAGCCTGAGACCTGGGTTCCACCATTCTTTTAGGGGAGAAGCCATTTTAAAACACGTAACAGAACACTAAATGCCTCCTTAACTAATGTCCTCTGGCAGGGTTTGTTGTGTAGTTGAACATCTGTTCTAAAGGCGTTTATCAGATTTATTACTCCTTTCAAAATGGTAGCACTTGATTCCCACTAAAATATGAGTTTGTGCGCTGTTAATTGCCTGATTTTAATTATTTTCCTGCAATATGGATTCATGTTGGCTTAACTGCTTTTGCTTATTTTCTGTGTTTTGTAGTTCTTTTTGCAGGCCTGTCCCAGAGTTATGGAACATATAAGAAATGTGTATTAATTGCTACCATATTACTTAACTCTTATCAATATTTACAGTTGTTTTCTCTTTTTGCTGTCCCTTATTTTGCTTAAACCTTTCACATTACTCTGAAATTTCTGGTAGTCCAAATGGTTTTGCCTTATGAGCAAATTGCACAATTTTTCCCTTTGCTGCTTAAAACATTTGTTAATGATTTGGCAAGCTGGGATAGCTTCCACATGAGGAAGTAAGGGCTGGTTTCTTCATTTCTGCTTTCCCCACCATATAATAGATAGCACTTCAAGAAATTAAAGTAGCAGTGTTGTATTTTAGGTAAGGGTTCTTGAACATATTTTAAGTATTAAGCACCCTTATCCTACGCATCATCTATTCATTTTTCCTCTTTCCAGCTTGGTAATTTGAGGTGCCACAAGCCTCAGGCAGGTGAGTGAGGAGGTCTCACTCCCAAGGCACAAGTAAGAAAGTGCTTGCAATCTGTTTTTATCACAGTGAATGTTATTTAACAGGAGAGTGTTTGGGAGAGACCCAAAATTCCAATCCACTGCTCTGCTAGAGACACCAGCAGGTTGGGAGTGATGATGCAAACAGGTGACACCAGCACCTTTGCTGCCAAGTGCAGGAAGAGGACAGCTGTGTTCCTCCTTCCTGTGCTGCACCACAGAGCTCAGCTGAGTAACTCAGGACCACGCTCTACGGTTTAACACCATTAAGTTGAGGCTGGTTGGTTCCAAGAGCTGAAATGGTGGCACACCAGCTCCCTGGAAAAGGAGCAGACGAGGCAAAAGAAGGCTCCCATGAAGGGTTTAGCCAACAGCCTGCCGAATGTGGCAGCTCTCAGCAGAGCTGGTGATCAGCAGCTGATTGCAAACTGGTGTTCATCATGTTTTCCATCAGCACAGCAGGTGCCAGCCAGGATGTTTGTCCTTCGTTCCTCTTCTCACAACTCCCTAAACCAAAGGACAAACAAATGTTGAGTAGTCAGATAATCCGGCACTCCTGAGGAACTGCTCGCTGTGCAGCTCTTCCATCAAGGTGTAGCAAGAACACCCTCACAGCAGTGTCTGCTAAGAAAACTGTTTGGTGATGTTTCTGCTGCTTTGACATTCATTCCTCTGTGAGACCCAGACTGCACACTCAGTTGAACTGCAGTGTATTCACTCACACTGGGAGGCTGCTTTTTGGCAACCAGACTGATGCTAAAAATAAAACCACCTATGCAAAACAAAAAAACTTCCTTGCTAAATCCACAGTGGGAGTATGTTGCTTCAAAAAGCACTGGGTTGTCTGAATATGCTTCTTGGTGTCTCTTCCATGAGAAAAAGAATGGAGGGAAGTTTAATAATGTAGTACTTTTGCAATCATCCGTGCAAATCTCCACAGACAATAGCTGTGGCACGCACAAAACATAGGACCAAGTTTGGAAACTTCTCAGATATAGACCTCATCCTACTTATAAAAACATGTTGCTATAAGGATGCTGTTTACTATGTGTCACACCTACAAAGTAAAACTGAGAGGGATACAACCTCTCTTTATTTATTTAGGGGCAATGCCTGTATTTTGTTTTCCCTTCTTGTTTTTCTGTTTTTTAATTGGAAACTTTGGAGATAGCCTGACTTTCTAAAAGGGTGTTTGTGCACACGTGGGTGCCTCCTGAGCCTTTGGACTGTATTTTACACAAGTGACAGTGCAGTTAGTACCGGGTGAAAAACAGATTTGCAAAACATATCGTACTTTAAAAAGTTAATGCCTTTGGAGTTTGTTTTACCTTTGGGGTTTTGTCCTCGAGCTCTGGACTCAGAGATTTTCTCTGCAGTTAGGAGGGTGGAAACTGATTTACACACAAAAGCCGGGGGGTCTCACAAACTCCCAGCAGCAGACGAGCGCGGCTCACGGGCAGCACCCAGCCCTTCTTACGCCCAGGCCGGCGGCGAGGGCGGCGGCTCAACTCCCACCGCCTCCCGCTCCCTGAATGGATGGAACTCCTCGGTGATGCCAGCTGGCGGGCTCCTGCTTAATCCTGACCCTCGGGGCTCTTCGGCGAACCTCCGACGGGTGGAAGCCTAAATAACTACGACGGTGACGATAACAATCATAATAATAATAATAATAAATAAATAATTACAGTAATAACGAAGCCTCCTCCAGCAGCCCCCCTGCCCGGCTGTGCGGGGCGGGGAGGCGTGGGGGACCCCGGCGGGGCCCCGCGGGGCGCCTCTCTCCGCTGCCCGTCTCTCCTCCAAGCCCGTAAAACCGGGAGCGTTGCTCGCTGCTCGCTGCTCCGCGCCCTGGTAACCGCGGCCCCCGGCGGGCGGGAGGACGTGCGGGGCCGCCCGTCGCGGCTGTTTCCGCGTTGCCCGTCCGGGGAGGTCCCGCCCCCGCCCGCGGCCGCCCCAGCCCCAGCCCCAGCCCCGCGGGGAGGCTCCGGGGCCGGCGGGGGGGCGCGCCCCCAGCCCGGGGCCTGCGGCGGGGGCGCCGGATAAAGCGGTGCCGGCCCGTCCGCCCGGCGGCACAGGGGCGGCCGGGACGGGCCCAGCGGGGCGCCCCGCCATGGCGAGCCCCGCACGCCCGCGGCAGGAGCTGGCGGCCGAGGAGCGGCGGCTCCGCGGCGCGGCCCCGACGGCGGCGGGGGAGCGGCTGGTGCTGCTGGAGCTGCGCCGCTGCGGGCGGCCGCCGTCCCCCGGACCCGGCCAGCGGCAGGAGGAGGGGGAGGAGGAGGAAGAGGAGGGGGAGGCGGCGGCCGGCGAAGATTGCTGCGGCAAGTGCAAGAAGCGGGTGCAGTTCGCCGACTCGCTGGGGCTGAGCCTCGCCAGCGTCAAGCACTTCAGCGACGCCGAGGAGCCGCAGGTGCCGCCCGCCGCGCTGTCGCACCTGCAGAGCCCGCCCGGCGAGGAGCGGGACCCGCCGCCGCCCGGCGCCGAGCCCCCGCCGCCCGCGCTGCTCCTGGTGCCCGACTTCCCCGACGGGGGCGAGCCCGGCGCCGAGCGGCTGCGGCGGCAGCGCGTCTGCCTGGAGCGCCTGGGGCGGCCCGCGGCGCCCACCGACGTGCGGGGCACGGTGCAAGTGCTGGGCGGCCCCGGCCCCAAGGAGGTGACGGTGCGCTACACCTTCAACGAGTGGCTCTCCTTCGTGGACGTCCCGGCCGCGCCGCTGCCCCCCGAGCCGCCGGCCGAGCGCTACGGCTTCACCCTGTGCGTCCCGCCGAGCCTGCGGGAGGGCTCGGCCCTGCACTTCGCCATCCGCTACCGCAGCCCGCAGGGCGAGTTCTGGGACAACAACGGCGGCCGCAACTACACGCTGCGCTGCTGCGGCTGCCCCGGGGGCGGCCCCGCCGCCGCCGCCCCGCCGGGCCCCGCCGCCCCCCGCTACTGAGGCGGGCCGGGCCCGGAGAGCCGGGGGCAGGCGGCCGCACCCCGCGCCCGGAGCGAGGCCCGGCTCGGGAGGGAGACAGCCCAGGGCCCCGTCCCGGAAACTGCCCCAAGTCTGGTGGTTTTTAAGCAGGAGCTTCAGTTTCTGCCAGCGAAAGATGGATGTGCATAGGCTCGCATTGCTGTGGCTTGTGGAATTGTTCTCCTCTTTGGTGTTCTTGTCTTTTTTTTTTCCTTTTTCTTTTTTGAGAGAGAGGGCAAGGAGACTGAGTAGCGTGGGCTTTGCTTTTCCCCTCTTGAAGTGATTTTTGAGGTCTTGATTTGGGCTTGACTCCACTTACCCGATTAGTCAAGAGCACTCGTGTGAAAACTTGGTGGCGTGTTCGCTACAGATTTAACTTAGGATCCCAGTTTTTCTGTTCTCAGATCCATTTGAAAAACACAGCACTGCGACAGCAATGGTGTGCTTTGTCCTTTTTTTTGTTATTTTCCTTTAGTTCAATGGACTCCGTAACAATACGCCTCACTGTTGTGAGCACCTGTCAAACCCGTGACAGGCTTGCGTGCCTGTCCCACCTTTGCCATGGCTGCGGCAGCTCTGAACCGCCGGCACTCTGTTTTGGGGCTGGATCCGGGGCTGGACTGGGCTGCCCTGGTTTTTGTCACTCAACACACTTTGGTACCGCTCCCCAGGCTCGCATGTACCTCCCGTCTGGCTAATAGCAGCCAACAGGGACTTCTGCAGAAATGTTTTCGCTTAAAATAGACTGGTGACTTCTTTTCACACAACTGACAAGTCTAAAACCGGGACGAAGGAGGAGTTAAAATACTTGCTGATGCCGTGTTTATCAGGAGAACTTTGGTAACACCTTTGAGTCGTGCACTGTGAAGTGAAAGATGGTGTCCGTCTCGTACACGGTTCTGTATTTTCAGATTTGGGTCTGTTTTGGATGACCCTTCTCACTGAGGAGTGACGCTGCCATACAGAGAGGGTGTCCTCGGTAACAAATGGAAACAAGTGCCTTAGTTCAGCTCTCCTTACGTTACATTTTGCACCACATTTCTCAAGTATTTATAATTTATTCAGCTTTTTTGCTACATATTTTTCTGTATTTGTATGTTGCTGGGAAAGGACTTTGTTGTGCACACAGCTGGACTTTACGGCGCTGGACACTTGAATTGATTTTATAGTCTTCACTCTTGCACTGCAAGCCTAGAAGTTGACTACTGCCTGTGTCCCAACTCTTGAAATTAAGCAAAAACTACCAATGCAAATGGATTTGTAAGAATAAAAAAAAGTTTTAAAAAAAGCCATAAAGCTCACCATTACACATATTCTTTTTCTTTTCTTTTTTTTTTCTTTTTTTTTTTCCTGTTTAGCAAAGTGCAACAGGAAGCTTCACAGTTTTGCAACCTGGTTGTGTTCCCACCCTGTCATGTGTGTCCTGACCAGGGATGATTCTGTCCGTGAGCAATGTTTAGGGCTGTAGCTGAAAATGTCCTGCCAGAGCCATGAGGCAAATCACCCTCTCAGTCCCTGACAGCTGCTGTGACAGGCATCTTCAGCAGAGCTGTGGTGTGAGGAAGCTTTACTAGCATGGGTGGAAAGTAGATGGGTTTTGGTCAAGTTTTGTTCTGGCTCTTCTGGAACTTTGACTCTTCTTGTTTTCTTTTGATAAAGTACCTCAAAATATGGGTTATTTTTGGTTAATGAAGAATAGATATTGCCAGAATGCAGAAAATGCCCTGACATGGATGTACGGTCTTCAGTAAGATCATGGAATGTCATTTTCCTTTTTTGAAACAAGAGCATACTGCAAGATTTCTTAGGTCTTAATTTCCTCTGAAGATGTAAAACATCTTAAAGGCTATTATGATGAGAACATTAAAAAAATAACCTCTTTATAAAATTCCCCATACTTGAGAATATTTTCAAGCCTACAGCCAACCTGCCTTTTGAGATGGCTGGAACAGACCCAGAGCTAAAAGCAGGGAGTCTGTTGGGGGAAAGATGCGAAGCAGAGGGAGCTTCAGACTAATGGTCCTGCAGTTCTGCTCACATGTGCACAGCTGCTGAAACACAGCTTGTCCTCCTCCCTCCTCCCAAGAAAGCCTGTACCTACACCACAGTGTGAGAATACAGCCAGAGACAAGGAGGTGTTTAATTCCATCAGAAACCATTCTGCTGTTAGACTGTATCAGTTGCTTTGACAACGCACAGAGGGAAGGCTCTCTGCAGGCAAAGAGAAGTTCCTACTGTCCTTCAAGTTACATGTGAACTCTGGCCAAAAAGGTTTTAAGGGAAAACAGTGAACTCTGCTGCTTCCCTACACAAGTTTAAGTGTTATCATGCATTACAGGAAGTTACATGGGATAGCCTGGCATGACTTAGCCTTTCTTTAGATTGCTGCATCTGTGAAATAGTGTGCTCTTAAACTGATATGTAGTGCAGTGTCAAGATTGATCCTTCATTTAGGTACAGTGTAGTATTAGGGATTTCTGGAGCCCATTCCTTATTCTGTGCTTTGTCTGTTAGTTGCTTCAGAGAAGAAGGAAACATAGCCAGAAAAAGGAGGGGAGCGATCTCTCCTTAGCAGAATTTAAAGGAGCAGCCATATTCTGGTGGCTGTGGCAGAGGTGGTACCATGAAGAATCCTGGCTAGTTGTGCCTAGTGATAGAGGCCTGGAAACGTTCTCTGGTCCCTTGTAAACATCGGCATCTAGAACGTGTAACATTTCTGTGTGCTTTTCAGATGTGTGACCTGAAATTCAAAATGCAAGAAAGTACTTGCTGAGGCTAGACAGTAGAATCATCTGAGTGCTTCAGAAAATCGGTGCCAATTGAAAATCCTGCCAGTTGTGTTAATTAAAGCACATTTCTGTGCTTTGATACCTGGTGAAGTGCTTTTATTTGTTATTAAGAATTACTTTTTGTGAAAGGACAGAGAAAACCTCTAGATGGGAGTCAGACATACTCACTTTTTGACAGACAGTACATTTCTGTGCTCTTAAGATTTTACAGAAGCAAAGATTTCCAAAGCAGGGTGCAAGGACAGCCTGCTCACAGTTGTCTGTATTTTCATAGCTGAGGTTACTGAGGGCTATGGAAATGCAAGGCTTTATCAAAGGTTACAACTGGGCAGCAGCTGTAAAAATCCAACTGGACTGACTTTGTGTGTACCAAAGGTTTGCAAGCCCACATCAGCAAAACCCAGGGTTCCTGCTCGTGGTCATAGGTTGAGACACATGGCATAATTGCAACATTATTCTCAAAGGAATATAATCAACATGAAGTAGTTTTAATTCCATTAAAATCCAAAGGCCAGTAGAGTAAAATGTGAAGTGAAGTACTCTTTCTGTTTGGTTGCATTACTGTTAATGTATTCCATAAAGATTCAAAGCATAACTTTTGGTGGATATTCTCATAAATATGCTCCCTCCCCTAACCTAAATAAGAAATTTAAGATTTATTGCACTTTTGGAAAAACTCCAGCTCCAAAGATTTTTATTTTATGCAGATTTCTGTTCCCCCACCACGGATTAAGGACGTAGGGTAGGAATAGCTGCCAAATGGCTTTATAGGTGTATATAAATGAAGAAAGTTTAATATAGTTGAAACTCTGTAGGGGTATCTGTGAATGACATAATAGTTAAATCTTAAGCAATTTTTGCCATGTACACTTAAATTCAGATTTAAATGATTCAGAAAAGGACTGTGAAGCTAAATTTACTTTGGTGTCCTGAAGATCTGTAAGCTTGCATGAAAACTACTTCTGTTTTATTTAAAATTGGAGCTTTCAGTCAGTACTTGGAAAATCTGGCTTTGGCTCCCATTGGCTTCCCTGGGATTTGGATCCAGCCCAAAGTACTGCAGGAAGGTAAGGGAAATGATCTAGGTTTAATTGTCCATTCTGTTCAGAATCTTGTGTTATGGGGTTAGGATAACATGGCACGGTGATGAATGTTCATCTGTCAAGAGTTCAAAATCTGCTGTCTGTGCATGGCAGTAATTAAATCACCTTAATTGTTTTTTCATGGTTCTTTCTGAGAGAGGGAAAATTACTTGCCTTGGATTAGCATATTGCCAAAGACTGTTATAAATATTTATGGGGTGTACTCTTTCAATAGAAAGCCTGTACATTCTTCACAGGTCTCCATAGTTCTTTTTCTCGAACACAGAAGAGTAGTTACTTGAATGCACTAATTACCGTCATTTCCCTCTCTTGCAAAGCTTCAGTAGATACTGGTTTAACAGTAAAAAAGGTAAGTAGTTCAGAAAGAAGCATCTCTTGCAAAACATATTTAATTACCTCTGTAAGCTGTGGAATCTTTTTGAAGGTGCGTATGTTTGTGAAACAGGTTTGAGTTCGAAATTTTTTCCTTTTACAGTTGTAGAAAATACACAGTTTTGGAAGAATTTCTGGCTTCTCTGTTTGATTTTTTTACCCTGCTTTCACATTAAGGCCTTGTGCACTATTCTTATATTCTAAAATAGTGAAAAAAGAAAAAATAGGAATGTAAACGCTCAGTTAAAGAGCTGCACAGCTTAGTCCTTTTTTTTATGAAGGTCGTCAAGCAAAATATTCCCAAGAGTATGAAATAATTATGCCTGTGTTAAGAATGGTGGAACAAAGCGAACAGTATAGTCCTGACTTGAATAATGCCAGGATTTCACTGTAGATCGTTATGGAAAACTCAGGAAAAGAGTCAGTGCACAGCTCTTTCATGGCTCTGTTTACGCGTACCTATGGTCTGTGCTGGGTATCGGGAGAGATGCATTTATGTTGCATTACAGGAAGTAAAGTTGAGGGACTGGTGCTTCTCCCTAAAGTTATTCTCTCTGCTGGTGTTAGAGGGTAAAAGTTTTGCTTTTAATGCCTGGAAAGTTGGAAGGTTGGTTTGTTTTTTTTTTTTTTTTTTTAATAGCAATACCTTTTGAGAAAAGTGAGTAGTAAGTTAAAATCCTTCTTAGCCTATTTTTATACTGTATGTAAAGTGTTCACATGCTTCTCACTTGGGTTGCTCTCCTCCTGAAAATACGTACCTCTGATATATCTGGGCATTTTGAAGCCGTGCTTTCAATTGCAGAAGAATTTCTTCAGAGGTTATAATACACAGCAGAAATGCCTGTCCTTTGAACAGTTATTAATATTAATCAAATGGTTCCTTTTTTCCTTTCAGAGTACTCTTTCCAAGTTTATCCTGTAAAAGCAAGGACAAACTTTAGTATAGGCAGACACTCGAATTTTGGTTCACACTGCTGAGGTCAATAGTTTGCTAAAATGTCAAGATCAGGAAAAAAATCTATTTAATATAATGCAAAAGCAAACTTGTTTTGCTAAGGCATTGCAGCTTTAGTAAAGATATTTATTGAGCTCTGTTCTAAGGAAAAAATATATACTTTTTATAACAGTGGACATTGTACATAAGTCATGGGATCATTCCTTTGTGTTTTAACTATTCCTGTTGTTTACACTGCTTTGACAAAATCCAACAAAGCTTCTGACAGCGTGCCAAGAGAGATTTAATGAGTATTGCAACGTAAACGGAACTGGTGGAGCACAGAAGGTGCAGCTGTAAGAGCACAGCAGCTCCGAGGCTGCACCACAGTGCCAGCTCTCCAGGCTGCTCTCTCCATTGGCGGCAGTGAGCACATCCCCAGCCAAGAGGGAGAACGGGGCAAGGGGACACCAACACAACTCTAAAGTCATCCCAGCCTGCAACTGGGCTCGGCTTCCTAAGCCAGGTGTGGTTAGCAAGTATTTTCATTCCATAGCTTGTAGGATTTCAGTGGTAAAGCATTTGTCAAGCTGTTTATACAGAACTGTATTTATACAGAACTGGGCATGTTTTGGCAAAATACTTTAAATGGACGTCAGGCTAGGGAAAAATATATTTGTAGGTATTTTTCAATCATGTACAACTGATACAATTAACACTAACTGACCATGCACTTACATGTATATTACACGCAAAGGAAATGTACAGGCCTGTCCAAAACAGGGAACAAGCATCTAAAATGCCCTTGGGTTTGAGGAGTAAGTGGTAACACCTTTGCTAGCTTTGCACTCCTGTTAACAAGCTTGATAGTGTTACGAAGACTTTTGGACTGTAGCAGCAGAGGCGCTCTTACCTTGCTTCTAATAAGTAATGTATAAATACTATATAAGTACAGTATAAATACTGTATGATAAACTGATCAGTAATCTCAAGTAAGAAATAATTTGTCCTTTACTGAGAAGGTAAGGTGTCTTACCCTCTGCAGTGTGGATTGGCAGCAGAGGGGAATGACAGAGCCCCGTTACTTTTTCCCCCTCTTCCTTGATGGTCCTTTCTGTAGTCTGTACCTGAAGGTTACTACTGCTCCTCTGAAGGTAGAAATAAGTAAGGGGGAGAGAATCTGAGTGGTAGCCTTGAGAAAGAAGGTTGGAGCAGATGGCATGAATTGGGACTGCAGTAGTGTTCTATCTACCACAAAAACTTAACAACAGAGTTTTCAGGCATTAATGGAGAAGTAATCTCCTTCATACTTTGGAGGGGATTAATTCCCAAGTTCCCAAGACTGCCTGCCTGTATAACAGCACATACCATCTACAACTGTATTCTTGTTGGAAACAATGCTAAAGAACTTCACTGGAAAAGTATTCTGGAAGAACTGATTATGCATTGAAAGAGTTTCCCTTATTTTTTTGTAAATATGGTGAAAACATACATTTAAGTAGTAAAAATGTTACTGATGGGGTTGTCTGTCTTTATAAGTCTATGCTATTTATAAGTATGTTTATTTTGCTTCCTAGCACACATTTTCAGATCTTGAAATGCTATGCAGTGCTTGTTCCAGTAATTAAGCTGTTTCAGACAAGGAATTTACATGTACTATTTTAGCAACCAAGTTTCTTACATTATAAAACTGGCAGCCCTTCCAAGCTTGTGTCATCCGGGAGTGTAAGATGTTACTGCATTTCTGTGAGCTCACTGGAAGCTTAAAAAGCAATCAAACTCTTCTTCCCCTGCACTTTCACCATTAACTTAAGTGCTCTTAATTATCCAGTTGTGAATGTGGAGATTTCAAATACAGAATCTAATGTATATTACCTATTCGAATAACTAAATTCCATTTTAATAAAATGTTCACTAAAAGCAATTTACATTGCAATACTTATACACCTAATAAGGGGAGGATTATTACTGTATTTGCTTTTTATCTGAAATTGAGAAAGGGGCTACATTTGCAGTCTCAGGTACACACTACTTTATTCTTTACACTGTATTGTCCATGTGAAATCGATTACTATACATCTCAATCTAACTGTACAAGATGGTAAAATACACTTTAAGGGACAGTGAGGAATGGGAGTTTGTTCTAAATTAGACACTTTAATTAGATATTCTGCTTTAATAATGTTTTCACAGAGCATGAACAACACAAAAGAACATAAACAAAGATGAATTTTGTGAAGCAAGAAAAATAAGGGGTGGATTTCAAAGGCCACAGTGCCATGGAACTAGTTTTAAGTAAAGTATTCTGTTTCTCTACTTAAAAAACCCCACAACAGTTCACTGAAATAAAAGGAAACTTTTTTTCCCTGTATGCCAGCTTCACACTGCTTAATTTTTCTACAGATTTCTAATAGAAAACAAATTCAAGCACAGCAATTACTTGAGCAGAATCTAATCAAAATTTTTGCTTGCTTTTTTATTAATCTGTGGTCTTTAAAGTGCTAAGCATTCTATGGATTTAAGAATAACCAATAAAATTCTATGCTGAGTGTTCCACTTTTTCTAGGCAAAGCTTGTTGCCACTTCATGACTTACAGCACTTGAGTTACTGTTCCAGTTAGGTTTTCTTCTGCCAAAATTCATGCTGTTTCTGAAAGAGGGAAATCTTTCATAAAGTGATGTGGAGTTTTCTCCTAGTAGCTGCACCTCAACAAATTAAAGGACTTGGTGGTGAAAAAACATTTGAAAGCTCCCAAGCCTTAGTAATTCAAGTCTTACGTTCTGCTATTCTGATCAGTTAATTGTTAAAAGTAGGACAAGACTGGTTATTAACTCCTGGAAACTAAAGAAAGAATTAGTGAAATTTTTATGTCACCTCCTGAAATGTCAAGGGATGCTCTTCAAGGAAACCACACAATGCAGCCTATGATATTTGTAAGTATCAAAGTCCAGGAGATGAAAATTCTAACCATCTCTGGTTTTAATACTTTAAATAAAATATGTACTTACCCATTTAATTCAGATGCTGGATATTTTTAAGAGCAACAGGATCAATACCAACAGTAACTGGGTGAGGGGTTTTAAATCTTGAGGGGTTTTAAATCTGACACGTTTTTTGTGGTCAGTGAGAGACAAGGCCAGCAGCAGAATAGTGTATCTGGTTACAGGTTGTTTAATGAAGTTTTATTGTTGAAATAGGGCAGGAACTATTCTATCACATGGGACACACAAGCAAACAGATTCCAAGACTACCTTAAATACTATTATAAACCACAGCCATTTATCATAGAACATGTGACCCATTAGAAAATAGTACTTTGGTTGCCAAAACCTGAGTCTCTCAGGCATTTCTTCTGAACAGCTCAGACATGTGCAGTGAGTTTATGTTTCTGTATGTGGCACTGTGAGATGCTGAAGATGGTCCAGTGTTGCTTCAGGATCAGAGGCTTTTCTTGGCTATGTGTTTCCCGGACTCTCAATGACCAATTTTTCTGTGGAATACAGCTGGCCAATGGTAACCTGAAATCAAACCAAAATATCAGTAAAAAATCCCAAGAACTGAATAGCCCAGATATTAAGCTTTTTCATAATTACATTTTTCTTTCTATAAACATTTCTTTTTGTAAATAATACACTTGTCTAGATCTTAAGAAAAATAACCAATACATAAAATACCTGCACATATAAAATCTTGAAATAATGACATTGAGGAATACCGTTTAAAGTCTCAAAACCAACATTAGAAGTTACTACAGAGAAAAAGCAAACAGGTTCTATGTTTAGAAAAATGTAAAGACAAATATAATGAGAAAAAAGGATATAATCAGCAGATATTTCTTACGCTTTTTGGGTAGAGAGCCTAGATATAAATTGAATAGCGTGGTATTATTTTCCAGTTCTTTTGGAATCCTAATTTAATTTGCCTTACGAATGGTGAAGACAGTTTAACAGTTGTTAGTTCAGCAGTAGCATTTTACACACCCTGGAGCTACATATTGTTGACGAGATGGTATTCAGACCTCCTATATTTGTGCTTTAGAGTGCAATGAAGAAATGAAATATGACAAAAATGCAACATCGATGCTTTGACTCCTCTTATTCTTTAGCACTTTCTAGTCTGCCCTCTAACACTGGTAAATTGTGGTTGGATGAGCAGCTGGCAGTTGTCACACACAGCTCTTGGCACAGCAGCTGAGATGAGGAAGGAAGAAGCTTCATGTAAGTAGGGTAATGACAGCAGAAGACAACATTTATCTTTAAAAGTATGGATTTTGGAGTCTACTTTTTAATATATTTTATGCCCTTTCTTGCCTCTACTTTCTCCTTTAGTACTTCTCCTTTTCTACTGTGTACTGGGTACACAGTAGCTCTGTGTCCTTTTCACAGAGGAACCTTGAAAAAAACGTTCATACATTTAAGTGTTGAATTAGGACAAAAAAGCCTAGATGCTGACTTACACTAAGCATGGTATATTTAGTAGAATTTAATACTGTGCAAATTAAGCCTAACAGCAAGTCAAGCTCTCAAAGTAGTAAAAAATCAGCGAAAGAATGTTTTTGGCGTTTTCCGTTTACCATTTTTTGTGGGGAAAAAATCCTGGCTGCTCTTCAATAAAAATTTCTCATCTATGCTCACACTCACATAAAATGTGAATAATATTGCCTTTTAGGAAATGAACTATTTAATCTTGATAAACAGCCTTGTCTGAAACTTGTAATGCATTGATTTTAATCTTGAAATATTTATTACAAGTGAGCATTCGTAAAGGAACAGAAGTTTTCCTTGCCAGCAAATATTTCCTTCTTTTGGCACTCCAAGCTAAGTTAGTAACAGCATATGAACAACTCTGATTATTTTTGAAATTATTTATGAAATATGTTGCATACAGAATATTTAAAACAAAGCCCATACACAACTATGGCATGT
Organism: Acrocephalus scirpaceus scirpaceus; assembly: GCA_910950805.1. Taxonomy (NCBI): domain Eukaryota; kingdom Metazoa; phylum Chordata; class Aves; order Passeriformes; family Sylviidae; genus Acrocephalus; species Acrocephalus scirpaceus. The sequence continues at coordinate 40,687,034 of OU383773.1, read as the reverse complement.
GTTACCAACAGAAATTTTAAGCTGTCAACAAGTGTTACTTGTCAAAGAGAACTTGCTGCTCTCGGTTATGTGGCAGGCTATACACTTTAGTTGCTGCCTTACCACAAACCATGCTGAAGTACTTAATTTTTGTATACTGTGTTTTGGAGCCCAAAGAATCTTTAATCCTTTCCCACACAGTAGAGCAAATTTAATGGGAGGCTCAGAGGGATTACAAAAATGCTGAAACCTGAATTGCATTTTTTTTTCTCCCCCAACTGGGGAGATAGATGAGACTGAGTACGTGACTTCCCAGTCAATCATATTCAGCTGGGGCAGATGGCTTTGTAGGAGAAAGGTATGAGCTGCTGTTTGCTGTCCCTGTGCCAACAGGTGATGTTATCTACTGCTGCACCTCTTGACTTGAATGCAATAAAAGCACAGATTTATGTGTGAGCTGCTTCCTTAGCAAACCACAGGCATGCAGGCATTTCAGCAAGAGCAGAGCCACCAGTGCTGTGCTGTCGGCTTTTGCTGGGCTGCTGCAGCTTGCCTGCCTTGCTGCCTCCCTTCCAGAACCTCTGCCATGGCACTGTAAGCTGAACTTTGAAACATAATTTTTTTAAGCCATTAGCATTGAATTTTTAAAGTTATGATCAAGCCTTTCCCATGTGCCTTAGACAAAACAAACAGACCTTCCATTTATAACTGCTGAAAAATTCCCATCTATAAACATCCCCTGCCTCAGCAGAAGGATTGCACCAGTATTTACACACTGACACTCATTAACCCTACGAACCACAACAGCCTTCTTACAGTGTCCCCACCACCCCGAGTCTAAAGGAAGCCCTTCAGCAGCACACACTCAATGTGGATCATTCTCCCAAATTAGAGACTTAAGTGGCTACCTATTGTGCTCTTTTTTCATCGTGCAGGTTTGTAGCTTGTACACCACATTTACTCTTCTGGTAGGTGGCTGGAAGCCAGGGCACAGGTCAGTGCCAGGGGAGTTTCACTGACTACAGGAAACTTTTGGGCAAAAAGGCTCTATGATTTGCTCAGCAACTTGGTTACCCAAAAGTTTATTTACCTCTTTAGGTAACACATTGCAATTAAATTCCCCAGGAAAGAATGTGCAATAAAGAATCACTTTGTCATCAGGAGAAGACAATAAATAGATATATAAAAGTTGCTTCTCAGCTCCTTTTGAATTATTTGATGTTTAAATTCTTCCTGCAAAACCATGTACATTGGTTCTGACAGGGCCAGCCTTCAAAACCTGACAATTTGGTTAAAGATTTAGTACAAGTCTATATGGTCAGCTGTTTCTTGTGAACAAGACATGTTCTTGAAAACCTTACTATTGCCTTCTTTCTGAATCCAGGAGAAGGCTTAGGGCTTAAGAATGGGATTTATCAGCACATGCGAGACAACAAATAGGGAAAAAGAAATCACTGAAGAGTAAGCACTAGTCCCATCTTGTAACCCAACCATATTCTGGTTATTAGGTGTTTGTGTGGAAACATATGGAAACAATATGGAAACAAATGGAAACAAAAAGCTTTGCAATAGCTGGCAGGAATTGCCCACTCATGGAATCTTTCATAGCTGTTGGGGAATAAAAGCATATAGGAAAGGTTTTCCCTATAAAACAGAGCATCAGAGATATATATGGGGAAGTGCAGGAAGAATTAAATCGTAGAATTAAGAAGAATTATAGAAGCAAAATCTGAATGTCCTGCAGACATTGAAAGAAAATGATATTACCCTAAAAATTCAACAAATCCAGTCAAATTGACAACTCTGAACTCTGTCCTCTCCAAAGGTGTCTGGCTGCCAGTATCTGACTCTCAGGGACACCTGGCTGCTGAGCAGGTTATCTGTGGCTTCCATGCCAAGCCATGTGACAGATGCAATTGCAGTGGGATGGTGCTGGCCTGGGAAGCAGCCTGGATCCTAGGGGCTAACCTGAATCCTAGGGGCTGCCTTTCCATCTTCACACAGCGACTGGAGGAGATCCTGCAGACCCATTGCTACTACTTGCAAAATACTACTAGATTTTCATCTTCAGTTTCTGAAGGTATGTGGCATGTCTGGTGTATTTTATCCACACGAAAACTTTACTTCACAGCTTAGAGCTGAGATAGAAGTAACTGCTCATATTTCTGCAGGGCTGAAAATAAGGTGACAGGGTTTTAAATTTTTTTTCTAATTTGCCTCACTCAGAGTGCATAGTTCTGCTCTGAAAAGTATGGTAGCATTTTTCCATAACAACTCTGTATAAATGTCTGTCTACTTCAATAATCACCACACTTTTCCTTCTTTCTTTAGGCTCTGCAGCACAAAGGTAGCCAGACATCTCTTGCTCCCATGTACTTTACAGGTGGCGTATAACCCATGAGCTCTAACAAATCCTGCTGAGCCCTGATAGAGATACTTACTGTCACTGAATTACTCATCCTTATCATCCTGCCAAACTTGCCAATCTCTAAACAACTAGCTACCTGCTTCTGTGAGGTCTCACTGATAAATTTCAGGGTGAGTGCCCTAAAATTACTCAGGTAAGTAGCTAGGCAGCAGCCTTTCTGCCCTCAAAAGCAAATTAACTTTTTTTTTTACCATTGCCACTGTTAATTTTTTGATGGCAGACAAAAGCAGGAGCGGCCTAACAAGAGAAGGTGCAACACTGACCTTATGTAGAATCAACTTACTGGACTATGCAAGGCCTAAGGACATCAAAGTGCCACCATAGCATAGTAATATAAAAACCCTGCAAGACAGCAATTTCTTTAGGTGTCAGTTTTTAAAAAACTGATCTCCCAAGATGGTCATCACTGGAGAAGTTACAACGGTTTCATTTTTCTTGAAGAAATGTTGCTCATAACTAAAGGTGATGTACAACAGATAGATTTACATATTAAGCACACATATCTAATATATATAGGTTGTTATATACACATGCATAAGTATATGAAAAATACCAATCTCTAGATAATAAACATAGCCATCTTCTCGCTTTTGTTACAAATCTACAGGCAAGAAATGGTTCACTTATTACAGCCAGGGATCACATATAAACATATACATTTTCATGGTTGTTTATTATGGAGAAAAAGGAAAAAGCCCTGTGTATTAATATATTTATACCATACACACACACATATATATGTATAAAATCAGGGTTTTTTTCCTGTTGCGCCTATGAAGTTGACAGGTGTATCTCATGGGCACACTACTGAATCTTAACTAGGAAGAAAAATCCCTGATTTTTCCACAGTCATACTGCATTTATGGCTGCTAATCTGGGCCTCTAACACTACATGAAGAAGTTCCGTGTTCATATTTTCTGGCACGGTGACTATAAAATTCATCTTATGTGAATGCTGACAAGAACAGAAATGTACAAGAATAAAGGTTATTTTAAGAGCTGGCAACAGTCTTATAAGTTGTTTCCCTAGAGTCTTTCCTATTAGATGACGCCAACGAAGTTGCAATCCTATTGCAATTTTAAGTGAAGTGGTTATTGTTTTTAAGAAGCACTACCTTTTCTCCTCCATGCCCAAAACTGGATATGCTATACACAGCACACTTTATAATAATTTTTTCATATTTACTAAGGTCAGTTTAATGTTTTTTGTTTGTTTTTAAATGAATATGGTCAGCCATTTTTGAAATGATCTTTCACTGTAATAATAAACACATTTAATACAACTCAGATGGAACCAAGATCTCATCAATAATTTTAGCTCCTTGCCGAATCTTTGTGTTGGTATTAAATGCTGCAGCAGCAGCCTTATTTATTTTTACTCAGGAAAACATGTTGTAAAACTGCATTTGGCTTCTTAAACACATAGGTTATTCCAGCTCTTCAGAGCTGGAATAAATGTGGAAAAAATTGTTTTGGAGACATTTCCCTTATTTTAATTGATTCCATTTGTCTACACAGAATGGGAAAGGAAGTGAAGGAGAGCACAGAGCTGAGAAGTCAGAACTATTGTGTATTTTACTTCTGTAAGCCTGTGCTTTGAAAATGCTGTTTTCTTTGTTTCTTTGTGCCATAACATATCCTACAACCACTGCTTCATGAAGCTTTTGAAAAGGCAGGAAATATTAATTTATTGCTACCATTTGTCTGGCTTTCATGAAGGTGTGAAGTAAAGTAAGACAGCTAATAGGCCAGAATGTATCTAAAAGTTATTTCTCTTAATAATGATAAATTTTGTAATTTTGTTAGAACCATATGCACTTTATCTTGAACATCTTCATTTGGCCTACCAGAAGCAGGGTAATGTATTTATTTAACACTCTCATATATTTACTCTGTGGGCCTCCCTGAAGAAATACTCTTCAGTGAAAAGAGCAGAGAATCTTATCTATTCCTGCAATGATATACACAAAATACTGTAAGCATATATATTCGTGTGTATTTTGTATATGGCAATCTAAAATAGCAAGGGATTCTTCTTTTTGAACACTTACTGTTTCTCAGTTTTTCTTAAAATTACACAAACATGCTGCTGTCCTTAGAGACAACATGGGCATGGCAGACACGACCTTTGCACCAAATAGCTACACTTGATGTAGCTTGAAGTAACAAGGGCCCTCATCAGAGAAAGCAAAATGGGAATCTTTCAAGCCCCTTTCAACCTGGGTTGTTCTATGATTCTCTGAAAGCCAAGTGGACCAGATTATGTGGTCCTTCAGTAAAGTCACAGTTTCACTTCTCTCATTTGCTGCAAGCCCCTCAGCCTGCAGATAGAAAGGAGTGTGACAAGAAAAATGCCATCTCAAAAGCATGCAGGGCCCAACAGCAGATGGCTGCAAAGGGGAAGGATCAACCCTCTGCTATTGCAAAGGTTACCTTACAAAGATGTCAGAGTGGGCCACAGGAAAGCAAGCAGTGACTCATTTGGGGCTTAAACAGCAAGGTGAGGGTTTGATACAACACACATGCAAGGAAGAAGCAGGTCAACAGATGTAATACTCCGAGTGTGATCTTTTCATGCTTTCAGCATCCTGGCAATCTCCAGGCTCCCACCTCTCCTCCCTCCCTATTTGTTACCTGCTAATGTTATCTTAGCATCTTGCTTTTTCTCTCCCATTTGCATAAAAAGCCTCGACCTTCACAGAGCAGCTCAAACTCTTCAAAAAGCCAAACATAGAAGAAGCTGGTCTTCTAAAGAGTCAATTCCATGTGGGTAAAGGGAAAAAACTTAATATAGCCTGATCTTTTCTCAATATAGCATGAAGAAGAGAAAAATCACTCAGTTAAGATGCTGAGTGTGGCAAGGAAAGGAATATAGAACATTAGTACTTGAAAATATAGAGACAAAGACCTGCATAACATTGTGCTGAGTGTGGTGTAACAGGTAGTCTAGTAATGCTGAGACATTTGGTATGTAAATACCCAGACCATTCACAGAGGACCCTATGTTTTGCAGCAACTACATAAGCAGAATTCATCAATGTGAGTGCCTGCCTTACTTTTGTCAGTAGTATAATACAACAGCCACTGTCACAAAACACACATTCTGCACTAGGTCCACGAAAGTACTGTAATGTTTGTGTATTGCAGATACACTAACTCCACAATACATACAAAAACTAAATTGTCATTATTAAAGGAAAGTATTTTACTCTTCAGTGTTTTCTTGGATCACTACTTCTAAGAGACTTTTGGAATGGAACAGTGAAGAAAATGTAGTCATTACAGACAGGTATAAGCAGGTATTAAATATACTTATTGAGTAGTGTGATCACTACTCGAAGTGTGTACTACTAGAAGTAATTCTTTAGCCCTAATAAACTTTCATACTGTGAATTACTGCAGTACTAATATGAGCTGCCACAACATTATGACAACAAACATAATTTAAAGACCACCTTTTGCAACATTTGCATTTAAAGTCAGATGCCAGAAATGCAATGTACTGAAAAAATAATTTTTAGTCTTATTTCTCATGTAAACTGGGGAACTTGGCTGCTGGGGAGAGCTGCTGAACAGTTACACAAAGATGTGTATTATAGAGCATGTTTGTAGATTAACGTCTTTCAGAAAATGACTTATCCACCTGTACCTCCCTGCCTTTTTTTTTCTTATAATATCCATCACCTTCTACATTTATTCTCCCTTCCAGTTCCTGATAGTACCTGATTTTGTCCCAAACCACTCAAACTCAGAGAAAGTTCTAGAGCAGCAAATGGCACATGCACTTTCTGTCCTTAACTGAGATTTGCTTGTCTAAATGATGATTGTTTAAAGCCCTGAAAAGCTTTGTCTTCACCACATTTTTAAGTGAACAGTACATAAAGTAAGTGCAAGGGCAAAAGTACATAAAGTATGCTCCTTGGGAAATGCTGAACTTCAGGAGCTAAGACATTTTAGGACAGCAGGTACCAAGATACCAAGGACTGAAAAGCAGGACTGGCTGGCTGCAGTTCTGGGAAGACGCATACAAGAAACATGCTGGAGAATATGTTGTAGCTCACACAGATCAAAAGCAGCCCAGAAGAAAGCAAGCCTAGAGTGGTGGGAACAGCTAAAGCCACTGATTCTTCAGTGAAGAAAATGCTGTGGCACACAGCAATGCTGATGGCTCCAGAAGATGCATTTGGTTTGGCAGCATGGAAAACCTTTGTCACCCCTGCTTTTGAAGCCAGCAGCTTTCTGATCCCAGCTGGGCCTGTGCTCCCGTCCATTCAGAGTTCATCCCTGTAGTATCCTACACAGCACAGTAGTCCTGCCGTGCACATTTGCTACACTTTCACTTTGATTTTTCTGAACAACAAGCTTTACCAGTATCTGCAGTACCAAAGTGTGAGGCTGCACAAACACCTGCAGTAATAACTCCACGAGACAAATGGATAACAAGTGCACAACGTGTATTAGGCTTGAGAACTCTCCTGTGGGAGCTACCTCTCTCTGCAGCTTCCTGCCCAATATTCTATAGAAAGTATATATAGGTAGCAGAAGAACAGAGATGTATAATTACTCTCACAGCTCAGATCTTCGATTACTAGCTTAAACAAAAGAATTATCTGCAGCTAGCAGGAAAACTGCATCAATTAAGACAGGTTAGCACAATCACCTATTACAGAAATATGCATAGAATATTTTTCTTTTCAGGTGTAACACACTGTGTACATTTGGTAAGGGAATATCATATTAACTAAATAAACTTGGATTTGTTTTCTTTATTTATTCTGATCTTATCTAAACACCAAACATAAAGGGGGAAAGTTCAGGTGACTCAGAAGTGTAATATTGTTTAACCTAGCAATTTAAATTTTCTGTTTTGTTAATATCTTTTGTGCCAGAAGAATGTTTAAAAAAAAGTCTTTCAATCTTCTACTGAAGCTGTGTTTGGGGACGTGAAAGACATAGTGACCTGCTGAATTTTGGGTTTGAATGGATGTTAGCCATAGTTTAATTATTTGGTGGTGATGTGTCTTCTTCCAGACTCCAAACTCTCCTTATCAAATTCCTGGTGCTGGTTACAGGATGGCAGCAGGTACCTTGCATTTTGTAAAACTGACAGGTGATTAATTAGTATTTTAAAATAACAAGACCTTTTCTGTTTCAGGGAAAAAAACCCAAGTCAATTCTGTAATATATACAATTTTCCAAGACATAAGAGACAGAGAAAATTCATTTTCCCCTGTCCTCCAAGAAGGCTATAACCAAGGATTAAACTTAATTTTATATGAGGAACAATTTACTTTAAGGTTACAATGTGTCTCTTCCTCTGTACTGATGTTACCTTACGTACACCTTAGATGTGATTACAGGCTGGGCTTTTCTCTGTGCCCATTCAAATTACAAAATTAAATTTGAAAGAGCAAAAATAATAAATTGAATTTATCTTTGGAAATATAGCTGTATTTACAAAGATAAATTTTGTATTGGATGTTTTTGATTCAATCTGCATCTTCACTCAGAAAGGAGCACCCCACTGAGGCAAATACTTATATGTCAAGTCCCTACTGCTGTGTTTAGGAGATCTCTAAACGTATCAGGAGAGGAATAAGTTTTTATTTTTCTGCAATAAGACTTCCTTTTTTTGGCAAAATTCTTACAGATTACTAAACTACAGTCATCTGTTCCTGACAAAATCATACAGATAATTTCCTTCTTTATCTTATTTTCTGTGATGGAGGATATCCAAAGATTTCTTTTTTCTTGCTCAGCCATCATTCTTGGTTTACTATCTCTAAACCTCCAAGCTTCAAGAGCATTTTTCTTTTCCTCCCCTCCTTTGGAAGAGTTCCAGTAAAAGCCATACAAAAAACCCTCACTGCCTGGACTGTCTACACTCTTTGAAAAACTGAGTAGGAAGCCAATGAGAAGAAAGGACATTAATGTTTTAGGACTGAGGATGGATTTGTTGAATTTCAGTCAATGCTTGAGCCTGTGAGTTCTCACTTGCTATCCATTGTGCCAGGATCACCTTGAAATCACTTCTGAGGTCCAGCTCCGTTTCCAAAACAACACCCCAGTCAAAAACCATGACTTTGATCTACTTGATTAGGCAATTTCTGTGGAGCCATAACCACAGAGTGAACCACTCTGTTCCTCTTCAAGTTATTTCAGGTGAGGACAGGTAGGCTTCTGACTTCCTACAGCCTCTTCCCTGGGGCAGGAATTGCTCCCCTTGCCTCTCAGTGCCAAGGCAAACATCTCCTGCAGCACCACACCAAGCCAAAGCCAAACCCTCATGCTCCAACCTGCCCAAGTTGAGGCGGGTGTCCAGCCACCACACTGCTCTTCAGGGGGACAGCTCACACTGTCAGTGCCACACACAAATGGGTTAACTTCCCAGTGCTCCTCTACCTAGCCCTTTTTACAAACAGCAAGGAGAATTAAGAAAGGGAGAAAATAATTATTTGCAAACCTGCAGCTTTTAAGCAGGAGATATCTGTGTTTGTGTGGATATAGGGTATTGCTTATATTAACTTGTTTAATTGGGCTAAACTAAAACAGCATTTTTTTCTTTTTTTTCGGCAAAGATAAATTACTGGATTTAGCACAGCTGGTAAGAGCTAATTCTGTACAAAGAGTTCTTTTCAGTAGTGTGGGTGGCAAAACACTTCCAGCAACTGGCCTAATTAGTTCTTCCTTCTTTGCAATAGCACAGGACAGTTCAAAGAAGGAAAAAAAAGAGATTGTAATGGAAGATGTGGTATAAAATCACCCTGTTTGCTCTTCTGGTTTTGCCAGTCCTCCCTTATTTAATGTCACACTAAGCAGAGACTTGCCCTAGTAGTTTGCAGCATAGATAATAATTAGGAGTAGGAGGTTAGCACTTACTCCGAACAGAGGCAGGGAGCAACGTCTGTTCCTCTGCACATGTCAGAGTAGAGCATTCCTCACCCACAACACCTCGGCCAAACCCAAGCAGCAGAGTGATGGATGCACCACTGAGGGCTTTCCCCTCGGCAGCGCTCCCATTCGGCATCCGGGTGGCTCGTTTAGCACAGACTGGGAAGCCCGAGCTGCACACGAGTTGCGCTCCCCAGCGCATCCTCTCTGTCACGGATCATTTATGTGACAAAAGACAGCGCGGGTGCCAAGTAGGATCATTTCAGCTCCACTGCTCCCGACGTACAGCCCACCAGCTGCAGGGCAGTAACCCACTGCCCCAAACAAGCACTGACTTGAGCACAGAGACACCTTCCTTTCCATTCTAGCTGGCCAAAAGCACTCGGGCTCTTCCACCAGCACACACATTGACGTGCAAACGCTCTACAGCTGTCAGCAAGATACAGCTCCTACCAGATAAAAACTGGGCTTGGCAAGATCCACTTGACCTTCTGAATGTCAGTGAGATAAAGGGTAAAAGGCCAGGAAGGGCACAGATGTTTGAATTTACCTTCATCATAGGCCATCTAGGAAACCGCTAGAATTTTTTTTTCTTGCCCTGTTGTTTTGAATAATGATTCTGGAGCTGTGCTTGAGTGAGTTACAAATTTATTAAAAAACAATTCAAATTGTTACAAGCCATTACCACTGTTTCTTTTCTCCTAACTAGACTGAATATGGGCAGGATTATGAAAAACGTCTGTTAGGAAAAACTGAACGTTGAGGGGAAAAAGCAAATTAAAAGTGAAGAGTATTTTATGGAGACAAACAAAATGACCAACTAATAAGGAAAATCTCTGGATAGCTTAAAGAAAAACCCAGCAATGAAACTAAAAGTAACAGTGTTTACCTGTACCTACAGTTCCTGTCTTGTTTTTTTTTAAGATTATTTTTATATTTGCCCATTTGTTTCTGTTGGCAGCAAATGGAAGACAGAGGGCTACTCCAATAGGTAATATTAGTCAGTCTGATAAAAACCAAGAATTAATAAAACTTCTTAGAATTGCCTGCTGCTCATTTACAGTTTGAACAGTTTGATACTAAGAATAGTATTTTCTAATACACACTTCTCCATAACAGTTGTTAGAAAGTCTGTGGAACTTTTGGTCAATGGAAGGTTGTTGATGAATCTTGAAAAGACCATTTAAACACATGTTGAGAGGAAGGCAGAGACAGAAGGCAGTTATGGGGAATGGACTGAATCTAGGAATTTGTCAGTGAGGAATCCTGTCTGAAATAATTTCTAATACAGCACTTTCCTCCTTCTGTGGCTTGACACCTTAAGTATTTCTTAATTTTCATTCCATTCTCTGTATAAAAACATTAGAGAAAACCAGAAAACAGTGAAGCTACTACACACAAACTATTAAGTAAAGCAGAGATCTGTCCTTTATCTTTTCAGTATTAATCATCTCAGAATTTTAACAGGAGGAGAGCAAGACTAAGTAGTAAGAGATTAAAAATGATTTTGTAATGTATATAATGTATTATGTCCTTTAACAAACATATGCATCCAAAAATTATTTTGCTCATTCTATCTCAGCTTTATTTTGCTATTCAAAAATACTGTGCAAAACCCTTACATATAAGCCTGTGTACAAAAGAAACCCCCCTCTGGGAAAAACCACAGAAAAATGAGCCAGTAGATGGCATTGTGGCACTTCAAAAGACATTCCAGAAAATTCCACATAAAAAACATGCAAGCCTAAGTGCTGTGTTTAACCACTTACTGCTTAACCAATGCAGTATTTTACTCCTGCTCAGTGCTCCACATGCACAACTGGATAAACAAAACTGCATGATGTAACTCCACTGTCACACTAGCCCTGAAACAAATCTTGTCTGCTCTGGTTCCCAAATCCAATTAGCTCCATATGCTAGATTTACAATTCCAGTCTTAAAACGATGATTCTTATTTGATGATTAATGTCCCACGAGCCATGGCCATCACAGAATAGATGCAATTAATGGAAAAATATTTACTAAAATGGAATCATATACAAGATCTTACAATCAGTGCAGACAATACTATTTCCTGCCATACAGCAACTTCTGTGGATTAGATACCCCTTAAAAGTAAATTTCTGAAGTATTTTCTGAATATTCCCACTTTGTTTCAATTAAGCTGCTGATACGCCCTCACAGCTAGAGATGAGAAGACTGTAGCAACCCACCAGTTTCTTGTGTAACACAGCAGTTCTCTATTGCTTAAACCACACAAATTTGAAATAATTTTGCAAAACTCAACATACAGAAGACCTTGGGAGTTTAAGATTTATATTCCATACACAGGCAAACTTATTTAAACTGAAGCTAGACTTACAATTATCAGTACTTTATCTGCAAGCTACTTTATAGATAAACCTGCTTTACCTTGATCATCTCTGAACAGGGGGTTGGAGCAGAGATTTCTGGATGTCTCTTCCAGTCCCAGGTATTCTGTAAGGCTTATATATCAATGCCCCTCATGACACTAGTCTTTATGAAAAGGTCTAGTTTCATTATGGTATTCGTTTTCTCAGGAAGTTCTAAAACTCCTCATGTCAGAAGGAAAAACTTTCAGGATGGTGTAAATCAATCTGACTACCTTAAAGACCCTAATTAAATTCAATAGCATACTCTAAGCATTCAGTTGTATATAGTCCTTTTTCTTCCATTCCGCGCCACTTCTAGAGTGCCACTTCTAAAGCAGTTTAGTTTTCTGATGGGAAAAATTCAACTTCAGGTCTCCACTGCCTGATAGCGCAATACTTGGATTAAGAAACAAAGAAGCAACAAAACCTCATCCACCAAATTAATAGGTCAAATCTTTCAGCAAATTTAATATCTACTAAAACATCATCCTCACTTGAACAATGCTGGGGGTTATATGTGAAAATTCCCTTTTCCAGTTATAAATAGGTTTTAAAAACACAGAAGGATACAAGAAAAATGTTTCTTTCATCCCCTATGAAGTTATAAGCATTACTGTGAATGTTTAAATGTTAAAAATGGATGTCTCCTTTTTGGAATAGAGGTGGTCAGGTTGGGCTGGAACACCCCGGAGGAGAGGGAAAGCAGTTCCTTCCTCTTATCGTCACTTCTTTCAATGTGATCCCATCCTTAGTGGTAGATGACAAGTACCACAAACCCAAAAGCATTTCAAAGAGAATAGAATGGTGTAGGGGGGAGAACATAAGCACCGATAACTGGATCAATTTAAGGATCCCCCTTTTCCAGTATTTTGTGCCCACCATAGTCCACAAGCAGTTCTTCAGGGAAAGGGAGCATGAATATGACACACATGCATACATCCTTCTGCTAAAATACCTCCTCTGCTTCCAGTGACAACCTTTTGGTAACTTCATGGCTATGTAACCATAACATCATTTTAACAAAAGTGCTTATTTTGTCTAATCCCCGTTTGGACTCATCCACCTGCTGGCCTCCCCAGCATGCTGGGGTATGTGGCAATGAGTTCTACCATGTAAATGGATGCTTAGCACTTCTTTTGTATTCTCAAGCTTCGTGGTTGATCATTTTGCTTTGACCTTGTAAAACACTTAAGAGTGAAGAAAATGCCACTCCCATTTTCCTCAGAAATGTTTTTCTTCTGTAGGAGTTTTCAAGTGGTATATTCCTCATACCCAGGTACCAGGAAGAGGGTAACTCAGAGAAAGTACTCCACCAGCTAATATCCACGTGGTCAGGAGCAGATGAAAAAGGACAACAGCAGAGACCAATTCGGAACAGACTGGAATTGCACCAGGACCCCCTGCAATCCTTTTGACAGTAGAAGTAGAAAAAGATGACCTGATTGACTGCTCTCATTATTGTTAAGGCAGAGTCATTTTGAGTGCTTAACTGTGTCCACTGACCACACTCTGGGTCACAAAGTCCACTGTATAGGAGTGGACCCTTGGAGTAAATACAGTGTGACCTTGTGTGGTGACCTCCAAAGTGTGTGGCTCACAGGCAAAGAAAAACATCCTTCACCATCTTATTTATGATGTGTGCTTGGTCTTGTGTCCTGTGAGGCTTGATGGGGACTAACATAGAACCAGCAAGAAGATGATACGGGGTCATCCCATAGTTTTGCCTTCTGGGAAACCTACCTTCAACTTAAAATTCTTACAGGCCTCTCTTGCCTGCATTGAACTGTGATTTGCAGGGGACACCACTTATGTGTCAGAGAGAAAAACAATTTGGTCATTTTCTTGTGCTCATCAGACACCCTCTGCTATCATGAGAATCCTTGATGAGGAAAGCAGCCTGACCAAGGACAGACACTTTCTGTGGAAAGATTTCCTTGTAGCTGAATCCACAGAATCTGATTTCCTTCCCAACCCATCCAACTGTTTAAATTTTTTGTCCTTTGACATACTCGTATAGTATATATATATATATATATACATATATACTATATGTATATACTCATTCCAGAAGCACTGGTTCTTCTCATGCAGCCAGTGCTTCAACAGAATCAGAGATGGAGCATATATGCAAAAGGATTCATACTCTCATCATGCCAGCTGGTATTTTCTCAACCCATTCAGTGGCTCCCGATGCTGTGCTCAGCCACATCTAAACAAATCATGCTGTATCTGTTTGGTTTAGAGAATGGCAAATACAGCTAATCCCAAAGACAAGAGATTTTTTGAAGATGACTATTGTTTCAAAAGTCCATGTTATTAACAAGTGGCACAAATTTGGAAACTTTAAAATGGGCTTGGTGCTGATTCACCACAGCAGAGGCCACTGTTTAACCCAGCATGAGTCAATGGGAATTTTCTCAGATACTAAAGAAGTGGTGAAAACTGTGGTTGTCACAGGCTTTCATTGCTCTTCCAGACCAAAATTATAGTCAGAAAAAAACTCAACCAAGCCTGCTCTTACTTGCAGGAAGATCTGTGCTAGACCTCCCGCTAACGTAGCCTCTGAAGTGTTCCACTGCTTGTAGGACTGGTAACTATTTGTGAAAGAACAACTTTCTAAACCCTGCACACACATAAGCCATGGAGCATCTGGACCAGGAAGGGAGCTCAGGCTTACCATTCCCTCAGGCTGGAGGCATCCCAATTACAACATCTGTCCAGAAGGAGAAACAGATGGCCAACTTCTCCACACTTTTCTGCCTGCCTGACCTGATGTCCTCTACACCAGTCACTTGGGCAGATAAATAATAATAAATAAAACTAATAAGGCTAATTAAACCCCCTGGGTAAATTAAAGAGTTAATTATGTGACAGTACTTCTCAGTCCTAAATATTGGGCTAAATCACTGGGGCTCTCTATGCACTCACTAAAAAAAAGCAGACTGACAGAAAAAGTATTATCCTCAAGATACTACATTTGCTAATTTGCTGTACAATTGCAGGGTTAATTGACAATGTCTTGCCATTTCTGAAAGCAGTTTGACAGATTTTTCCAGGCACTCCAACACTGCCTATAGCAAATCTATGTGAGGTACAATATCTACTGCTCACAAGTAAAAGAAAAAGCTCTCAATTCAGCAAGAATTGTGTTTCTTAAAAAAAAACCATCTTACTAACTGGTGCTTAAGTTTTTCTGTACAAATCAACATTTACAGATTAGCATTTCTTACTTTGTTTCAAGCTCACAATCCAATCAATAATTACATTAAAATGCACCAGCAAGGAAAAAATACAAAGTAGAGGTAGCCAATTAGGAACTTCCTTAAGCTGCAAGCATGCAAATCAAATTGAACTAATAAATTAAAATTTTTAATCTTGATTTTTGAGCATTCTTGCCTCCATAAACTCAGTCTTTAACTTCACTGTTAGTTATTTCCTGCCTTTCTTCTAAATTCTTCGAAATGACATTTAAACCATTCTTCTAAACCTGGTAGGATTTTACGGTTATACTGTCTGCATTTGTGCTGGTAGTAACTTCTGAAGCTGCCACCTCCCTTTTACAGCAAAATAAAGATATTACGTTCTCACAAGTTCATACGGACACCTGGCAACCACCTACAAAAGAACACCCAATTAATGGCTTCTCTGGAAGAGAGGCTACGGCTTGAGCACAAGTCTTTCTGTTTACTCACCAGAGAATCAATTCAGGAGAGGGGAGCTGAAAACGTTTCAACTACAGGGTAAGCTTACAGAAGATCTTTTAAGTGACGAGGTAACCACAATCACCAAGCCATGGGACCAAGCAATGCAAAAAAGGTGATTTCCTAAATTCAGACATCCACAAACCATCATTTTAAAGTTCAGACAGGGCAGACCAGCAAGCTACCACAAAATAAGGGAAGGGATATTCAGAGTCGCTGCCAACTCCCTGGTGTTCCTCACCCTTGCATTGGCTGCAGACCTCACCACCCACCATTCTATACTGGCCCTCACTTCCAGTCCCAGTTTAAATTCCCTTTCAATGAACACAGGGCAAAAGTTACTCAACGTGATGGCTGCAAACTGAGGTCACTTCTTGCCTGCAAAGTCATAACATAGCTTATCCCAAGGGGTGACAAATACCCGCCCATCTCTCTCTAGTTTAGATACAAACCCTCTAGCACCCCCCAACAGGACCTTGTATCTCACTGTGGTACTTTGTCCCAGTTGATGTTAAGGGACACAAATTCAATTTCTTTCATTCACAGAGGGAAATGTTAAATTGTTAAAGGATATTTTAAGAGGTGGACTAAAACTTGCCCTAATTACTACAGCCTGCTTGAGTCAATATGTAAGTGTTATAAAGCTTCCCATGCAAACCCAAGAAGTTAATCTTAGAAATAAGAATGATAAATGCTGTGCTTTCATAAAAAATAGCTTCTCCTTTAAACTTCTAATTAAATACAATAAAAATGTATTAATCATGTTAGGGAGAAACTTTCTCAGGAAATACTGTAATAACACATTTATCATTTTCTGTGGCTCAGATGGTATTTGACATAATTTCTCCTTAGGACCCTCCTTCCCTCTAGCCAACTAAACTCGCGTGCCTTAATTCCACAGTGATTCCAAGTTTCCTTTAATTAGGAAGGTTATGAAGAACCACAGAATAACTCCTTAAGTCATGATCTAGTTGAAAAAGCACAGAGAAAAACAGGAGGAGATGCTATGTGAGGCTTGGCTCATGTTAGATTGAGTTTTCTACTTCATGTTTTTTATACCTGAAGAGTATATGAATATATTTTCAGAATGTATTTTCAGTCTTTTTCTTACTGTACTTTCCTTTAAAAAAGAGGTGCAGCCCTTGCACATGATGCAGCCATGAAGTAACCCTGCCAAAGAGATGTCCCTCTTACAGAAAGGATCTTGTGGAGTTTTTTCATGTAAGAATCTGATCCAGGAAGGAAGCATAGTCAGGTCACTCTGAATCAGACTGCAGACCTGAGGTTTTTGAGAATGTGCTTGTAAGTCAGTCAAATGCCACTGAATAAAATGATGGTGTTCAACAGCATCCAGTGTCCCACTGGCAGCCACAGTAGTTCCATAGTAAGGGAAATGAGGGAAGGGAAGCTACTTCCTGATGTGGCAGCAAATCATCACGCACTGGTCTGTTCAGTAACACCCTCTGCTAAGACCAGATGCAAACACAAGTAAGGCTACAGCTAATGTAAACAAATAAACCAAAACCAACATTAGCCAATGTTAGACAAGAAAAAAACTCACATCATTGGGAGGGTAAAAAGGTACTGGCAAAACCTGGCAATAATTAGAAATGATCCATTATGTTCATAAGAGGCATGAACATAGCTGTCCACCTATTTCCAAACATAACAAGACTCTTTGAAGGCAGACACCAATTACTGCTAAGTTAAATAATGGGAAAGAAAATGCTACATATGAGTGCCCAGAATTTTAACACATTGCTTTTATATCCATAAAGGACCACCTCTACACTATTACATGCTGAGAACATCAATTTTTACTGAACGTGTTTTGCTTCTGCTTTAAAAATGTAAGAAAGAAAGAAGTGCCTGGCATAGAGAATTGGTCTCCTTTTGCCAATAATGCTAGTCAATATTAGCATGTAAGTTTTTAATGATTCACTACACTGTTTGATTATCCACTCCCAAACCCCACCTTAATTAGCGGAACTATTGATTTTACAATGTTCAGTCCTACAAGCTTAAGAAATATGAGCTGATAAACCTAGTCCTGAAAAACAAAAAATTAAACTGATAGAGTAATAAAATTGTAACAAAGTGAAAATGCCCTCCTGGACCTAAATTGAGATACAGTAGATAACATCTAAAAATTTTCATTTGAATCCTACTGAGGCAATCATTTATGGAATGCTGCCTTGCCAAGCAAGTCACCAAGAGCTCCTTGAGAGGATGTGATTGTACTGTTGCCACAATATACTATCTGGTTCAAGATATTCTCTCCAAAGTATAATAGAGTCATAGCACAAAGCAAATGGTGCCAAAGGTCTAGCTGACAAACTTTTCCTATGAAGGAGAAAAACAACCTGGTCCAAATTTAGTTTTTTTAAAAAGAATGGCAGAAACTTAATGCTTTTTTCATTCAGTATATAAAAAAATGTTTCCAGACTTCTATCTCATAAAAATGAAAATTCTCCTTTTCTTTTAGAAGAATAGGAAATTCTGAGCATCTTTCCTATCTTAGAAACATAGTACAGCTACAGTCAATGGACATATGTTTAACATTAACAGATAAGCTCTTAAGTCTGAAGGGACAAGCGTAGTATGTCAACGTTACCGTCTGCTTTAAAGCAGACATAACACTGCCAGTAATTCCTGAGATCAAGCTGTAGCTATTTAAGCTATAGAGCCTTCACTTCATTTAAATTCTGCATTTGCACAAGCATTTCTGAAATAAAATGTTACCAGCCTTCTGTGATAACAGACTAAGCATTCTCATTAAGTGCCCTGAGTGATCACTTAGGGGAAGACACTTTTCCCTGCTTAAGTTCTAGTAAAAAGAGGACACACATTCAACACTATTCCTTTTCCTCACTTCTATAAAGGACAAACCTACATTGCCAGCACTCATAGAAAAGGAAGGAGCAAACAGTTTTATGTAAAAATCCCACATTTTAATCCATTTTTCCTTGAGAGCAAGTGTATCTTTCGGAAAAGGTACAAAGCATGTCTTAGATGTAAGTAAGTCCTTATGTAAAGAACTAAAGCAAATAACTAAATCCTGGCTAATATTTGACAGTTGCTGCCATATGGAAACACTGAGGTCTGCAAGGACGGTGGCAGAATGATTAAATGGTAAAGCACTATGTCAGCTGTTGAAGAGATTAAAAACCAACAGCCTGTGTAACAGTAACAACAAAAAAGATCAACAGGACAACAGCAAGTGGTGGCATCAGCATTACCAGAAATGTGTGTAAAAGAGGCTTCAGTTACTATTTCAGCATCAAAGCCAATACCTTAAATTCTCAAGTGACCCAAGATGTGGAAGGCAGTGAGGCCTACTGAGATGCAGCCCACTTGACAAATCATGCTTGCCTAAACATCAGCTTGGGAACTCTTTTCCCCCCCACCTCTTTCCCTTTCAGAGAGATTTCTGGAACTGCTGGTGTTAGTGGCTGGTTCTGGATGTTCTGAGGGTTGCCAGAGCACAACCCGTCCCTGCTGCTGGAGAGGAACAGCGCTGGGGCCTGGGCACCTGCCGGGAGGGAGCTGTGCAGAGCAGCTCCACACCTGCTGCTCCCCAAAGTAAGGGCCATCAGCTGGTGCTGCGGGGGCACTGACAGGTCCATAAGGCTTGCTATGAGTCACATACACAGTGCAACACAGCCAGGGCTCTGAAATGCTACCTCAGGCAGAGCCAACACTGACACATTTCCTTCCCACTTGCAAGAACCAAGACTCCAGGCCATGACTCCTTTCCTTCCCCAGAAAAATGCATCCTAAGCACAGTTGAAAACAAATACTGGGGCAAGCTATGGAAAGTATTAAAACCCTCCCATGCCGGTGTATATGCAAGAGATGGCCAAAGAAATTTTCCTGTGGCTGTGCCCCTTCCTTTCAGTCCCACTGACATCAGAACAACTGTTCCCAGTTCAGTGCAAAAGGTAAAGTGGGGCACAGCCAATGTAAGCACAATCCTAAAGACATTTAATGAAGAGATGTATGGATCTCTAGCATCAGTAACGAGCTGACACATGGTGCCTCTCCCTGTTGTCAACAACAGACTAACTGTGAGAAAGGCAGCCAGAGGGCAGCCAATCTTGGGAGTTTCTGGGTGATGGCTCTGGGCTAGATCAAGTACACAACTACAGCCACCTCCGGCTTCCAACAGTTTTGAAGTTTTCCTTCTGTTTTAGCTTTAGATGTATTTTTGTTTTCCTTCAAGTGATTTTATTGAGAAGATTATTGATGAAACCCAGATCTATCAGAACTTGCTTCTGTATATAAATGGCACCTTCAAACGTCATCTAGGACCTGGCAAATGAATCCTTAAGGCTTATAATAAAACTCATAAATGCAGCATGCTGTTTGTACCCATCTTTAGCTCTTTATCAGAAAAAAACTTGAGTTATGTTCCTTAATTAGTAGAATTTACTGAGAATTTAATGCACAGGACAGGCAGATGCATGGACTTAATTAATAAGGCAAAGAATGCAAACAGAAATAAAATATTATCTACTTAAAAATAATTAGGTAAATAGATTCCTATAGGGAAAGCAGTTTCCAGGTCATAATCCATACAACTGCAACAACTGAAACAGAACAGGTACTGATTTATACCTGTTACTACAGCTCCCAATTCTGACTTTTTTTAGTGTTTTGTACTAAACATTTCATAGTGTTTTCAGCACTGCAAACTTCTTTCTTCTATCAGTAATTTGGAAAATATACAGTCAGTTCTATGACACCACATTTCATCACAGGTAGTTCAAAATATTTTTCTGTGTGGATCAGTTAATTTCACAAGTTTGCTGTGAGGCAGTGCAACGAGACCAACTTTGTTAACCCCTATCTGGTTAAAATTTCTGTTAGAGAATTAACGCATTTGCATGTAAACAAAAAATGATTTTTCAGCCATTAGACACACTTGGAATTGAGAAGAATGTTGTCAGCACTCACAAGCTACTTCCAGTTCCTGCCAGTAAGATCCATGCTGCTGTCTCTGAGTCAGGATGCAAAGTAAACCGATAAAATTTTAGAAAATGTTTAAGAGGACCAAGCAGTGCATAAATGAAGGTGAAATGTCTTGTATTTTGTCTAAAATATTTCTTACCAATTTTAAGTTTTGTCTTATTTTTTCCTGTTGACATAAGTTCCAGATCCAAAAAGAACAAGGTTGATAATTGTTTTATGACTGAACAATTGAAGACTTCACAAATTTTGAAAACTTCCAGTAGTTGTAGAAGATGAGGTTGTGGATGAATAATGCCAGAGGCTGTGCATGTACGAGGCAACTATACACTTCACCAATTTCTCCAAAGCTCTTGAAGATGATATATTGTAGAAAGGAAATAGGGAAATTACTACATTCCTTCCTAGAAATCAATTGCCTCTCCAAGCAGGCATTGTTCCATATGATATTATTCCAGGTGAGCAGGTAGATTTCTGAATTTTCTAGATTTTCTTGCAAGCTTAAAGTCTTAAGTATGAGACTGATGGTTCAAAAACACAACTACAAACCAAGTGGAACTACTGCCACCGTTTGTTATATAAAAAAGAAATCAATTTCTCTCAGTTGTAATGTATTGATACAACCTTTCAGCAGTTTCTCAGGTTATGGGAAACAAAAAAAGTGAATACATTTTTACAGTGCTACTTTTCCCACAGTCTTTGATACATGGATCCATGTCAGGAATGTAACCAACAGGAGGTAGAAGAAACTGCTGCCTTGGCTAGATCTTGTTCTTTTGCAGTGAGTGCCAATTCACTGCATGGCTCAAGCAGCTCAAATGGATTCCCTGTTGTTATTCTTTGTGTGTCATGAAAAATATGCTGGAGGACAAGAATGTCTGAAGTGTTCTATTGCTCCTGGTCTACAGATTCACTTTATGCTTTGCTGTTATCCAGCATGAATTCAAATTACAATAAAGTGGGCATAAGTTATTCACAAAATGCAAAACTGACAAATTCAAACATTTATTAAAGGTGTGGAAATTAAAGAAAAAACACAAGTATACAGATATCTCCATGGAGGTAGGTGACATCAAAGATACCTCACCTTTTCTTTTCCTTACAAGGCAGATTTCCAGCCTTTTTCCACGTCCTCCCTTCCTGACAAACTACTTTAATTTTCACACCTGGTTCATGACTGGGAACACATCCACTCACTCCACCTCTGTGCAACGAATGGTATCCAATCTTTTTCTCTTCAGCAAAGCATAACTTAATATATTAACTTGTAACTTCTATATTGTGTGTCAAATGCATGATAAATGTCAGTGCCCTGAAACCTAGGAGTATTTTATTATGCAAAACTAAACAAAATTCACCCAGCAAAATACTAGTGTGTCATGCCAAAAACATTAAGTATAATGACATACTGATAAATACACACATCTTTTCACCTTTGTAAAGGAAATGCAGGGGTTCTGACTCCAGGAGGTCCCCTCACCTTACTGACCTTCAATGGTCATGAGACCATGGCAGCAGAGAGTGCAAATATTTGTACAGGCTGTTTTCTCCCCATATTAACTATGACACAAAGTAGAACCATCAATCTATTTCTTGAATATGCTCATTACCTGAGTAACTTAAACCAGGTTACATATAATAGATGACTTTCAACACATGGCTCAAATTCCCTAAGTTGTTTTCCTGCTGTGTTTTCTGAGACAGCATAAAGTGGCTTTGAAATAAATAAAAAAATCCCACCAACATAACGAAGCAATATAATACAGAGTCATGTGGCATATCTGATAAAAGACTTCCATATGGAAGAACAACCAAACAACTTTATTTTAGAAAAATAAAATTCACAAGTCAGAGCAGAACTTGGGCAGTTCTAAATTGACACTTTCTGCAGCAGAAATATTGCCTAAGCTCTTTTAGAGCGAGCTTGCTTGCATGCCAGAGCAAATATTTTCATTTCACTGACCTTGCCAGGCAACTCCCCAACATTAAGTGTATGGTAAAACAACTCTACAGTAACATCAAGTCTGGAATATTTATTAAAAATATTTGCAATCCATGAAAACAAACTCTTAATTCCACACGTATTCAGGCTTGAACTCCATTCTGTGTATTAAACAGCACAACAGAATCTAATCTAAAACAGGTTTTCATGTAGGAGAAGAGGAGGTGGTGGTGAGTGGGTGCTCTTCTCTACATGATTACTAAGATTTGACCCTTTGAGCCACCACTGACTAAAATTAGCACACTTGATTTCCAACTTTTTGGAATGCACACTGTACTACGTTCCACTACTCTACAGCAGAATTAGCAACAGGATTTACAAGCATTATAAAGTATTTTTTATGAGAAAAAAGGGCAAATTAGGACATAAGTTGTAATTCTGTCTGTACTTTTCTCTCCGATACACCTAACATTGTACAGGCCTAAATGACCACATCTTTCCATGTGCACCATCAAAAATCAGGATATATGTCTACCTACCACTGTAGCCTCTAAATAATAGAAATGCTAGTGTGTTAGTGTGGAAGAAGATTTGTTGTTGTGGTCTTATGTAGGACAGCTTATATAATAATGCCATTACATTCCCAGGTCTCACTACTTTGGAATACCTACAACAACAGCAACGAAGGTGTCCCTGCATAAGTTATGATTCTTTCAGATCCATGATGATCACATCATCTTCTCTGACTCTCTGGCTGACCCTGTTCTGTTAAGTAAAAGGAACTGGGAACTTCTTAAATTACAAAATCAAGAATAATTATTATCCAGTTTCACCAGATGGATGAACGTAATGCTAAATGGTATTTATTTAAGCAAGAAATACCTTTCTGAAATGAACTGCATTTGTAATGACTTCTGTTGCTTTAGTTATTGGCAGTGAATTTCACCCTTTCTAGAGAAGTATGTAGATGAAATATGAGGATTTCTGCCATAGACAAATCTAGAAGCAACATTTATTAGCATGACAATGGAAGACAGCATAAAGCATGTACTTCTGGATGCCAATTTGTACGATTTTTGGTGCTGAGCCTTTCTTTCATACACAACATTAATAGCAAAATGGCTATTACTGTATTCATGTTTAAAGCCTGGTTCTTACAAAGACAGGAAGTTTGTTTATGTGGATTGTTATGTACTGAGCTCTGATCCACATTCTCAGAGGAAACCCATCTCTACAACACTGCTGTGAATTTCATTCTTGTCCCTGAAAGAATCACACAAGAAATACACACAGACAGACCAGCCTCTGAATACTCAATACCTCTGACCAAGAAGTATTCATATAGTCTTAAAACTTCAAAAGAAGAAGTGTTGAAGTCAGAAAGATCAAGTACTTTATACTTTTAAGAAATGATCCAGTGGTGTTTGTGGTCACCTTATCGTTTGACAAGCTTTTCCATAAACCTCTAAAACCATTAACCAAGCAACTGGTCCCCACAGATGCCCATTCCCTGCTTTGTTTTTCACCTTCTTTTATGACAGGATCCAACTATCAGTTCATAAATCCTGTAAATGCTTTTCATAGTGGTTTTTACTGCCCTTTGGACTGAAACTGTTCTGGAGGAAAAGGGAATTCGCTACTGTACTTTCCTACCAGCCAATTTCTGTACACATCTGTATGTAAAGCACAAAAATAGCTTGACCATTTTTGTGTTTCACAGCAGAAAAAAGAAACTGAGTAACAGCTGGGAATTGATCAGGTGAGCTTTGGAAAATGAGGACTAAGTGAACAGGTTGAATCAGACGTAGAATATGCAGAACACACCTTCGTATTAGACTGTATTCACAGCTGTAAGCTAGTAAAAGATATTTAGAAAGATGAAATTAGAACAATGGAGTAGAAAAATATACTGATATATTATCTTTATCATAACCAGAAGGAAATACTGGGAAGTGTGATGTTCTGTCTGGTCCATTCTATGATACTGTCAACTTCATCTTTAAGAAGCAATTTTCAGGGGTGAATGGGGAAAGAAATAAGTTGGTTGGGTTTTTTTCACCATTTCTATGTCACTTGAAATATTCTGCAAATACCCACTGGAAATTTCCCTCTTAATTATATAAGTATCCACTTGTGAACTGTGAAAAATTAGAAGCATATGCACAGAAAAGCTGAAAAACACATTACTGAAAGTGGTACAGAGAATCACAGATTACCTAAAAGAAGGATGTTATCAGCTATCATTGTTTATGTTCTTGCTTACACATCTCTCCAGCTGTGATGAAGACACTGAGTTTTCTAGAATCCAAGCAGCTTCAGACAGTTGGATAATTGCTACAGGCACGGTAGCCAGTGTGCTCAGTCCTATAAAACTCCAGCTAAAGAGTTGGATGTGCACACACTGCATACTGTGCTGAACAGAGAATGACAGAGATAGAGGTGGGAGTTCAACTGTATCCCTGAAGAAGCTTCACAAGTCCTGGGAGTTTACTGATCACCCACCATCGCTAGTTTTGACAAGATGTGCTGCTGGTTGTATGAGATGAGGTTCATGCCTGAACTGCTTGCAAGTGCTACAGAGCTCAAAAAGATGGGTGCTCCACATCTGCTCCTCCACAGCTTAGTCTAGAGTGTTTACAGTGGGAAATGGGTGTACAATTGGCTGCTTTTCTAACTCTGAGTCACTATAAAATGTAGACACTAATGAAATGAAATTATAAACTATTGATTTACAAGTGGACCAATATCTAAAACTTTCACTTGTGAACACTGAAAAGCAGATACTGAGGAGGAGGTAGTGGAGAGGAAGATACTTGGCAAATTGACAACTGAATCAATATAAAAATACAAATACCATTTTAAGCTCTTCACTTATGATGTAAATCTCTTATCCACAACAAATTTAAGTAAAAAAGACAATAATGCACAGAATTCTGCTAGAATTTGACATTCCCAGAACAGCAAGATTGCAGATACAGATTGTCAGTGCATACCCATAAAGCACCAGCTTCAATATTTCATGAAAGGCAGTAACTTAAACAAAACATTGAAGGATCTCTCATGGATCTGCTCTTCAGAAAGATTTAAAGCCACTGATTTGCAAAAGCAACACAGTTTTTTTTAAGTGTGGGGAAGAAAGTTAAGCCTTGCTTGAAGTTTGTACTCATTAGCAAACAGAAATCTAAACCCCAAGGATGATTTATGTATATTTTTACCAAGGGCAACATAAGTGTAGTAGAAAATACCTTCATCCCAGAGGATTAACATACACATTTCTGAAGAATGAGAAACTGTAAACCAGTCTTGTTTTAAGTGCACTTCTCAGCAGTGATACTGATGCTTTCCAAAGTGTGTGTGTGTATAAGTCATCCAGGGCAAGCCAGTGACAATACTTTTCAAAACATGTAAAAATGTTGTTAAGTTTGCCACCGGCTGAGATAAATGACAGTAAGTGAAAGAGATTACACAGTTTCAAGGCACAATAATTTTGAAATTCAGATGCTCTTCTATCAATGCATTGCTTTTGTTAGAATTCCAAAGACTGAACATGCAAATGTCCTGGACCAATGTAAAAATTAAAAAAATGGATTTCAGGTACAGTCTGCCTTTAACACTGTAAACACCACTCTGAAACTCCTGAGACTGCTCCAGAAAACCACCTACACACATCTGCATCCATTAGAAACAGAATGAAAATTCACACTCGATCCTGACTGAAACTCAGGACCTCTCTACAGAGGCACTAACATACAATCTTTCCAGGAGCTCTTGTTTTTCTCAGCCCACTCTTCATAAACCAAGAAACACACAATGCTTTCATTCAAACTGGGCAAACCATGGCATTTCTGTCCTGGGAGGTACAAGGCGCAGCATTAGCTCAGTCTATTTCTAGCTACCAAGGCCTCATCACAGCCTTTGGCAGTGAAATCTGCCAGATATAATATATAAATGGAGCTGCAGCTGCATAGCCAAACTTCCACCATGCCCATCATGGGCAAAAATAACAGCAGTGAAGCTCAGCAGGAAAAGCACATGGGGAACACAAACCAACATTTCCTAGGGCAAATAAGAAGTTAATGGTGCTGGTTTAGCCCTAATAAACTCTGAACTAATGGACCAGTATATTTGTTACTATAAAGGATGTACATTTCAGGAAGAGCCTTGTTCTACAGACTTAGTGGAGGAAATGGTGGAAGCTGGATGTTGTTCTTGCTGAATCCATTTGCTTTAAGTGGAATAAAATGTTGTTTAGGAGATAATATTTTTGATTTGTTTTTATGATTTTTAATTAAATTTGAGACATTAAAGAATTTTAAAGCTGTTCTATCTTAGAATTTCTAGAAACACAGAGGCTGCATCAGGCTCAAGACAAACTGGTTGCTTCAGTAAGCTCAAAAATATACATGTAGAGAAAAAACAAATTTGTTTGGAGAGACCGAATTCTCTTGGAAAGATTCAGATTTATAAGATTACCTATTCACATCTGTTTACCTCTCTGCCACTGAAGAATGAGAAAATACACCTATAAACCAAAGTGAAACTACCAAATTGTACCAATAAAGAAAGACTTTAAGACCAAGATAGAGACTTGTAAATGGTAGATGAATCAATAAAACTGTGGTTCTTCGTGGAGAATAAAGATCAATAAATGACCCTGTAATAGTCTAGTGATGGCTGTAAAGGATTCTGCTAGCATTCCCGAGCAAATGTGATTACAGGGCCGACTGGTGCTGTGGAACTTCATCACACACCATGATAAAGCTGTGCTTTTTAACTCTGCAGCCAAAAAAAAGTTGAGAGACTTTTGCCTCATTTCTTGCAGTAATGTAAGAAGTGTCCAGCACCCACAATGAAATCCTGGCTAATCACATGTACTGTGCTCTAAGACAGTCTTAATCAAAGAGCTGTACAGCCCAGTGCCCTCCTAAGCTCTGCAAAAAGTTTCAAAGGTTCACTTATTACCAAGTGCTGCATTTAAGCTGCTTGTGTGTTGCAATGTGTCATAGGTCATATTTTGATCTTCTGATTTACCATATAAAAACTTGTCGTGTTTGTTTACTACCAGCACAAGCCCAACATTCTACATTTGTGATAACTCCCTAAAACTGATAAGGCTGAATTTTGGCAATGATAGACAGTAAACATGCTGCTGTTTGTTTACAGTGCCGAGCTGGCAGAGGAGAAACAGAAGCCACTGAAAGAATCTACATCTTTACTGTTGACAAATCCATTTCATGGCTGCACAAAAACACAGCTGCACTTGGCATGGGCTCCACTTAAAAACAGAAGAATCATTGTTTTAGTGGACATTACAGAAACTTAACTCCCCAAGTGAATCTGATGCAGTAATAACTACCCTTTAACTGCTGTCTAATGATTTCTGCAGACATGAAATGGAATATATTATTACTATTTTCAGCCATCTGTGCTGCTTTTTCTTTTCAGCTCAGGTTTGCCAAAATTGTAATGCAAGTCCTTATCCTTTATACCACCAGATACTTCTTGGTATCAATACACCAATTCAACATATCACTGGTGCCACAGGCAGGAACTGCTGAACTCTCACTGGCAGAAGCACAACTCAGTTCTGTATACAGCTAGATCCTGCTAATTATTAAGCCATCCCTCTACTCTAATTTAAAGTTTCTCTTAACCTTAATAGAGGGAATCAAGAAGGAAGCTTGCCTGGAAGTTGTAACATGCCGATAGGACTAGAAAGGCCATTGCTAAGTCTTAGTTTGACCGCACACTTTTGTCACTATGGACAAGTCAAACACCTACACCGAGATTTTACTTTGTACATGGAATGCACTTGCAAAGTGAATTTCTTCACTCTCCATTCTTACTTTCACATTGTGGCCCAGCATCTTAGGGCACGTGGGCTGGATTCTGCTCTAAGCTGCCCGGGAGACCTCCAGAACCACGCTGACTGTGCTCCAGCAGTAACTGAGCATTAAGCCATCAAGACTAGACAAGAGGTCTAGTCAATAACAAACCAAAATACAAAGCATATACAATGCAGACATCAGTTTCTTCACACAAAGTATTTTGCTTTCCTGATATGTTTGTAGAGGTGTGCTCCATTATAAATGTGGACATGACTTCAACTTTTTCAGCTCCTGAGAAGGACTGTATCTTTTGGGGGTGGTGATGTTTGAGCCCACACCTATGGGTGGTGATGCCTGTACCAGCTCCAGCAGTTCTTTCTCTAACCACCGTTATTCCTTGATTATTACAGTGTATACTTTCATTGCCATGAGGCAAGAAGGTGAAAGACACCTCTTCCACAAGGATAAAACATGGTATTTATCAGCTGGATCAGGTTTGCTGATCTAGATCACTGTTTTGGCTTTACAAATTGAGACAGTATTACAAAAAAAAAAAAAAAAAAAAAAAAAAAGGGAGGAGCTGCTTATTTTGACACTGAAAACATCTTAACCAAACAACGATCTGAAGCACATACATGAAAGGGCCACAAAACCCTCCAGAAAAAATAGGAAATTTACATTTTTAATATTTACTATATTTAATGCACTCACAGTAGAGACTACTTTAATTACTAGGATAAAAAGCAAGGGCACAATATGCAACCTGCACGTTCAGAATGAAAAGCAACAGTTCTACCAGTAATGATTTCAAAAAGATTTGCAAAACCTTGTAGAGGTTTCCCTTTGGAATATTGTGGTTAAAATTTATTATTCTCTAGTAATATGTAATCCCCTGTCCACTCTGGTTTAACTTAGCTACTCTTTTTCCTCCCTTCCCTGCATTCCTCCTCAGTTGAGCAAAATGAATAGCACATAAAATAAATAAGGGAAAACTTAGAAAGCAAACATCTTTATGCAGATAAGGAGGATTATCTGAAGTAGTACACCCGGATTTATTTGCATACATCATTAGAGAAAGGCTGCTGCAAACTGACAAGTCAAAAGAAGGCTAACTCCCAGGTAAGAGCAATGCACTGACAAATCATTCACTGAAGTAGAGAAGGATTATGCAGAAGGAAAAGACTCACATATGGAAATTAAAGTGATTTGTTCTTCCTTTTTATGCTGTTCCTTTTAAGAATGGCAGCTAAAACCAAAACTAATACATACATTACACACAGCTGAAGGGCAATTCTGTACACTGCAACCATCACACAGAAATGGTGTATTTCTGAATTCTGAATTCTGAATTCAGAATACCAAATACAATGGTATTTGTACCATTGCTTGGGTAGGCTGGTATTTGTGAGCTGCAGTGGTGCTGAGCAAGCCTGCAGTTTTCCTCACTATTCCCTGCATAAGAAGTGTATTTTTTTTCCCTGCCTTACAACAACCAGTTTCACCACATAACCTTTGTCACTGAGGGCTTTTCCCAAAGCTAATTCACAAGCTGCTTTTTCACACAGCCAGTTCCAAGAGCATTTCCAGCACAACACATGGTGTAACAACTGTAGGTACATGTCAAAGTGGCATAAAAGTTCTAACCTTCCAGCTGATGTACAGCAACTGACTGCAGCTGCTCTCTAGTCTACCATGATGCAAAATAAAGTAAGCTTACTTAAGTAGCAGTTTTTTATTTGCACTGCAGCAGGATGGGGATGTCCCTGCAGCTGGCTGATGCACCTCAGCCAAGGCAGCAGCAACCTTCACCAGAAGGTTCTGTTTTATCAGACTTAGCTTAGCTGCTCTCCTTGGTCTATGCTCCCAAAGCTCTTTCCAGCCCCATCTCTCTCTACAGCAATGAAGTTCAAACATCTGTAGAGTTCTGTAACTAATTAAGCAAAAAAAACCAAACAGGAAGTAATGAACAATTTGTAGTAAGTGAAATGACAACACTGGAGAAGGAAGAAAACTGAGGAGGAAGGTATGTGCCAAAAAGGAGGTAGACAACTGGGTTCAAAAATTTTCAATTATGTCAGGAAAGCATGTACGTCTATTAAGTGACATCTGTTAAGTGACAAAATTTGTAGGTTCATCAAATATTACTCCAGGAAATCAAGATAAAGATCCATGCCTTGTAGAAGTTTTTAGTCAATATGGAAAAGTCAGACTAAAGCAATACTTCTACATTCAAACAGACTGTGATCTGTATAACAGCGATAAACTTGTAGGGGCAGATTAAAAACTAATTTCACACAGTATTCCAATGCCTATGCTAATATCATTGACAAAAAAAGACATTTTGGCAGCACCTGGCACTAAACAGAATTGAAACTGCTGATATATATTTAATATGTCAACTCCTCTCAAGCTATGGTCCAGCTGAGACTGGTCAGCATGGGAGGAAAATCTGAGGGCTGCAAAAAAAGTTCTAATGATTTAATATGTGGCTTCACTTACTTCAAGTTAGCCCTGACAGAATTCCTACTCAAGCACTGTGGACCACTTCCCTGTTGTTATCTTTATATCCTGAGAAGTCATGGCCCTGAGGTTGTCCCCACCCACCTGGTTTGGTTGAGGTTTCTCTCTGTAGCAGTGCAGCCCCCTCTGCCATGAGCCCCTTGTAAGGGACTGTTCCTCTGGTCTGGGGGCTGCCTACATGCCTTCATTGGGAAACCAACCCCATGTTGGAACTGCTCCTACCAGCACTACTGCTCTTTGGATACCTTTCACTAAGCTTCAGTTGCATCTTTCAGAAGATGAGGGATATTTCACAGCTTTAAAAATCAGCTGCTTTCATTTGATGCACATTTTATCCTGTTACTAGCTATGCCTGTCACTCAAGACCAGCAGTCATCCTCTTTCTGCATTTTCTCTTCCCCCCTCTGCTCCTGCTGACATCAAAATTCGTACAGCTTTTTGGTGAAGTGACTTGGAAAGTGGCCAAGCTACCTGCCCTCACTCTGGTACCTGCCTGGAACAAACTGCTTCCTAGCCAGCCTGATTCCCTTTCCCAAGTACCACACCAATTACTCACACATACATAAGGGACCAGGCAGCACTGTCATTTCCAGAGGCAGTGCCAGCTTAAGCTTTTTCTTCAATGACAGACCGATGGTTACAGTCTATACTCATTAAATTCTTCTTTGGTTTGAAACACAGACGCTGCATTTTCTCCCTGAGCCGCTGAGTGACTTGGCTTAATCCGACATCACAGGCGCGTCTCAGTGAGGCGCCTAATTGATGTCCCTGAAGTGCTCCAGTTTGTGCTCAAGAGCCAACAAAATTCTTCGTAATACCCCAGTATCAAACACACTAAACAAGTTCTCAATTTTAATTGTGTTCAACTGCAAGAAAAAAAGAAGTGTGCCAAAGTAACAGTTTTAAGCTGTTGAGAAAGCAATTAAAGCAACAGGCATACTAAAAAGTGACTTCTACTACACCAAAGATGCTTCTTAAGGAAAAGTTCAGCAGCTCTATACAAAGCATAACCAGCGCATTTTGCAAACCTCAGTAAAGAAATCAAAATCTGACCCCTGGTGACAGCTGTCTGTTTGACAGTGGCAGGGACCTTTTTATTTTCCAGTTTACTGGGTACTTCTTTTCATGAAGTGGATTTATTAGAACAGCAAGTGCTATCTTCTGTGTCTGTCTTACCTGAGGAAAAGTACATGGAAAGCACGACTGTACAACAACATTAGATCCTTGCTGTGCATTTTTGTAGGGGTTTCTTCAGATTGCTACAGGCCATTAACCTTTCACTTCAGGTAAGTAATGAACAACGACTTTTCCAACAAAGGAAATCAGCTGTGTTACCAGTGGCAACTCCACTTTTTAATACATGCACCAACCCCCTGTGCTTGCTCTTGTTATTTATTCTTTTTTAAAAATCAATTCTGGTATGAAATAAGAAAGGTTCCCCTTGGCTTCACCTTGAGCTGATAATGAACAAACCCTCAGTGAAGCCTGCTCCCAAGGAAGTCTTCCTTAATAGCACTGATTAAAAATAAAATGAAGTTTCTTCTTAGGAAGCAAGATATATTACTTCCTGCTTTCCTGCACCAGGGTATCTTGTAATTGGACTGGTGCTAATTGGACACTTCAGCCAAACAATTTAATTTATTTTTAAAAAAGTCATTTCAATTTCTCTTGGTTTCTGAGAAAGCTACTGCCATTGAGCAACCAATATGTAGAAGTGTGAAATCAACACAAGACCTTAATTACACAGGGGGAAAAGCACACAAAAACCCTGGAGGAGTCTTTCTTTTTTGTTTCACTTATACACCAAATCTTTCAAGCAGAGACACAAAACTGAGTCTAAAGAACCTGCTCTGATTTAACATGTCTTGTACAATGGTAGGATGGGCAGAATAGGTACATCTACTACAGGTTGAAACTGTCTCTGTAATACTGATGTAATTTTGTATCTATGTCAAATCATCAACTATAAAACAGGGTACACTTTTTTGCCTGACATCAGGGCATATGATTTACAAAGGAAGTGGTAAAAGCTGACATATTCAGGACAGCAGCTTAGAAGAAATAGAAACATAATTAAAAAGTAGGTTATTTCTTAGGCAGACACTAATTGGCAAAGACTTGCCTCTCTCTGTTTTTTCTTTCGACATAATATTGGTCAAACCCACATAAATAATACCCAGGGAGCTGAAAATCTTGAAAAATTGAGGGAATGCAGCAGCAACTATTTTTCCTTTCCCCCACTGCTTCATTCTATCCATTAATTCATCCTTTACCCTTGTGCCTCTAAGTCCTCCCTTCCTTTCATCATTTCTCCTATTAACAGGGCTTCCTCTCCTCCAAAAGCAGTAGCTGTGAACTCCTTCCTTTTAACATCTCATTTCCAAAATGAACTTCCTCCATGAAGCAGGCACACACCAGTCTGTCTCAGCAGAATATCTAAGAGCCTTGGAGAGATGCTGGAGAACAAAGGAGAGCTAGGGGAGACTCTGCCTTGCATCTTCTAATGTTGCCTCTCCCTTTGTACTTTCTGTATGGCAAAATCACTAAAAAGGATGCACTGAAAAACTGCATCCTACTACTTCCTTCCCTTAATTTCACATATTGGCATTCATAATTAGATTTTGTTTAGGAATTTTAGGACAGATTTTGTTTCATGTTAACAGGATGATAGCTTTTTATTTTCTACACAATACTTGTAATATTTTTGCAGCAGCAATATATAGCTGCAGAATGCCTCCATGTATTTTACTAAACTTCATTCATACCTCCTTAATATTCTGCAGGCAGAAACTCAAATTCAGCAAACTGCTGATGGGCTGCATTTCTGAATTCTGTATTGCCTCAAATACTAGCTCAGTAAACTTAAAAAAAAAATTGTAATTGGAAGTCCCAAGAGATCAGAGAGACCGCTATTCTAATCTGTTATGGAAGTCAGATTCAGGAGAGATTTCTGATTCTAGCAGTATATAATTCACAAGACCAGAAAGTGCCTCTTTTCTTTTTTTCCCCCCCTACAGAATAAAATACAGAATTGCTAACATTTTAAAGCAATATTAAAAATGCAAAACCAAAGCCACAAAAGATGACATTGATATGCTGAATTACACAGGGTTTACAGCACATTTTGTATTTTTAGACCTTCTGTCATATAAATACAGTTTAGTTCCAATCAATCTTGTCTGTACAAATGTGAAAGAAACAGTTCCCACAGTGAACCTCTGGATTCCACATTAATCATTGCTCTGAAAGACTCTTTAATTACAGCAAGAATTACATATACCAGACTATTTCCCCAAAATTGTACTGCATTCTGCGCAGAATTTTCTGCCCTGTTGTGTCTTTGTATGAGACCCCTTGTTCCATTCAGGGAAGCTGTGCCTGCAAAACAAGATACAAGTAGAGATTTCTGCCATTCATACTGTAGACTGGCTACGTTCCGTTCTCAATTCCATCAAAATGGTTTGCAGGAGAAAATGACAGAAATGTGATAATGTTCAACTATTTGCACAAGAAAGAATTTTAAGATTTCCTCCATTTTCCTTCTTTTGTATGTTCAACTCATTATCTTACAACCCAGCATGAAATGCCTCAGCTATGACCGAAGCTTGAACACATCATATAGTTTCCCCAAAAAGTTTAATCAGTGAGTGATCCCAGACCTGTGGGCAATGATGAAAAGTTTAAACAACAATGGATCAAGGGAGAACTAGGCACAAAGGGCAAGCTTCAGCAATATACTTTTAGTGGAATAAAGAAAAATAATCCACTGCAACAGGTATGGTAGTTATTTCTGTTGTTGATCCATGTATTTGGAAAAGAAAATATCCTGCCCAGCCTTTTTTTATTGCTTAATTAAAAAGAAAGCCAGAAGTCACTTAAAAAATTAGAAAGTGAATATTAATTAGGGCAACTATAAACTTATACTTTATTAAATAATTCTGTACTAACTGAATTTCTTTACCATTAAGAGTAATGTGTAGCACCAAACTTACAGGTGGTACCTCTTTTAATTCTATTTTTCAAGCTATTATTTTTGCTAGCATCAATGTAACATCTACTAATTAAAAAAATCTCATACTAAAGATAAAGAAGAGTAAGTCAAGTTCTTATAAATCAATTGTTCTTTGAGTGAACTTTTCTTTAGCAGCAAACACACAATATCAAAGAAGAAGAAAAATGTTTTTATACACCGGCATGTGTCTTGGGTTATGTAACCAAAAAAATGTGTATTCTATTTCATACGTTGAAAGCAGTTGAGATGTTTTTCTTTATATCTTGTAACTTCAGTGCAGAGGGGGCCAGATGCCTTCTGATAACGGGCCAGCCATTAAAACAAGCTGGGGCAGTGTTTCTTATCTCTTTCACCACTGTCCATCCTCCAGTGAGATATCTTCTGATAATGGGCCATTAAGGCTCACCAATGACATGACACAGTACACCATCCCATTGTGAGTTGCTCCACCCAGTGAGGGGGGAGCCAACTGTTCCTACCTAGATAAAAACTGAGACTCAGGAACACCAGGTATCCAGTTTTTCCACTGGATCCTTGGAAAAAGACCGGACCCATCTCACCACCACCGGACTTTGTACAGGATCATCTCTACTCCACAGAACCACATTTGTTACTCCAGGAGGATTTATTTGGACTGCTTCCAACACCCTGACCAACAGGGTGTCAAGTCATATTCCTGACGCTGTTAGGGTTTTCCAGGATTTTTTTTTTTCGTTTGTTTGGCATGCTTGCTTGGTTTTTTGTTCTACTACATTTGTATTTTTTAATATTCCTAGCAAAGAACTGTTACTCCTATTCCCATATCTTTGGCTGAAAGCCCCTAATTGCAAAATTGTAATAATTTGGAGGGAAGGGGATTTTACTTTCTCCATTCCAAGGGAAGCTCTAGCTTTCCCTGGCAGACAACTGTCTTTCAAAACCCAGACAGCATGTCTTTTAAAGAAAAGAAATTGCTGTGCTTGAGAATTTTTTAAAAGTACACATAATTACTGAATAGTGTGCCAGTTAGTAAGTTACATAAATGAAACTTTACTGGTTTCTCATTTTACCTAAACAGACATTTCCAATTAATTTGTTGTCATGCAGAAAACAAAACAACTGCATCAGGTTGAGTTTTACCTTATCCACATTGTCCAGTAACTATCAGATTGAGTCTTTCTCTCAGGCTACTTCTCTGCCTAATATCTCAGTCCTCAGAGATGCCTTTGCAGACTGAAACATGAAGTAGTTATACAGCACTGATTGGCAGCATGCTGTTAAACAAGCAGTTTCATTTGTTCAGGGCGTTTTGGTTGGATTGCTCAGCTGTAATGATCCCCTTGATGTAACAATGTGGTTCTTAAAAAATCACAATTCACTGCCACAGCAGTTCTGCGATGCCAACACAACGATGATTACTGTGAAGAATTCTCCATCAATTTACAATCAGAAATGATCACAGGTTTCACTGTAGGCAACTTAAAATGCCACACCAGATCTCTGAACTTGTTCTCAGTCAAATCTGAAGCATATTTTTCTTCACATTATAGCTCTATTATCAGGCTTCTCAGTTTTCTCAGCTATCAAGGGTTACTACAACTCTATTGCTGAAAGTAAAGCTGACTTAAAACAGCATGTATGTAGTATTTTGGCTATGATGCATTCTAATTTTATTCATAATAATGAAAAGAATGGGGTAAACCAGAAGGCTTTACTGAAAACTCATGTTTATTTCTGGGCATACTCTACATTGCAGAACACCACTGTTACTACCTGTAAAGCAAAACTGAGATCTAAACAGAGTAGATGTAGACCTAACAATCTGTGAACTAAAACACAAAAGTTCCTGCAGTACTCCCAAACCAAATGCACACGCAACAACCAACTGCAAAAGATTAAAGTATTTTAGTGGAGAAACTGACCCTACTTCTTTAAGAGTCACTGGGCATATACGAGGTAGCAGCAGCAGGTAATGCAACATCAATACCTGTGATGTAGTAAGTGTAGGTGGTTTGCACACCTGTTAAAACTTCACCAGCTATAGCTCAGTGTTGGCAATGGTTTTGATAGATGCCAGATAACAGCAAGGAACAAGAGGCTATTGAAGGAACACACGGTTCTCCCCATTTTTCCAAGTATTTGCCACCCAAAAAGCGATGCAATAGCCTGGGCATCAATAGGAATATCTGCCTGTGTGGATGTTACCTGTGTGACAGCACAGGAGACAATAAATACAAAAAAATTTCTCTTTTACATGCACTATCACAAAGTCAGCAATCATTTGTCAGTATTCACATAAAGAACTTTATATAACCTGTGCCATCTTCCTTATTCTACATCAAAGCTTTCTGAAGAGGTAGCTAACCTTGTGTACTGGAATAAAAAGTTATATATGAGAAACAATATTTTTCTTAATCCCAGACATGCAAAAATAGACTAAAAATGATCATTCAGGGAAGTGCCTGATGTGGAGGAGGCACCCTTCAAACCCATTTTTAGAAAACAAAAGCATTGCTGTGATTACTTTCCTCTCATGGTAAGAATGACACACACTTCTCTTCACTTTGCCCTCTATGTATTTATTTTGGAAGATGACTTTTCATTCTCAGTTTAGCCTACAACTGCTTCCTAAGTCTCAAATGATGTGCTACAGGGAAAGGAGTTTTATGTTAAGACCAAAATTCTCAGCTAGCTTTGGCCTTTCCTGCTGGGCTGTATTTACAGCCACACCTTACATTAGTGAGTCTTGAGCAAGCAAAGTGCTGATTCAGAGCTCCTCACCTGCAGCGAGACAGCCTGCTACACCCACGTTAAACAGGGGGAGGTGGCCATGTGAGATAGAGCAGGGTAGCAGCAAACCTCTGTTACAATTCTTGTTATGGCCTTGGCAATTAAATTTGCTTTAATTTAAAAGACAAGACATGAAAAAGCCGAAAGCTCTTCCCTCACCCACAAGAAAAGACATTCAAATCATATGTAGTGTTATCATTCATTTGAATCAACCATAATGCTCCAACACGTCCTTCCCTAACTCAAATGTCATTTATACGACACACTTTATAACCGAGTGTTAACAATTACACTGCTTTAAGGAAAATGTGAGCAATGTTAAAAAAGAAGGGACAAAACTCTGACACTCCCTTCTGAGCTGAACACTGGTAAAATGCTGCAACTTCCAGGGACATTGGACTTCCATTTCAACACCAAATTGTAAAGGAATGACTCATGATTCATGTTTCTTCATCAGCTTAAAAGATTCTAGCATGGAGGATGCAATCAGGTTTCTGTGATGGAGTAAGTAAAATTGACATAAAATGCTGTAAGTCCCTCTGGCAAAAAAGACAGGCAACAGCCACATGTACCTTCTGGATGTAGGCATGGGAGTACAAGTGATACAGAAATAGATTTATTTCCTTAATTGAGAGAACTATCTGAAATAACTGGAAAGTTTAGTCCTTTAAGAGACAACTTGTTTAAGGATGACTGAAATGTATGCTACAGGTTCTCTAATGAATAGAGGAATGATGGTGGGCTATGGATTTTTTAATGACTATCACATCTCTTTAAACATCAAAGACTGATAAACAATCTTTCTCTTTTAACAACTTGCCATACATGCATTTGCAGTGGGCAGCCTAAGGAAGGAGCTTGTGTGGAGGGGGGGATCTTAGATCTTCCAGGCAATCAGCATCTCTAGAAGTTTGCAAATATGGCATCACCCACCGATAGCTCTGTGAAGTGCTTTGATGCCTGGGATCTCTGGACAAGGAGCCAACACATCCTGTGCATGCTTGGGATATTCGCAGCTGCAGCCAGGTGACCTTGCCTTTTACAAGCAGCAGAGGAAAGACTCCTGCTGGGCCCCAGGGAGGAAGGGAAGAAAGCACTGTAGGCCACAAGTGACAACACCAAAAGAGGAACACTTTCTGAGCATTGACAGAGAAGCAAAATGAAAAAAAACCCAAAAAAACCAAAGGAGCAAACTGCTTCAGCAATTGAGCAGAGTCCAAACGTCAGATACTCAGCAGGAGTGAGGAGGAGAGAATTGTTCCTCAACTACAAGAAATGGCTAAAACTGAATTAAAATGGAAGTATCACAGGACAAAAATGAAAGCGGAATGAAAACAGGAGCCCTCCTGCCCCTGAATCTCAGCTCCAGTTCAGGGCATGTAAAAGAACTGTGATGCCCACCACAGAGGTTTTATTTTGTATAAACTACAGCTATTTATTATTTTAGTTACCAACAGAACATTTTTGGAAAATATTTCCCATGGTTGACTGCACTTTTAATAGCGCATATAAAAGAATATCTAGAATGCCAAGTTTTGCAATGACCAAACCTTTTATGTAAAAAATGAAGAGTAAAAAATGAAGAGTAAAAAATAGTCATCCAAAATGCCCATTGCTCTGCTAACATCCTCCTACAAATATCTACATGCCACATACAATATATTGATGAGAAAGCGTCAAGCTTGGAATGAAACAACATTGATGGGAGAAGATAAATGGAAAAACATGTCCTCTTGCTTTTTTTTCTTCACCACTTTGAATGTACACACTTCAGCCTTTCAGTTTTGTTTCATTATATTGTGCAGGGGATTGGAATCCTTTCAGTGTCTGTATGTCCATGTGAGAGTGTAAACACATGGTGAAATTTAGTAGCTACACAAACAAGTTGATAAGAATTTTTTTAAACTGCTGAACTATTCCTCAGCTTCTACTGTTTCCATTTGTCATTCCTTAAAGTTCAATAAATCCAATACCAAACCATTAAGCAACCCTGCATCTGCTTCAATAAGCAACATTTGATTAATGATAAGAAGAATGACACGGGTGGTATTACAAAGAAGACCCATGCAGTGCAATACATTTTCTTCATTGCACTGGAAAAAATACTGCTTTACTGAGAGCAGTACTGTCTGGCAATGGCAGACCCTGCAGAGGAAACTCGAGGATGCCATAACTGTATTTGTGACCTGCATGAAGGCTGCTCGGATCTGCTGCTTTTTATCTCCCCCATGTGGTTAAGCAAGTTAGTAAGTCCTCCTTAGAGAAGCGACTTCCTTCCTCTCCAGAACATCTTCCAGTCAGCTGAAAAGGCCAGTGGTGGTCTATGAAAACTTGAAGGCTGAACAAAAATTCATTATGGGAGTAGAAAGCACAGGAAATGCTCAGTCTCAAAAGTAACTAGTTATTCCAAATATTCCCATATAGCTCCTAAATTTACCTCTTAACTTCCTTTCCAGTATGCAAATGACAGAGTTACAACTTGAAATAGTACCCACGTTTGACAGTTTATAAGTGGGTTTAATCACCTCAGTACGGATTTACTAATAATTTATAATCCAATTTGTCTTTGAAATAACTAATATTTCAAGCACCTGACATCAGAGGTATCTCAACTAGTATAATCTCATTGCATCTATTAGCCTCAAACGATTCAATTGCCATCTCTCACTACTTCTCAAACAGTAGTGATTACAGTTACTTTTCAGTTTTCTTTAGTGAGTCCTGCAAATTACAGTAAATAAGTAGATAGCCTTCACCCTTTTAGTTACATATATGTTTAAATAGTGGTGAAAAAGGTATGGAAAAAGAGAGGGAAAATCCTTACTGTTATTTTAGCTATGCTTTAAATCTGCTATAAACATTAATGTGGCTGTAGGCCAGTTTAGACAGGGTATAAACGACTGTCCTCCACGTTGCTCTTTTCTTCAATCATTAAAGTTTACTTAATATTCATGAAAAACACTTTGTATCCCTGGAAGCTAAAAGCTTCTCTTTATTCACGGAACAATTACACCTCTGGCTGTATCATAAATTACCTACATTGTCAGGACAGCATACTTATAACCTTATCTGGAGGACCAATCATAGATATGAGAAAAAAGATTTGTTTTCAAGCCTAATAATTAATAAAAATGCTTTGCTGTTTATTTAAGTCATAAAGAGTGCTCTCTATTTATGGTTGCTAAATATCACCAGGATGACAAGCAAATCTTTCAAAGTCAGTGAAAAATTTGAAATAGGGAATTTTCACTGATGTTTGCGCTTACTGCTCACACACACTGAATTTCCCAAGAGATATATATGCAATTTGGTGATTGATCTTCCCAAAGAAAGGTCTAGCTGGAGGCAGCTGGCTTGAGCTGGGAAAAAGCAGTCACCAAACAGGCATCTGTCTCATTATGACAGGCAAGGGTGGCATTGAAGTTGATGTTAGAACACTTTTCTTGCCTTGTCAAAGCTTCTCTGCAAGTGGGATGAAACATGCACAGCTTTCCACAAACTGAAGTTCAAGAGTACACCTTAATGTCCATTGGGGAAAAAAAAAAAGAAAAAAAAAAGAAAAGAAAAAAGGCAGAATTTTGTAGAAACAACTTAGGAATTACAACTTCTGCCACTGATGCAACCTTATGGATAACTGCTGTTTTATGGCCACAACTTTATTTTTAATTTCTTACAGCACGCGATGATGCTACAACAACTAAGACAAAGGAGTTGATTTAGTCAAATTTCTGCTCTTATCCTGCAAAGGTTTTCAGAAAAAATCGTGATGTTGGGATGTTGATTGAAATTCCAGTGTTTATCTGTTCCCAAAGCTGTATTTTCTTCCATGAAGTATGAGCAAGATTCTTCCTAGATCCAGTATGGCATACAGTGGACACCCATAAATTAAAACACATTTTGTTTTAAAAAGATTTAAAATACATTGGTCTTAAAAACTAATGCTAGAACAAATAGGCCTACAATCTGAAAGCTGCTATGGATAGAAATCTGTCCTAAGTACTACTTATATGTCACTTTCTGCATGAAAGATAATCTGCAGCACATATACCATGGAGCAGCCACATGATATTTTAAAGAGAGAACAGATGAAATTAAACGTTTGACATACCATGATCAAATTAAACACTGCTTTTCTGCTCTGCATAATTTACAGACATAGAATTTGCTTTTTAAACAATACTGGTATTTGGAAATTGTGTATAGAACATAAAACTATATAACATTATTTCTGCTCCAGCTCCCTAGCTCCTTGTGTCGCTATACAATAATGTTACCCTCAGTTTATCGCAACCCTTGTTGTAAAGTTTCTTTGTTACTGGAGCACAGGTATAGAACAAAACCAAAGGCTTCAAGATACTACTGTTAAGAGCAGCTTTTATTTCTGTAAGCTAAATGAGTCACTGATGATACTTGTTGATATGGTAGTGGAAAAGGGTATTGGAAAAGGCACTAGCAAACCAGGATAGCTTTGCAGTGATTCCCAGCCTTTGTCACCTGGCCTTAGTGGCCTTCAGCCTTAAGAAAACCTCAGTTTGAACACCAGTGGCCAAAGGGAGCCAAAGCAAACAACCAGTGCTCGCTCCCAGTGCTCAGAGTAACAGAGCTGAGTAACAGCTGCCCTTGTGTTTGTCCTT
The DNA here is from genome assembly GCA_910950805.1 of Acrocephalus scirpaceus scirpaceus. NCBI lineage: Eukaryota > Metazoa > Chordata > Aves > Passeriformes > Sylviidae > Acrocephalus > Acrocephalus scirpaceus. Next base: position 40,644,969 of record OU383773.1, on the reverse strand, counting down.
TTGTGTCTCAGACACAGGAAAGACGGACCCAGCTCTCAACCAGCTGTGTGTCCTGCTGCACACGGGCTTCATGCCCAGCACACCATGCATGGAATGTGCCATGCACAAACAGGAAGGTGGGTAAGTGGCTTTTTAATATTATTATATTGTGCTTTTCTCCTACATCAGTTTTACAGTTTATCTGTAGAGCAACAGTGCATAACCTAAAAGTTGTGCAATATAATAAAGAAAAATGCCACTTACTTGACTTTCCATAATTGGGTCTACAAGAATTCAGAGTCTCACTAGTATGCTAAATATCAGCATGTGATAGGACAGCAAAGAGTCAATATTTTGAGAGCAAAGAATGTCATGTAGCCTAAAAAGATTACTGAGGGGTTTTGCTTCTCTAAAGGAAAAAACAGACTATATTATTTTTCTGTTAAGCCAATCATTCAGGCTTGTGTTCCAATGAAACAGAAAGTGTTTCTGCCACTTTCTGTCACCCTACACACCATTTCTATATTCCTTCAAAAAAGAGCCGTTAATTTTCCTACATGTTTTTTCAAAATGTGATTTCTCTGTTGATAAAGAAAGATACCTCCAATACATACACCACTTCCTAAATCTATTTCAACCATGTTAGGGGCAGAAACTTGGAATTTCAAAGCCAGACACAGCAAATTACTATCAACCACCAACATAATTTTTTCTAAAACTACAGAAAATTTGCTGCAGCTTTAAAACACTGTTTAAGTGTTCAATGAAGCTCAAATAGTAAGAATAAAAAAGCCCTGGATTTAAAGAATGCTCCAGTCCTGCAGGTGTCTTGACACAACATGATAAATAAAATTAATGAGAGCATGACTTATAAAGGGCAGCACAGAAAGATACCCCCAAAAACCAAAACTACAACAAAACCCACAAACAACCCAACTCTCGCAAAAGCAGAAAAACCAGAAAAACTCTATCAAATTCCAGAAGAATTAATTGCAATGTACCATCAATAAATTTTAAACATCAAATTTTGTTTACAAAATATCACCTTCCCCTTACATACACACAGTACAAAGAGAGATACTGACAAACCGATATATAAAATAATGGCAAACACTTTAAGACCCTCTTGGTGCAATGAAAGCTAAATTCGTGGGATAAAAGGCAGGCTCAATTTTCTGCAGAGGCATAATATACTTTACTTGTACTCAATAATCAGGCTAGACAGATATCTAATGCCCAACTGTACATCCTTTGATAAGGATTACAGAAACCTCAGGGACAGAGCATTGTATGGAGGCAAAATTCAAGCCCCTTCTGACTGAGGTCAACTGAAAACCATCTTTACATGTGAGATCAGTTGGAGAATGAATATTTCCAGCCTGACACTATCTGTGCAGTGGTAATTGTAAGATACTGTTCATTCTTCTAACAGTATGGTTTACAATGCTTTAATTTTCTTATTCACAATATCTCAACTGAACTTTGAGTCCAAATGACTGCAAACTCTCTAAAGCAAAGCTGAAAATCTAAAAGGTATTTCCCAACTGAAAAATATAGTCATGGCACCCCACACCAAAAAGCATTTTCAGCATATTAAGTGAGCAGTAAACCAACTTTGTTATACATACAACTGAAGAATTACCTGCTTTAAAAAAGGGAGAGTACAAGACAGCAGGTAAAGATAAAAAGCAAAAATTATGTTCTACGTGACTGAAGTATGTGGCAGAACCAGAATTAAGAGGTCATTTTTCAAAAATTCTAGTCTTGACGATCTCATAACCTTTGCAAGTTTCTTGGATATCCAAAAAAGCATAAATATACACTGATTTCTCACTGAGTTACAGAGCAAAGGGACTACACTATTTTACCCTTGCTAAGTTTCATTAATGTTACTTAAATGTTTTCTTTAATCCCAGGACAGACCTTTTCTCCGGTGTCATGTTCTTCTAGCCGTGACATTGCTCTCCATGCATCCTCTTTTTTCACTAAATGGTAACTACCATTTAGTATAAGTTACTGCAAAAATATCCATAATTGATCTGAAGCTGTGTCACAGAAGCACTGTCCTTACACATGGGTTTCAATCTTTCAAATGAAAAGACTATGCCAACAAGTATTTTTACTCTGAGTAAAAAACCCCTCAAATTGCTTATTAAGAAGAATGTTACATAACACCTCTGTGCCTTCTGGTTAAGTGCTCAAAGACAGCTTTGAAAGAAATGTGTTCCCATGAGAAAGGGCTACCCAGCAAACACATAACTCTCTCTTACAATGCTTTTGAAAATTCTTGGGAGAAGAATGCATGACATGCCTTAGCCATTGTTTTCTAAAAGACTTCTGATGACAAGTCTGAGTTTAGCTGATGGTTAATGCAATCAAGTACTAGCACTAATAATTTATAAAGATACCAAACTCACAAAATACTGAAAACAATCAAAACCCCCTAATACATGCTTCAGATAAAAAAACCACCTGAATCTTCAAGAATATAAAAAAAAAAAAAATCACTAAATACAGTAGGACTATTACATAGTTTGGACTTATGGTTCTAGGTCTCAAGGAAGCTGCAAGGTAGAACTGTCATGAGAGGGAATTTCCTTCATTTCTCTGGTGCGGTCCCTGTGGGAACAAGAATTACATCACACAGGGAGTCAAGAAAGGGCACTCCATGTGCAAAATACAATGTGGTACTGACATCCTCTTCATCCTTCCCACCTGTGCATGGTACAGGCCCTCAGCTTCCCATGCCTGAGCCTTGGGATAGACACTCACTGGCTCTAACTGCCTCAACTTGCTTCCTATTCCCTCTGGAGAAGTGCTGGAGAGAGCAGGTGTGGGACCATGTGAGGAGTGCAGCCTTCCCCAGGGCAGGGAAGCAGGAAAACTGTCGGGGTGGGGAGAGCAGCCCCCTAAATCGTGCAGTCACCGCTGCACATTCATTCACTGTCATGTGCAGCTGGAATTGCTTTGCTGCCTATCTTGTACCTCCTGATACACAACTGGAAGATTCTAGCTTTTTATTTTAGTTAGTAACAAATGGTAGAAACAAGCCAAAATACATGTGTTGATATCTACAGCACAAGAGGACAGTCTGCTAACAAGAGCAGACTAAATATTCCTAGAAACCGCAAGTTTAGTGCATTTTTACTTACTACAGTAGCAAGGAAATGCATAACTCTATAGTATCACAATCCAAAAACATCTTTGAAAAGTGGTATTTCTCTGCCTGCCTCCCAAAATTGCCCATTGCTTTCACAATCAGTTGAACACCAATAATGGCTTTTAAAACAGGCTGATATCTCCAAAGTCTGACTCACATCCAAAATTCATCTAAAAGTGAAAAAATCCTGTGTTTCTAAAAGTTGCCTAGTATATCAACACACTACAGCACAGATTCTTATTAAGTGTGTGATTTTTATCTCAATGGGATATTGGAAGCAGCATTTCAGCATCATTTGAGTCACAGTCTCCTGAATGTGATAACAGAGAGCAGGAAAACTAATGCAAGAAATGTCATCAGCTCCTTCTCCTCTTCTTGGGTTTTTTGGCACTTGTTATGTTACTTGATCCAAAACCAATACCAATGAGACCCAGAGACAACTTGGATCACAGCAGACGTGGCTTCCTCTTTCAGGACTTACAGTCCTCCTGCCTCTTACAGAAATCTTCTTTTAATTTTAAGTGTGGGGTTTTTTTTTTGTTTTTTTTTTTTGTTTTTTTTTTTGTTTTTTTTTAAATACTTCTTCTTTTAAAACATGGACTGAAGAAAAATAACCTTCAAGATTAAGGTTTAAAACCACCTGGAGGTGGATGAGCACATACACAGAGTACCTAAATAAGGACAGACTACTCATAGCCATTAAAGATACAAGAAGAATTGCAAGAGCAACTCCAGTGGAGATAATATCTCTGTATGCAGTCTTCTTTATTATGAGGATTAAATCGACAAAAATATGTGAATGTTTACACCTTTATTTGCTCTTCACCTTCCACTGATCCCAGGATTAACTGTCATGCCATGAAACCAAATGTAAAAGACCAGTGGACCATATGATGCAGGACTTGATAGCTTGCCTTATCTGTTCAAACCTCTAGCATCTCCAAATCACAAATACATGCAATTGATTCTTTTAATAGAGAAATATTTCCAGAACAGATACTTCTTAAATGGACCTCAGTAACACAGAATTTCCATTTCCCCCTTCAACGTGATTTCTACCAACTGCCCTGCTTATCCAACACTATAAACAAAGAAAACAAATAGAAATCTGAAATGCCCCTATTTTCACTCCAATCAAATGGCACTGAAAGATTCGTTGTGTTGAATCATGATATGAAGTTGTCAGTTCTCTGAAAAATTTTAGATGGGACTGGGAAGTATTTAATGGTTTTTACTACAAAAGTGTTCTGACCTCACGGGTTCACAGTAATAAGCTGTGAACACCACTCTTTAGAGACTCAGAGTACTAAAGAGAGGAACATTTATAAATAATGTAATAATATCACAGCTTAAAATTCAGGACAAAATATCAGTTAAATCTACTCAAGTCTTACTTTCTGTGCAAGGGAGATGAAACTCTCTATTATTTACCACAATAAGGGACATTCTGTCTAGACATTTTTAAAAACACTGATCTAAAAAAATCCCAGATGTTGGCTGCAGTGAGTTTTCTTTACCAGTGAATTCATATCCTGCGCTGCGATATCCCATATCCCACATTGCACAGTTTGAGGTATGATTGTAATAGCCAGGGTAAAATTGGTATATGGAATTGGATTTTTTTGCAAGAGTGATAGGATTTTAAAATATTATATCTAGGCTAATAAGTGTTAAATACATGCCATTTGACATCTGAAAGCAGACTGATTCACAAATGCTATTACAATTCATACAGCACTTCAGAAGTCCCGGGGCAATGGCAACTCACACGTGTAAATTGCCAAGAATTGGCAAGGATGATAGGTTTTACTTTTGCTGCTTTATCAAAATCCTTCAAAGAAATTTACCACTTCTCCACAGTTGAGATCTATGGGAAAACTAAGGGAAAGTCTCTCTCAACCACAGGAGCTTTCATCTAAATAACTCAAGCCCGATTATTAATTTAGTTGAAAAAAATCATGCTACCCAACGGACTATTTGATTATTCACTCCTGTTGCTACAGTTAATACATGAAGTACTATAAATCAAACCTGGACTTTGGAAGACTTCATGTCTTTATGACTAAAAGTCAAGTTTGCAAAACAAATTCCAAATCCTACCATCATGTGATGTAGACTCTGATCTTTTCAAAGCACAGTCTAACTACCAATTACAGTAGAAACTCTCACACATAAATGCTTCATTATTTAATTTACAAAGCAACAGTCTGATCATGTCTCACGTCATTCACAGCAGTGTTAACCTATCTCAGAAACTGCAAGCTGAAACCACAGCAGGCTTCAGAATCAAGCTTTTTGAAGTGTTTCAGGTCAGCAACATCATTCCACCTCAGGACATTCTGCTTTAAAGTAGCTGTGTTGCATCTCAGGTGCTGGAAATTAGTTTCCTCTGGCAGCAGCAGCAGGATATATATATTAAAATGTGTATGTCCTAAGTAAAAAGCAATGGGCAGTTATTGACCAGGAATGATCTCCTGTCACATGCCTGCACGGTGGCTGGGAGAAACCACACAATGCAGAAGTGATGGCTTTTCTCACTTAAGTTCATCAAACATACTGGCACTGTGGTATACATCCTACCAGTACCCAATGATCCATGGCTGAGAGTAGACATCAAGAGCAGTTAAAAAAAAAGAAGAAACAATGAGCAATAAACAAGTAGGTGGAATGTTATGGCTGAAGATAATCATCTGTTGTTTTTAATTATGCAGGTATGCAGCATTAGGTAACTGTCCACATGTCCTGATCAGTTCTGCTTGCCATGGAGTTTGAAGGTTGGCAGAATACAGCTGCATGCATTTCAGAGCTGGAACTACCTTTGTAAAACATCTCTCGCTACTCCTAATTTCCAATCAGTTGCATGTGGGCAAGAGGACATATCCCACTGAACATATGTTAACTGACTATGCTCCTAAGCAGCAGAATATCCACGCCAGTAATTTTCTTCTCTACCAAGACTGGTTTCTTTAGCAGTAACGAATGCCACGGGCACTGAACAGTAAATGCCTGCACGTAGCTGGAGACACACACACACACACACACACACACACACACACACACACACACACACACACACACACACACGTGTCTGTGCACGACACTTTAGGTAAGAAATTCTGGGCCTCAGGGAAAGAGAGTGCAAGAAGACGATGGACCAGGAGGGTGGAGATGGGGAAGTCTGAAGCCAGTTAAGGTGTTGGAAACCAAATAAGAATGATTGGTCCAGGCTGGGCCTTTGAAACAGCAAAGGCCTGAGCTACCAGTTATGCTGAGGAACATTAACTATTACTTTGTGTCCACTGTCAAGAAAAGCATATTTAGCCCCACACCAGAAAGACTGGCCATCATGGCCCCATCATATGATCCAGTCACAGAGTTTTAAGATACCTCTCCATTTGTTAAAAAAGGAGTAGCTATGACACACCCAGCTGCACCACTACAGACAGAAAGCTGACATTTTAGACAGATGGTCCGATTTTGAAAAGAAGGATGTTGAATCCAGAAACTCATGCAGAATTGCCCTGAGTCTCTCAAAGTCACATATCAGGGAGAACCCTGATCACAGCACTCTGCTGGGCATTATTCACCTCCAATACAGCAGTAACAGATCTACCAGTAACATGCTAAGCATAAATTTGCACTCATACAAAAAACATAAACAACACTCTTCTGAAAGCTGCAAAAGATGCGGTGTAGGACCCAAACTACAACTGCCTCACTGTGGTGAGCTGTGATTTGTCATTTTTTTAAACAAAACACAGTACAGTGGGTATTCAGTGTTTCTCCCTATATGTCTAACAGAAACTCATTTAGATGTACATCTATTCCATAACCCTAAAACCACTATGCTAAAATGAACTAAGCATTGCATGTTTAGAACTACCAGTTTTTAAGAACTGAAGAGGCTGAATTTAAAATATGCTTGGAGGAAAATTATGGAAAGGAAATACAAGCCTCCAATTATTCTGCAATAAGACAATCTATAACTTTATTCCCTTTGTTGAAGAGACTTAGGAAAGCATCACTATAAAATGTTTTAAAATGAGAAGGAAATGGCATTTAAAACAGTTTCACTTCCCACTTAGGGCAGACCTGAGAGCCTGAGGAGCAAGCATGGAGGAAGGAGAGGGCGCTTGAAGAAAAGAATAAAAGCACAGTAGCTGGTACTTCTCTGCTATAACATTATCAGCCTGCTGAGAGCAATTACAATAGCACAGACAGCACTTGCTTTATTGTGACCTTACTGAATTAAATCTGAGGAAAAAAACTTGAGATTCAGCAGGGAATTTATTAGAAAATTTTAATGCCAACTTAAATTTGATCCAAAGGCCTCAATATTAAAGGTCATATCCATTACTGTACTGTAGGAAACCTTGGATCTCTCTGTTCCTATGTTCCACCCTTTCTCAATTTTGTTTTCTTTCGTAAGAGTAGGTCAGGCTGTCCTCTCAGCTTCACAGCACTCTGTATTAGAGGTACAAGACTGCTATTTACATTTTAAAAAGCCTTAGCCAGCAAGTCAAATAAAGATTGTTTTTTTTTTAAAGGTTAAAAACAGAAAACCAAAATCAAGCAGCACTGATGAAACTAATGTGCTATGCAGCTGGATTTAGCTATCTAACATGGATAAAAAAATATGTGACCTGATCTAAACCAAATTATCTGTCACTATTTCCAGATCAACTGTCCTCCTGTCAGGGGGACCAGTATGAACTGACTACTGACTTGCACACAATAGCATAAGTTGTGTAGTGTTATTAAAAAATAAATTCTTAACTGTAGACTGTTACAAACATTTGAAATTAGAAATACCATCACTGAATTCTGATCAGCTGAGTTTCACTGCCCTGCTGGAAGGTGTCCCTGACCATGGCAGGGGGCTTGGATTGGAATTAGATGGTCTTTAAGCTCCCTTCAAACCCAAACCATTCTGTTATTCTGTGAAAGGCTCCTTGTTTATCTGTGGCGATGGTCACTGGGTACCTCTTAAGCCCCATCATTGCTTTACCCAAACCTTTCAGCTTTACAACAGGGGGTGCATATGCTATGCATATGAAAAATATAAAGTAAGCTTTGAAGCTCCACAGTGCTCTTCAGCTTCCCTGAAGGAAGTATTCCCCACAGATTTGCAGCATAAGGCTACTCTCCCTTTAGTTGAAGATATAGGAAAGAATAGAATCACAGATGGCCTGTACTTTACCAAAAGATGAAAAAGACCACAAGTTCTACTTTTACACTATATTGATCTTATTCAAATATGAAACTCTAACAAAAGGAAAAAGCTCATGTTCTTGAATCCTTAAATAATTTTGTAGTTTACATTCTTGTGACTTCCAGAGTACCTTGAGCACTCAAGCATCCATATTACTCAGCATAAATGTGCGAACACAAGTCCAGATACTTGCTTTCAATCTGCTCAGCTACCCTCTGAACAAGAGAGTTATCCTCTCTTTTCAGCCTTTGAGAATATACATTATGGATATTAATTACACTCCTTACTTTCTCTGTAGCCCCAGTATGCACTCAATGTGGGATGTCTGAGAAATGGAAGATGGTTGAAACATAAGTTTCCTGTACCAGGCCCATTTATATTTGAAAACACATCCCACCTGATGACCTGGCAGCAGCTATTTCAGTCTTCCTCCAAAGTACTGGAAAACCTGACAACTGAACTAGTTTTACTTACACTTCAGGCTATGATGGCATTAAATATATTTGTGGAGGACAGTGAATAAAAATAATTTTTTCTGAACTCAATTCATACAAGATTTTATGTTCTTCATGCTAACAGCCTGTGGCAAGGTTTTGGTAGAGGAGAGACTACAGGAGTAGCTTCTTTAAGACGGTGCCAGAAGCTTCCCGCAGTGCCTGAGCAAGCCAATGCCAGCTGGCTCCAAGAGGGACCTGCCACTGGACAAGGTCAGCAGCAATGGAAGTGCCTCTGGGATATTTAAGCAGGAGGAGAAAAAAAAGAAAACCTTCACAGTTGCATCCAGGAGAGAGGAATGAGAGTATGTGAGATGAATGGCTCTGCAGACACCCGGGTCAGCGTAGAAGGAAGGACAGGAGGTGCTGCAGGCGCTGGAGCTGAGACTCCCTTGCAGCCTGGGGTGCTAACCATGGTGGTGCAGCTGTGCAGCCGCAGCCCAGGCAGGTCCATGGTGGAGCAGAGATTCTCCTGCAGCCTGTGGAGGACCCCACACTGGAGCAGGTAGATGCCAGAAGGAGGCTGGGACCCCATGGGAAGCAGGATCCTGTCAGGACCTCGGACTGGTGGAGGTTTGCTGGTAGGATTTGTGACCTTGTGAGGAACACAAGCTGGAGCAGTCTGTTCCTGATGGACTGCACCCCATGGGAATGACTCACACTGGAGAAGTTCATAAAAGACAGTCTCCTGCAGGAAGGACCTCATGTGAAGCAGGGGAAGAGTGTGAGGAGTCCCTTTTGAGGAGAAGGGAGCAGCAGAGATGATGTATGATGAACTGACCACAGCCTGCGCATTTATTTCCCAGCCTCAGCACAGAGGAGGCAGAGAAAATTGGGAGTAATTTTAAGCCTGGGAAGCAGGGAGGAGTGGAAGTAGGCCGTTTTTAAGATTTAGTTTTATTTTTCATTACCCTTCTCTGATTTGATTGTAATTGTAATTTCTCCAATATGAGTCTGGTTTGCCCATGAGGGTAATCGGTGAGTGATGTCTCTCTGACTTATCTTAACCCATGAACCTTTCATTGTATTTTCTCTTGCTTGTCTAGCTGAGGAGATAGAGCAGCTTTGGTGGGCACTTGGTGTCCAGTCAGGGTCCACCAACCACACAGCCACACTAAATTTAGTTTCATACATCTCAAGTACCTTAGTAGACTTGAAACCAAAAGCACAAATAAAATTTGAATGCTGCTGAAAGGTCACCACTTCTTAAAGACTTGTGTTTGTTCCCACACTTATATACTGACACAAGTTTACCTTTCTAGACATGGATGCAAATGACCTCTAGCTCAGAACCTGTGCAGCAGTGTCTGGGCTGATGTGGCAGACCAGGACATCTGCTTTTGAACCTAAGTATCACTTATTCACATAAGCAACCTACTGCAAAGCCCTCTACATGAAGGAACTTAATCTGCCATGCTAAAAAAAGTGCCAAAGGATTTGTCTCATGAATTGCTTTACCCTTCAAAAGAGATTGATTACACACACTTGCTTTAAAGGCAATTTGATTTGGTAACTACTGTAATTTTGTTTAATAGCTCTTTCTTATCAGTCTTGTCTCATTCAAAAAAGGAGGGAGAGGTTTAATTTATGACTTATGACATTTGCAAGAAGTCAACAAAATGGCTGCTAGAGTAAACTTCAACATTGAATAATACTTAGTCTTTTCAAATAAAAACCAGCCTTGATGTTCCTGGTGTTCACACTGGTTTTCACTTACCTAGAAAACAGCATTGTCTTCTCAGTCTTTCCTCACTGCTCATTAGGCCTGGTTTTTAGTTCTTACACTGTCTTTGATGTAGCCCATAAAACATGGTAAGACTGACACAATGTGGTCAGCATCCTGCCAGCTTTCTGTTAGTGCAGATTTCCTTCTTCAGAATACTGCTCCTTGGGTTTAAAGGAGACAGAGAAGAGCGAGGCAGATGATGAAGGTATACCTTCTGAGATAGACAGTGTTGTAAGACTTGGACTACCATGCCTTAATTCCTGCTGTAAGCATATTTTTTGAACTTGGGCAAATTGTTTCCCTGTGCACCCAAGTCTTTAAATCTATGCTTATATTTAAACAGAGCTAGCCTCCTTCATTTCCACCTCAATATCTTAAGGATTGTGGAGAAATGCACCATCAAAACCAGGATGCATTGATCTCCCATAGCTCACTGCTACTTCTGCAGGGGAGCAGTAAAACAGATAATTCTCTCTGTCCTCTGTCTTGCCTCTACAGCTGAGAGAATGGAAAAAGTCTCAGCCCTGACAATTCCCTGGGGATGACACAACAGATGTATGAGCATTGTCATAGCCACAAAATTATTAGTAATAAAACAAGCAGTTTGAAAAGGCTTGCTCCCCTTTTTTCCCTATAAAGCATATCCTACATGTGGTAAAGGTATGTTACTGTCAATGGGCCAGTTCTGCAGTATTATTTGACAGCACGACTTTGCATACCAATTTTTCTCTCCTCCCATGAGTATACATACATCATTTTAAAAGCAATTTACAACATGTCAAAGTGCTTAAGGAGACTCTTAAAAATCTAATGTATGAAGTTAACCATTGGCATGATTTATTATTGAAGTTCCACAGTTATAACTTGACAATTAAGAAATATTGATAAATGTAAACACATTATTGATGTCAATTAAAAAGCACAAGATTGATTAACCTCCCAGAGGTATATTGGCACGAGCAGTTAGAGAGTAATCACTCCCACTAAGTATTCACTACTGACAAATGTGCATAGAAATTAGACTTCTGTGAGACCAGAAATATTTTCATTTAAAATTAAGATAATTTGAACACAGAACCAAAGTACTGGGTCAACAACAAAATCAAGATAATTATAAACAAGATCTTTATTAACGGGAAAGGCTAAGTGATTAGGTCACATAATGCTCTCATTAACCACACACTTGGGTGAAAATATGGTTAAGAATTATGAAAGCAACTGCTCAGCAAGTCAATTATGCTCATAGAAGAAAAACTATGAATGTATTATTTAGCCACTACACTGCAATATTTATAACTGCCTTGATGTTATAAGGACAGGACCTTATTTTTACAGCATAAACAGCAGACCTTTGTTTTAAACTATGCATTTATGCATTTTCTACTGGTGACAAAATTATAAAGGTGAGTTCAAAACTCTGCTTAGAAATGCTTCACTTCCTGCCAAGCAAACAGCCACGGAAGGACATTCAGGCAGCACATACCTCAGGGGGAAACATGTATCTGACATACCCCAGAAAGCATAACAACAGGAATCGGTCAAATTGTGATTTAAATGTGACTGGAAGAGTTTGGGCTCCTTCCTTCTTCTTCTTCTTCTTTTTACTTGCTTTCAGAATTAATGCACTGGCATAATGCCTGTCATGAAGATGAAGGGCACTGCAGCTGTAGCTCTTAATGGCCAAAAAAACCCCAGGCTCACCTCAGAAAGCACAAAGCTAAAGACAGCAGCAATGCACCAAGTACCAAGGAGACTGCGTAAACACTAATTAAACTTCACTCTACACTCCCGTCTAGAAAACAGCTTTCCCTGCCTAAAGCTTCCAAGGGCCTGATCAGACATGCTGCATTAGAGCCTAGCAACTTTCTTCCCTAAGCTTGGCCTTCATCACAGCTTCATGGATCAAACACGTTTCCCTCAAATACAAGCAGCTCACTACAGAGACACTAGACAGAATGTGAATTGCTGCAAAAAAGACAAAATTGTAAAACAGCACATCAGTGACAAAGCTTATTTGCTTGAAAGAGCTTTTATGTAAAGGCCACATATATGTTTATTGTCAAAATAAAAGTAGATCACTGTGGATTTAGCGGGTTGCAAATTCAGTCAAATGATATTGGTGACAGAGACCATGTTTGGTGCTATGATAACCCACAGGGGTATTCAGCGGATGCCCAGAAGATTACAATATATGCAGAAATACCAGACACAAAGGAACATGAAGAGGGTTGTTTCTTTTTTAATAACTGTTTTTTTCAGAGTTTTGTGAAATGACAGTTAATGTTGGTGAACTGTATAAACAGCTTTCATTCTGACAAGAAATTTTAAAATAAGAAAGCAAGTGTCACCTTTGACACTGGAAAAATGGAAAAGTCTTAGTGGCAACCAACAGCAGCACACAGATAATAAGATGGGCAAATATGAAGCAGTCATGAAAATGAAGAAAAGAGTAAATTCTTTAGACTTGAAAAACCATATGTGGAAGAAACAGAAAAAAGGCATCTCTAAAATTTAGAGTGGCAGAGGAAAATTTTAGAACTTATTTTCAGTGTGCTGTGGGGAGAAGCAATGTTCATCTGAAAGGCCAGAAAAGAATATAAGTAGCTTCAGGAGGAGCTAAAATGCCTCCTCTTCCCTCTGTTAGCTGTAAATGGAAAAACTGAAATTGTAGTATGCTGAGAGACTGATGATTGAGCATTGGGTTGGGGGGAAATGTCATTAAAAAACTCCATTTTACCACAGCTACAGGACCAGGTGACTTGTCATGTAGTGAAGGTGCCAACACCAACACTGTCATCCTGAATTACAGACTGCAGTTCAAGGGCAGCAGAACACAGTCCTGGGAATCAGAGGCACCAGACAAACGTGCCAAAGCTCCTCCTGGAGGGAAGTGTGCCTGCTCAGTTGCAGTGCCAATGAATCTGACAGTGTCTCCTTCCAATGAGCAGTACAAAATCAGGATGGAAGGTTTTCACACCAAGGAAAAAAGAAATAAAACACAACAGATTAAAAAGCAACCAACAAACAATGAGAGATCAAGAGATCATTGTTTCAATAACAGCACTTTTGTCTCTCTCCTTTTTCAGAAGTCCTCAAAACAGCAATCCTTATTTCCTCAGAGTCTAGCTGTACTTAGAACTGGTTTACCCCGAGAAGGGACTCTCATGAGAGATCAAAATTCTGATGTGAATGTAAGTCACAATACATACACAAGGCTTTTACAAGGTAATATGTTTCATAAGTAACACACAAGATTGCCATACTTCTTTTCCTATTAAGTAAAAAAGAGAACCTCCCCAAATGTTCTGCTCTGCAGCGGACATCGCACAGCGAGAAAGACAAGAAGTTGCTCAAAAGTTAATACACTTTAATGCAAGAAACTTAATCTTCAAACCCTCCCTCAATGACCGCCACCGCAAACCAGAATGACAGGCAACAAAGCAAGATCACACAGTCAGATTAGAAACACAGCAGAAGTCATTTGCTCTGTGATCAAAACCACAGCACTTATTTCTACTTTCCCTGTCCTGACAGTATTTTTTATTTGTACTAGGACACACACACACACACACACACACACACACACACACACACACTTGCTGTTATCTCATTTGGAAAAGCCTCCTTGAAGTTTTGTTGCAGCAGCCACCCCTGAGAGCCATACTCATTACACCCTGGGCTGAAACCCTTGGGACACCAAACACAGCAAAGCAGAAAGCACGAAGGCGCAAACGGCAGAGGGCGGGACACATCTGCCTGAAAATGTGATCTTTCCTTGCTTCTAGAACTTTCTTCAGCACAGAATGGTTAATGCTTCTAACTGTTTCAAGGAGCTACTGACTAGCCAGGCTGATAAAACTTACTCTTTTCCATGTGGAAGTTTACACCCAGCATTTGCTTTATTGGATGTGACATACTGCCACGCTGAGTTGCTCACTAGAAAATAAGTCCTTCTCCTGTCCTTCAGACAGCCCTCATCTGTGCAGAACATCAGGTGCTCACAGCTCTGGATGTATTATATAACTACTGTTACTATTTATGATAAGGCCCCAACCTCACTGGATTAGCCATTAAATACATGCAACAAAAATAATGACAGTTCTTTATGACAGATAATTACAATATTTTAAATGCATTGGCCAACGCTCAGCAGTCTTTATTTTTAGGAAAGGTTACTGCATACATCAAACGCTGTGTTTTACCCTAAGCTCTTACATCAGAAAGACAAAGCCTCATTCTACCTCTGAATTGTCTCAGCTGGCAGCCTAAAGGTTATTTTCAATGCAGAGTCTACTTTGGATTTAATACTGCGGACAGAACCTGCCACTTGTAGTTTAGTCAGCAGAATGAACAGCAGCAAATCACTTGTGAAAACACAATCTTGTTCTCCATCAGGAGAGTTAAATGAAAGCCCAAGGAGTTACACTGCTCTGGTGACTCACACAGGTGTAACCTGGAGAGCCATGCCACCTGAGGACGAATAAAATGTCTATTACACTTCCTGCGCCCTCAGATGCCAGAGATTAAGCTGATATGACAGCTCTGGGCTTTTGGCATCTGTTCCCACATTGCACATCTCCAAAGCCAGCCTACATGCCAAGATAAAAAAGGTATTTGGAAAAGCTGGCCAAAGCAGACCTCACTGCTAACAAGTTCTGTGAAAGGACAAGTTCTGATTCAGCTGGGTTTCTGTTTAAATTTACCAAACACCTTTTGCAAAGTCACTCCTACGAGAGACACCTTTTTCTTTGTTCCTCCTCTTTTTCAACCCCCAAAACCTTACGGATATTTACTATACATAAAATATATTTACTCTCCTACTGCAATACAAAACCAGTATAGGTCTGAATTTACTGTTTTCAAATTTCAGTTTGAAGCTTTCTTCTGTTTACTGAGAGACAGGTATTATCCATCCTATGTTTTACATTCCTTCACCTGTATCTGTGTCTCTTTCTAAGTCAAGAGCTCTGATTTTTAATATATGTTAAGGATTTCCATTGCTTTCTTAATCATGTTCCTCTTGGTAGGTTATTGTTTTTAAGCATTTGAGGTTTTCAAACCACATGTAAAGTAAATGCAACATGAACGTAACAAAAGGATTTAAACTACCTCAAGGAAAAGAAAATACCTAAAAATATCACCCCAAAGAGCTCTGAAATTAAAAAAAAAAAATTAAAATTAAAACCACCAACAAACACAGGAAAATGCTCCCAGTGGCTTCTAAACCCTAAGTCAGCTGATCTGAATTAAGTTTGTAGCTTTGACACAAACTTCCAGCCTAATTTTGGTAACTGCAGGTAAGGAACCAAACAAGTGAGAACTTGTTTGAGAACTTACCAAGATGTGGTAAAGCAATTAAAAACTGACTACCAGTACTGCAACAGGCTAGGAGCAAGAGAAACACAAGAGGCTCATGCCAAGCATTTTCTATATTCTAGCTGCCAATCCAAGGATTTAGATGTGTATAGATAGTTCATGGATATTGTGCAGTGACTTGATAAAACTGTTTTACCAGGATATTTGTCCAATGTTTGATTATGCCACTTACTCCTGCTCTTCTACTGTAAACAAAGCATTTGAAAACTTCACTGCGTCTACACTTGCTTTAAGTATAGCTAAATGGCCAGAGAAGTAAGAAAAATTCTCTGGGTAATGTCAGCTCTATCCTGGCTGGAAAATGATGGCCAACCATAATAAATAAAAATACATGGCACAAATGAAAGCCCCAGCAAACTTGCAAGGGCAATCCTCTTATCTAAGAACTGTAAGGCTACAAATTTTTTTTGTGGTAGAAAAATACATACTTTTGCAGAGAAATGGGTATTTGTCATTGTGAAGCTGGAAAAAAAAAAGAGATAAAATTCAAAGAACTTCTCAAGAAAAGCAGTAAAATAATCTGTGATTTTAAAACTTCCTTGCAGTGACCAGCTTGATAATAACAAACCATATCAGAACTCCAACAGAATTGTCTGCCAGCAGGAAGACGACCTGCCAATACCATACACATTACGGAACAGTCGTGTGGTGCTGCCCCTTGTGTTCAAAGAGCTTTTCCAGCTATACTTTCCTCTTGGCCTCAGAACTGCTGCCAACATAATGCAATACATTACACAGTATTTTGCAACTTTCTTACATATACATAAAAATCAGACACAAATATGACCTGTAGCCTAAAACTAACACTAACAAGAGTTTTCAAAATGAATTTTCTCCTGCAAAGGGCATCCAGCCTACAGTGCTCTGCAGTATAAACACAACTTGTTCAGATACCCAGAACATTTATTAAAGTTTGGTAAGTTCCTTCTGACAGTCAATTCCAATGTCACAAACTCACAACTGTGTAAACTGGTACCAGTCTTCCAAATACTCAACAAAATGCTTTCAGTCCAGAAGTACATATACCTTGACAGTTACTAATATAGGAACACTTGCTGCTCAAAGGATGAGCAGTCAATTTAAACCAGGTGCTGTAAGCTAGGGTAGTACTTCTACCGTTCTTTTTTTTATAGCAACCATAATTGCTAGTCTTGCTAATATTTATTAAACATGCCTTAGTATTTATGCTATTTTGATTAACAGAAAGTTTCCTTATGGCTATATAGTCATCAATTCATAACAATAGGAGTGCTGTATTAGTACATTGATTCAGTTTAATTTCCACTTCCATTCAAGTGTTACTCAAATTCACAATATTGCCAAGATAAGATACTGCTAATGAACACCTCAAGAAGGCACACATAGGTGCATTGGCAGCTTGGCTTGCTGAAAAATAAAAGATCCAGAAGAATTGCTCTTATTTTGCACAAGTTTCAGGACAAGACCATACTAATTATTTTGACTATGAAGAAACATAAGTATATGAGACCAAAATATCACACTAGGTGTGCAACGGGCTTTTATCAAGGTGTAGTATTGAAGCATTTCATTAAGCAAAATGGAGCTAAAGTTACTACAAGCAATGGATATTTCAAGGATTAGAATGTACTTTACAACAGGCTGTAAACATGAAAAATGCTGCAAGTATTTATCAGTATTTATCATTATCAGTGGAACTTTTCTAACTGAGGTCTCATGCTTCAACACCACATTCCTTCATTCTACACATCCGAAGGGAACAGTAAGAGGAGTCAAGCCTGAGCAAAACCAACCCAGACTCAAAAGAAAAGTTTATCTGTTCCCTTAAAAAAACACAGATGACCAGGCAGCTGTAAAGGAGGCAGATCCATAAGTCCCTACTGAGCACTCACGATGCATCTCTTGTCTCCCTGACCAAGGTTTGTGCAAACCACAATTCTCATCAGTTTGGATTGTTTAAAGAGATAAACAAAAGCTGTGAAATATTAAAACCCTTTTATTGAGGAGTACTGTAGTTGTGTGATGTTAAAACCAGTAAAGTTGATAATAAAGGCTCAGAGCTGCCAAGAAAAACAAAATAATCCTTAGCTGGACAACAAGATGACTGGCAGTTTCTAGCTATAATGTAAAACTGAGGAGAAAGCACTACAGAAGAATATGGAAGAATGACACATCATATAAATGAAAACATATAAATGAAAACAAGGCTTTAATCAGAGCACACAGGTCTTCTATAGCTTTTGAACTTCACTGTTATGTTTTCCATTCAAAACCCGAGGGACAGAATGGCATACAAAAAACTTCAAAAACATCAGTATTAGCCAATCTTCAAAGTGGCTTTTATAAATCTTAAATTTCAGCAGCAGCAGTACATTTCAGTGCAAATGCTCCTACCACTAACATACTAACATTACTAATAGTAATAGAAACTCATAAATGAAATCATATTAGCATAGCTGGGGAATGGCTGTTATGACAATCCTCAAACAACTTCAAGACTTCACCTCAAAACTTTTTAAAACTTTCTATTTCACACTTATTTGTGACAATGCATTTCTCACAACACCCTTCTCTACAGCAAAGACATCACAAAATTTTGTTGTTTACACAGTAAACACAAGCACAAAAATCTTTGCCAACAGATTTTGAAAATGTGTTGAAAATGAGTTGTTCCTTCCTTTAGCCAGGCTATTATAAAATCGAAACCAATAATAAGCAGAGGAGAACTAAGCTGGAGATTAATGTTCCTCCATGCTTTTCAGCATTATAAAGCTACTTTTGTAACACTCAAGCAAATTGTACAGTGACTGACATGAACAAAATGACAGTAATCTGTCACTACTTCACATTTCCCACTAGGCTGATTCAAATAGTTATTTATGAACCTTACACTTCAATGGTCACTTTGATGACTAAACCATAAATTAGAATGTAAAATGAATATAAATTTGATTTTAGAGTAACAACAAATTGTCAGCAAAGAGGGATATTATTTAATTTCTACTGACATACTAGAAAAAAGTCAGCAATACCAAGATGAACCACATCATCATAAACCCCAAACTTAGCAAAAAACTTTATGCTAGATCTCATGTTTGCTTCTACATGTAAAAATAAAAGCTCTCTATATTATGCTTAGTTAGTTTTAAATATAAAGTCTTAATAATGTCAGATGACTTCATTACTTAGATCTTCAATTAAACAGAAATGAAGAATGAACTTATTCTACAGAGCATCATGAAATTGACAGCAAGTAAATATTAATATGAACTTAGATGCTCAGGTTTTTAATAGCTCTGATGAAAAGCTTTTAAGACAGTGTTGCTATTTTTACAAGATTTATCTCTTGCTTTACAGATGGCAGTGAGATGACACCGAAATGTAACAGAAGTTCTGCAAAGCACAACAGTTTGGAATTTTTTAAGAAAAAAAAGTCTTTATTACCCAATCAACTCTTGCAGGGATGCATGTCATAAAAATTATCTTCTACCTGATTATTTTTTGTTAAAAAGTTCCATTGCCTATTATGTTACTGTATAATAACATTTATTATCCATTACTCTTGAAAACATGTAAGATAAACCCTTCCAAAAGTGAGTGCAGTGTGATTATACTTTGTCTGGAAAATGTCTGGAAGTGCAACATTAAAGAGATATTTCAACATAAGTTTCACTATCTTAGTAGAGTTGAAATTGAGAAGTTGTGTCAGTGTCTGTAATATTCCTTGCTTTTCAAGCATGTTTTCCCTGAAATTCTTTCACGGAATGATAGTGATCCAATTTAAAACCAACTTTACCAATTTGGTTTTTCATGTTGGAGAAGTCCCTTCAATAGCTGATGTTTGAAACAAACATGCAAAACCATGCAGAGTTAGCAATAACTGAGGCCATTCTGAATTATTCTGGTATGTCCTAGTGATACAGTAACATATGCATAACAGAAAGATGCTGACTGATGCTGAGGGACAACCTTCAAGCTAAAAAGAAAACTCCAAAAATGGTGCAAGGCAAGACCCTCACCCTAGACAGGAGTCCAGCCTGTCAAGAGGTTGTTTTAGAGAAATAATACCTTTTTTTAGGGTCTACAGAAATAAGGCAATCTGGGCTTACACAGGACTTAGAGAGGAAAGAGGAGTTCTATTTTGAAATCCGTCCCAGACCTACTAGGACTTAGATCAGTAGAATCATGTTTTGCTGAGAAAAAAAGTTGGGAAGTTTTTATTTAGCAAGACTTTATCTTAAGCAACAATTAGAAGAGCTGAAAATGCCAATTATCACCTACAGATCTGAGAAAAAACACCCCAACATTCAAATGTAATTGCACTGGAACAATCCAATCCAAATTGCTTCTTTAAGAAACATTTAAATAAAAAAATAGCAGTGTTTGGGTTAAAAAAAGATAGCAAAACTATGGTAGCACAAAACAACACCTGTTCCTGGGAGAAGAAAAAGAAAAAATTAACTTGCACCTAAGTATCCGTACTTAATTGTCAAATCAAAAGGCCTAGTTCCCCACTAAAATAAGAATCCATCTAACTGACCTGCTGGTTGTTTAAAGAGCCATACTACAACAAACCATGGAGGAGCAGGTGCACATATTCATTCAGTGTTTAATAAAAGTACTACTGAGCTCTGACTGGTCTCAGCAAGTGCAGATTTTGCAAGGAGGAGCAGCTTAAGGCACTGCAAGTGCCCATAGAGAGTTCAGGCGTAGAAATTTGCCTTCTTCCAATTTTTAGTGGTCACTTTAGGCAGTGGGTATGAATGAGAAGTTAAAAAGCATCTGAAGTTCAAACAAGTCTGCTTCATTTCTTAGTAACATGATACCTCGTGGAAGGAACAGAGATGCTATAAATGCTATTCAGACAAGGTTGAAGAAGAATATTGCCAGGGACTCAAATTTTCCAAAGAAAAACCTATCACCCTGTTTGGACATATTTAGCCAGTATTTACTCAATTCACTTCAGGATTTTCTTGTTCTGTTACTATTCTAACACTGTATCTGGAGATGGGAAAAAATGAACACAGAAGAAAGTGAGACTATTTGGAGTGAATGTCAAAGTCACCCTTCTGAACCTATGATGGAAGGACGAACAAATTCAGACAAAAACTGATGTTCATCTAGAGATGTTTGTGAGAAAGGATCTATTTTTTTCCATCTCTAGTGGCATAAGACAGTTAAATGAGCAGTGGACAACTCCTATAAAAAATGAGAGAAATAAACATACCTGCCGTTGAATAACCTCCAGGTTTGCTTTGGCTTTATTCAGTAGTTCTTCTATTTTCTCAGAATCTGCTACGTTCTTGTTTTCTCTAAAGGCATCTCTTATCCTTCTGATGGCGTATGTTCTAAACACAAACAATAAGAGGGCATGTATTCATAGATGTGCCATGATTTGTCATTTCAACATTCTTTAAAACATGTTGATATAAAAAATAAAATGCACACCCCCCATATATATATATTTTGTTCAGCTTTTGACATGTATCTTTTTTATTCAGTGTTTTATCTTGCCTGAGTTGAAGTAGTGACCAGATCCTGTAATTTAAAAAAAAAAGTGGCTCTATTGGAGGTTACTGTGGAAAAATGTCATATTTCAAGTATCAGTCCAGTCCTAACTGCTTGTTTGTGCTGAAGCCATATTGTTGGATGCCCAGCATAGAACAGTGCAAAACTCAAGAACATTACAAAAAGGCTAAGGACCAGAAAATCATTCCCCAGATTATTTTGAATCAGTGTGACTATTCTTAACCTGCATATTCTAAAGGTCATTGAGCTAGACACTAAATACAATATACATTTCTACAAGATGCAATGTTGCAATGTTGTAATCTAGCAGTCATCAAAGGTAGATCGATGGACCAATTAAGACAAAAAGGAGTCCTTCCCTGTCACCCTCTTCCTCTCCTCACAAGGTGCATTTCACCCCTTAGTCCAACACCTCCTCATCCATTTCCCCACTAAGAAACAACAACAGGACATGATTTCTGCAAGCTGGAAGAGGTTATGATCTCTGCTTCCAGAGAGGAAGGTCCAAAGCTGCAGCTTTTCCCAAATCCTGCCCTTTCTTTCCAACACAGTAAAGAACTTTCACATAGTCTAGTGTACTGTCATTCTCCCTTCCCTACCCCCCCAAAATGGGCCAGTTCCCCTATGAAAATAAAATTTTCAGATGGAGAAGAGGATACTTCCATTACACGGGTCCTTGGGAGGGGCTGGAGAAACACAGTAAACTGATCTTGCTCATCTATCTTCCTCATGTTCCAATTCTGTAGCACCACATCACATCAGTATCACTTTTGCTACAGAAAGTAAAACCCCATGTGTGGCACTGGAAGGAAACAAAAGGCTGCAAAAAGCCTCCACAATTAGTTTAATATTTCAACAACCCTTTCCAATCTTGTATAAAAGTGGAACACGAGAGACAAAACTGTCTGAAACAGTATCATAGAAAATCCAAGGACAATATTGAAAAATAAAATTATTGGGGGAGGAGACTGAGGAGAGAGGAAGAAGAGGAAAGATGAATAGCCAGTGGCACTCCATTCCATTAGATGGTGCTATCCAGCTCCTAATGCAGCTTTCAGTATTTTGTCTTTGAGCTCATAAATAATACATTTCAATCACAGGAATCAGGCTGGTTGTGGAGTGCCACTCTGCCGCCGCACTCTGGCAGATGGTGTGCGCTTTTAATTAGGGCCTGCTCACCTATAATGTGACACTGGGGTGCGGGAGGGAGGGAGCCAGTGTGTGTTTGGATGTGTGAAGTTAATAGAATGTATTAAATATGGAAGCTCAATCTCATCTGCAGCTGTTGTCCTAGCAAGACATGAAGGGGAAGCTGATTATTTCTTCTAGAAAAGAAACAACCCCAAATCATTAATATATTGTGTAATTCTGTTGCTTGATAATGGAGAGATTTCAAATCACCCCACATACATATGTAGGGTTAAATTGTGCAGAACATATATTTTCTGAAAGAAAGGACAGGTTTCCAAGAGATACAACAACAAACATATATATATATCTTTAGCTTAAAAGAAAAAACAACAGCAAGTATCTATTAGTGAGTACAAGGCAATACAAATGGGTAAATGCTGTTTACATAAAAAAAAAAAGACAGGACAAAACCAAATTCTTGTTCAGTGTAACGCCTACAGACTGGAGGTGTTTTTTTGTTTTGTATTGTACATATGGTGTGTTACTTGTTCCATTTTCTCTCTCTTCCGCTAATTACACTCAACAATTGTTGAGAAAGAAAAGACACGTACATAGAAAACAGACCAATAGTTATCTATAATCACAAAGTTGCACTGCTTTTTCTATTTTTTTACCTTCTAATTTTTTAAATCTTTATGAATTTTAACACCCAAAGAAAGTTATTTTACATAGGCTTTAACACAATCTTAATTCTACAGCTAAATCCATGTATCTTTAAACACACTTTGAAGACTAGCTCTATAGCCTGGCACTACTCTTTACCAAAGATACATTGAGATTTAAAGTATCACTTAAAATAAGGATGAGCTCAATTCAAAGCTCAAACCCAATACTAAAATGACTGTAAAATATCCTTTCTTCTCCAT
Organism: Acrocephalus scirpaceus scirpaceus; assembly: GCA_910950805.1. Classification (NCBI taxonomy): domain Eukaryota; kingdom Metazoa; phylum Chordata; class Aves; order Passeriformes; family Sylviidae; genus Acrocephalus; species Acrocephalus scirpaceus. Next base: position 40,621,457 of record OU383773.1, on the reverse strand, counting down.
TGAGAAGTGCCAGGGAAATATTTTACCAACATTCAAATTCTCTAAAATTATGTAAAAAGTGTTAAGCAAGATATAAACAAACTGGAGGGCTTTTTCTTTTTTTTTGCGTGTATATTTTTTTCTTTTAAACAACAGCTTTTTATATGCATCAACAGTTGTGAGCACTGTCAATTCAGCACCTCGACTCAATATTTCAACAGTTTCTGAACTGAGAACACATTAAAAGCTAGAACTACCATAAGAAATGCAATATTGCTTCAAGCCTATGAAAAACGAAGCCTTTCTGAAAGTAGTGTGTGTAAGCAACACATAGTAAAGACACACATGTATGAGAATAACCTGTTCATTCAGATATGTATCTGTTGGGGTTTTTTTGGGTTGTTTTTTTTTTTTTTTCCGAGCACTGCTCCAGAGATCTTCTGGCTGATGAGCAGACTCCATTAGAGTGTATTTTCAGTTTAATGAGTATAACACACAAAACCCAAACCTGTGACATTTGAAGGCACACCTAGAAATGCCAGTGGCTGTGAATGCATGGTTGTCTTCATAAAACTTTACATTATCCTAAAAGAAGCACTCTCTGCAGACAGTGTGAGAGCTGAAAAGAAGACTGGCAAATGAAGTGATGGCTGTACCTTATGGATAATTATCCAAAGGGGCACAAAGGAACTGCAACAAGTTTAAGGCAATGTGAAGAGCAGCTATTGCAATTTTGCCACCTTGGCAGGCACAAACCCTCCCTCTGCCCGCTTTAGACCCGCACAGTCAGTCTGATATTTGGCCCCAGATGAGCCAGTCCAATTTGGGAAATTGACAGAAGGCCAACCTATGAAAAGAGTTAACTTCATTTTTTGTTGTTTTGGACTTTTTTTTTTGCAGATTAGTGAGCTCCATCAGCTTTCCATGGAACTGGATGAGCAATAACACTGAGGAGGAGGGAATACAGCAGTACTGATTTTGATGGATAAAGTTTGCAATTGATCCCATTAGAAAGGCCAAGCAAGTCACATAAACAAAGGGGACCTTTCAGTGAGAAGATACCAAGCTAACTCTCCAGAGAAACAGAATAGGAAAGCAGTTTTGGATACAGTACACTCAAAGACCTCCTATAGATCTGTGAGAAAAGTCTAGTTCCTAATGCAGTACTATTCATTAGGAAACATCATTTAAATTAAGTCTTAAACTACATTTCCACATTTCACAATTCATTATTTTTCCCATCTGTTCTTTGAAAACAGATATTGAAAAATGGCTGAAAGACACAACAATGTATTTTGCTTTTATCATCCAAGTGCACTGAAATTTGAAGAGAGAATAGCTTTGATTTTATCTTCTGCAGACTTCTCCAGTGACCTAGTGACAGAAGGACCCAAGCAAGAGTGTACAGTTGAACATACTCAGTCAGCACTCTCATACATATGCACACTCAGAAGACCTCTTGTGATCCCTACTTACATGCATCTGTCACACAATTAATTCCCAATTAAATCAAAAGAATGCCCTCGATGGGCAGTAGACTTGGCGCAATGGCTTCAGACCAAAGCCACCGCAGGTTCACGGCTGCACAAGGCAACAGATGCGCATCAGCAGAAAGCACGAGTGCTCGGGGGTTAATACCAGAACAAGGCCAGGGCCAAGACATTACCACAGACTCTCAGACAATGAGTACTGCCTGTTAATGTTATGAGACTACAGTGCTGCCAAATAATAGTAAAAACTAACAAGAAGGCAGTCTTTGGCTCAATACTCTACCTTCAAGAGCTCCTCTCTTTTCTTCCCTGAAGCACTATCAAAAGCCTAACGCATCCTCATAAAAATGAGCAGTCTACAAGAAAGTCTGAAAGTCTACAAGAAGCAAAGTCTGAAACAACAACTATTAATGATAAATGAAATCACAATCCAGGTACTCCAGAAAATAATAACTGCTTGGGGACTTATATATTTTATTTCAAAATATTTACTTATGTCATGCCTGACCAAAAAAAAAAAAAAAAAAAAAAAAAAAGTAATCTTTGTGCTCTGCTAAACAAAAAGAAGCTGAAACAACATCACAAAAGCATATGCTTAGGTACACAGTTCAGAGCTTTCAAAATAAACCTGGCCAAGCAATGTTTTTCTCAGCACCACTTTGCATTCACCAGTATCACAACATGCTAAAAGTTTAAGTCATCTTTCCAAGACGTCTTTACAAACATGTTGACATCTTGGCTTTGTGCCTGTCAAGAAATGCAACATATTAATAGGTCACATCATAGTCACAGGCACCACACTGCAGAACACAACAGCTGTTACAAGTTGTTGGCCATTGAGCACGCACATGAAAATAGAAGAGGACAGTTGTGGTACAGTTGTGCAAGCAAAACAGATCACAAGGGAAGCGGCCACCAGGTTAGAATATTCATATTCAAGACTTTTGGGAAAGGTCTAGAGTAAAGTGAATTTTTCCTTGACTTGTATTCAATAAATTAAGGCAAGTGAACAGTAGCCAAGCTCTAGGAAGCCAACTGGGGTTAACAGCTCTGGAATGAAGTATGATGCTTTAATTTAAGGACACAATGTGTAAAAGTGAGATACTCATTTACAATAGAGTACCATTACATCAAGTGAGGGACCCTTTTCATAAAATGTCAGTTTGCTTTTACTAAACTATATTTTCTTACCACTGCTGTCTTCTAACTAACATCTATTAACTTATGGTAACAAGAGGATGAATTTTCAGAATTTCCCATTATTATTAGCAGAATGTGCACTAGGTGAGATTTGCCCAACTAAATTTTCAGAATTACGCATCATTTAAAAAGGGAAAGTTTTAATAACAAAAAAAAACTGCAGAAAAATAATTTTAGCTCACAGTAAAGTACTATTAGCATTAGTTAAGATGTCTTCACGTACAGAATTACTTCTGAGAGAATGCTTATTTAGATGAATATATGTGTACACATGTGTATTTCCAATATATATCTATGTACATATTTATAATATTTTTTCCTCTATAAAGGTCTCATTAAAAGACACCAATTAAGGTGAAGCAAACGCTGCATGTAATTACCATCTAATACTAAAAAAAGAAACACCTGACAACAGATGTGTATTTGAGACTGAGAGATAAGTACCTCACAGGGAAGTAGTTGTGACTGGTCTAATTAACACAAGACCAACAGAGGGGTGTGGACACAACATTTTATCAACAAGTTGTTCCTCAAACTCCATCACTAGACACACTTTCAGCACTGCCACTTCAAGTTACAGCACAACAACAACAACAACATCTGTCTGTTTTCTAAAAACAAAAGCAAAGCCTGTTGCAACCAGGATTTCTTTAGGGGAGTCAGGGTGGTGGCTGGATGCTGGGAAAGGAGGAAAGAAGAGTAAAGAAAGATCAGACTGCTGGTTAACTCAGTATTATTTCCTTGGATTTTCTAACAAAGCACAGTTACTAGACAGCCTTCACAAAAAGCCTACAAAAAGAAACCTACCAGCCACTACCTGGTTTCTCCTCTAACATACAAAACGTGAATTCCAATGCAATTGCTAAGAAATACGTCTGGAATAGAACAGCACTAGAGATCATTTATGAGAGAGGATTAACCCAAAAGAACAAGAGAATAGGAATAAAGACTGATGAACATTAGAAAATATGTTTGAGAGAGGGTGACTGTAACCCAGTGCATATAATACATGCTGTATGATCAGATACAAGGATTTGTAGCTTATTTCTAAAGCAAATATTGCCATTTTGCATCCCAGATCTCAAAATGTCTAATAAAAACATCTTTTTTCAACTTAACCCCAAAAAAGCCTCCCTAGATTTTTAGGGAGAAAGACTTGAACATGTTTTTAGAAAACAAGAACTTTTTCTGACTATATCTTTTCATTGGTTTGTGTCTGTACCCATTTCAAAGCAGAGAGCATGGATGACCACCTGTGATCAACAGGATCACAGAATCATTCACATTGGAAATGTGTCTAGGAGGTCCTTAGTTCCACCACCTTGCTCAGAAAACAAGCTCAATTGCTTGACTGCCCTTGTGTGAAAAAGCTTTTCCTTAAAGCCAGTCTGAAAAGCCTCTCTTCCTGCACTTTACATCTGCTGCCATTTTTTCTCCTATCAGGCCCTTCTGGATACTTTGAGGTACTGGGTGCTTTCAGGTTCCCTCAGTGTTTTCTTCCCCAGGCTGAGCCAGACCAGCTCCCTCAGCCTTTGCTCACAGGACAAGTGCTTCAGCCCCCTTGGTAGCTCCTGCTGAGCTGCCTACAGGTTGTCTGTGCCTTTCCTGATGGGGGGCTGAGCAGGGCAAGGCTGGATGCAGAACTCCAGATGTGATCTCCCTCCCATCAATCTGCTGGCTGAGCAACTCTTGATACATCTCATACGCTCTTGGTCTTCCTTGCTGCCAGGGCACACAGCTCTGTTCCAAAGACTTTCTTCTTCCCAGAATACTATCAGTACTATTAATAGTTAACTATGATTATTTTTGCAATTCCTTGAAACATACATTTTTTGTTGCTATATTTCTAAAATAAAAACAGTTATTGGCTTAAGTCTAAGTGTAAGGAATCTCTGCAGAAGGGAGTGCTTTTCAGAAGGTCAGGGTTAAAAGAAAAAAGTAAAGATGTCCAAATAAAAGCATTCTTTTAATCTTAATTGGAGTTGCAATTTCAATGTTATATCTCAGAAGAGGCTACAAAAGAGGGTTATCAGTGAACGACCCAACTGCACAAGTTGTTCAGTTAACGAGGTACCAGGCAAGGATGTGCTGCAGGAACTATAACCTGAATTTGCTACAGATGAAAAGTGTCCTGATGGCCTGAAATGAGTAATAGCTCTCTGCTGAGCTTTCACTGCCAAGCCCCTGCCAACTGCTCTACAACCAGGACACCGGGGTAGCTCAGCAGTCCAATTACCAGGCGGGGAATGCCTTGAAATGACAATTTCGAAACCTGACAAAGCTGATTTCTCTCTACTGCCTTTTGAGACAGATATATACCACTGCATTTGCTGTGCTGCTGCTTCTTAACAGTTCATAAAAAAGGCCTGGCTGCTGTGTATAGCCACTACAATATTTTTCTGGAAAGATTAGTTTTAGTCCAATGCTGTGGCCAACAATTCTCTTTTCAGCATGGCTAGAGGTTCTCCCTGCACCTTGAATATAGTGTGCAGTTTTAGTCACCACAAGGTAAGAAAGATATTAAGCTGTTAGAGAGCATCCAAAGGAAGCCAGCAAAGACGGTGAAGGGCCTTGAGGGAAGCTGTATGAGGAGTGCCTTGGTCTGTTCAGCCTGGAGGAGACTGAGGGCAGACCTCATTTCAGTTACAACTTGCTTGTGAGGGGAAGAGTAGGGGCAGGCACTGATCTCTGTGGTGACTTGTGACAGGACCCGAGGGAGTGGTCTGGAGTTGTCACGGGAGATTTGGTTGGATTAGAAAAACGATTTTCCCCTAGAGTGGTTGGGCACTGAAACAGCTCCTCAGGGAAGTGGTCACAGTACCAAGCCTGCCAGAGTTCAAGAAGTGTTTGGACAATGCTCTTCAGCACATGGTGTGACTCTTGGGGATATTCCTGTGCAAGGCCAGGAGATGGATTCGATGATCCTTCTGGGTCCTTGCCAACTCTCCAGATGCTGTGATTCTGTGACTTGGGTACCCTAAAGAGGGCTAAACATATTGAGCCTCTTGGTGATTTCATTTAGGGAAGCACTGGGTGCTAATCAGCCTTTCTGGATGCAAGTATTTCACAGCTGAGAGTGGAAAATGATTTGCCTTTGATGAAGCAATAGTTGCTAAGGTTATTTTAATTAAGCGGCAGGACATAAAGTCTTGGGATATTCTAACTTCTTGGACTGCAGTATGGTTGGTCTGGATGATGATAACATTTCAATAGGACATTTCTGAAGTACAGCATTATTTCTGAAAGTAAAGATATAGTAAATATCTAGTTACAGGACACATATTATTACTTTAATATGGAAATTATGCCAGTTCCTTAGAAGAGAAAAGGGATCAACTGTCAGAAATACATTAATAGTATACAGTTTTAAAATAAATGAGATATTTTGACTTAGAAAAGACTTAGAGAAACAGTTCTGTGAAGGTCATCTGAGGTGAAGCTTCGTTGGCCATTTTGACAGACCAGTAATTTTCAGTATACTGAACAGACTCCTAAAAAAGTTTTACTTTGCAGAAGTGATCCTTGGATTCTAGCAATAAAGACAGTTAATTTTGCCTTGATTTTTGCTCAAGTAAACTTGAGATTTCTGAGAGAGAAGGAGGCAAGCATCATAGGTCCAAATGGAAGAAATTGCATTGAAATTAGATGGGGTCCAGTTATCTCACAACAAAGGCAACAATAAACCACAAATACAATTTATTAAACAACCCACATGAAGTAACATATCACCTGCTCTGTTTATATACAACATACTAGAAGCTACTGGATTTAGAATATTGAATAGAATTACTATCCAAAATTTATTCTCTCATCCATTTCTATCAGCTTTACAGCTTATCCAAAAATTTTTGTTCTTCCTAACTCAGTCAGTAATGACATCCCTCACTGGACTTCCTATCACCATTTGGCTCAATGACCTTCCCTTGTTTATAGCAAAGCACTGCATGTTTAGTGTAGCAAATTTACAACATCAATTTTGACAATGATGGATATTTGAAATTACTTAGCAGCACATAAAATTCTAATATATGCAAAACCTATTAGTCAAATCTAGAGCCTAAAAAATCAATTTGGAATTTGTAATAAAATCAACATCCTACTTTGTGCATACAACAGTGCTGAATATTATTTTCAGACATTTGGGATTGTAAATATATGCCTTTGGTCAATGCATGTAATGTTTCATGAAGCTCAGATCCAGACTACTCTAATTATTACCAAAGGCTCAGAAACAAAGAGACGCGGGTTATTTTGTACACTATGAACACTACTTAAGGCAGAGAAAGTCAAGTGAACTAGGTATTTCCTTCTGTATTCTTTCTATTTAATTAGTTACAGGATATGGAAGTCTTCACAGACTTTAGAGATGATTACATCAGGACTAAAGAAAAAGAGGCTAAAATCCCCATCCTGAGGTGAACAGTAACCCAGAAATGCACAGGATATGAACTCTGGGTGTCACTTCATTTCCCACAGGAAATCAGATGCAGCTTCTTACATGAAGAAAGAGCAGGAGGACCCATGGTGAACAGAGGCAAGGATTGAAGGAAAAAGAATATTCTGCTTGGTAAAACTGACTGATGCACCATGCAGTGAGGCAGATTTGAGGTTTTCAGATAGGCACAGCTGATCTTCATCCCCAAAAATAATGCAGCACTCCCGTGCAGCAGGCATAATGTGCCAGAACTGCTCTCCACAGCTCTCACCTTTCAGGTGCTACCAGCACAAGCAAGCACTTAAAAAAGCCAGATCCTTTGCAGGCAAGTTATAGAACAATATGTCCACAGCTCTTTATCTTTAGGGTATGATGGTAACCAGCTAAGACATATTCGAGACCTCTGCTAGCTCCAGTAAAGTAAATTCAGCTTCTCAGGACCTATAGATCCTATGTACTTCTCTGAAGTCCAGAAGTAAAACAGGAATCAAAACAATACTAAAACCTAAGTAAAGTACACAAGATTCTTCAAAGCTACTTCAAAGCTACGAAAAAAAGGAAAAAATAATAAAAAAAGGGTTACACGCTTTTTCCTACTATTTTTCCTACAGTTATTCTAAAAAATAATAAAAAAAGGAAAAAAAGGAAAAAATAATAAAAAAAAGGGTTACACGCTTTTTCCTACTATTTTTCCTACAGTTATTCTAAAAAAAAAAATTGAATAGATTATATATCTGCCAAACATTAAGCAAAGAACAACTACTAGCCAAAATGTTTCTTCTGGACTATGTATGAGTTCCACCTCTAAAACTGTGGTGCATACACTCCTACTCTCCAAACTGTAGATTCCAGCATACAGGGCAATACTTTGATCTTACAAGATATACAAGATCTTACTTTAATATCAGACAGAAAAACAAGATTAAATTTAAAACTCAAGGTATTCTAGTCCAGTGAACAGAAGTCATTCAATAAACCTGCTGACAGATCTTCTGTGCACTTACACAGTTTAACTATTGTAACAAAAAAGGAGATCAGGCGTATTCATAAAGGCAGAGAGCAGTCAATTTTCCTTTTTAAAGAAGAGAAGCATTGACAAACACCTTTTAATCTAGGCAAGCCCAAGTACGTTAAATATAGACATTAAAATTTAAAGGCAAGGCTATGCTAAGGTCAGTATTTTTTAAAGAGTCTTCCAGTCAACCTCTCAACACTCTCTCTAAGAGTCTTACACTATGAATGAAAAAAGATTACCATATTATATTTCTATATCGCTATGCATTCTATTTAATAAGGCTAGGTTCAGCTTGGTACATTTATATATCAAAAAAGATTCTGCATTTCAAGCCCAAAAATGGGCTACAAAACCCCCTAGATAACACTTAATAGCTAATTAAAAGCTACAGAAAAATAGCCACTCACATGAGTGATGGTAACACTTTCTCTCCTCTGTCTGCAAGCAAGGAAAAGAAAACATACAGTAAACACCAGCACCTTTTCCTCCCATAAGCACATGGCTGCTGAGTGCAAGAATTTCTTCTCAGATAACATTTACTCTAAATGTGGAATTAACGTTTGGCTTAAAACTCAGTTACTCAGACAAGTACTGGCTAAGGTTACTGCAGGAGATATTAGGAAAGGGAAAGAGGTATTAGGAGTTATCTACTTATCATGAGGTTTACAGCATAACATTTTATGACCAGGGCAGACTACCTTCCCTTTCACATGAGACATGACCTTCCACTCCCCGGAATTGCAGAAGAAGTTTCCAATCTAGGAACAAATTACCAATACAAGTTGCAGAAGCACGAGGTCCCCAGCTAATAGCAGCAGTAACTCGCACTGGTAGAGAATTTCTCCTTCAAGGGTTTCAACAAATTGTTGGGAAACAAAAGCCCAGAACCAAGCCTCAAAGTCCATGCAGGTTAGTAAACACTGCCACTAGTTCACAGAACAAGGAGTTTTGAAGAGATACATGTACAGTATACTTTTTTGTCCAACCCTGTATTGCTGTAACTTATAGTACTATATTCATCCCATGTTGCCTTTGCTTTTGGAAGTGACTGTGAGAGTGCCACCAGCAGTTTGATAAATATTCATATTTCCATGCAAAATCTGCAAATAATGGGCAGCAATTTTGGGTATAAATTATGAACTGAAAATAATAAATTAAATTTAGTAAAAAATGCGTTCAATAGCTCTGGGAATCAAGAAACCTATTTAGCGTTCTACATGACATCCATTGCTTATCATTGTTGTGTAAACAAAACACTTGAACATTTATTTTCATACTGTAAATTAGTCAGATCAGGGAAAATCATTATGAGGGAGACATCTAATTTATTTTGGCCAGTGATAAAACTACTTAGATCAATCAATGTTCCTCCCTTCAAAACTAGTTTACATAGAAGACCATTAATTTGAAAACCTATTTGCTAACTTATTGTACTAGAAAAATGCTGTGATATTTTAGATGAGTCAAAGATGTTTTCTGAAACTTAGTAGCAGGTTAGTTTCATGGCAACACAATACAGTTCAATTTGACATTGTCAGTATAATTCAAACTATAAGCTTCAAGGACTGTCTTATGCATTTCATTTGAGCTGTATTGACTTTAAAACATTTTCCCCTGAGAAGGAGGTAGTCTGATGTTATTTAAATAAATAAAACCACTGAATATATTTTATGGATGGATGAATTAATTATTGTTTCACAAAGAATTCTGTTAGTGATTCAGTCCAAAACTTTATAAAATGTGATGGTTTGTACCTGGCCTCTTACACTTTTAGTTCCCCCTTTTTTAATTGTGACTAACAATGCAAATAAATGATGGCTCTGAACCACACCCCTAGCCACCTACCCTGCCCACATTTGGCTCTTTCATTGCTATTCTAACATAGTCTGCATAAATTTAACATTCACACAATGCACAACCCTCACAAGATAAACCAATTTTCTCCAACACCAAGGCTCTGTGGAAATCTGCGCACACACTGCTCCCTCCTGCTTAGGCAAACAATAAATGGATGTTTGCATCTGTTGTGACTGCAACTGAGTATTGTGATAATCTGTATGTTTGTTGGGGAAACATATAATGCCTGTAAATAAACACTACCAAGCAACAATACTATGTGTATCCTGCAAGCAAATCCTGGTTAGCAGAAATCACACCCTGTGCAAGATGGAGATGGAGATAACTCTGTAAAGACTGAACTCTCAGCACACAAGGAGTTATTTTCACAGGCACCTAAAGTCACAGAAGTTTAATTATAAAAGCTTCAATACCATAAAGGATTAGTGATTACTAACAATATACTAGAATGAATTATAATCTTGCGGAAATATTTTAACTTTTTTTTTTCAGATGCACACTGTCTCTGGCAGTAAAAATATGACAGTATTACTTTTCAACAAGCTAATGATTTAGAAACAGGTCTTTAATTGGTTCCAGACCAGGATATGCCAGACAAGCAGACTCAGAAGGACTGTCAAGACCTGTTGATGGACATTATTTTCTAATAAGACTAAGACACCTATCATATCCTCTCTAGTCTCCACAGTGGATTCATAGCTTGCTTTAAACAGGAATTTTGCAAAAGGGTTACTGGGATTGAGCAGAAGTGCAATTCTAGACTTCTTGATACCAATACATTCATATATGCATACACACAGATAATATTTACTTTGTGCATAGGCTCCTTTAGAAGCTATACTGAGATTAAACTAATTTCTATTTATTTAAAAAGTTAAAAAAAAAAAGTATCTAAGCAAGAGCTTTTCCCAAGACTTTGTAACAAACATGACCCTGAAGAAAGTGTAGTCCTAAGTACTGGACTGCGTCGTGAGTCTCTGAATACCATTCCCAGCACAGGACCTTCAAATTTTCCTGAAGAATGTTTTAAGGATTTTATTTCGGACACATCCTGTTCAGGAAGAAAGCATCTGAACTCAACTGCATTCTTTGATCATATTAAATGTTCAGTTGCTTTGTATCCTGAGAAGAACGTTAGAATTTTATACGGAGAACAGGAAAAAGGAACAGAATAGACTAGAATAGAATGTAGAAAAAAATGTAAGAGAGAAAGGCCATAATCCATAATGCCACCCTACCCAGAATACTGTCTGGATGATTTGTGGCATCTTCATTCTTGAGAAAAAACTGTATCAAGAACAATCCCCAAGAATATTTCTCACTAAGGACACTGTTGTACTGAGTTCTGTGCAAAACAGTCTTGGAACAGCTGGGTCAAGTACTCACAAACACAAGGAAACAACCAAGAAAGTCTCCTTTGATCCCTACTATTTGTTTGAAGAGCAGAGAACTATGTTTAATCTAGGGCTGTACTTTGTTGGTCAGTGAACCCAAAAATACATGGGAAGAGCTTTATTGGACTCAGAGAGCATCCTTGCCATCCATTACTGCAGCAAGTGGTTCTAAACATTGCGTCATTGACTGCAGTTTCCTTTTTTCTTCTTTAAATTACTTTGATTTTTTTTTTTAACACAGAATGCTGATCTTATGAAGCACACTTGAAACTGCAATAGCCTCTGCCTACTGTATCTTGAATCATCTGAATGTTATGAGGTCAGCATCTTTTCATCATGGGTAGCACAGAGATGAAGACAGAGGAACTAAGTGTTAAAGCCACATCCAAGAGTAAGGAAAGGAGGAGGTTAGTTGGGACAGCATTTTAATACAACAGCTGCATTACAAAATGTTTTTCATTTACCAGAAATCATAAGCATATGTGTATGGGTATGAGCCACTGCCAGAGGCAGTATTTTTTCTGTTACTCTCATTAGTTCTCAAAAAAACCCACTACTGGTAATTAAACCTTACATAAAAAGAAATATGTCCCTTTTCTTCTGTGCTAAAAAAAGAATAACAAACAGCCACAGCAGATTTATTCATTTTGGGTGCCTTTACTAAAATAAAATAACCAAAACACCACATCAGTCTTTTGAGGAAGCCCCCATCCATTTGTCTTCCAAATCTTAAATTTCAGTTTTTTCTGAACTCTGTATGCCCTGTATGTACTCCAAACTCTCCCTCCAAGTTACTACTACTCAAAACTCTCCTCTGCATAAAAAAGAAAAACCAAAAAAGAAACCAAGAAAATTATATCAGACTTGATGCACAGATGTCATTAATTGTTTAGGAAATGTGTAACTTTACAAGGGTAAAGTGAATGTATTTGGAAAATGACAATCAGTCACTGTTGAACCTTTAAATCAAAGATAACTCCTAATGAACAAGACCAACAGAATTTTAATGCAATGATTTTCAGTTGAAATCAAAGTATTTGATAAAACTGTTTCCATTAATTTTAAATTTTCAGAGAAATATGTTCTGAGGGTAACTAATGGCTATGTTTTGACTTTTTTGAAATAGAGTGCTCCAGTTGTCTTCTCAAAATATTTTATGTACGTACAATACTGAAGTCAAATGGAAATCCTTCAAAATGTCAGACTCCAATCCAAAACCATGTTCTTATACCTCTAGATTTTCCCAAAAACTGCATATATTTCTGTTAAAATACTCTTATATAACTCTTAAAATGCTCTTAAAATACTGACATCTCTATTCAAGTATACATGATTCTGACAGAATCATGGCAATATACATAAAAGAGCTTAAAATAATGTAATGGCAAAATGGTATGGGGTCACTGAAATAATAGCCAAAATTTAACTTCCCCCAAAAAGAGGTATTAGTAAGGCCAACCACAGATCTGTGTGACTACTCCACAAAGCGATCTGAAAAGGTGCAGTGCCTGTTTGCCTGTGACTCTAGGTCATGCAGCTCTAGGCCAAAACAAGTGACTGCACCAGTGTAGGATGGAAACCACCCTGGACTCTGGAATACCACAGCAGCTTGCAGCTCTGACTTTTTTATACTTTTCAAGTATAAAAGATGTCAGAGAACACCACACACTCAGTAAATGGGAAATTAACTCAAAAAATCCAAAAGTTTATTATCGCTCGGAATACAGTCAGCAATTACATACAGAGAAGAAAAAATAAGTTATCTGCCTTCTTTGCACAGATGAAAAACAGATACTGTAAACTGCATTTCTGTTACTGTACACCTACAAAGAAGTAAGACATCTCTGCTGGACAGAACTGACAATTTCATTTTTTCCTGCATTTCTTATCTCAGCTACAAACTACCTTTTTTGTCAGAAAGCCATGCCTCTCTTTTCTCATTACTGTCTTGAACTTTTTTTTGTTTAATTGTGATTTAAACTTTTTTTCCTCCCTAACACACAGAAACGTGAACAATCTGCTCACAGACCTTGTCAATCACAAATTTCATTAGGATATCCAGTGATAAGAAGGCTTATTCAGCTTGGGTAACTGTCACATGTAAAATTTTAACATGGCTGTTGGAATACCTAAGTGCAAAAAGAAACACTGACAGGACTCTAGAGACCAGAGACTAAAAGCAATGTAAGATTTTTCCATTAAAGTGACTAAATAAGGTATGCTGGGAGTAAGAGAAAGAAACAAATTTCTATAAAAGAGTGTTTTAAAAAAATTTTACTTGGTGTGAGCTAAGCTCTCTGAAGAGTTGTTTGCAGAATCTTAACAGCTTTATTTGAAGTCCTCAGTCCCTTTGAAGAATAGGTCATCATGCAAGTAAGGGTCAACTTAACCTATACTTGTGCAAAAATCCAGGTGCTCTCATGAAAGGAACTGGGTACAGAGAACTTCTTATTCTGGAACTGGGTATCCAGAGAAGTCTCACTACTAAGACCAAGGCAAAGGGGGCAGTAAGTACCTTGGTCTTTCCCTCATCCTTTGTCACTATGTTTACTTCTGCAACCAACAAAGCCCTTCTTTTGTTGCTGATGTATCTACAGAAACATTTTTTATTTTCTTTTATGGCAGTAGCCAGATGAAGTTCCAGCTGGGGTTTGGCCCTTGTCATTTTCTCTCTGCATAACCTCATGACTCCATGGACTTCTCCGGCATAGTCTGCCCTTTCCTCTACAGGTAAAAAATTCTGTGATTTTTTTTTTTTTTTTTCTTCTCTCCTCAGTTCCCTCCAAAGCTCTCTGTTCAGCCAGGCTGATTTTCTTCCCTGCTGGCTCATCTTCCAGCACATGGGGACAGCCTGCTCCTGTGCCTTGAAGATTTCTGTCTTGAAGAACGTCCAGCCTTCCTGGACACCACTGTCCCCCAGGACTGTCTCCCAAGTGACTCTCTCAATAGGTCTCCTAAACAGGCCCAAATCTGCCCTCTGGAAGTCCAAAATGGCAGTTCTGCTGATCCCCCCCCTTTTCTGTGAGAATTGGTTTCAGGATTGTTGGCTCAAGGAGTCCTCCAATCTTTCATCACACAACAGTCCCTTTCTCTTGGCAAACATCAGGTCCTGTGAGATGCCTTCCCTATTTGGTTCCCTCACTAGCTGCATTAGGAATTTATCTTCCACACACTTCAGAAACCTCCTAGACTCCTTCCTCTCTGTGGTATTATACTCCCAGCAGACATCTGGAAAATTGAAGACCCCACAAGAAAAAGGGGCAGCAATCTTGAGACTTTTAGGGTTCTGTGTTCCATGAATCCCTAGAATCAGATCAACAACTGTGTCAGTCAAAGTAGGAAAAGCAACTGGCACTGAAAAAAACAGTGCAAATTATTTTGCTCAATTTTGTTCCTAGATTAGCACTCATTTGCAAAAATCAGATTTACTGGTTTTAAAATCTTGAAGGACATGTCTCAGATGAAACTGCATGCATTCAATTAATTGGTTTCCAATGCAAAACATGTTTTGACAAATTTTCTTCCCTGAGTTGTCTATATTCTGGGTAGCTTTATTAGTCCAATAATATTGCACATTCTAAAAGAAAAATTAAATTCCATTAAAACGCAATTTAGACAGACAAGAAAAAAATGTATCTATAAACAAAAATACAACTTCAACCAGTTAAAGGAGAACATAATGGATAACCAAAATAAATTTCCAATAAATCAAGAAAGACCTTAAAAAAATTATTTACAGAAAAATCCCACCAGAGAGGCTCAAAGCTTCTGATATTGCTTATAACTACAAGAAATTAAAGAAATAGAAAGCAGATGAGCTGGAAGCATGTCATATGATGTTACCCTGAATTTATTACCCATTGTTAGTATCTTTACAGGGCCAGGAAGGCTAGGGACCTGAAAATCATAGTAAGTTTGTTAGCTAGACTCTCTGGAGCTCTTCCAGGTCAATGTCACACTTGAAACAGGCCTGCATGCAACAAGGTGAGGTCAGCCATGATACTCTTCAGCTAAACCTATAGTGAAAACCTTCAAAAATGGAGATGACAAACTCTCTCAGGGAAGTTCCCATCCTGCACTGTCCTGGAGAGAACTCCCTTCCACTAGATTCCCATGTGTTAAGACCACTGAGCTTCAGTCACATTAAACAAACAAGAAATTTTAAAGTTTTGATTATCTTCATTTGCAACCAGATGCATTTTAATGGCTTTCACAAGTTTATAAATTCTTTTGTTCTCTGTACCCAAACCACACACAACATGCCATTATTTAAATCACTAATGATATTTAGAAATATCCCTTAAATCCATTTAGTTGAGACTATAATCCAACATATTATAAACCATCAGAGGTTCTACTTTTTGTCAATCAAGCAGAAGAAAATAGTACACTTGCTAAAAACCACCTTTTTGACTCAAAACCTAACATCTTGCCTCTCTCCATACTGATTTTCCTCCAGTACAAATCACTCTCCCATGCTCAGACTGTCTGCTTGGGTAATAGGGCAGAAGGAGAGACATGAAATTACTTACAGTCTACTAAATTCCCTCTCCCTGCTGTTAAAACCTGGACTACACTTCTGGGTGTCCAAACACTCTGTGACATTTACTTCAGGACACTGGAGATGCTCCTGTGTTATTCTGAAGGCTGCCAGTGGTAACCTCAGTTACTTTAAGACATGAATGCTATTCTTCACAGTTACCACACAAATTCTGTTGGGTGGCAGAAGAAAATATGGGGCTACGAGATGACATACAAAATATATTTACTCAGAGAGACATCAAACAAAAAAGTTGAATTTTCCATCACAATTTATATGCACATGTGTCCTGGTTTTGTCTGGAAAGTCAAATTAAAAAGGTAATTTTCTTCCTAGTAGCTGGTACAATGCTATGTTTTGGATTTAGGATGAGAAGTGATGTTGGTAACATGCTGATCTCTTAGCTCTTGGCAAGCAGGGTTTACACTAAGAAAGTTTTCAGCTTCTCACACCAACCCACCTGCAAGTAGGCTGGGGGGCAAAGGAAGCTAGCAGGAAGTACAGCCAGGATGATCCAAACTGGACAAAGGGATATTCCATGCCATGTAGGGTCATGCTCAGTATATACACCAGGGAGAGAGTCGGCTGGTGGCTGCTGCTCAGGAACTAGCTGGGCATCGGTTGGCAGCAACTGTACTGTGCATCACTTGTTTTGTACATTCTAATTACTATTATTACTATCCATTCCTTTTCTGTTCTATTAAATAGTCTTCATCTAAACCCACAAATTTTACCCTTTTTTTCCCCTCAATTCTCTCCCCCATTCCATTGGGGAGTGGGGAGCAAGCAAGCACTTGTGTGGTGTTTAGGTGCCTGCTAAGTTAAACCAGAGTAACCAAATTAGGAGAAAAAGCACAGTAGGCAAATAAAGAGACCATAACTAGCTGATCATACTGCAGACATATTCTTACAAATATGCAATTTGCAGTAATAAAGTACTCTGATACTCTCTAGTTGACGTCACAAATCAATAATATTAATCTGTAATACCTTCTACTTTGCTGCAAGTTGGTTCTTTACACAAAGTCCTTGAGTTAACACCCATGCACTGTCATATCACATTACAGCAGCCCTGAGGACACGGCAGGGCTGCTTATCTTGGCACGCAAAAAGCCAATGGGGTGTCCCTTTTACCTATGGGTGTGGTGTAAACATGGAGGCAGAACTGTTGTGGTCACAGCAGACCTCTAAATGTAACAGCTGCTGATCATTTCTTGCTGTAAACTGCTATGGCTTTTCGTGCTCACAAATGTGAATACACCACAAGGTTTCAGATGGTTTCTGATTTTATAGTATCTAAGAACAGGCCCATCAAAACCAGAGATCTTTCCTTTAAGGAAAGGCAGAACTTGCACTGTGATATGGTGTCAAAAAACCAGATCTGCATGGTAAACACACCAAATAATTTCTATCCTTTAAAATTTGCTGTGGACTTCACTTCCTCACTGCTCACCCCAAAGTACAAACCCATTGCTGAAAACACGCTGTGGCCCAGATATGAGCTTCACTCAGCTGTTCACCAACTGTGCACCTCAAGCCACCTCTATTATGTACAATCCTGTCTTTGTTAGCCACAACAAGGGTAACCAGGGACACTCAGGACAGCAAAGTGAAGGGGAAGGCCTTGATAGCAAAAGAATGTGATGCAAACACACACTGCTGCGTGGAGTCAGCAATGAGGGTTTATAAGCGCCAGGTCATTTGCAGCCCCACAGTCCTTCTTCTCAGGGTACTCCCTTGCACCTGAGGTTTGTGGAATACTTGTGCCTTGCAGAGCACGGAGCTCACCACAGTCATTCAAGTTTAAAGGCTTCTGTTCCCAGTGTTTGCCTGAGAGGTGATTCACAGCATGGGTAGCTCACATGTCTCTTCCCGTGGTCCAGCTGAGTGGTAAAGTAAATGAACTACCATGGGGCAACGCAATTTTGCTAGTGTGGGTGAGCAGCACCCCTTGTGAACACAGCAGATAGCGAAAGGAGACCAGGCCTACACCTAACTTTTGCCAAAAAATCAGCGTATGCCTTTCACTGACAGCCAGAGAAGGTAGGTAGGCAGGCAGCCTGGTAGCCTGTGTGGTGGGAAGAGTGAACCCTGATCCCTCACTGCACCCTGAGCGCAGACACAGCACATGGCGCCAGGCTTTGGCTGCAGACTGACCAGCTCTGCTCTGCCAGGAAATGGGCAGCACACAGACCAGACATGAGCTGTATCAGGTTCATAATATTACAAAATCACAAAGTCATTAGGGTTAGAATGTATCTCTGGAGATATTCTAATCCAAAACCCTGACAAGACAGGGTCACCTTGAGCAGGTGACACAGGAACACACCCACGTGGGTTTTCAATGCCTCCAGAGAGGGAGATTCCACAACCTCCATGGGCAGCCCGTTCCAGTGCTCTGCCATCCTCATTGTAAAGAAGTTCTTCATCATGTTGAAGTGAAACTTATGTTTTAGCTTATGGCCTTTGCTCCTCATCCTGTGTCGGGCACCACTGAAAAGAGTCGGGCACCATCCTGTTGACACACACTCCCGAGATATTTATATGCATTAATGAGCTCCCCTCTCAGTCTCCCCTTCTCCAGACTAAACAGGCCCAGCTTCCGCAGTATCTCCTCAGAAAAGAGATGCTCCAGACCCTTCCTCATGTTTGTGGCACTACACTGGAACCTCTCCAGCAGTTCCTTGTCCTTCTTGTACTGAGGAACCAGACCCAACGCAAGTACTTCAGACTTCGGGTTGGGACAATCTCTGTCCTGTCCCTTCTTCTAACAGCCCGTACCCTGGTGCTTTTGCGGCAGTCCGGGGCCTGGCAGGGACCGAGGGCTGCCCATTCCCTTGCGCTCCGAGCCAGGCCCAAGCCCGGTGCCAGTCCCGCTGTCGCTCCAGGGCACGGCTCGGCTCCTCCCGAGGCCGCAGCCCGCCCGCGCCCCTGCCCCAAGCAGCGCCTGGGCCCCGCACCTGGGCGGGGAGCCCCGCGTCCGCCACCCCGGAGCCCCTCCTCGCACCTGTAGTTGTAGCCGCTGAAACGCTGGCTCTCCCGCAGCAGGGCGCGGTACAGCCGCAGCACCTGGGCACGGCTGGACGCTGCCATGTTGCCGACACCGAGCGGCTCCTCCCGCGGCGAGGCCCCTTTTCCCCGCCCTCCCGCCGCCCGAGCCGGGCGCAGCCGCGGCGGAGCGGAGCCGCAGGGCCGGCGGTGAGTGGCGGCGCGGAGCGGCAGCGGCCGCGGCTCGGCCCGGGCCCGGCGCACGGCGCGGGCGGGGCGGGGAAAAGCGGCTCCCCGGCCGGGCAGCCCCTGGGGCGGGGGGACTCGGGGGACTCGTGGTCGGTTCCCGGGTCCCGCCGGGTCGGGCCTGCCCGGCAGCTCCGACGGGGATCCCAAGGCTCGACTGCCCCGGGAGTCCCTGTCGGGCTCGGCCGTGCGACTCGGGAAGGGCCCGAGGGTGGGGAGGGAAGGCCCGAGCGACAGCGAAAGCGAAAGCAGCGCTCAGATGCTCTGCTGGGCGAGGGCAGCAGCGCCGTGTGCGCGCCCTGTACTCGGTGTGCCACGGGGAGGTGGATGCGGGCGGGGGGAGATGGATGTCGGGGCTGGAAAGGAGCAACAAGTGATGTGTGCAGGGGGCTGCCTCGGAATCGCTATATGCATTTGCAGTCAGAGTTCCTATACTGGAGAGGATCCAGCAGAGGCCACGAAGATAATTTGGAGTCTGAAGCATCTGTCTTCATGAGGAGAGACTGAGGGTGCTGGGCCTATTTCGTCTGGAGAACAGACTGAGAGGGGATCTCATTAATGCACATAAGTATATCAAAGGTAGATTACAAGAGGGTGATGCTAGGCTCTTCAGTGATGCCCAGAAAAAGGATGAGGAGCAGTGACTATAAACTAGAACCCAAAAGTTTCACCTCAATGTGAGGACCAACTTTACATTAAGCATAGCAAAAGAGTGGAACATGCTGTGCAGGGAGCTTGTGGAGTCTCCCTTTCTGGAGACGTTGCAAACCCACCTGGGTACATTCCTGTGTCACCTGCTGAAGGTGACCCTGCCTTGTCAGGGAGGTTGTATGGATGATCTTCAGAGCTTCCTTCCAACCCCAGCATTCTGTGATTCTCTGAAATCACTATAGACAGTTGCAGTCATTGTACATCTGTGCTAGTGTACCAGGGCCCATTGTGTTACAGTGATGTTTGAGTTGTTCCTCTCTCAATATCTGTTTTTGAAATGAATTCTGTTATTTAAACACATCAAGCATCCTTCTTTGCTGAAAGTTTTGCCACTGCAGAATAAACTTTGTAACTTACAGGTATTATGCCGTAGCTGTATTTAATACTGATTTTTGAATTTTATCAACAATACAATTTTTTTAGAGTAATAGAATTATCAAGGTTGGAAGAGACCTTTAGTCTCCAGTCCAGCTGTCCACCCAGCACTGCTACCCCTAAACCACCTCACCCGGCGGCACATCCAGGAGTCTCTTGCACACCTCCAGGGATTGTAACTCCACCATCTCCCTCGGTAACCTGGTCCAGTGCTTGACCACCCTAACAATGTATTTTTTTTCCCTAATATCTAATCTGAATCTCCCCTGTCTCAGTTTAAGGCCATTTACTCTGGTCTTCTCACTACAGGCATGGCAGAAGAAATCAGTCCCCATTTCACTAGAACCTCCTTTCAAGTATCATGACAGGGTTCCTACTTCCTTTACAGTTTGTTATTTATATAGTTGATGTTTAAAACAACTTTGGGAAAAGTGCTTCAACTGCCGCTTCTAATTTAACTCGTCTTTTATTGCATGTGCATTTGAGTATTATCGTCAGTTGTACATCTGATGGAATTTACAGTTTGTTGCAAAGAACTAAAATAGTTCTGTGCTTTTGGATTTAATTAGTATAGACACATGAATTTATTTCAAATTTACGTTTACAAGTGTGCTGTGTTTTAGCAGCCCTTTTAGGCTTCTGGAAATGGAGATTTTCTGTATGTAGAAATTTTTTTGGATTGTCTCTTTATCAAAGTCGAAGCTAGAAATGTTACAGGAAGTGTAGAAAAACATATGCAACTGCAGTACTGGGATAAGCATCGTGCTTCTGAGGCCTTCCCTTGTAAATCACAAACCACTGTGTTTTGGGTTAGGTCTTGGCATTGAGGACACCCACATGGAGAAATACAAAGCAAGCATGCCCTTCATTTGCCAGTGGGACCAACCAAATTCTCCTTGTAGCCCAAGCCATGTTGTTGATGCTGATTGCCATGCCAGAAGCAGAGCCCATCTGGGGTGCTGGTGCTCCCCACCTTTGCAGCCGTTGGTGGCTGGGCTGCTTAATACAAGTTACAGCAGAACTCTGGCTGTGTGTCTATAGACTTATCATCTTCCCTGAAAGCAGCAGTGGCCACCCTGCCCTTTGTTATGAGGGTGGGCTTCAGACAGCTTAAAAAGACATGGTTCTGTCACATACAGAGCCAAACTTAGGTTTGAGAGTTTAGCAAAGTTATGTGATATTGTTCTGTGGATGTGTGGCAGTTGTTCCGTCTAATTTTACAACAGCCCTCAGGTATTGTTGGAAATAAAGTTTTTGTGGTACAATCCTCAGCTCTAGAAGATGAGGGAGTAATTGGGATGAAAGTAGTCAGCAAATTTTGTTTAGAAGAACAGTATTAATTTAATACTTGAAAACTAATTATAAATTATTTTTAGATAGCCTCAGATGCTAATCCTGATCCTGAAACCCTGACAGTTTTTGTGAGCTCTGTTTTTTAAATATTGTTTTTTAAAGTAACCACGTTTTTTGCTTGAAAAAGCCTAGAAACCTCCTATGTTTAGAATAAGCAGTAAGCACATACAATACATGAACAAATGCAAAGTAAATCTATCAAAGGAGAAAAGTCTTCTTGTCTCTCTTTTCTAGCTTCACCTTTAATACACTCGAGGGAAGATCAATTTTTGGCAGAAGCTAGTCACCTTTGTTGAGTTGGGTTGGCATTGTTAACAGGAAAAATTAATTATTTTCTTATGCATTTCTTATTGTGTTTTCTTGGAAGCGATTGGTTATGGTCCCAGAAGTTGTGTCATTCTGCAGGAAGTGGACATTGCTGTGACTGGGATACATGTGTTTCTGCTGGCCTTTGTTTATGTGCATCACTGCAAGCCTGCTGAGAATTCAAAGGACAGGCACAGCCCAAATGACCGCTGTGTGTCCTGTGACACTGGAGCCTGTGTATGGGGGAGCAGCAATAACCACTTCATTAACCATGCCCTCATTCCTGAGGGGCAAAGTATACCTGAATTTAGGGTTGGTGGGTTTTTTCATTTGTACAGAAGTCTTTGCTTTCAGCCTTTGGTTTGGGAAGGAAGGTGGCATGTGCCTTGCCTTTTCTGCATCTCTCAGCATAAATAAGCACTTTGAGAGGACATAATAGTATCAGTACCTGGAATATTAAAGTGTGTAGTTGCTAAAAGAGGGGAAGGAATTTGGATGAAGTGCTTGCAGGGGCTGTGGGCTGGAGTGGAAAGAAACAGCTTTTCTGTTCTCTGGGACATATTCGATGTCTTGTCGTCTGTTGCTGAATTGTTCTTGTGGTGCACTATTTCAGCTTTATAACACAGCGCTGAACACTTTCAGAGAGCATGTGCTTTCCTGGTATGCTGCAGTTGGTTTTCATTATTTTTCTTTGAGGGTCAGAATGATAGGTGTTTGTTGTGATATTATTATTTCTTTTAATAATTGCTTTTCAATTTGTGAGAACATGCTAATTTTCCCATGCTGCAGTGGTGTGGTGTCTCTTTTCTTTCCTTGTCTTAGTTCTTGGTTGATAGGGTTTGCACAGTGAGATCCTACACAGTGTAGAGTAGGACCTTAAAGAAGGATTATAAATCACAGGAATTTTGGGATTTCAGTGACAAATGTAACAAACTATAATTTAACTATTCTGTATGATGAATCAAGATTTCGACAGTATCAACAGGAGGCCTTCACTGACTCTGTTATTTAAAAAATTATGTTTAGTTGGTTGTCCTGTAGAAAAGAACATTTTTATTTAGGAGGAGAAACTTCCGTATTTCAAATTCAGTTATACTCCTTTGAATTCTTTGTGCATTTAAAAAAAATTCTACCGGGAAGTTCAGGGGGAAGGAAAAAAATTGTGACAAAACTCTTCTCTCAGTCAGCTTTTTGTAAGTTACCCCATCTCTTTCCAAACTGAATTGCAGAATGTTGTGTATTGTTTAAAGTAAGATTGTAAGAACAGTAATAATAGGAAATCCAAAATGCAACTGGTAGTGCATTTCCTGTTGTAACACTTGGTCTTTTAAGGGAACACCTGTTTTACCACTGCCCCTAAACCTTTCCTGGTTCACGATCTCTTGTGCTGCTGGCATCAGACTAAAAGAAACACTGAATTTTGTATTCCTTCTTGGCAACAGTTTTAACTTTCTAATTTCCTGTGGCTTAAGTCCTCCAGAGGACTTCAAGGGCATTGTGTTACCTGGCAGTTAAGGAGCTGGACAGTTCAGCAGTCACAGGACAACTTCTGGATCAATGAAACACAGTGTTAGACATTGTATTGATTTTGAAAAATGTTCTTAGTGGACATATGTTGGTAAAATCCTTTGAAATTCTTGAAATAAAAATACTATAAAAGTTGAGAATTAAAAGGATAATTTTGTGTTATAGGCAAAAGAATAACTACTAGGGGATTAAAATTACCAGTAATGCTTAAATAGTTCAGCA
This sequence comes from Acrocephalus scirpaceus scirpaceus, assembly GCA_910950805.1. NCBI lineage: Eukaryota > Metazoa > Chordata > Aves > Passeriformes > Sylviidae > Acrocephalus > Acrocephalus scirpaceus. The sequence continues at coordinate 40,597,819 of OU383773.1, read as the reverse complement.
TGTAATAGTTGCATTGAACACAAATGACACTTCTAAACACTTCTAACCTTAATGCTGATGAAGAGAAAAACCCAACAAAAAATTAACATATTTTTCTGTGTGTTTTTTTGTTATACTGAAGTCTTGCTCAGGAATCTAATCCTGAGAAGCATAAAGGACAGGATTAATGAAGTGTTCTCATCCAAGACCCCATCAATTCTGAAATGCTTTCTTTGCTGTGCTTTCCAGTGTTTTATCAAATTTAGCCTCAAATAACTTCTCTTTCTGTGGGAAAATACATTCTATTTTATATTGTATTGCTGTTAAGAGATGTTTTCTCATGCTCATCTTATGCCACCCTCTTCCCTGAGTTCATCCCACTTTTTCATTTATGCCCCTTTATAGTCACGCTGTGTAATCCCTCTCCATCCTCTGTGATTTACACTATCATTGTATTTCTCAGTAGCTGTCAGCCAGACAGGCTAAATTATGTAGTTATTTTGATTTTTTTTCTGCCCTTTTACAGAGGAAATTGAAAATTTTAGCTTAAGAAGCAAACTTAGCTGTAAAGTAAGGACTTTGTTTAAGAGCAACTGAGATTCTCTTTGTAGCTGACCCTATATATTTTTTGCTGTCTTGTGATTTCCAGTTTGGGAGGTTGGTTACAAATGGTACTGCCGATCTTTTGAGTTAAGGATCATGATTGCACCTCAGATGTTTTGGTAGAACAAAGTTCTTTCTTCTCACTTGAGTGTATTTTTTGTTGTATATAAATGTGTATGTGAGTGTGTAGAAAAACATGTAAATATGTATTCAGGCATGCACATGGCCATACCGTGGTGGTAAAAGTCATGTCTCTTGTCTCAGATTCTCAGATTCTCAAGCCTCTTGTCTCAGATTCTCCATGTTTCGGCCTTGGGGATTGGTGCACAGTGCTGTGGGGTTTTTTTCTGCTTACCCAATCCCATGTCTCAAGTATGTGAAATCAAAGACATCCTGCTGCTTGTGTGCGTCCTGTTCTTCTGCTCCCTGGATTGTGGGCATGGCCTTTCTTGTTAGATGACACTAGGGGCTAGCTCCACTCAAGGACTATTGCTTAAAGTCCTTCCCTGAAAATCTGCTTCAAGTAGCCATTTTCTTATAAATCCTTCTTGTGTGATTATTTGTTGGAAAAAATTCCTAGATCAAAGTATCAGTAGGTGTAGAAGTATCATATTGCTATAAGGTAGTGTGAATCTGATGTAAGAAAACATGTTATCCAAGATAAATTAAAAGGTCTTCTATAACGTGTTGGAAAGGTGTGACCTCTGATAATGGGACATGTGGAAGGAACTAATATTTAAAATATTTTTTAGTGAAAGAAAAGTTAAGCAAAATTGTTGTTTATAGTGGATGGGTGAGTCACCAAGGATTGAATGGATTGTAAGTAAGCTATCTGTTTAGTTTTCTGACTGTGGGATGAGGCGAGGGGGAATATGATTTTCCACTTGTAACGTATTTTCATTTTATATGGTGCTGTGCATCCATATATTGTAGGAGAAGGGAATACAGGTGGCCTCGCCCCTGATAAGTAACAGCTGTGTTAATTCCCAATACAGCCTCACCCCTGATGAGTTACAGCTATAGCCAATAAGGATAAGTGTGATAAAAAGGAGTGGGTTAGCTGGTGACAGGAAATCATGAAGAAGGAGGATCCTAGGGAGAGAGGATCACTGCTGTGAGGTCAGTCTGGGTCTGCAGTTAGAGCCTGTTGTTGGAACCTGCAGTCACAGTCTAGCTGGGTAAAAGCCTGCATTCAGAGTCTGCAAACAAATACCTGCAGTCATAGTTTAGCAGGAACTAACCAGCAGTCAGGGGCTGCAAGGGAAACCTACAGCAGGAGCTTGCTGCAGCCAGAGTCAGTGAATAGTTGGAGTCAGGATGGCTGAGCTCTAAAGAGGAATAAACCAGGACCCTTTTCATGCTGTGATAAATAAGAAGTCTGTCTGTGTCTCAGCTCATTTCTACCCTCTAACAAGAGGGCTGCTGTAACAATGTATGACTTTTTATTCTAGCAGCTTGGACTTTTGATCCCGGAAAGAGAATCAACAGTTTGAATAGGAAGCTGAAGCAACTTGTTTCTGGAGATGAAAGAATGCTATGGAGCAATGCTTTAACTGAAATGAAAAAACCAATATAGCCATTTTAGGAACTGTAGTAATGGTAGAGTTTAAGATACTTTTGCATGATCCTTGACATTTTTGATCTTTCATCTCGTATCACTATTGGTTTTATGTCCTCAGAGCTCTGACAATGAGTGATAGTGCATTAGGGACATGTTCCTGTATAGATCATGCTTCTGATGCTTTTGTAAGATCAGCTGAATTGTCAATACTTCCTTACATGCCTTCACAGTTCTAGATAGAACTCTCTTTTTATTTTATTTTTTGTTTTTGTATTTGGAGTGACTCTGTCAACATTTTTCTTTCAGCCTGAGAAGGAACAAAGCACTGACTAAAGCTAACAGACAAAAGAAGCAGAGCTGAAGAAAGATTATCTTTGCTTGCAGGTAAATAATTAAAAATAAACTTAGCTTTCTGAATCTTTGACACCAGCACTGCCTGCCTTGAATATAATCCCTTTGAAATCTGCCTAACTACCTAGGCTGCTGTTCAGTGTGAGAAGAGGTGGCAGGATTAAGTTCTCCTCATTTTACACACCAGTTATAATTGATGTGGGATAGGATAGGATGCAATGCTCTTGTGAATGGAGAATGAACTCAGGGAGCTGCAGAGAGGCAATAGTTAGGACTTTACAAGCCCTACCATTAACCTTCCAGTCTCTTACCTATATGACCCCATGACAGCATCAGCAAAAGGTAGTGTGTGTCAGTGGCTCCTTATAAGGTTTGTGTCTTCCCTCAAGCTGAGAATGAGTATTGATTTAGATGGGGATGCAGACCTATGAGGTGGAGCTGCCAGCTTTCCTATAGGGTTGAGTTTACATTCTGCTGGAAGGTGGGAGAGAGGAATGAGGGAAGAAATAGCTTGAAGTAATGTTCTGGGAATGTTAGTGAGAGTTCATCTGTCTGCAGACCTGAATTAAGTATCTCCTTGTTCTACAATTTCTGTGTTTAGCTTCTTCAGGTATGTTTTGTAGCCTAGTATTGGTTTTGACCAAGGTCAGGTTGTGGGGGTTATTGTTGTTGTTTTGTTTGTTTGCATGCTTGTTTTAACCTGGCAGTACACATACTTTGTTTCCTTTAATTCATTTTTAGCACTTGATTTTAATTGTTGTTTAACTTTTTCCTTTTTTGGAAATGATTCCTGGTGAAGTAAATGTGCTGCATCTAAAATGGAGAAAACAGATATACAGAGCAAATTATCAGGTTCTCACACAGATTTAATAGTACTTTTTTTTTTTTTTTTGTATATAGGTAGGATTTCAAAATTGGTTTCACTTTCAATAAAGTTTTCAAGACCTTCTGTGAGAGTGTTCTTACTTTTGAGCGAATTTGCATAATTTTTGAATTGCTTTCTTACTTATTTTGACTATGAGCATAGCTTTTTTTCAATATTTGTTTTAACTTTGATTTTATTATACTAATTACTTATAGCGTGAAAATTGTATAGTGCATTACACTAGCTCTTCCCGTGGGAAGGTAATATTGCAAAATGCACAGATATGGTATTGTGTGTAATATTATCATATATTGAAGAGGTAATTAAATATTGGGTCTATACAGGTTTGTTGAACTTAGAATAGCTGCTTGCTTTTTATGTTGGCACATTAACTTTTTCAAGTTTTACAAAATAATGTTGTTCTAAACAGATAGGTGTTGCTTGATAGAGGTTAACTTTTTCTGTTTCCCTTCTGTCCCTGCACAGATTGTGGTTCTTATTCCACCCTCCGCTTCCACTCACAACGTCTCTTATTTTTATGCTGCCATTTTGTCGCTGTTCTGTTGTGGTGGGTTATATTCTTAATATAGTATTCATTCTATGAACAGAAACTCTGCTGGAGAGGCTTGAATTAAGTATGTGGGAACACCGTGTTTATTCTAGTTATTTTGTCAGACTTCCTGAGTTATTTAAAGGATTCCATTTTAATAAACTAAATTTAAGAGCTACTGCAGGTTCTATGAAATCCTATTTTGTCAACTGATATTAGGAGTTCATTTGACCCCAGTGCCCCCTGAGGTCTCAGTCCTGACCCTGAGTGGCAGACCCTGCTGGGCCTGTGTGGAACACAATCTTTCAGCATGTGGCAAATTGCAATCCTACAGATGGTTTTAAAGAAAACAAACCAAAACAATTATTAGGTTTTAATTTTGCTTCTCTCAGTGTGTAACAGATGTGACGTTAACTGAAGATTGTTTTGTCATATGTGACCTTGAGCTCTAATAACATCTTATTCTTCATTACTAATGAAAACTTGGTTCTTTCATGTTGCTGTTTTCTTTACTTCCCTGACTTTCATATCTTCTTTCACCTAGTCAATGTGTATGTCTTGGCCCAGAATGCAAGATAAGAGGATGTTGCATTTGGTATCTAAAGACTGGATTGAGAAATACTTCTGTGTATAATGTTAAATATATATATACACTTCTGTGCTGTAGTCTGAGATGTGCATTCTGAGTTCTGTCTTAAGTTTTCTTTCACTGAGGCTTGTTCTGGAGGGAAGTGTGACTTGCAAGTGTCTGATGTCACAGAAGGGTTCTCTGGCATAATTAAATTATGTGGCTTTCTCAAGGCCTTTCAAAACAAAGATTTTCTTTTGTTCTTTGAGCTGGGCTTTGTTTAGAGTAAGTATATCAACATTAACAAGCCTTACAGGAGATGTTGCCCAGGAACATTACAGATGTTAAAACATGAAGCTGCTTGGGGGAGCCCATTATCCTAGGGAGCGGTGGGCCATGGGCTCAAGTGTTTCCCATTTTCTAGCATTAATGAAAAAGAAGTTAGCAATACTAGTCTTGTTCTTTTTAGCGTGATACTTTAAAACCATTTTTTTAATCTGGTGGTAGCGGGTCTGCATGGATACACAATTTAAATCTGTATTTTAAGTCATGCTTGCTTTGCTTGCTACAGAATATTTTGGAAGTAGTTTTTTTTTAACAAGTTATTGGAGATGTCAGCACCTCTGAAATGCTGTAAAGGCAGTCATGTTCAGTTGTAATCAAATACAGTGTTATGAGGTGGGTCTGCCTGAATACATATGAATTAATCCTGGCTGGGAACTTTTAAAAAAACCAGAGCACAGTTGTAGCGGGAAGTTATAACAGGATTAAGCAAACGCATTTTAAAATTTAACTTATATTTATTTGAATAGGCAGAACTTTAAATTGAGGGGCTTATATTTATCAGCAGCGTTGTTTATAATTCAGTGTCAGTTGTTGCAGTTTTTTAAGGAAAATACTACTTCTTTACCCTTACACTTTAAACATAATGTATTTTTGTAGCTGTAGTTATGGAAGATGTTTCATAATATAAGTTGAATTTTTGCAAATCAGATGTTCTGTCTTTTGGTAATCCATATACATTCATAACTGTAGAATATGCAAGGTAAAAGTTTTCAGCTGGTTGATGGAGGTTGGCTAGGTAGTTAATTCTTGAGTGTCTTCTTGGGTATGCTTGTCCTTAAAAGAGCAAAATAAGTCTTTCATCTTGCAGCTTAGCACTGTATTGGAAGACTGAGGAGGCAGTACACAGGCTTGACAATCATGTGGGATTTAGAAAAGGTACATTATCCATTCACCTGTGGTAAATTTTAGTGCTGGAATCAAGGAAATAACAGCAAAGTAGTTAAAAAATAAAAATAGAGTAAGTAAGTTTGCTGAAAAGACCAAGGTAAAGGAAAGCAAACTGAAAATGTTCAGCAGTGCAGTCTTACTTCATTTTTGTTTTACCTTCTGAAATTCGTATTGTGAGACCAACTGTGTTGAGACAGATACTGTGATTGTGTGAGACTTGCTGGCAGAGCTGTCTGTATTGTTTTCAAATTTTGCTGTTCATGAGAGTCCAGCATTTTGTGTAAGTTAAATGGGTTGGAATGAACTGTGTCATTTAGAAACTGATGTGGTGAGTTTTGGTTTTTTTTCCTTTTACAGCATGCAAGCCAATACTGCACTTTGTGTAGGCTAGCTGCTTTTCCCTATACTTTTGTTTTATTTCTTTTTTTCACGCTTCATTCATGTTTGCAGCCCATGAGATTTGGGATCAAATGTAAATGATATAGAGTTTCCAAACAAATTTTGTTTGCTGTAACATAGTATATATTTGCAATTCTAGCTTAAGAGTTTGGGTTAATAGTTCTTGAGAAACCTTCTGGGTCTTCTGCTTCTAGACCACAGTAACAGCAAGGGAACACAACAGCCTAAGTCACTAGCACATAAATGGGAGAATAAAAAAAAAATCTGGTTGTTGATTCCTGTTTCACTCACTCAACAGAAAAGAGCTTCAGTGATAGGAAATTGTACAAAAACAGTAAAGGTTTTTGCATTATCTAAGAGCAAGAGTTGCAGCAAATAGAATTTACTTCTTAGTAGGTCCCATTTAACATTTCAAAGAGAAATGGCTCTTAATAAGGAGAACGAGCTGATAGCAGTGTTTTAAAGTATAAGAAAGTATCTTTTTACCCTTCAAGAGCAGTATTAGCACATAGGTAAACTTATAGGTCTCAGTTTTTACTCATTGTACCTTAAACTATAAGTCTGTGATCCTGTAACTGTGCTGTACTCGGGCAAGGGCTGAGTTTAAGAACCATTTCTTGTGTCTGGATCCAGTAAAAAAGCCCTGCTAACATTGTTTTTAATTGGATGCCTAAAAGTGGCTCTGCAGAAAACTTCCCTGTCAAAAGTGAAACGGAAGAAAGATAGTAGGGATTTCAGTCATCATTTTCTGACATCTCTCTCTTTACATCTCTTTCATCTCACACGGTGGTTGAGAGAGAAGGGGCAAGTGTACTGGGACATCATTTCATATTCTGATTCAGGATTTTAGGGCTCAGTGAAAGATGATTTTGCGTTGCATGAGAATAAAATCCTGCAGCTCTGACTCCCTGGTCATGAATTTCCCAGTGGCACAGCAGAGTTGTCCAGAGCTTCTGAGCAGGTGCAGAGAATGAGACCTGAGGTGTGGTAATAAAAGTTGTAGTAACACCATTCCCTTCCCATTGTTTTTGGTGTGTTTCTCCAACATGAAGTAGAAGGAGCTGATGAATTGGAAAAAAAAAAAAAGCTTTTTCCAACAGGAAATGCTTGAAATCTGTCTTAGAATAGGAAAGATGTGAAGTGGACAACTAGGAAATGCTAGATACATAAATGTTATTGAAACTATGTCAAAACACCATTTTTCATTTAAGCTTGTGTCCCTGTATAGATGGAATGTGAAGTTTCAGGCATAGACACTATTCTTCCTGTTGAAAGCTGACAGCTTCAGTTTTGATTTAACTGACTGTTGATTCTTGAACAGGAAAGATTATGTTTTAAAATTTAATTTCCTGTGTGATGCTCATTGCATTTGAGACATTCTGCAGTGCCTATTAAAAGTGATGCATGTATTGAATTCCCAAATAAAGATTTTAGAGCAACTCCTGCCCAGCTCTGTTTTAAAGAAATGAGAGCCTTTAGGCAGATCTGAAAGGACATTTGCTGAAACCATGGCTACAAAGCACCTGGACAGCACTAGGAGATGAGTTTTGAGATGCTAAAATTAAATTATAATTTTTAATACAAATATTTAGTGAAAAAGAGACTGCAAAAAAAAATTAATAAGAATTGAAGCAAAGGCTATTCAGATAGGTTTCATAAATGTTATGTCCAGTTTACTGAAGTTATTTGGCAGTTGTGACATTGCATTTCAGATATAACTAGAAATAGATATTTGATCTGAGCACTGATTTTTTTTTTTTTTTTTTTTGTTTAGATGACATTAATTTGTCTTTCTCTTGATCTTAGAAAGCCTTATAAATTTAATTCCCTATTTCCAGTACATTAGACTGACATTTTACATGCTCAGGTATGGCAATGTATTGTTGCAGGGGTGAATTGTGGGACACATAAATTTATAATGAATATGTATGTGTATGAAAGAGACAGTTGAAATCTTTTGAAGCTATTGATGTAACAGTAATATTAGTAGTCAGTTTTCCTTCTAAACCTGGAGTAGCCTCTAATCCACCTTCATGGAAAAGGTTACTTAATTTTATGCAATGCAGTCAACTGTCAAATAATTAATTTAAAATTCAGATCTAAGGGGAAATACAAAATCATAAAATCTGTAGACTCATGTGGAGTCCTCTTCACTTTCACACTGTTAGAGTGCTTTTTGATAAAGAAGAAAGAGGATGGAGTAGCAGCCAGATGTCTGGAACTGATCCGCAGTTCATTGAATTAGGTTGAGATTTTTTTTTCATTAACTTTGATCATCCTTGGATTGAACCAGTATGCATATGATTTAATTACTAGCAAGCTCAGGTAATGCTGGGATGTTGGCTTTTCTAGTTCCTTACCTACTGAGGTGGTAATTACATAAACCAATATATTTGTGTGTCTATGATATGGCAAGTGCAGAAGTACCCGCAATTGGCTTTCCTAGTGGTGGACCTTGATTTTAAAGATAGACTTTATGCTAAACCTCTTTTTCTTTCTTGCTAATGATAGGATCGAATCTGCTCATCTTTCATTCATCACATAAACCAGATCTATTTCTATGTTGTTGAAAATCTTTCTGTGCTGGAAAAGGGAGCAAATTGTAGCTTTATTCTGCATCTAATTTTGAAATACATTAACACCTCTTCCCTCCCCCAGATGTTACATTTAACATTAAGGGTTAAAAATGCAAAGTTTTGGTAGGTTCTCTGTGCCTCAGAGCAATTAGGTTCTCTTGAATGTTTAATTATCCAATAGAGTATGTTTGTCACGGATCACATTGAAGATATCTCTATTAATGTTGTCATTTTTTTTTTTTTAAATTTCTGTAAAGCAGTGCAGCTTCATGTTGGCATCTCTTTATATTTGTGCAAGTTTGAGAAACAACTAGGAAAAAACTCCTCTGCTAAGGGCAAATTTGTAGGCAAAGCTGTTGGACAGTTCTAGTTCACAATGGCTAAATTTCTCATCTGAGACATTTGAAATGTTTTTACCCTGAACCAGATTTCTATCACTCTGTTTCTTCTTGTATTGTTCATTATTAGCTGAACTGCCCCAGTGCCTTACCTGGGCCAGTTGGTGAAGCTGAAGTCCTGCTTGGGCTGAGGGAGGAAGGGTGATGGGAGGTGGCTCTGGGTGTTGACACTGGACACAGATCCCATGTGGATGTGTTCTGTTTGCATTGGCAGACCCTGATGTGAGTTGAAAAGTTTATGAAATCTACCAGGCTTCTTATGGATTAGTGGCATAAATAGGAATAGCAGGTATAAAAATCAAGGGAGAAAGGCTTGTAAGCTAACACCACACTTCTTCAATTTAGCAGTTGTGTAACTAGCCATAAATCTGTCACTTGGATTTGCTTATACTTTTGGTAGTTTGCAGCCAGTTTTTAGCACAATAAATAAGAATTCTCTAAGGTGTCAGTTACATACCTGTCAATGAAAACTAACCTGAAAAAGTTATGTCAAAAAATATTAAAAGGAGCCTTGATTTTTTTTTTTTCTCAAGGGTATTTAAGAGTTGTTACTGAAGCAACATTAAATATTATACCAACAAGATGCTGAGGTTTTAGGTGGTATTTTCTCTACTGCTTTGAAGGAAAACATTTTGTAGCAACTGCAACATAACATAGAACACAGGGATCTTTTGAGGCAGACATTGCCTTCTCAAGTAAGCATGACACACGCTTAGGCCATGCTGATGTGTTGTTTTTTATCATCTGCAATGATTTTGGAGTGTATTACAAAATTATTTGTATGCTTGAGGGAGTAATCCAGACAACAGAAAAGGACTTAAGTAGGTGATCTAAGTATTTATTTGCTATATATGTTTTTAGTTGCTGATTGATAAGCTTATATTGCTACTTCTGCATTTGCAATTGAGAAGGGATGTTGGTTGTCGAACTAATCATGAGTTTAAGATCTTAAAAGGCAAAGAGCATTCTCTGGTTATTACAAAGGTGTTTATTATATAAATGCATCAGTCTCGAAGGCTAGAGTTCTAATACGGGGTCTTACTAAGAGTTACAATATCCAAAGTCCCAGTAGGCATGGAAACAACAGAGAGTTCCAACCACGGGGGAAAACAGAGTGACAGTGAAAACCGGGCCCAGGAGAGAAGGCTGATTGACAAGCAGTTCTGATCCCAGGGGAAGGCAGGCTGGATGGGGGTCCTGGCTGCAGGGAAAGGCAGATTGGCAAAAGCCCCAGCTGCAAGGAGAGACAGGTTCCCCGTCCTGAGCAGCATTCCCTGCAGCAGTGGTCGAAGCAGCAGGAGCTACAGCCACAGGAGCTACAGCCACAGCAGCAGCCCCCACACAGCGACAGTAGCAGAGACAGCAGAAGCACCCCCCAAGCGATACAATACCTGACAGAGTCCTGGCCACGGCTCCCTGGCAGAGCTCCGTTCTCTCTTGTGGGAGGTAGCATAAGGGTGGATCCGATCACTAAAGAATTGATGAAGCGTTACCATTGCCCCAAAACCAGGGAATTTTTATCCATAAACTCTAAATGCATATCCATCTCTTTAGCTATAGGTTGTCCAATTGACTGAGAATACACTTCTAAAACAATCTCTCTACACCAATCTAAACCTAACTTTGAAAGTGTGTAAACTACAAAAGTTAGCATCAGTCTTTACACAAAAACCTACACATGTAGCATATCTAATAACATAAAAGCTTCTATCTTATTCATGTAAAAATTGTACCTACTCTATGTAATACTGTATGTGATGTTCTACTTTGTTTTTGTTATGGCTAAAGCTGAGTTACCTGGCCTAAGGGCTCTCGGCTCTTGTGCTAGCTGACTGATTCCTAAGGCACTTAGAGTCTACTTGCTTAAAACTAAGTTCTAAGCTTCTATTTCATATTTATGTGGCTTAGTATATTTTAATTTCTCTAAAGGCTTCAATTCAACCCCTATATCCTTCTCTCCCTCTGGGGAACCCAGGGGGCTTGTACTCCAACAGTTGGTAAGCAAATGGTTTGTCTCATTTGCCTTTGCTAAAAATTAGTAATTCCTTTTGGAAAGAGACCAATACTTTTAAGGTACAAATCTGAGAAACAGACAAATAGAAATGTATACAGAGCCTACTTTTTTGGTATCAGACTGAATTAAAAGCAGAAAAATTCTGTTTAATGTATTACTTAATGTATTGTGAAACAAGATATCCTATCTTGCATGTTATATATTTTGAGACAGCATAGTTAAAAAATCAAGGTATTATTGTATAAGTTGGGAAAACTTTTCCTACTCTGTCACAAACCTTTTTGATGACTGCCACAAAATTTCTAGCATATAATTGAAATATAGTTGTCTGACCTCTACTGATTAGGAGTTGAGATTTGGTTTCTTGGGCTTGAATATGTCATTTCAGAGCCTGAGAGGCTGAAGAACTAGCTTATTGTTTCTGTGTGTTTTTCTGTGGGTTTCTACTGTTTCAAAGTAACTGTCATCATTGCTGTCATACCTCCCAATACTTTTGAAAAACCAAAGCCTTAAAAAGCCGTGACTCTGTCTTCTGCCTGGGATCACCCATATTGAAATGTGCAGTTTGTGTTGCACAGCCCCTCTGTGTATGTATGGTTTGACTCTACAAAGTCTCACCAGCAATCCCTGCTTGTCTACAGTGAAATGCAGTGGCAGCTTGTTTCAGATTTCTGGTTGTTAATCAATCTGTTCACACTTGAATGTGTTGCAGCCCGGTGAAAGCAGGGAGTATCCTGGATGAATGATATGAAAGAAGTGGATGTACGTAAGTGTAATCTGCCCCCAGAGTGGCAGATTGCTTTTGCAATGACCTTTATCAGTGAGAATAAACTAAAGTTGTATCATTTCTGAGAACCGGAGTGCTACTTCCACTTAAGCTGTTGCTGGGTGCGATGTTTTGCCATCACTTTTTGAAGACACTGTTAGGTTGAGTTTAATACTTTTCTTAAAAATTCCAGGTTTTCAGCATAAAGGCCTAAGGAAATTATGTCTCCAAGATGGTATTTGTGCATCTGCTGTCAGCCCTCTTTTTTCCACTTCAGTTAAATTTCATGCAGAATCTCTGGGTCACCAGAGACATCAAGTACAGAGGTGGTGTGTGAGAATAAAGGGCTTAATGAAGGAGATAAACCCTATAAACTCTGCAGCCAAAGCAGAGGTAGCAGGATGAATTTGTCCCTTACCACTGAATCTGCAAACTAACTTTCCCTCCAAACACAGAGGAAATAAACTTTTGCTGGTTCTGCTGCTTGCAAAACAAAGTTTACTGTAAACCTGAGAATGAATTATGTTCTGTTGGCTGACACATCTTATAGAAGAAGGAAATGGAATAGTGCTGTCTGAAATACTTTAAAAGAACTGAGAATGGATGCTTTATGAGAAACATTACATATGTTGTCTTTTAGACTTTTAGAAGAATAGTGTGTCTACAGGAGAGAGCTTGAGACAAATTATACTGTTTTTCACAGTCTCTGAGATGATTAGCAAATATTGGAACATAATACATGTTGTAATCAACTGTAAATGTAATCTGTTAGATTGCTGCAGAGGGAGGAGGCTGCTTAGACAATAAACCTTACAGTAACACATCTACTTCTTTAAAGCTGTCAGCTTGTTGCCATCATCTGGAAAAGTATATACAATAGCTTGTCATAAACCTATCAACTTTTCTACATTAATTAACATCTCCATTTGTGATATGACATCCGAAATGAATTATTTTAAAATGAGAAATCTCCTGATTTTGTGGTATAACACCCTCCTTTCCACAACTAAATTCTGAGTTACAAATATTCTAGATATTTGGAATGTAAATCCATAACTGTGAAAAATAATTTTAAAAAGAGTTCAAGAAATCAGAAGTTAGTATTTAACTTTTGTAGTGTTGGTAGCCAGATGCGAAAAGGAAAGGTAGGATATTTACAGTACATCATGTACTACAGGTCAGGCATAGACAAAGTAGATAGAAGTAAATACTAACTACATTTTCTAAGACTTGAGAAGTGGATGTATAAGTGTGAGATTTCTTTTTGTGTGACTTGTGAACCTTTAATCTTTCCCAAGTTTTGCACACGTAGTAGCTGCCCATTTTCCCTTTTTGAAAATGTCGTTTAGGCCAACTCTAGGTTTGCTTTTGCCTATTAGCAAGCAGTTGTTTTGTGTGCATCTCTCTGTATGAAGAACTCATGGTGGGGAGACCACTAAATCCAAATAAGCCATAACTAGGTTGCCCAGAGAAGTTATGGAAACTCTTTTGCTGGAGACTTTCAAACCCAACTAGGGAAGTCCCCAAGTGACCCACTTTAGATAGGGTTTTGAACGAGGCCATCTCCAGTGGTCTCTTTCAACCAAAATTATTCTATGATCCTGTAGTTCTGTGAAATACAGAAGTAAAGCTTGTATTCATTTCTAAAGGAGATTGGTCTGAGGTTTGTCTTCAAAAGTCCATCCCTAAGCTTAGTTCTGGGACCATCCATCTTTTTACTGTCATTAGACTTTGCTTTGCTTGTGAGCAGTTTTGCTTCTTAGTACACTGTATTTGCCATGAGAAGTTAGAGAATGGAAGATAGACCTTCACCATAACTGATGCGTTAATTCTCTGCAGGACTTGTAACTGAGATTTTAGGCAAGGTTGTGCTTGTTGTGAGTGTCTTTGATGGGGAAGAGAGTTCTAGTTGCTAAGCCATTGACTTCTTTGTATCAGGATCATAGTATTCTGGAGCTCATAATTCTTTCTGAGATGACTAAGTTGGAATTTCTGAATGAAAAGAGAAGGCTTATGCATCCTGAAAGCAAGGTTCAGCACAAACTCTTTTCCTTGTACTGTTCATTTGTTCAGTTGTGCAATTTTGCAAGGGTGTTTAAAATTTCATTTCTCTAATCTTCCATTAGTACTGATAAAGCTGCTCCTTTGTGGTAACCAGTGAGAGGTAAGCAGTAATTAATGATCCAGTTTGAGAATTGAGGTATCTGCTTTTCCCGTTCCAGGGGAAATTACTGCAATTCCAAAATATGGTGGAGAAATGCAGCTCTTACTATACTTTCTGTATCTGGCAAAGTTTTTTTGAGCTGTGGAAATATTCCAATCTATACTTCAACAATTAGTAGAGTGGGCCATCTGATGCAAATTCGATTGCTTGAGCATTATAGTACATGGAAAAATGCTCCATGCAACTTGAAGTGGTTTGACAGAGTAGGATTTATTTTTGCAGTCGCATTGGCTATGTGCACACCTGCAGAAAACACACAAACACATGGCCTCTGCACCCCACCACTGTGGCCAAACCATCTGCATTTTGGAGTTCCTGCCTCAGGTGTGCATGGTCAAGCCAGAATCTGCACTTAGGTGACCTTATTCTGTTCCTGAAAGTATTCAAAGTGCTTTGATTTTAAAAAGAATGCTCGTGATTTCATATTGAATTGTTTTCTATTCCTTGAAATATGAGATGCTGTATAAAAAATAAAGAGCAAGTAGAATTTTTGAGGCAAAGCATATATAGGTAATATATTTACATTGTGAAATTCTTACTATACATCACTCTTAAAATATAGTATCACTAGAACCAAAGATATGCACCCGTCAAACTGTGCTCATTCAGAGCATCACCAATGTTACTATATAAAAATGTCATCATCAGATGTGAATACCAAATTTTTAGCAAACTGTGGTTATACTTCTTACTGATGGTTGCTATTAGAGGTTCCCTTCTGATGACACATCTAGCACCTTCTGATATTTACAGTCTGTAATTTGCATTTGGAACTAAGCTTTTATCCTCATAGCAAGACAGCATAAACAGAGTGAGATGTGAAGCAGCATTTCTGCAGAAAGTTTTTAGTGGTAATTCTTGAGAGTTCTCTGGTGATCCCAAAATAAATTCCTAGATACAAATATACCACAGCCTGGGGGATGAATGTGCACCAGGCACTAATGACTGCTGTGCAATGCAACTAGCCTAGTGTCTTACAGTCATCCTAATCCCTTCTTATGTAAGGTAATAAATAAACAAAAGTACTTTTAAAAGGTGATTCTTGAATATTCAGGGCTAAAAGGTCTTGGCTGACCAAGGGTCTGCTGCTTCTTGCAACAAGAGAGCTCTGCCATTGCTTAGTAATAACAGAATATCTTAAAAGTGGCATGAAAAAACTGAAAACCTCCTTTTATTGCCTTCCCTAGGTACTACAGAAAAATATGTTGTTGGGTTCTCCTTATGCCTTCACTTTCTTTTTACTAGTTGCAAGAAAAAAATGCTCTATTTATTTTGTCAATGAAATGCCAAGTGCTCCAAGATGAGATGACCTCAACAGAGGAATGCACAACCTTTACTACAACAAACAGCTTTACCCTGATGACTTACCTGCTGAAAATAATTAAGGATGTCTAGGTAGCTGTAAACTCATCTACAGTGCACCAAGAGCATCTGGTTTGTTTTGTGCATTTGTTTGCTTTGCTCACAGACATTTCTTAATTTTCCAAGCCACCCAGGAAAACCAGCAGAATTATTTAAGCAAAACTCCCCCTACCATACTACAATAAGGCCAAATAATTAGGTTCACACCCTTAGAGTAGACACACAGCTTAAAAACAAAACCAAACCCCCTTGATTCAGTTGATGCAAGTTGATTTCTGGTATAATATGACAAAGAACAGTCTGTTTCACCTGTCTGACAGCAGGCTGGTTGGATTTTGCCAGCATTAGGACTGTTGTCATAGAAAAACTCTGATGTTCCTGACCTAGAGTGGGTGCTGAAGTAACCTGGGATTTCATGCATTTAATTTGTTCTTCCAGTGTGGCTATAATAATTCCACTTCATAGGTCCACTTCCTTAGGAAGGAATCTTTTAAAGCAGGTAGATATCATACTTTTAAAGCCATTTTTTTTCCCCAAATACCTGTATTTGTCAGTAGAGAGAAGCAGAGATAAGTTTATTAAAAAGACTCAGTGGTACATGACAAAACTGAGATTTTTATACTTATTGTATTGTTGATTACCTATTGCTTGCTCTGTTTATATGAAATTAAGACCATTTTCTGACTACTGGCCCTTCGGGCTCTGATTCAGATATTTAAATTTGAATGGATCCATCTACTGCTTGTACATCTATAAATTGCAGTTTCCAGAAGCGTCATTTTTATGGGTGGGCAAATTTTCAGTGACCATTACTCAGACTGGTAACCTCGATGGGGAGGCAAGGGAAGAAAAACTCTGCTTTTTGCAATGTAATGAAAAGGTACCAAATAATTCTAGATGCGTTTGAGGAAAAAGATCAGTTAAACAAAGCTGGAACAGTTTATGATCCCATGTGTGATAAAATTTCAGGTTGAAGAGGAATCATAAAAGATCAAAAGCTGAACCTGCTTCCACTGAGACAAATAGAAATGTTTGTTCCTGGGGAGATTTTTGAGCCTAAATTCTACAATCCTGAAATATTTTCAAGTCTGGGTAGAGTAACCCTTACTAACTAGCTGATTTTAAAAGAAAATTATTGAACTTTGTGGAGTTTTGGTTTTGCTGGGTTTTTTTTGTTTGTTTGTTTTAATGCAGGCCTTTAGCAAAGTGAAAGATGTGTCTGGTTAGGTGATTACAATTTCTTTTAAAATATATTTCAGTGTTGTTTATGCTAGAGGCAGGATGCCCTCCTCTGGGAGGTGTGCATAAGACCATTATAAAAAGCATACGGAATGGTGTCAGTGGAGTGATACCACTTTTTTCTTATCACAATGAGAGAACAGTTTAATGCTTGATAAAATGAGAATATATGTTGTATCTTTAAAGAATTTTTTTATGCCATTCTCAGGTGTCAGGAGAAGGCTCTGGCACCAGCTGCCTCTGTTCTTTCCTGTAGCGTGGGCAAAATCTGTCTGCCATGGCGATGGACTTTACTCATACTGAACACAGGTGTTTTAAATATAAGATGCAGTCAACAGAAGGAGGGAATAGAAGGAACATTTTGCTACTAACAATTAAGTGATTAACATTATAAAAGCTTTAAATTTTATCCAGGCTCATTTTTATAACAGAAATTAAAACTTAGGGATGTTCATTTCACATTCAGATTTTCAGTGATTCAGGCTTCGCTGCATTTCATAAAAGTACTTATTTAAAAAACCCAAACCAGCTGTTTTAGTTGGACTGGAAAGGGAACGTCATGTGGAAAATGCTACAGATAAAATCCTGTAACTTGACCTTGAAAGTTGTTTTCTTTGGTGGAAGGCTTTGTTTATTTGGATTTAAACTGAGCCTTCTCTTTGGTTTTGTATCAGAGAATTCTTGATCTTATTTCAAAAAGCGTGGGCCAGTTCACAGGTGAACAAAATCGTGTTGGTGGGTTTTTATTACTTAACTATGTGTTCATGCTAAGGCAGGGAGTACAAAGCAGCAGAAATAACATGCATGGTTATACTGTAATGTTGTCTTTTGTGGTTCAGCTGGAAGAACCAGCTGGTGCTTGGTAAAGGTGTTTGAGTCTATAGGAACCAGTGCAGTACCTGCTGGCTTTGTTTTGGTGAAGTGCTGTTTGGGAGTTTTTAAAAATCTGTGGCCGGAACTATGAAGGAACTCTGACCCCACGCATACAGACATTTATAGAACCCTGGCCTGTGTGGATACATGTTTGCTCACATTTTGTGATTTCTGTCTCCTCAGAAGTGCTTTCTGTCGTGTTCTTCTTTCTCTTCATACACTTTTGTATATGCATATTTTAAGTTTAATTCTGTGATATTTTTGCTATATGAAAGCTAAAATTTAATGCAAAAACATTTATGCGAAACATTTGCAAAGATGGTAGTAGCTGTATACAGGCTGTGTACAGTGGCCTGTCCTGTTTCAGATAATTTTGTGTGAATCCAGACTTGTATTGCTTGTATGGAGGTGGTAGAATTGAAGATATTAAACAGACCAGGGTATTTTCCAGCTGTGTATGTCGTTTATGAAAAGTAAATACACCACTGAATCAGAAGTCCAGCTTGGAAGCATCTCAGTTTTAGGAAGTTCAAATTTCTGTTCCATACTCCTACGCCTTCATTACATAAGCAGTGGTTGGAGTTGATAAAGGTTAATGCTTAAGAAAGCGGCATGTTGCTTTCATACTCATGAAGGCAGACCCATCTGCCTGCTTTAGTCTTCTTTTCCATACCATTTCATTTCATTTTCTCCTGACAGTATGTCAAGAGACCTGAGCATTTTTCATTTTACCTCCAGCCATGTCTGACCTCTTTTCCCAATCCATACTTAAGAATCAGCAGAATGGTTACTCTTTGCCGTTTGGGACGGACAGTGGAAAAGGTAATCTGATCTTGTACCGTGGTTCTTGAAGTTCTTTTTGAATGGAGATACTTTCTGCTGCTGTTAACTCCAGAGGATACTAACTTTCCAGATTTTGAAGTGCCTCTTATTCAGGGTTTTGGTGTCAGTCCATTCAGTTGGTCAGAAATATCTTTCTAAAGATATTTTGAAAGCAGTGGTAATTGCAGAGCTTTTGCTTGTTAAAAATGAAGTTATTGGAGCTTTCTGTTTTCATGAATTCTTATAGCTACTGACTTGCTCCATAATTCCAAGGGTCATCTTAAAGCAATATTGTGTTCTCAGCAAATAGTTGTTAAGCTGCGTAAGACCCAAATAAATATTTTAAACAAACAAGTCTGCTGAAAACATGAGTACTGCCGAGGGAATTATATTCTTTTGTATTTTTTCTAGTAAGGCTTATTTATTAGGGTGAGCAGATGGGTACTATTCATTTTTGGCATTCATTGATAAGCCTGCTACCTCTCCAGGTGGCTCTACAAAAATGATAACACTGTGGCACTGCTCCCATTTTATTTTTATTTGTCTCAGGCTAGTTAGTCACCTGTCTCTGTTCTCCTCATTTAGAGCCATCTGCTGGATTTTTTTGTTTGGTTTTTTTTTTGATTGTTCTGTATTCTAAAGTCACCAAGGGACCTCCAATAGGGGCTGATGCAAAGTCTTTGCTTGCTGAGTACTGGACTCATGGATATCTTCTTTGTCATCTTCTCTGTAGGCAGCTTGCAAGTTTTATCTTCCCCAGCCTGTCCTGATGAAGTAATCCATACAACACTGAGTTATTAGTGGACTCTTTCACCACTTTGATGATTAATATAGGGGTTCTCTTACTTTCTTCTGTTGAAATATTAAAAGAATGAAGAACTATTGAGACTCTGTCCTCTGTTGCATTTGTTATCATGAGAGAGCACAGGAACATAAATCTGGCACATGGGAGTTGGACTCAATGGTCCTGATGGGTCCTTTCCAACTCAGCAGACTATATGATTTGAAGTTATTAAAATAAAAACTTTATCTACATAAAACTACATTTAAAAAAGTTTAGTCAAGAATTTATTTCCTTTTTGAAGAGGCAAGATGGGCAACATGCTTCTAAAATAGAAAACCTTTTATTGTGAGTATGGGAGGTTGTCGAGACTGTGTTTGGATCTAACTGTGTGGGACTAACCCACACCTATGGTCAGCATGCATTTAAAATTTATCACCTGGCTGGATTTGAGAATGGATGAACAAAAGCCTGTACTTGTTACCACATGAAACAGCTGTGGCTGAAGGGCCAGGTCACAGTTTCATTGCTCTGCTTCCCTGTGCTTTTCTATTCTTCTTCCTTGCAACTTTATCCTTGCTTCCAAGAGAGCTCAGCTTTCCCATCCCTTTGGAGAGCCAGTACTGTGCTATTGGACTGTGTTACCAGGTTTCTAGTTGTGGTCACAAATTTTATTGTCTAATATGATATTAAAACTGATCCAGGCAATACTGGAAGAAAAGTGAATAAAGATGAACATACACCTAAACATTGAATGTTTAAGCACATATTGTGTGTGGCCACAGATACAGGAAAAGCTGACAAATCTGATCATTTTGAACTCAGAATTACTGGTTTATTACTTACTAGTTACTAAGATTATTGTATTATGTTGCTCTTAAAGTTAAATTGCACTGAGATAGTAGTATATGTACTATATGTTATATAGTACATAGATTTGAGTTTGAATTCCTATTCTGCTTTCTTGTATATATTACTACAAAACAATAGAAATGTTTTTCCTTGCAGATGTCTGGGATGCCCTTCTCTTTTCCCCTTCAGGCATTCTACTGCAAGCACATCCTTCTGCAGCTCTTGCTCTCAGCTGAATTTTGTATTGAATACTGAATTTTATACTGAATACTACCAGATCTTTCTCTTGACTTGCCCCTACTCTTTCTTTTCCTGCTCCTATTAGTTGTAATGTAGTTTGTTCTATGTAGCTGTTGAAGGAGTTCTCTTGCCACCAGCCATCTAATTAAGGAAATGCTTGAACACCCCATTATCCTCATTATGGTTACTGCATTATTTTTTCATTGCCTATCCTTATATCCATTCATGCTCTCCTGTTTTAAAAAGAACACATATAAAAAGAACAGAGATGAATGACAAATGATAGATTTGAGGAGCTGAAGAGCTAAGTTCTACGTATTAGGTTCTGTGGTTGTGTGAAGTTTTATGGTTTATGGTTTATTTTTTCTGAGTGGTAGGGAAATATCTATTCTGGGATTTATTCTAGTAATAGATTATAGTAATCTATTCAATCAGCAGTGATTTGAGGTCCCTGAGAACAGATGTAATCCACAGGGATAAAGCTACTGGGTAATCAAGAGTGAAGTATATAATATTTACATAATATTACATTTTTACAGAGTATTACTGGGTACTTGCAACTTTTCTGGATCCCAGTTTGCCTCTGGGGAATTGCATATTTTATCCATGGCTTTGAACTGTTGGTAACTGTCCTTTTTCTCTGCATGATTATTCTGGTTGATTACTTTGCATTTCTGTAATATTGTGCTTTAAACTACAATAAACAGACTGAAGTGATGATAGCAGTAGTTTGTCATTTGGGATGGAGGACCTTATCAACGTAGTTGAATTTAGCTTGACCTCAGTGATTCCCCTCCCCACTTTAAATGTCAGTCAAAAAATTATTTATATTTATGTTTTCAGGAAGAATTTCTATACACAAGGGAATCATCCCAGGTATGTGGATTTTAACACTGATCTGGACCAGTGAACAAAGACAGGTATTCCACTTGTGTCAACCGGAACTGCTTGAGGGGGAACTAGCATATATTTTCATCACTGGAGTCTGTATTGTTTTTATTTTGGTGTAAGTCCCCCATCACAACTTTGAAGTATGATATGGAAAGTTTTGGAGCCACTTTCTGTGGCTCTCCACTAATCTCTGAGTCCTGTAATGAACGATCTGGTTTTAATGCAAAACACCTCTAAATGAATGTGACAACTGAGGACCTCGTTACTTTCTTCCCTCTTTATTTCTCACAATTCATTCTCTACTCCAGTTTTAGAGAAACCTACCTAGTGGGTATAAAAAGGCATCTTTTGGAAGAAGATCAAAAATGTAAACTCCAAAGTAATCATTGGTAACAAGCATATCCCTTTGACTTTAAATCACAGTACAATGGGGCATTATCTAAAGCAAGGTGTATGTAATGAATTATTTCCCTGAATCAAGCTGGCAAACGTAGCTAATTACACTGAGGCATTCCTACTTTCATTTATTTAATAATGTAGAAATAAAATCTTTTAAGAGAGTAATAAAACAATAAAGTCAAAGTGGAGATATTGACCCAAATGCTTTGTGATTGCACATTTTTAATAAGTTTTGTGATGAAACTTGCTCCTGTGCCTTGTTTGAGGCAAAGGAGCCCATCAAATTGAGGAAAATTTGAAAGAGATTGTCAGTTGCAGATTTCCCCAACTGATGTTGCATATCTTTATTTATGTATAAAGTGTTCTCCTTTACTGCAGATCTTCTGCTTTGCGATTTTTTAAGCATCCTACTGTCAGTTAGACCAGTACAGCTACATGAAGCTTCTGACCCGTAGGTCAGTGCTGTGTCTCCCGAAGAACTTCAGCGTGGTGAAGCGGGGGGATGGCATGCTAGCATGGGAAATCTTTGCATCAGTCACGTCTTTTTGAAAAGGAGGGACGAAAACATTAAATAAATAAAAAATAAATAAATAAACAGCTACTAAATATTTTAGAATTTCACTCTACTTGGGAATTCAACTTAAAGAAGGTCATTTAGAGATGAGGTAAGTAGAGGGAAAAATGCATGTAAACCTTCAGTTCTACAGGTCCTTAAAATACATGTTTTTCACCTCCTTGTTTTTAATATGAAATAACAAAGTTCAACTGTTACTGATGTGAAAGTAGGAGGGAGCTTTATATTGTCTAGACTGACAGAATGAGTGGGATGATCAGAGGGATTTCATCTATTCTTTCCAGTAACTTCTGTCTAGGGCAGGGCATAACTTGCAGAGATGTGTTCAGTCTGTGTGTAAATACTTCAGTTAGTGGGAATTGTGTCACATGTGCTTCCAGGTAATTTTACAGAAAAATAGAGATTGGGGAGTAGTGTTCCTCAGTTAGCTAGAGAAAAGCATAAATGAGCAACAGCTTGTAATCAAATACATATATATATGTGTATATTCGTGATAGTGTGTATGCACATGTATACACATATGATAAATATATGTAAATAATACAGACAAAAATGATTACGAGCTGCAGCAAATGTGTTACCGGCTTCTGGACAGTATCTATCTAAAATCAAGGCTTGTTGATTGACAGGGGAAAAATTCTATTTCAACCCAGTTTCCTACCCCAACTTAACCAAAATAAGTGATTTTCTTTTCCAGATGTGTTCCTTTCCACTGCAGGTGTGCTTTGGGTTTTTCTTGCCTTCTTTCCTCACTGATGTTGAAAGGGATCAGAGTGTTCTCATATATTTCAAACCAAGATTACAAACCATATATGCTTCATTTGCAAGAAACAAACAGAATTTAATTGTTTTTCCTATTGTCAGAGCTTGCTCTTTAATTCATGTGTGGCAAAGCCAATAAAATGATACACTAACAGTATCAAAACATGATTTTTTTTCTATGTGTTTATAAACAAAGTATTTTTGTTGGTGTCCCTATTTGCCAGACATAGTTGTTATTCTATGCTTGGAAAATTACAAATTTACATTTCTAAGCTTATTCCATAAAGAAACTATGTTTATAAAATGAAAGCTTGGTTTCTGCTCTCATCTCCCATTCCAGAAGTTGGAGGTGTTAAGTACAATGCCCAGTGAAATGAGATGCTCTGTAAAAATGTGATAATTAAAGGACAGGCATGGATGGAGAGCTCTGCTTTATCTTTTGACCTTGTTTTCAGAACTGGGAAGAGGGCCTTTAGAGCTGAGAGTTTTCCTATATGTGCTTCATTAAGATAAGCTCAAATAACAGGAAGAGACAAACTTAGTTTTACATGTGTTTTCTAACCATTTTTGGGTTTTTAGGGGTGACCAGAAAAAAATCTCTTGTGAAGAAAATGTGATTTTTTTTTCCTTCAAATATCCCAAACAAGTAACCTTCCTTTCCCAAGTGTGAAAAAACAAATAAAGAACAAAAATTCTGCTCAGTTTCTCTTTCTCCTGTCTTTTGTAGTCTCTACAATTATTCCAATTTATGATAGTGCGCTATCACTGTTTGTTCCTTGTAAAACTTTACAGGCTCTTTGAAGTAATCAGTATGAGTTTAGGGGTCACATGCAGAGCAACTTAAACCTGTGCATTATGATGGGAGAAATTTCTATTAAACTTTATGGTGGGTAGATGAAGGCTTATAAGATTTTCAATTAACCTGAAGTATTAAAGCATTACAGCTATTGTTCCTGCTTCGTGAGAGGTGAAAAAATGGTAACCTGTTCATTAGATATGGGTAGTATTTAAGCAGGAAAATAATTGTTTTCTCACTGCTTTGGGAATGAAATTACTAGTTACCTGTGAGGTTTTGATAGACTCCAAAATAAAGGAAAGAACAATACTTAGCCATGTCCTGCAAGAAGGATACTGGAATGAAAAAGTATCATGACACTGGAAAATAGATGTACCAAAATAATATTTATTCTGGTTGATTGTGCATGTGGTATGCATAACAGGTTAATCTGAGGCAAAAACCCAGAAGGATCAAAAATTTGGGTGCTTTGGGATGACAGGGCAAGAACAGCCCTGTGGTTTTGTTCTGGAAGTTTCTCCAGGAAGTGATTCAGAGGCGATGCCGCAAATTTAAAAAAAAAAAAATCATATCAGTTGACAGAAGGAAAACTTCAGTTCTCAGGTTCTCAGGACACTGAGTGTTTTGCTCCAATCTGCTGAAGCCATTAAGGAGACATTTAAAGTATTACAAAGATACTGAATAGTATAAATGCATTGCTGGGTTGGTGTCAGGTCATATGGCAGCTTAGGTGGAGGACTAGAGGAAAATTAGAGGATTGAAAGGTATTTATTTTAAATAAATGATGAAAGGCTGTGGCCAGAGATGGTAAGATGTTTGTAAACAGTAAAAGGATGTGGTTATGTAGGAGAGTGTGCTTGCTCATCCCTGTGCCTGTATATGAGTTTCTTGTACTGGGAGAGAAGAAAACAGAACATAAAGCATAACTCAATTGGATTAAAAAGTTGAAAAGAAATAATGACACATGAGAACGGTGTGTCATTAATGCTATTTTTTTCTTAATATTGGCAAAATGCTCTAGGGGAACAGAATATGAAAACCAAACAGAGTTAAATAGGGCATTGAAGATGTATAATAAATATATAAGGGTTAGAAAGAAGGCAAACCAGAAATTGTCTTATATTTTCCTATGAATTGTGAAAGGAGGAAGTGAAGACTTACTCTCATTTTCAAATGGTGTTGTCTCTGTCCCTTCCTATTTGCACCTTACTGTGCTATCTGATAACACCCTCTAGATGGTGATGGGGGATTCCAGCATGTTGAATTTCTCCTGACTCCATGGCTTAGAATAGGTACCTGGTGTGGGTTTGGGTTTGTTTTTTTTAAAAATATATATATAAAGTTATTTTTGACTATGTGTTGGCATAATTGTAGGTGGTGTTTGAGCCAGTGTAGATCTAAACACTTAGATGATAAAATCAAATACAGTCATGAAGAAAATGGCCTGATACCCTTTACTTAAAACACTGCATGGATACTGTAGCCTTTATTTTATAAGGAGTTATGAGCATACAGCAGAATATTTCTGGGGAACTCATTTCTGGTAGGGATTATGTAAGTTTTGACTTGGCTTTTCTTTGGGTTGCATGCCTGTGTTTCTCAACAGCAGGACACTGCTTCAGAGCTCTGCAGTTTCTTTTTGTTAGCACAGCTAAGAGCCACTACTTGACCTCTCTGGTAAAGTGAAAAAATTGCAGTCTTTACACCAGAGAGCATTAGAATTTCTTTGGTTTGCAAGTAGTTGCAGCTGCTCTGTTTGGAGAAAACTAAACAACCCATCACCCCCACATAACTAGCTAGAAAAAATAGATTGCCATTTTAAGAGTATTTTTGGCTTGTCATATGTAAGAATGGAAGTCAGCATGTTACTGTTTGTTTAGGTGGTTTTTTTGTTTGTGGGTTTTTTTTTTTATTTTTCCTTTTCTATTTGAAAACTGAAATCTTGGTTATTTTTAAAAATACTGAACGAAGTTGAGTAGTCATCCTTCATCTTGAAAATACCAAGGTATTTTAAAATATTCTGCTGGACACAAAGCATATGGCATTATCTCTTTAATCTTTTTTTGTGTGTGTGTGTTTGTTGTGGGGACGTGTTGCTTTGTTTTTTGCGGAGTATGTGAAAGATGTTGCTCAGGCTTAATGTTATCCATGCTTTAGAGGAAATAGTGGCCAACAAAGAGAGATGGAAACTTGATTATTGCATTATTATTCCAGTGTTTTTGTGATGCTATGATCCCTTTATCATCTCTGTGGCCCTTCCCTGGCCCTCATTGGGAAGCCCAAAGCTGGACACAGCAATCCAGGTGTGCCTTACTGGTACTCTGCTGGCAGTGGTCTTCCTAGTGCAGCTCAGGGTGCTCTGGGCCTTTCTTTGTGTGACTGCCTCACAGTCTGCTGGTTATCCATCTGGACTAACAGGTCTTTTACTGCAAAACTGCCGCCCTGCTGGCCAGACCTCAGCATATACCAGTGCTTGAGGTTAATCCTTCTCAGGAGCAGGATTTTGCTCTTCTCTTTGTTGAGCTTGGTGATGTTCCTGTTGGCCCATTTTTTCAGTCTGAAGTGGTCCCTCTGAATGGCACCATGTACATCTGGTTTATCAACAATGCTTCCCAGTTTTGTATCATCTGTAAATTTCTACTCAGTCATGGATGGAGATGTTAAAATAGTATTGGGCCCCATATGACCCCTGGGGCACCCTGCTGGTGACCAGCCTCCTGATGGACTGTTTGCAGCTGACAGTTGAGTTCATCTCACTGTCCACACTCACTGCCTCCTTACCTGGTCTGTACTTTGTCAGTTTCTTTATGAAAATATCTTGGGAGACACTGTCAAAAGCCTTACTGAAGTCAGGACCAACATGTCCTCTCATCTGCCAAGACAAAAATCTCTTTATGGAAGGCTAACAGGTGTATCAGGCATGATTTTTGCCTTCATAAATTCAGGCTGAAGGCTCTTATTCACCTTCACATGTTTTGGAAGTTATTTCCCAGATGAGTTGCTTGGACACTTTCTCAGGGATTGAGGTGAGCCTGACTGCCTTCTAGGCCCCTCTTGAAAACAGGACTGACATGTTTTCTCCCATTTCTGTTTTCAGCTAAACTTACTTAGGGAAGACCTTTG
Source organism: Acrocephalus scirpaceus scirpaceus (assembly GCA_910950805.1). Classification (NCBI taxonomy): domain Eukaryota; kingdom Metazoa; phylum Chordata; class Aves; order Passeriformes; family Sylviidae; genus Acrocephalus; species Acrocephalus scirpaceus. The sequence goes on along the minus strand of OU383773.1, from coordinate 40,571,018 downwards.
GAGTGCAATTTCCTTTTTATGATGTGTCTTGCTTGTTATTTTTGTAAAGACACTTAATTTAGTCACTGCAAATAAAATAATATTTTTTGCTGACTTTACTATATGTTGATCAAATAGTCATTTTAGAGCTTGAAGCAGCTCTAAATATAAATAAGGCCATATGCTAAAAGTAGTGTACTATATCTTGTTAATTTTTTTCCTCACTTCCAGTTCATTAGCCGAAACCAGCCCAGGTTAATTGAGACTGGGAACTCTATTCCAGACTACCATCTTTAGAAAGTAATCAGTTTTCCTGAGAGAATCACTTGAAGATTGTCAAGGAGGACTCTTGCAAAGGCCTTCCTTTGATGTACACCAGAAATCATTTATGTGAGCTAGCAGCTGCCTACTACCCATCAGTATGAAACTTAGCAACCTTCATTCTGGTCATGGGAGGGGGAGCTTGCAGATTGCTGTGAGCAAACCAGGACATCCGTCAAGCTGGATTGATTTAAATCATAATTTAAAATTAATTCTTTAAAGGAATAGAGAAGCTTTTGTGCACAATATGTTGTTTTCCTTGAAAATGCTTGGTTTTCACCTGCTGGAAAAAAGTGAAATCAGTTGCTTGGTAAGTAATGTTAGAGCTTTATGCTAAAGTAAGAATTTTTTTTTCACTTTTAAGCAATTATACAGTCTAACACAAATCTAGCTGGTTTCTTAATATTTACACATTCTAATTTTATAACATAATGATTGATGCATTTCCTGCTTACCAGCTAATAATTAATTTTAATTTGGGACATTTTGATGGAAATTTGATTTCAATTAAAAATACAGAAACCAAACAGTATACACTTTCCCCAAAACCATAATTCACTTGGAAAACTAGTGCATAGGCTAAACAAAGGTCGTATCTTTATTGAATGAAGCAGAATGTTTCTGGATATTGTGTTTTTCTAGTTTTTATAATTAATGGATATCATCTTAAGCAGGAAAGTTACAGGTGGTTTCAGTCTTACAAGACAACTATCATTTTTCTTCTGGAAAAGTTAGGCATAAAATATGAAGTGGCAAAAAGGTATTTATATTCCATGTTTTTTAGAGTAATTTTGATCTATGGTTTACTGCAATAATCACGTATTTCCAGATGTAAGCAGGTGCTTATTTTACTGTGTGGAAAATTGGTGTCTCCCAGCTTTGTACTTTATACAACTTTGTTTTGTTGATGAATTTAAGTATTGAGTATATAATTTTTTTTTTAATATTTTACTTATTTTGACAAAGGAAAAAATATGAAGAAACCTTATGAAGACTATATTGGTGTTTCTCCTTTTTTGTGGCTTCTGTGAGATAAGGACTGTGTATGTATGTGCAGAGCTTAGAGTATAGTTCAGGTTTCAGCACTGAGTTTGATTTGGGTTTCCTCCATTCCAACAATGATAATAATTTGCTCTAAGTGAAGGAACAAACAGATTCTTAGCCTGCCTTGGGCAAATTCAGACAATTTTTTATTGAAGTTCCACCTTGTCTGCTGTTTGCAAGTAAGGAGACACCTTTCCACTGTTTGGGTCTCTGACGCCTGGGCCAGCAGGTCTCTCCTTTCACATCTGAGGTGCTCATCCACCAAAGTACCTGGGCAGATGGCAGGAAAGAAGCTGCAGGATCATCTCTTCTAATTGCATTAGGAGAAATCAGAGGCTACTTCAGATTTCATGCCATCTGAAATTCAGACCAGTGCAGTAGATCTGTTTCCTGGGACATGCTGTGTGCTGTTGAACCTCAAGATGATCCAGCTGTCAGGAGGAATCAATAATGACTGAAGCCATTGGTTGCTATGACTGTTGCAACATGATTGCTTTCAGTGCTGTTTTACTGCCTTATTCTGATGATGAATTAGACCTAAGATGCTTTGGGGTAAATAAAGAATAGTGGAGTAAAGTGTAAATGCATGGCTCTGTAGATCTACCTCAGAATGTGCAGTGTCTGAAAGGTTAATATAATATGTAATAGTTGATGAAAGTACTGACAGCTCACATAGTAAAATAGCATGTAAGAGCTATCTGCCAACTTACTTGTCTTGCTAACCAAAAAATCTGATTTATTTCCATGAATATAATGTGCAATTAAAATTAAGTTATTTGAATTTAATTTTGAAGAGGTAAAATCTGTGATACTTAGAGTTTGTTATGGAAGCCCTGTGACCTTTTTTGCTTAAGCGACCGATATTGTTTGCTTAAGCAGGTATATTTCATATTTGTGTTTAGGGAGTTACATTCATGAGGGATTCCTTAGATCACAGGATTTCCCTTTTTTTTTTTTCTTTTGCAGTGGTGGTAGTACCTGCAGCATCTTCCAGCTATGGGCAAAACTGTTACACATGACCACATGGAATGTTTTTGTTACCTTGGCAGTATTTCTTGTCTGCTTTGAAGTAGCTTGCTGTGGTTTGAAAATACATTAATGTGTACTCTGAACATTTAAACTTCATTGTTAAAAGAAGAAAAAATGTTTTGCACCTTTGATATTTAATACTTTTATTCACAATGAAATTAAACAGCCAGTGCAGGATTAGTTGCTAGAGAAGGCAAGATAATTTTGCAGTTACAAAGTTTTCCACTTTGGTCTGAAGGCACATCCTTTACCCACACCTGTGAAGTCTTTTTTTTTTTTTAATTGTCTTTTTTGTTAAAGCTCTTTTTTGACAGAACAAATGTAAATTGTTACTCTGCAAACTGGTAGCATGCTTATCTTTTTGAGATGACTTCTGAATGACTCTGCCAACTGTGTGTTCCTATACACATTCAAATGCATGTTCATGCCTTCATGCATTTGAATGATGGATATCCTGAAGGGAATGAGGACTTAATTTGGGAAGTGATTCTTAGAAATTTCTGAACATGTGGCTTACAACTTTATGTAGGACCTGATTGTTCAGGTTCCTCTAACAACAGAAGGCCTTTGGCTTTGCTGACTACTTTTATTAAGCCCTTAACTGATATGCTTTTAAACAGATAAATTTTCTACAGACGTGTTCAATACTGATGGTACTGGTGCAGCCAATCTGACACGCAGGAAGAACTGAGCTGATTAAATGAACAGATGCTATTCAGGTGGTAAAAAACTGTTCTAAGCTCTGTTCTGGCACTTTTCAACAAGTGCATGAAGAAGGAAATGAACACTTATTGAACAAGTAGTTCCTCAGCTTTTATGAAAATTGTTATTATTCTGCAATGCTAATGCTGCTTGATCATCTGTGAGTACATCTTTTGGGGGCTAGACCTCTTCAGTAGCAGTTGTGCTTCTAAAATCAGTGTGGCTGCTCTGTGCACTTCATTCAGACAAATAAATGAGAAGATGCAAGAGGGGGAGAGGGTGTCTATGACAGTTCTGTCAAATGCAGGCAGATCCCATTCCTTTCTTTCCCTCCAGATTCTTGTCCTTATTGTACTAAAATTTACTTAAGGAATTGGCAAAAGAAGGTTTTGCATAAAACCTTGAACTGTTGAATTGTTATGTAATTTTTTCATGAATTCATCAGGCAGAGACCAAAAACCTAAAAGAATCTGTACATCACTTAAGGCAAAAAATTGTGGGAAGATGATTTTTTTTTTCTTGCAAAAGAGAAGATCTCTGTGCAATAGTAGAATAATTCCATAAAGTGGCGAGTTTCATCTGGGAGTATCCATTGTTCCATGGAGTCCACCATTGAAAGGTGAAATGCAGTAGGAGATCTGTTAAAAGTCTTTTTCAGTTTATATTGCTGTAGTCATGGACTGGTATTCACAGGTGAAAGAACGTTTTCCCATTTTCTGCAAACTACTGTAGGTTCTTCAAGCAGGGACAATTATTTTGCAAGTTGGTGTCATCTTAATGTGCTGAGAAAATGGTTTCAGTTATATTTAAAACAGTAAGGAAAACATCTATTTTAGGTTACAATCTGTGGATTGTTCCTCCCCCCTCACCTTTTGCTATTGACATGAAACTCTGCAGACAAATCATGTGGTTTGTTATACACCAAGGAATATAAGGATATGAGTTCTCATTAACTTTTTCCTCGGTTATGCACATGCCTACAGCTCCAGAAAAGGGCATGATGAAGTGTGGTGGATCAGACAGCACTTGGCCAGCTTCAGGTTTGTCCTTGAGCTTGTATTCCAGTAAAATAAAGCATGAGTCTAATTGAAACTCTAGTAATTAAAATGCAGTCAAAAGATTGATACAACCAGACTTTAGGGTGAGTCTTAAGTTCTTTGGGGTTTCAGAAGGTTTACAAATTGTATTGCTCAGAGCTTCATTTTTCTTGAGTTTAAAATTAGCTTCATTTTCATCCTGTGTTGGTAGCCCCTGGAAGTCTTGTGCATTGACATGCTGAGCAGAGCTGAGAGAGTTGATGATTTTAATGGAAAGAATGAAAAACAAGCAGAGTCTAAACTTATGCCAAGGCAAACTTGGCAGGGGAAGAAAGGAATGGTTGATTATCAAATGGACATTCAGGGAGATTTGAGACCCTGTGTGACCTGTGAACAAGGGCCCCCAGCAGTACATATGTAATTAAGATTTTAGTCAGCAGAATGGTGATGGCTTATGTCATAAAGTCTGAAAGTTTTACTATCACTTCTATACACTTCTAGTGTATGGCACTATCACTTCTAGTTTGTATGGCAACTGTTGTTGCATGTGAGTCATAAGTAGTAATCTTAAAATCATATCACTAAAATTTTATGCTATCACTCACTGTTGAGTTTGATATACAGTACACCAAAAATGTTCTACAGAAAAGTTTATTTACTAACAGTTCAGAGGGTTTTACATTTTTATTGTAGGTAGTTTTCATTTTCTGCATCTGTAAATCTACTCTTTAGTTATTTCATTGCTGTATATAGTCAAGAAAGGAAGACACTTTAATACACATATAAAAAGCCTGTAAGAATTACTTGTAGTAAAATTCTGTAACTAAACAAAGTGCACCTGAGATTTAGTGCCTTGAAACTTTATAGGAAACTTTACAGGAAATAAAAAACATGCGCTCTGCAGTGGATGAAAGCTGATAATCCAACTTTTCCCATATGAAAAATATGGTATTTTAAAAACAAATTCATGATTTAAAACATTGTAAACATGATTATAATGTTATGTTGCTTGTCCTGCTCCAAAAGTTTGAATAATTCTGGAAGATGAAAGCCTTAACTTTTGTGGTTGTAAATAAAAAAACCCCAAAACATTCCTGAGAATTTTGCTTTAGCAGTCAAGAAATCATCTACGTGCCAAGTGACTGCTTTTCTATCACTGGTATATACAATTTAAAAAAGGACTATTCTACTTCACGGAACTGATAGAGTAGATGAGAGAAAGGGATTGTTTTCTCTTCTGGATATGTTTGCAATGGATACCCTTCATGCTCTGTTTGTGTTTCTGATGGAAAGATGGGTGGTAAGCCTAGCAGAAGAAGAGGCAAAAACATGTTGGAGAGCATATTGGAAATGCTTTTGATGCTGTTGATTGCATTGTTAGTTTCCACTCCTCTGGCTTCATTCAATACATGCTAACATGTATTTTATCATTAAGTCTGTCATGAAGCTCTCTGTCCAGCAAAATGTATTAAACAGTAGTGTGGGATTTTTCATGCTTGGTGTTTTAAAATTTTTTTCCATACTTGGTTTCTTTACTGAAAAAAAAAGTTGATTCCAAGCTGCTTTATAAAAGGGCCTATTACCCTATTCTTTATCTTGCCTTGACCTTCTCTACTGTTATTGGTAAGATGCTGTATTACTAATTTTGCTCCTAGTGTAGTAGATTCTGTGATTATATAGAAGTGCACCCTGAAATGTCCTCATCACAGGGAGGAGTACTCTGTGATGTGCAGTGAGAAGAATTCTGCCTCAGGAATTACATTTTTTGGTTGTTTCTAAAACTTGTCTTCAGGTGACTTTATAGGTATTTTAAACACATAAAAATACTAAATGCATTGGCCCATACCATGTATTGGACATATGGCATGACTTTTCCATGGTTTTGAGCATTTTTCAATAGGAGACAGCTGCTACTCAAGTGACATATTGTTAAGAAAGATTTTTGCCTAATGACACAAGATAGATAAAGGAAAAACAACTTTTTTCTCTGCTTCTGCCAGTGTTCATCTGTATTACCTTCTTTTTTTGCCCTGAAATAAAATAGTATTAACAGGAAAGCATCATTTCTGAATCACTTGGATGTGAACATCAGCTGTAATTAGTTAGGAGACATTGCTGTTCATATCTTGCAGTGATGGACAAAAGTGAAAGCGTTGTGAATAAAATTCAAATATGTTCCTTGCACTTCCATGTGAATCTGCTTAGAGATGTTGGTGTAGCAAATTACAAATTAAAAACCTTGTTGCTTTAAGAAAAGGAGAAATATTTTATTTTCAAGTCCTTTGAGCAGTAAAGTCACAAGCATCGTAGAGGTTTGTGTTGTGCCTAATGTTTAATCTCATTGTAATGACAAGTGGAGCCAAGATGAAATGTAAGTAAAGAAAAGCATTGGGATAGGAGGAGGAGATGACCTTCCCAAAGTTATTTTATGTTTCGGTAATATCTGTTGAAATATTGAATCTTGAGTATTGTATTCAGTTTCAGTCTCCTCATTCTCTAAAAGGAGATTGAAGAGAAATTAGTAGAAGTTTTTCATGAACCCAAGTAATGGAAGTGATGACTTCTGTATGAAGGAATACTAAAAAAAAGAAGTTAAAACATCACAATACGTATGACTGCAGTTTGAAGAATGGAGTAAAAATAGTATCTTGTCAGCTCAGTCTGATTTCCATAGATGTTTCTGGTGTAATCCATTAGTTTCAGTGGAAATTTTTACCTAGAACACCTAGAAATCCTACAAGAGTAGCATGAAATTATGAACGGAAAAGCCTAATCCATATGGATTTTCCTGCTTATCCTCTTGCCTGAAACAAGATGAAGGGACTAACTGAAATACCACCATAATACTACCATTTTAAGTAAACCAGGTAGTGTTGTTCCACCGCACAATTAGGAGGTGGTGTCCGAATGGCCCCTGCAGTCTGTCTACCATCATATTTCCATCTACTCAAAAAACTGCTGAGAAATTTTGTTGTAATAGGGAAGGAACAGTGTTGTGTCGTGTCTTGTTTACTAATAGTACACACTGTGGCTGTCAGTGAGCACTCAAACTTTCTTTTTTAAAATTGCTGTGAATATTTGTACTTTTGCCAGTTAATCTAAGAGTAGGAATGCCAATGAGGGGAATAAAATATGGAAAATAATGCCGTGTTTTATATAGCACCTGCTGCCATACTCTAGAATGTTAAAGCACTTACTAAATAGATGCTGGGATGGATAAAATATGACAGTGCCTATAAGCAAATACATCACCTGCTAAGCTTTCAGCAACATAACTGGCATAAAGCCATGAGCACCATTAAAACTGCTATCGAAAGGAAGACTTGGATAGATCTCTAAGGAATAAGCCCTTAATATGTGCTTCATTAAAAAAAATTGTGATAATGATCACAGAAATTATAACAAACTACAATAAGACTGGAAAGACCTTGAGATACTGACAAGTCTGGCCCCCAAAGCAGGTTGAATTTTACACCTGTTTCTTTTTAGCACAGCTGTTTAGAAATGTGCATGAAATAATAAAGCTACACTAGGGTCTGCACAAGCCCTCTCTTGTCACTGTATTTGTAGAAAGACTTCTCCTTATAACTTACACAAATTTTTCTAACTTTGGTTTTGGTAGGTGAATTGCTACATGTCCTAGCCAGGGTGCAGTGGAGACAAGGTTATTCCAAAGAGTGTGCTACTTCTTTTAGATCTGATGATGATGGTGGAAGTGCTTTAATTTGTTTCCTCTCTGTCTATATAGTCCTAGTACATTCAGTCTTTCTATGTAATTCCTTCTTTGAGACTTGTAATTTCTGCTACTGTCTTTGGACACTTCAAATTGTTTTGTATTTTTTATAAAGGTTATGCTAAAAATTAGAGTTATTTATTCCTTCCTGCTAAACAGGACAGGAATACTTCCTATTTTATGTGGTATAATTCCTGTTTATATACCCGTAAGATGGCTGTTTTGGTTTTTTTAAAATCCTATTTTGAATTTTTATTGAGCTCATGGTCTATTACAAGCCCTGATTCCCCTCTGAGGAAGGTGTTGTCTAGCAGTTTATTTGCTCTGCTGTCAGTGTGCAGCTGGATTTGACAAAGTACAAAAAGTTGCACTTGTCCCCTGGAAAATTGTTCTGTTATTTTTCTGACCACTTCTCTAGTTTCACAGAATGGTTTTGGGTTCCAGCCCAAAACCAGGTATGTTATCAGCATACCTGCAGTGTTGGCTCTTGATGATCAGCAGATTTAAGCACATCCTCTGTTCAGTTCTGTAGGTTGCTAATGGAAATGCTCCCTGAAACTGGACCAGGTTCAGATCCTTGCAAAAATCCACTCAGCCAACTGTCTTGTGTTTGACAGAGAGCTAATAAAAATTTTTTGGGGGGCATAAAATCAACAAATTTTGCCTTCATTCACTTGTAGTTTCCTGTAGAAAACAGCTACTTAGGAGAAAGCACATGTGAGGGAGTCAGCTGCCTTTTCTTTGGTGATACAAGCTGGAAAGCATAAAAGGGAAATTAGAAATCTTGTGGTTTCTGGCCTGTGCTACCTTTTCCCCACTGTTTCTCAGTGGGACAGAATAAAAGCTGAAATTTTAATGATCTGATGATGCATAAGGAACAAGTAGGAGTAGTTATTTGTAACTGCAAAATAGAACTTGAGTTTCGCTAAATGATCTCATAGCACAAAAAAAAAAAATAAAAATTGGAGGTGCTTGTTTAATCTGACCATCCAACATATTTGCCAATAGTTGGATGGTCAGATTATGATCACAGTATTCTGTGGCTGTTTTAGTACCTTCAATTGTCAAGCTTCTGTTGGAATCCTGTAATGACTGGATGCTTATAACAATGCAGATCAGTTGCTATAGAAGAGACAAATATGAAAGTATCCTTTAAAATATTGAAGAATAGTCTTTTCCTTCAGATTACTTCTTCACTAGGGTGTATTTTGTGTCATTTGTATCTATAGGAAGAAGTATGTCATGGGCTAAATTGTCTGTCATGAAGGCATTATGTGACATACTGAAAAATACACAGAATTCGATGTAAAATTGCCTTTTTTATTTATTCCAGAGAAAAAAAGCCAAACACAGCATGACTACAGCTAGATATAAAGTCATTGGTACTCTTACTGTAGTGTTTTACTGATGATTTATTGTTTGTCCATGGAATTGAAACAAACACTAATTAAGATAAATCTAAGTCTGCTGATATTTATACTAGTTGCCCACAGATTGCTAATAATAAACTTGTGATTTTTGACTGAAGTAACAGAAGTTAGCATGACAGTTGTACTGACTGCAGTAAATTTGATGCATGTGGAACTTAAACCAAATAAAGTGTGGATACCACTAGGATGGAGATTAATGTGGTAGTAATTTGAACAGTTGAATGCAGGACATATTTATGGAGATGTAATTTTTTTTACACAAGATATTTTTGAGTGTACCTGGTATGTCAAAAAGATGTGTTCTAAAGTTCTCAATAAACAGATTTGAGTTCAGGCCTTAAGCTGCAAATTCCTGCTGTGTGAGATACGTCTAGTGCAGGATTCAGGCATCAGAACTGTGCATGATTTCGTAGTTATCTTTATAAGGCCTAACCTGGCAATGAGTTGGGTGCCACCCTTCTGCAAAGCGGTGAATTTTAGCCTCAAGTATGAATATATGTCATCATTGGACACACCAAAAGATATATTTCTATTATTTATTTTGAAATTTACAGCAAACTTGCAAAAAGTGCTACAAAAAGCACATCATGTTAAAAGACTGCTCAAATTTACCTCTTCTTTTTCTGATGAAACATTATGCTTTACCCACTTCACATGGCACCCAATTAATCATAATAGCATAGAAGTAATTTGAAACTATAAAAGAGATATTAGAAGAGCTTTCCCTAGTTTTTTACTCTGCTGTGAGAAGAAGACATTAAGGCAAATTGTAATGTTGGCTTTAAGACATTAAGGCAAAAAAGTCTTACTGAGTGCTTTATAGTTATTTTATCTTAAATTCATGTAGTGCTAAAGAAGACTGAATGCCCACAACAGGTCTGTGACAGCAATGATAATGCAGGAAACTACCTTTCCTCTACTTCTAGCTTAATTAAATAGCATCATCCTGGAAGCAAGAGGTTGTATAATGTTTTATTATTTTTTTTCTGCCTGCCTGTACACAGTATTTGATCTTCTCCTGTAATTATGAACAGAGATGCTGATTGTAATGGTGTATTTTATGTAAGAATTGCAACAGTCTGTGATTGAAGACCCCTCCACTGGATGTAATTCTTCTTTAACTGATGTTGAAATGTTAACATCATGCCTTGATTGCTTTCCTTTTCTTTGAGCTGTGTTTCTAGTAAGAAGTAAATGAGAACTGAAAAGACTGACCTCGGTTTCATTTTGTTTAAATTCTAGTCTTCATGGCTTTTTGGTAAACTTTGCTACGCAGTAAACTCACTCACCTTTTTTTCCTAACTAACTTGCCTTGAAAGAAGTTCATTTTTTTGCAGCATTGCTCTTCAGCTTTGAAGAAAATTTAAACATTCCTATCCAGTCTATTGATCCTTATTTATCACAACTCCTCTCTGTGCTGTCAAGAAGTGAACCACACACCGAAAGCAATCAGAACTGCTTGAGTCAATCTAATTATTCTGCTCTGTCTCCCAGCAGATGACAGAGAGAAGAAGTGGAAAAGGAGAGTTTCTAGCCCAGATACCAATGAGTGCATTGGAATGGCAGAAAATTAAATGCCAGAAAGGTCCAGGATAGCAGATTTTACTTTCATAATTAAAAAAACCCCTTCATCCTGAGACTTTTCATCCTTGGCTGGTGGGGTAGGAACATGTAAACAACTGGAAATGTTTAGTTGTAATTTACAAATATGAAAACACCACATGCAAATTTAATTTAGAGGTACTGAAGTTAGATGTTTGTGCAATTAGGCATAGAAATTGTTGCAGTTTTGCTTACATGGTTTTGAATAAATTGCTAGTTCACATTTGGGTATTCAGTAGATTTGTAGATGAATCAGGTTCATCAGATGTGATGAATATGATTTTTTCAACTCTGCCTCAAAAGGAGCGTCCAATATTCATATTTTAATGTTGCATAGAAAATGAGATGATGTGCTAGGCCAGATTTTGTTATATCATATTGTAAGCTGGAAAAATTTTCTGTAAATATTTTGATTCTTTGAGTATATGTAGAGTAGTAGCATGAAAATGAAGTTAGTATTTTTTTAAGACCAAATAAGAGAATAACTACACAGAAAAACACTCCCCAAATAAAAACAGTCAATCCTTATGCTGCTTATATGATAACCTATACTTGTGAAATTGTACCTTTGAACTAGCAGGTACAGAGAATAAAACAGTTCTGAACCATCATTTTTGCTTAATAGTTCTGGGTAGCGTTCCCTGGAATTCCAGGAATGTAATGTGAAAGTTTTGTAGTGAAAAAATATTGGCACACATGATAAATCTGTGGCTGAGTTAGGTGTTGTGTAGATGCTGGTTATGTTTTTCTTTGTTAAATGAGACCTGATTTTCCTTACCTGCAGCTTAGCAGTAGTCTTTTGTTTTTTATGTATGTGGGGGAGAGGGGTTGTGGCCATACCTTTTCACCATAAAGCCAATTGATTGTGACCTTCTCAGGTTCTGTGCATGTGATTCTGGTCTCAGCAAGTCACTGTTTCATACCTTACTGCACCTTGAGACCTACATCTCTGTTCAATAATGATTTGGTTTCTAAGTGTATTATAATGCTTTTAAATTACACTGTGATTTGCTTTTTCGCTGCCCACCGGTCATCATAAAGATTATAATGTAGGATTATTTAGCACTAGTATGTGGTATCTGTCACTACTGACCTCACATATCTTTCTGATTGCCTATGCTGGCAGCACCAGGCATGACAATTTTCCTTTCGTGTACTGTATATTTTATTTTGTCTTTGGTCTTCCTGGATTCAAGGGCTGCTATAGTGGTAACAATGTGTGGTGTAGTAGACATCCTCTTGCTGTTTCATTACCTTGGTGAGATTTGTGTTTGTTTTCCTTTGCTCTGAAGTTGTTGTGGGCTTTGTGTGAGCTCTGCTGAGTCACTTCTGCAAAACTCTTCAGTAGATGCTGGCTGCTGTGCTAGGCTGGCACCAAGCGTTTTGGCCCCTACAGAGCCAAATCATAAGGCTCTGATGGTGTGCTGTGACTTTGGACCAGGTTTTCACTGGTAAATATGACTACAAGATTCTTAATTGCTTGCCTTGGATCTTGTTATGTGTTGTGTTTGAGTCTCAGATGACCCTGTTAGGTCTCACAACTGATACAGGAGAGACAACCCCCCATGTAATGCTCTTTTCCCTTTGCCGGACTGGGAGGCTGACACGATTCCCTACAAAATCTGAGGCAAGAGCAGCAGTGGGGTTAGGTACAATGTGAAACCTCCCCAAAAGAGGTCACCAACAAACAATTTGGTAGATGACAAGTTGACTAAGAGCCAACAGTGCCCTTACAGCCAGGAGGGCCAATGGCATCCTGGGGTGCATTGCAAAGGATGTTACCAGCAGATCGAGGGAGGTGATCCTGCCCCTCTGCTCAGCCCTGGTGAGGCACATCTGGAGCCCTGTGTGCATTTCTGGGTTCCTCAGTACAGGAAAGACAAAGAGCTCCTGGACAGGGTCCAGTGGACCACAAAGATGGTTTGGGATCTGGATCATCTCTTAAGAGGGCAGACTGCAGGAGCTGGGCCTGTTTAGTCCAGAGAAGACTGAGAGGGGATCTCATCAGTGCATGTAAATGTCTCAAAGGCAGGTGCCAAGAGGATGGTGCCAGACTCTTTTTGGTGTTGCCCAATGACAGGATGAGGTGCAGTGGCCATTTAAAATTAAAAAAAAAAAAAAAAAAAAGGGCAAGAAGTTCCATCTCAACACGAGGAACTTCTTTACGTTTTGGATGGCAGAGCACTGAAACAGGCTGCCAACCTTAACAATTTTGTGCTTCTATGATATAATTTCCTCATAGAAGTAAATGCTGCCCTTGGTTTTGGTAAACTTGGTGACCAGAGGTGCAATCCTATCTAGAAGATGACAATTTGGGAATGCCATGCTAGGTTTTAGGCCAACTCTGCCATGGAACAGCTACAGCCGCAATGATCCACTCAGTCCACCCAATTTTGCATTTCCTCATTTTGCCTCAATAAAACATCATTTATATGCCCATCTTCCCTTAATGTCTTCTGCCTCTACAGTTGATCTCTTCTGATCATATGAAGTACATAATTGTAATTACAGTAACATTGAAGCTACTGATACAATAAAATACAATACAATTACAATACAAGCTGAGCAGTGACTCTGTAATTCTTGCTCAAGGAACGTAGGTTTGAGCCTTAAAAATTTGTGCATTTAAGGAGAAGATTGTTTCGATGGGAATATCTCACTATTTCTGAACTGTTCAGTGTGGTTCCTAATGGGCAGTTCTGGCAAGCTGCTTTCAAAACATTTTGATTCTGTTCAAAGTAGCAGCTATACTTGTTAAACTATTGATAAAATGATATTGCAAACAACAAAAAATTCAGAACATGGAGAAAAATGGCAATGTATTCAAAACAGTTTGCGAAAAAAAAAGGTGAAAGCCAAGATGTTGAAATACAGTGCTTTTGACTTGGGAGCTGCTGCACTAATGGGTATAAATAATGCAATACTTTTCCTATGGGCATATTGTAGAGCTTAACTGGTTAATGGCTGAAAAGCACTTTGAGATCCTATGTAGAGATATGCTTTGGAAAAGCAGAGTGCTGCTTAATTAAAGTATAAATGCTGCTGCATCACATTCTGGATATGTCAGTGAGTCCAGTTGTGGTGTCAATAGTGATTAAACCTATGGATCACATTGTTGGACATGTTTAACATTTGGCAAGGTGACTATGGCTACATTTTGGTAAACAAAAACACTTATTAATTTGCTTTATTTAACAATCATCTTCTTATTTAATGCAAATTTTAGATTACTTTTTAGATTACTTAATATACTGTGATGCTATGCATGCTTTTCAAGTTTGCTTACAGTAAAAACTAGCACTGTCTACTAAAGACTAAGCCCTCAAATTTATTATATAAAGAGTGCTATATAAAATTATAGAATACCTGGCCCTAAAACATACTTACATTATAATTAAATAAAAATTAAAAATAAACATAAAACATGGAGTCTGACTGAAGCATTTTAAACCTTTTTCTTTTGCAAGTTCCTCTTAAGGAGAAATGATGCTTTGAAGTTCCTAGAAGTGATTTAGGTCTCCAGTCTGTTTAGAGAGTATAGATTTTAACATTTGATTGGACAAAATGGTTACAATTTTGTCTTTGCTTTTCTTCACTATGATTTGTGAGGAAGCCTCAAGAAGAGTGTGTATTTTTGGTTTTGTGTGTCTTTCCCTTGTGGGAATTGGTTTTTCCCCCATTTACTTATGTGAATTTTCAATGATTAAGTGGTTTCTGTCATGACAACACTTTTTAGCTCACATGCTACCTGGTAAGCAAGTTTATTTGCAAAGAATGTCACTAGAAGAAATGTCTTGAAAGAATCAATACTTGAAAACATGAATTCTAAACCTAGAGCAGCTCATAGTCCCTTTTAGAAGTCGATACCTGATATTACTGAGTGTGATTTTTACTCACTCATTAATTTACTACTTTCTTCCAAAGCTTATGAATGTGGACAGGCAAATAAAAGTGATCTTAAAATTTTTTTCCTTCCTGTTTTCTCTTTCAATTGCTTAGTGTGCACTGCCCTAGCCTGGTATCCTATTGCTAACCCCTTTGTATGGCTGCCAAGTTTTCTTGCATAATTTTCTTGACAAATGGCTTACTCATTAATATTTCAGGCCTGTTCCTACCAACCTCAGACAAGTGGTATGCCCCAGGCAGGGAAATGTAGTTCCTTCCTTAGGAGCCTTCTAATCTTTTCCTTAAATGCTTTGTCAGAGCCCATGACAGATAAATGAAGATGGTGCAGTTCAAACTAGAGATGAATTATTTGTACACACGTGACCACACATTTTCCAGCTGGGAGGTGTTGTACTGCAGCGGAGTCTCTGCTGCAAACATCCACATATTCTCTTCTTTATCCGTCCTGAATTCTGTGAGACTTACTGATTCTGAAGGGAAATCCATAGAGATATTTGACTCTTTCTTTTTTTGATTGGCTGTTGAAATATACATAGTCCTGATAAAGGCTCTGTCTGTTCACACTTTCATTATTTCTATGACAGAGACAGACCAAGGAATGATACCATAGATGAGTTAGAGCTTGAGTTGAGACCAAGTTCATATCACAGCTAGGTGCGGATCTCTGGTGACATTTTGGCTTGAGATGATAGCAAATTTGTGAAACTGATCTCTTTAAAGCTTGATGTGACAGAAAATTGATATGACACAAATTTTACAATATTCCTGCTGCTATTTGGGCTTGAAACATCCTAAGAAAGGCTTGTTTGCTTTCAGTATTGTTGATTACATACATATTACAACCATGAAATAACTCCCTGGTCTAAAATACTAATTGTGTTTGTTATTTTATATTAATACTTAAATTATTCTAACTACACCATGTTGTCTAGGGTATTACTAAGGAGGGCATCTGGAGATCTGTGGTAAGTCATAGATTTTCCCAGTACTCCTAAAGAATGGAATTAAAATCTTTAGAGATACAGCAGGTAAAGAAGAAGACTTTCTTATTTGTGGATGAACTTAGTGATTCATGTTAGCTGCCCCCTCTGGCATGTCCCATCTAAATCTTTTGGTTTCCCCTGCTGTCTTTTGCATTGTTAACAAGACTGCGTGTGTCCCATTCTTGGTATTTAATAAGTTTTTTAAAAAATGTGTTACTCCCTCTTCCTGTTAAGGCAGGATGAGGTCTCTAAAATTTTATTATTCCCAAATGGTGTAGGTAATGCGTGAGGACTGGGAACGTCTCCCACTACACATAAATACTGCTAATATTTAATTTCTAAACAAATTTATTTTTACCTATATGAAACTATAGGAGTAAAATTCTTGGTAGTGTATGTCTCTGTAAAAAATACAGATAATAAGTTGCAGATATTGAAGGAAAAAAGGCAGAAGAGATAGTGGTAATCTTAACTGCAATGAGAATTTTATAGGTATTTAAGTGTTTCTGTCCCTTTCATCTGACAGTTATTTACAAATGCAGAAAGCTGTTTGGCAACATTTTTCAAGGCATTGGAAAAAGAATATTCCCTCAGAAGCCAAATGCAGTGTTTTTTCAGATTGCATTCCTTGAAAAATGGATATTTTAAAAGCAGTAGACACATTTGAGAATATTTAGGAATAATTTCTGCATTGCCTTTCCACAGTATGTAATTTGTTATGTAATGTATTCAAAATATGTTTGTGTAATGAGGATTTTCCCTTAATATGGAATTGACTATTGACTGTTTTGTCTCATTGTGGAGGTAAGGAAGAACACAGGAATATCGGCAGGAGATCAGGGCACAGCTGTCTAATATTTAATAGTTTTGTGTGCCTAAGTCATCATGCACTATTGAATGTTATCACTAAAGGGCCCTATTGACATTTCTTCAGTAAATAACAAACTGCCTTAATTTGTGGGAAAAAAAATCGAGAAATAATGTATAAATGAAAGAAAAACAGATATTGTTTCTGAGCGGGTTGATTTTTCTTAGTTTAATCTTCTGTCATGCATGTATATAATTTCTTTTTCCAACAATAGTTTCTTTCCTCTGAATTTGCTTATTTTGTTTTTATTCATCTTTTTTTTTAAGTCCAAATGAAATTAGTATGGTCAGGCTTTTCACCTTATACTTCTGAATTTTGCATGTTAGAGAGTTGGGTGCCTTTCCACCCACCCAGGAGTCTGAATTTGTTTGGCTTTGGTCTTTAACTCCTAATTTATGCTGTATGCATTTATCTTTTGAAAAATTATGTACTGTCTCAATAATTCAGCAATTTGATGTACCTGATTAGCTTGCTGATCACAAATTCCAGTGCATGGATACTTTACTCCTGAATTGCTTAAAACAAATTCACTACAACTTGTCTTGAAATCTGATTATATCAATCTTTGAAATGGTCTCATATCAGTTGGCAGAACAGCTACAGAGTTTGCAAGTGTTTTGGCTACTGAAATGCGTTTTCCTTGTCTTGAATCGTGTGTCTGGAAGCATTATCCTTTTAGTAAGTGAGAAACTTATGGATAAACCTTAACAATCCTGAAGTGACACTGTTTAGCCGGGAAACCAGAGCCTGCAGCAGCCTTTGGAGGCCCTCAGGGGGAACTGCAGTGGAATGGCATTTTGTCATCATTTGCAATATCCAGCCTGCAGCTGAATGGTGAGGGGACTCAAAGGATGATGCAAAACGTTTTGAAATGGGTGCTTGCCCAGAGGTATGTTCCCTTCTGCGAAGACTTGCTGTTCACTCTGGTTATCCTGGCCCACCCTGCAGTCCTGAAGGAGTGGTGCAGGTGGTTGAAGGTGTGTCTCAGCAGTGTGGACCATATTTTATGTGCTTGCCTCCAGGTGCTCACGTGAGTGTGTAAGGACGTGAGATGCTGGCCTTTGTTCAGACAGTCGGCATCTTCTGTGTTAATGGAAAAGGAGCATGGTTGTTAATACCTTTCATATTTAAGAAGGTCTTATATGTAGCAATGAGAGAAAGCAGGATCATGCCTTATCCCAGAAAAGGTTTTTTAGTTTTCTGTCTTAATCTTGCAAGTCTCGGAATGTTGCTGAAGGTGGCATCATGATTAATGTATCACCATTACAGAGCAGACAGCCAGCCAGCTTATGACATATTTTTTCTTCAGTCAAGAAAAATAACAAAATAACAAAAAAAGTTATTCTGTGTGTTTCTAGAACTTACTGACAGATTAATAACTAGATGAACTCCAAGGACATGAAAAAAATTAAGAGCCAAATACTTGAAAGCTGTATTATCTTGCCAGTGCTTTGTAGTTCATGAAGTACTTTAATGGTGTTTAGCCATCATCAGGGATATCTGATAATATTCTGCCCTTGGAAGGTCAGATTGTAAAATGGATCCATTCTAAGTTATCTGTAAGGCTATTTCAGAAATCTGTGTGTATTATATAAATTCAGCATGCTCAGTAGAAGTCTGTTCTGGTGCGCAGCAATGTATCATCATTTTAAAATGAGCATTAAAAAATCCGAGCTTGTTATTAGTTTTGCATGCAAAATAATTTGTTATATCCTATGCAATGCAGATATGGTCATGGCAACACAATGATATTTGCTGCTGTATGCCTACATAGTTTTCAAAACTAAAATTCAATGCTTAGCTAAATTGCTAAGCAGACTGGTAAATGTCCAATTTTAGCAGCCTAACATATGTTTATAATTTTTGTTTTAACATATGCTATGTTGGTTGAACTCCCCTCCCCACACATACGGTAGATAAAAGCTGTCACATCACAAAATGGTGGCAGCCCAACTTTTCTAACATTTTCCATGGCACTTTAGAGTCTTGCATTAATTAGCTATTCTTGGCTAGGAGACAGACTCTCATCTTTGTAGAATTTTGGTTTCAAACCCGTCATGTACTTGGGTATATGTGTGCAGTAGCCCATCTGTGTTTCTGCATCCATAAGCTGTAAAAAGCACAGGGCAGAGAGAAAAGCGGTCAACAGGAGCGAGGGTGCCCTTGGCTCACAGATGCAAATACTGAGCAAATGGCCCCAAAAGCTGGCTTGTTTGGGCACTAGTTTGCTCAAACAGGAGTATTCTCCCTCTTCCACTTTTACAGGAGAGGTGAGTGAATAAAACAACGTTGGTGCACAGCCCTGGGTTTTTTTCATTGTGAGCTGCTGGGCTACCTCTCTTTTCTCCTCCTTTTTCAAAGCAGGTATAAGGAGGAATTTCACTGAGTCTATGACTCTTTCCTAAACCTCAGCTGGGTAGTGGAGAATTGTGACAAATACCACTGCAGCTGTGATAATGCTGTCTTAATCCTTGCTGCACTATGACATGGAAATTTGGATTTAGACATGAAAGGACATTGCTTAACGGTACAGCAGTATGATCCCTTATCAAATCAAGCTGCCTTTTGCATGTCCTCCAAAACCATGGTATTTTTTGTCTGATGCATTCTGTCTGCTGTTTCTGTGTTGTCAGGCTCCTGACTGCGGTGTGCTTCAGCATGTGTAATGTCTGCTAAGCTGCTGCATGGAGAATGGCTGATTTCTGTGGGGGAGGAAGGAACCTTGCCTGTCAATTGAAACTTCTGTAGAAATGTCACAGAGTCTGTGGTACAGGACTGATGTTGGCAAGTGTGGCCGTATCGGTGCCTGGTCTATGCACAGCGTGGACAGGGTTGTTCTTATGCCTTCGCCCCTGGGTGGCATGGATGCCACCTTCTGCCCTCTGGTCTGCCTTGGAGCTGCTCAAGAGCTCATGCCGTAGTTCCAAGCATATTGGCTACAACATAATGTATGATGTTATTCCTATCCAAGACTAGAGTTGGAGTAGACATCTTAGTGTGGAGATTGAGGTACAGCATCCTGAGCTCCAGGGGAGTTGCGGAGGTGCTCTGGAATGTGTCAGTGGTGGTGTCTGGCTGAGGACACATGTCCTAGGTGTTGGGCTAGGTGGTGTTGGGCTTCCATGTCCACCTGCAGAGCTTTGAGAAACCCCACAGAGAGCTGCCAGCAGAACAGTCTGCTTCCAAAGCCCTGCATCTGCATCCAAAGTCCTGTGTCAGCTCCTAGCTGCGAGCCAGAGCCACTGTCAAGCCCAGAACGCAGGACTTGCTGGTGATGCTGGTGGAGGGCTTTGCCATCTTTGGATTGGAGATACCAGTGGTGGTTGTTCAACGTCTGTTTCCCGTTTATTTATTTGTTTTCAGCTACAGGACCTGCAGCTGCTGTTTGGCTTGCTGTTCTTGTTAGCTGGCTGGCAAGCCTTGCTGAGGGATTCAGGTTTTGTCAGTGTGCACAGAAAGCAGTTTTGTTCCCCTGCCAAATGAAAAGCATGGTGGAAATAAAGGAAGAAAATGATCCATTTAAACTGCTTTTCCAGACATTTGGATAAATGTAGACAGAAATAAATAGACATAAATGCATAAATGTCTATTTATTATAAGTGAATATAAGTAATAAGTGTATTCTTAACACCAGGTATTTTTTGTTAAAGGTAAAGAGATGTCTTTATTTTCCAGTGTTGCTCTCTGCCTTGGTAAACATTACTTTGATTTGAAAATTTGTGTACAGTCTGCAGAGTGTAAACATATTTTACTTTCTTTCTTCTCTGTGGTTTCTCTGCCCAAATGTAACTTGTCACCACTTGAGTTGAGCTAAGTCCAATACCATTTTTCTGTCATGATTCTGAAAGAGGAATACATGACTGTGGTGAGAGAGGGAAGCAGCAGTGTTGGTGAAGGATTTCAGTATTTCTGGAGCTCTGTGATACCATGTTAGGGGCACATTTAGTGCTTGCTGTTGTTTGCAGCACTTAGACATTGGATAACTCATCAAAAAACTATAACTTTTCTTACTGCTCATATTACTTACTGGTCAGATTTTGCTTTGGATTAGAATAACCTAGGTAATAATGCCATTCAACTGTTTAAGGAACAGGCATAATGTTAGGATGAAAACTCTGATACAAGTTCATCTGTAGGTTTTTCTCCTGTACAAGTTTGTGAGGAGTATATATCACTTGCTCAGAAAAAAAGAGTGTTTCTGAACTATCAGAAACTGATAGGAGGGTTCCTCATTACAAATACTGAAATATCATCAGGTAAGCCCTTAAAGATGTAAATACTGGAGTCTCTCCTAAAAATAATGAATCTTAAACAAGCAAACAAGAGTGCCCCCCCAATACTTGTGGTGCATGTTCTTATTTCTTTTTCCATAAATTTATAATCATCAAAACTGTTTATGTGAAAGTTAAGCTTTTCATATGGTTGTCTGATTCTCAGAGGAATGATATTTAGGAAACCAGCAAACATCACAAGAATCACGATAAAGTTATCAGAGTTTTTTTGCACATTACAATTATGTGTAAGTTTTGAATTGAAGTTTTTAGAAAAATAAATGTATGTGCAGATGGTGATATTTACTTAAGGGAAGCTGAATTCATTATCTGACTAGGACTGGGTATTTCAAGCAGCTGTTTGAAAATGAGAACTCACTTTCCATGAAGGAGAACGTATGTTTCAGGAAAATGGAGTCTCTCTTCAAAATGTAAGACTATCCCTTGCTTAGCCTCTATCAGAGTGGTTGCTGGGTGTGTGAGTGAATTCATTTATTGAAGAACATTCTCAGTAATGATCAAGAGCTAATTTGGTGAAATAGTTTTGTAAACTCTTAACTGCTCCCCTTGCCAAAGGCAGTCATTCTTAAAAGTTTCAACACTAGATAAAATTTGTAGCTAGAGATTCTAAAGATATTCTACCAGACAAAGGATTAAACCTAATATTCAGTAATCTTAGACTTCCCCACCAGGCTTAATTTCTGTCTACCCAACTTGCCTTTATTTTGATTGATTTAGATAATCTTGAGGAAATAGACCTATGGAAAACTTCTAGCTATAAGCCAGAAGAAAGCCAAATGTGACCATACTCCTTACCTTTTACGGATTTGGGTTTTTTCTGGGACTTTCTATTCTAGTTTGTCTGTTCTATTTGCATACATATTTCATGAGAGTATGAAAAATAGTCTCAACTTGTTTATTTTTGTTACTTACAGTTGTTTTCCCTATGTTCCTGTGGAAAGCTAGCCAGATATTGTAATACTAAAGATTGAAAGGTATCCCTTGAAGACCCTGGTGCATTTATTATTGTTTATGTCCTTTCTTCCCCCAAGTCTTTAAGATTACTTTTACAGAAAATTCTTTCACTCAGAAAACCTGTGGCCCTGTAATTCTTGGTTCATAGAGAAATATAAGCCAGTTTGTTTGTAGCAGTTGCCTTTCCCCAGTCACTATCTTCTAGTGCCTCTGTTTTCCCATTCCATAATAAGCAAATTTTAATTCTTAATTATTTTACTGGAACCTTTGCTAATATTTCTGAAACCCAACTATAAATTTTCAAATGATTTTTCATCTCAGAATGGGCTTATCCATATGGAGTGACTGAAAGGTTCATCACTCTCAAAATTCTTTGGTTTTGGAATTATCTTTGAACTCTACAGAGAATGCAGCTGTGTACACATGAAGCACAAAGCCTGTCTGTGAACAGGGAGGATGTGTAAAGATGGCCCTTTGATGGGAAATGAGTTCTTCAGTTCAGACAACTTGAAGAATCTCATCACTTTGCCTTCCTGGTATCTGACAAGCCTGCCTCCCCTGTACAGCAGTGGAAGCTGTGAAAACAGCCATCCTGGGGAACATATGGAAAAAGGGGTTTTATGCTCACTGCAAAATCCTAATATTGGTTCTGAATATATGGAGTCTTTATTGTGAATCTAATGCAATACTCATATGTGAATTTAATAAGCTGTTTATATATAAATATATGACTTGTCTGGCCATCTGTTTTTCACAGTGGTTCAGTAGTTTGAAAGGTTAAACTGGTTTTGTCTGGCATTAAATAAGAATTAGTGATGATTGCATAGGGCGTGCCACATGCATCAGGTAGATGTGGAACATGTTCTGCAGCTTCTGCTGGGGGAGATGATATAGCAATAAGTTAATTGCTTATTATAAGCAAGTTCTGACTGCTGAAGGGCACTGTTAAGTTTCTGAGTTTCTCTTAAGTATTATTTGGTTATTGCTGTATGTTTTAATTGGATGAAAAATATTGTTCCACAGAAAGCCTGATGTTTATTCATCTTTAAAGAGCATAATCTGGAATGGGGTTCAGGCTAGGTCTAGAGTCATTAATACTGGTGCAGTCATGCAGAAGCCTGATAACTGTATAAAATATCCTAGCTGAAATTCGACCACAAGGATATTTTCTGTCCTCTGAAGTCAAAAGACTGGTTTATAATGGGAACTTCGTCATACTAATCAAGCAGACGTTTGGATTTATCTATCCCTAAGATAATAGCAATTCCTGCAGCAACATCGCAGTTCCTAACTCAAATATTTTTAATTTCTTTTCTTTTTCTAGATCATAAAATAGTTTACAATGGCAATGCTCTGGAAATTCATGAGAGTAGCTAAGTATTCTAAAACAGCTTTATCACCAAAAGTAAAGGTAAGAGGAATTCCCACCCATTCAAGGCATTCTTCATCCAAGTCTGTACCTTCAGATTCTGCTGCCTGTGCACCCTGCTCAAATACTGTGGAACTGCTTGGTAAATCTTATCCTCAAGATGACTACAGCAATGTCACAGAGAAGATCCTATCCAAGGTGGGGAAGAACTTGCACAACAGAAAACATCACCCTTTGTGGCTAATCAAGGAGCAGGTGAAGGAGCACTTCTACAAACACTATCTAGGACGCCGCGGGACTCCGCTCTTTTCTGTGTATGACGGTCTTTCTCCGGTGGTTACAGTCCAGCAGAATTTTGATAGTTTACTTATTCCACAAAACCATGCCAGCAGAAGGAAAGAGGATAACTATTACTTGAATCGTGACCACATGCTAAGAGCACACACATCAGCTCATCAGTGGGACTTGATACACTCTGGCCTAGACGCCTTTCTGGCCGTGGGAGATGTCTACCGCCGAGACACGATTGATAACACCCACTACCCCGTCTTCCATCAGATGGAGGGAGTGCGCCTCTTCTCCTGCCATGAGGTATGAGTTCTCTAGCTGGGGTGAAAGACATTGTGGGTAAGTTGCTCGGTCTTAATGTTTGCTGCAAGCAAACTTCATCTGCATAAACAAGGTTGGCACATGTCAGCATGTTACAGCAACAATGTTATGCTGCACAGTGATAAAGATCAAGTGGTTTATCATGTAGCAATATTTTTAATTTGCAAAAAAATGTAGATGGAAAGTGTTGAATTTAAAAACAAGTATAAAATTCCCTAGGAAAATGTGAAAAAATGGAAAGACAATATTATTGAAAGCTGGAAAAGTGAAGCAATCTGAAATGAAAAAACTTGTTCAGGTAATGATCTGCACAACTCAGTTATATTTATGTCACAACTCTCTTCTAGTGAGATCCCTTTACTAAACACTCTATCAAACCAATTCTTGAAGGAGTCATTGGATGAGAATTGTTACAGCTACTTCCAAAGTACAGTTTTCACTGTCATCTTTTCTTTTTCTTTTAATAGTGCCAACCTTCTGTAAATGAATATCATTTTCTAGGGAATTGTTCCATTCTTCATCTCATCCTAAAGCTTCATTGAAGGATTCATCTGCTGCAGCCAATAGTTATGTGTGTGTGATGCATACACAGTAAACCCATCAGAGTCCAGAGGCATCAGCTAAAGAGCTCTAGGTTGATGTCCAAGACTCTTAAGTTTATGTTTTGTTGGCACAGCTTGCATGTTCTGCAAATGCCTGGGTGTCATTAAGTACTCTGCTTCATCATTGATCAGTGGTAAATATAAGCCAGTTTGTTTTCCAAATAGTAATTGATTTGTATAATTTGTGTATGCTTGTAGCAATACTGCCAAATTCACAGTTCTATAACTAAAACTAGCTTATTCTAATAATACTGAGATGTAGACTGTTCTTAATGTGCTTGCCAGCGGGTGACAGGAGCTTGGCAGAGAAGCCTGATGCCTTTGGATGCCTGAGGGAAAACTAAGGTAATCATAGAGCACTGTTTTCCTCTGTGATGGAAGGGGCTCGTGCTGCCTGCACTGCACTTTCCCACCCCGTGCAGCCACTGCTTGTTCCACTGCACACCCATACCTGCCTCTGCAGGTGTCCTGAGAGCTGTGTGGTGCTGAATCCAGCCTGCAGCTGCTTCTTTGTAACCACAAATTGGAAATACTGCAGACTTACTCAGCCTTGTTTGTTTGCTGTTCTTCTCACATAGGCCTGTTTATGAATACAATCAGGGTATATGGTATACAATACTATATTAAGAAAATACCATTTCTTAACCGTTTTTGTTCGTTGCAGCCTTTTTTTTAAACTTGGGTAGAAATTCAGTCACTCAAATGGAAATATTTTATCTGCCACAAAATTATGATATCAACATTTTTGCAGGGTGAAATTCCTGCAACCTCGGGTGTGATTGATTATTGAAATACTTGTTAATGAATTTACCCCTCAAGAAACATTGGTCCTAATGATGGACTATTTCTTTCTACTCTAGGAATTTAATAATAGGAATAATAGAATCTGAATAACTGGGAAAAGAGTTGGAGAAATTTTTTTTGCTGACATGTTCTATCTAGAAACGTACAATTCTTAGCAATCTAATTCATTGCATTGGAGATTGTTTCTTTTTCTCTTTTTTCTTTTTCCCCAAGAATATGATTGAAATGATATTGGAGAGCTTTCTATACTGATGAAGAAAGAATAGTGGTGTGGTGTACAATGTGTAAAGTGTTGTTTATTGGGCAATGTGCAAAAAATTATAAACCTGAGCATAATCTGATGCATCCTTTTTTGCTTCAGTGTGTGTTTCAATATATATCACTTCTTATAGTCATAATCACAAGAGCCTTGTGGAAAAAAATGAATGTGTAATTCTGAAATTTCACTGGGGACTGTTTCTGTGTTTTGTATTCTGGTTGTCTGTTCAGAATAATCCACATTTAAATAATTCCAGAAGGAACTGTCTGAGTGGAACAAGGACTAAATAGAGGTAATACTACATGAGAGAAATACTCTGATATTCATTTATTTATACTCAAGTTTAAGCTGTAACCCACTGAGCAGAAACGTGTGACTGTCAGAGCCTGTTACCCTTGTCTCAGACTTTTCATTCCTAACCAGGCTACAGTCTCTGGTGAGAGGAAATCTGCACAAGTACCAACGATCAGAATCTTTGGAATCAAGGGAAGAACTGTTAGCTCTTAGCTACAAGCCCTGGGTACATTTCATGTTATGGTCAATACAATAATTTTACATGTTGTCAGTTTGCTGCTCTAATTTGTTCTTTTGGTTTTTACATTTATCATTCACTGTCTTCTCAGTGTAAGTTACCACAGACCTAAGGAGATGTGAGAAGAAAGACAAAAGCCTAGAGTGATTTTATAAGAACTTGAACTTACAGGAATTTGATGTTTGATCTCAGTTTAGGAGGTGTGGTGGAAATGTCAGTTTATCCTCAGCTGAAATTTTAGGTAGGCTACAAAAGATGTAGGAGGTGTACAAAAGTGCATCTCCTTTACAAATCCTAAATTCTGTAGTCATGACTAGGTTAAATCTCCTCTCCTGTGATGGAAGCCTTCAGCAGAATTCCTTATATTAAAGTTAAAATCAGTCTGTTGAAGAAAGATCAAAAAACAAAGTTTGGCAATTTTACAGTATTTGTTTTGAGATATTTGTGAGCTATTTTCTTTTTTGACTATATGTTTTTTCATAATGGTTGGTTGATTACTTTTTAAAGAGAAAAGTAATCTGTAATTCAAAGATGGGCACATAACTGATGTGTTTCTGCAGTTTTGTATGAGTGTAAATATTTAAGTTCTAAAGAATTCCCATCTCCCAAACTAACTCATTGCTAAAAGTTAGAATAATTCATGCTTAAATTTCTCATAAATGTCTAAAAAATGTCCTTGGATTGTTATCAAAGAACATCTGAAAATACACTTAGACATGTTTTCAATATATTTAAAAGTATTATAGGTGATTATTATCTGAATGTAATAGAAGAACAGTTAGAAACTGACTAATATAAATAGTTAAAACCAGAACCAAAAATAGCTTCCCAAATCTACTTCAGAATTCTGAACATAAAATGAACTGTTCTTAAACAGTACGCCCAAGTGATACCCTTTGGTATTCAATTCCTCCAACATTGCTGTTTTTCTTCTAATTTGTGTTTGGATTTTTCTTTCCCTTCTGTGGTGTATGGCTTTTTTTTCTTTTGGTTAGTGCTTTAGAGTGGCAATTTTCATACTGCTGTAGTCAGATTTGAACTGGCCAGTTTTCCTGGGTGGGTTATAAGAGAAATTATTTCCATGCTATGCCGTCCCTTTGGTGCAGTTCCATAATTTACGGGAAAGAGAACTAAATTGCACTTTGTGCATGTCAGCCAGAAGAGGGAGCCAATATAAACCCAATGGCAGTCAATGAACAGCTTTCAGTTGATAACAAAAAATGTTTGCACATTTGAAGGAGACTTCATACAGTGTTTTATAGTCTGTACTGAATTATACATAAATTTTAAGGGGAACAGATGCTAAAACACAGGAATTGCTCCTCTAGTTTAGTAACCTTGTTCCAGTGGAGGCCAGTACAAGTTTGTTTAGATGAAAAAATGATGCTCTCATCAGGCTTGTTTGTGCCAGAAGTAGTAGGGATACATCTTTATTCTCCACTGAAATGCTTATGGTGGAAATGGAAATATTTTGTTAGGGTGCATTGGAAAAAGGATAAATATTCTAGTTACAAGTAAAGGATTGCTCCTCCAAAGCACTATATATAATTAAAAAAAGGTCAATATTTTAGCTTCTAGTATTTATATCCTAAAATGTAAAAGCTCTTGTTCTAGGTAATAGAAGATTAGTAGATTTTTCTCTTTTTCATCTAAATACATACTCATTTCCTCATCTTCCCATACTTGGCAATATTCCTGGTGTATTTTTAAAAAGAAAAAAGATATTGTTTTTATACTTGTGATTTGGGATAGTGTGTACTCCTGGTTGACCACTCATCTGCAGTTTTGGAGTTTTTTTGAAACAAGTGCCATGCTGGGTTTCCCCTTGGAAAGCTCGTGTCTTTAGGTTTGACTTCTCCAAAATCCTGTATGTTACTGCAGCTTTGGACACTGTGCCTTTGCTCTGGCATTGTATCAATGAAAAGCTCCTTCCTGTCTTCGGTCCCCTTTTTTTTAATCCTCATATGTGAAGGAATTTAAATCCATTTACAGTGTTCCTGGGATCAACCTATTTTATGGAGTGATTTGGAGATTTTACAGTATGTCTGAGAGTGCTTGTGAGTGGGAGTCATAATAGCGGTATTTAGCTGGGCACCAAGGAATAAATATTTTAAAATGCTTAAATGACCAAGGAAAGGGACCCTTCTTAGCCTTCTAGAACTTTTGGACAGAGCTGTGAGCAAAGCATTGGTACCAAGGAGCCTGAGAGACGACCCTCCTTCTCACAGGGAGCAGCGAGGGTGTTACAGGAGCAGAGGCACTTCAACTAGATCCACCTTGGTAAAAAAAAAAAAAAAGGAGTAGCAGCATTACTTTGCTAGAATATTCTAAGGTGAATTTATTCCTGAAGCTGCAGTTGAACTGAGGGGTTGCAATGAAGAGCCTGGCTAGTTTAGATGGAACTGATTTCACTTTCTCTGGTATTAATCCAAGCTGTGAACATTGTTTTATTCAGTATTTTCCAAGCTGTGGTGTATAAATCATGCCGTAATAAATAGATCTTCACTGATCCGAGGATCCAAATTGTATTCTTTGTTATTTTTAGTCAAAAATTTGACAGTGAAGGGCATCAGAAGGTCTGTTAGATTTTCATAGTGATCCATGGTCTAGAAAGTTTGAAAACTGATGGTGCATCTTTTACTGCAAAGACTTCATTTTTTTTCAGACTTTCTTCTTGTTGTCCAGCTAAAAAAACCCCAAATAAACCAACAAAGCTTTTCAGAATAAAGCAGTTAAATCTATTCAATGCAATATTTAAATTGTGCAGGGGAAAAAAAAAAAAGAGCAAAGTGTTCACAAGTGTATTTGGGAAGTTTAAGTTACTTAAAAGTAAAGGAATTTCTATTGCCACAGAAACAGAAGTCTATCATAGATGTCTCATATCAAGCATCTGTGTAGCAGTGTTACTTTGTCTTTCTGGTTTGAAAACATCTTTATTGTTTTCTCTTTTGATTAACACTTTGATTAGGTTAAAAAACAAACAAAAAAGTAGCCCTCCACCCCCAAAACACAACAGAGATTACCTTTCTTTGCTGTAATTGGAGAACTGGAATGGAAGGATGTAGAAATTAAGGTGACCATCTTCCAGCTTGCATGTTGAAGTAATTTTTGCCATTTTCTGCCCCCAAAAATCCTTATTGGTATACAGTAAAGAGCCTTCTGTCATGTGGATCATGGGCTGTGTATTTCTCATACTTGAAGCTGGCTGTATCAGGGTGTATGGTTACACCTTGGAGCCTGACTGAGACTGAAATTAGGTTTTCTCTTTGAACTATCTATTGGTGGCATCATCTTCATCATTCCTGATCCATTGGTCGAGTCTTGAGTTCCACAGCACACTTAAAGTGTACTGGAAAAAGTTTGCTGTTTGTAAGTGGATTCAGAGTGCAGCTGTTGGTTCATTTTTAGAGATATTTATTAGGGCCAGTGAGACAAAATGTATTTGGTGTGGCAAGGCTGGGTGTAGTCATGTGCAGATCCTCATATAGAGATAATCTTAAATGCTGGTTTGCCTGTGAGTATAAGTACATGAGCATGATTTATTCATTATCTTAAATCACTGGTGTATGCATGAGTGGCAGGAGGAATACACAACTGCATTGTGGAAAGACAGGATATAGTTACAGATCTCTCTGATCTGATACCTACATTGAATGCCATCCTGCAAAGAGGCACCTAATTTTGAATACTAAATGTATGGATAATGAAGGGATGTGAGACTTAAACGTCTGTCAAGAGACTGAGGAAACGCTGGGGTCTTTGTTTAAATCACAAATGTTACTTCTGCCCTTCATGCCAGGCTGAGAAATACTGGAATGTGCTTTTGAAGGACCGTAGCTCCATTTGTACTTGTCCAGTTAAAACTCTGTCTTCTTGCCATTCCATGTTATCAAATTTTAATTTATTTTTATTATGAACTAAGCTGTGAGTAAACTTTATGCCACATGGTTAGGTCACTTCAATTCCTTTCTGACTTCTCCTTTGTAATGCAGCATCAGTGAGTTATGCTGATAAATTCTGGTAAGTGTTAATTTTTTTGACTTCTTCATGGTGATACAATATTCCATATTTTGCACACCTTCACTCAAAGAAAAATCTTCTTGTCCTTACACTAGACTGACACATAGGTACTCAATTTATGGCTAGAGGAAATTTCTTTCCTGCTTGTAGTAGTGACTGATTATATTCAATACAATAAGAGAGTGCATGTTGTTTTAGTCTGCACTGAAGGAATGAATGTATGTGAAATGTATGTTTTATGCAAGATGTTGGGTATTTTTTTTCCTCCATTGGCTGAGATATGTGCTTGAGAAAAATTGACATCAAAAAGGAGCGACTGTAGGTGATTCTTCATTTTATTCAAGCTTTGATTTTCCTGGCTTTATGTATACAGAAATGTTGAAGTGTTTCTAATCCAAGACATGTACTTAGCACAGTTCAATCATTGTAATAGCGAAATTGGTGTATTGGTTTAAAGCTGCTCGTATTGACATAGCAATGTCAGTGAACGGAAAGTCGGGAATAAATATTAATACAACTGTAAGGTATCTCTTTTTTTCTCGGTATAATCCCATCTGCAGCTGATGGAGCCTCTATGGAGAATAACAAAGTGCCTCTCAGTGCCTGACTGTAAAGGGGGGCTGTTGTCTTGCTTGTTTCAGGGACTTTCCTATGGCTGTGTTTTCAGAGCCTATCTGAACTAGACTAGAGTCATGCCTGTGCCCAAAGTGACCCAGCCCTGTTCCATGTGCCAGCTCCTCTCTTGGTGCTGCTAGTATGCTGATATTTGATTACCAAACTGAACTTGACCGTTTTCACATCCCTCAGTTTCTTCCCTTCTCCTGGGGGTTACGGCCCACCTGGACCCACCTCCTAGCCTGGCTTGGTACACTGCTGCATGAACCCTTGTCCTGGCATGGAGAAGGAGATAGTGCATATGACTGGTTTGGCAGGATTAGGGCTCAGGCAGGTGACAGGGCTGAATTATGATTGATTCAATGTATTTAATGGTTCTTGCATGTTTCTACGTCTGATATAAACCACTGAAATAAAATTTTGCTTAAGACTGTAATTGTGATATCAACATTTCAGAAATAATACAACAGTAAGGAAAAGTATTTCTATGTACTTGTTGATATGTATGCTGTGTTTTAAAGGCTGGTGTCCAGACTGTCTGGTCTTTGTAGTGGTCTGAGGAGCCAGTCTTAAGCTGAAGGGAGGAGTGAAGGGGAAGAGGAGGAAGAGAGTTTCATGTCCTGAAATACTGCCAATAGGTAAAATAACAAATGTACTTTCTAACGTGTAAATACAGTGTATCCTGGTCCAAAGAGGGAACATCTCTGTTGCCTCAAGGATGTTTCTGGCTGAGTGAGTGAGTCAGTCAATAGAAAAAATAGCTACCTGTATAGGGTAGTTCAGAGCAGGAACCTAATTTAGCCACTCTGTGTTCCTCTGTAAGGGAGCCTGTGTCTCTCCACTGGCCACCTGGTGAGCCTAAGACAATTATCCTCCCTAGGCTAATGCTGGCCTCTCTGAATTCCCCTGGCTTTCAAACCACATGCTGGATGACCAATATGCCTTGCTAACAGTAAATTAGTTGTAGGGTGGGTATTATCTGCTTGTTCCAGTCAAGGTAGGAATAATGTCAGTAAGAAGAAGAGGGCTTAATCTTTCAGATGAGCACTTGAATAAAGAATCTGTTATTTGAAAGTGTGATACTTTGTTTGTCAAGCTGTTGCCTTTTGGTGCATAAAGATGTTTTTGTTAGACTGATGGAGAATCATTTTTTTTGGTATTCATACTTTCCCTTTTTAATTTAGTTATTTTTTGCAGCACACTAAGGAGATTGACCAGAGAAGTGTTTTCTCAATCTGCCAGTAATCTCCTTGTGGCTAGCAATAAAAAGTTAAATGCTACTGGTTGGGGTTTTTTATTTATTCCTTCAATCCACTGTGCTAGTTTGGCTGTTATCTAAACTTAGACTTTTCATTCATTGTGTCTGTAGGAAATGTACTAGAAACTAGTCCTAATTAATTGTATCTAGCATTTGTGGACTACTAGAGATTCACTTGAACTTTTTGTTTAGAGCATTTAGTCCTCTGAAGGCATCAAACTGCAGTTAAAACAGCTTCTGTGGGCATCCATGAGTTGTTAAGGTTGCACACTATTCATGGCATCTCCTGAGTAAGAGCTATTTATGCTGGGAGGCTTAATGGGAAGAAAATCTTGAGTGCATGTTTTTTCCCTCTGTGTGTGCTTGATTGACTAGGGGAAGGTAGAGGAGGAGGGATAGGAAAGGGCACTAGAAACACTTTCACAACTGGCTCTCCCTACCCTCCAGACTTCACCCCAGATATGGGGGTTTTGTACAGCTGCAAGGATGTCCAACAAAAATACTCTTTAGAGTGTAAAGCCACCTGCTTGTCTCCCCAAGACACAGAGCCTCCAACAATGTTGTTCAGTGAGTGTGTTTTATTGGTCTCTCTGAGAGGATATAGATTTGCTGGTATGTATTTGGCCAGAAACATATGGGGATATGCAGAAAACAGAAATCTTCAACTTGCAGCAGATGTGGTGGGAAGCAGCATCTGAATGAAGAGCAAGTCTGCCACATTCCAAAACAGCTGTCCCTGTGCTTTGTTACTTATCTGGAAGCCCCCACCTGAGATCATGAATCCTTAAATGTCCCATAGACTAAATTCCTGGTCACAAAAAGGATCCTGTGTGTGAGAATACACAAAAATGGTAGTCCTTAAATGAATGTAAACTGTACCTGGGATGAATAAACTCTAAGCAGCTTAAGTCTCATTAAACTGCCAGGGGTTTTATTGGTGGTGGGTTTTTTTTGTTTGTTTGGGGGTTTTTTTTGGTTTGGGTTTTTTTATTTTTTTGGTGGTGGGGGGGTTTTTTTGGGTTGGCTGGTTGGGTTGGCGTGGTTGTTTGGTTTTGTTTTTTGGTTCTGTTTCTTTTTTGTTGTTTTGGTATTTCTTTTACATCATTCAAGTACTAAAAGAGTTGAAGTTCTGATAAATGCCATTGTGTTCATTGTATTTTGTAGTTTTTGGGGTGTAATTTACATACACTGTACAGAGTACTTTGTTTTGCATGATAAACTTTCAAAGTAACTGAATCAGAAAAAGTGAGATGCTTATTCTGTAAATTATTATTTTCCTAATCATATTATTTGAAGATATAGTACAGAAATAAACCAGATTAAATTATTTGGGTATTTTTCTTCTTACAATGATTCATCTCTGCATTTAGTGAACAGAATTTGTATAAAGTCACAGTCTTTGTTTGTTTTTCACAAACACCTGCAGACTTAGCAGGTAAGATTCCCACTTAAATCAATGAAACTTCATCATTAGGATATTTTTGTTCAGGAGGTCACTGATGCAAAACATGGTGTTTTTGTGGTTTTGTTCTAGTTGTTCTCCAGCATTAAAGATGGTGAAGGGTTACAGCTGTTTGAGCAGGGCCATCGCACTGCACACAAGCAGGAGTGTCACACCATGGAGGCAGTGAGGCTGGTGGAGTTCAACCTGAAGCAAGTGCTCACGAAGCTCATGACTCACATCTTTGGTGACGGTAGGTTCTTGCACCTTTTCCCCCAGATTGCTCATGGCTGTAGTCAGTTGGGCTTTTTGGAAACATTTTGCTGCATACCACAGGTGGGAAGCTTAGGGGTTGTGTTGGCAGCTGGTAATACAGAAACAGCCAGGTCTGTTTTTCCAGAGGCTGCACATTCCTCTCGGGTTTTCCTAAATACTAGTGCACACTATGCTGTGCTGACTCGGCAGGTTTTTGTGAAAATGTTTTGGTGTTCAGCGTGTCAGAGAAACGTGGTGGGCATGAATACAGGTGGGAACATGTGGAGACCCAACTGCAGGCAGTGGTCTGGCAGAAGCTGTGTGCCTGTCTGTCAGTGTGGGTCCTGCAAGGAGACGCAACTCCAGCTCCAGCACAAAGCTGTGCAGGTCTCCCTCTGCTCCATCTTCGTGGGCCTCCTGTGTCCCTGGAGGGATGGAGCATGGGTGCAGCATTTAATCTGGAGCGCATGAGAGCTTGGGTGCAGCTGGGCAGCATTCAGATCCCGCAGCAGCAGAGGGATGGGCAGGAGCAGGGAAGGGTGTGTGTGTCTGTGTGCCGCTCTGTTGTGTGCGCACACAGCACCGTGAGCGGTTCCCTTGTACAGATAAATTAAACCTTCCAGATGAGGGCAGACCATGTTTGCTAAGTTCACATCAAGCTGAACAGTAATTGTCTTTTGGTACTTACAGTGGAATGAGGAAGGGTAATGAATGTGTATATGAATGAAGTATTCTCTCCTCAGAAATACCTGCTTTCAGTGTCAGGAACTGAATTTATAAATGGCCTGAGTCAAAATTGCTACATTAGTACTACTTCCCTGGGAGGGAGGCTGCTCTTCTGAGCTGATTCATTTTTCTGTTGAGGAAATACTGGATGGTATTAGAATGCATGAGGTATCTTGCCTACTTTCTAATGTCTTCTGAGATGTTTACTGCACTTAGAGCAGTAGTTCCAAGAGTGGATTGATAATGATACCAAGTTCTATATATGACTGCTTGAATATTTTTCTGAATTTGTAAAGATGACTTACAGCATGCAAAACTTTTACCAGGCATTTTACCAGTTATTGCTCTATTTCACCTGGAAAAAAATTTTTAAGTTCCTCAGCTCAGAACTTCTTGTAGGTGTATTTTATTTAACAATGACCTTTTGACATACACAAAATTGGGATGAAAGTGAGTAGCAGTAAGAATGATACATTTAGATCAACTTCAGATGCTGAGGATGTTTAAAGTGAGCAATTTCTCTGAGTTATTAGTGGTATCTCAGACTGCAGTGGCATCCTTCTCTAACTGTTGACAGATGCTACACTTTAAACCTCAGCATGTTGGCTATTACTAGTTCTTATACAGTCCACACAGAAGCTAAAAAGACATTCAAATATATTCATAACTTAATTTAAATGTACAAACTAAAAGTAGATGCCACCTTCTTACTGTTGGGATTTTCTATTTCTGTACCCCCAATATTTTTCCTGGAATACAAACATAATATATAGTCACTGAATTAAATTTAATTATAGATATGTATGTCTGTTTATATGTGTATTTCCCCCCTCCCCATTCATGGAGATACTGGAATTCAAAGTATTCAAAGTTCATGTTAGGCACAAGGTATATGAGATTATTGCACTGCAACTGTCTTGGGGCACACATAAATAAATTTGTCTTTTGATAGCTGTAATCTTTTAACTAGCATTTTACTCTTTACTTTATACAATACTCTTAATAGCTTTTTGTATTTTGACTCCTATAAATTTTAACTTAAAATTTAAAATGTGTTGCTCGTAGTAAATGTCTATGTTTTTTCTATTTGTGGATATTTCATAATGCTACATGTTCTGTTAAAAGCAAAAATTTAATTCCTTTATACTTGACATCAGTTGTATTCTTTATAACACATTGTATTCTTTATAACACATTACTGCTGTCAGCAGAATATTTTAGTCAAGTTGCACATCTTTTCTGGCAAGATAGCATGGCTGCAGCTGCAGTAAGTGACTGAAATGTTGCATTGTTGTACAGTCAACTGTTTTTTATAGGCAGATTGTTTGGATTGTAGATTAAGTCTGCTGTACATGTTAGTTTTGCATAAACTAGCTTGGACGTGAAGTCCTGGACTTGGAAGCTGTGCTTCTGCAGTGCTTCTCTGGGAATTTACTAGCTCAGGTTGATGATAAATTGAGGATCTCTGCAGAAAGGTCTTACCACTAACTCGCCTTTTTTTTTTTTCAAATTTTTTTTTTGGTTGTTCTGGGTTAGTTTTTATAATATTTAATGAGACAGTTGGGCTCTACCTGGTTCCTACCATGCTATTTGGACAATTCAGTGTTGACAAAACAAAGTTGCTTAAAAATCACTGTGTTGTCCTGATGAAGGTTGAAGACTTTGTAGAATCTGCACTTACCCTTATTACAAAAGTTTGTCTTTTTATGTCTTTCTGGCTTTGCCAACAGGCAAAAGAATGATATTAGAGGAGGGAGAAAGTTCTGGAGCATCCAATCAGTTGTGTTAAAAACTTGACGATGTTAAATTGATCTTTTTATGACATTTCTTGGTGATATGACATGCCTGATTTTGCATTCTACAAGTAACTGTCTTCCAATTTTTCCATTTTTCTGTCAGGAAGCTATTTCAAATACTACACCTAGACGTCACCTTTCCTAGTTTTCCTCTATTACCTCCATAAGGTGAACACTTAAAATCCACTAATTTAAATTACATCTTCATCTCCCCATACAGTTCTTCCAGTGTAGGTAGTCTGTTAGTTCTCATTTTAGTTACCTAGTAACTAGGCTGTCCAAGATTTCCTCATAAAGTTAGCAAGTCTTTCTCAACTATGATTCTTTCTCTAACTCCTCTGTAGTTTGCCAAAAGCTTTCTGCACCTTGAGAGATTCAGAAGTGATCTTACCTTAGCAAATAGAAGATGACTGTGTTCATTCATGTTCAGAAAATAATGTTCTGTGATTTGTTGTTTTATGTGAAATGGCTCAAAATTCACTGCTGTCCCATATTTATCTACCCAGTTCCTAGGCACTGGAGAAGGAAGGCAGGAGAGTGAATAATGCTGTGCTTTGACTGATGGCTTTGCCACTGCTGGTTCTCACTGAACCGCCACTGGATAACTTTTAAATCAAACATGTTCTGCTCATTCTCCTTCTTAATTCTGTTGTACTGATGCCTCCTTTGAGTGCATGGAGATCTATGAGTGTAAGGAGTTTTTTTTTAAAAAAATCATTTATCAAGGACATAATGGTCTGGGCTAATAACTTCTGAAAAAATGTGAGCTAATGCAGGTTTATATGGGCAGCCAGCTCCTGTCTGCTGCAAGTATGATGAATTATCTGAAACAACGAGGTGCAGAGTACTTACAAATCGACGCACACCTCAAGAGGCCACAGTCAATACCTTCTGTGCTTCCCAGCACCCTCCCTGCACCCCTCTCCTTTTTCTTCCATGACCTCGTCTCTAAAAATAATCCTCACAGCAACAAAAGGAATTTCTGGTCAGTGAAGACCATCTGGGTCTCAGGCTTTGTTGCTTCTGTGCTGTAGTGTACCAATAGGCTGATTTAATGTGTTTGATTTGTTCTTTTTTCTTTTCTTTCTTTTTCAGTGCCTTTGGTCAAGCCTTTTTCATTATGAGACTCAATTAGGCTAGCACTTGTTTAGCTTAATATCTGATAACACCATTACTTCTGAGTGCAGGCTACAACCAATTCCTTACCTGGATTCAGTGCTCAGAAATAACAATAATTATTCACTATGTCCATACTGATCTGACATATAATTTACTGTATTGGGTTTGCATGGCAAGGTTTTGGTAGCAGGGAGACTGCAGAGATGGCTTCTGTGAGGAGCTGCCAGATGTTTGCTCCATGTCTGACAGCGCCAGTGCCAGCCAGCTCCAAGGTGCACCCACTGCTGGCCAAAGCTGAGCCCCTCAGTGATGGCAGTAGCACCTCTGGGATAATACACTTGAAAAGGGAGAAAAAAAATCCTGCACAATTTGCAGCCAGGGAGAGGAATGAGAACATGTGTGAGGAACAGCCCTTCAGATACCTTTGTTGAGACGCAAGGTCAGTGGAGAAGGAGGGGGAGAGAAGGTGCTCCAGGTGCCTGAGCAGAGATTTCCCTGCAGCCCAGGATGCAGACCATGGTGAAACAGCTGGGCCCCTACAGCCCATGGAGGTCCATGGGGATACAGAGATCCACCTGCAGCCCATGGAGGACCCCATGCTGGAGCAGGTGGATTCCCAAAGGAGGCTGGGACCCTGTTGGAAACCTGTGCTGGAGCAGGCTTCTGGCAGGACCTGTGGCCCTGTGGAGAGACCCACGCTGGAACAGGAGGTTCCTGAAGGGCTGTACGCTATGGAAGGGACTCATGCTGGCGCAATTAATGAAGGACTGTCTTCAGTGGGCATGACTCTGCCCTGGAGCAGGGGAAGAGTGGCAGAGAAAATGAGGGTTGAACTGACCACAGCCCCCATTGCTCATCCCCACTGCTGCTGAGGAGGAGGTAGAGATTTTGGGAGTGGAGTTGAGCCTGGAGGGGTGGAAGAAGTTGTTTTCAACATTTAGTTTTTATTTTCCATTATCCTACTCTGATTTGATTGGTAATAAATTAAATTACTTTCCCCAAGTCAAGTCTGTTTTGCCCATGACTGTAATTGGTGGGTGGTCTCCTCCTGCCCTTATCTCGACCCATGAGCCTTTCATTGTATTTTCTACACCTGGTCCAGCTGAGGAGGGATGTGGTAGAGCAGCTTTGCTGGGAACCTGCTGTTCAGCCAGAATCAGCCCAGCACAATTATGAATGGACCTCTACCCACTGGAAGGACTCCCACAAGCACTGTGAGGCTCTGAAACGAGCAGGGTGTTTCTGTTAACACAAATAATTTCTTTGAACCAGAAAAGTTACGGAGTTTGTGTCTAGTGGTCAGGCCTTGATTAGATTCAGCACTGTGCTCTTATAAGTGCCTGTTTTAAGATAGATATGTGTCTCTTGGCCTCCTAAAATTTCTAGAAAAAGATCAATTTTGCCAGTATTTCGTAGGCTGTATGTGAAGAAATAAACTAGGCCGAATTAGGAAAATCATATAGTGCTACAGGAAGCCTAATCATCATAATCCTTTTGAAGTCCTTAGTGGTTTAATTTGCTGAGTGTAAGCATTACTCTTTACTCCTTGGGAATATATTGAGCACCAAGACAATATTTTGTATCTAAATAATAAATGTACCCATTTGTTCTATGATACTCTATAGAAATGCAGTTAGTGTTGCCAAAGGCTGAGCACCCTCTGCTTTTCAGTAAAGTCTTCTAGAGCCAAAAGTCTGAAAGAACACTTGAATGTAAACTACAGAGGTATTCCCAAATGGCCTGGATACTGTATGAATAAAATTATTGTAGTATGTGGGATTAACTATTAATTTAGAGAACAGAATGAAGGTGAGAGTTGTTTCTTCATTGTGACTTTGCTTTTGTTTATTTAGAATGTTGTTTGTTTGCTTATTTGCATTTAAAACAGAAGCCTCTTAAGTATTAATATGCATTAAAGTTGAAAAATAAAGAGCTTTAAATTCTTTTTTTCTGTTTTAAAATTTATTTTAATTAAGAACAAACAGCTGAGGAATCCTTTTTTCCCCAGAGCTTCATTTTTCAAGTAATCAGAGGATTAATAAGAAACCATTATCTGAATGTTGTTACTGAACACGAACTAGTTGAATTTTCAATGTAGTTGCTACAGTTGCAAATTTTGCAAGCTAAATAGAATATTTTATATGTGCACAGCCCAAGGATTAAAAATGCCAAGATCAGGAAATGAAAAAAATGTTTTCTGCACACCATACTATTCTATACACGACTCTTTTCATCTATGTATTTTTTAATTGTCATGCAGACAAAAAAGAGCAATAAAGTGATTGCTGTAAGTCACAGTACAATTGTGAATGAAATTGTTGCAAATACTTCCAGTTTTCTGAGTTCTATATATGCAATTGTCAAAAAGCTTTTTCGTCATTTATATACTTTCCTGAGGTTGGTTTTTAAGAAAGCAGAGAAAAATCTAGAAGTACCAGTTTGTTTGTTTTGAAACCTGCCTTTCCATTTGAAATCTCATAGCATCTAGAAAAGTCCCCTGTGACTGTTAGGAGGTATTTTATGTTTTGGCCATGCGTGTACACTTTTGTCATAATTTATTATTTCAGTTTCTGTAGCCACATTTCACGTTTCAGAAGTAATCAATGAAGATCTAATTCTTGAGGCTACATAAAATATTTGTATTTGAAAAACTTTTAGTATGAATCATGCAATTACATGCTTTACTTTCCTTTTATGAAACAACCCCCAAAAACCCTGAAGATCAAACCAGAAATTTTAACAGTTGCTGTCACCTACACTACCTTTGCAGTGCTCCTTATTTTTGAAGCTGGGCCTGCCTGGTTCTTAATGATCCTAACTCTGATTAGCATTTGGCTTAACTGAAGAGAAGATGTATTTGGGGTTAAGGCATTAGCTTAGCTTACAGAATTAGCACTTCAGTTTTCTTTTGAGTTTTTGTGATTAACGTTTCTGAGACTTCTTTCCTGACACCTAATTGTTAGAAAAAATTGTTTAGTGAAACAAAGCATCTGTAAATCATTAGAAGAACTAAGACTCGTCAAATATAATGAGGGCTTTGATAACAACTTTGGTTTTGGCAGCACTGAAGACCTTGCACTCTTCTGGCTGCACTGCTCTGAGATGCCAGGACTTTCCTTGCTCTGCACAGTGGTGCCTGCGGAGGTGCTGAGCTGGGGAGGATGGTGGGGAATTAATTACTAAGTGGGGCTTTTCCCTTACACTTATCTACCAGGTCCAGAATGCTTTGTATGTGTGTTGCATACCTTAATAATGTAAAGCTCTGTGAGAATATATTTCTATTTGTGTATATTAATATCTATTTTTAAACATATATGGAGAGAATAGCTCTGTATTTTAATTAAGTTTTGATGAAAAAAATTACTTGCCTAGATGATCCATAAAATACTAAGTAAAAATTAAAGACTTAGCTAGCTTTCCCTGTGAGAAGCAGTTAGTCATTTCCTGGTGCAAAGAATAACGAAATTACTGACTTTCCCGTTATCTTGGCTCATTTTTGTTTGATGCCAGGTGGTTGCTAGAGTTTGACAAATGATTGATTTGGTTTCAAAGGGTGCTTGAATTGCACAAAGCATTTTTCATATTAGAAAAGACATAGTCATTTTTTTGCACAGGTTTTAAGATTTATCGCTGCCCACAAGTGTTGTAAATTAGTTTGTTTGCTATTTATTTTCTCTGGATTGCTGTAATACATGTCATTAGTTGAAGGGCAAGTTTTACAGATGGTTGGAGGGATGGCCTTTTAAGCATACACCCTTTCATATTTATTTATTTTTTTAAACACTGCTACAGGACTGCAAGTCAGATGGGTAGATTGCTACTTCCCATTTACTCACCCTTCATTTGAGATGGAGATCAACTTCCAAGGAGAATGGATGGAGGTCCTGGGCTGCGGGGTCATGGAGCAGCAGCTTGTTAACTCAGGTATTGAAACTCCTTTACTTCATTGACATCTCTGTTAGCAAACACTCCCAGCACAATCAGCTTCACAGCCTGGAATGCCCCCTTCTACCCTGGTGAGCACAGACATCTTTGCGTGGGAATACTCCTCAGGTAGAATGCAGCCCTTGCATGCTGTGATTTGAGGGTAGCAACTGAGCAAGTGACCTGAAGCCTGCAAACAGAAGGCTTGCCTTTTATTTTGTGCAGTAAGGAGACAGACAGGTGTCAGCTTTAAAAGAGAACCTGCAATTTAGGGCGTGCGGCGTTTTTTTCTTTCCCAAGAGATGTCAAGTGCATTCTTGTAATGATTTAAAAGTATCAATAGCAAATAACATCTCTTAATATTTGGAATATCAAAACACTCCTCTGTATCTAAAGCATAGAAAAACGAATGTGATATCTTTCATATTATGATTTGGTCGCTGGGTAAACGGTGGGTGGCTTTTTTCTTTTGTTTTGTTCGTTTTGCTTTTCTCCTCAGGCTGGTTATTATGAGGTTGTAAATTGCATTAAAAGTAACACTATTTATTTTAATTTAAATTATTACAGAGCAATGTCACCTGACCATTTTGCTTTTTAAAACTAACACATAAGTATTAAAGAAGGAGAAAGTTGGATTTTTTCTAATTATTTTTATATGGAGAATTTTGCATGCTTGCTTTTTCATTTAATGAGGATAGGCAATTCTTAGTAAGCACAGGACAGTCTACGTATGCTCAGTCCTGTATTGTTCAGTGTCTTTCAGTACTATTTATTAGGTACATGAGTCTTTTGGAATATGATCTGTTTAATGCCAGCAAGTGGGCTTTCAGGTAGCCAATGTAATACTCAGTTGATTTTTTTTTCCCATTGGTTTGCTAAGCTGTTGTTGTATTTTCATGTGCTCTAAATTCTTCCTATTGAAGACCAAGTATGATAGCTACAAATTACTTAATTTTGGCACCATTTACTTGGCACAGCTTGTTTTCCTCAGTTTGCTTGCATTTTAATGTGATCATTTCCTTTTAGAAAGATATCCTCTTCCAGAGTTTCCCCACAATGAATTAATGATTTATGCTAATGTTCTCTCAGGTTATTATCTTCATAGTGTGGTAAATACAGTACAGCTTCTAATCAGTCTGGGAAGTGAAAGATTGCTGTGTAATATTGTTTCTGTTAGATGTAACACGCCAATGTCCAGGCTTTCTGCTTCAAAAGCTTTTATGTTGCTCAACTCTTATGATTAGGATCTTCTAATGGGTGCAAAAAGAGCTAAACTGTGTCTCTAAACAATTACTGTATACGTGTGTGTGAATGGATGTGCATGAAACACCAGAGGTTTCTACAGCACTTTGGTTTTTTGGTTTTTTTTTTTGTTTTCCCCAGCTTTCTCATGTGTGGGCTTCCATAGCACTTTCTTACCCTTGAAATTTCCCATTTTTTAAAATGTTAGACCAGATCAGGATTTTCCAAGGGAGAACAGCCAGCCTCATTCTTAGTCATTCTCTGGGTAATGGATCCAGCCTTCTGGACCTCTCAGATTTTCCATGTTAGCAGCAAGCAAGGTTTCTGTTGTCTTGATGTGTAGATGAGCAAGTACAATTTACTAAAGGCTGCCAGTACCATCTTCATTAAAGCAAATTTAGCTACTGATTATTTTTTAAGAGTTGTTTGCATTCAGGAAAGTGTCCTACAAAAAAAAATTAAGAATATGGTGTTATTTACTCTTTTCGAACAGTGATAGTATTTCTAACAGTGATACTATTTTAAAAGAAAAACATAAATCCTATTACAATGTTTTTATGTAATCATTAAAAAAATATGCAATACTCCAAAGATGCACTGAATTGTAAGGGTTGATGTTACATCTTCCCCTAAGGCTGATGGTGTTTAACTTCCTGGTTTTGTGTGTTTTCTTTTTCATCTTTATAGCTGAATACGTAACTTTAATAGGAGTACTGTGTATGAATTTCAATATAAAGAACAGGGGTCTTGTTCTGGTTAATCCTGGGAAAAAGACAGGGGG
This sequence comes from Acrocephalus scirpaceus scirpaceus, assembly GCA_910950805.1. NCBI lineage: Eukaryota > Metazoa > Chordata > Aves > Passeriformes > Sylviidae > Acrocephalus > Acrocephalus scirpaceus. Next base: position 40,527,786 of record OU383773.1, on the reverse strand, counting down.
TTTGCAGTATATTAAGAAGTGCTCTCAGTTTTAGGTCCATGATGAGTATACAGGGAAATGTTGTTGTTCAGTAGAGCTAATTTCAATTAACAGCACCCAAGGTATGTATTTCTGTACTTCAAGAGTTTGTTACTTAAGATTTGTGAAGCTGGTGTTCATTGATAGGTGCCCAAGTTCCAAGTCTTTATGGAGTTCTACAATTCAAACCTTTGAATACAGGACGTTGCTTGCTCTGAGTCTGTGATCACTTAGTGTTGCTTAGTAACTGTGAAATTGGAAGCAGTTAGGGTGTGATCCTTTGCTGATGGAAATCAATGGCAATGTTCTCAGTGTTCAGTGTTGCAGAATATGTTAGCTGAGGACAGAAGCAAGTAAATTGAACTAAAAGTTACCTCAAAACCATGAGACCATAAGCCAAAATAATTTAAAAATAAACCCAAACCCAAACACTCTCCCTCCCCACCCCAAAACAAACACAAACCCACAAACAAACAACAAAAAGAAGAGAATTCCATCATTTTTTTGGTAAGACTTCTCATGATGTTTTTAACTCCTGAGGTATACAATAAAATAATGTAAGTGTGGCACACCAGATCCAACCTCAAGTCCAAGGCATTGCTGTATCATGATGACTTCCCAAGCCAGTGCCTACAGATGAGTAGAACAGGCATGGCTATACTGATCCTTCCCTGATACGCTCCTGCAGCTGTGTGGTTCCTGAGCTGAAATGTTTGCTTTCAGTAGTTATTGTGGAATGTTCTTCCATTCACTTGTTGAAATGTTTGAGTCCCAGTAAACCTTTACTCTCTGCAATGTCTTAAATTGCTTAACTTGCATGAGGAATCTCTTCTTTCTTGTTCTGACCAAAAGCTTGGAGATGCAGTTAAGAGTTACAGTTAAGTCACTTTTCTGTCATGCAAGGAGAGTTAGTGAGTCTTTTTCCTTGTTTAAGCCACTCAGTTTTTGTTTAGCTTTTAGTTGTAGGTCTTGTCATTGACTTCTTTCCAAGCCAAAGAGTGCTGGTCAGACAGTCCCTCCCTGTGTGGGAGCCTATCCATATGCTGAGTCATGATCACTCCTGCCTGCATCTTCTCCAGGCTTCTTTTTTTCCTTTTCTTGTAATTCCTAATATTCATTTTGCTGTCTTGACCTTTAATGAGCCTTGAGTTGAAAAATAAGGGGAGGTTTTGGGATTATGACTGCTGCAGAAGATGGCTTTTGAATGCTAGCTGATGGTTGAAGCATCCTGGCACACAGCCAGGCATTCAGATCTGGGAGGCAGCTCAGGTTGAGGTCTCATTTCCTAAAATTAAGAATCATGAAGGCTGCTGTATTTAGGGTACCAGTAAGAGGAATTGGTAGCACTTTCCTGCTGTATGCAGATTTTTCTACCTTTCACATCAGAAATAAACGGTGATATTTACAGTCTGATGAAACTGATTTTATTTATTTATGGGGTTTTTTAAATTTTATTTTTTATTGTCAGCTTAAAAGGAGTAGGGAGTGATGTAGGGAGTTGGAAGAGGAAATGTCAGAATTTATAGCAAAGATCCTACTTTCTTGTTAAATTTGTAAGCCTTTTTAATAGAGGAAAAATTGCTAACCCTGTCTAAACATCTTCATGAATGCTGTTGAACATGACAAACGGAGTTTGTCTTAAGTTCTCCAAATCATTGCTTTTGTTTTAAAAGGTGGAAGGTTGGTTTGCCATGAAACCTGATTCTTGAAGTGTAAGTCTTTGCCATTTGGAATCCCTTTTACAGATCAGTTGCAGGACTTATTGCCAAAATTCAAATAGTACTAGGCCCAGGGCTGCCACGTTCAGCCAAATACAAGTCTTAACATGTAGAACTTGTTTGGCTTCAATGATGCAGTAAATAAATCTTTCTCTTTTTTTCCTCATTTATTGAAGTTCATCAAAACTGCTATTTGAGTGGAAGTAACAACTTTGAAGTTCTTAACTAGTTCCACTGCTTTTTGGTTTTGGCAATGATTATCAGCCTGGACAGTTCTCAATGGGCAGCAGGTTAACAGAACAATCATGTCAATGTTACCTTGCAGGCACAGGACTATTTTTTTTTAAAATTTTTGAATATGTTCTTAAATGAAATATTAGTTATGGATGAGTTAAGTTCATATATCAAGCAGCAGGAGGTATTTTGGAGAAGGGGAAATCTAATCTCTTTCATCTATCAGTTTTTTTTTTTCCTGCTCAGCTCTTGCCTGGTAAATTACATTAAAATGTTTGAGCAGATGGTGCATGTGGTTTCAGTCGTGTGCCGGCCCATGTTCTGTCTCTGCTAACAGCTCTCTGTGGGGACCTTGAAATAGTTAATGCTGTATGTCTTTGTATGGATGTAGTGTAGAAGGGTAAATATAATGCATTTAAAGTACATGCCTGAAACCCTTCAAGGTGAAGTTAAAATTACAGAGGTATTGGTGTATCGAGCATCTGGGGCCTCCCAGGAACATGAGGTAAAACTGTTGGATGGACTGGTTCTTCCCACAGGAGCACCCAAAGTGATTTAAATCTGCTGCATAAGCTTCTCAGCTCCGCATCCCAAATCTCCTGGGGTCAGTATAGGTCAGTGTCTGTCTCCTGTACAACCACACTGCTGTAGTACCTTGACTCTCCCAGCCCTTCCTGTGCTTACTCCCCAGAGACCACTCTGAGACAGCGGTGTCATCATTCCTTGCTTGTGGGCTGGAACCGAAGTTCACCAGAGGGTGACACGCGGGCACACTGCAGACAAAGAGTGCAGCTGCCTTAGTTCAAGCGAGCTTTGCTACTGTCCTTTTTAACTCAACAGAGAATGAAAGTCTTCCAGTCAGATTTGGAAGCTTCCCTTTGAATGTGTGGGGGTTTTTGGATCAATCTGCTGGGCAGCCTCTTTCTATGTCTGACTGCAGGGGGAGCAGAGTCTCCCAATTTAGGCAGGTACCTGGAGGTAAAGTGAATATCTCATGAAGATACAGTGTCTCAGATGGAATAAAATTAATGGGAAATTAGGAAGCATCTGAGTCTTATTGACTTCCCAGGGGTGACCTGTTGAAAAAACTGAGGTTGAAACCAAGCTTTGTATCTCAGCTCCTGGGTTACCTTGTCTTCCTCAATCCTAGTGAGATTTACACTTTACATTTGCACATACGTACATACATATATATGTGTGTGTATGTATAAAAATAAATACAGAATGAGACAAATAAAACAAATTGATGGCAAATTAAATACAGAGCTAGGCATATTCAGCCTGTTTTAATTTTTGTGTGGCGTTTTCTATACACATGCACATACCCAGTGTAAATCAGAAAAACTGATTGTCACATCTGGCTAAGTTGAGAGACCTTCTGTTGAGCTGGCAGCCAATTTTGTATTGCTCAAACATGGAGCTGGTGTGGAGTTGTGAGCTTTTAGAGAAAGACGTGATTGAATTTTTATCTCTGTTCTTCAGACTTCATACAGATACCCGCAAATGTATAGCTATGGCACATCCAGAGATGTGTGTACCTAAGACAATGCTGATCAGTTTATAAGGGAATAAGTAATAGGGCAGAGGGACCTGATTTGTGAGCCATTCAGGAACGAGGGGTGGAGCTTCCTTTGTTGCTGAATGGCTGATTATAAGAGGCCTCTGGGGAGCGCGGTGAACAGGAGTGGGCAAACGGGCTGGGCACATCTCCGGGGTGTGGACACCTCAGTTTGCACAGCAGTTCACACAGGCAGGGTTGCAAGTTTTCTTGCTAGTAAGGTGTCCTCTGTGTTGTTTTTAGGTGTTCCTGCTGGCTGCTTGCTTTTGAGGTTTCTGTTAGTAATGGTTTCTACACGGTCGAAAACTGTGGTTGGTGTATGTGACCAAGTGGAGCCCTCCATAAAGGATGCATCTGTTCCTGCCCAGAGTGTTTGAGCTTATCGGTGGTGTCAGGGGGTGTATTTCACACCTGCCTTCGGTGTGAACAGGTGAATGACCTCCTTTCACTGGTGGCTGAGCTTAGGGAGGAAGTTGAAAGATTAAGGACTGTCAGGCAAAGTGAAAGGGAAATAGACTGGTGGAGTTCAGCCCTTCCATCTTTAAGGGAGGCCTCTGACTGAGTCTGAGGACTCGTATGCCTCCCACTCTCAGGCAATAGAAGGGCACCTGGTAAATGAAGGGGGGTGGAAATGGGTCCCCACTCGGGAAGGTAATAATAAAAACTCCTCCCCATCCCTAAGCCAGGTGCCACTTCAGAATAGGTATGAGGCCCTGGAACTAGAGAGCCTGCCAGATGATTTAGAAGAAAATTGTCTGCCCAGTGAGCCTCCCAATTATGATTCATCTGTAAGATGGATCACCACCTCTAACACCAAGAAGAAAATAAGGATAATCGTAGTAGGTGACTCTCTTCTGAGGGGAACTGAGGGCCCCATATGTCGACTGAACCCATCCCACATGGAGGTCTGCTGCCTCACTGGGGCCTGGGTAAGGGATATCACTGAGAGACTTCCTGGGCTGATTCAGCCCTCTGGTTATTACCCACTGCTGGTACTTCAGGCTGGCAGTGATGGGATTGAAAAGAGGAGTGTCAAGGCAATTAAAAGGGATTTTAGGGCATTCGGTCAAGTAGTTGTTAGGGCAGGAGTACGGGTGGTGTTCTGCTCAGTCCCTTTGGTGGTGGAGAAAAATGATGAAAGAAACAGGAGAACCCACACCATCAACAAGTGGCTTAAGGGTTGATGTCATCGGCCAAATTTTGGATTCTTTGATCATGGGGAAACTTTTATGGCACCCACTCTGCTGGAACCAGATGGGATGCATCTCTCTGTTAAGGGCAGAAGGTTTCTAACTCATAACTGGAAGACCTCGTTGAGAGGGCTTTAAACTAGGTTTGAAGGGGGAAGGGGATGCAGCTGGACTGTCTGGAAGCAGGCCCAAGGGTGGTAAGCCTGAGTTGGGGGTAAAGTCAGTAGCCCAGCTGAAATGCATGTATAACAATGCACGCAGCATGGGTAACCAACAAGAGGAGCTGGAGCCCATGGTGCAGCAGCAAAGCTGTGATGTAGCTGCCATCACAGAAATGTGGTGGGATGACTCAAATAGCTGGAGCACTGCACTGGATGGCTACAGGCTCTTCAGAAGAGACAGGAAAGGAAGAAGAGGTGGAGGGGTGGCTCTTTATATTAAGGAGACTTTTGATGCTGTAGGAATTGAAACTAAGGAAGATGGAGTTGAATGCCTATGGGTAAGAATTAAGGGGAAGGCCAACAAGGCTGGCATCCTACTGGGAGTCTGTTGTCGTCCACCCAACCAGGAAGAAGGTGTGGACAATTTATTCTATAAGCAGCTAGATAATGTTTCAGGATCACCAGCCCATGTTCTTGTAGGTGACTTCAACCTACCAGACATCTGTTGGGAACTTAATACAGCAGATAAGAGGCAGTCCAGGAAATTTTTGGAGTGTATGGAGGACAACTTTTTGTCGCAGCTGGTGGGTAAACCCACCAGGGGAGGGACTATGTTAGAGCTGTTGTTTGTAAATAGAGATGGGCTGGTGGGAGGATGTGCTGGTTGGAGGCTGCTTGTGGCACAGTGATCATGAAATTATAGAGCTCTCAATATTTGGTGAAATCAGGAGGAGCACCAGTAAGACTCTTGCATTGGACTTCCGGAGGGCAGACTTTGGCCTATTTAGGGCAGACTTTGGCCTATTTAGGAGACTTACTCAGAGCATTCCTTGGGAAGCAGCTCTTAAAAACAAAGGAGTTCAGGAAAGGTGGGCATGTCTCAAAAGAGATCTTGAGGGCACAGGGACAGACTGTCCCTCTGTGCTGAAAGATAAGTCAATGGGGTAAACATCCAGCCTGGATGGGCAAGGAGGTCTTGGAGGAACTTAGGAATAAAAAGAGGATGTATCATCTTTGGAAGGAGGGTCAGGTCTCTCAGAAGTATTTAAGAGGGCTGCTAGAGCATATAGGAAAAAAACTAGGGAGACCAAAGCTCAGTTTGACCTTAGAATGGCGACTGCTGTAAAGGATAATAAAAAATGTTTTTACAAATATGTTAATGGTAAAAGGAAGGGTTAGACCAACCTTTGTTCTTTATTGGACGAGGGAGGGAACTTAGTAACTGCAGATGAGGAGAAGGCAGAAGTGCTTAATGCCTACTTTGCCTCAGTTTTTAGTGGGAAGATGGCTTGCCTTCATGACGACTGTCCTCTTGGGTTGGTAAATTATGTCAGGGAACAGAATGGTCCCCCATTATCCAAAAGGAGGCAGTTAGAGAACTACTGAAATACTTGGATATCCATAAAATAAATCTATGGGACCAGATGGGATCCATCCCAGGGTGATGAGGGAGCTGGCAGATGAGCTTGCAAAGCCTCTCTCCATTTACCAACAGTGTTGGATCACTGGGGAGGTTTTGGATGACTGGAAGCTGGCCAATGTGATGCCCATTCACAAAAAGGGTGGGAAGGAGGATCCTGGTAATTATAGACCAGTTAGCCTGACCTCAGTAAGGTAATGGAGCAGTTTAAACTGAGTGTCATCACGCAACATGTACAGGATGGCCAGAGTATCAGACCCAGCCAGCATGGGTTTAGGAGGGGTAGGTCATGTTTGACCAACCTGATCTCCTTTTATGACCAGGTGACCCAACTGGTGGATGCAGGGAAGGCTGTGGCTGTTGTTTATTTGGACTTCAGCAAGGCCTTTGACACTGTCTCCCACAGCACACTCCTGGAAAAGCTGGCAGCCCGTGGCCTGGACAGGAGCACTCTGTGCTGGGTCAGGAACTGGCTGCATGGCTGGGCCCAGAGAGTGAACGGTGCTGCATCCAACTGGCAGCCAGGCACCAGTGGTGTTCCTCAGGGGTCTGTGCTGGGGCCAGCTCTGTTCAATATTTTTGTTTATGACATGGATGAGGGTATTGAGTCTTTCATTAGCAAATTTGCAGATGACACTAAGCTGTGAGCTTCCAGTCATCTGTTGGAAGGTAGGAGGGCTCTGCAAGAGACCTGGAACAGTTGGATGGATGGGCAGAGTCCAATAGGATGAAGTTTAACAAATCCAAGTGCTGAGTCCTTCACTTTGGCCACAATAACTCCCTACAATGTTATAGACTGGGGACGGTGTGGCTGGACAGTGCCCAGGCAGAAAGGGACCTGGGGGTTCTGGTCAACAGCCAGCTGAACATGAGCCAGCAGTGTGACCTGGTGGCCAAGAAGGCCAATGGCATCCTGGCCTGTATCAGGAATAGTGTGGCCACCAGGAGCAGGGAAGACATTCTTCCCCTGTACTTGGCTCTGGTGAGGCCAGAGTGCTGTGCCAGACCTTGAGTGCTGTGTCCAGCTCTGGGTCCCTCAGTTCAGGAAGGACATTGAGATGCTTGAGTGCATCCAGAGGAGGCAGCGAGGCTGGTGAGGGGCTTGGAACACAAGCCATGTGAGGAATGGCTGAGGGAGCTGGGGTTGTGTAGCCTGGAGAAAAGGAGGCTCAGGGGAGACCTTATCCCTCTCTACAACTTCCTGAAGGGTGGTTGTGGTCAGGTGGGGGTTGGTCTCTTTCTCCAGGCAACAATGGACGGAACGAGAGGACGCAGTCTCAAGCTGTGTCAAGGGAAGTATAAGTTAGATCTTAGGAAAAAGTTTTTTACTGAAAGGGTGATAAAGTACTGGAATAGTCTGCCTGGGGAGGTGGTGGAGTCACCATCCCTGGATGTGTTTAAAAAAAGACTGGATACGGCACTCGGTGCCATGGTTTAGTTGAAGTGTTGGAGCATGGGTTGGACTCGATGATCTTGAAGGTCTCTTCCAACCTAGAAATTCTGTGATTCTGTGATTTTTCCTGAAAATCTGTGGTGTTCCACCCTGTCTGTATGAGGAGAGGAGCTGTGATTGTAGTCATCTGGCTGGCTACCAGGAAAACATGTACTTGACTTTTAAATAGTTTATATAAAGGCCCAGTCGTGTAAGTTGAGGAGTGTGGAGTGGCAGTTAGATGTTCTTAGTTGACTACCACATCTCTTGACTGTAAAAGAATTATCTATAGCAAGTGACAGCAAATATATTGGCCACTTTTTTAGCATCTTCAGCCTAACAATTAGTGCCACCCTCCTTTGCGATTGCAAATGTAACTGTTGGTTCACTAAGCATCCCAGTCCTGCAAAGGGAGCAGATAGACCACTACTACAAATTTACACGGGAGCTGAGCTGTAGCTTGGGATATAAATTTTGGCAGGATTAGATCTGGATTCTTAGGACTTTAAAGGTTCAAGTTTCTAAAGAGCACATATTTTAAAATTGGGATGACTCTTATATAGAAAAGTTATTTCTTCTAACTCCTTTCCTATTCAAAGAAGAAATTGAAGAGAGTTTATTTCTTGTGTTTGTATGAAGATTGCTTTTTGGGGTTGATTTTATTTTGGTTTCTTTTGAACTGACTGGAAGGAAGTCCAAGTCTTGCCTTGATAAGTAATCCAAAGCACAGAAATGAGTTACACAAGAGGTGATGCTCATGTCAATCAAAGGGCACGTTATTTTATTTGTTTCCGTTGTTCTGTTATATCTGGCTACACTTTCAGGTCTGGTGTGTGTTGTGTTATAAAGGTAAATCTTGTCTCTGCCCTTCCCTTTTCCTTGTCAAGATAGTTTGCCTGTTTTCTTCTACTTCATTTACAACTCTATTTATAAAGCTGTTTTTTTTCATCAAGTTTTTCATACAGAAGAAACCCATCAAATTTTGGAAATGTTGCTTTCTCTGATTTTATTACTTTTGACCGATTCATTATCTGTGTTAAAGTTGGGATTTTTCAAAAGAATTAATATAAGCTTTTTTTCCAATCTGTAGTGTTTGTTTATATCGAACAAATACAGTATTCCATTTAATGACAATTCTATTATACCTATTCCTGAGAAATGTGTTTTGTTTACAGGGGTATCTTGTAGAAGAAAAAGTATAGGATTGATTCCTGGAAGTAAGTAGTTATTATAAAACTTGGATGGCCATTTGAGTTTGTGGTTTTATATGATTTTTCTAGCTTAGTGTTAAGAGTAATAATGCCAGTAGATTTAGAGGATAATTTCCCTTTCATGGTGCAAGATTACATTTTTATTTGGAATATAAGTTCCTTATCTTCATAATTTAAGAAACTATGTTGTCTTCATGCTTCATTTTCTCCTGCACAAAAATGTATGTGACAAAGGGTTAACTCAGTCTAACACAAATTTTGAAATCAGCACGAGTGTTTATTTGACTGACCAGCACATCTTTCCATTAAGTAAGAGCTCCCCTCAACATATGTGAGGCCTGTTTTAGTCCATTTGAAATCTAGAAAAGAAAGAGATAAGCAGTCGCACCTTCCGAAGTTTCTGTTGCTTTTGAAGCAGTTTTCCCACGTGTATGTATTGCTTCTCCTTCCCTTAGGTTTTTTTTAATCAAAAGTAAATTAAAGGTTTAGTAATTCACTATGATTTGTCTCCTTGGGATCCTGCAGGAAGACTGGAGCACCACACACAAGAGAAGGCTGAATAATGATGAATATAGTTTATTAAGCAGCTCCCAAGTAAAAGAAAGCGGTACTCTTAGAAACCTTGAAGAGCAACAATTTATGGCACAGAAATGGTGTTTCTCTTGGCTTTATTTATGCAAATGAAAATACATCTAAATAATACTCTTGAGTTACTACACTGTTATATGGTGAATGCTGAATGTTTTTAATCAGGCAGGAGTTGGTTCAATGAGCCCAATATAATTCCTCATCAGGCTAGGATACCCTCTGGGTGTTTTTGTTGCGTTGCAATATTCATTTTTGCTGTTCCAAGGACATTTACCAGGACTACCCAGCTGAGGCTGAAGAAGAGATTTTACAGGCATGTCTCTAACTGTTTCTGACTCTGACACACGAAGCTCAGTTGTTACAGATTCAGTTCAGCTGAGATTAGATCAAGCATTTTAGGAAATATTTTTCTTCTGTAGATTGCAAATGCAATCTTGATTTCTCATTTCTGGAGGAGGAAGATTTGCTTAGGATACTTCTGTTGTGCCTCATTTCTTGTCTTTGAGGTTGGTAGTTGGTGAAAGGAATGGGTGAACGCGGGTCTCCTGCTGGAGCTGAACGTGGACCTCTTCCCCCACTCCGCTCTGCAGGTGTACTAAGAAAATAGCAAACCAGTGCCAGTGTGTGGGGGTGGTCAGCCTTTGGAATTTCATGCCATTTACTGGTGATGAGTGAGGCTCATGTCTTTAGAGGACAGTGGGTGCGGAAAGGAAAACCCAAGCATGTCACATAGTTGAGAGAGTGGCAGCTTTCTAGTGCCACTTTCTGTGGCAGCAGTCCAGGCTGAGGCAGTGGCCCCAGCCTCTCGTGGCTCATTCTGGCTGGAGTCTGAGAAGATTGCGTTGCCCAGCTGTCCGTGTGCCAGTGCATACTGACCCACTGCTGACCACGCGGGCGAGCCTTGGCTGGGGACCGCGGTTTGAATCACATGTGAGCAAACACAACAGCTCAAGAGCCACGGTGGGGCCACTGCTTCTCTGTCATCACTGCCTGCCAACAGAACAATCTTGCATGGTGTTATACGCTCCAGCTTTGTAGAAATATATGTGTCTGCCCCACTGGTGCCATTTCCACTTGTATTACAAAGACTACCTTAGCTTCAGTTTTGCTTGGGCTTCGTCCTCAGACACCCAGATTTACTTTCCTGTTCAGCATTCATAAACAGGAAGTGTCTACAAGCAGTAGAGAGGATAAAATCTACAACACATGAATAAAAAGGTGTTCACAAGTTGATAATGCTATCACGGGTGAACATTTTTCCAGAAGAAAGGAAAGAATCTAGATCAAGTTTGACACTTTTGTGCTGCTGGAAGGCAACTGCAGCACAGCTACAGAGAGGAGACAGCCGGTTCCAGGCAGTGTACCAGCTAGTTTGGGGCAGGATTTGCTGGTGTACCTGAAATGAGTCAGGGAAAAATGTCAGCCTTTATTAATGCTTTTCCCCCATGTAAATAACTTACCAGATTACTAGTAGATATTAAAGCAATAGCTCTTTTTTCCAGAGCAGAATGAATGTCTATGTATTCTGATGATTATGAAGTGAGCATCAGTAATAAGTTTGATCCTAAATACCTTGGCAGAGTCCAAGGAAACTTCTGTACGTAGCAACAAATGGAATGTAATAGGTAATCATGGAGGTCATCTTACGCCTATTTTATTTTTTTGGCCAGATGGAGAGTAGAGGGAGGAAAGTGCTTGTTTGTTTCTTTGCTTTTGAGGTCATTGGGATTATTTAAAAAATTTAGCTGAATATTTGAAAATCTAGGCAAGTTCTATATTCTCTGGGTGAAAATGTTGGCTTTATCAAGAAAAAGAAATAAGATTTAAAAAAGATCCTGATTAAAAGCCCATAAACTGGTGGCTGCAGTTTTAGTGCTGTTCAGTTCCTCATCCTGCAATAACTTTTATTTCTACTTTATCTTAAAATTGTGAAGAGACAGGAAAAAGTATCAAAAGAATGTGTTTTCCAGCCCAGAAGTTGCTCATTCAAAAGTGCCAGTCTTCTTTATTCTAATGACAGAGATTGTCACCGACATGGTAATTCAGAGCTTTTTCTGTTAAAAAAAAAAAAAAAGTGGATTTACTGAGTTTCTTTCAGAACAGTGATTGACGTGAAATAGCAGTGGGGATTATAACAGAAGAAAAGTTTGTAGGGTCTATTTAAATAAGGCAAGAGACTCCAGCTAGGGCTTTGACTGTACTGGCTGAAAAGTATTTAGCTAAGGAATTATTCCAAAAGCAAAAAGTACAGTGAGGAGAATCCTTTTCTCAGATTAGTTCAGACTTGCTTAGCATGTTTCAAAAGTGACAGTCAAAGATAAACTTCTGACTGGGACATCTTTTTTTCGTCTCAGGGAAATATAGTCTTAATACAATACTACTGCATTGTGCACAGCAAAAACTATAATTGCCAGGATAGCTCTGCTACTGTATTAGAACTCATCACAATCAAGACAGGAGCAGAATTGCTCACTTTTCCAAGTGCTAAATTGCTTTTTAGTCTTATTGAAGAAAAGCTGGTGATCTTAGAAAGAAAAACTGTACATTACCTGTATTGCCATTTGCTGCTGCTATTTTTATTTATTTCATAAGAGGTGGCATTTCATGTTATACAGGAGATTTTATTTTCTCTAGGGTTCTCTGCTTGCAAGATTATCCTCTGCCCCTCTCATGGTTATTTATTTGTCTAGCTCCTTGCAGCCTGAAGTTTTGGCCATGTTCAGAGGAGGTATTATAACTGGAATGCAGGTTTTGCACATCATAGGCATGTGAACATAGGAAGAAAGAAGATGAGAGTTTACCAGAGCCACTCCAGAGCAGGAAGCTGGAGCTCACTTATGCTATCTGAAGATGCACTTAATTGTGCACTAGTTTTAAACAAAAGTTACTGTGGCTACATTGCTCTCAGGTTTCACACATCACTGGTGAAGTGGAGCAGACTGTGCATAAGCACTTGCTATATTCTGCATATGGCTGATTGGAGGAACTGTTAGCAAACATTAGAAAAACATTTTAGCATCCTAAGTGGATACCCAAGGTTGTTCTATGCCATATTTGTGATTTTATAATAGTATCTGGGCGATGGGAGTGGTGCCCTGGTGACTATCTGCATTGCTTTAAATGTGACCCTATGAGCTACTGTCCTAGTAGGACAAGGAGCAAACTGCTCTTTTGTTTTGGCAGCATGTGATGCTGAGCAGACTAGTTTCTAGCTCAAAAAAGAGTATAATTTGTGCTGTTTTGTTTCTGTTTCTCTGCAGTTAGTCAATACAAAATTATCTCAGTAGAAGCAAGCCTGTATATCCTGGGGTGGAGAGAAAGAAGCACTCAATATGTATAACTGTAATTCAGTGAATAGAAAACAGAGTGATTTTTGTAATGTGCTATCAGTAGTTCTATGTGTCATCTTTGTGGCTGTCACAGAAGCACTAAAAAACAGGAGAGGGGAGAGTAGGAAAGTGTGCAAGATCATCAGTGGACAGTCACATGACTGATGGCTCATTTTTTTTTTTTCATAATTATGTTATACAACTTTCATAAACACTGGTGTTGCCCTGGAGTTTTGACCAGGTACTTTGAAGGAAATACTATTTAAAAACAAGGGGGAGTGCAATTATAAGATGAGATAGATGGAAATTTGGGTCATCTTACACCAAGCATAGGAGGATTTGCAGTAGTAGTACAGCCAGTCATTTCCTGTAGACCTCTGTGGCTGCTGTGATGTTGAACAGAAAATGCTCTCCCATTCTTTCCTCTTCTTCATGGATCAATAATTAAATTAAAAAAAAAAAAATTTAACAACCCTCAGAACCCTCTCCCATTCTGGTGTTCTTCATTAAATTGGCCATTGGGTTTTTCAGAGGAAGGGAAGGAACAGCGGCCACTTACAGCAGGCATGCCTAGATCTTGAGATCATGATGGCATTGTTTTTGTAGATTAAATTATTACAATAATTCTTAGAGTATAAATGAAGTTGCAATCATAAAAAAAAAAAGCACATCCTTCACTTATTTTCAACAGACAGCGTCCTGTCTTTTTTCTATGACACCTGTAGGTGTGATACTCAGCAGTAACAGAAGATCATTAATTCTTTCCTTGAAAGGCTCAATTTTGAAAAAGCTTATGTTCCCCTACAATGACCCTCTTGCTGCCTTATGATACTCTGCAGGAAGAGAAAATCAGCAACTTTTTCCTTGAAAAGCTCAGTTTGAAAAGCAGGAGTTCTCCTACAGTGACCTTCTTGCTGCTTTACTCCCATCTCCCTTTCATTATTTCTGTTCTCCTGGGGCTTGAAGAAAAATGCATACACCCTAAGTTAGGGAAAAGCTCTGTGATGGTGCATCTTCACAGGTGGAGTTTAAGGAAGGTGAACTAAGGGACATTGAATCTGTAATTTCTTTTATGTGTTCCACACATTTGTGCAGTATAGAGCTGGAAGGGCCTTCTCCCAGGCTCCCTGGAGACACCCAAAAGACTTCACAGCAGAAGAGAGTAATTGCAGCAAGTATGCTGCCATCTGAAGGACATCCCCAAGAAGATTTTCAAACCACAGCTGAGGAAACTGTGTCAAGGAAGTTTGACAGCAGGGGAGATGCCTGCATGAGCTCATCAGCTCTGTTTTCCAGTTCTTGTGGAAGTCTTGTGCATGACACGGAATTTTGAGGATTAGGATTTGTTTCAGGCATTGCTTTACTCCTGGTTCTGGGCTTATGGCTTGAACAGTAAAGGTATTTGACAGGTGATTGAAGGCCTCTGTTGATGGTCTGTGACCTGGTCCATTGAGTTTGATTTTCTTGCTCAGCTGTTCTTGTAGAATGACAGTTTTAGTTTGGGTAATCCAGTGTACAGACATGCTTTCCATGTCTGTAGAGATGTGAAATGGAAGCTGAAGCCTTGCTCTGGGACAGATGAAGAGGATGAGGAGGAGTCATTCTGAGGGTAAAGGTGGGTTTGGAATAAAATGCTATATTAGGAATAAGTATGAGAAACTGAGCACTGATTAAAATGGGGAATAAGAAAGATGCAATAGCTGTTTCTTGACAATTGAAGTTTAAGACACAGCAGGAACTGGAACAAAGAAAATGTTTGAGGAATCACAGTCTTTCTGTTTGGGTGGGGTTTTTTCTAAATGAAAGTTAGGGGGTTTTGGTTTTGTTCTGACACATACATGTCATCTGAAAAACCTCGAGCTAAAGCTGTAAAGTCTAAAGGCTTAGAAGGGATATATTTTCCTAAGACCTTGCATGCCTCTTCCACAATCCCTTAACCTTATTAGACTGCAATCTTCCTGCAGTGGAGTCCTACCTTATTGAAAACTCCTCAAACCTTACTGTTGGTCATCATGCAAATACAACATCATACTTCAGATCCAAGCCAGATTTGGAATGCCTGTAGGTGCCATAGGTTTGAGAAACAGTAATGTATAGATCTGCTAGCAGTGTGTCTTCTTCAGCTGCTGAAGTGCATCCCACTGAAACCTCTGATGAACTCATTGGAGGGCTTTTTTGGTGATGGTTGGTTGTTTTGTTGGGGTTTTTATTGCTTTTTAAAGCACGTGGGGAAAACACAATGGAGAGGAACACTGCTTCTGACTATTCTCAGTGACAGAAATGCGGCCAATCTTTGTTGTCCTGCTTAGATGCCCTCTGTTGGACAATAATAAAAATGGTGCTCCTATGTAGCAATTCTCAGCAGCATGCCTTTTTATAAAAGCTATATTATCAGGCACATTTTACAGAAGGGGAAAGTGTGACACTTCTCAATTTAGTGACTTTTCCCAGGTCACCTTACTATCCACTCAGAGGCTGGCCCTCCTCAGTTGTTTGTCCTCAGTAAGGGCAGCATTACTGCTACCTTGTCACCTTCCACTTGGAAGGTAACTCTTTGCATCATGTGTTTATTTTTTTTGGTGCTTTTTCATTACAGGTTCCTCTTCTGAACATTTCAATTAATTCTGAACATTTATCTCTGGCTCAGAAAGCTTGCTAGTGCTTAGTTTTTCTTTTTTTTTTTTTTATTTGGGAAGCTCTGAGCTGGAGGAAGCAAAACAAACATTCGGTAAAGTATGTCCTAATGTAATGTGAAAGCTCCCTGAGATTCATAAGACTTTTTTTAATATGACAACATATGTCTTGTTTTCCTTTCCTGTAACATGTGATTGGCTTGGTGCACTTGGACTGATGCATTAGAAAAGGTTTGGAAAATCCTCCGAAATGGCATGTTAACAATTTTTCTGGAATTCAGTGGCACTCAAATTCCATGTTACATTACAGTTCATATGATTAGGTGCTGTCAAACTAGGCAAGATTAAGATGTACATGGGGTATCATTCCCTATTTGTCGAGATGATCCTTGACTACCTGAGTTACAGCTGCTGAAACATCACCTGTAGACATATTATTGCATAATTACAGCTTCTGGTCTCAATGGCTGGCAAAATGCCTAAACCACCAGATCCTTAGATCTGTTCCTGTTGTAGAAGGTTCTGATATATGACAAAATGACTAGGTTTTCAAATCAATTCTCAAACATTCTACATATATTTGTAGTCTTGCTTCCATCTGCAGAATGGTATGCGATTTCATATAGTGATATACCATTTTTGTCTGTCTTGGTGATTAGTAACCATGTGCATGAAGTATGAAGCACTTTTTCTGCACTGAATAAGATTAGATCCCAGGCATGCTTATAGCTGAAAATTTATTTATTTGATTTGGTGTTTGCTTTCTTTACAAAACTTGCATAGTTAACTGCATGGAAGGCATGACATCTGTATTAAAACTATTCAGTAGCATTTTCTTGAACTTAACATCACTGTTGCAGTCACAGTCTTCCTCAATTTACTTGTGTATGAAATGGAGATAACAACCTATTGACTTTTCACTGTTGCTTCAGGCTTGATCAGGAGTTGCAAAATGCTGTCATACCTACCAATGGAAGTCAGTCAGCAACTGCAAAGTAGCCTGGGAAGTCAGCAAGTGTATTCAGTAAATCTCTAGCTGGTAGAAGTAGAGTGGCCCAGCCTTGGATTTTAGTGAGGATTGGGCAACCCGTAGCATGGAGTAGCCTGTAAGCAGGTGCTGAACGGTGTGCTGGGGGCCTGGCACAATGGTGGAAGCACAGACTTTGGAAAATAGACACAGCCTCTGTCTCCTGGGAAATGCAAAACTGAGCAGGTCATAGGAAGAGCTGTCTGATGTGGAAGCAAGATGTTGATCAAAGTCCTACTGTCAGCATCTTGTCTCTTTGCAAGGGACCATCATCCAGCCTCTTCTGAATCCCCACCAGCATGTCCAGTTTGGGATGGAAAAATACAGGCTGGTATGCTGTCCTTTTAAAGTGGATAACCTTGCTTAGTCCAGGTAGTGATGGCTGGTAGAGCTTTTCCTCCAGAAAAAAGGGTTACTTAGATGCTGTGCTTCCAGAGGCAGAGTACCTGTGCTGTGAGGCTGGAGGGGATTTTTAATGCTATTAATTGCATCAGTGCAAGGAGCCCCCCAAAAGGGATTACTGTTCCTGAGCATGCACTGAGCAAGTAAAAAGTACAGAAGGAATCCCCACTGCGGAGCTCACAAAAACTAGCACTGACCTGGCAACTAACGAGCAAACAAACTAGAAAATGTTAGGAAAAATAATGTAAGTTGTCACCTTGAATTTTTAAGGTAGTAGCCTTCTGAGTGTTGCTGCTCGCAACACTGCCAGTCAGACTGCTCAGAATAATGTCCCTGCTTCAGTGTCATCCAAGGTCTGCACTGCAGCCACACAGAGGGGACCTTTGCGGGGCATTTTTTTACTAGAACATTTTTATATTATTCTTTTTACTGACTTGAAGATAAAGATATATGCTGACTAGGCTCATGCTGAAGGGTTCTGCATTAGCTCTCTGATCAAAATTTAGTACCATTGTCTACCGTAAAAATTAATTTTGAGAGGTATCCAACTTGAACAGTTCCAGAATACATTTGTCATTGTAGCTTAGAAGCATTCGATGTTTTTGATGCATTTTCAGTCACTGTTTACAGCACTGTAATGTTTTCACAGCACTTGGCTTGGCAGCTGTGGTCCTTTGCTGCATAGGTAGGTATTTTGTGGTTTTGGTTTGTTTTTTGTTTGGTTGGTTTTCTTTTTTTTTGCATAAACCACTCTGTTTTGCAGCAGCTGTGACTTGATCTCATCAAGGTAAAAAGAGACAGCATTTTTATTGCTGCTGCAAATCTTTCTGCATTGGGTGCTTATAAGTGCCTAGCAATACAGCAGCCTCAAACCCAGCAAGAATGGCTGCAAAGACTCTGTGGGGGCAAAGTGAGACTAATGCCTATTTCCATCCCCTCTGGTGAGAACTGCTAGGAGTGGAGAAAACCCCCTCTGTCCTCCCCAGCATGTCAAAATCCGTCAGCTAGCTGCTAATTGCCTGCGCAGTGATTCACATGCCATCTGCCATTGCTGGGATCTTTTGTCATCTCTGGTAGGCTATAGGCGGTTCCATAAACTTCATGTGGTTCTTCTGTCAGCGACACCAGCTCAATGCAGTGTGGTAATGGCAGCAACACCGCTACGTGCAGAAAATAATTAAGAAACTATTTACATGTTGTCACCCTTTCCTTCGGATTGAGAGGACAGTATTCTTTGGGATAACGGGAGAGGAGAAAAAAAAGCAAGAAAGGTTATTCCAGTTGTGTGCTACTAAGTGTTCCCCCACCCTTGCAGAAAGCAACTCGTGGATGGTGGGAGAAAGATGTCAAAAGGAATAAAAAGTGCAGAGGATTATTCTGCATTTGTGTGTCACCCCGCATCTGCGGCCGCGGGGCGAGCAGAGCGGAGCGTGATGCAGCGGAGGGGAGGCGGGGGTGCCCTGCCTGCCCTGCGCCTGGGCACGGAGCGGGGAAGGCTCCGGTCCTCTCACAACTTATGTAACGATTGCATAAGAGTGCCGGTGCTGTGACTGCCAGAAACTTGTGAGAAGGACGGGATTTTTTCCCTCCCTTTTCTTCTTTATGGCTTGAATCAGAAGCCAAGTCTAGGAGGGTGTTGTTTACTCCCCTGTGTAGCTGGGGATTCTCTCTCCCACTCCGAGGGAGCAAAGAGGGTCCTGCCTTTGTTTAATCCTGTCTTGCTTTGCTCTTAATTCTTATTTTTCTCCTTTTTTCTTTTTTTTTTTTCTTTTCTCCTTTGCCTGCATTTGTATTTCGGTAGTCACCATTGCTGCTACCCTAGCTTTCAATAATTAAATGTTCTATCAGCATTTTCTAAAGCTACCTGGGTGATTGCTGAAGTGCTACCTTATTTTAAAGTGGTCTCTTCAAGGCAGAAGTGCTGCAGACTCTCATCTGATTTTTTCCTTCCCCCATCCAAGCCTTCTTTGAGGATGCTGATATGCATAATCTATAAGTGTGACGTCCCAGGCGCATAAAACAGCTTAATATGTTAATGTGTTTGGAAACGGGGTGGTGAGCGAGAGGAGAACGCGACATTTTCCAGTCGGTCCATTCCAAGCTGCAAACCCAATACTGGTTTTTGCAGGGACCCAGGCGTGCACCACTGGAGGGTGTCGTACACCTCCGTCAGCGAATAAATTGCTCCGGGAACCAGAAGTCAGAAGGTGACTGGGAATGCCGGCCGCCTCAATCCCCAGACGAGCTCTTTGCCAGCTGAGCTGGGGTCACTTGGTTCACGTAGTTTGGACGGGCAGTGGCACTTACACATAATCCCGGCGGCTCTCTCCAAAGCGCCGCGGCGCTGATGCTTCCCGCTGCCGCAGGGCTGCTGGTGCAGCGATTTGTTACCTTCTGGTTCTTACTTGCCTTCGGAGCAGGAGGGCAGCTTTTGGCTCGCCTTTCTGTGCCTCGTGAAACGCGTGTAATTACCGGAGAGGGGAAAGACGAGCGGGTTCGCCGGGTGCCGAGGTGATTAGAGCCATGCCTCCATCCGCCCGAGGGCTCCCCCGGCGCCGCTGCCGTCCCAGGGGCGCACCCGGGGGGAGCGGGGCGGCAGCTGCGAGCGCCGGGCGGACAGCGAGACCCCGCCAGCCCTCCCAGATGGAGTTTTAATGTCCTTCCTCGCCCCCCACCCCTCCCTCCCTCCCTTTACCAGCGCCGAGCTCGCCCCCGAGGGCGGGATGCAGCCGGCGGTGGGCGAGGGGGGCGGCGGCCGGGGCGCGGGGCTTTGATGGAGGCGTGTGCGCCGCCCGCCGCCGGGGCTTTAGTGGGCGCCGTGGGATTTGTCCGCAGCATATGCGCTGCTGTTAATGATTGAAAAATTACCACAACAATTAGTTATGGATCGCTGAAGGCAAGGCCCCCAAACAGTGTGGACAATGTGATTAAATCCATGTATGTGACAATTAACTCTCCTGCAGGTTTATCCACCAAGGAAATGGGAAGAAGATGGACATAAAAAAAATGACAGGCGAGAATAATGTGGCAGAATGGACCCGATACAGCTGGCACTATCAATTTTAATCTGACACTGAATTAATCACACTTGGATTAATCCTGTTCTTATTGCACCATTCTGGTTGCCTGTTTATTTATATTCTTCGTCCATTGTGTGCTACACAGAGGCATGACGGATTTAATTCCTGTCCGTTCCATGTTCTTAAATTTAAAAGGCAAATCCTTCAGTCATGCCGTGTTTGAGGTAGTCCGTGGTGCAATTATCTCATAAAAAATGAGCAGAGTCCAGATGCACCATGCCATGAATCCCCTTCTGTATCACAGCTGAGTAATTCTCAATAAATATTTGTTCACCCAGTATTCTCACTGGGTAGATCTCGTCCTGGCTGTCTGTCCAGCCAGCCAGACAGGCAGATACACAAGTAATGCTTTGCTTGTGCATTTATGTTGCCATTGGATAAAATTTGACACACATTTATTGGTGGTTCTTGTGCTCATGGTTTTATTTTGAGGGAGCAAAAGCAACTCTTTTGTAGTGTTTCAATGTTATGTTACTTTCCAGACTGGAACTGGAAGAATAATTGGTACACAAACTTGAGAGGGCAGGCATAGAAGATTTGGCATAGAATTTTTGAAACATTTAGACTTTTAAAGGAAAAGAAGGACCAGTGTTTGCCACTGCTGAAACCTTGAAGGAGATACAGTATGTATCAGTAGACAGTCTGCTGAGATTAACCAACTGTGTGACCCTTCTAGCACAGGAAAGATGATGACTGCACTGTTGCTGTGCCTGCTCCCTCACAAGTCTCTCATTCACAAAATGGCAAATGCCACTTAATGGATTGAACTAGACACACCTTAATTTTGCCTGTAGCAGCTACAGACCTCTCTCTTCTTTTTTTCTCACCATCAGCCATTTCTTGTCTTTATTTTGTAATCTCTAAAGAATTCATTGTAACTTTGAACTCAAGTTGACTGGAGGTGTGTCTAGTCATGCTGTAAAGATTCAGTTTTGCAGCCTCCTGTTCATACTGTGGTCTGCAGTGCTTAACATTATTTTAAGAGGTTGGATTGCTACTCTAAGTGTCAGACCTTTCCTGACTTTTAAAATCCTAGTGAAAATGTGGCACACATAATTGTGTTCTTAACAAGGTGACTTAAAGGCATAAGTGTTTCCATTGAAAATAAATAAAATCCCTGCTTGTTTATACTGTCAAGGTTTTTATCCAGACTCCTCTATTATCAGTAACAGGAAAACACAAAATAAGATGCGGCTGAACCATCTTTTAGAGTAATGGTTCTTGTCCTGTTGTTGCTGCAGAACACAACCTGTCCTCCTGTTCTGACCTGTGGGTTTAACCACAAAGAAATAAGCAGGTCCTGTGAAGTCAGTGGGCAGTAAAGATATTGGTGGCCTTGATATGTAATTCCCTAGGGAACCTTGTCTTTCTGCTGACAATGTAGCTTTCAAAAGATTGTTCAGGGGTAGGTACATGAAACTGGAGGATGTGAAATTTGCTTCCTGCATCTGTTTCTGTGCAAAAGTAGCACACTGCAATGTGGACAGAATAGATGTCCTATTCACTGATAGAAACGTACTAAGTAAAGGTCAGAAGAAACTAGGTCTCGTACCTCTAGCACACCAGAAGATTTGCAGTACGTTCTAGTCAGGATCTCAGCCTCAGCAGTGGTATTGGGCATCATAGCTGAAATAAAGCCAATTTTGAGATTTCAGTCAGAACTGCTTTTTTCATTGTATCTTTCAGTCTTCCAGTCATTTCTTCCACTTTATATCCTTCTGCATCTGGGGTCTGTGTCTGGATTTCGTTCCAGTTACTTTTTTTTTTGTTATCTGTTTAAAATTTCCAGGTAAATAACAACAAAAGTATTTTGAATAGGGAGGGTTTGAAATCATTTATCACCAAATGCTGATGCTGGAAAGATGTGTAGTAATTAGTGGACATTAGGTCTGGTCTGGCAATAGTTTGATTGTCCAAAACAGTAGGAAAAGGGTTTCTTTCAGGTTTGTTTTTCATGACGGTAATTTGAGTTTTTTTAAATTTCTTTTGTTGTGTGGTAAGATCAGTTTTAGGTTCTGATCTGCTCATATCTTCTGGGATCTCAGAAGAGGAGCTGAGTGTATTACAGACTTGTAAAGGGATTGGTAACTCTGCTGGACAGCAGGAATAAAACTGACTTTACATCAATATCAAAATACTATCTGTATAGGTGACATGAAATGCTAACAATATTTCTTCTCTTGTCTTCTCCCTGCTCCCTCATTTCCCTGGTACAGTCTGGTGTTTTGCAGTTGAATTTGCTGCTGCTGTTTGATGGATGGCAAATACTTGCTGATTATGTAACTAATTGACAACTATGGAAGTTACTTCTTTATTAAGCAATTTATCAAGTGATTAGGAGACCATTTATGTAGACTCTATTAACATAATACCAATAGTTGAGTACATTGGTAGGAGGAAAGTATGACGTGATTTGAGGTGCACTTTTGAAGCAAACTTTGTTTTGTTTACTCTAGGACTTCAAATCACAGGGGTATGATGCATTAAAACATTACTGCTTTGGACTTCTTACACTAGGCGGTCCATTGGCCAAATGCACATTACATTTTACACCAATCAAAGTTTATTTAAATTTAATTAAGATTCATCAGGCTGATTTGCTGTGCCTGCTTTATAAATAGACTGAGAGTGGCTTAAGTTTGGTTGACAAGGACTGAGCTGCCTTGTGCAGTGACAGCCTCAGTAAGTGCTGTTGGGCACACTTGAAGTCATGAGTGAACGCTCCACAAGTGGCCGTGCTCGTGATCCGTGTCAGAGCCCTGGGCGAGAGCATTGTTAAGCATTTTGTGCATGTGGGTGTGGGGTCAAGGAGCGTGGTGGAGTGTGTGCACGTGGCGATTGCTTGGATCAATGTACAGATCAAACCCATGTTTGCTCACTGGCGGAAGAGATGAGTTTGGAATGGAAATGAGGTAAGAGGCCTGCCAACAGGAGAGGGAGTGTTCTGAGTGCAGAGAACTAGAGGGTGAGATGGTGAACTCTCTGTTACCCAAACCTGAAGCATTGAGGGGATTTTTCTGACCTTTTCAATGTGAGTATTTCCTCCCTAGATGATTTTCAAGTCATGATCTGCAAAGAGGAATATAATTTTTTATCATCTTCTCTTCCTTCCACAGTATGTGTTTTTCATCTCCCTTTGCATACATGGAACTGGATAGGAACAGTGCGATGCCCCAAGTACTGAAAATTATCTCAGTGTGGTTGTGAGAATAGAATTACTTAAGGTGATTCAGTGTCAAAAAGAATATAATAATCCAAGCATCCCTCTGAGTCTGCACAAGGGGAAGCAATGCACAAGGAAAAGGCCTCAAAACTTTGGAATTAAAGCAGTTGATAAAGTGTTCACATTCTTCTTTCCCCACTCCCTTCCTAACTGAACCTAAATTTTACTTTTTAATTTTTTTCTCTTTGAGTTTTCACTGCAAAACACTGTTTGGGTCCCCACCTGAATGTTACATATTCTTCTCAGAGGGCAAAGTGACAGTAAAGTGACAAGAGTAAGCGCTGGATTGAATGTGTGGAGAAAACACCATGCTTCTGTGGGTGCAGTGTTAATAGTTCTTTTATGAAATATATGGATGTGGATTCCAAAGGCTCAAGGCATTGTTAATGTACCTGTAGCTTGGCCATCTTATGAAGAGCAGTGGAGAGGATTTGTTGACTCAAATATGGATGTTTGTATTTAACAGTGGTGTGTTACCTTAGGCTGTATGCTCACTGGTAGTTGCAAGCCAACTCCAGTCTAGAAGCCAATAAATACATAAGAGCATTTGCCAATGCCTTTGCCAGTAAATTCTGTCTTTCTGGACTTTGGGTTGCTGGGCTATTGCTATTAATTCAAGGAGAATTTGAACTAGGTAGGAAGTAAGGAGACACAGAATCACAGAATCAGAAAATGGTTTGGGTTGGAAGGGACCTTAAAGTTCCCTGCCATGTTCAAGGACGTTCCAACCCTCCTGCCATGGGCAGGGACACCTTCCACTACATCAGGTTACTCAAAACCCCATCCAGCCTGGCCTTGAACACTTCCAGAGACAGGGCTTCCACAACTTCTCTGAACAACCTGTTCCAGTGTCTCTCTACCCTCACAGTAAAGAATTTCTTCCTAACAGCTAATCTAAACCTGGTCTCTTTTAGTTTGAATCCATTCCCCCTTGTTCTGTCAATACAACTCTTTGTAAAAAGTCTCTCTCCATCTTTCCTGCAGGCTCCCTTCAGGGACTGGAAGGCTGCAATTAGGTCACCCCAAAGCCATCTCCTTTCGTCTGAACAATCCCAATTCTCTCAGCCTTTTCTCACAGGAGAGGTGCTCTATCCCTCTAATCACCGTTGTGGCTTCCTCTAGGCTTGCTCCAACAGGTCTGTGTCCTTCCTGTGGTGGGCATCCCAGATTGGGATGCAGCACTCCAGGTGGGATCTCACTAGAGCAGAGTAGAGGGGCAGGATCACTTCTCACAATCTACTATCTTGAGGTTTCTTTATTTGGAGAAGATGGTTTTCATATCTTCTTTTGGGCATCGAGTTGGTGGTAATTAAAGCAATTTTTTGTCACGTGAAACAAAGACTAAAGTACAACACAGCTATTCCCTGTGGTAGTGCAGAACAGTTCCATATAGTCTGTTGGATAGTTCTACTTGTAAGAGTTTACACCATCCCTTGGACAGATTTCATGATCTGTGGACACTGTTGTATCTACGAGTGTAGAATATGATTTACAAGGGTGCAGATGGGGTGAATGAAAAGTCAGAGCATCATATTTTACTCAAGTGCATGGTGCACTTACGATACTTTTGGGATCTAGCAAGCCATTGTAAAGGACCAGGTTCCCAGCTATTGACTTTCATAAAGTTCTCTTTTTCTTTAGCCAACAGAGAAAGAGAGCAGATTGTAGACAAAACAGCCAAAATCCAATCTTTTTTCAATAATGTTTCTAATAAGGTAAATTGAGAACAAAATTATAATTTTTTATTTGATATAGTTGTAAGAAAGCAGACAATATGTAGAAAGTATGTAAATATGTGTTTATATATTTGAGTACATGCACACACAAACTCTTCCTATTTTTTTTTGAAGTGCCAAAAATGTTTTCTATAGATAACATCCAAAAACTGAGTGTTAGTATTAGCCTAAGAAGTGGAGAGGAAAGATAAATGATTTGTTGTAAGCTGTCTATTGGTTTTTACTTATGTTAATGGGTGTAACTAATTAATAAATTTGACTGAAAAGCCTGGCTTATTCATATCTGGTTTTATTACAGAATAACTGCTCTTATTAAACTTGCAAGGAGCATTTAATATAAAAGTCAGTGTATACTTTAGATTCTCAAGGTGCGTATGCTACAACTTTCTGAAGACATTGATAAGTAGGATGCAGATTTTCAGGTGATATGCTCTTTGATAGACACCCTCTTTGTGCGTTCTGTCACACCATGACAAGCTAGTCAATTTTGCGTGGGTATGAATTTGTTATTACAGGCAAAGAAAGCATTTATCTTGTGCTTGTTCATATAGTGCCTAGCAGGAAGCTTAGAAGAAACAGATCTGCCTGTACAGATTTTCCTGGTAGCAGCATTATCATGTGGTACTAGTGAGCACTAGGCAATTCACCTACATGCTTTTGTATTAGCTGTACACCTCCATAATTACTCCAAGAAGAACCCAAATACTACAGCCTTAAAAAAGGTGCTTGCCGTGTATATTTGAAGCATAAAAAAATTGCAGTTGCTAATGCAGTTCAGGGGTTTGTATAGACCAATGCTTATATACTTGGTCCCTGTATAGCCTGATACACAGAGTGCATTCAGTTTTAATATTTCCTCATAGTGCATTGTGCTGGGCATGGAACTTTTTAGCTCTCAGGAAATGCAAGTATATTAAAAATACTTTTAACATTTGCCCTTTCCTACTCATAGCTGCCTTACAAATATCCACCCTTCTTAAGCAGAAGTAAATTCTTTGTCTGGCTGATTAACTAGGAAAAAAATATCTCTTGGAGACCTTTGTGAGGTCATTAGTGAAGCTTTCTCTTCAGAACATGAATAAGCCACCTGCCTTTCATAGCCCAAGGGAGCCTAAAGGCAGTGTGTGTCTTGGAGCACACAACAGAACAGCATCTGCATACTGCCAGACTGATCTGCTAATAGCCAAGGGAGAGAGAGAACTGATGCCAGGGGTGAAGAGAAATGCTGAAACCTTGCAAAGTGTTAAGCAGTGCTCACCTATTTATTAGACAGCTAATGCTGCCTGTAGCGTTACCAGTGGAGGATAAAAGAAGTGGGGCATGTTGCAGATTGTTAATTGGTCTTAGAGCTGCATGTTGTAATTACTAGCTTACTTTCTTCTCTGCAAAGGAAAAAAATATCCCAGAAGGGACCAAAGCTGAGACTGTTTTCATCTGCTAAAAATTCATGTTGTGTTTTAAATATTTCTATTATTTTTTGTTTAAGAAAGAGAAAAAGAGTTTTGCTACCAGACTGATAACCTGTAAGAGGGCCCCTATCTGATTTTGACATCTTTAATGATCAAATGTTTGTCTGGAAACACATGTTCTGTGTGAGTAAAACGTTAGTGTTTTAAAAATAATTCCACAACAAAGTTCTTTAACGTCAGCTTGCTGGAAATACACAAGCTTATTAGTGTTTGTGACTTTTATTGAGGATGGGTAATTTTCAGTTGACTGATAATTGACTTCTATAATCTTAATCTTATTAAACTCTTTCTTTTTTCTCTCAGAGCATCCATTTTAGCATATGGTCTTGCAGTTTGGTCCTCTACAGTTACCCAGTTTTTTCAAACTGTGGACTCTTTGTCTAGACTCACTTTCTCAGTTGTGCTCCCATTTAGTCTTTGCCTTACAGGCTAAGGGTGAAAACAACTGCAACATTTAACAGAAGATTAAATTGATAACTCTTCTATTTGACTGCTTATTCTTGGAAAATGTCCTCTCAAATAAATCAGTTCAAAATAGTAAGGGCAATATATGATGTTTCTTCTATCCAACAGTCAATGCAGTTTTTTACCAGGTGTTATCCAGGTGAAGAGTGCACTCTTACTTTAAATGAGTAGGTAGTTTATTTCCTTTTCAGGCCTGTCTGCTTGTGCATGTTGGTTGTAGTGGGTTAGCAAACAGTTGCTCTAAAAGTAGAGTTCTTGTTGCTGATGGGCAGACTCATGGGGAGCAGGGGGAGATAAGAAGGGGATGAGCATCTCATCCTCATTACTACCAGTAAGTGCAGCATCTCTTCTGATGCAGGGAGTAGATTTGCAGCTCTCTCTCCTCATCATGATTGTTTTCTCCAGTCCTGATTTGTGCTTGCAACAGAGAAAAATCTAGCCTACACTTCAGCATTTCCCCCTCTATCCCTTCATGCTCCTCAGCAGGCACAAGGACCTCCTCTACCAGCCCCAGCTCAGCTTTCCCTCTGCTGGTGCAGCAGATTCACCTCCCACACGAGCAGCAACTTTGGCTTCCCCTTCAGCTTTGTTGGCATTTAGGGTCGAGACAGGTAGAACATATTTAAATAAACTTTTGTCTCAGTTTAGTGGTAGTGTCACACTACCCTGTATCATTGGCCTAAGCGCTGCTTCAGGTGGAAGACATTATTTCCATTATGCATTTTTTTCTTTTTTTCATATCTAGAAATAAATGAAGCTTTATGTTGGCGTGAGTTCTTCCTTCATAAGAAGGCTTGTCTGTAGCTAAGGACTCCCTGCATAAATACTTCTTCCTTGCTTAAAATAAAGAATCAGTGCCTTGAAAATAATTTATTTGGAATTTCCTTCCTAGCTTATCTGACAACTTTGCATGGTAGTGTTTGGTTGCTGGAGCTCACACTTTGCTAGGAGACAGGACAAGCTTCCAACTGTGCATGCAGAAAGAATTTGAATTTCAATTAATTCATGTACAGCATGAAATAAAAATGTCATCTTTGGAGGAGGGGTATTGTTTATACAGTTTTGCTAGAAGACTTACAGAATAAATGTTTGGCTTGTGCTGCAGTGCAGTATTAGAGCAAGAAGTGATTGCATTATTAACTGACAAGTCATGAGTGGCCTGGATGCTTTCATTTGTTCTCATGTAAAGCTGCTTTGAAGATTACAGGTCTGTCTCTCATCCTTTTTAACATCATACTCTGGTAGCTGTTGTAACATTACCTGCCCTGTGATAATTCGCTGAGCTATCAACTACAAATATTTGTTCACCCTAAGGAGGCCAGGCAGGTGTAAGAGCAAAAAGTTCAGATCATGAGGGAGAATATTCTGCAGCCTCAGTTTTTGAGTAAATTAGTATTTTACTTTTGTTCATAAAGGAATTACAGTCAGAACTGTATCGATTAGTCTGTGTGCACGTGCTCTTGATTGCTTGGCAGCCAGGGTTGGCTTGGAGTTTTGGATTGACAGATGTAATGATGCTGGAAGGCCCACAGACAGGAGAATAAGTGGCCCCCAAAGGGCTTTGCTGCTACAAAACATCAGCAGAAACATCTATACATCCAAACATGCACAGCTTCCACTAGGTGCAAACACTAGTTGTCAGGTCAAGGTTTAGGACTGCTAATGGATTTTCTCATAAAAATGTTGTTTTGAGCTGAAAATGTTATTTTTAGTCAAAAATAACCCTCTAAAAGAATATGGTTGATTTGTGAGAAAATTTTTGTAATAACACAGATATTTCTGCATTATTGAATCACTTCTTATTATGAAATGTTTTGACTTTTTATTTTCATTGTAAGCCATAATGAAGATTGAAAGATCATATTTCCTGAATCCTGTTTCTAAAACATCTTGAAAAAAAAGAAAGCTTTTAAAAACTCACTTCATTAAGGACAGATTTTATGTCACTGTTTGGTAGATCAGCCCAAGAGAAACAGGAGTATGTGAATGCTCACGTGGTTGTATTAGATGACATCTTGAGGTTCTGCCTATCCTGAATGATTTTATCATTCTGTGTGATGGTATACAAGGACAGAACTTCTTTTCCATTCCTGTGCTCTTTGCTCTTACTTGGACAGTCTCAAGGAGGTGCTGTAAAATACCATGATCTGACCCAGTGTACTGTAACATCATTCCAAAGCATTGGATGCTTCAAGGTTAAAAAAGAGAAAAGGCAACTAAAAGAGCTGGGCAGGAAAAAGGAGAAATATGTCAAACTTGAATGAGAAGGGGAGGCTTTGATACTTCAGGTGTATTGTGTATACATGACTTTAGGAAGATTCACATCCATCTGCTTGGAGGTTGAAGTTGCTAGACGAAAGAGGTGAGGTGCAAGTATTGGAGAAGATGAAGCTCTGCAGCTGAGCCCTTTGTAAGATGTGAATGAAACAAAAGAGCTGCATTTAATCTCTTTAAAGATGGAGAAGAATAGTAACTTTAATAAAAAGTACAGAATTGAAGTTGCAATTTGCAGATCAGTTAACTGATAGATAAGTAGCATTCAGGTTTTGCCTCTGTCACATATATTTTTTTTGATATGACTGAATTGCCCTCACTTATAAAATACAGCAGTGGTGTCCCATATTCTGACTGGCTTTGCCATTGACTACGCCATACAATCATATATACAGGAATTGCCCAAGGGTCTTCCTCTGCTTGCTGCACCAGCACACTGAAAAGAATGTTTAGTTTTGCTTTTTACCTAAGTTTTGAAAAGTTCATTTGAGGCTTTTACTTTCACTGACATATGTAATATAAAATCCCTCAGGTTTCAAACTACTAGGAGTTTGAGGCTGTTAGGTTCTTAAGGAGCACAAAACTCTGCACTTTTTGATTGATATGATAGTATTAGTAAAAATACCCAGAGATCAGTCTTGGCATGTACACTGTTATGTAAACCACTTGTAACTCTCCTTCCCTTTGGGTTAAGTGATTTCTATATTTTGTTAGGTTTGGTGGTGAGGGGAGGTTATTGATCACCCATTCATTTAGGTGATCTGCAAGGATACTGCACTGGCAATCTGTTTGCTCTTGCAGACCAAAAATATTTGTAGAAGCTGCATCTAACAGGGGGAAGGGGGAGAAAATGCTATTTGTTTATTTGGTTTTTTGTTTGTTTTCTCCTGGCAAAGAAATGTATGAAGTTTATCTGCAGAGGTTTCAGACTAAGGAAAATTGGTATAGCTTTTCTAGGTTCATCCTTGAGATGTCCTTTTAAGAGGAGGGGATGTTCTAAAATCCATTGATACTTCTGGCGGCTGAAAACGTAATAAAAAAAGATACAGTGATTTTTAATTGAACTAAATGCATTGTCCTATACACAAGATATTATTTGAACTTCTAGAAGCTAAGACAATAAACAGTGGCACATTAATAAATTTATGGTGCACCTACTCCTTGCTAGGTGCTTACCACAGTCTCAAGTGACAGATTCTCTGAAGACCTTGGAGTAAAACAGAGATATAAATTACCATCTAACAGTATGCTGTCCTCTTAAAATTCAGAAAACTGGCTCTTAATGGCTTACAGTCATATTTATATATGTTGACAGTGCATCTTTGGTAGTTTTTGAAGACAAGGTATTTAAGCCATCATTATGAGGAAACAAGCAAGAGGAATATGAGCAGTAAATTGACATGTATCAAACTGGCCATAATAAAGCCTGTCCATACTAGTCTTTCCATATCTCTATATTTCACCTTAGGCTTTGCTTCTGGCATTCAACATCACTAAGAAATTGTCTAGGGTCACATTAATCTTTCAAACCTTTCAGTTGTTTGGGCAAGTTGAGAAATGGGAAGGAAATCTTCAAAAGCTTGGGTAAAAGCAGTACTGTAAGAGTTTGTCTTAAATCTATTGCCTTTGATACTTAATTTATCCATGAGCTTTTCCTTTAATAGAGAAAAATTCTACAGAGGAGGTTTTCTGTGACAACAGTAGTCAGCTGGCTGGAGGATCAGGCTAAAGGGGACAAGAAGAATTCAAGATAGGAAGTATTGGGGGGTTTTGCAATTTTTGTAGCATAGGAACACCATTTTTTCTAATTTACCAAAGTTACCTGCAAGTGTTTTAACTTGAATTTTCACACAGTATAATATTAAACATGTGCTATTTTAAGCATGATTTAAAACTATTCATTAAAGTGGGGGGAAATAAACTGAAAATGTAGATTTATAATATCAGCATACAGACTATGCATTCTGTAAAAGGCAAGGAATGTGTGCTTTCAAGAGCAGCAGCACTGAAAATATTGGCTGAGGAATAAAATACATCTTTCTGATCTTCTGTTATGTTGCCTGAATAAGTTCATATCCCTTTGAGGCAACGTGCTATAATTCCAGTAAATACTGTGTAATCTTTGGGTAATGTCTTAGTGATTTCTTTCTCCTAAAACCTGTTGATACTCTTAATGAAAAGAGAGAAGGGACAGGAATTTTCTTCTGTTGCTAAAAGATCCCTCATTCCATCATGCAATAGGACCGAGGTGATTCCTGCCCGGAGGGTTTTTTGGGGACATTTCAGCTGAGGGCTCTGGTGGCATAGCCAAGTTCTGCTGGTTGAAAAGGTCCCTGACCTCAGCTGTTTGTTTTCTTTCCTTGACAGTTTTTTCCTTTCCTTCAGGCTGGTTCCTGGCCTGCCTGGGAGGCAGCAGGTAAACATTCTGTTAATGGGACCAGGCTGGTAGAGCTTGGTTGATGGCCAGTCACCTACAAAACCTGTGCTGGCAGACCTAGAGGGAAAAGCAGGAGGCACCCTGTGCTTGAGGCACCTGCAGGGGAGAGGCAGGTCACTGAGGAGCAGTGACCTCCTGCCCCACCACAGAGCAGAAGGGACACTCAGGCCCACAGCCTGAGGTTCTCTGCCCAGCAGCTCTCAGTGAGGAGGTGAAGGCTGGTGAATGAGTGTGTATGGGCTTCTTTGGCACTTCCTAGGGCCAGGGTACCTGAGGAGGGTCTGGGCACAGGCTGGGGTGAATGAGATGGGGTGCCCCTGCACCCCTGGGGAGCTTGCTCTCACTTCTGCGGGGAAAGGTTTGTCTTCACAAGCTTAAATGTTCTTGACTTTTTTTTTTTTTTGGTTATTGTGTTATTGTCCTGACCTTTCCTCTCTGTATTGGCACATAATAGTATGACGTGACAGACTGCCTGCAGCCTGCCTGGTTTCTAGAAATACTTGCTAGAGCTTCTGCCAGTGGTTTATCCTCTGTGCACATCACTAAATGTTCTACTTTTGCATCCAAAGGCATGTTGGAGTCATTGCAATCTTGCATTAACCTTCATTTTGAGCAGGAGTATTTAAAAGTAGTGGTTGTAATTTCAGTATTTGTAATAACAGTTAGAATGTCTTTTAAGAAAGCCTCCACACTTCTGTGTACAGATTTTGTGCATCGCCACTACCACACCCTGCTCTTCAAAACTGGCCTGTGCCTTTGTTTCTCTGTCCTTGAGGTTTTTTTCCTCTCCTTTTTTTTCTGATGGCAGTCGTTCCTGATTCTTCTGTGCCAAAAAGTTGAGAAGAATCATCTTCTGCAGCACTATACTGCTTGTCAGCTCTTTCCAATCCTGAGTTTTAATGAACAGTTTAGTTCTTTGCCTTTGTGCTTCTACCTCTGCGGTATTGCTGCTGTGCTGGATCTTTCCCTAGGTGAGCAAGGGAGTACTTGGCAAAAAGACAGGAGTTCTGTCTTTCCTGCCTAAATAATTCCCTCTGACTGCATTTATCCAGCCCCCTGTTTCTCGTTCTTTCTTTACACTCCTAAGAAAGCTAAAGAGAAATGTTACATCCCTGGGCCCCTTTATACTCGTTTGTGTATCTGTATTATAACAGCAGTGCTTAGCACTTGCATAATCTTGCTCCTCTGCATAATCACTGTAATCATTTATGCATCTGTTTTGTAACATGAGTGGGTCAGATTCCGAGATGGAACAGAGCGGTTCTGTCTCTCCACTGCATCTACTGGTTCAGCTATCACTCGTCATCACACCTCAGTGTTCATTGTATGTAATGTTTTATGTGTTAAAACACCAGGAGGCCAAGTCTTTAGGACTGCCTTTCATTCCTCTGATTTTTGTGGAGTTGTTTTCACACAAAATATTGCCCAGCTCTGGGAAGGGGCAACAGAGTAGGGGTGACACAGCTGGATTCAGGTTTGTTCTCTCTAATAATTTTAGGCAAGGTAAGCAGGTGGTGTTTATATTCGGGGTGGGGAAAGCTGAAATTAACTCCTGAGCCACAGATCATGGGATGCCTTGAGAGCTTGACTGTCCTCTGCTCGCCTCTTCAGACTCCTACTGCACTGCAGATGAGCCTGTGAGGCTTAAAGGCCCCCTTTCCTCATCTGAGGGTTGATAAACTACTGATAGAGGGAGCATTTCCTCACAGGTTTCTATATTAAGGAACCATTTGGATGCTCGCTGCAGCAAGCAGAGATTCTACAGAGACAGTGTGAGCAATGTGTGTGTTAAAGAGGTCAAAGAGCTGCATCATCTGTAGTCATTACTGCACAGCGCGGCGCGGGGAGCGCAGCGCCAGAGCTGGCACCCTGGAGGAGCAGCTCTGGGTGGAGCTCTCTTCCTCCTCCATCACTCTTTTCTTTTCTCAGTGTTGACCTAGTTTATTAATGTTAATTTTATTAGTGCATCTGCTTCATTTTTTTGATTATTAAATGCTTTTGGGGCTCCATAATTTGATTATTTCAGTGCCTTTCTTGATATAATTGAAGCTCGAATGAATGTAGCCTGAAAACATACTTTATTTTAACTTGATAAATCTTGTACAGCTAAACTAATTTGTGTTAATACTTTTTTCTTTTTGCAACCTTGTGCTTATGTAATTTGTTTAGTGGCGAAATATTTTTTTTCTTTTTTTTTTTTACCCAGACTGCCTGAAACTGTGGCATATGTCTCTAATAGGTCTCTTTCTGTCTGAAAGTTTTAAACAGTTTTTGTTTAGGGTCTTATGTACTGTATCCCATCTCTGTCATAGGAGGCTAACAGTCTTATGGGACTGACCCCATCCATTCATTTGCATCAACACCTCCTGCAGTGCTAGCTTATCTTATAGTATCTTTTATCTCTGTCCTTTCCCATTACAGCTAGTTCATTTTGTCTCAGGTGCTGTGATAATTTCCTTATTCCCTGTCTGTGCCACAACTTTCGTAGCCTTTCATTTTCTGCTGCATTTCTTTTTCTCCTCATCTTTTGTTGCTGCGGTGAAACCAGATTGTTTTCCCATGGTACTGGGGGAAGGATTCTAGTGGCAGAAAGGAGAGCTTCAGATGCACCTCTCCATTAAAGAAATGATTGGAAGTCCTGATTCTCTTCTGGATGGCTCCATCTTGGTGCCTTGTTCAGCTTGCTTGCTCTGAGAAGCATGGCAAGGTCTTTCTCTTTGGCCTTATGTGAGTCACACGTGCTCTCTGAGTGGATGGGGAAGCAAGAGGACTAACGCTTAGCTCACCTCCCTTGCAGTGCTGGCAGTGTGCAGGCAGTGCCCATGTCTTCTCAAGAATATAGCTTTGGCATCTACCTTTTCTGAGCAGGAGGGAAATGAAATGAGTGCTTCCCCAAGGAGGTCCAAGGCTCCCCCCACCACCCAGGAGCCACAGGGAATCAATACCTCTTGGGTTAAAAGGCCTGAAACTGATGCTGGCTCACCGTGAGACAACTTAAGTTCTTTCAACCCTTGAGCAAACTCTTGCTGTAGATTTAGTCCTAAAAATGTAATGGCTCCTTTTTCTATGCCTGTCATTGTTTCAGCATCTCTAATAATGGCTTTGCAGTAGTTTACCTGCCTTGTTTGGGGTATATACCTCTTCACAAATTGTTGGAATAATTACATTGCAGTTAGAAAGGATTTAAATCACAGGTCAGCTCAGTGCCTATTTTGATATCTTCAACAGTAGCTTTCAGAGTTTTATAGACCTATGACTTGGTGGAATAGTGTAGATTACTCTAAAATATGCCGTAGACCTTCTTCCACTGGGAAACTGAGGAAATCTGACGTCTGGAAGCGGGAGTGAAGGACTTGAAGGACTGACAAGCATGTTCTGATGCCCTGGAGAATTTCCATTACTACTTTGGAACCAGTGCAGTGTATCTGTGCAAGGCACAAAACTGTAGTGTCCAGTCACCTGTGCTGTGGCATTTGTCTTTTTCATTGTCTGTGTAATCAAAAATTGATGGTGTTTGTTTTCTTTCCTCAGCGTGAATTCAAACACTAGAGGACTAACAGTTTGTTATGGTGCAAAAAGGACTTGTAACCCTGCCAGAGATTTTCGGTAATTAAAAATGACATTGGAAATATCAACACCTTTCCTGTGTGTTGTACTGATTCCTCTCAATTTTCTGATAAATATCAGGGTTTTGACAAATAAGGAGCCAGGGGAGTCAGTGATTCAGGGGATTAGTAATGCAGTCCAGAGCCTTTCACCCTCAGGTTGCCAGTCTGCATCTGCCCCAGGTAGGTAGTAACCAAAACTAACTGTATGGGTGCTGTTTAGTGATCTGTGTGAAAAGCATTTTTATTTGCAGGCTGGGCATATCACCAGTCCCCTGGGAACAATTGGCAGTGATTGATAGACGCTTTGTGTTTTCCTCAGGGAGGCTAAAACCAAAAAGCTTTTTCTTGCCCCAAAACCAGAGGGATGCTGGGAGCTGTCCTCATGTCTATCTCAGATGTATGGACTCTCTGCAATATGCAGGGGTTCCTGGTAAAGGGAGTTTGTCGGTCAAGTACCTTTTATTTATAATATTGGTGCATATAAAATATGTTCAGAAACAATCTCTGATGCAGAACAATTAGAAAACATTCCATATCAAGCTTTACCAGGCAGGGAACTTTCATCGTGACCTTACTTAGTTTGATAATATGCTCTAAA
The DNA here is from genome assembly GCA_910950805.1 of Acrocephalus scirpaceus scirpaceus. Classification (NCBI taxonomy): domain Eukaryota; kingdom Metazoa; phylum Chordata; class Aves; order Passeriformes; family Sylviidae; genus Acrocephalus; species Acrocephalus scirpaceus. Next base: position 40,491,975 of record OU383773.1, on the reverse strand, counting down.
ATTTCATGGAAAAAAATCAGAAGTACTCTAAGCTAGTATTAAACTAGTATAATGAAAAGGTTGGTAAAGTATACAAATGTCTAATGCTCAAACATTTTAAAGTTTCTTGGATTGGTAGTTTTGATGTTAAGATACAACTACTGAAATGCCAGTTTGAAGAAACTCCTGTTAGTTCTCTCTTGAAATACTTTCCGAAAATCTTTGTGAAATTAAGTGATGGCACTTCCAGGACAAAGAAAAAATTTTCTTTTTCAGTTTAAGAGGAAGCATTTGGCATACATGCTTCTAAGCATTCTCTACGTGGTATGTGTGCTGCATTGCACCTAGGAAGCAAGTAGGGAAAAATGCTATTTTTGATTACCCCAAGAAAGGAATTCTTTCCCATAAATAAAGCAGTTTATGTGGTGGTTTCTATACAGTGGTTTCTCTTCATGGCAGAGATATTTTAGAGAGCTGGCAGAGGTGATAGGCTGTCTGCAGTAAAATGGACCATTCAGTCTGTGTTGGTGAAGCAGGTGGTGGTAGTGTCTTACAGAGATGTTACTTGTACTTTCAACTTTTGCAACAAGATTTGTAAAACAACAAGAGCAAGTCACATAAGAAAAGTGAGAGACTCTCGATCCAGCCATGTTGCATACATCAAGATTTCAAAGATAGGTGGACTTTTTGCTTGGCAAGAATTTAACACTCAAATTCTAGTGAAGAGGGATAGACTTGCTACTTTGTATAGCTTGAATTTCCTATATGTCCCTTAACAGTGATATTTAGTATTTGTGGGTTTGTGCAGAGGGAAGACCAGACAGAAAAGGCTACACTGGATTGTAAATTTACAAAGATAACAGTCAGGTTGCACCTGTTGCAATGCCCAAGTAGATTTTGAATCCTAACAAATGGAATTGGAATTTTCCTGTGTAGGTAGAAAGAGGAGAGAAAATATCTCCTAATTATCTCTCTGAAATAAAGATTAAAAATATTTGAATGATGAGGGCAAGGAACTGTGGGGTTTTTTCTTCATAATGATAATATGCCATATTGCAGTGTAATTCCAGTTCTGCCAGTTAAAAGCTTATTAAGCTGCTATGATAGTAAATAGGTTATTAACATTGAAAATGAATGTCATCAGCATCATTGAAAATTCTTTCAATTCCCCTAATATCTCTTAAATGCTCAGTATAACGTACCAATCTGTCTCAATTTGGGATCTGAGAAATTATATGTCCTTAAAAAAAATTTCAGAAAACTCCTTTTTTGTCACTACATTTTGCATTTCCCAAGAATAGGGAATTTGAGTATTTTAATGGAGTATTTAGAAATCTGTCCAGCAAATAATTTGTTTGACATAGCTTCATTTGGAATCAAATTGCTTTTCTTTTTTCTATTTCCCCATATCCTGCTGAAGTTGACTCCAATTTAGAAATAATATGCCCAATTACTGCAGTTTTCAAAAAGCAAATTTACTATTTTTCTGATATTTTTAATGGGGTTGTGAGAAGTTAAAACTACTGTCAGAGTAGGATCCAGAAATTCTTATGTTCTTGATGAAGAAAATAGTCATACTTAGTAACAGAGGGATCAAAGATGATCTTGGATGCAGCTATTTAATTTGCATGCTTGAAAATCAAGAGTAATTCTCTTGAAATTTATGGATTTTAATCCTCAGCAGAAGCAGTTCCAAAGCAACAAGCTGAATGTAAATCTTTGAATGCTTAGCTTTTTAATTTGACTTATTTTTGAAATATTTATTTTAGAACTTTTTTCTACCTTTCCAGGCAGACAAATCATCAAAGCTACAGAAACAAGCAAAGAGGTTGTTTGTATAATCCTCTCAGATCTTTTAACTATCTCTAAGTAAAAATTTTGTTTATTTTTGTCTTGGACTGCTGATTGTGGCTATGTTTTGGCAGTGTTGAAACTTTTAAAGAGAATATGTCAATGGCATGGGACAAATGCAAAATGGCAAACCAATAAAGTAGAGGGTTATGCTGCAAAAATTACATTTTCTTTGTACTATACTGACTTTTTTTAAAATGCACCATCTTTAAAGGACACAAGCATTACTTTGATTTGCAGCTCACTTAAGTGATGGCATCTTCCATATTCTCCGTGCCCTCACAACTCAGTAATTTTTAGCTTATACACAAGAGTTAGGTTAACTTTCACAAGAGTGAAAATCATTATTCATAAAATAGCACAAAAACCATAGCAATGTTGTGGGTGAAGAGTCAGAAAGTCTGTGGCTTTTTAATGTGATTTTAGATAATTTAGGGCAAGTTGTCCTGAGGTATTTGAGTGTCATGTTGCTCTGTGTCTAATGGGAGTTGGTTCCCTGGTGCTGCAGGACCTGTTTTGCTCCTGTAAAGAGAGGGAAATTTGCTTCCTAGGCATTCTAAAAAGTGAAGGATGACGGAGGACCAAGAGATAAATGGCCCTTGGTGGACTGTCAAGTAGCACATAGAAGGGCCTCACCACCCTTATGGAGCATGTGTTATATCACTTTATGACTCAATTCTTCATCTGAAAAATGGAATTAAGAATGCTTCTTTCCTCTCATCTATTTAGGCTGTAACCTCCTTGGTGTGCTTAGATTTGTTAATGGAGTACTTGGGAAGATGGGTCTGCAGTCTCATATGAGACATCCCTTTCCACCAGGCCATTGCAGTAATAAAGACAATCAGAACTGCCTACACTATCTGGATTTTCTTGAACAGTTTTTAGCAAAGCCTATGTGATATTTGCTTTATATGGTCTGAGTGTTGGAGCAGCAGAGAATGCAATGTCTGGGCTCACTTGAGAGCCATTTACCATTTTTTTAAAAGCTTCCTCAAACAGCTATCTTGCACTGTCCCACATGTGTGCCTAAAGTCCCTTTTCTTGGGAAAGTATTCCAGTGACAGGCCTTTGGAAAGAGGGAAGAGACTGTTGTTTCAGCCACTGCATTGAAATGCTGTCTGTGATGTGATCTGGAGTAGGGTCACAGCTCTTGTGTGTTTCTGTGTTTTGCTTTTTGCTCCCCTCTCCATTTGCCAGGTGTGCAATTTAGCCAGCTCTGTTTTCAGAACCTCAGTTCAGTGCAGAAAACTGTGGCGCTGCTGTTTCCTTATTTCAAGACCTAAAAAGCTTAGTGTGTATTTAATACTACATTTCATATAGATTCCACATTGTTTATTTTTATTATATGTCAGTTTTTCAGAATTTGCTCACTACTGCAGCCTGGTACTAAAAACTTTTTTTTTTTGAATTTTTACTATTTGGGGGAAACTAGTCAATTCAAGCTTATTGCTTGGGTCAGACAGCTGCTTCCAGCTCTACTTGCCTCTCTAGAAGCCTTGCAAGTTGTAGTCAAAGATATCACAGATGATGCTAATTTAAAAATGTGCTTTAAAATGCTAGGTGTGGGTTACTTTTCTTTGGTTCTGCTTCTAAGCCATATCTTCAGACTGTGACAAGAGTTAAACATCACTTTTTAAACCTCTGAAAGCTGCAGATTCTCCTGTCAAAATCTGGGAGGAAAAAACCAAGTCAGCTAATATGGAAAGACTTGGTGAAACTAAGTGAGCTGGCAGCACTTTCTTTATTTTTCTTTATTTTCTTTATTTCTGGTTTAGACATTTGAAACAGCTTAATCCTTACCCTGCTGAAGTGTTTCTAGATCTGAGGTCTATTCATCCCAGACCCTTTACTTCTTAAAAGCAAAACTCAAGCTGCAAAATAGAAGTTGTGAAGACTAAAACCAGCAGTGTATCCATGAAACTGCTTGTACATGCTTCAGGATGTGTTTTAGCATGAGTCTTGCATTCGAAATTGTCATACTGGGCTATGGTTATAGTAATAGAAAGAGAACAAATATGTTGTTTAGTTGGATTTAACACGCAGGCTTCTTTTAGCTTCCTGGGAAGAAGGTGATGGCGAGTGAAATAGAGTTTGGGACTGACCGTGTGTGCTTCCCTCCCATTTTTTTGTGATTAATGGGATTTCACTCCCATTACACAACTCCAGAGTGTAATAATGAGACAGTGTAGTAGGTGCAAGTTTCAGTTTTCCAGATGGTGTGTTTTATAAAGCATTACCACAGGCAAAAGAAGTTATCTTTGTAGTACCAAAGAACTGGAGTTGCAAAGGAACCCCCCTACTGAAAGCCCACGTACAGTGTTTATAAATCATAACTAAATTCAGGAAATGGTGAACAGGAAACTGGATTCTAATGGCCATGCCTAATTTTTAAAAGGTTTATGTTAATAAAATAATCAGGACATGTAAAGCAAACTGTCCCAGAAGCGCTTCCTGAATGTGAATCGCAGAGTGATACAACTCAGGGTTTCATAGCTGCTCTTCAGTCAGCTTCTTGAGAAATGGTAAATGAGCAGAAAAGAATGCTGGAGGAATTAGCACTTCAGGGTCTCCTTTCATTCATCAAAGAGATGTATTTTCAAGCTTAGTATGGTTTCACACGTGCTGCCATCAGCAAAATCATTACTTCAAGAGGTTTCCAAAGTTAGTCAGGAATTAAGAGAGGCATGATTTGAAACTCCAAAGACAATCATAAAAGATGTCAAGGATTTCCTTTGATCTCCTGTTTGTTTTCCATGAGTCCTTCAGTTAAGGTTTGAATTGTTAACTATAACCAGAACAAGGCATAGTTTTCTGAAGCAGTGTTCCATCAGTAAAAACACTTGCCAGAACAAGCCATCAGCATTAGCAGTATGGGAGAAATCTTGTTCTGACACCAAAAATGAAGTAGAGTTGTCAGCCAGAATTGAGTTTGTTTTATTGTTTCACTTATTTACAGTTTTGTTTCTTTCTATTCCTATTTCTGTGTTTACCTAACAAGAATAGATTGTTCTCTTTATTGATCCTTGTATTTTTATCTCTCCTGATTACTGCATGAGTTGATGAAGTAGCAGTTCCAAGCAGCTTATTCTTCAGAGTAGGTTAGCATGCTTTTGGGGCAGGAAGGAAATGGTTGTGGTAATTTCATGACTTGGTGGACTTTGGTCGCACTGCTGGGGGAATTCAGAGTGTTAATACATGGTGCCACATTTGTGGAGAAAAAACTCTACCTTTCTCTTTGGAGATATTAAAAGCCCAACTGTATGACATTGTTCTGAGTAACCTGCTCTAAACTGACTCTGGTTTGAGCAGGAAGGGTTTAACCAGACAATCTCCAGAGGCCTCTTCGCCCTGTAGCTGTTCTGTGAAGGAGCTGGTTTCAGGTTATAGAAGATACCTAATACTTTTCACTCGGGAATGTCTGAAATAAGAAGGGATGTACAGGTACTCCATGTATGATGTGTTCTGCTCACTTCCAGACTTGGAAGTGGATTGACTGGAAAATGTTTGACCACCATCCTCAATTGTCCAAGACCTATTTCTGGACAGATAAAGATGGGTGATCCTAGCAGGAGAAAATTTGGTAATGCAGGGGGGAGAAAAAAAGGACAAGAAAAATGAAGGATGACCTACTTCTCTACCCTTCTATGAAAGAGGGACCTTAGAGGAATGATGGCCCCCATTGTGGTAATTAATTTATAGTAACTATTAGGGGTTAAGATTTTAATAGGGATTAAAGGATAGTTGTTCAAAGTAACCAATCACTCCAGCACAGTTTTATCTACAAAAGTCAAAATGATAGTCATCAATTACAACAAATAGAATAAATTCTAAGGGTTAGCAGTTCATTTACTCCAAAATTACAGTTCCTGGCATTAGGAAGATTTTTTTTCATTATGTACTTAGGAATACTTAGGCAAACCTGTTGTAGTACTAGTATACAGCTGTCAGAGGGAGTGCAAGCAGATTTGGACCTTCAAATGAAAGGTGTTATCAATTCTATCCAGTCAATAAGTAATTTAAACACCACCTTGTCAGGGCTAGAAATACAAGTCAATTAAGATAGCATGAAAATGCTTTGGATACATTGTTCTTTACTCTTGGAGAAGGCAACGCAGTATGGATATTTGGTGGGAAATAGAGAAAGACATGTTGTATATTGATGCTAGATGGTTAATTCTTTTTTTCCCCCTTATCTCCCCTTATCATAGCTTGCCGTACCTCAGTATTCAGTGTATTACATATGCTTAATTAAAAAAAACAGTTTCTGATTGATTCTGAAATTAATGTTGCTCGTCAGGCAGTTTGCTTCAGAGATTGTTGATGGATCAGCTATACTGTTTCTCAGTCAATGCCCAAAATTTACTGATCTGTTTCCTTTGAATTTTTGATTTTTTTTAAAATTCTTGTTATATAATGCTAATTAAGGCTATTTTTAGTAATTATATTCCAAAAATGGAACAGACTGCATGAAGTGGGACAAGAGTATTTAGGAATTTAGAACACTTTTAGAAGTTCAAAAGCAAGAACGTATCAGGAAAGTCAGGTTGTTAAAACAAATTATTGGCCGTGCTCTCAATGCTGAAGAGCAGCTTTGTGGAGTAAAGCTAAGAGGCAAAATGTATATTTAAAGAATGTATGCTTTTGTACTTTTTCCTACTGAAAAAAAGGCTTTGTATTCTCAACAAAGGATTTTATTTTGCAGGCTACTCTCTTGAACAGTCTCTGTTCTCTGCTGCTTGAAGTTTCAGATTATCTTAAGAGCTGGTCATCTTTGAAATCTGACCTGGATAACCTTTTTCTGTAAAATGTGGTAGTACTAACCAATCAGAAAAAAAAAAGAGAGATGCTTTCAGAATTTGACACCATTGATTGACAGTATTGATGTTGTGTGACAGTTTTGTAAGGATGGTGGAATAGCAAAATTATTTCTTGAATCCTACAAGGTGGCATTTTTTCCATTTTTCATGTAAATATTGACCAAGCTGTGTATAATAAATTAGCTACATTTCAGTCTCAGAGGCAAAAAAAAAAAAAAAAGCCCTGAGGCTTTCAGAAAGATTTCAGTCCTTTGATTCCTACTACTAGTGCCTGTATTTTCTATACAAAAATTGTGGTGAATATTCTTATCAAATACATCTGTGCTTTCACATATTTTGCTGAACATGCTCAAATTATTGAGTCAAGGAATGTATGAATGAACACTGATCTTGGATACTCTTCAGTTGCTGGTTGTATTGCATGATAATGCTTCAAATCCAGCATAATTGTGAATAACAGGTTAACAAAAAGGCCAAAATGTACTGAGCTGTGCAGGTTGAGCACATCGATTCTAGTCTCTTTATAATGTGCACATTGTTGTCAACAGAAGAGCACAGACACTTTCTGTTATACTTTTAAGAGCATTTTTAATTAAGGCAAAATGCATAATTATACTTTTCAGTGTAGTATAGTTCCTTTAGAGATGAATCAGAATTGGATATGATGGTTTCCTTTGGTGTTTGCCGAATACTCTGTTCTCCTCTTGTGTTCTTTATTCACATTCTTTATTCACACTGATTCAGAAGCATAACTGCAGTCAAACATTCACACATGATGCAAGAACATTACACCATAAGTTTTGGTCACAGGTATTCCCAATTAAATAAAAGAAGGGCAAATCTGATGATTGTTTACCTTTGATAAATTTTTTTCTCCTACAAGTTTATTCTTAAGCAGAACAAAATAGTATCAGAAACATCAATGTATTTCTTCTAGAATACTTGGGGAGAACAGACCTTTGAATGTGTGATCTTTGGGATCTGTTTGCAAGTACAGTACTGCCTGACAGCTGCGTCCTCCTCTGTGGCCACTGTCCTAAATGGAGCTCAGGGAAAAGAGAGGGTTTATATCACAGAAAAACAGAGCAAGTAAGGTGATGCTTATGAGAGTGTAGCTCTTTTTTATCCATGGTATTTGGTCCCAAGAGTAAAATCAAGGTAGAATCTGGCTGCCTTGCCTTAGTGTCTTCTCTGCATTATTGTTTTACAGAGTTATCCCTCACCTCTCTTCTGATCTGGATTATTCCATACCTGACCCTATCAGAAATATTTATATTTAGTCATGTCATCAAATTTTGTGCCAGAAGTTGATTAAAACATGAGGGAGCTTTGAAGCTCTTTTAGCAGCTTTTGTAGCTGCTTCCCAAATGAAAATCAGGACAGGAAAGATGAACAGAACCATACATGCTTCCTTCATTTCCAACAGAAGAAACTCATGCAAGAAAATCCTGCATTTTGTGTCTGTTGCATGGTGATAAACCTGAATAGTGAAAATGAGTAATGAGTAACTGCTTTAGTGGTAATGGAAGTGCAACTGCATTGGACATTGCTGGACACATGTAACTGGAATCATGCACTACAATCCCATGTGCACTGGATTTTTTCGCTATTAATACTTAAAAGAGGTAAAGGTCAGAAGGGCATACTTTTTAGTCTTTGATTCTTACTATTGGTGCCCATAATGAAAAGATTCTTCTGTCTAAGGAGCCAAAATCCCAAACTTCCTTTGAAAATAATGCCAACAAGGGGTGATTTATCTTTCTTTTGAAATATTGTCATGTATCTAGGGTTTGTGTTACATTTTAAAGAGTGTACTGCTAAGCTGTATGTGTTTTTATTGGTTTTTATATTTTTGAAAATCTGGGGGGTCTTGATAGCTGTTGTGTTGCCCAATTTCTTTATTGTACCTGTTTGTCAAAGAGTAGAGGGATCAAGCAAAATGAAAAGTGTTAATATACAGTTAACTACTGTCAGTGCTTTCAGCTTGTGCCACCACCTCTCTGCAGACAGTAGTCTGGGTTTAGGTAGGGTGAATCATGAGAGAGAAATTGCAGGAGTCAGGAGAAGGGCAGGTGATGCAACTTCAAGGTGGAAGAATGTTCGGGGTATAGAATCTTATTGTGTAGGAAGATTTTTTTCTCTGTGAAGAGCTGTAGTGGTGAAAGAGCTTTTCACCTGTGTGTGGCTAAGACAGAAAATTTAATATTCTTGAAGAAAGGCTGAGAGGAGTTTCTGTGGTATCTGCAACCGTAGAAGATGTTGGGCATCTTTGATGTCTGGTCCTGAGTGTTGTAGGAGCATATGCCCTTGCAGCACTGAGGGAGAAATTCTGGCACTACTTTCTTTCTCTGTAGTAGCCTCAATTCATACCTCAAAGGCCTGGGGCATGGGCTGATGTTTAGTGTTATTTTAGGCCATCAGGAGATGAGTATTATCTGTCCTTGCATCATTCTTCAGGCTGCTCCTTTCAGCTATTGTACTGTACTGTTATTTTCTAAAGCATCCCTCCTAAGCCTTGATTCCAAGTGTGTTTCATCAGCATGCTTATTTTTATCAGCCATTTTGACTGAAAAAGCTTTTTCTTTAAAACTCAAAAAATAGAAGTTCAGAAAGATTGTGTCTGTGTGGTGCGTAGACATCTATCTACCTATCTGTCTAAATATGCACTGTTGTGTATGGGATCACACAGCTCTGCTAAGCATAGCAGGGGATCTTTTTATTTTTCCTATGGTTAAAAAGATCAAATTTTGGAGAAACGTGTTTCTGGGTACAGGTTTGTTCAGTCCTCATTTTTCTGATTAACAATCCTTAAATTTGCAGTGCTAGTGCCAGGTACAGCACTGTAATGTCGATATAAAGAACCCCTAACTATAAACATGCATTTGTTAATGTATTATGAATTATTCATGGAATCATAGAATATGCTGAGTTGGAAGGGACCCATGAGGGTCATTTAGTCCATCTCCTGGCACAGGATACCCCAAGAATCACACCATGTACCTGAGAGCATTGTCCAAATGCTTCTTTGGTTTGGTCCTGTGGCCACTTCCCTGGGAAGACTGTTCCAGCGCCCAACCACCCTATGGGTGAAAAACCTTTTCCAGATACTCAACCTAAACCTCCTCCTATTCAGCTTCAGGCCATTCCCTCATGGCCTGTCACTGGTCACAAGAATGATGAGATCAGTGCCTGCCCCTCCTCTTCCCCTCACGAGGAAGCTGCATCTGCAGTGAGGTCTCCCCTCAGTCTCCCCTTCTCCAGGCTGAACAGACCAAGTCACCTCAGCTGCTTCTGGTACAGCTTCCCCTCCAGATGCTTCATCATCATTGTGGCTCTCCTTTGGACACTCTCTAGTAGCTCAGTGTCTTTCTTATATTGTGGTACCCAAAACTGCCTCCAGCTCTTGAGGTGAGGCTGCCCCAGATCACAGCAGAAGGAGACAATCCCCTCCCTTGCCCACCTGGCAAAGCTGTGCCTGATGTCCCTCAGGACAGGGTTGGCCCTCCTGGCTGCCAAGGCACGATGTCTCATATTCAATTTTCCAATGACCAGGCCTCCAAGATCCCTTTCCACAGCTCTGCTCTCCACCCTCTCATTCCCCAGCCTATTCAGAGAACCAGGGTTGCCCCACTGCAGGTGTAGAATCAGGTGCTTCCCCTTGTTAATCTTCATATGGTTGGTGATTGCCCATCTCTCTGGTTTGTTGAGGTCTCTCCAAAGGTCCTCTCTGCCCTCAAGAGAGTTGACAGCTCCTCCCAATTTAGTATTCTTGGCAAACTTGCTTCAAGTCTTGCATCCAGGACTGGGCCAAGGATGGAACCCTGTTGAAACCCAGTATTATTAACAGCATTACTTTAGTAAGTGTCCTAGGATGTGGTAAACAGCAACCCAACTTTTGTGCAAGTGTCCTTAGAAATGCAAGTGGCAATCACTGAGACCCATCTACTTAACTATGACTATTTACACCATAAAAAGAAATTCACTCTTATAATTATATTCAGAATTAGAGAAAGCTGTTGCTGCTGTAGATTATTTGATCTCTCTGGGGAAACTTCCATCAAACATAACAGCCTACATTTTTACTTTGTTAATTATAAAGCTGTGAACAAGAAAATGCAAGACAATCTCGACTATTCTTAGTGTAATAGTAGCTTCCTAAAATATTACTGCCTTTATGAGTCCCTGTGGAGGATCTTTCTTTGTGCGGAAAAAACCCAATGCCATTCTCTTGCATAAATGAGGAAATACATTCCAGATGTATTAAACAAATAATCAACACACATTTATCATGGTATCTTATAAATCTGTGGACTTAGGCTATCTGCAGGTTTGATCTTGTTTTTTTCTCCACTTACCCCATCCAAAACAGGTGTTGTTTATTCTTTTGAGACTTTAGTTTATGACTATTTTGTGAGGAGGGATGGATTAAAAAATATTTTTGTCTCTTCTTTGTGATGGTATGAAAGAGCAATTGAGAGTTGCATAGTGTAACGTTTTGCTTTTGACTGTTGTTGAGGTCTTTCATGAAGATACCCGTAAAGATACTCAAAACCCAGTTGTACCCAGTTCTGGGCAGGCGGCTCTAGGTGGCCAAGCTTGAACCAGGGCCACTGAACTAGATAATCTCAAAGAGGTTTTTCAGAGAATTCTCCCTTTGGTGCTTTGATATTTGTATGTTCCACTATGATCAGCTCTGCTGTTGAGTGTGATAATTATAGATCTTCATGGTCCTAGTTCTGCAAGGTCTCTGTAGTCTTACCCATCTCAGACCATCAACAGTTTCAGTGATGCTGGGCACTTCTAGTTACAGGACTGAAGCTTAGCTGAAGTCCAAAGGTGAACATTTGCTGAATTTTGAAGCCATCAGGCTTACAAAACCAGAGCTTCTATGATGTGCAGCTGCTTTTTGTTCTGTGCTCCCCCAGAAGCACACCTGGTGAAAGACACTTTATTGAACAGTAAAATTAAATCTCACAAAATTAGAACTAAGCTGTGGGTGCAGAGTGTTTACTGTTTGCTTCAGAAGTACCCCCTAGCATAATTTTGCTCTGAATTCATCCACAAACACTTGTTGTCACTCAGCTGAGCTTTAAGGTTAGAAGGCCAAAGAAAACTTCTTGCAAAATAAAAATTGATTAGTAATGATTTTGTGTATATATCTGGAGGATGTGCAGTAGTAACTCAGTCCTTTGAAGCTTGTAAGTGATTTCTGGATGGTCATTGAGCAGCAGATGGATTTGGCTGCTATTGTTGAAATAATCAGACCTGGCTTTTTTTTGACAAGTACCATTTAACAACGTGAGTGATGGCCTTGTGCCTTTATTTCAGCAGTGAAACCTACACTTACGCCACCTTAAGAGACCAGTGTAAGCTTTTGGGATACTTTTAAATCTTTATTGATGATTTACTCTTGTCTTACTTTTTATTATTGAATCGAATTTATGGAGGTGTTAAAAAGAAGGCGTATCAACCATGGCAAATACGTAAAAGAGCCCGTAGTGATATTGAGGACCCAAGTGTATGTTTCTTGGCACAGTCAAAGAGTATCAAAGTTGATATTATCAGCAGTCTTCCTGCGGCGTAATGCTTTTTTTCCTCGAATCACCTCCCAGTATTGTGTTCCTTTCTGTCACGTGTGGGCAAGCCAGAGTAACTTTACATTGCAGGTAGAAACGTCTTTTAGTTCTTTCCAGTGGTGGCTGCGAGGAGTGGGACATGTTTTGCATGTAGGTTTTTTGTCAACTTTTCACTCTGGTAGTCTTTCGGTTTTTCTGATGGTCTTCACCAATTAAAGGGCAGACAACAGTACATCTTCATAACAATTTCTGTGCATTGCCTGAAGTGCAGTTGTGCAAATTCACCTTCCTTTCTTACTTTAACTATGTGGATTCAAAGGGAGGGAAGATTGATAAAGGCAGACACTGCAGTTTTCCTGTCACAGCATGTCTGTGTGACTGAATTTTGAGGTCAAAAATTTGTGAGGATCAATACACAGTTGTGATTCTGTGATAATAGCTGGCAGGTTTGCCAGTTTAAACTGGTTCAATAAGGCTGATGTTAGTGATAAGTGTATCTTGAGATTAGTGGTAGGAGCAGAAGACTGGGGAATAGCACACCAGGTTTTGGGTCCCAGGAAGAGGCAGGTGTGTTCTGCAGTCTTGGCAGATGAGTAAATCCTCAGTATATGTTGGCCACAGACTAGCTGTAGCAGAGCTGGCTAGTTTACCTCAGCAAGAAAGTGGGATAAATTGTTCTTTCTGGAGCTTCCTGTTGATCTGACTAGGAAGCAGAATTAGCTTGTTCAGGAGGCTGGGTACCTTTAGCTTGTTCAGGGAGCTGGGCATCTTAAGCCTTTGTGCACCACAGAGACAACCTTGCAGTCTCTATCAGCAAGGTAGGGAGAGTAAAGGGCAATTTTGTTCATCTGAAAGAATTGTCTGAATGTACGATAAATTTCAACTAAAGCTAAAACAGGGCATGAACAATGGAACCAATGATTTTACTGAGTTCAGCTTCCTTTCTGTGCTGTGATTAGGATAACGTCAGCTGTGCAGAACTGCATCATGGCTGGATTATGTCAAGAAATTGGAGAGGAACTAAATGCAAATGCTGGTCCAAACTCTCATCTCCTTGTATTGGGGAAGGCATTGATGCTGGCCTGGTTTTGCTGTTCTTGGTTTCCTCTATGTGTTTATAACATTTGAATTTTTTTGATTTCTTTAAGAGTGAAATTTTCTAAAGTCATTCGTAGGACTTCTAATAAAAATTGCAGCTCTTTCTCTGTCCTGACTTTATGGTGTTTTTTTGTGAATCTGCAATAAGGTGAATTTCATCTGATCTGAAGTGTTATTACAGGACGGTGTTGGATAGCTTTACTGGTTGTGCAGTCAGTAGGTGTTTATATGCACACCTGTGGAAATACAATATTTCTGATTCTTCTCCTACTTATGCTGCAGGAGCTAGGAACAGTAGCAATGAAGGCAATGGTATATTTTGAAATAAATAAGAACAGGGCTGATTTTTTTTTTTCTTTTGCCATTTGGCTAGTGCCAGCTTAGATCTCATCTGGTCTGAATTGGCACAGCTTCACTGATGTTGGAGGAGCTTTTATACTAATTCACACCAGCTGAGCTTGTCATGCAGTCCAGTCTGTGCAATTGTGGGGTGGTGTTTTTTCTCCTTTTCACCTCTCCTTCTGCTTTCCATCTTGTGCTCTAGTGCTTGGGGATCTTTTGTTTTGCCCTTCATGCTTGTTTCAGTTCTGGCCAATTGCACATAAACTGCAAGCCTGTTTCAGACTAAAGCTTCTTCACATGAATCCATTTGCTTATTTATTTTGAATCTAGGTTGCGTAGATATATAAAGGATTTATTTTAAATCCAAAATGAGAATATTGTTCTTTTCTATAGCTTTTTTTAACCTATGAAAAACAAATACTAGTTTTAATGTCTGAATCCATTTCTGCACAGGCAAGCTCTATTTATTTAATTTGATTTTTGAGAAGTCAAAATGAATGTGCACCAAAATCTGCTGCTAGTGATGATTCTTTCTTGGAGTTTGGCAGAAGAGCTTATGTTTCTATTGTGACAACAGAAAGTAGGAAGGATTTATGTTCATCTAAGGATCTCTGTGTCTTAGAGCCTACCCCAGCTTACCTGACTTGGGGGAATTAGATATATTTTGTAGAAAGAAAGCTTATGCTAACTTACGTGCAAACTTCATGTGATAATTACCTAAGGACACTTTGATTAATATGTTTGTATTCTAAAGGCTGATGACATTTTAAATTGTTCAGGAAAGCAGGCAGTCATGATGAAAACAGAAGCTAAAAACCTCTTACAGTTATGTGCAACTTAGGTACAATACATCTTAGACAATGACAAGTAAAATGAAATTGTGATCATTCTGTTTTGTTTATAATAATTTAATCTTAAGTCATACCTGTGCAACTATAAGAATTTTATAGGATTTTGTGGTTTGCATTTTTAGAGATATGCATATTTTAAAACTATGTGAATGAAAAAGAGATGATGAAGGTTATCAAGTTCTGTGCTCCAGCTGAGGAGTGCTTGATCTCACTGTTCTGTCTCATGGCTGGTAATATTTGTATCAGAGAAGAACAAGGGGAAAACCTACAGTAGAGAAATATGGTAACCAAATATTCCCTATCTTTCTTTCTAGCTGGGAATGCTTCGCAGTTTGCTGATAAGTAAAACCTGATGATGCTTATTGTCCCACACAGACAGCATACTGCACACTTGCAGTCATAAATTTTATTAAGTATAGCTTTTCAATATATGTCTAATCTTGAGATTAGTAAATAAGTTTGTAGTCTTTTCTGATAAAATGGACGGTTTAAGAATTCTAAATCCAAATCCTGGATTCTTGCTTGTTTTCAGTTTGTCATAGCAAATTCCTCAAAAACACTATTGGTAGGTTATTGATTAGATGAAGTAATTTAAGACTGTATAATTAAGATTCTGTTAATGCAGCATCAATTTGTGGAACTTAATGCATTTGGAAGTTCAAAAACTTAACAAAATTGGGGCGGAGTACAGAAACCTCTGTTGAAGTGTATTTTTGTGATTCTGACATCAGTTCTAGAAATGAATAATTCTGAACTGTGTTGTTCACTTAGTTAATTGGTCACTTGGTTTCTCTGAGCAAATGACTAGTATACTTCAAATTTCATTATTTATAAGACAAGGATAATTGTAGCACTTCCCTAAGACTTGATGTTTGTTAGAAGACATAAAGAACTGTGATACAAAGATGCTTCATAAACATTAGTCTCTCAGCTGTGCCTGGTTCTTGTCCCCCACTCTGCACTGCTCCATCATTGCTGGAAAATTATTATCTTTTATTGTTTAATTCCCTTTGGGTTTGAGATAAGCCAGATGGTGAGGTTGCCTTCCAGGGGAATTTTCTGCTTTGCATTATCAGTTTTCCAATCCCTTACTAGTAATGGAGGAGTTGCAGCATGCAATCCCCTTTGGTCTAGATGGTTTTATGTACCTGTGTGTTGGTTTGGTAATTCCTATTATTTTGTATATTTAATTTCAATTAAATTTTTGTTTGTTTTCATCACAATCTACTTGATTTGAGTGATTTATATGAGGATTATGGTAGGAAGTATTGTGTTCTTGGCACAGGTTTCCACTTTCCAAAATATTAAAGTAAAATCTAAATAATTATTTCTAAAATCTAAATAATTATTTCTAAAATCTAAATAATTATTTCTAAAGATCTAAAGAAAGAAGGCAAAAAAATACTGGTTAACATTGTTTTCAAGAACTGCATAGATTTTACAGGATGTGAAGCTCAGCAGTTCACTATGTTAGCTGATCCTTTGCAGAATTCAGTGTCTTGTGTAATTGGACATATGGTATCCTTAGTGACTTGTGGGAACCCCTAAAATCTTGTTGACTGTAAAGATCCCACTGCAATATTCTACAATAAAGGAGTGCGTGAGTCCTTGTGTGGAGTTTTATTTTCATTTAAAGAGAAAAAGCCTATTAAGTAGTGGATTCTAACTCTAAGACTAAGAGTTCTTCGAGAGTATCATAAATTATCAGACAGTTTGGATAACCTGTATGACAGGAACTTGTTAGGTCTCAGAAGCCCAGGAATGGGCACCCAAAATCAGCTTTTCTTAAAGGAGATTTTGCAGCCTTTCTCTCTCTCATCTGTGAAATGGTGCCATAATCCCGAGAGCTGTGTTAAATATTAACTTGTTTGTCCACTTTGCCTTGAAATGATGAAGTGCTCCATAAATAACAAGTGACATTTGTAGAAGTTCTTCTGATTGTGGTTTCATGAGGAAGGTAAGCCAAATGTGCTGCTTGAAGGATGTTGCCATATAAAATCCCAAATGATGTCCTTAACCATTCACTGCAGAAAGAATTGTTGGGGGGTTTGCACATAAATGACCTTGGACCATATTAGTTTAAAATAAACCAAATGCTGTCATTCAGTAAGTTTCAGTGGGTATGTGTAGATAAAATGACTATGTGTTCAGGTATTTCTCTTCAAGATGTACTAATCTATTGAGAAAGAAAATCACACTGCATGTTTAGCCTCCTGTAGTAGTTTCACATTCGCTAATTTTGACTTTTCCTGTCTAATGCACTAAATATGTGATCAGTCACCAGGGAACCTCTGATTTTAAGGCTGGGTTTTCCAGAGGCATAACTTGCTCCTCGATTGGTCAACCAAGCTGCCAACATCTACCACAATTTCCTTAGAAAAACTCACATCTGTGCCAAACCACCACACCTCCCTTTTTTTTTTTTTCTTTTTTTTTTGGCAATGTTATGATACAGTCTTCCAAGCTCCTTTGGTTTTGAAGCCCACTGGAACTGTGTGTGATTTCTATGTATGAAGTTTTCTGTTGAGGTTAGTATTTTGGGCTTTCCCCTACCTGAAAACTCCTCCTAAGCAAAGATCAAGCATGATTTTCCTATAAAGAATTATGAGCAGACACACAAAGCCATCCTCTCAGAATTATGTGTGTCTGAGGGGACCTCCTGAGCTCTGTGGTCCAACCCCCTGCTCAGCACAAGTCCAGACAGAGCAGTTTGCCCTGGGCTTTGTTCAGTCATGTTTTAAATTGCTCCCAGCAGAGCCTGTACCCATCTATCACTGCAGTGGAGTGAGCTGTCCCATCATGTCTGTAATCCTGGTGAGGTCATGGCTCTGGAACTGCACTCAGACTTTTAATTCCTCCTGTTTGCTTCCCGTGCTGCGTGCATGTGCATCCAATTTTGTGTTCAGGAGAGAGGCAGAGGATTCCTGGAGCTGGTCATGCCACTTTTTAAAAGAGCTCTGGGTTTCCATTTCATTTAATATTAGCAAGATCCCTTGCCCAGCAGATGGAAGGTTCTGAGCCTATGGTGGTAGAGCACAGAGTGAATAATAGGATTTGAGCTGATTCAGTCTTTATCCACAGCTATGTTGATATAACTTCTATTCAGAAATGCTGTCATTCAGTAAGTTTCAGTGGGTATGTGTAGATAAAATGACTATGTGTTCAGGTATTTCTCTACAAGATGTACAAATGTGCATCAGTTATTGAAAGGTGACCCCTCTGCATTTTTGTTTTGTTGCTTTTTCTTTTTCCATTTCTTGAGCAAGAGAGAGAGTGAGGAGGGAAGTGAGATCTAAGGCTGCTTTGTGCTGGAAAACTTGATGTTATTTGCTGTAAATATGGTAGTTGTGATAAAAAACTTAGAAAATTTCCATTAAAGTAAAATGCAAAATACAAATAAAAGAACAAAACTTCTTAGTATATTCTTTCTATCTTAAAAAAAAAATTAAAAAAAAGGAAACTGTGTTTCTGTAAAGGGATTAAGAAACTCCAGATGGCTGTTAAAAAAAAATTAAAATGGGGGTGGAGAAAGTCAAGAAAGAAGCATTTTCTATTGACTTGTTCTTTCTTTTTGGAAAGGTCACTGAAAATTTACACAGTGACAAAATAACAACCCAATTAGTATCTGTCCTGTAAAACTAAATGTTAATTTATTTCAGATTCTCCTCTATTGACAAGTGGGACTGATATTCAAGATGGACTTCTCTACATGAGTGCAGGGCAAAAATTACCAGACTGGTTATGAGTTTCTATAGCAATTGCTGTCAATTTTCAAACTGTGAAGAAAAAAGATATAATTAAATACTATCTGTATGTTTATTTTGTAGAAAGATTATTCTTTTAATTATATTTCTGATAGCTATAAAACACACAATTTGGTAACGCAAGTTAATCTTAAAAGCACAGCATCCCCCTTATCTAGTGCTTAAAAAAAGATTCCAGTAGAATCTTTTTAATTATTAATTGTCATTACATAGGAATTGTAGATTTAAGGGGTCTAAAATTTCCTTTATCATTCATTTCTTTAGGTGTCAGTGGTGCACTACCTTTACAAAATTTACTTCAGTGCATACCAAGAGATTAATTACCAACTGTGAAAAAGGAATATTATCTAGAGAACTAGTGACTTTTTTAGAGAAAGGAATTTCTTTAATAAGGGGCCTTAAAATGCAGTTCTTCAAATGAGCAAAAGAAATTATTCTTCTTATATTCCAGAAAGAAAAGCCAATAAATAGCCTTTTCTGATAATTCATTTAAATATTTTAGCCATGAATTGAAATACCATCTAATCAAAGCATATAATCCTTTCATTTCTGTTCTGTGCTTATCAGAATATTTCCATTCATACAGTCCACAAGGAAGACACCACACTCACTGAGTGAAGGTCGGCTCTTTCCCATTGAGTTGGTGTGATAGTGACACAGACAGAAAACCCACTTGGGCACATCTCTCCATCTCTGCCAAGACAGTGGGATAGAGACAATGGTCTGTCCTCCGTGCCCCTGCTCTGTGCATGGCATGAGGTGGTGTTTGGTGAGGAAGGAACTGCACTGAGCTCTGCGTGTTTGGGTTTTTTCTGTTGACTTCAGTGGGCTTCAGATTATATACTGCTGTAGTTTTGAGTCAGCTTCTAGTCCAATCTAATTATATCTGTAGCCCACCTTATTTGCAGGTTTGTGTGCTCATTGAAGGAGTCTTGTTTTGAGGGAGGCAAAGAGGCATACAAGAAGTGTGTGTCTGTGTTCAGTAAATAGTACTGTCTTTCCAAGAGGCTGGACCCTGGGTAAAGCAGAGCACTGCTGGGTTGAAGGGTTCAGACACGTTCATCCCCAGGAGTTTGTTTAGCGCTGGTTTCCTCTGCAGACTTACAGTATGGGCTCGCTGGTCCATGACTTGCTGTCAGCTGAACTCATCCAGTGTTCGCCGTGGGGTGGAGTCCAGGGCTGTAGGCATCCATTGGCACTTTCCCAGGACACTTGCTCCCTTTAAACTTTTGTGCTGTGTCCCAACAAGATAGAGAGAAACCTTCATCATCCTACAGCATCCTGGGCAGAACAGGGCAAGGGGAGGTTAGGAGTGTTTAGAAAGTAAAGCACATTGCTGAGTTTGCTGCTTCTCCTGTGCAGGACCATTATCTGATTCAGTTTCCAGGACAATCATTCCTCTGGATGAATTTGAACTGCTTTGGTGGAGGATACCGTTCTTCCAAGTGTCTGCCTCACTAAGGCAGTAGTTGGAAAGCATGAAATGGGTGCCTTTAATGACAGCAGGAAAGCATTCAAAGTGCCCTTGAATGCTGCTCTGCCATCTCTTCCTTCCTGAGGAAAAAAGTTCCTAGTTGAGTGTACCAACATCTTTGAACTTAAATTTTTCGCATGTGGCCACTGACTGTGCTTTTTGTTGTCCCAGTGCCTGACTTGAGACCATGGACTCTAATTTGCAGAAGTGTGGAGTGCTCACAGCAGCATCTGTAGTAATAGGGAGCTGTACTTTGAACACATTAAACCCCATGACATCCTTGCTGCTCAGAAACATCACGCCCCAGGTATGTCAGATTGGGAGCAAAATTAATAGATGCTTTTGATCTTAAAGTTCCAAAGTGCCCAAGTTCCAGCTTCGGTACAGGAGGCACTAATACTTGCCCAACTTACAAAGACATGCAGAAGAAGAAAAAAGGAAGTGTAATATTTTGCAAACATTTAAATATTGTGGAACCAAATGCTTCACTGGGAAGCTCATAAAAGAAAGAATGTGTCTTCAGAGCTCAGCTTGAGTATTGCTCAGTGCAAGAAGCACTTGGGGTGTGTGTTCAGCAACACAAGGAATGCAAGCAGGGAACAGTAACCATTGTCTCTTCTTTGTGCTGAACAGAGCAAACTCTCGTGGAAAGATTGATCCTTGTTTGTCTCACTGCAGACAGCATCGTAATGTATGGCTAAGATGAGAGTGTTTTAGTGTTCCTCAGGCAACCTTAATTCTACTTTTTCAGAATATCTGAATGTTTCATTGAAACACCAAGTGTTGTGTTAAGGCTCACTTTTGTGGGCCATTTTCTGGATGTTTTAAATTGAAAACTGAAAAATGGAAGTATTCTGTTGTATATCATCACTTTCTTATGAGTCATCAGTGTAATATAATTACAAGTATTGTAGAGTAATTCTGTGTGTACATATCTCTATTACATATACAAAATATTAGACAAAATTGGGGATTTATGTGAACATAGTGGGAGAAACATGAGATTTTTTTTCAAATAGCTGTGAAAGATTGAGTGCTTTATGTGGCAATCTTTGTCTTCTTTGAATCTTTTCTAAGGAAAATCCTTCCTCGTTCACAGGTAAATAAAGCTGGCCTGTTTTGTGCTGTTGGCCCCTGTGTAATGGTGTAAACTGTTCTAGAGAGTACATATACCTAGGCAGAGGGTAGTTGCAGGGTCATCCTGCAACCCATCCCTCACTTGCTTCTGTATCTGTTTCCATCATCTTTTACATGCTTTGTCAGCTGCATGGCAAGAGTAAGCAAGAAGCCTCTGCAAAAAACAGCTAACGTGTTTTCACAAATTTTTTCAAGGACTTCAAGCAAAACCTTTTCTTCTGTCTTTTCCTGAGCTTTTCTTATATAGTTTAGGTGAGACTTTCCAATGTTACATTTCTTTCATCTCCAATAGCTGGTAATATTATATTGTGTGAAGCTCCTTCAACCACTTTATGCCAAATTTAATACAATTTATGTCACTTTTTAACAAAATCATTGTACTTCAGAGAAAAAAAAGTACTGCTGCCAGAACTCATGAATTTTGTACAAATCAGAAAGTAGATGAAAAAGAGTTACTTTGAACTTTAAGGAAAAATTACTTCATCTTAAACATTTTTTGTCACCTACTTCATATGGAGATGGTGGCTTAATTTTAAAGATAATCACTAACTTAATTGTTCTACTCATAAGCAGGAAAGACATGGAGCTCTGACTATGGTCCTGTAGTATTGTTGATGAATAAGATGACTTGAAATAAATTACATATGTTATAATTAATTTTTTTTAGAAGTGGCTATAGACACTTTGTGCAGTGCAGGAAGAGGGAAATAAGGACTGGGGAGTACTTGAAACATAATTTCCATTGCATTTGTGTCATACGAGTACTGAAATAATGAAAGAAGTTGCTAGAAATGAGGAAACTAATTAAAAGAAATCTGAGAGGGAAATCTAAAAGAGAAATTAACACGAGGTGATTGTTCTGAGAAGAAAGATTTTTGTTCTTTTCTTTGTAATTATACAGCAATGCTTGTTTCATAGTAAAACTTGAAGCTGAAATGGATACATAGGGTCAAATTCATCTAATCTGATTTACATGTCTAAAAGTTAAATGTTCATCTCTACATTTCTTATGATAGAGTGAATAATTATTTGTGGTATTCTCTCCCTCTTTACAGTAGAATTGAAGGATCTGGTTTAGACTGGATACTTTGCAATGTGTAATGGTTAAGTAGCCACCAGTGTTGCCCAGAATTATGCTGCTTCTCAGCATCTTTTTGCAGATACCTCTGCATCTGCTTGGAAGCCTCCCCAAATCCCAAGAGAATATATTAACAGCCATCAAATTGTAAATGACCAGGTGCAACTTCAAAACATGAACTAAGTAGGAGAGAGAACTCTTTTGCCTTGAGTGAAACCCTTCAGTTTCTGTCCCAGAAGAGCTCTGGATGTAGCAGTGCCATTCCACAGTGCCACTGAGCCAGGTGTAGGATTAGGCACAGCTCGAGTCCTTTACCTGGTGATGCATTTCATAGGGTTGTAGCTTCACAGAAGTCAAGCAGTGCACTACAAGCTAAAGAAATTAATTTGCAAGTTCAGATTTTGTTCCATCTGAATGTTCCTGGGAACATGAAGATGAGAGAGGAAACAGGAGATTTTAGGCCCAGGAGGAAGAGCCAGGAAGCACAGAACTGAGTCTCCTGAGGTGTCTGTCTGTGCTTATACTATATACAGCTGTATACTTTTATGCATGTCTGTGTACAGAATGTACCACAAGACTAGTTAAGCATCCATAGCTGTGTTACAGGTGCAGATAAAGGTATTTGCAGGTGTTCAGGTTTGATAAATGCCAGCTGGAAACACTGGACTCAGGACCCAATATAGAGAGAAATGCAAGGGGCTCTTTTGTGACCAAAAATTGTCAATTGATTGTCTTCAAATCCCATTTGCTAATGTCTGTAATTACATGTTTAAATCATAGCTATGTCTTTAATAGCATGAGACCTATTGACAGAAAATATTTTGTCCAGAAACATGCAATGGTCAAATTTTTTAAGATGGGGGATCAATGAGTAGGCATGGGTTGGGAAGCCACCCTTTGAATAGCAAAAGTAAGAGATGTCCTTTAAGCTGGTATAGCACAGAGCTGATGGAGTAGTTCTCTAGTAAGAAGAAGGAAAACTGGGAGTAGTGCTTCTGAACAAAATTTTTCGATCCTGTGCTATGTGACAATACATTTAATACACATAGACCTTTTATGCTGTGCTTTCTTAAAAATAAATAAATTGTGTGTACCCAGAACCTTGTCAGAGCTGATACAAAACGCTTGTAGTGGAATTCATTGGAGTTCACTGAAGTTGGACTATAAAAGCTGTCCTTCAGTATGATATCTTCTTTCAGCTTTACCATCAGAATACTGAAGAACTACTGACAGAAAGATTTTGAAATTCAGTGTTCTACATTTATTATGTGTCTTACCTAAATCATTCTAGAAAGGAAGGACTATTACCCCAACTCTAGTTATAAGGCAAGTGATGCCTAAGTGATCATAAGGCTTTTCATGACTTTCCTCCCAAGAATGAGTTTGTGTCAGAGGAGCTAAATCGTAAACCTTATCTGTCTGTTATTTTTATATATTATAAAGCCAAGGAACACCAGTCATAAGCTCAAGGCTTCTTTATGGTACATGCTATAGAAAAACAAAATATGGTATCAGTCCCTGCCTGTGGAAGTTGAATTTATTGTGCAGTGTCAAACTTTTGGAGTAATCATGAGAGTGTGCTGCTGTCAGCTGAACATATTTTTTAACCTTTTTATATACATACAGGTGTTCTGGCTGTTCTGATTCTTGAACAGAATATCAAACATGCTGAACAGTGTCCTGTGCTATGACAGATAAACTGCTACCTCTGTATGCTTTGAGGATGTCTTAATCTCGTAAAGATTGTCCCACGTTGTGATGATCTTTCTGTTCTTGTTTTTTGCTCTGTCTGTTGTTCTGTAAGGAAAGGCCATTTTCTAAACATTAAGCAGTCAGCTTTGGTGAAATTTTACCAAGAAAGTTGCATCTGGGGGCAATGAATATACATGAAGGGAATTTGTCCAGCTGTACTATACACCCTGAAAAAATGAGATTCATAATTGAATTTCTGAACTGTATTGTAGGTGTGGTCTTTCTCTCGTGTGAGCCTCTCATGTATGTCTTTATAGCACTTATTTTTTCAAATCCCCATGGCCCCAGTGTCTAGGGAGATCTACCGGTATTAGAAGATATTAAAAGGCCCAAACCCTCAAAATCCAGCTTTTCCTGAATGAACAAAACATAAGAAAGGAATTGGAGTTTGCTTTTACATACAAAGAACAAAAAGAGCAGTAGTGTGGCCTGCAGACAGAGCCAGGGGAAAAAGACCAAATGAGTCAATTAATTTTTTGCTCTGTGACATAAATTAGGACAGCAAATTGCACTGTCATCCATGGAAAACGTTCAGCCTTGAGACAGGGATAAGGAAAAAACTCAGAAACTAAGCAAGCCATTTGTTCGGCTATGCAGGCTGAAATACAGAGAAAAAGAAAACCATATACCATTAAAATATTTATAGTTAATGACTAATGTCTTGTATTGCTGTTGGGAGTTAAGTGGATACTTTATTGTGCATAATTTGAAAGGTAGAATGCTATTGTAGTGTATGGTTATGAACTCTGAAAAAATATCCTAGGATTTAAGTAAGATTCTTTTTAATGGTGGATTAGTCATTGATTTTGTTGGGAATGCTTAGGAGAGCTTGCAGGAATCAGGGAGATGGACTTGGGCAAAAGTAGGAAGATGGAAACGAGCAAGGAAGGAGGACTGAGAAATTAATAACTTCGGAAGCAGAAGGATAAAAAAATTTGAAGTTAAAGTATCCATGGGAGGTGGGAAAAATAGGGAAAGCTCCTCCTTGTTGTTGCTTTGGTTCATTCTTTCCTCTTCTCGTTAATCTAGTTTTCCTGTCCTCTCCCAAGCTACCTGACCTGTTGAAATATTGGTAAAATGGTAGAATGAATGTTAATTACATATTAGAAGAAAGTAGAATCTGGTGGATGGCTTCCCTGGGTAGATTTTTTACAGGCTGTTCTTTTAGTATATACATAGTTCTTTTGGTTATAGGAAAAAAAATAAACATACTTTCTAAAACTTATTCAAAGCCTTTAAAGTTCTTTTGCTTAGTTTTCAAATGGAAAGAACAGAAAAGATCAGTCTGACCCAGGAGACATAGATGTGGTCTCAAAGTGACTATTATTGTTAGAAAATTATTCCACACATGAGATTTAGAAGGATAAGTTCTCTTTCTGTAGAATGGGCGTAATTGAATGTTTACTTCTTTTCTTGAGTTCTTGAAGAGTGGCTTTCTTAGCATGCATAGTCTGAATGCCAAGTCCTCATTTTAGGATGTAATTTAAACTGAGTTGCACATAGGAGCCTGAATGTAACAATTTAACTGAGTTGCAACAGAACACTATGATGATTGTGATTTTTGCTTTCACTGGAGAGGAGTTCAGAGAAAATTTCAGTAAACTTTTTGGCCTCAGTTGCTTAACATCCCGGCCACATGACCTTGCAGTTTCAGAAGCTCTTCTCTATAAGACTGATGCCTTAGTATTACTTTTTTCCATGTAAAACTTTTGACTCCCAACATATGGGAATTTTATCTGAAATAATTTATGGAAATAATAAGGAAATAATTTTAAATGGCTTATTTTTTACACAAGTAAACATGTTTGCCTCTTTGCTGTGGTAGTTATGTAGAATATGCATTCCTAGTCTCTACAACTAAGTAAATCTTTCTTTTGCAGAACCTCTTTTTCAAAGCCTGATTCGTAAGCTGTCCATTAATCATGTAGAACTCAAATCTGGGTCTCAGCATTTGTTTCCAGATTTTGTGGTGTTTTGTGTCAAGTGACACGTTCATTATGTCTATAACTTACTTTCTATACAGTTTAAAGCTGATTTGTTTTGTAAAACAGGATGTGTAATCTGTGTGCCCTTGAGAATCTGTTCACCCCTCCTCCCACCATTTTAGTTCTAGAACTGGCTCCATTAACAGTCATAGTTTGGACTGAAAGAAGATCAAATTCAGGTTTTGCTTCTGGAACTCATCCCAGATTTCAGCTACTCATACTTTGGGTATATTAATTTTTATGCATTTGTGAAGAACACCTTGTCTGCAGGCTGTTGTGTATTCATGATTTTGCCTCAATCCAAGATCAAAATTTAATTTCTTTCACTTCTCAGTAACTGCTGAGTATGAGAATTTGAAGACCCAATTTAGGGTCTATTGAAAGAAAGATTTCTTTATTGGCAGTTTTACAGAAGTAGCAAAAATTCTTAAATAAAAGCCGGTATCAATATAAAAATAAGTATGACTGGAATGTAAACCAAAAAAGCTTTGTCAACCTGTTACTAGTACTATGTTGCAAATTATGTCTTAAAACTGTTGTACAGAGCAGAATGTCTTGCCTCACGCTCCTTGAGAGGGTGAGTGTTTCTGTCTGTGTTTTTTTCTGAGGATTCAGGGCTATATAATCCATTAATTCTGGCAGGTCATTATTTATGCCTTAGTGAATAATTGGGAAGATTCCCATCCTGGCTGAGCAAATTTAACTTTCGTTTAACGTTGCCTTTTGGAGAATGACTTGCTTGGTTTACATTACATATAAACTGATTCACCCCACTGAAGCTGAAGTCCAGGACAAAGAGAGATGACTTATCAAGGAAGATAAGGACTCTTGAGCTTTTCTGTTAGACAGAGCTGCAATGATGCAAACTTCTGACATCAGATTTGGGCTGGGAAGTGTGGGAAGCCACTCAAATTGCTTTATCCTTTCCTCTTCCATCTTTGGCTACCTGACAAGCAAAGCTTCCAGCAATTTTCTTCTGGTGGGGAGTCAGATTTTTCATGTGAGACAGCTGGAGCCTGGCAGTGTAAAAACCTTTGATGGCCAGTTGGGGAAAGCTCATATGTTAGGAAAGCTTTATCTGTTGGGCTGTGTTATTTCAAGCAGTGATGCTATGATTGCCCCACCAGGTCCCTGGAATCTGCTGCTTTGGCCAGGTCTCCACATCAGAACCTCATATTGCTTTTGGACTTTTAACGCTGTGCTGTGTTCACTTTTCCTGTCTTGTTGACTCACATTCACTTGACTTCTTTGCATAATACTTGCCAAAATTGGGTGCATTTAAACACGTATTTGTGTTAGGAAAGCTATGGGTTGCTGCCTCACTCAACAGGATGAATACTGGCTCATTTAATTTCTAAGTCACCCAATCATTTCCAGTCAGAAATATGTTTAGAAGCAAGCATTAATCTTGTTAAGTCCCCCAAGGTAATTGTTCAAATGACTTAAGTCAGTGCTGCATTGATGTGGAGCTTTACAAATAGAAAGTTGGAGAAGAGGTCAGAGACAAAATAACTTAAGATTTGAAGTGCAAAGTTTTGCTAGTGCTGATTTGAGGAGGAATTTTAATAATCTGAATTTTCCTTTTTCTTTCAATTATTTTGTCTGAGTAGAGGTAATTCTTTGCTGATACAGCTTTTACTGGGAACGTTTGAGAAGTTTGTGGTTTGAAGGCTGATAATTGTACAAGGATCATCCAAAAGACAAGTTCAGTTCGGTGAATAGGTGTTTAATCATAACTCAGAAGACACTGCCCTGAGCTGCTAGGCAGATAGCAGAATTTCTTTGTCTGCTACAAAGTGAAAAAACCTGTGATGCTTCCCAGTCCATTGAAAAAAAAGCCCCAACAAACCAAGCAAGAAAACCAGGACAGAAAAGAAGTTGCTGATATAAAACCAAGACATTCATTGCAGAGTTCAAGTTCATAGCAAGTCAATAAGGAAAAAAAGTGTTACAATGAAAGTGTTACAGTTACCATTCTAATATCAAAATATTAAAAAAGCCCAAGTCTTAAATGCAAAGCTCTGCTAGTCAGAATATACATCTGTTCTTAACTTCTGTCATATCTTTTATTTCCTGTCTGATCTACCAGTAATCATCGCTAATACGGGGAAGGAGGATCATCAGCTCCATCATGTATACTTTATTGAGCATCTGTGAATTAATAATGCTAGTGCTTAATCTGGTATCTTTAGGTTTCAGGTTTAATGCCTCTGTTGAGATTAAGCAGTGACCATTCAGAACCCTCGTGGATACTGGTCTAGGTGCTTTACCTCTGGAGGAGGAGGTTGGTCTACAGAAATGCCCATATGTATGTGAAAATCTGGTAGTTCTGAAATGAATAGTTCTGTCACTGAGGCAGGAGTTGCTGATCTAGGAAAGGCAAGCTGGAAGTTTGAAGATGCGACACCACTGCAATGAATTATCTTCCCTTCTTCACAGCCATACAAATGTAATTAATATACTGATGTATGGAAAGAAATAGTACTTTCAGCATGGAGGAGGAACAGTTTATGGTTTACTCTTCAAGTCAAAGCTCAAAATCCCATCCAAATACGAATTTCAATTTATATTCAATTTCTTTGTAGTCACTCTGCTTTCTCTAAAAATCAACAGAGGCAAGTTGTGCAGTTCTTCATGTAATGTAGCATGGATTGTAGGTTACCAGAGTCAGATTAAGATTAGCTCATAGTCTTCTGGCTGGTCTAAGCACTGTTTTGAGCAGCTCTGCCATGAGGTACATTCTGAGTTCACACCCAGTCCTCTATTTTGTAGGACTTCTACAGTTCAGTTGATGAACTGTCTGCTTTCAAATGTCAGCAAGTGCAAAATCTTTCCTTTGAGCACATGAGAAGAGATAGACAAAATATCCTGACTCCTCTATGAAGTACTCTTATGAGTTGATGTAATTCCTGTGGCAGTGCAACACTATTGATGCAGCAAGTGAGACACAGAGAGGACCTGTTATTCCAGAAAAATAGGCAGGTTCAAGTGAATTAATGGAATTGAAGTCATGAATGTGTCTCTTTTCCCAAGCTTGGTATGCCTCCCTCTATTTGAACAGAACTCAGGCCTGTTTAGTCTCAGCATTGAACACAACAGGATAACACAGGATGTCTGTCATCAGTGTCCAAATAATGGGAGCTGTTTCCTTTCTGATAGCAAAGACAAGGCTCGGAAAGAAGACTCGTGCTTCCAGCCTCCTGTGTGAAGATGGGGAAGCTGCTGAGTTCAAAGTTTCCAAAAAATTAGTTTAAATTGATACTGGTGGGGCTTCTGTGGCCCTGGTGCATTTTTGTGAGATGTGCAGTGATGTTGTGTGACTGAGGAGCACACTGCAAGTGCTGATGGTGTGGAGTCAAGTCTGTCACACATGCGCACGTCCTTTCAGTGTGTTTGTTTAGGCATTTGTTTAAGTTTTTAAAAGCTCTGAGCCTTTTTCAGGGCTTCTGGGCTCTCAGTTTATTTTAAAATCAGTAGGATAATGGCTAAGCATAGACTTAGTTTCTTGTGTTGAAAAGATCTGTGTTTGAATGAATCAGTGCTCCTGCTTTGTAAATGAAGGAAGGTATGAATATTTAGTTTCCTGACAGAAATGTTGCATCATTAATATCTGTAGAGCTTTTATTTATTAAGTATTCTTGTCCTTTTATATTTAGTGCTGCATGAAAGAGACTTGTTTATGTGAGAACAGTGGCTTTTCCCAGGAGCAGCAGCTCAGGATTTCCCTGGTCGGAGGTGTGATGCTAATGCAAAAGTACCTCACATCCCATTGCTCTGTTTCTTCCAGAAGCCTAAAAAGAGGCAATTATGGTCCTTTGAAATGTTGGTAATGATGTTAATGCTCTTTAGGCTTGACTTGGTCTGTCAGACCAAGAAAAATATTCTGAACAGGGGATTCATATTTGTGTGTCTTACAGAACACAGCAGAGTGAAGTGAGGAAATGCTCAGCTCTAAGCATAGTAAAGGGTAGTGATGTATAGCATTATGCAGCATTTCTCAAGCCTGTCTGAAACTTTGGACACAAATTGTCAAGACTGTGGCTTTGTTTTATTGCCATTTTTGGTTCCTGGACTCAGTGATGTGCTAAGTCTTGCTGCAGTTTTTGATTTAAGTAGGATCTGTCCTGTAGCCTTTAGATCATTCATTTGGCAGTTACTTGTAAGATTTTCTGGTTTGCCACTTCACCTTTATTTCCTCTTAATAAATAGGTGAACATTTTATCAGTAATTTTCCATGTTGTGAACTTAAGCTCTTGATTTTTTATCTTGTTTGTGTATTGCAGCTGGTGCTCAAGATAAAATTGGCTGGGCATTTGGCTTGGGTTTGGAGAGGCTGGCCATGATCCTATATGATATCCCTGACATCCGACTGTTCTGGAGTGAAGATGAACGCTTCTTGAAACAATTTATTGGGCCTCACATTTGGCAAAAAATAAAGTTCCAGGTAAAATAACATATATATATGATAATAATTTACTATGATGTATGCACAGCCCTAGTGAATATCACATAATTAAAATTCTGTGTCATTAAAAGATTATGTTTTAAAGCAACAGCTTTACAGCTATCATGATTCTCTGATGTTCTGCAGTAAAATCCAGCTTTTGATAATAACATTTTTTTCAACCAGATAATGTTGTAAGTTTCTGCTGATACCCAGTCAACATCCCTGTTCTGAGTAATGCTTAAGCACATATTTAACTTTTAAATCTATTCAGAATAGGGTTTGATTTCGGCCTGTGGTTTGGTTATGTTATGATTTGGTTATGTCTTTGAGTTGTGTCCGTGATTCTGCTTCATTATAAATATGTGTTTGATTCAAAGCATTCAAAGATCATTCTCAATTTTCCCCATTGTTTTCACTCTACAGTCATTGATGTCAATGTGAGTTTCAATGTTAACCTTTGGCAAATTCTGCCTTGCTGTCTTCAATGGCAGCTCTTTTCTCCTGGCTATTGCAGGGGAGAGTGCAGGCTCAGCTTGTATTTGTTTTGTAACTCCTCTGCTGAGGTGATTTTTGTGGTTAGCAACCCCTTTTTGCTTTTTGTACTTACAAAGCAATCAGGCATGACTGGATCGAGTGGAAATGCTACTTCCATAATACTCTTCAGCAGGAGCATGGGGAGGTTCAAGTCATGTGGTGTCAGCTGGGCTTGGGGGAGTTGAGCTGACACAGATGCTTGATGAAGTCTGAAGTGCTAAAGCAGTAAAATACTTTCTGCAGCTACATTTTACCATTTTGTTTGGTTTCTTTGTGTACGGCTTGATTATGTTTTTTTAAGAATTCTAATTATTAGAGGGGAAATCAACAGTGATAGATGACATTTGAGTAGTCTCCACATAGCATCCATCCATTTGTTTTTAATGCATGAAAATTCTCTCATATCTTGTTTGGTACCATCAAAATATTGTTTGAGATAAGCTTGGGGGATAGTTTTGGCATTTTTGGTTTGGGTAGGGGTTTGGGGATTTTGGTTGATTGGTTGGAGTTTTTTATTTGTTTGTTTGGTGATAACTGGCATTAGTGCAATCAGCTTGTAGTTAGCTATCTTACAGAAAGATAGATTTTTGCCACCATTCGTGAAGGTGTGTCTGCTTGTAGGTTTCCTTGATCTCCTACAGAATGTTTGTTGTCCTTTTCAATAAGAAATGCTCAAGTCTCCTTTACAGCCCCAATCTTTCTGATTGGCTTTGCTCCTGAGCTTGTGGCTTGGTTTATAGATTGCAATCTGATGGAGCTAAGATGAGATTTCTTGCTTGCTTTAAAATTGTGAATCCAAACTTCAAACTGATACCAGCAGTAGATTGGGCTTTTGGGGAAAGGCCCAGATTGTTGGAATGCTATGGACTGATGTTGAAGCTGAGTCAAAGAGAGGGCTGGGTGTCTGGCTTCTCTAAGTTGCATGTAGTTTTCATGTGCAGTTTTAGGTAAGTCAAGTGTGGTGAAGCAATCTGAAGTGTATGTCAAAGGCACAGTTTACTGTGGATAAGCTCAGAGGAAAGTACGTGGTTTCTAGGAAGCTAAAAGTGATTTATTTTTTTTTGTTGTTGTTCATTGGTGCTGTTTGGGAGCCTTAGTTTTGGTTCTTTCTCTCTTCTAAACAAAGGATATAGCTAATGTTTTAGAAACAATTTTTTTTTTCTGGTATCAAGAACTGCTTAGGGACTTCTTAATTATTATTTCTCTTTTATATTTTTTTTTCCTTTTTTTCATTTCCCCCTTTCCCTTTTAACACATACATACATACACCTACTTGACTTGGATGTTTCATCTTCAGTTTTGGTAATTCTCCCCAGTTCTGAGTTTACATTTTTCAAGTCTGTATCTGAATATAAGAGAACAGAGGCAAGCTTAGGTTTTTGTTTGAAAGCAAGTCTATCCAGCTTTCATCTGGTATCTGATATTGAGCTCTCTTTCAAGCTGTCTGCTGTATATACTTCTAGTACATACTGGCATTGCATTATAAAGGGTTAATGGCCCTTCAGATGAAAATACTATGAAATACTCTTTGGTGCTACCATAAGATCTCTATTTTTTTCTTCTGATTTATGTTATTTTCCAGGTATGCTTTAAAACCAAGTTAGCGGACCTTCTGTTCCTGTCTACTTGCTAAAGAGTCATAATTAATGAATCACATGGTTTATTCATATGGTATTTGAAAGAAAACTTTTAGCTTGTTTCCAGTGTTGATGTTGTAAGAAATCTCAATGGATATTTTAAAAGTGTCGAATTTTCTGCATGCAAGGCCATGCAGTACTTTTCAGCCTGACTGAACTGAACAAAGACAGACCAAGTGTTTTGAGAGCCTTTCACGAGAGAAATTGAGTCTTGTGGCTCAGAAGGTCCAGGTAAATGTCTGTCCTTTATGTGCATAACTGAGAGAGACCTCTCAACCATTGGGTACTCCCCCAAATCCTTTCTGATAATCTGAATATAGTCCACCAACATAAATATTTTTCTTTGTCTTCATCAAAATGTTCTTCAAATACATGAAGTCCACACTGCATAGCAGTAACCTTTAGCTGGGCTAAATATACTCTTGCTCAAAAGCTGCATTTAGTTGGAGCATTTTCTTGGGACTTAGAGTATATGTCTTATGCCTTTCAACAGCCTGAATGTGTCAGACTTTTCCCTGTGTCATCAGTTGCTCAGTACGTGTGTGCAGGCTTCATTAGGTCAAAAAGCTGCTGGGAGAAGCTGACAGTGCTTGTACCACTGTGGCCACTCAGCACGGCAGTGTTAGAGTGCTTCTCCCCACAGATCAGATTATTGCTTGGATTTGGATTAGCAAATCACTCCAGCTATAATTTGACACAAGTCACAGCAGCGTGAGGATCCAGGTCTGGTAACTTGCTCCCAATTTTTTGTGTAGGGCTTTTGCTCAGGCTGTGAAATGAAAGGCTGAGGATGGACAGGGCAGGAAGGACCAAGAACCTGCAAGGCACAATGTAATAAAACAAATGGCTTAGTTCTGATCTAGTCCACTGTGTTATACCTCTGTCAGGGCCCTGAGCTCAGTTCCATGTAATCACTTTCTGGTTTATGCTGAGCCAGCATTCTTACAAAAAAAAAAAAATGTCCATGGGCTGACAACTCTCAAGGAAAGGTACAAAAATGAAATGACATTTAGAGAAGGAAGGCACTCACAGTTCAGATGTAGTGTGGTGTGCCCAGAGGTGTTGATTAAGAAGAAAGGTCTCTGGCAGCAGGATGGATCCTGGAGCCTCCATCATTTTGCTGCCAACGCCAGCAAGTGGCACGTCATGTCAAGTGACTCCTGATGTGCTCTCCCTTCACAAAGTCACTTTTATTTGATGCTGCCAGTGTCTCTGGCTGCTGTTGTTTTAAATAGTTATTTATTTTGATTGCCGAGGAGCCTTGTGGCCTGCACCGAGGTCGAGCAGAAGCATGTTTATGGCTGTTCTGGCACTAGTACAGAGGGAATCTGGATCAGATTTCTAGCAAAACTACAGACTTCCTCTGTGAGATTATGCTGTCTTCTTGATTTCCTCATTTCTGCATTAGCTGTAATATTCTGCAATAAGCCTAGCACTGCCTATTTTTTATCACCCCTTATATCATCTCCAGGGGCTGCTCCTTCCTAGTGTCTGCTGGCGCATGCAGTCCCTCAAAATTCAATTCCTTCATAATCACCTGGTAGCTTCAAAACTCAAAAGAGACTTTCTAACCAGGATCATTTTAGTGGCTCCAGAAGAGACAAAGCTCCTGGAGCAGCTCTGCTGGGAAACCTGAGGGGATAGTAGCCTTTGGCAGTGGGGGTGTGAGGAGACTTGACAAGCAACCTGAATTGACACTGTTCACCTTCTGCACAGGTGTAGCCAGAATGGTGTATGTGGCCCTAATCCAGGACACTCTTTCTGCTTTGAAAAGTGAGCAGTCAAAGATAGCAGAGATGAGGAAAAGTACATAATCCAAAGATGCAGTTGTGTGGAAAGAAGTGATTCATTATACTGGAAAGGAAATCAAAGCAGGCCCCTCTCCCTCCTGTGCAAGATAGCAAAGGCTGGGCCTGCTTGCTCCCATGTGCCTTTTCCCAGTGTGCTGTAGGAATTAAGCTCCTGTTCTAACGACAAAGGATTTATGCAGCAGCCCAGTTTGCACTGTTTACTGTGTATGTGAGTCCTCTTGTTTACACCATTAGACAGTCCAACTTTTCTACCTTACAGTGCACTTTTCAGTTTTCAGGAACTGTAATCATCCCTGTGCATCTTTCCTGTGCACAAGTCTGATTGTTGTTGGGAGACACAGAGCTTGTCCTGAAGCTTTAGAAGATGCTGAAAATAAAATTCACTGTAAAGTGTAAGGGGAAACTTCAGCAAATTAAACCATCCTAGTCTGTATCCTTTATTCCATGCTTGAGAAGGAGAGCATCTAGAATATATGCCATCCATTTCAACCAGTTTAATCTTATTGCATGCACTGCATAGGGTGGGTCGGTCTGATCCATCATTAGTATGCTACTCCATATAATTTATATTTTTCTCCTTAGTCTGTGATTAGCGTTATTTTCAAATAAAAATAAAATAGATTCCCTGGTTGCTGCACTTTCAGATATTTTTCATCAAGACTAGGTAACTCTGTGCTAAAATGGTTATTCATTTATTATGTTTATCTTCTAATAGTGCATTTATTAAAGCCAAATATGCAACCATTAGTATGTAAATTTAACTTGGATGTTTGAAGAAATAAGGTATAGCTTCAACTGTGACTTATTGTCTAATTAATGTAATTGAAGATATATAATGTGTGTGTCTGCATGTGGAGGTACAATAGAGAATAGATTGATGATGTAGCAGAAACATTTTACTGGCATGACTTTGGGAAGGTTGAATATCTAAGAGTGACTTACATAGATGGTCTTAAGCGAACGTCAATAAAACCTTACAGTGCTCTATATCATCTCAGGTTTGTCTGTATGCTCTGCAGAACACCATGAAACTCCTTTTTTAGTGTTGGATGAGCATGGAAAGTGAGCAAAAATACCTCCTCCATTGCAGAGATGCTGCACTAAGCTGCATTGGGTTAGATTGGATTAGAAATCACTTGATCATCAAGTCTTCTCATCAGGATGTTCTGCCTTGTATCATTTGTAGATAGTGCTGGTATTGAAGCTCTGGGAACCTGAGCCCTCTGGCCCCAGCCAGGCAAAGTACTGAAGCACATGCTGAGCTTTAAACTTGTGAGCAGTCCCATTTAAATCAATGGGATAGTTCCTATGCTCAGTCAAACATAACCCAAATGCCTAAATAGCTTCAGGTCAGAGATCTCCACATTTCCTGGGATCCAGCTGAGAGTGATCAGCACCTTGCAGGGCTGAAGCAGTGGAAACTTTCAAAATGACTGTTAGAAGCGAGAAGAGTTTAATCTGACAAACCACAAACTCAATTTGCAAAATCTTTGTTCTAAGCCAGTTTTACTGATCAACACTTAGGTGAAAAAAGTCAATAATCAAAATTCTGGAGAGTAAACAGCACTTGAATTCTCATTCTCAACTAAAGAAAATTGGCTGAAAACGCAGTAAGAAAGAAGGTGTGGGCTCAGAATGAGGAAATGGGATGGACAGTCACGTGGGATTGAAAACAAAAAATCCCAAAGCACTGATATACTCATATAAGACAAAATGAAAGGAACATAGAAGAGAGAAGTGCTGTACTTTGAACATTAGGGGCAATATGAATAAGTCTGGTTTAAAGTTAAGTTAAGGTGGATTGGGAGGAATGGGATGAAAAGGGAAGAAAGACAGTGGGAAAGGAGAGTAGGTTTATGGCAAAAATTGTTGAGACTGATGCAGAAGTCTTTTTCTAGATAATCAGAAAGTTTTCCTGGGTTTTGTACTGAACTCATCTACTCTGATCCCCTTTTGAAAGATCAACAAGTATAAGGGACCACAAAAATTATGACCACTAGCCATCAAAGCAAGTCTTTAAAGTACTATCATCAGTTTTGAGATGAGTGTGAGAGATTTCTGATTTTGCTTCTGGATTTGTGAAACACTTAGTTTGTCAGAACCCAGGCCCATGATGAAGGCTGTACTGAGATGATATTCACAGAATCACAGAATATCTTGAGCCAGAGGGGACCCACAAGGATCATCAAAGTCCTGCTCCTGGCCCTGTATGGGGCCACCCAAGAATTACACCGTTTGCCTGAGAGCATATTACTGAAACTCTTGGTAAAAATAAGCACCAACAAGGGATTTGGTTCCCAACAATCTAGCTGCTGCCCCCTGAGCTAATATCAATGATGCAGATTTTCTTGCATACTCTATTTCCATCCCTCCACCCATCCATCCACTGCAATCTAGTCTTACTGATAGCTTCCCATTGAACCTGAACAAATCAGCAATAGTTTAATTCCTTTCTGCATGTACTTTTCTAAGTAAATAAAAAATGTCAATAGCCCTTTCTGCCTAGATTAGTTAGTGATATTTATCTTATGTACTATGTTGTCTGCTGAACTACCAAAGGGCAAAGTAAATCCATTTCATCCATTTAGCAGCTGCCTTGATAACAGTTGGATGTACCGACAAACGTATGACATTCGTTAGCAAAAACACCACTCTTCCTCTCACCTATGTTCCTTTAAAATACCATAAGTATTTCTATGTTGTTTTCACAATATTAGAATAGTTGAAAACTCTTGTTCACCTCTGTTAACTTGTCTCATCCCAATAGCACATTTAGTTTAGCTTTAGCTGGTGGTGACTCGAAGCAAAATAGCTGATGTGAGGTGTTCTTTTTTGGATGTTAAGGAGTTTTCTGCTTTGTACACAACTATCATGGCTGGAATTTGTTTAGAGTAGGTGGAGTATGTGTGTATATATATATATATGTTTAGAGAGCAAAAATATTTCATCCTTACTTTCAGTTGTCTGTGCTAATACACACTTTAATCACCAGTAAAGTTTTTTTGTCATGGCAGATAATTCTAAAACCTGGATGTAATTATGTGTTTCCTATAGATTTTCATTTATGTGAGAGGTCCAGGGCTTTACTAACAAACCTAGCAAGTGCCACAGGGGATTTTGGAACCTAGCTGTGTGGGTTACCAGTGTATCCATCTGGCAGATGTCCTCTCTTTTGACTGCACGTCCAGAGACAACAGCTGAGACTTTTCTTCATTTGAAGGGTTTTGGTGGGTTTGGGCTGTTTGTTACCCCTCTCTCCCAGAGCCTTGTTTCTCATAGTGTTAGGATGAGAAGCATAGGGAGTTTTTTGGTTTCTTATGTGCTCTTCTGCTTTGCTGTTCCACATGTACTGCAGAAGCTACTTTCGGGGCTACACTCTGAGGTGAATCAGGGAACTTTTTCCTCTGCAGCTCCTTAAAGCTGTAACATTCCCTGATATTCTTCTCAGTGTTGCTTCATGCCATCAGCACAACTGATGAGATAGCACTTTCATTTTTGGAGGCAGTGTAGAAGGTGAGAGATGAATATACCCAGCAGGTGTGTCGTCAGGACTAGGGAAAATCATTCCCAGCAACTGAGAACAGACCACCAGGGACTTCCTTCCAATTTGTTTTTAAACAAAAAAGACACTACTGCAGCCTTGACTGCATTTGGACTGCATCACTTCTATGTGATGTAGATAAAAAATGATTTTGCAGTTATGAATGCTGCTGCATTCTACAGTTACTGTCATTAGAACCATTTTACTGCTGATGTCCTTTCTTCCCTAGGCAGAAGCCAATGCACCCTAGTCAAAGTACACCTAATACTATCTAAATTATTACTTAGCAAAAACTGCAATAAGCTTCAAAAAGCATACGTTCCAGTGGTTTGCTCTGATCTCTAAACCTCATATATTTGCAATTTGACTGGCTGAGACTCTTTGAAACAAATAGCTCACAAATGAGTAATTTCGCTGCTGAATATATCAACCGATCTTTATTGCATCCCAAATGATGAAGTATAATGGTTTTACAAAGTGCTTCAATAAGCCATGGAGCAATTTCCAGCAGTGATATATATACACTGAAACCCATGTTAAATTAATATTAGGTGAAGGAGTAAACCTGGAAATCTAAAATAACAATAGATTTTGCATAGGTTGTGTGAAGCTATGAGAACCAGCTGCTAGTGATTTTGACAGGAGTCCAAATATGTTCAGAGCTTTCAGCTTATTGTCTACAAAAGTATGTAGCCAGTAAGGAGGGTAACCCTTACACATTTTCAATGGTTTTCCAATATTGGTTTAATTACACTGTGAATAATAGAATTCTGGTTAGGAGGATGGCACGGGAAATATCTTGACTTTAGTCTTTGGCCCTGACCTGAACAGTGGTTCAATAATTCTGTTTTTCATCCTGTTTACAATTGTAGTTGTCTTGTACCTCCTGCCTTGGCATCTCTTCTCCAAACTACCTTAAGGTGGAAAGTTCTTCAGGGCAGGAATTAGCATTTTGTGCTCTGTCTACCTAATGGGACCCTGGTTTCTGGCTGGCAGTCCTAGGTAATTAACACAATCTGAATATGTGTATGCCTGTAGCAGAGTTAAATATGTCTTTGTGAGTATACATTATGCATTTGATGTAAGAATAAACTTCTGTCTAAAATGTGTCCAAGCACACACTGAGTATGTGTCTTCAGAGATACAGGTATGTGCTAGTGTGCACACAACCACAGAAATATAAAGGGGGGAAAAAAACCCTCAAAACTAGTAGGAAATAAGCTCTTACTCATTTTTTCAGAGTTAACTAAAAAGATGAGGGTTGTCATACATGAGTTTATTTGATAGTTCTTTTAACACTGGTGCCCATGTTTTACGTGTAAAAGATACACCTTGTAAAGAGCTTTTGATAAAGTGATCTTTAAAATCATGCCTAAGCCTCTACAGTCATCATCTGTAGCATGATTAAACATTGCAGCTGAGCTGTGGAGTGTCCCTAGGAATTGAGGGCTGGGAAGAACAATCTCTGTTGCATGAACAGAAGCACCT
The DNA here is from genome assembly GCA_910950805.1 of Acrocephalus scirpaceus scirpaceus. Lineage (NCBI taxonomy): Eukaryota > Metazoa > Chordata > Aves > Passeriformes > Sylviidae > Acrocephalus > Acrocephalus scirpaceus. Next base: position 40,452,813 of record OU383773.1, on the reverse strand, counting down.
TTTGAAGTACATGGTGTTAATAAAAAACCCCTGATTTTCAGCTACCTCTTCTCTGATCAGAATATGAATTAGGCTGCAGAGAATAGCCAAACAACAGAAGGCACAGTTGGGAAGAACTGTATTGTTCTTATCATACCAATCATCAATTTCCTTCATCTTGCTAGTGTGAGAGACACATGAACTACTGCAGTGACAGCCTAAAACAAAATGTGACAAGTAAGTAATGCTTTGGGGGTGCATGTGCTGCAGAGGATTTGGCTTTGCAGTTTTAGAAAAATTAATAATGGGAAAAAATCCCCTCTTTTGAGGATTAATTACATCCTTCTGCCTGTGCAGAAGTTTTAAATCCAATTTGCATAATTATTCCCACATGTAACCTGTTCTCCTAAATCAGCAAGCGGGAACCCATTTTCTGATTCTTGTAAAATAAGGAAACACATTAAAGAAATACCTGTTCTGCACCAAGATTCTGCTTGTAGAGATTTAAATGTTCTTTACATTTTGTCATGGCATATTGAAATGCTTAGTGTACTTTTTGTGCCTTTTTGTGCTTGGTCAGTTCTCAGCTTAGGACTCCTCTGTAGTTTTCTCTTTCTAAGTGTTGTTACTCTTTAACAAGAGTATAGCTTTAGGAATGCTCAGGGTCTGTCTGCCAGAACAAAAATTAAAGGCTTTTGTCCCTCTGAGTATTGGATGAATAAGTAGAGCCTTTTATTTCTGTTTTTCTCCATCTTACCTACTGTACTGTAAAATTTTAGCTTGCTACACTACCTTGGTGTTTTATTATGAGTTTTGAACTTTAGAAGTTGTAACTTGTGTGAATTTAGTACTTAAGGGTGGGGGGGGGGATGGAGGGTGTTGACTGAAGTGAAGTTGGCTACTCTGGAAACTGAAAATACTGAATTTTGCCAAGAGTCATAGAACCATACAATCCTTAGGGTTGGAAAAGACCTCTTAGATCACCAATCCACTGTTATGCTATCACCACCATATTCACCACTAAATCATGTCGCCAGGTGCCACGTGCACTTTTGAACACTTCCAGGGAGAGTGATTTCCCCACTTCCCTGGGCAGCCTCTTCCACTGCCACTTGGGCAGTTTTCCCAAGACAAGAAGAAAGCCCAGCTATATCAGTGGTACTGGAAGTCATAAGAATATTTCAAAACCACCAGTTACCTGCCTGTGTAAATTTCAGTACATGGTGAGATGGTACAGATTAGCTCTGGGAAGGGTAGAAAAATAATTCCTTTGTAGCATAGCAATGTCCAGGGCGTTATGTGAAGTTATAGCCAAGAAATATGAAGTGCCATTGCGGTTGTATTGGAACTCTCTGTTTTTTGGAGACAGGAAGGAGAGAGAAAAAAGAAGTATAGGTTGTTAGGTGGGGAGAAGGACTTTTCCAGGTGTTGCATGTGCCTGTAAGATTCACAATGCCAGCTTATTTTGGTGTAACTCACATTCAAGTGTTCTGGAGATTCTGCAATTTAAACAGTAACTCTCTGGAATGGTGCATTTAATGAGCAGAAAAGGAAATACAACCAACAGTGTATGTTGTTTTTCATCTAAGCCAAAATAAAATATTGGGTGCACTTTGTTTCCGTTGTTATGCTATGTATTTGGAAGAAATACATCTTCATATTGGTGCAGACTCTTTCCAAATACTTGCATTGTTTATCTAGATATAACTCTTTTATATGAATTTTTGATGGATACAGTATTTTACTCCACTGAGCTATTTATCTCAGCATTATTATTAAGCATAATGAGAAAAAATACACAAACCAAACCATCAGAAAGGAGGAAACCTGACTTCTGAGTATGGCAAACACTAAATGCCTGCAGCAACCAAAGCCTTCTGCAGGAATTGCAGGTGCTCAACACTGCTGAAGAGAAAATTCTTAGTATCTTCTGAGAAGTTGGGTTTCCGCTGACTTATTCCCTGTTCCTTGCAGGCATAGCAGGTATTTTTAGAGAAGTTCAGGACACATATTTTTTTTTTTTTATTCGTTGACAGTTGGTTTTCTGAGGTTTGTGTCTTCTCTTCTTTTTACCTTTGCCTGTGATTTTGCCTGTAGCATGAGCTATTTGGGTAGGGAGGACAGACAGAATATGGACAGCCTGTGCAAAAGGCAGTCATAGGTGTTAATTACTAGGTTTGATGTGAGAATCCACTTTACCATTTTGGTTATTCCAAATCACTGGATTCCTTTCTCAGGATAGAAGCTTGCTTCTTTTCTATCGAAGACATCACAACATAGTAAGGACTGTCCCATCAGTTCCACTTGGTGTCACATCAGTTCTGTGGTAGCAACTGCTCAAATGGAAAAGTGATAACAGAAAAAGCATTTCTCGTTTTTTAGTTGTTTTGCACTGATATATCTGTGATTGAAATGGGGGAGGGTGAGCACTGTGAAACCAACTAGCTCAGTAGGCTATCAGCTAGGAGGCTAAGAAGCATGAGGAAAATGCCTTTTTTTTTCTACAGTGGGCATAGAACTGCTGAAGGAAAACATCAGGCTAATTGCTTCTTCACCCTAATACTTTTAAAAGGGGTTTGTAAGGAGCTGTGGTGTGGGAGTGAGCAGTAGAGAGCCATTCCTTTTGGTGATTCTCCCTGTGAGTCCTACTTTGTTCTATGGAAATGAGAATTCATTTTTGCCTCATTAAACACGAAGCATAGAGTCCATCACTGGTATTTAGGAATAATTTATACTTATCCTTTGGTAGTTTTTATAATCAGATCACAAGAAGCAAGGCATATCCAAATGCCCAAGGGAAGAGGTATCTGGGAGTATCTCTGCTGTGTACACTGTGACATCCTTGCTTTTAATAGCTTTAGGTCAATACTTTAGTCTTCTTTATGTCTTTCCTGACTTTTTTTTTTCAATTCCTTACTAATCATTTAGAATCACAACCCTTTCAGTGGCAATACAAGTGCTCTTTTGTGTCTGAAAATCGTCTCAAAAGTCATACCTTATTTCTCAGCTTTCTGACCACAGGTCAGTTTAAAATGCATATTGGCACTCAAAGAAGTATATTGTGACTTTAAACTTGACACATTTTTCATTACAAATTTAAACAAGCTTGACTTTAAAATAAAGTTACTGCATTTTAATAAAATATTGTAAGAACACAGTGTCCCTTTCTAGTGGGGCCAAAGAGGTTTAGTAATCAGCATTACTTTTGGGCACACATGTGTAAAGGCAAGAATTCTGCTTACTTATTCTGCCACAGCACCAGTCCTATTGTGCATTCTTCCTGCTGCTTGGAAAAGGTGGAGCTTATCAACTAAGTTTAATCTCTTCACTGGCTTTTACACATCCTAATTTTTTCAGTGTCATATTAGATATTGACTTTCCTTTGTCAGGCAGGTTCCTCTAAATGAGCTGTAAATTTTAGTGTGCAAGAAAGGTTGCACTTGTTCCTGTGCATGTGCACATGTGTGTGCATTTATTTTGTGTCTTAAAGGGGTTTACCTGATCAAAGATGCTTGATGAGCATTGCGAAAGGTGACTAAGTGGGATGACATGGAGAGCTACCTGGTGACTGCTAAGGCAGAATATAAGCAATTAAACTCTTTTCTGCTTTGCACCTTCAGGGAACCTGGAATGGGGCTCAAGAAAGAAATTGTAATCTCCAGCAAGACCCCATAGGGCATAGTTTAGGATGAGGGACCTGGTCTACAGGTTTGTGTCATCTCACATTGAAGGCTGAGACGTAGCTAGGAGGACAGGTCTGTGGCCCCAGGGCACCTCCCTGTCCAGCCTGGATGTAGAATGTCAGAACCACAGGATGGGTCAGGTGGGAAGAGGCACCACAGCAGGTCATCTGGTCCAACCTCCCTGCTCAAAGAGTCTTGTCCCAGAGCACATGGGACAGGATTGAATCCAGATCATTCTTGAGTATCTCCATGTACAAAGAAAACCTCTTGCACTCAGAATGGTCCATGTACAAGCAGAGTGCCTGAAATCCATGGAGCACTTCATGTTCCCATGAACATATGGTGTTCCCTGTACCTGTATGTGAGCTGTTCAAAGCTAAGAACTCTGTTGGGGTGAGCAGATTGGTGTCTAAAAAGGGCTGATCATACTTCTGTATTCATTCACCAAAAAGCTCAGAGCATCGGTGGAGGCTAACACGCTTCTGCCATTCCCTGCAGGAGGACAAAGCAGTGCATTGATCCCTGACTAGTCCATTTGCTTTGGTTTTAAGAGCTTAATCCCAGGACATATTTTATATCTCCTTATCAGACTTTATGGTAGTTGTCTGTTGAAATTTACATTTCCTCATTTGAAGATATGTGTGTGTTTAAAAATACAAGTGTATATGTGTGTGTATGCATGTACAAATATATAGAATTTACTACATGTAACTAAGGAAAAAATCAATTTGGTAAGGAGTGTAGAAAACTTTTAATGATCAGGAACACTGTGACTGAATTTTAAGCCATGGCAGCCAAGAAATTCAAAGTTATGTTCTCTGCAGCGGCTGTAATTTGTCTACACTGGTCATAAATACGGAAGTGTAAATCTAGAAGCATACACACTAATACAGGAAACTTCATTATGTGCATGGGGGTTAGGTTACTGCTGTAAATTTGCAAATTTGAGTTTCATGCCTGTTACGTGTTTAAATTTCCTATGATAACACTGAATTAATGTAGTTTCACCGTGGAATATATTAAGAAAGGCTCAGTTATTACAGGACTGTAGTTTTCATTTTGATGAGAATATGATGTTGCATTAAAACTGTATAGTTTATGTAGATATTTCTCCAAAACATGGGCAATGCAGGACTGTTAAAGCTTAGCAGCCACGATGCTGCCAAGTCTCATATTTTTCTGACTGAGACTGGTGATGGCAGTAAAGCATGGCTGACTTTTTAATAGCCTGGCTGCCGTGGAATTGCTAACCCAGTTTCTGGTACGTGTCGTCGTTAACCTTGCATTTGTGTCGCCACTGTCAAAACACAAGTACAGCTTTTTCCTCTGCTGTATTTGTCACTTGTTTGTTTTGTCCCATCTGTAGCTGGCAGCAGGGAAGGAATGGAGTAAGCAGCCACAGCACAAAACTTCTCCTATCCCCTTGCCATGTTGCATCCATGGTTACTGCATCTGGGAAAAAGTGGCTTTTTTCCTAATGACAAATATTTGTGGAATATCCACAGGTGTCCATCCTGTTTTTTGGGACTGTGGCTAAAGACACTTCACGGCCTTTTGTGGGTTATTCACTGGCACTGTCTGTGCATTATTGCCAGCTGTTTTTACTGCGGCTTGGGAGGTTCTGCCCTCAGAGGAGGTTTCTCTCCCTTACAGCTGTGAGGTATCTGGATCCAGCCTAGCTGATGATCCTTTGCTGCGTGTGAATGAACAGATACCACTCTTATGGTGACCACTTGGTTCCTGCTGCCAAAGCTGTGCCCTGGTGTGGCAACATACACAGAGCCCAAGTACTTGCTATTTTATGCTGACAAATGAGTTCTAGTGGATCCTGTGCTGCTTAAGACAGCTGTCCCTCAATGACTCTAGCTGCTGCAATTCTTCATCCAGCACATATTAACAAAAACCAATGAGAGGGGCAATTTTCAGCTGGCTACTGCAGGCTATGAACTGCAGTCGTGAAGGAGCAGGCACATGTTTGTTTTACCAGATACTGCAGGGGCAGTAATCTCAGACAGAAAGGCAGAGCAGAGAGGTTGAGATCAGGAATGTCCTAACCTATCACCAACCCATATGGAAGAGTAACAGCCCTGTGTTTTTAGTGGTGCACTCCTCAGGTACATCTAGGCATAGGCAAGGCAGGCTGGCGGAGCAGCAGGTTATAGCACTGCTGTCCAGCTACTCATTTCTATACTAAAATTAGCATACTGAGATGGAAAACCTTGCAATTTTAGGAAGTACTTGGCTTATTTGTTAGCCAGAGAAAGAACTTTGACTAATGACTAGTAAACATATATCATTGAGGGTGGCTCACCATAAACCTCAATTTTATTATTTAAAAAAAATTATAGTAATTTAGCACTCCTAAATGCTTTCACCTTGGGTGATTGAAAAATGTGATGTCATTATTTGCAATATTTCCTACAAGATGGGTTCATTGGAGTCCTATGGATAGTGTAATTTCTGGGAAAGCATTCGTTTTCTGAGGCTGTTGAAAAATGTCAATGATAGTAGGCTGAAGTGTTTGAAACAGAAAGTAAACAGAACATTTAAAGTAGCACTGTGGTGGCAAAGCTCTGATGGAACCAAAAGGATGTCTGTGCATCAGCAGTGCTTACTGACACACTTAGCCAGTGCCCTGCAGCAGCACTCTGCAGGTAGGATCAGTTCTACCATTTCCTAAACCTCTTTTCAGTTCCTCAGAAACCCAAAGGGGTGACCAAGGAGTGGAAGGAGGAACACAGCAGGGCTTCCAGGCTTGGGTAGGGTGCTAGGGTTCAGCCAACACACAGCCTGCAGAACCAGATGTGTCCTGGTAGCTTCTCCAAGCATTGTGCTGCAGGACTCCTAAGCCGTGAAGAGAATGTAGCTGGAAGTGGTGGCTGGAGATGACAGCAGAGTAGAAAATTTAGTGGGAAGAACACATTTCTCTCAAGGGGAGCCTTTGAAATGTCTGTAAATTCATAAGAAAATGGTCTCCAGGGTTGGCATTTGCCTTGAACTTGAAAAAGGATCAAAGTCAATGGACTTTAGACCAGTCTGCTGTTAAAGAGCAGGAGAGTTTAGAGAGGTTTAAAGAATGACAGAGCGGTCTGTTGGACCACAGTATGTATTTGCTGGAGTGCCTGAATACAAATTTCAGAACTTCGTTTTGGCTTGCCAACTGGAGACTCTTTAGTAGCCTATTCCCATTTTAGGTGTAGCTAATAAACTATTATGTGACTCATGTAGCTCTACAACAAACAGATCGATACATTTGAGAACTAGGAATTTTATCTTTATACTAACTTCAGTGTTGATATAAGACTTACTGCAATGATATTGACTGCAGCCAGGTGGTGAAGGGACAATATAATATGGGATTATTGCCTTGCCTTTTACCATAAAAGATTTTTCTGTGTTACAAAGCTCTGAGAAAATGTTAGTAGCTAATAATAAAAAGTTATGCTTATATTATGTTTGAAGCATTTGTCCTTCCAGTCTTTGTAACACACACACGCATACACACACAAAATTGCAACAATTCTGTCTCCATGCTAGTGACACTGAAGAAAAAAAGCTGCACACACAAGAAATTAATTCCCTGCTTCCCATGGGCAGGCCATCTCCAGGGGAGCAGGGCCCCATTACATGTAATCCCTACCTTACAAAACAAACACCATCACTCCACATATCCATCCTTCCATCTTCTTCTTCCCACTTTATATATGGAGCAGGATGTTGTATGGTCTAGAATATATCCCTTTGGTTGCTTGGGTTCACCCGTCCCAGCTGTGTCTCCTCCCAAATTCCCCAACTTTCTTGCCAATGTGGCAATATGGAAAGCAGAAAAGGCTTTGGCTATGTGCAAATAGTGCCCAGCAATAACAAAAGCATCTCTGTTACCAATCCTGCGTTCAGCACAAATCCAAAACACAGCCCCACCCTGGTCACTTGAACATAATTCTTGCCAAAACCAGTACAGGACGTTTCTGAGTTACCTGAACATGTAATTGTTTTTCTTTATTGTCCTTGAACCTGGGTGAATGAAAGCAGGTGCCTCATCATGCTAAGGCTCATTAGCCACATCTTCTGGTTGAATGATTAAATGTCTTGAACTGTGAGTTCAGTGAGTTTTGTATTAGTCCCGCCAAGCTTTGAAGGGTGTTCAGTATATACCTGAACTATAATAGTGGTAAATAAAGTGGTAGATAGGAATGAGGTGAGAGTATAAGGGTCTACTGCAGGATTATAACTTTATTTACACTAACACGTGTATCAGGTTGTTGTCCAAAGAGCATTTCCAGCATTTGCAGCTGCGACTTTTGTATGGCAGAGACATTTCATTTATTAGTGTTTTATCAAAAGCGGTTTTGCAATGGATTTGGTGTGCAAGTTTCCTTTTTTTTAATTTGATGTACAGGATATGAATTCATTTGACAAGTTTATTCCTTTAACTAGTTCAATAATCATTAGTGATTCAAAATTTTATTTGCTTGGGGGTGTTATTAATTTCAAGCTTACACTGTATTCCTTATCAGATATTTATTGACTAGTTTACACTCTACAGAACAGTATTTGAGTAAATCAGAATGCTGTAAACTTGCCTTATTAACGGGTTTATTGCTTTAGCAGGTACTCATTTACGTTTCCACTGCTCCATCATAAAACATTCCTAGCCATGGAATACATTTCTGAGTGAGATATTATATTGTATAGACCAAGGTGTACACATGGGATCTCTTGTACATATAAACAAAATAATAAAATAGATGTTTTCTCCTCCAAGTTTGCAGACTCCAACAATCTTGTGCAAAAGTACTTCTATCAACTGCAGGGAATTAACGCGAGGCAGAAGTAAGATACTGTATAACCTAAGGTCATGAGAGGAGAATTTTCTGTTCTTCAAAGGGAAGAACATCTCACCAATGGTGAAATCTGAAACCCACAGGGTCCTGGGAAATTTCATCAAAACAGACATGTTAATTGTCTGGTTTCATTTCTCTTTCTCTTCCTGTTTTTACAAATAACAAGTTACACTGTCTGCCCACTTTATGTGTACAGCAAATATGCCCCTTTGTATTTAAAAGCCTGTTGTGGTACCTGTGGAATAAATAATTATGTTAACAGCCATACTTTTTTGTAGTTGTAGATGTTTGGATGTGTATAAAAACCATGGGAAAGTGAACTGATCCCTCTTTTTAAGCCAAAGTGTGTTTCTTATTATAACATTTTAATAAGAAGGTGCCTATTTGTCACGCTGAGACACGAAATGAACACGCACCATGCGCTCAGTCGCCCAAGGCAAAAAAAAAGCTTTATTTACAGTTTTTCAGAATTTATAGATTCTCTAAATTGAGAGTGTATTGGAGGATGACATCCCTCCTTTAAACCACACTGGCTAGGTGAGCAGTCTGTCAATTTTCTCTTCCTCCAAGAAAGAATGTGCAAAACACGTAGTGTTTTAGTAGAAAGTGTGAGAACTCTTGACGCCAAGAATGTAAACATCAGAAGGCTTCGGAAACTAAAGCGACACCTATTTATAAGACTTAGTTAAAAATTTGACAATAAAAATAATAAATATGTTGTGTAATGTAAGAATCCTATAAAATACATACAAATTTTGTACCTGAATGTGATAAGAAGTTTTGAATCTGCAAAAAGTCTGAAAAATGCTTTTAAAAAGTGCAATTCTGCCCAGTGAAAAATCACCTTACATTATCTTTTCCTTCTAAACAGCTCTGTTGCAAAAGTATGTTCAGGGTCATAAACACTGATTTTAGCAAACAAAATAACTGTTTTCTTCTGAATGAATAAATCAAAGTTGTTATGAGGAAATCTTTAAAAGACATTTACTAGTATAAAATCTTCTGTCTCAGTTGTTTATAAGGTCAGGTTGCACTTCAAAAGCATTTCTCAGAGTCTCTAAACTGTGTACTTCGTGTGTTATGTAAGTTCAGAACAGTTGTAGATACAGTTATCAAGTCCAACCACGTATGAAAGTGTGTTTTTTCATTTCTTTTAGCCACTCAGCAGATATCCGCCTTTGATCAATGACATCTCCTTTTGGCTGCCTTCTGAGACATACTCTCAGAATGATTTCTATGATTTGGTTCGAACCATTGGTGGAGACTTGATAGAAAAGGTTGTCCTACTGGATGAATTTGCCCATCCAAAGTAAGTAAAAATTTTAACACCTTTTCCCTGTGGTCACAGTATAAATATTTTGTGAATATTTTAGTTCTGTATACTAAGAAGTTCTTGATTCTTACAATATTTGAACATTCCATTTTTTAGCTCCAAAACCTTCCTAAAAAAAAAAAAAAAAAAAAAAAAAAAAAAAAAAAAAAAAAAAGAAAAGGCAAAACTTTTTACTTAAAAGAAATACTACCTATTTTTCAGTTTTCCACTAGTACAGAGCTTCTGGTATTCAGACTACCCCAATGCTTTGTGCTCAGATTTTGACAGCAACAGTGAACAACTGCCTTTCTCAATGCATCTGGCAGTGCCTGACACTCCTGTCCCGTAGTGTGTCTGACATTCTAGTCCTGCTCTTTGCTAAGAGACTGGTGTTTGTCTCCTTGTTCTATTCCTTTCTTCTTCTAAACCTGACACACTAGTAGACCTTTACTATAACGTCATTGCTAATAATGGTTTGTTACAGAATGCTATTGTTAGTGTTCAACTGGGAGAAAAAAACCCAAGACCTTGCTCATTTCTTTCTGACACTTATTTATATGCTGTTGAGCAATCTCTCAGGTTTCAGAGCACCATATGAGTATAGCAGCACTGACATGACATGGGAGTGCACAGGGTATTTGTCCAACTGGTAATAACAGTTGCCTCGTAACCAGACAAGTGTCAGCTATTACATATGTACTGCTTTTCAATTTGCTGTTTCCAAATTAAGAAGTAGAAAAGCTGCTGGCTATCTAGCTTTCTAAAACTGAGGTTTAAAATAATTTGTCTTGAGATATTTTAAAGTGCTGTAGGAATGTAGATAATAAACCTCTTTTGAAGATGACAGGAAAATGCTTCATGTTGTTCTCCCAACACCTATAGATTTTTTTTCTTCTTTCTACATCCAGGTGTTTAACCCTATTGTTCTTTTGAATTTCATATGTGATGCAGGCCAGATGAATAGATTGTTCTGTGGCACAGTCTTCCTGGCATCTCAGTGGATTTTTATTTTTTGAGTTTTTTTTTTCCTTTTTACCATTTGTGTAGCATTATATGAGACTGTGCTGTGTGAAGAAATGGAAATGAAATTTGTGTGGGCATCTTAAAGCCTTGAGTCATTAATTCTTGAGTCTTTCTCACATGCAAATCATGCAAAAGGATCTTAACCCTTTACTCAAGATGGTGTGTGCAGAGGAGGAATACAGTTTAGGATAAGATAATGAATACTTTTCATTGTAAAGAGTAAACTACCTCTTTCAGGGAAATTGAGAAGCAAGTTTATTGCAGGTATGGTTAACTTCTTATTGTCACTTGGAGTGCACCATAGTATCATTTAGCACAAGTACATAGACATTGAAGGCTCTGCACACAGATCCTGCTGTCTTCTATCATGATTATTCTGATACCGTACAGTCAACATTTTTTTGTAAAAACTGGGTTGTTGAACCCCTTTCTGGAACTAGTCCTTCCATTCATTCATGCTGAAGGTTTATTGTATGTGTAACACCTCTGTCCTCATTGCCACTTTTTGTCTACATTCTCCTCAGTGATACCAAACCAGCAATTATCTTTGTTGTTACATCATCTCTTAAGGGAAAATCCTATGTGTAGTGCAAGCAGCTCTTCTAAGTCTGAAAGCTTGGAGAAATCTTGTTCCCTACTTCCTCAAACAGTGGCAGTATTATTCTGTGATTACTCTCAGCGTCGGACTGGGGAAATCCACATAGGCTGTGACAGCCTGCCAGCAGCACTGCAGCAGTCATGGCTCAACTCACAGGTCATGCTTCTCTTCTTTGCTGTGAGAATATTGTCTTCCATACCCGTAGAGTGGTGAGGTAGGGACAGGACTCGCTACTCTGGGTTTCTACTATGTGTGTTTTCTCCTTTGGTATGCTTTGACACATCCAGACCATATTCCAGGGATGACAGATGTTTCTCCTCAAGGAATACACCTCTGGTTCCCTCTGTGACTTCTGCAAATAGATGGGAAGGTTGATTGCTCAGAGAGAATTACCACACAGGTTTAGCACCTTTACTAGTTTTGTTCTCTAAAAGCACTTAAACCTCACTCAGCAGACATTCAAAACTGTTTTGACACTATAAGGAGGAAAATTTTCTCACCTTTATAACTGAGGAATTTGAGAAATGACACTAATGGATTGTTGGTAAGTGATGTTGTAGTCCTCTTGGTTTTTTTGCCTGCAACAACAGTAAAAAAAATCTTTTCAAATGTCCCTTAAAAAATCAGTAATTCCAATGAGATTATCTACTGCATTAACAAGGAATCATAAATGAAGACTAAAAGATAATGGATACTTTGCCCTTTCTTCTTAGAACAAGATGTGTGCAGATATGTAGCTTTCGAGAATTGATGATGTAAGCTACATAAGTAAGTTTGTTTGATTTTTAAAGGCCTTGGAAGACTGACGTTTTGAAAAGAGTTTTCTATTTAGTCTTAATTTCTAGATAATCATCTTGTTATGGGAATGATACAGTGGCTTCTTTAATTCAGTGTTACAGAAAAGCCTCTGGGCACAGAAATTAACATAAGAGATCCTCAGCGTTGCTATGGATCTGTATGTTACAGATCTAGGTACTTATAATCATTATCTTGAATTTTTAGTGAATCTTTTGTGGAGGATGGGAGAAAAGTGTCTAGGACTGGAAAGCTGCAATGCTGCCATTTTGAATGCTAGTTACTTACAAGCAGCTTAATACATTTATGCTTGTAGTTAGTAACTTCTAGAATTTAAAATTCAGATTTTTTTTAAAAAAACACTAGTTCCATGAAAAATTAGGATATTTGGTAGTCTTATTTTCCTTCTTAAACTACTTTTATTATTTATAGAACTTTGGAGATCTGAAAATAGAAAATATTACACAAAACTAATTTATAACACAAAAAGAGATCTTTAAATAAGATCCTTTATAGACGCTGTCTGTGTAATACTGCATAGTTGCCTTTTCTGTGGTTCAGAAACCTTTCAAGATTTTATTGGGCTTTGGACTGATACCCTTCTGCAGTACATTGCAGTTATGGTGTGAAAATGTATTTCTCTACAAATAGTAAAAGGAAAGTGGGGGCAGGAAAAAGCATGGGACAAGTAATTGTTTAATGGCACATAAATCTCCATTGTAAGCTTTGTAAGGTAATAATATTGAGACAACTTTCAGGGAGGTGCAGGCAGTCTAAAGACACAGCAGAAAGGAATCTCATTGCTGAAAAGCACAAATTTAGGAGAATGCCAAGTTTCTGTGCCGGGGTAATTAAGAACTGTTCCAGCCTAAACGTGTCTTAGGTAAACGTAACTGAGCAAAATCAAAACACAACCTTAAGGTAAACTGAGTGATGTGTCACTCAATCAGGGTTTAACTTCATCCAAGATGAATAATGCAAAACATGGCTGTTACACACCTGTTACTCAGGTATATAAAGAATCAGCCAGCATATGTGAGGGAAAAGTTGTGACTTTTCTAAGTGCCAAGGAAACTGAGTGAAGCTGTGGTGGGTTTGGCAAGAACAGGAGCAGGCCATCTGTAAGACAAGCAGAGAAGAAGTGTGTCTTTGCAGTGAGCAAAACGTTTTCCACAGTTCATCCTGTGTATTGCAGATATTTTTGTTTGATATGTTAGCTTGAAAGACTTAGACTTTCATATATTTGGATGGTGGAATATATTTCTCCATGTATATGTGTGAAGTGGGTTCACTGTGGCTTGCCTGGAGTTGTCAGGTGCTGCATGAGCCCTGTAACCAGACACCAGAAGGCAGTGGCACTGTTTTTGCTACCTGACTGAATTATTTCTTTCAAATCCTTGGAGATCTTTAAGGACCTTTAAGTGTTGCTGTGCAAATACATGATGAGTAAGGATTTGTAGCTGACATTTTCCCCTCTGGAACATTTTAGTGAACAAACATTTGCAAAAAAAAAGAAAAAAAAGAAAAGAAAAAAAAGAAAAAAGATAATGTTTTGGACTATATTGATACTAAAGGAAGAAAAGAAAGGGGTGTTTCCCTTACTTTTTGCAATGTCTGTTTTATCCTCCATATCTTTAAGTTTAGGCCTTTTACTACTCAACTTGTCTAAGCTGTCTAATCAATGTGAATGACCTTCAGAAATTAAATCAGAAAGTAATCTCTTTTTCAGTGGTCAAGACTTCTCCAGTTTTGGGAAGGAAACAGATGTCACGAGAAAAAAGAAAGGGCGGCTGAATGGCAGTCAAAAGGTAGAAAGGTCTCTGCCCACTATGAACAAGAAAATCAAAACTGCTGCCATGCAGAGAATCCCAGGAAGAGGGATTTACGTTCCTTCATTCATACAGTCTTACATTTTGGTGACATTCGGATAATTCATACTGCACACATTTTTTCAAGGAAAGTAGGATTTCAGGGATGGTAATTAAAGCATATCTGGACAAAGTAATAGAGGAAGTACTGGTTAATCACACATGGTAGAATAAGTGATAGAAGTAGCACAAGACATTTGTGACCCACGTTGTCCCTGATGAAGAAGACAGAGAGAGATAAGAGTCCAGGGTGAGTGCCTGTCCCCTAGAATGCAGCACCAAAGACAATACAGAAATGCTGAGATTGTTCATCTTTGCTTTGGGCAAGACCTGCAAATGTGTTTTTTAGCTTAGCATGCCATGTTTCTCTTGTGTAAGGTATCTTGTGTAATCCCGTCACATGTGATGGCCTCACATCTTCATTCTGAAGATGTATTTTCTGCCTTTTGCTGTGAGGTTACTTTCCTATCTGTCTTTCAAAGTTAGTTACTGATATTTCTGTTTTGTTAGAAGGATAAGGGAAGTAAGGAAAGATATGAGTCCACATCTTCCTTTGCAAGGAAGATACATAGGTAGGCTGAAAAAGTTATACAAAATTGTAATCAAGACATGCACTGTGTCCTCAGTGGTACTTAAGAGGTAAATTTTTAATCAGAGCAACTAAAAATATTCTGAAAAGGCAGAGTAGAGACAGGGAAAAATTGATTTGCTGCATTTTGATGGCTATGCTGTTAAAAATATAAGTGGGGAATAGGTAAGAAAGGATTTATTCTTGCCTTTGAGGCAATTACTTGCACGCTTCTGGGGTAAGATCTGTGCATTTGTCAAAGTCTGTTAAATGAAGTGAGAGGAAACGTATTGGCTGCTGTGAAGGAGGAAGGTAGGTGCACTGTGGCACCAGCTTTAGAGACTTTGGGAGTACTCAGATGACCTGTGTCTCTTCTTTTCCAAACAGTAAAAGGAACAGGTCTGGCAGCAAAGAGTCAGATCCTATTGACTGCTGTGTTGTGTCAATGCTCCTAGCTCCTTGTTAGTATACAGAAAATACAATGTAAGAAGATCACTTTCCAGATACCAGATTTTGCACTTTTCCTTATCTAAGTGGGGATAAAATCAAATACTTTTAGATCTGATTTATTCATTAAAGCTGGCTTGATTTTGTCTTGCTCCTGGAATAGGTGAATTAAGCAGAATAATTCTTAAGTGCTGCTTGCTGCTGGTGTTACGCAAATTAAAACAATCAAGTCAGTCCCCAAACACCTTGTTGTTCTTCAGCCCGAGCACTTTACAATTTGCTAAGGGATTCTTTGAGATTACCTTTAACTGCTGAACTGGCAAAGTCCCAGCAGCAGCTCCTCTGCAGAAAAAAACAACCCAGAAGCTGCTTTTGACAGTAGCTAGCAGAGGATTGGTTTTCAATTAACGAACAATATTCTCCAGCTCTGGATTTTTTTTTCCCCCCTTCATTTGGTCACATGAATGTAAGACTGTAATATTTTTGAAATAGATTAACTGTTCATGGGAGGCTCTGTCAGAGGATTCTCGTTCACTTCTGAGCCTTTCTTCAGCTGTCACAGTAAAGCATAAACACCAGTGGCTAGTTGAAGCACTACAGTAGTACCCCCAGTCTATCTTCTCTCTTTTCTCTCTCTTGTCCCAACCAGGATCAATGCCACCTGTTTTTTCTTGAGAATAAGAACCTTTTCTGTCCTTCCTGCCGCAGTCATGATGATGGCAAGGTTTTCTACATGTGTTGGAGCGATGCTGAGCACAAATACAGGCTGGGCAGAGAATGGCTTGAGAGCAGCCCTGTGGAGAAAGATTTTGGGTGTTGGTTGATGAGAAGCTCCACATGGCATGGCACTGTGCACTTGCAGCCCGGAAAGCCAATTGTATCCTGGGCTGCATCCAAAGCAGTGTGGCCAGCAGGGAGGGAGGGGATTCTACCCCTCTCTTCTGCCCGTGTGAGACCCCCCTGGAGTGCTGCATCCAGCTCTGGGTCCCGACATGAGAAAGATGTGGATCTGTTGAAGCAAGTCTAGAGCAGGGCCACAAAGATGCTCAGAGGGCTGGAGCACCTCTCCTACCAAGACAGGCTGAGAGAGTTGGAGTTGTTCAGCCTGGAGAGGACTCCAGGGAGATCTTAGAGCACCTTTCAATACCTAAAGGGGGCCTGCAGGAGAGCTGGAGGGGGACTCTCTGTAGTGACAAGTCAAGGGGGAATGGCTTTAAACTGAGAGAGGCTAGGTTTAGATTAGAAAGAAATTCTTTGCTGTGAGGGTGGTGAGGCACTGGAACAGGTTGCCCAGGGAAGTTGTGGATGTCCTATTCAGAGAGACTGGACTGTTAATGGTTAATGACTCAAACAGTGACCATTTCGCCCAGGTGCAGAGGGGGTGTGTTTATCACCACCAGGGGCTACAGCTGGGTGTTGAACAAGATAGAGACTGATAAGAGGCAAATCCTTGGAAGCCTGATAATGCTTTTTATTGTGCTAAAGTTCTTATACAAGTGGCTCAGCTGTGAAAAATCCCTTCTGGAGTAGTATCAGGACACTAACACATAGCTTGAAGGTATTCATCCCTGCTGATGTGCCATAATTGCTGTAATGTCTTAGAAGGTGCCACAAACCATCAAACACTCCTGAAGTGTCCCCTGATCCAAAGCATTGCATCATCCAGTGTAAAACTCCTGCTCCAGTGGAGGTACCTGGGTGTTCCCACCTGAACCTGAGTGAACATAAAGCCACTGGACTCTCTGTTTTCTGGGCTTCCCCACCTCTGGTAGAGGTGACCATCCCCACTGAGAAGATCAGAAGAAGAGGACCAATGGGTTGTCATCAGCATCCACAGTGGTGATATTTTTTTTGATTGTTAATCATTTTCTCTCCCCTCTACCCTCTTCTTTCCTATTTATTTGTCTCTCCCTCTCCCCCTCACATTTACAATTGAATAAAAATCTGTACTCTTGAGTATAGCATATGGTGTTGTTTGCTCCTTAATTCAAGCAGAAACATGTCTCTAATAATTTTAATAGCCATATCTTAACACCATTCCTGGAAATATTCAAGCCCAGGTTGTACAGGGCTTTGAGCAACCTGTTCTAGTGGAACATGTCCCTGCCCATGGCAGGTGGTTAGGAACTAGATAATATTTAAGGTTCCTTCCCACCCAAACCATTCAATGATGGTTTTATGATTCTGTTGCCTTGTGAGCTTCAGCTTAGGAGACATGTTTGTAATGGAGTTCGGACACCTTTCACTCTTGGTATATGTGTGTATCAGGCATTCCCTGTGCCCCAGACCAACTCACCAGGCAGTGTTATTTACTTGATTCACAGTCAGAGTAGCCCCAGCTGCTCTTTGGGCTCTTCCTCTTCTCTGCCTTTTTTTCCTTAGAACAGCAGCTATGTAGAAATATGCTGTGAGCTCCATTCTCACAGCAGCCCCTGCTTGGAGGTGGTCAGGGACTTTCTGGCCAAATTAATTTAGAGTAAGCACTGGGCTGCTCACAAAGAGATGCTTTATGAAGTCATATGGGTTCTTTCATGTCCCAGCAGGGTTGAGATAAGCTCTCAGGTGATAAGGTTTTCATCCCAACTGCCTAAAGGAAATTTGAAAGAGCCAGGAGTTGTGCTCCATGTCAGTAACTCCAAGGTAACCCTGCCATGCTGTTTGATACATGGCTTCAGCAGATCTTGCACTCCCCGCTTTACAGCAGTTGTGATGCCCTGCTGTCCCCTGCCAGACTGGGACTGTTGGAGTTTAGCTTTCCCAGATATCCTGCACAGTGACAAGGACATTCATGGAACCCATCTGCTAGGGTTTGTTGTTTTGATTTTTTTTTTTTTTTGAGGAAACTGAACTGAAAAGCTTTTAATTCTTCCTTTTCCTCCCCAGCAAAAGCATTCCCGATTGAAATAAATAAAGAGAATAATTGAGTAAATACGCACGTATATTTGTTTAGAAAAGACTTCCAGATATTTTAGAAATTCTGAATTTCAAACATCCTTGTTCCAGCTTTTTTGTAGTACGAAACAGGGTGAAGTCAGAGACAGTAAAAATGAGCATGCACTTCAATAGCACAAGAAAGTATTGTTTGATATGGAAGCAGACCTTTTCAGTGCTACATTTGTTGTCTGTATATGTGTAGACTTGGAATCTGTCTGCATACTTTTGTTAAGCACCCCTTTCAAAGGTTTTTAACTGCTTGGTCTACAACTTTTGAATTCCCTTGTGGATTCAGATACTTAATTCCTTTAGGTTGCTTTAAGAGCCCTGCAGATAGCAGTTCCCTGTCCAAATCCAAGTATCATGAAGAACTATGAGAGGAATGAGAAGAGGAGCAGGGAAGTCTTTCCTGTACAAAAAAGCAAGCACTTGAACTGCTCTACAAAAACAGAAAAGAAAAAAAACCCCAAATTTTTTGCATTCTACAAAAATCAAGTGAGTTCTGTGACTTATGTCTCTTTACACAGCTTGTGACTGCTAGTTTAGATCTCTGATGCCAGTGTTTATTTGGAGACCATCTAATCAGGGAACAACAAAAAAAAAGGATAATCTGATGATGATAGACAGATTCTACTTTCTTTGCTGTCTTCAGTGTTCAGACAAGCGCTGTGCAAATAGCTGTTCTAAATGGGTTCTTATTGAAGTCTGAGGTTTCCTTCAAACCACTGTATTCAAATCAATTGTGGGGCAGACAGGGTTCTGCTGTACCATCCCTGGCTCTCCAGAGTCTTCACCGAGAGAATTGTCTTTAGTAACTGAAAATAATTTACTATTAATGAGTGTCAGTAGGAGTCCCATTATTCTTTGGTGGGAGGCTGGTGGCTAACACACAGGCTTGTGGGAGGGTTGGTATTCAAGAAAGGAAAAGGATGAAGCAACCACAGGCTCCCATTAGAAGGTGGGGGGAAATAGCCCTGAAGTGTGATGTATCACTGGTGATATTCCATAGGAAATGTGATCACCCTTCACAAGTAATGAGAAGAGAGGAAAACTTAAGTATGTGAGCAACACAGAAGACAAGCGTCAAGTCCCTTACGTGTTCAGGCAGATGCAGAGGATAGACTTGCTGCATAGAAAAGGGATAGCTGGAATCACAATGAATCATTTCTAAGAGGCTGCTCAGCTGAAGAGCTTAACCTTTCTTCATCATGTCAACCTGAAGTCACCACCAGTTCTCAGATGCAGCCCAGAAATCTTTGCCACAATTCCCAGAGCACTTCACAGGATGTGTCACAGGAATTAGCACGGTGATTTATTGACAAGCAGTGGGACGGTGAAAAATGGCTAAAGGAGTCAGCTGCCACGGGATGCACAAGGGATAGCAGTAGGCTCATGAGTGCTTCTGAGTTCAGAGAAATCCTAGTGAATTGCTGATCTTGTAGAACAGAGGTGGAGGTTGCTTCTGTGCAGAACAGTTTTTCCTAGAACAGTCTGCAATTGTGAGCATACTCAAGTTTGAGAAGCATTGCAATGGATGTATGTCAGAGAGGGAATCACATTTGTAATCACATTTGTTAGATGGTGAGTGTTGTCCCTCTCTACTCACTGAAATTGTTTTCTCTGCCTGTGCCAGTGTTTCGACTGTCTGCTGCTCCCTGGGATGCTCATGGCTCTGCTCTGCTGTCTGTCTGCGGGTGGGATTCCATACCCTTCTCCTCTTGTCTTAATCTCTATCTCTGCCCCATTCATTCTCCCACAGCAACAGTACAGTCTAGGAAGTCAAGGTGGAGCAGTCCTGTCACAGCCACCAGTGATGGATGACAACACTGCAGGCTGAGAATCCCTGCAAAGGAATATGGGTGAGGGACAGAAATGTGTTCTGGCTGGGTGTCAGGTCTGTACCTGAAAGTAGTTTTTCTTTAATACAATAGACCTATCCTTTGCGTAACTTTGTCCCTCTCCTCCTAAATCAACTTTTAAATGAATGTTAGTGTGCAAGTATGATGTGCTTGTTTTCTGCAGTGTCCAAGCAGTGTGGAAAAACAACGTATCTGTAGCACATCCTGAGCGCTCTCAGATTCTCTGGAATTCTTGGCTAGAGATCTGCAAGGGAAGGTAGAGATGGCTCTGTTTGCTCATGGCTTACAACAATCTTTGTAGCCACAGAAAGCAGCCACAGTACCAAGGCAGCCACAGCACACTTTCCTTGGGGTGATGAAGGACATTGCTGTCCTCTGTGTGTTGGGAATTGCATGTGTGATGCCTGCAGATATTTGCACTCACCACAAGGCCTTTCTCAGAACTGTAGAGTGGGATAACAAGGTGGCCTGGCCCCTAATTCTTAGACTAGATTCAGCTGAACATACATTCTATAAAGCTGCCAGCATAGAAGATGGGAGGAAAACGTCCTTATATGCTTCCTAGCACTGTGCGGGAGAGTGATGGATATAGCACTAAATAATTAATCCTAGTTTTTGTATTTTATGGATCCAGAACATATTTTTGTAGGGATAAATAAGCCCTATAGCTAGGAAGAATTTCTTAAGCTGAATCAAAGCATTATGTAGCTCAAAGGTTGCTTATCTCCATACTGAGAAATGTCAATATTTAGGCTGAGGAAACAAGGTTTTCTTTAATTTCAGAACAAAAAAATGTCAGGATTTCTGAAGCAGATCACAGTATCTTCCCATTGTTTTTGTGCTCAATGGATATTTTATTTTAACCTACCAGTTAATTTTAAATAATTCATTTTAAAAAGTTGCAGCCAGCATCCTTGTCTCTGTGTAAATTCAGGGGAAATTCATGGTCCTGCACAGCCCATAAGGTCTGTATATTATAGAGATGGACCTGAGCTGAAAAACATACATCTGGATGGTGACTGCTGCCATACCAAATTCTTCCAGAATTCAGGTTTCTGCCCCACTTCTCTCAAATGCTGTCTGATGACATTAATATTAAAACTAACACCATGCAACTGATCTATTATTTATCAGGCATCACACAGAAATGTAAGGGAAGGGTGCCTTATAAAAATCATTCTGAGGATGAAGAAAAGATTTATGTTTAGTATTTTCATGCCTATTAGTACACATGTGGGGCAGATGAATAGTAAGGAAATGAATTACTCTTCATTCTTTGTGAATGAACACCAGAAAGGAGATAGATGAAGACTGATTTAATGTAGTTTTTGTGGGTTTGTTTTATTACCTTGATATATGAAGGACTCGTGGTTCTCAGCTGAGATATTGCCACCCTCATCCTGTGGGCCAGCGACACAACACACTGAAGTATTAAGTGACACATCTGACAAGCCGCAATGGAATTTTAACAGTTTAGGTCAGAACATTGCTTTCAGTTGTGTTGGGGAGATGGGACGTGCATTGGGCAAGTGAAGCTCAACTAGGATGGTGCAGCAAATACAAGTTTTTCTTTAAGTCAATGGCTAGGCTCAATTACCCAAAGCCAAGTGTTTAATTGTGTCATGTGGGCAGACATTTTTCTTAGCGTCTGCTAATGCAGATATTCCTGCGTTTGGCTTTATAAAATGAGTCCTTGTTTTCAGGGCTTCTAAGTGTTAGCAGCTCCCACTGAAATCACTTGGTACTGTGGGAACTCATTTTCATTGTAATTAAGAATAAAAAGAAGCATCCACAGGGAAATAAGGTATGTGCAGACATTCTGTGATAACCAAGTAGCCAAAGGGTGCTGCAAGTTTGATGGGCAAGAGCTAAAATCTGTGACTGGTCAGACTATCAAATGGAGGAAATGCTGTGCTTGGTCCTGAAGAGCACTTTTTTGTTGACCCCAGCTGTGTTTCCATAGTGTACATCCAACAGAGAGCAGCAGCACCTTAAAGAGATGCTGCAATTATGGCTATTAGTTTTAATTGAAAAATTGTGTCCTTAACTCAAAGCTTACAAGTAATTTATTAAGGTCATTAAAGAAGGCGTACACTGAAGTAATGTCTTGCAGAGCACAACAGTAGAAAGAGAAGTACCATACAGGGGGAAAACATTATGTATTTTAGGCTCTATGTTACAGATTGTCAATGAAAAAGCCCTGTGCAACCTGTCATCCGTGGTAAATTACTATTCCAGTGTATTAGTTTGTTTTGACACATTCCACCAGTTCCACATGGACAGACCATTTTGGTGCTGGAAAACACAATTATTAAAAAAAGTAGACTTGAAAATAAAATATACTGTCAGCAAGCCACCTGTAAGTGATATTGGAAAAGATGATAGTACATTTGGAGCACTTAACTTTCTTCACAATCAGGATTGGCACAAGTTGAGCCTCCTGAGTGTAATCCCAAAGAATTCTTTTTTTTGAAAATACAGTCTGAAATTCTCAACAATTTATTATTCTTTTTCTGGCTTATAATGGGGAATCTTCCATACTGGGGAAAGGGATAATATTTGTTCTTGAAGAACCTTTCTTCTTTGAGTGACACTGAAACTCCCTGTGGCTTTCAGTGAAGCTGACACTGCGACAAATGCAAAATCAGGACCTCAGATCTCCATCCAAAGCCCACTGAAGTCAGTAGAGGCCACCCCATTGACTTATGTGGGCTTAGGATCAGGCCCTTTGTGGTTTCCTTGCTCATTAAAATCCAGTCTGTCTACAGAGAGCACAGAGTAATTTTTCTTCCGGGAACCTGAACTTTATTGCCAGTGAATTTGGTTCTCCATTAAGAAATACGATGACTGTTGTTAGAAATGCTCTTGTTATTCAGGAGGGAGATGTTGATATTTTCTCAGTAAAGTGGTAGTTAATAATGAGATTTGCATTACAGTTGCATTCAGAAGTCCTTCCAGTTTTCTGGTATTTTGGAACTACAGGAGGCACCTAGATGTTGTAGGAATACACTTATACTGTGCTTAGCCACATTTTTATGCATTGTGACTCCATGCTCAACTCTGAAACATCAATCATCCCCAACTTTACTAAGGACAAATGAAAATATAGATTTATTATGAAATATTCTCATACTGCAGCACCAGGCCAATCAAGCTATAGAACATGAAGGAGCAGCTGAAGCTGTACCTAAAATGTGGGGATTTTCCTCACACGTGGCAATGTCAATGCTTGCAAGCATGGGGCTAGGAAGGAAGGGATGGAGGAGGTAACCAGGCACTGCTGACCTTGCCTTTGCCAAGTACTTGTATTGCAAGCACACCTGGTTTGTCTGGCTAGGAAATATTCCTTCATCATGTTGTTTGATTTGCTCTTTGCCGTGGATAGGCATTTGGGTTGCTGGGAGGACTAACATTACTGAAGGATAAAGAATGCCCACTTCACAAAGAATTGTATTACATTGTGGGGAAGCCTGTCTTAAAAAGAAGCATATTTGCTTTGGAAGAGGATCTGAGGAGTTTCCTTGAATAACATCAGAAAGATGCAATTAGGGTGTTCTTGGGTTTGCTCTTACCTGTAGTTTGTTCCTATGTTTCAAAAAAAAAAAAAAAATTCTAAGATTAATAACTTTTACATTAAACTAAAAGATGTAGTGACAGAATGGAAAATAAACTCTCAGGTGACTAAAAAGACTAAAAAGTGAAGGCCAGTTTGCCTAAGCATTAAGCACTGCAACTAAGATCACAGAAAAATTACCTTCACTGCAGAAGTTTGACTGCTCTAATCAAGGCTACTTGATAACAGGCATGCCTTTAAGGATACACACATGCTTTCCGAGCGGAAGATCTGTCATGAAGCTCACGCCTGTTGCCACCAGACAGTTCTGGTAGCAGAACATGGAGTGCTGGAGTGATCTGGTGAGTGTCCCTCTAACTGGGTGTCATGTAGCCAGCAGTAGCAAGACTAGGACGCTACAGAGGGTGGTGTATGAAATCCTTCCCTAAACTGTTAGGAAATGATACTTCTGTTACAGAAGGTCTCCCTAATCCCTGTCTGTTAATTATTGCTTATAGTGGAATGGCAGGGACTGTTCGTATACATATCCAATTGCATCTTGGCTCTTGTCATCACTAGTATTTTGTGGCATTGAGTCCTAAAAGTTACCCACCCGTTCTTTTTAAAGTATCAGTTTGAAAAGTGATTTAGTTCTGTTTGACTTTGTAGTAGGAGAGCAAGGAAAAAAATACTTCTTAATTAACTTTCATCATACTGTGTATATTTATTTAGTCCTGTTGTTCTTTCAGATAAACAGCCATGAGCTTGTCAGTCCTTCCTAATTCAGTCATCTTTCTTGACTGATAACTTTTGCTGTCTGACTCAAGGACCCTTTATTATCTCCCTATATTTTTTAGATGTGGAGGTCAGAGCAAGCTGGTATCCATGGCATTGACTTTTATGCTGCCTTTTATGCTTTTATGTTATACTAGTTAAAGTGTTTTGTTTTTCTTGTTCCTTTGGGAAGATTACAGCTTTTGTTTACTTACTTGTGCTGAGCAAAATTCTTGATTTGTTGGGAGATGGTGTGACAGGCTTTCCTGCAGTGAGCTCTCTTATTATGTTGCTGGATGTTATTTCTATTTTTTGACAATAAGTTTTGTAATATTATTTACACTTGTATTGGTTTTGCATGGCCTGTTTCTTTGGTAGTGGAGGGGGCACATAGGTGGCTTCTGTGAGAAGCTGCCAGAAGCTTCCACCGTGTCCAGCAGAGTCAATCCCTGATGGCTCCAAAGATGAACTGGCCAAGGCTGGGCCAATTAGAGATGATGGCAACACCTCCATGATAACATATTTATGAAGAAAATCAAAACAAAGTTGGGGCACAGCTTTGGGGCCAGAGAAGAGCGGAGTGAGAGCATAGGAGGAGAGCAACATGCAGACACCAAGGGCAGTGCAGAAGGAGGGGCGGGAGGTGCTCCAGGCATCAGAGCTGAGATTCCTCTTCTGGCTGTGGTGAAGACCATGGTGAAGCAGCTGTGCCCCTGCAATGCATGGGGATCCATGGGGGATGCAGAGATCCACATGTAGCCCATGGAGAAATCCATGCTGGAGTGGGTAAATGCCTGGAGGAGGCTGTTATCCTGTGGGAGACCCAGTGGAGAGAGGGGGCCCTGCTTCCAGGCTGGAGCAGATTGTCGTAGGAGGACTGCACCCCATGGAAGAGTGACCCACACTCCAGCAGTTTAGGGAGGGCTGTTGCTCATGGGGTGGACTCACACTGCAGCAGTTTGCAGGGAGCTGTTGCTCTTGAGATTGGAACCACGTTGGAGAAGTTCACAGAGAACCATCTCCCATGGGAGGGACCCCACTGTGTAGCAGAGGAAGGACTCCTCTCCCTGAGCAGGGGTAGAAGCCTTTGGTGATGAACTGACCATAACCCCCATTCCCTGTGTGCTGCTTAGGTAGGAGGTAGAGCTGGGAAGGGTGGGAGAAAGGTGTTTTTAAGGGCTTATTTTACTTCTCATAATCCTGGTCTGATCTTGTTTGTAATAAATTCACTTCATATCTCCAGCTGAGCCTGATTTGCCATGGTGGTGTTTAGTGAGTGATCTCTCCTGGGCCTTATCTCAACTCATGAACCCTACGTTACATTTTCTCTCCTCTGTCCCGCTACAGAGGGGACTGAGTGAGCAGCTCTTGTGGATGCCTGGCATCAACACTTTTTTTAACCAGTGTTTCTAGTCTAAGTCAAAAGCTGGACTGGATGTTGGGGTGAAGAGATAGGAGTAAAGAAAAAGCCACCATTTGTCTTAGGTAGTATTGCCTCAGGTATTCATTTATTGTCAACAAATGTTTGTGCTGTACTTGGAATGCTCCGTTGTGAGGTCATTTTTCTTTCAGACTTTGTTTCTGTGTGCATAGAAGTAAGCACATGGGGTTTTTTCCTCCAGTCATTTCAGTAGTGTGTTTGCAACAGGCTGAGAAACACTATCTAAATAGTAAATGGAATTGGTAGCAAATAATAAAATTTATTAACCTGACACTTTTTCAGAGAAATTCCTGCCACTTCCTTAAGACAACCTAAGACAACCTAAGACCTTTTATCCCAGTGCTTCCTGAGCTCAGACTGGCTCCTCAGTTGCAGTAGTGTCTATTTGGGTGCATTTCCACCTGAAATTCCACTGAATTTCTGCTGAGGTGCAACGTTTTAATGTCTCAAAATAACAACTAATGATGTGAGCTCAGTAAAAACACTGCTTAGCATACCAAAGCAGTTTTTCTTCTGGCCTGGAAACATTGAAGAGAATTCAGTTCTTTGTGACCACCTCAGATCATCCCTTTGTCCCAGTATGGAATCTGTCTCTCCATATTTTCCTACACAGTTTCCAGCAGCTGATCCTCCAGTGCTGCTCACCAGGCTGTGGCTGCAGATCCCATCAAGGAGAAGTGTCTAGCAAACGCTTTTTTGTTAAGTTTGACTACAGTATCAGTATAGCAGATGTCAAAGTAAACAACCTCAATAAATTGTCTGCAAAGCCCAACCTGTTCCACACAAGTTACATTACTCTTACTTTATCCATAATTCCAAAGTCTCTCTGAAATTACAGTTCTGTGGCTTTTCCCAGTGAGTGGCACAAACACCTTAACAGCCAAAGTTGCAAAAATGACTTAATAGTTCCTTGTAATTTTTAAGCAATTAGCTCTGAGCTAAATGTTACTCTTTTAATAAGAGTTAGAAAATACAGTACTGATTCTACTCTTGCTTTCGGGGGCTTCAGTTCAAACCACACTGATGTTTGAGCTCCAGCACTCTGAAAATGCATGGCCACTTTCTGAGCATGTGAAGAAGCTCATCTGAGCTGCAGCTGAATCTAAAGTCTTCTACTGGCAATTCTCACAATTCCTAGCACTGCTGAGATAAGCCCATTTTGGGATGCTTCTTCGCACTGTTTTTTAAAATGAGGGTGTACTCCCTCCTTACCGAGAGTGTTTTTGTGGATTTTAGGGTTTTCTTTTTCAGCATTGGCATTTGCCTGTTTGTCTGTCTATTCCCCTCCCCTTCCTCTCCCCCTAGTTTTCATTTTCAATTATTTTTGTTTATGTTGAACTTCTGCCTGCTCAGCTGCAGCAGAGCTCAGTTTTGGCAGCCCGCCTTGTGGTGTACAATCCTACAACTTCTGCTGCTGAGCAGCATGTTGGAAATTGCTTTGAAATAAATCCATGTTGGACCAAAAGCAGCATCTTTGTTGTTACCCCCTCAGAATAATTTGGTGCTATAATTGGAATTCTTATTTTAAGTAAATAAACATGATGTCAGATCTATAGACAGATCTGGATGCACAGCCAGTGAGAGAGGGATGTGTGCATACAGCTCTCTTCCTGGAAGAGAGAGGCATTTGCAAAGCATGCATGGGACTTCAGATGCCTTGGGGCAAGTTAGGAGGAGAGGGTGGGTTAAAGGGTAGCCCCAAGTCCCCACTGGGCCACCTTGAGATCTGTCAAAGGAAATGTTTGCTTCAGTGCTGCTCTTGACATGAATGTGTCCATGAGCCTTGTTGTTTCCATTCTCATCTTTGGAAAGCTGATACTAAGGGACAAAAACAGGAATCTGTGGATCCACCATGCTACTGATGCTTTACCAGTCCTTGGGTAGCATGTGAGAAGGGAGATGAGGCTGTGGGCTTTCATGGTTCCCTCTTGTGTGTAGGCTGATCTCTGTGCACAGTCTAGGATTTCCATTTCAACAAGGATATGCAGGAGATTCAGAGAAAATTGGCAGGAATAGTCAGAGCAAAGGAATGACTGAGAAAACCAATTCTGGTAGAGACAATTTGGTAAATGGAGAGAGATTTAGAAAATTGTAGGTTGGTTAGAGAGGATGGGTAGAGAAGGGTGGTTTCATGGCTTCTAGTACAGAAAGCAGTGTGCTTCAAGTGAAACTGCTAGGAACCAGCTCCACAGCAAGGAGGAACCCTTTGGAGGAGGGTGGCAGAGGTGCCAAAGGCTTGTGTGGGGAGACTGAGTTAATGCAGAAGAATATACTGACACATGAAAGACACACAGAAGCATCTCAAGGAATAGTTTGTGTTGAAAATGGATTGGAGCCCAGAGAGGCTCCTGCTAATATACATGCACATTGATTCGATTTTTAGCTTCAGATATCCAGTCCTCAAGACTGTTTAAAAGATTATGGTGTTATGTGGTGTCATAATTTGGCACTGGCCAGATGCCAGGCACCCACTGAAGCTTCTCACTCGTCCTCCCCTGCTGCAGCTGGACAGAGAAGAGAAGATTTAACAAAGGGTTCATGAGTTGAGATAAGGACCAGGAGAAAACACTCCAAGGGCTCAGACTACAGACGTAAAGTGAATTTATTACTAACAGAAGCAGGGGAGGATAATGGGAAGTAAAATACACGCTTGAAAAAACTCTTTTTTTTCCCCCCAGCCCCTCCCTCCTTCCCACCGACAGCGCAGGGGGACGGGAGCAGGGAGGGGGGTTGGTCAGTTCATCACTCATGATTTCCCTCGCTGCTCTGGAAGAGGAGTCATTCCTCTGCTGCACCGTGGGGTCCCTCCCACGGGAGACAGTTCTCTGTGAACTTCTCCGACACGGCTCCATCTCATGAGCAACAGTCCTCCCAAAACTACTGCAATGTGGATCACACATTGTATTATGTGGATCACACATAATATTCACATCCAATATTAGTGGATCCATCCCATGGACCGCAGTCCTCCCAAAACTGCTGTGACATGGGTCCCTCTTCCTTGGGGTGCAGTCCTCCGAGGACTGGCTGCTGATATTTTTTGTTGCAGATAGGACAGGGCTATGTAGACTTTGGTCTGGCCCAAAACAGCTGTTCATATCCTCTTGTATGGTGTGATTTAGTAATTTGAAATAGTTTTTTTCCAAGGCTTTGAAATCTGGGCATTTTTGCTGCAGGCTGCTGCCCATTTTTCCCCTGTATCCTCGTATTAGTTTTTGATGTAAAAATAAAAAAAAAAAAGATGCTCTTATACCTGGTTGCATTAAAGCTTGGTGTGTAAAAGCAGTGTTTAAATCCAGTTTGTGCTTCTTTAATTGAGAAATGCCTAGGACACAGAGACTTGAAATTGCTTTTTCAAGCCAAGCATATGGTTGCTGTTTGTCTGTCACACCAGCAATGGTTCCAAGTGTTTTTGTGAATTCAATCAAATACAGTCTATTGCAAGCCAGAAAAGCGAAGGATGAGAAGGTACTGGTGAGATAAATGTGAGGTGGGGAAGACCTGCAGCACTGCTGATTTGCAATTAGCATCTTCCCACTTCTCTGTTGTCTGCCTGTCCTGCAATTCCAAAGGAGGCAGAAAGACTTTGGTTTGAAAGGATGCTAAAGATGGCTGTAGAAAGCTGTCAGGGCTACAAACAGAGGCATGTCTGTGGTGGTGGCAGAGGAGGAGCTGGTCGTGCCCTGCAAGCTTCTGAGGAAGGAGCCATTTAGCACAGCTTGGTGGGAATGGGGTAATGGCAGTGTTTGAGATTAAATGGGGGAGTAAATGATGGATGAACTGCATTGCCCAAAAAACACTGTATACAGCTGTCATGGCTGTGTCCTCAGGATCAACAGCTGTTGTAACAGTGCACAGTTATCTCTACACCGTCCCCTTTTCCTCCCCGACACTCAACTGCCCTTTGCACTTGTGTTGCTCGGTGATGCAGTAGCACCTATGAAAAGAGATGAAATGGCAGAGATTGCATTTAAAACATAACTGGAAATCCTTTTGAGTACTGCTGTGTTTTATTTGGTTGGGTTTTTTTGAGAATCACTTTTCATTTCAGTTCCTCTCTAAACATCCAAATGGGCTTGTGCATTTCTTGAAAATAATAACATTACTGAATCAGTGAGGGTTTTTTCCTCCTGCTTTATCTGACAAAACTCCTTCTTCTTCTTTAAAATATTAGGGATTCACGTCCAAACATTCCTGAGGAACTGAGAATATCGGTACTGGCATTGGAAAAAAATGACCCTCGGGAAGAGACTTGCTGGCTTTTTCAAATCTTGAATAAACCCACAGCTTTCAGAATTTATGAGCTTTTTAGAATGGGGTCACTTTCTATATTGCCTCTTTTTAGTCTGAAAGAAGGGGACTTTGGGGACCTGTTGAGTTGTTTGTCCTAGAAAGGTGCTGCAGGATTTGTGCCAGACTGTTTTTCTCTGCAGTAGCCTGCAGAATTCAGTGTCTGCAAGCACAGTAGGGGTGAATACAGAGGTAGTTCCTTTGCTTGTGGTTTCTGGACCTCTCTCCCTTCTGGGACTTGTGTTCCTCTGACTGTTGTCCATGTGGTCACTCAGCTCCTTATTCAGTATGGTTTCTCAAAAGTGGCTGGCTTTCTGATAACACTTCTTATACAGGATCCAAAGATTTGCAACCCCTCCATCCCACCAGAACCAACCCAAAGGGAGGCCCTCAGTCTGTGGCTTGACTTCACTTTGGGCTTCACTTTGGGCAGTATCCTCTCACTGTTCTAACCATTGCTTCACAGATGAGTGTCCCACACCTTGGTGCTCTCAATCTGAAAGAAATCTGTTTCTGGCATCACCTTAGCTGCAGTCCAGGTATGAGGATGCCTTTTGTAACTTCCAGTGCAACACTATTGCATGGAAAAACTACAGAGCCACCTCTGGTGCCTGGAAACTTGGGTGGATGTGTTTTTGAAACAGAGACTTTGTGTGAGTGAAAATCATGGAACTGGGAGAAAACAAGGCTGAAGGAGTTTTTTCTGTAACATTCCCATAAAACTGTCTAGACAAAATAATCTTTCCAGGTAGAACTTACACAGCAAGCCCACCCCCCCAACAGATTTATACACCATGAATTTAAATTTTACAGTAGACTTCTGTATTACATTTTTTATTAAATTGTGGACTCTTTAAAGTGATTATCTTTGAACATTGATACTTTTCCATAACTTGATTATTTTTGTACCTAATAAAATTCTGAAGAATTTGATGTTATTTCTTAGTGCTTAGAATTGTATTGCCTAGTGTTGCCATTAAAGTAAATTGTTTAAACTATTCAAACTGTTTATGCAAGTTTCTTCTCTTCACAGTCCTTCAAACTTAGATAAAATCCCTCTTTCCAGAAAATGTGTTGCTGCAGAAGGCATATACCTCTGCCCCTGCCTGACTCATTTGCAAGCCTTTCCTCTGCCCAGAGGCTGCAGACCTATTCCTCATTTTGGTTCTGTTGTCCAACTTTCTCCTAAGAGCAGAGCTGACACTGATTTCAGGCTTGGTCTCTCAGGGTTTTATCCAGTCTGCTCTTGGAAACCGCTGAGGATCCGGATCATACAGCCTCCCTGAGCAAACTGCTCCACTGCTTGCAGGTCATGGTGAAAAAGTCTTTCCAGATATCTAATCTGAACCTCAGTTATTTTAATCCATCCTCCATCTTCGTTGCATTCTCGGTCACTACCCAGTTTGTTTCTATATTAATTTATTTGCCTTTCATGCTGATCTCTATGTCCAGTTACCTGTGGAATTTTCTCTGCAGTCAATATTTTTAGTCAATTAGATCAGTCCATCATTACAATGCAGCACCTTAAACCTAGAAAGAACTGAATGGGAATTGAAATTCCTATTAGTTTAAAGAGATGTAAATAATATATTTGATCAGAGTGTCCTTTCTTTGGAAGAGCTCATTTTGTTTAGGCATGGGATCATCTGTGTCCTGGTTTCACTGTAGGTGGAGAAGGTGATGATGATGAAAATGAAACAGGAGCCCAACTGATATAAAAACCAGGGGTATGAGAGCCAAAGGCACGTGTTTTATTTCTCCATGAGGCTGAAATTTTATTCAAGGACTAGAAGGATGCAGGTGGATCAGGCAATCCATAATGCAAATTCTCTACCATCTTGGACAGGGTGACAATACCAGTGTAGTCCTTTGGAGAGAATAGCTTAGCATTTCAAATAATTTAATTGTCTTTAATTGTTCAGTCAAAGTGTATCAATCAAATGTGGAAAAGGGCTCAATAAATTTAATCACGGAACACTGAATTATGGAAGGATGATAGGTTTAATTTTGTCTTCTGTTTCTTTTGATGACACAGGGAAATCTATTGATTATGATACTCAGGTAATTACCTATCAAAGTGATAGTTTTAATGGCACATGATTTATTGTGTTTTCTTGAAAAATAACGTTACATGTGAGAGAAAAAAATAACTTTTGCTATTTTGTAGATTTTTGTAGATTTTCATTAGCTATCTATTATTAAATGGAATCAAGCTTTACTCTTGTAAAGCTGGCTTCTTACGTTATCCAATTTTGGTCATTTGGTCATTTTAAGCACAGTTGAGAATGTACCAGCAGCAACATTGTCTCTACCATCATTTTATTTCAGTTTTTTAAAGTATATCTGCATAGCAGTGTTTTAATGGGAGAGCTTGCTTGTGATGTTTTGTCTTCAGATTTTTCTTCCTCAAGGGAAGCCTGTTAGTCTTTTAAAATGACATTACAAGTTGCTCAATAACCAGCTTGGGAGTTGGAAGAAATCTGTGAGGAATGCTGGAAAGAGAAGAGACCTTTTGAGTAGCAATTTACTAGCTGTTTGTGGAATGCAGAGTTAATATAAAACTGTATTACTATTCTACCAGTGCTAATAATGCATAACATTATTCTTCTGTATTGCATTTTTAGAATAATGTATGTGAACATATCAGTCTTCACAATATCCTGTGAGAGAGATAACTATCAACATTATTCTAATCCTCATAGTGTATTAAATGAGAATAACAAGTGTTTCAAATGGAGAGCTCAACAAGAAGAAAAACAGCATGTTTCCTACTAAAAGTCCTGTAGCAGGTTGTGTTGACCATCCCATACATCTTTCTCAAGCCAGTTGTTACACTTCACCTTTGCAAAAACAGCTCTTATCATTCTAATTTGCAGATTTCCTATTTTGCTGAAAATTGGAGAACAGCCCATGTTGGGTCCAACCTTTTGTGGAAAAGGGAGCCTGGATGAGGTTATCTAGCACACTGTCCAATCATGTCTTGGAAACCTACAGTGATGAGGCCTTTACCATACCTTTGAGGAAGTTGTTCCAGTAAATGGTTGTTCTCAATGTAAAAAAATTTCTTTCTCATATCAAAATGAATGATCTTGATAGAAGATCAAAGTGTGCTTCAGAATGGCTCATAAATGGTTATACAATAGATTGCTACATAAAAGAAATGTATGTGTATGAGTCCATCTGTCTTCCCATGTGAGAAGGGGAGACAGAAACCACTGTGCACTCACTGTAATGCAGAGGTCCATAGGCTTTCTGGACTGTAGCTTGGATTTTGGTTGTTCTCTCCTTTCAGGTTTCTGAGCAGACCCAGCCCTATTCCTGAACTTGAATCTCAAACTTAGGAAAAGTTATTGCATTTTTGTCAAGTTCTTGATTTTATTTAGCACCCATCCATGTGATCAAATGGAGGTCTGGTTATGTAGGCAGTGTAGTTTAGTTATGTAGGCAGTTTAGTTAAGCAGAAGATGAAAATATACTTACTGCTCTACTAAGAAGAATGACTATTGAGTTAGTACTGTTATAGATACACCTTATTGACAAAGGTCTTGATCTTGCAAGAAATTCACCTGAACTGAAGCGCTGTGCGAAATCCTTTTGTGGCATGGGGAAGGTGGAAGCTTACAGTACCTTTAAAGTGATGAAATGTTAATTGGTGACTCACAATGCTGAGGTTTCTCTGGTGCTTTTTTGTATTCTGCATAAGTATGTTTGTTTCTGTGAACCATGTAAGCTCTGTTATTTCATGCATAAAAGCTTTGATTGAAAGGGCTCAGATAATTAATGGCTATATTGCCTACGCAACAACCTATCAAGCTATTGAAATATACTCTTTTCCATTATATATTACCTTATTTTAATCAATTTCTAGCAAGCAGACCTAACTTGTATAGGAAGAATAAGATTCTCTTCAAAATTCTTTATGCATTTTTCTCTCTGTCTTGCTGACCCAGCATGCCCCTACTCCACTACCAGCTCACACTTTTCTTTCTCCTCTTGGCTCCCCCTTCCTCACTGCAACAGTGGGTTTGTTTACTCAGGCTCTTCAGCTATCAAAAATTCTCTCTTATGGCTTCTTCCCTCTCACAGTCTTTGAATAACACTTCGTCTCCAGAACTTACTTTAAAACTTGTTTTCTTCAGTTACAACAGTGCTTTTAATTGTAAATGGTGGTATTTAATAAAGATTACTGCTAAATGAAAAAATAATTATTTTATATATTAATTTGGGGCAAATTAGGCTCCCAGGTGTGATACTGTGATTGCTGTTATTACTTTGAGTGGGACTTTGGTTCTGTGTGTAATTTTTTTAAGAAACATACTTCTCATTTAGGTTCCTTTAATAGTTGAATAATGATGCAATGAGCCATTTTAATGTTAATCCACTCTGTCCAAGTCAGATCACAAATTTGGGAACTGTTTTACTGCAGGACATGCACTGCTGGGGATAGTCTGTACTGCAGACTCCCAGGGATGAGATTGCTAGTTCTATGCTCTAACTGCAAAGCCTCCCTGGTCTGGGGAGATGGCCAAGGCAGCAGTAGATTTATTCTCTGCATGTTTCCTATGCAGTGAATCTCCCTGTTACAGGAGAAAAGAAAAAAAGGTTTATACACTTCATGGTCTTCTGCCATGGTTTATGCCTCTAGGACTTTTCTCAATACTGTGAATGGCATGAATGTCTGTTTCTTGAATCTTTTTTTGGTCTTGTTTTTTCTTTTCCCAGTTCATGGCCTAAGACAGATCATAGTTACTCAGGCAGAAAGTCTCAGTCCTGACAAGCTGTTTAGATCCATAGTACTGTATGATTTTCAAAACCATTTTGGTCTGCCTCAGTTGTAAATTTCATGTATAGTTAATTAAAGAAGAATAGGCAGAAGTCTTGGTGCTCTTTCACCTTTTACTTACCTTTCTGTTCTTTTCACATGTACATATATGTCCTAAGATAAGATTCTGTTCCATGCTGCTCATCCATGAGGCACTGGTGAGACTCTGACTTAGAAATTTCACTTTCCTTTGTTCTGTAGACAGTGGTAGGCATTAGACTAAATCAAGACATGTTCAAAAAGGTTGTGTCTTTAGTCTGAAACTTTCATCTTCATTTTCAGAGATTTTCTATGTGACATGATTTGCCAGCCAGTTTTATCAACAGATTTTTTTTCCCCAGAACTCTTTTACCATGGCCCTCCAAACTTAGCATGTGTTTTTTGAGAGTCTTGACA
The DNA here is from genome assembly GCA_910950805.1 of Acrocephalus scirpaceus scirpaceus. Taxonomy (NCBI): domain Eukaryota; kingdom Metazoa; phylum Chordata; class Aves; order Passeriformes; family Sylviidae; genus Acrocephalus; species Acrocephalus scirpaceus. Next base: position 40,417,627 of record OU383773.1, on the reverse strand, counting down.
ACTTTAAAATTCCAAGTGTGAAAGTACAGATTCAATTTTCTAGAATCTTGGCTTGCTGTTTGTCTGACTTGTGTTCTTTAAAAATAACTGAATATGAAGGTTCTTAGTTCAGCCTTTCCTTTTTTTCTTGAGGTGTTAGACTGCAAGTATTTTCTTCAGGACTCAGAGAGGATCTTTGATGATAAAGACATAATCAAAATTTGGTTAATACTGCCACATGCTTACCAGTTCTGCAAGAAAAGAGCTTATTATGCTACAGCTGCTTAACTTCCTTCAGCAAGTATTAAATGCACTCCTTTATTTGTTATTTCACACTTAACCCATCTTTCATTATGGCAAATTTGAACTTCCAATTAGAAATTATACCAATTACTTTCATGAGTTTTTAAATAAAAATTGCAGTAGACAATCTAGTAAGAATTATGTGCACCTTCGTTCGACAAACTGTATAATACACTTTTCATTTTATATCTGCTTCTAACTTGAAAATGCCTCATCGGATAATTTCAATCTGTTTTCTCTACCAAATCACCAATTAAGAATTTTAGATAACATAGGATTTGAGGGAAAAAACCCCCAAACCACGACATGTGACAGTATCATCGTCTGTTGTTTTCCATCTTACCGGAACTTGCCTCTCCTACTCCCGAGCTGAGGTTTACACATGCAGCCCTTTCTTGGCAGTCAGTCTCTGGAGGACTCTGAGGGGAGCTCCAGTGAAGCCTTTGCTGGGGGTTGCACAGCCTCCTTCCCAGCTGCCAGCCCTGAATCCCAGGGGGGGTGAGGAGTGATGCCTGAATGAAGTGGAGCTCTAATTGTATCAAATTTGCTATGTGCAGAAGCAGTGGGCTCACACAGTACAAATCCATGCAGTGGCTCCAAACCACAGACCTCCGCATGTGTTACCTTGGGTTCTCCTTGGGGCTACTCACAGGCATTCTGTGAAGCTGGTGTAAATGTTGATACACAGTTACCACCTTTGTGTCCAGTCCTCCAAAAATATTCTGTGTGCAGGCTGCATTTGTGAGTAGTTTCACACCGTTCAACATTAAGTTTCTTTAATTTCAGAAATCTATAAATAAGGCAGCTGAAAGGTAGGTAGCTGGTAATATCAGGCTGCCTGTGTGGCAGAACGACCTCTATGTTCCAAGCCTTATTACCATTAGATGATTTGCTGCCTAATTTTACTGGAAACATTCTAGGACATATAGACATATTCTAGCTGGAATTTAACTTCTGATTATGATCTTATTCTAAGATTCAATCTGATTTAGTCTGCACACGTAGTCTTCAGTGACAACTGTTTGGGAAATTGTTATTAACCCAAAGATCCCTTTTAAAATTACATATTCCAGCTGGCTTGCAGGGAACACACAAATCAATTGGTGAACTTTCTCAAAACTGTGCAATTTGAGATAACCAGTTCAGATCCAGTGCCATCCAAGGGCTCTGTGGGGATGAGGAGGTGCAGTTTTCTTTGTCCATGAGAAAGCAGTCAAATTTTGAAAGCATTTATCTGCTTTGAAGCTGCATCATTAAAAATTGATGCTCAAAATGTAAATCCTTGTTGCCTCATCACATGGACCTTGTAATGCAAATATGTGGTGGCCAGTTGAAGTAATAGGGGCAGCTGAAGGTCAGAGACTGATGCCTTAACTTTCCCCACTGAATGGATGCATTAGAGCACTGATGGGTAAAGGAATATTCCACATGAGGAAGAGCATCAAAATGCATCTCTGTAAAAGCTCAGTTTTGAGAAAGATGGTCTGGAAATATAAGCAAAAAGAGTAACCTAGGAAAAGTTTGCAGTGCTTTGAGAAGCTAAAACATGAGTTTCCAAGAAGAAGAAAGTTCCAGATAGACAACCTTGATCAGAAAGATCACATGATCTAAAGAGAATTGTAGTTATCCAGTTAAAGTGAGTCAGTCAAGAAATGCCTGTAAAAACATGATAAATTCTCTCTCAATGACTTGCATACCAAATTTCCTCACTTTATACTTTACAGGAAGAGACAATTTGTAACACCCTGTGCTGCACCACCTGTGGTCTAAAATCAACATAGGTGCTTTCTTCTCCTTTTTGACCATCACTATCAGCCAATATATTTAACTCAGAACTTTGCATGCAGTTTTGTGACTGATGCATAAAAGTGAAAGAAAATACAACTATAATGCTGTATGGCTGATTAGTGCTGCATTTGTAGCAGAAGTAACTTCGCTTTCTTGACCCAAGTAAATAGATTTGATCAGCAGTTTTATATTACACAGCAAGGTACTCTTTGTGTTGAGCAAAACTATACTTTGCTGGCTATAAAGAAATTATAAACTTAGATTTATAAATTATAAACTTAAAGAGAGATTGGAATCTTAAGTGTTTAGTATTTTAAGTGTGCTACTACAAGAATACAAGAATCAAATAACAAATGTTATGGCATTGTCAGCTCCTAGGAATTTGCGCCATCGAATTACCTGTATGCAACTTCCCTGATAGTTGAAAGTCTCTGTCATCATGTCTGGGACACATTCCTCTTTCTGTGGCCTCTGTTAATAGAATGACTAAGGGGAGAGAGAGCACAACATAGGTTTCCCCAGTTCTGCTGATTCCTACCTGCTGGTGCAAGTCAGAGCAGTATCCATGGTACTCCAACATATGTTGGGAGACTGCATCCATGCACAGTGAGGCCATTACTGGATGGGTGCCCAGGTGGCCAAGGGCCAGCATTGATCCCTCACCCCTCGACAGAGTGGCTCTGAGTCGCTTTGCAGTAATTACAGCAGAGGACCTGTATCTGTGGTGCTGGACTCAAGGTGATTATGTCGATACTTCTGTGAATCTGAGTGCACAGACACCTCAGCTGGATACTGATGCAATTAATAAGCATTATGGCTTTGTTCCAAGTAGCTAGATCCTGAAATACTTCACCTCTTTTAAATGCTGAAAGGGAAGGTAGGGCCAAGGATTGTGAAAATCTAGATAAGAGAAGAAAGGTGGCAGCTCCAAGTGGAAAGAGAAGATTCTGCATGCTTGTGTCTCTGTGTGCTAATTGGCTGTTTGTACATACACAAATGCCAGTAAAGTGATGCATGCTTAAACATTGTCATGTCAGCCACAGTTTTATGGGAAGTAATGCCTTTGTTATGAGTGAGGTGAATTTTGAGGCTAGCAGTACAACATGGGTGTGAAGTCCAATGCATTACCCCAGCATAAAGAGAGAAGAGACCACTGTGTGTAGAATTCAGGTGGTTAATGCAATTGGAAGTAAACACAAAATGTGTGTCTTCATTTTGGGTATAGGCACGGAAAAATACTACAGAAGTGGAAAGTGGGTGATCAGAAATTAACTGGATCAATTTTATAGCAAAAGAGATTGCCCATCTCATTTCTCCATGGGCAGAAAAAAATTAACATTGGAGGGGAATGTAATTTGGTGTCATCCTAGAAATAAGCATCTGCTTGTCCACTGTGGGTTGTTTGTCTTTAAGAAACCTATTGTTTGCTGGAAGTGATGCTTCTATATAGAAATTTCTCTTGGTGCTGGCCTCAAAGAGTCACAAAGATGTTTTAAAACACTGTTATTCTTCATTCTGTCTCTACTGGCCCCACCCTAGCAGTAGTCCCAGCACTTCCATAAAGATGTGCTACAGGACAGCTGTAATAAAAGAAGCTTTTTTATGCTTTCATTTGCTGTTATATGAAAATGAAGTAGACACAAGCTGGTGACAGCACTTAAAATCTAGTGCAGAAGTCTTCTCTTGTATAAAACCATCATGTGAACAAATGTTGGCTATTGCTTCCACCATAGAAGGTATGGAAGTACCAGTGTCGCAGTTGTAAACCTGGTTTCAAGATAATCTAAAGACATTATTTTCTTAGACCCACCCCTTTTTACTCTAATCTTGTAATAGCTGGATGATTTATGGAGAAAATATCATTTGGCTTTTATGTTGTGAGCAACAGAAGAATGATTGCTTCTAAAGTGTTGCTGTTTAGTGAGATATTAATGGAGAGATAATCCATTTACATTTTTACAGCGGAAGTTTTGTAATGCTTTTGGGATTCATTTAATCTTTGCATTTGTGAAATAGCCTCTACTGAAATACAGCTGAAGTAATTTACTGTGGAAGAATAAGATAGTTTGTCAAAAAGAAAAAAATTTGAGGTTCCATACAAAATCCTACTATTGAAATAATCAATAATTTATTAATTTATTAATAATAGGTGCTTTTTTAAATACTTAAAAATATTTTTTCACAAGCTTTTTGTAAAGTGGACCAGAGTTGCAAATTCCACAAGCTATATTTTCAGTAAGGACTGTGAATGCCTTTATGGGTTTTGTTAATCTGAAGCAGATAGTGAGATGAATAAATATGGGTGACATGTTTGTTTCTATTAATCTTCTCAACAGCAGTTTGCTCATTCTGCCCTATCCCACTGAAATTCTCTTCTAGATGATCAGTGTTTTGATCTGCTTTTGTCACACAGTCCAGCTGGGAAAAGCACCAAGACTGCCATTATTCTGTGCTATAAGGGCTGTATAATTGCAATATAGAGCAATTTTCATTTACTAATGAGTATTATGTTACTCTACTGTCTTAGAATTTCAGGAACTAGACAGTGATTATTTTGAACTGCAGACAGTGCCCTGCTTATATGTTTTCTGCTGCTTAGGTAACCTTTGCAGAAGAATTGGAGCAGGGAACGAGGGAATAAAGATGGACTGACAGTGCACATCTGGTCATCTTTGGTAGTTGGCGATGTTGTACTTTGGGGAAAAAAACTCCACATGCAACCAAAAAATATAACACAGATGACCAAGTGCATGGATGCTTCAGCACTAATAAGGAAAGAACCTGGGGCAGGAAAAAAAAGCTGACTATGTGAGGGAACTTATCCAGTTAGTAAAGCCTTGCTACATTCTATTTCTTTCAGATCATTTTGAGGATGGAAACATTTTAAATTACAATAACTTGACTCACAGGGCCAGCTCTGCGTTTATTGCTGTATGTTGTATTTACTTAATTGGCTGTTGGCTTGTGTACCCTGTTTGTGTGTACATAGATGTCTGTGTAAATTGCAAACAAAAGCAGGTGATTCCTTGACTTCCTTTTTAGTATTCTGCTCCAGTACCTGTAAGAACTGGACAAATGACATGATGTTCTCTGGCATTATACATGATGTAGCTGTGTGTGAACACTCAGCCCCACAGCTCAGAGAGCTCTCATGGCCTCTTGTTATGTGATCAGTTAGTGAACAGAGGACACATGCTAGAATTATCCTTTGCAGACGTGGCTGTACAGCTCGGGATTCTGGATGGCTCCTTGAACAGCACATATTTCTGAAAATGTAGCAGAGGTGGAAAAAAACCTGCTACTCAAGTCTGCTTCTTTTTCTTTAACAGAATCCATGAAGAACTGGGGTAGCACACCTCCCTGTAAGAAAAGAGTATTCAAATCCAAAGGAGGCCTACAGGTTTTCTTCCTTTTTTAATAAAACCAGATCTTGTATGGCCCATTTTTCTTAAAAGCTGTTACAGGCAGTGGCAAATCACTGAAGCTCCTGCATCCTATATCAAGTCACTGGGCAAGGAAAAAGGAAAGGGGCAACTATGTATTTTTAAAAAAGCTTAATGGAGGGAAAATACCTCTTACCCAGATTTGAATATTATCTGAAAGATGTTTTGGTATAACCCGTTAAGTCAGTGGTTTCAAAACAAGTCCCCACTGGGTGAAATTTTGGTGTCTGAGCTGTGGATGGAAATCAGACAAGGATCACAGGATGGTGGGTTTGGATGTAAGACATGAAATACACCCTTCTGAGCAACTGCATGCAAGATGGACAGTGCTCTTTAGCCTCCTGACCCAATCCAAAAGGCTTTCCTAATGAGGAAATATAGCTGGCAACATGTGACTGAATTCCTTGGTTTGCTCTGCTTGTGCATGTGGCTTTTGCTTTACCTATTAAACTGTCTTTATCTCAATCTGTGAGTTTTCTTGCTTTTATCCTTCTGATTCCTTCCCCCATTCCATCAGGGGAGTGAGGGAGTGGTTGTGTGGAGCTTAGTTGCTGGCTGGCGTTAAACCACAACAACTTGCAACCTTCAAATATAAAGTCCCTTGCTAATTTCAGGGTGAATTCAGAGGGGAGATAATATGTCCCTGAAATACATAATTCATTTTCACATTTAATACTTGTTCAGAAATGGAGCTAAAACTATTCTCCTCAATGCTTAAACAAATCTTGTGAAATACAAAAAAGATTCCTACACAAATGGGTTATGGAAAAACTATACTGAGTTAGAGATTAGTCTTCAGAAGTTACCTACTTTTCCGTGGGGAAATTTACTGGCTATTTACACTTTTATGAGTGATTTTTTTAAATAGAAGTTTTCTTAATTTGAAGATCAGATTTCAAGTCGAGATCATTTTACTAAAAAGTGACTTTTAGATGGAGAAATAGTATATTATAGAAAAAAACTAGAGAGTGGTTCATAAAACGAATGAGGCTTAGTTGAGGTTGCTCTTGCAATTAACCATAGATTTCACAATTCAGGATTGTGCTTTTCAGAAAAGCAATTACTCTGTCATTAAGACAACCTATTCTGAATCCAAAAGTTTGCTCTTTTCATCCTGAACTTCTCTGCCAAGCCCCTCTTCAAAGAGAACCTTCAAATGTGAGCTGTATTTAAGAAAGTGTAACCAGTAAAGTGAGTTAACCTGAAATGACTCCAGCGGGAATGGTAAAAGCAATTGTAGCAGTCTCTATATAAAATAAACCAGAAAGAAGAAAAAGAAATAACTTTCTACAGGGAGATCAATAATGAGCAGGACTCATGTTTTCTAAACACCTTGGGAAGCAGCCTGTAACTTAACTTGTTAAATGCTGCTGACGCTGAAAAGACTGATTTCTTTTTTCCCCAGAAAGCTGAAGGGCAGCAGACCTCTGACAATTAAGACCTTTAAAAAAAATGTCAGTTTTGACATCCAAACCAAAGACGTGCAGGGAAACTATTAATTAGTCTTGAAAATCCTGTTATGAAATCCTTCACTTGATGTTAGAGACATTTCAGTCTATGCCTTTGGTAAACTGAAGAAGTTAAATTTCCCCTTCTCTGGGTCTGGTACCTTACAATTCCTTTGAGCACATGTGATTTTTTTTTCTGTGATCTGAGTGCTCCATATAATATTGTTCCTTGGAAAAAAAAACCTGTGAGGAAGAAAAGACTGTGAAGATGTAGTGTCCTGGACATGGGAACTATGGTCTGTTCCTGATCTTTAACAGACATTTGCTGTACAGCAACAAAAATAAAATGTTTGGTAGAGAGTTTTCATTAGAGACAATGCTTTCAGTTTGCAAACTGGTGAAACTGCTGACCTAAAAGAAAGAAACAGCGTCTATCCAGGTCTTTCTGGTCCTTCACAGATTTAGTACAGGTAAGAATTCTTTCATCTCATTGGTGCTGCACATCAGATCTGGAGGGTAAAAGTGCTTTTTGGTCTATATGGTCCTTTTTTTTCTTCAAAATGTTTACTGGTAGCTTGAGCACAACATTGCCTAAAACTGAGATGTTTGCTTTCTGTTTTAAACTGTGCATTTTTCCCATTCTGCTCTGGGCTTGGTGAAGATCCTTCCCTTCCTTTCCCTCTCTCCTCTCTCCTTTTCCCCAGGCTGACATAGCAGAAGCTGTTGAGTAGAGAAAAACTGTAGTGTTACAGCCAGGCTTTTCTTGCATCTGTACTCTATATACCCCTGGAAGATTAGTTTGATTATATTTGATGTCAACACCTTTTTTGAAAGAAGTGATTTAACAAACCATTGAAGAAAACTTGGGTTTGCTGATGATCATTAGAAATGTTTACTAGCCTTAAAACTGCACGAGCTTGTAGGGAATTGTGGTGTGTTCTGATGAGTGTATTTTATTAACAAGATGCTTCATATTTTAATGGGCTGTTTCTCTCAGGCATTTGAGGTGCTATTATGCTAGTTACTCAATTTTATGAAGTTAAACAATAAACATTAAAAGTAAAACCTCAGGAAAATTGCCAGAGTATAAAATAGATCTGTCCCTCGGTAGTTTTAATTTACTTTCATTTTCAAAATGTTTTTCTTTTAGTTTACTAACATGTATTCTAGTATTTTGAGCAAGGAAAGACAGGCATTAATCTAGGCCTCTTGGTCTGAAGACACAGAAAGGAGTGATGAATTTTCTCCAGAGGATGGCAAGCTTTGTTTTTAGTTAACCAAAGCATTTCCAATATGAGGCCTGTCAATGCTTCTGCACTTGAAATCTTTGTGATTAAACCGTAGTGAAGCTGAACTTGAAAGTCAGGTCAGTGAGAAACCCTGAATGGTTAAATTAGAATGAATAGATAATTGGTGTATGTCTGTCTTTAATGTTTTCTACATTACAGTACTGGCGTCTTTTTGTGTTTATGAAAAATAAATTTGCTTAGCTTTCACATGCATGAATCTGAGAGATTCAGTGTTTTGTTTGGGCAGAGATGTGAAAGTAAATACAAAGCCCAAGGGGCAAATACTGCCCATTAATTCCTTTTATTTTCACCTGGTGTGTGAACATGTAATTAAGTTTCATGTGTTACCATCAGAAAATCCTATGCTGCCTGATAATTGTGAGTCTGTCAAAGGTGTATAGGAAGGTGCAGTTGATTCTCAGGAAGGAACAAGACCTCCCTTCTCCAAGGTGCATTGTAGATCATGTGGGCAATGACAGAAGGCAGGCCCCATGTTAAGGTAAGCCCAAAATTTCTAGTGGGGAATTTCTCCTGCTCTGCAGAACCATTACTTACTACTCAAGTTATTAGCCCTGGGCACAAAAGGCTCTGTTTCATGGCACAGATGGCTTTTCATCTGCCAGACAGCTGGGCTGATTTCACCCTTGGACCTGTTCTACAGGAGGCCTTCAAAAAGCATTAAGAGCAGTAGAGTTTGGGCTCTGCCGTTGAATAAGTGCACTCCTCCCAGTTGCTAGTTTGCTGAAGACAGTGCAAGGATGTGTATCACTCTGGTGCTTCCAAAGCAAAGAGCCAGTGTGCTTGTCATCATGTCTTGACTGTTTGTAAAAGTTATATTGCTATGCATAATTTAAATTTCAAAATGGTGTTTTAAAAATATTGAAAGAACCTTGAAGAAAAGGAATTTAGAGGAACAGTAACCTTCCCTGTAGTCAGCAGCATTTCTGTTCCCCAGTCAAGCTGTTTAGGAGTGGAAGCAATGCAGTGAACTGAATATACAGCCTGTGACTTGTGACTGAATATACTCTCTGTGACTTGTGGCTCCGGAGACAGAAGCACCCCAAGTAGTGGACAATTTCTGATCACCCTGGGGCTAATGCCAACACTTGCCAGGGACTGCTGTGCAAAGCAGAGACAGCTCAGGTCTCCAAGGGCTTGTTAACACCCAGCACCACCTGGGACAGACAAGTTGGCCCAGGGAAGTTGCATTCAACAGTATTGTTTCTGAGTGAATAAATCCATCTGGGCCTGAAAAGCTGACCTGGGGCCAGCTCTGATGTCTCTCCATCTGTGGCACAGTTCCTTACAGCCCCACTTCTTCTTGGGATCCCTTGATTTCTACTGTACCATCTGCCTTCTCAGTTTTGGGACTGAGCAAATGGATAATGGCTGTTTGTGCTTCTTTGTACTGCTTCTGTAGCCCAGTTTGGATGTCTCTGCAGCCCAGATTAGTTGATCTCATGGGTCATGATCTTGTTTAATGCACAAATGTCCTGTATTTGTTTGTGCCTTTTGATTCTGACTTATTTGGCACATTTAGTAGAGATGGTTTTTATTTTCTGTGAGAGAACAGCAGCATCTCGCTGTCTCTAGGCCCTCAACCCTCAAGCTGAAACTTGTTAAGTAGGGTAAGGATGAGAGAAAGATCCTGACTGAGTGGAAGGGGAAAACCCAGCATCTGAAACTCGAAAGTGGTAGGGACAATTCCTCTGATCTATAGTTGAGATGATCATCAGGAAAAACTACAAGCCAGTGCTTCAGAACAGTTTGAAGCAGTAATGAGAGAAGCTGCATTAGAATTAAATCCTTCAGTACATTTGCTGCAGAGTTTTTCATCACTGGATGAAAAAAGATGTAATTTAATGGGTTCTGAGTAAAGCAATCTTAAATGTTACAAAAAAAAAAACCCCAAACTAAGTACAATCATGCCTAAAATAGAAAAGGTAGCGGACCTTATGAACATTTCCCAATTCTTTGGACTTGTTCCTGGATTGGTGGGTTTTTTCCCTTCTTTTGTTCTCTTTATTCCCCTGCGTCAGGCAGTGCTTGGGATCATCACCTTGTTGTCACATTTGCTTGAGGAAACAAATCTGTCACAGCAGTTCCCTGTCAATACCCTGTCTTGAGTTAGCAGCATGTGTCTAGCTCCAGCACTGTAGGATGATGTAGCTTTTGCTGATAGAAACCCACTCTTTTCATTATCTATTGAAGAATGAAGCACATGCTGGCATTACCCAGATTTGGAAACTAAGTGTGCTGTCAGAAACAGAATATGTAGCAATTCTTTGAAGTCACAGTTTCAGTCTATGTATAGAGTTTATAACTTCAGATTTCTGTGGAGCATAAAATTATTCACATTCAGAATGAATTCTCTGATGTTCTGTGGTTTTTCAACCCCACTTTTTATTTTTTAGCATTTATATATAAAACAACTTATATGGTATTAATATTTCCAGTGTAGTTCTGTACCTATATGTACAAGGATCCCCACAGAGAGCTGGCTGGTATCTTTACTTTTCTCTCACCTGCTTCTTCATTCTCATTAGGAGTTTACATTGCCTGATGTGTTACTGATGGTGTCAGAGAAGCCAGTGGTTTGATGAGACTGATAACGTAAGAACTGTTGAGTGGCTATTGGTACCACTTTGCAGAAATGTATTCCTGTAACAGGACTTTAAAATAGAATTGAATCAATCTACAAGATGAGATGGTAGCATTGTTTGTAAGGTTATGTGTCCTAAGAACAGATACTTAAATGGCAATGACAAACACTAAGCAAATGAACGTTTGTCTAATCAGTTAATGAAAGTCACTGCACAGCTATAATGTGAAAATGGTGAATGTTACCTTGGGAATAGCTTCACTAGGAGTTGTATCAGAGGTTAAAAATTATAGCTCTGCTTTCACCAAGATATGGAAAGCAGAGATTCAGTAAATCCTAGAGTAAATAGGGCATGTGAGAGGACAGAAGCCAAAGAGAATAATGCACATTCGTCTACATATGTGGATCCACATAAGTCTTGCTGGTTGTTTTTATGACACCAAGTTGGGCAGGAATATTGATCTTCTGGAGGGTAAGAAGGCTCTGCAGAGGGACCTGGACAGGCTGGATTGATAGGCCAAGGCCAACAGTATGAAGTTCAACAAGGCCAAGTGCAGGGTCCTGCACTTCTGTCACAACAACCTCATGCAAGCCCAGAGGCTTGGGGCAGAGTGGCTGGAGGACACAGTAAAAGTGTGCCCAATGGAAAAGGACCTGGGGGTATTAATCAACAGCTGGCTGAATAGGAGCCAGCATGTGCCCAGGTGGCCAAGAAGGCCAAGGGCATCCTGGCTTGTATCAGCAGTAGCGTGGCCAGCAGGAGCAGGGCAGTGATTGTCCCCTGTACTCAGCACTGGTGTGGCCACACCTTGAGTGTTGTGGTCAGTTCTGAGCCCCTCACTACAAGAAGGACATTGGTGTGCCAGAGTGTGTTCAGAGAAGGGCAGTGGAGCTGGTGAAGGGTCTGGAGCACAAGTCCTATGAGGAGCAGCTGAGGGAGCTGGGGGTGTCTAGTCTGGAGAAAAGGAGCCCGAGGGGAGGCCTTGCTTCCTACAATTACCTGAAAGGAGATTGTAGTGAGTTGCATGCCAGGCTCTTCTCCCAGGTAGTAAGTGACAGGATGACAGGCCTCAAATTGCACCAGGGATTGGATATTAGGAAAAATTCTTCATAGACAGGTTTGTAAATTCTTGGAACAGACTGCCCAGGAAAATTCTGGAGTCACTATCCCTAGAAGTGTTCAAAAGACATGTAGATATGGCACTTAGGGATATAGTTTACTGCTAGGGAGAGCTAGCTTAGGGGTTGGACTAAATGATCTTAGAGATCTTTTCCAACCTAAACAATTCTATTATTTTCTATGATTCTGTATAGGAATTAATATGGTTGCAATTTTTTAATAATCACTGTCTACATTGAACCATTCAGCTCAGTTTCGTATCATGTGAAAAATTCCTCCTGAAATAAAATGACCACGTGCAATTTAGCTGGAAATTTAGGCTTTTCAATGTAAAAGATCAGTAAGAACATTCTAATTTGTATTACTTTTTAAAGAGGTGTCTTTTTAGGCCAACAAATGGGCTGAACAGAGAATAAGTAAACTGGGCACATCAGAAGGCCTGAACCAATAGGCTCAAAGATTTGATGGCCCACATCAAAACAGACAGGTAGCAATTGCTATGAAAGAGGCTCTGTGACACACTGAAGATCATCAGTGAGCCACTATAGTGGAATGTGAAGGATTCCTTGAATCAGCCTCTCTCAGGCAAGACAGTTCAGGAGACCATCAAAATGCCATATTAAGCACAGCTAGTGCAAATTTCCCCCTTCCTCAGAAGTGCCAATTTCCGCTTTCCTCACAAACTCCATCCAGAACTCAGTTTGGAAGCAGTTCTGCGGGCGTGGGGAACCGTGAGTAACTGAGCTGGTTCAGTACTCTTGCTGAAGACTGGGTCAGTACACGGATGAACCAAAAGAAGTCATAGTCCCACTGTCAAGCTCTTGGCTGACATATCTTTTCCTATTTCTGTAGTATGATCAATGCTTTAAAAAAGTGAATTTGGAGTGTTTGGCATGACCCTTTCCCTCAGTCTGCGGTAGAGTGAGCAGTTGCCTGGAACACCAGCTAACAATCATTAACTTAAAGCAACAAATAGGATGCTGTCCTCCATGAAGAGCAGGCCTACCAAAATGTCTGGGCAGTACTTCCCAGCAGACAGGCAGACAGTGACTAAACACTGCTTTTCGAAGGAGACTCATTCCAGGATGCCCCTGTTTGTTTCAGGAAGTGCATGGTTACACAAGCAATACCCAGAGAAGGTGCAATCCAGGAACATCTTGGCCAATGCCCTAGCTGATATAAGACCATCTTTTGTTTCAGCATCCTTTAGTTTATACCTTTCTTTCTGTTCTTAACACTTGCAAATCCATTTGTAAGGATTACGTTACCAGTACCCCTGCTGAGGAGTGACTGACTGCGCGTAATACAATGATGCCTGAGGAGCAACTGAGAGCAGGGCCCCATTTGTGATAGTAGTTGCTGAAAAAAGAAAGCGTGCTTGAAAAAGTAGTCTAAAGACCAAGCAACTGAGAAGTAGACAAATACTAAAATGATTTAAAACACTCTGAGGCAAAATGAAGCTGAGGTGAGGCAAGCAGAGTGAAGAGCCAGGAGCCAGCAAGTTCAAGAAAATATGGTCCAGGCAGAACTGTAGGAAATTTTCTGAATTCCCCAAGAGAAACTACAGCAGTTTCTCTTAGATCTGGTCCTTGGCTCATTCTCCTTTCCCTGCAGTGAATCTGGATAAATCATATCACTCTCAGCTTTCTGCAGAATTTACTGCTATAGGATTTTACACTGTCTCTACAGTATGCACTCACTCAGCTACTTTTGCAACTCTTTCCTCTGGCCCAGCTTGATACTGAGCTGTCTGAAAACAGCAGCACTTTCCTCACCAGTGGATTGGCCCAGAATTAGAATCATCATAAAACAGAATGTTCTGACTTCAAAGAGACCCATCAAGATTGAGTACATCTCCCAGCCCTGTTCAGGACACTCCAAGAATCACACCATGTGCCCAAGGGTATTGTCCAAACACTTCTTGAACTCTGTCAGGCTTGTCACTTCCCTGGGAAGTCCATTCCAGCAATCAGCTACTCTCTAGGTGAAAAACCTTTTCCTGATAGCCAACCTAAAACTTCCCTGAGACAAGTTCAGGCCATTTTCTTGGGTCCTGTCACTGGTCATCACAGAGAAGAGATCAGCGTCTGCCCCTCCTCTTCCCCTCATGGGGAAGCTGCAGACTGTGATGAGGTCTCCCCTCAGTCTCCTCCAAGCTGAACAAATAAAGTGTCCTCAGCTCCTCATATGGCTTCCCCTCAAGGCCCTTCCCCATCCTTGTAGCCCTCTTTTGGACGGTCTCTAAAAGCTTAATGACTTTCTTATATTGTGGCACCCAAAGCTGCCCCCAGCACTCGAGGTGAGGCCGCCCCAGAGCAGAGCAGAGCAGGACAATCCCCTCCCTTGCCCACCTGGCCATGCTGTGCCTGATGCACCCCAGGACAGGGTTGGCCCTCCTGGCTGCCAGTTGCTGTGAATTTAGTTTTAATGGGGTGCGTGCTGTGGAGGTGGCACAGTTGTGGGAAGGTGAGCGGTAGTCTTTGTTGTGCAGTCAGTGGTACCATCCTCTAGTAGCAGAATTGGTGGGAAAGATACCTGAAAAGATAACACAAATGTTGAAGAGGCTCCAGGAGGAGACTGGCATTTAGCAAAATGTCTTTCTTTGAAGACTGACAAATTAATAAATGATGGAATCAAAAGTGGAACCCTGCAGTGTAACTTTAGAGTTGGTGGCAGGAGCAGAGCAGCACTTTAACACTTTGCCTGAAGTGAGTGAAAAAAACCTGTTGTGAGTTAAAATGAGAAATGTTCAGGCCATAATTGCCTGCTGCAAATTTCTTATTTCCAGTAAACTGTAAACAGCCTTCAGACATAAGTGGCCCAGTGTTCAAGACTGCTAAGTATCAGAAGTTGTGTGGGTCAAATTGTATTGAGAACATAATCTGAAACAAAGTAGCAGGACAGATGTCATGAGAATGAATGTACAAAAAGAACAGTCCTTCTCTTTGAAAGCCCACTCAGAAATATTTAGAGATGCTTTTGAAGCAAAATATCAAATAATTTTATTACATGCAAAATGAGAGCATTTGGTTTTGAAGCCTTTAAGACACAGCCAGAAGGGCCCAAGATGCCATTTATGGCACTGAAGTAGTCCTAAGTTTTAATGTCAGCCTGTCTGTCTCAGTATGATATTACTGACCTGCCCCATCTTGTGAGGATTAATTACTTAGTTTGCACTGCCAGTTTGAAGACATAAAGTACATCTCATGTCACGTAAGGTCTGCATTTAATGGTTCAAGAAACCTCTAAGCACTTGAGTTTGTTTTCTTTTAAGTTGTCTGGCAGCACCTTTAAAATCTAGCAGTGTCTAACAGGATAAGTTTGTTTCAGGTTGAAGGGAAGAGCAGGCTGTTTTGAGATGTTTTCAGTTCACTCAAGACATTTTAGTTTCCTGTATCTTTACATCATAAATTGATTCAGAATATGTTAAAATTGACGAAGTTTGTGAATAGACATTTGAAATGCTCTTTGAGTGACTCTTCCTTAATGCCATAAGCTCCTCAAGAAAAGCTGATCTTAACATGCAAACTTTAAACCTTGATACTATATATATACTTATACTTTTTTTGTGTTTCATCATTTGGTAGAAAAGCCAAACTATTCTTCCCAGCATTTTGTGGGACTGTCATGCCTTTCAGTTGATTATCTGGGAGCTGCTATTGGCTTCCAGGGACAAAGCAGGATCAAAGCAAATAGCTAAACAAGGCCCCTGAATGTTATGGGGGCTATAGGATCTGTGCTAAAGATTAACATGAACCAAACTCTGGGAAAAAAAAAAAAAAGCAGTACAGATTCCAAAGTTTGCAGAAGGGTAGAAGAATTACTGGACTAGCCTGACACTTAATGATCAGCTCCTGCTCCTCTGAATTGGCCCAATCTCTTCATGAAATTACAAAAACCCACATTGGAAAAGTGTCTCCCTAAACCTTGCTGATAGTAACTCATGTAGCTGAATACCAGAACTACACTGGGAGACTGCCTTTGTTTCTTTATTGAGACAATTGACCTAAGGTCAGTGGATAAGTTCTTTCTAGCAGTCAGTCATGTGAGTGGTGGTCTGGTGTCCTAGGTTTGAGTGGAGCGGTTTTTTTTCCAGATCAGAGTGCTTCCAGTAAATGAGATACTTTGAGGTAAGCTCTTTCCCCTGGGGGTAGTTGATCCAATTTGTTCTTTTTTCCATCTCTTGGCTAGTCCCAGCCATTTATACTTGTTCACTTTAGTCTCTGATGAAGTAAATTCTCTCTTGCTACAAGTGTGCAGGAAATGGCCCACTCTGATCATCTTCCCCTCTATGCATGAGACAACTTTTCCATTCTGTCTTTTTTGTATTGAAGATACTTAACATATATAGTAAATAAAGATTTCAGATTACACCTAAGCTCCTACTTTCAATTTTAAGATGCTCAGTAAGTAAGTAAGTGGTATCTGCTCTAGGCTAATGTATGTATGTCTGGGTGTATGTATGAAGTGTATCAACAGTTATAACATTCCACTGGCATATTTGTAATGTTTTTCTCCATTTAGAATCATTTCAGTGAGAGTCCATGACCAAATACATGGTCCTTGTCAGATAGATACTGTTCTATATCAATGTCAGTAGCCAAATTTAAAGAGAGGAGAGATCAGGTAGAAGTAAGCTTTGGTTTTATTTACAGTGGTGTTTTATCCCTGTTGCTTGTGCAAAAACTCCATTCTTCTCTCCACAAGTTCTTTCAACTCCTCCATAAATCACCTTCCCTACTTAAAGCAGAGGTATTTCAAATGAAAGATTTTGGATCTACTTTTTTCCTTTTTTTCCCTGGGTAAAACCCCAGTCTGATGTTACTACCATTAAAATGTCACAAAAACAGGTGACCTGGGATATGAGTAGAGGAAAATCCAGACAAAACAAGTTTTTTAGTGTTCTTGTGCTCTTAGAAGTCACCTTTGATGCTCTAGTGTACAACACACACTTGCCCTGTATCCAATACAACAGTTGTTAACATATTGTTATTTCTTCTTTGCTGTTCTGAATGATGGTACTGAGAATAGTTCTGTGCTTACTTGATTACCCACCTATGTTACAGCCAGCAGGCAAGAACATTTTGTGGAGTGCAAATATTTAGGTTATATTTCACAATTTTTGCTTGTTCACAAACCCTATTCTTTGCAGGCTTTTTAGTTCTGCTTTCTGAGCGACATTTCTGTCACATTTTTGGACTAGTATAATAGTGGTTGACACTTTTATATCCTGAAGGCCTGCAGAGAATTTTAGTACCTGTAGGAAAAGCTGCAAATCTGGAAATGTATATTCAGGTGGGAGTAAGTCATTCTATGTCACCCCTGATTTAAGCATTTTGAATGCTTGTTGGAAAGACCCCCTTTTTCCCTTTGGATGTACCTTCCCCTCAGCAGCCGTTCTGGCATAATAGAAAATATAATTGCTAAGAGGAATCCTCTCTTCTCCTTTCCACTGAACTGGTATGACATGATATTCGGTCAAAATAAATGCCAATGGCAAAATAAATCTTTCAGGAAAACCTGAAGCACCTTCATGAATCCGGGAAGCGATGGCTCCACAGCGGTTGGGTGGAAGACTGGCAGAGCAAGTGAAGCTGGGCATGGCCCACAGAGATGTCTGATGAGAGGAAGGTGTGAAGGAGATGGGTTGCTTCTTCCCTGGGAATAATTCCTTTTCTACTTGTCTTTGTGACTGCCCAGATTTCTACTGGCTGGAGGACGTCAGGAGATCTCTTCCTGTGTCTGGGTTAATTTTGCAGACTAAGCTAGAGGGCTACAGGGTCTGGCATGGGTTTGTGCAGCAGAAGTAGGTCCCTCAGTCAGACTCTGCATGAGTTTATTAATAATGATTTGAGGGAATATGAAAATGCTAACAGACAGATGCACAGATCTCTAAATTTTACGCTGTGGTAGCAGTGGGGGAGTCCTGCTTAATAATGGAATGGCAGAATCTCTGTAGCCCCAAACTGGCTGCTAATTGCTACTCTTTCCCCTCAACTCTCTGTGCTACTTTGGGTGACATCACTTCTGCTAAGCTTCAGTTAACTCATGTGTAAAATCAGGATAATCAGATTTGCCTACCTTATGGAGATTGATTTATTAAGTTTATGTTGTAAAGTGGTGTGAAGGCATAAAATGTTATGGAAATGTTGAGTGGTAGCCATGTTATATTAATTTTGTTTATTGAGTCCCATCACACATAATGTCAATGCGCTTCTGCAAATTATGGCAGCACAAGCTAATCAAAATGTAGGCTCTTCTAATGCTGTTTTTATTTTGCAATACTCTTGCTAGTTTTCCAAATCAATATCAGTTGGGTAAATAAATAAATGGCCTGTCTTTTGTATAGCAGCACAGGCCATTTCAAAGTCTGCTCTGGAATATGGCTGGGAGCTCTCCTCTTTTCTGCTTTCTGTATTCTGATCATCTCACAGTTTTAGCTCCTCTATCTTATTTTTCCTGTGCTTTTAAAAAAGGTGATTCTCCTGCACTTAAATCTCTTTGACCCTTGATTTTGAATTGCTGGGTCTAATGCTATCACTTTCATTGATTTTGATTTGAATTTCACTGCGTCTTACCATCCTGGTAGGTATGAGCTCAGTACTAAATGCTGACATGTGTAAACCCTATGGGGAAAGAAAGAAGCCCTTCTAGTTCATCTACCAGGGGATAGGGGGATTGAGTGTACAGAACTGAAAGTTTTGTTCTGCCTTTTGCTATTGTGAACAAATGGGTTTTCTCAAAACCACAACTAGGAAAGGAGGCAATACTTGGCAAAGAAGCTTCGTTTAAAAGCACTTGCTGGAAATGTCTGCACAGTGTTCCTGAAAAATACATTTCAGGACTCTGCACTCTTCAATTTGCATTCTTTAAAATGTATAAAGAACTTTGTCAGGGGACCTATGTGTCTTATTCTGGAAGCTGTTGTAAGACAAAGAAGTCCATCACAGCTTGAGCCACTCCAAAGGCAAAGCAAGCCCCCAGGTGATCCTTGAATCCTAGAGGCAGGTTGTTCAAGCAAGAAAGGCATTAGCAGTGACACAGAGAGCATGAAGTCTACTACACAGAGAGCTCACCTTGTTCTTCACTGTAGTGGCAGAATGAAATTAGGTGTTCCTGTAATCAGACCATTTTCAAGCAGAACTGTCTCGAGGTGAATGAAAAAGTAGAGGTTGAAGAAGTAAGTAGAGTGCCTAGATGTAAATGTTGCAATCTCCTGAGAACAGTAGCTGGAGAAATGCACCATGTCAGTGTAGGTGTTTTCATTATATTCCTACAAAAAAATCTGTCTTTGAAGGCGTGGGCTTGACTTCTGTGTACATCTGCCATTGCCTACATACCAAGCAGTGTGCCAGGGACCAGACAGTACACGATGCACTTGGCATCATCAACTTGTTCAGCCCCAAAATGTTTGGTGTCTCCCAGGGCTGACATGCAGCAGTAACCACAAGGGGATTGGCCTGGCCAAGCAGGAACTTATTCCCAAATCAGAGAAGCTGATCTGGTTCCTGAGCTGCTTAACTTTATTAAGGATCAGATTTTGATGTTAGTAAACTCAGTTTAAATCTAGAAAAACTTCTGAAGTAATCAGTGGATTACTACAAGGGGTGTTGATCTGAGTCTGGTACTTTCCCCTCAAGGCAGAGTTGATTCTTTCACTAGTAATGTCTTAGGCTTCCCATAGCAGAAACTTCCTTGTGGCCCATAAACATGTTCTCCTAATCTAGGGAGGTCTTGCAATATTGGCACTTAGTGTATTTTCCATATAAAGAAGCAATTTCAAATTCATTTTATTAGGCTTCAGTGATTTTCTCTTGGGACTTGTGTAGTTAAATTCTTAATAACTCATTTGTTGAGCTATTCATTCTCAGGGATTTGAATGTTCTCCCTGTGTTCCTGTGGGAAAAGACCAGACTCAGTCTCTGTGTATCAACCCCACGTGGACTAAGATTTGATATCGCACCATCCGCTGTCACATATTGATTCTGCATGGCTTTTACTGATCGTTTGCTCTTCTGTGGGGAAGGCTTTGATCAGTTTTAGGATGGCATCTCAGTTGAAGGGTGATCCCTCTCTCCATCAAGAACTCCACCGAGGGAGATTTTGTTTCTCTTCTCCAGGCAGTGTAGATAAACAGTGTTTTATAACTTCCATAGATGGTGTTGGAGAGCAGGTCTTCATTGGGAGATAAACTGAACAAATAAATGGACAGAGGTCTCATGGACAAAAAGGGGTAGAGAAGACGAAAGATGAGGAAATTCTGGTTTTAGGTAATAATATACAGAGAGTAAACAGACTGGACTTAATGCAGTCACAGAACCACAAAATCACAGAATTGTTAAGGTTGGAAGGGACCCAGTTTTGTACCAGCAGCAAACCTGCTGAGGAGGCACTCCATTCCTTCATCCAAGTCATTGATTAATAAGTTAAACAATGCTGGGCCCAGTATTGATCCTTGGAGGGACACCACTACTTAGAGACCTCCAGCTAGCTCTGTGCCACTGGTCACAACCCTCTGAGAGCTGCCATTTAGCCAGTTCTCAGAGCCGTCTCACCATCCACTCATCCAGCCCTCACTCCCTGGGTTTGCCAGTGAGGGCACTGTGGGAGACCGTGTCAAAAGCCTTGCTGAAATACAGGTAGACAACATCCTTTGCTCTTTCCTCATCTATCCAGCCAGCTGTCCCATTGTAGAAGGCAGTCAGGTTGGTTAAGTGTGATTTCCCTTTCGCAAATCGATGCTGACTACTCTTGCTCACCCTCTTGTCATTCACATACCTTGAGATGGCCTCCAGAATGAGCTGTGCCATCAGCAATCCTATCAGTGAGAGAAAAATACGAGGGTGGATAATTGTGGACCCATAGAGTATTAAGGGCCTGGCTACCATGGGCTCAGCATAATTAATGATCTTTGTTTCTTTCACATTTGCAACATATGGTATCAGAAGCCTTGGAAATGCCAGATTTCCCAGCCTGGAAACTGCAGTTAGTGTTTTCAATGCACACAGCTTTGGTCTTGCTCATTTTTTTTCTCACATTAATTAAAATGCTCCTGTCAATGAGCAAATGAGCAAAAGTTGAGCCAAAGAGGTGCACTTGAAGTAACTGAGGGTAAGATTTTATTTGGCAAGCCAGTGTTACCACCTGTACAAGTGCCTGCCGTGGCAGCCTCCTGATGCAGAAATTGGCTGTGCAGCGGGTTCAGATAAAAACTGAGGTGTAAAGTCTACAGTATGAGAAACAGGAACCTAATAACGAGGAGGTCATGGATGTATTCGCAAGGACAAAGCCAGACTGGCTTGGTACATCCCTGAGAAAAAGAACAGACAGCAGATGTTAAAATTAAGAAACAAAATTAACCATGTACATGGTAGGAGTGGTTTGGTTTTCTACAACAGACAGAGGTGCTGCTTTATCTTACTACAGAAACTGCTGTGTCAGAATATCTATTTTCACCATAATCTTTCAAAATATCCTTCTCGTAGATGCTGGCTGAATTGTGATCCTTCAAGTCATGCAGAGGAAAAGCCACTGTATTTGGCTGTGTTTCCCTCCTGAATGCCTATAGCTTTCCACTGAGTGCTTTCTTTCATATGCTTGTATGGTAAACTACTTTCAACCAATAACTTCACACATACCTGTAAAATTAAAATGAAGCATGTTGGTATAGTAGCTAATGCAAATTAAATTCACAGATGGAACTGGCAACAATGAAGAGGAAAACTCATTTGCTATGAGGGAAACTCAAAGAAAATAAAGCAATGCATTTTTGAGACAGAATGTTAAGTGTCATCAGTTAGGGAAAAGTGATATGATTTCATAAAATCCTTGTAGTATTGTAAATATGTCTGCTAGGCAAAACATTAACATTACCAGTATTTATTGCACTGAATAAAATATGGTGTTTTCGGATCATAGAGAGTCAGGTAAAGCTTATTCCCATTTGCATTGGTCCACATCTCCTGGGTCTTGTGCAAAGAGAAAGAAACCCAAAAAGCTTAGAGCAAATTTCAGCTGAAACTTCAGCATTAGGGTTTTATTTATTTATCTATTTATTTATGATCCCTAAATATTATTTGTTGATTTAAGTGTAATTTATTTATAAGTCAAAGCTTTATTTATCTTTCGGTTTTTATGATTCCCATATGATTATAACACCACATTTCCTCATAAAGTTATTTAAATTTATGAAAAAGTTGCAAAAACTTTTTTTCCTCACTGCAGAATACATGAAGCTGTTGCATTAGTAATAGCATCTAAGCAAAGGGATTTTTCTGTTTGATGTGTTTTGAACAATTTCAGTGCGGGTAGCTGAATTGTGTATTTTGTTCGCTTGGAAGGGAGTGATGTTGTGAAGAAATAAATATGTTTGAGACAGTGAGTAAAAGTTTCCTAAGTGACTTTACCATTAGCTTAGGTCAGCAGTGGTATTCCTGCTTCTGAAGTCATCTGGATGTATGCATTTGTATATTCTTGCGCATCTGGGCCTCAGACTCTTTAGAAGTAAAACCGATGTTCTTATGCTCTCAAAGGACCTTCTGAAAATGTACACATTTTCAGTTAATCCAGAATCAAGCCTTGTCATATATATTTCCCATCAAACTTGTCATGCTCCATGTCGTATATAGTGAAACTTGGATGCCTTGCAGAACAAACAGGTAATGCCAAAAGGATCAGAGAGGTTGCAGCTCTCTGTGCTCACTGATCTCTCCCTTGCACTGTTAGTTTTGAAATGTGGGCACTCATCTGACTGTGGAAGAAAGACTGACTTGTTGAAATCTATTGTTGCTATTGGCAAGAGGATTTGAGGCTATTGCATAAAGGAAATACAAAGTGTGAATGAATCTCTCATTGTGGTAAGTGGCATGAGCTAGGTCAGTGTGTGTGCAGCAGACTGTAACAGCTGCTAACTTTCACTGGAACTATGAAGAAAGCCCCACCACAAATGTAGAGTATTTTTATAGAAGACACCTTTTCTGAAAGAAACCAAAGTTTAGTGCTTGGACAGGATGCGAAAGAATCAGAGTTTCACCTATTTATATTTCAATAACATTAGAGAGCAATGGAGAGGAAAGAAATCTACTTCTGTGCTGTGAGAGTAGCTTTGACTGATGACTAAGTGCCAGCCTGGGGAATTACAGTAGCTGTGTGTGAGGCATGCTTTAGTTTTCCTGGATTTTGAAGGAGCTGCAGAGTTTGACCTGTAGGTGCCAGCTTGGTCTATTTTTAGAATTTACCTGAAAAGGACACTTAAGAAGAGGCAGCATGTGCTCTCCTCAAAAGCACCATCTGTCTTGCTCATACAGAATAGGCTGAGCTAAGCTGGCTACCACAAATAGCAATAAAAATTTCCTGAATAAAATTCCTGTGAGGCCAATGGAAACGAGGGCCTCTGCATTAATGAGCATCAACCCCATGACTATCTCTTGCATGTTATGAGCTCTGAGCATGCTGGGCAAGGGTCTGTAGAGCTGGCTTGTTCCTCCAAGGCATCCCAGCTGCAGCTTCAGCTATGCTGCTGGGGGCACGGCGCTGCAGAAGCATCACTGTTTGTTTCCAGTTTCACCTCTGGTATCAGCCTGTCACAAGGAATTGGAGGTCTCTTGGATGCCTTAATTTTCAAACCTGCTTCAACCTTGTGCCTTCATATCCCCAGTTAGTCTCTGGGGAGAGAGCTGTGAGAGCTGGTACAATCATGAGTCTGAATATGATTCAGACATGAACATATCCTGACCTTATGGGATGAAATGTGGGCCCCAGAGAAGTCAGAAGGATTTCACTCTTGACTTTGCCAAGATTGATGTTTCACCTGTGATGTCTGCTGACAGCAGAGAGAGCGTGGGCCTTTGAAGGGGGAACATCTGAATATGTACATGCAGTGTTAGTAAGACTGATGAAAATGCAAAATGCCACTGAAATTCTGTAAGCCATTAAAGCAGGGAGACATTAAGGATGCCTGGGATATTTAGGAACATCTAACTGATTTGCTCATGGGAGATCTGCTTCAATTGGCTTCTGAGTCCCTAGAGCACCTCAGCCAGGTTTGTCACCCTGGCCACAGAAGACTGTGCATGTGTAGGTTCATCTACCTGTGTAGAAGTAGTGTGGATTGCCTTGTGCCAGGCACTGTCCTGTTGCAGCTGGATTACTTTTGCTCCAAACTTGGGTCTGATATTGCAATCTTAGGCACCTCTGCAGTGTTCTGCTCTCTGTACTGCTGATGTACCATCTATCAGAAAGATTCTGCAAACAGCAGCTCTGGGAGGGGTAATAAAGCTTAAATGTATTGGAGAAGAAAGAAGGTTGGAGCAATACAAACCTGTAAATTGCAGCTAGATGCTGGGATTTTTGAAGGAATCTCAGACTGAATAAAGTGACTGTGCTGATAACGAAAATATATAATCCCTTGTGAAATTTAGCTCCTGTGCAACCTACAAGCCCTTAAACCTTATTTTTGAACGAGCTAAACTCATTGTGGGAAAGAAGAGCAATGACAGCAATAAAATCTGTTGGGGAACACGGCTTAAGAGGGATAAATGCCTAGCAGAAAAGGAATATTTTGTAGATGTCAATGAATTTTAAATATACTTTAGGAACAAATTGTTGTTGATGGCCTAGGAGGTAGGATTGCTGTAATTTATGACTTTGACATGAAGAAGTATGCTACATAACACAGTAAGTGCTTGTATGTGTAGGTAGTTCTGCTGGTGTAGGAGTTGTCTTTTCAACTCACTGTCAGTCTTTAAGGACTATTTCTCTGCTGAAGATGAAGTCACATGTCCTGCACTTTGATTTAATTTCCAATCTGTTTGGTTGTGCCTTCAGTGTTACATGTGCCTGTAACTATTATGGTTCTGTTTTATAAATTGTGGTCATGTCCCCCTTATGAGAAGCTTTGTTCATAGCTGGTCCTTGCATCTTAGTGAACATCAGGAAGAAACATCCAGGCAGCAACAGTTGTCAGAGATGTGGAAATGCATGAGATATGAGCATGAATGAAGTGGCTTAGAACGGCTCTGGTAGGGGAGGGAAAAGACAACAGGTGACATGATAGCAGAATGTAAAAATAATGAGTAGTGCAGAGAAGGCTTGTTGCATTCTTGTACTTACTGATTTGCACGTATAACGCATCCAATGCAATTAGAAGGCACCACATTCAAAACACTTAAAAGGAAATCTTTTATGACAGAAGTGCATAAATAATCAGTGACACAAGGATCTCTTGAGTTCCAGTGGGTTTGTAAGCAGTTTAGACTAATGTATGAATGAAATTTTTCTGCTTTGGTACATAAGCCCAGTCATTAATGGATAGGAAAAATCTTCCACCATTGTCTTGCTATCAGGGAAATATTCTTTATTGGGCTTGTTACAACTTTCTCAATGAACCAATATTGGATGCTTGAAAGGACCAGAGGGCTCTTGGTCCATTTTACAGCACCAAGCTGTCTGTTGCTCTAAGTTGTTTAAAGCTCAGTCCCCATATTTCACCTCCTGCTATTTGAGAGTTATTTTCTGTGTCCTAGCAAAACACTAATTTTTAAACTCACCTGCAGATGACTACTTCGCCATTAAAGAAATACACAGTTCTTTTTTGCAATTCAACTCAGAGAGCTAGATTAATCTTAGGGTAACTTTTCAGTAATCAGTACCATTACTAGAGTCACTGTCTAGATTGAGGATGTTCAGGAAGAAGCTATTTTTGTAATAAATTAAAATCTGTTGGTTGAATGGCAGTTGCTGAAGTAGCAAATTAAAGTGTTGGCATTTTGTTGCGTAGTTAAGGTGATATGGAACCAAAGATTAATGTGATGTGAAAATACTGGACAGTGCAAGGATACAAACTGAAGGAAACATGGTTGCAGTTTCCACATTATTCTGAATTTAGAGCCAGAGCCTAAAGGCATCTCACTGCAGCAGGAGAAAATGGAATCCCTCAGAAAGGGCAAATAGGCCTTTCAAATACCAAAGCATCTGTGGTATGGGAATGAACAGAATTTGGGGGTTCTTTCCAGCTCAAAAAATACCTTTTCACAGAAAGGCCGACTCAATCAAATACTTTGATTTTTAGCAGTACAAGGAAGGCATTAACAAAGCAAGTCCCACAGAAGGCTGCTGAGATGGTCAGGGGTCTCAAGCAAACCACTCGTCAGCAGCTGGGGTGGTTCAGGCAGTGGAAGAGAGCTGACATAAACCAGAATGGCCTCGAGAGTGTTTTAAAGGGGAGTTCTCAGCATCACTGCTGCAGCTGTCTCTTCTCCAGTGTTACCTCCTCTCCTCTGGCATTGCTGTGGGCTTAGAGAGGCTGACAGAGACAGCTGCACTGAGAAATGCTGTTTGCTCCAGCCATCACTGGGCTCTATGAAGGGCCATTAATATAACAGAGATTGCCTGTGCCTTTTAACCCCTGGCATGTTCTGTCCCAGAGTTCTAAAAAAATAGCTTGACTGCAGGGTGCTTCCCAGTGAAAGGTTTCTCCACAATTAGGTCCATTTATGAAAGCATGTGTCCAGATATTATGTCTAAAGGAGAAAATCTGGATCTGTATTTTTAGACTTTAGCACAGAAAATCCCGTGCTGTCCCTTCCCTCAGAGAACAGTATGCCACCAGGGACATGATAGGATGAGCTTTCCTTTTTTCTCTGAACAGACTGCCAGTGAAGTTGGAGCACGTGATCCCCAGTGCAACAGTGAAAGAGAAGTTTTGAAACATCTTCTACAACTTTTTATCCTCGCTTCAGGAGCACAGAGACATTAAAGGATCGCAGAATAGTTTTCCTCATCTGGTTGCAAAGATAAAGTTTCTAGGTGACTTTTTTCTCTCTTTTTGTTCTTCTTTAAAGATGAAAAGTGAGTCTCCTGTTGGGGAGTTCCCTTGGCCTAACAGGGAAAGGGATTGGCCATTTTTTCTGATTTTGGTGACAAAGAGAGACTTATGAAAATAGCTCTGACATTTTGAAGGCTCTTTCTTTTATTTCTTTCTTTTCTTCCATTTATTTATTTATTTATTTATTTTAATTTCTCATTCTTTCCTTTGTTCATTAACTTTTTTTTTTTAACACTGTCATGGAAGTGTTGAAAAGACTCTCACCCCAGAGAGTAAATGTTACCAATGCAGTTTAGCTTTGACTAGCATGTAAATGTGACTACAGAGTTTTCATAAATGCTGACCTCATTAAAAGGACATTCTTAATATCAGTAACTGCAACAACTGAGCATTTAAAATGCAACCTGAATCCTGATCTATTTTCCTTCCTTAGCCCTTTGCTCCCTGTTGGGTTCATAGAAAAGCAAACTGTCTTATCAGAGGTAATCTGTAATTGAATTCAGCAAATCCACTCAAATTGGTACCACTGCAAAAAAAATTTTCCTCTGGGTGACTGGTACTTTTATTTTACAAAGAAAATAATAACAATTAATGAACGGTTTTTCATGTCCAGTGCTGGGTCTGATCCTGTGAGCCAATACATGCATACAGCTCTTAGTGAACCTTGGGAGGGAGAGGAAGGTGATGGCAAGTTGCAGATCAGATTCTTATGCAGAGTGTGCACAATGAAAGTAAATTCCACGTTCACACAAAGTAAATTCTTCCTGAGTATGAACAGGAATACAATTATATTTCTTCACCTACATATTTAACAAATACAATTTTTAACAGCATAGAATATGTTAGATAAACTTTATCTAAGTGCTAATAAATGAATGCCTCCATTGTGCAGAAGGTAAGTCCAACATAAGACATAGTAAGTGTTCTGAAAAATAGATGTTGCTTTATTGGGTAGGTTTTTAGTTTTATTTATAACTCAACAAAATACATTTCAAAACCAGTAATGAATCATTTAACAACTTCATTTGTAATGCACTTAATATGCTACTTTTTCTGCTTTCCCATTGAATTAGTCCGTTGAGTGATTTAGTGATTTCTGTTTGGACCTAGCCAATGTCTGTTACGATTTACATCAAGACAGTCATAAAATTAAAACAATAAATAAGTGGCCTGACAGATTTTTTCAATATTACCTTAATTCTTGCTCTGGCTTATCAGGGGTGATATTTATTATAAGCCTAAAGGGCATAGAATTTAAACCCATATGAATTAGCAGAGGAATCCAAACCAGCAGTGGAAGTCGATTTCATAGCCCATGTGCTTCCTTGCATAGCTGAGTAGGAAGGTTATGCCATTAGAGCCAATAAAACAGCTTTGGGATAGATGGCAGGCAGAGAGAAAAGTGTGTTGAACATCCATGTAAAGTATATTCTTACATTTAGGGGCTGAAGTGCAGGAAGCAGCCTCCATGAGTTTGTGTTTTAGACTTTTTATCCCAATGTATACATACTAATCTCATCCAAACAGCAGATGATATTCCCATATTAACTGTCCACTTCCCCTCTGTCTCCACAGTAAACTGTGGAAAAGTCTTTCTGGTGATCTTCCAAAAGAAAAAAATTGCTGTCTCAACAAAGAGAGCATTTTAAGTCAGGAGAGTTACTTGTGAGGAGGGAAGCAAACACTTGTGAAAGGGCTCTTACTGCCAGCACTGTAATGGAGGTGGCTATTGCCTGAGTTAATTTCATGAGAAGAGGAAATGACTGGAGGGTGGTTTTTCTCACATTTTTAAATGAGGGTTCTCTAGATACTATGTGGGTGCCGGACTCTGGGCATGGCCTTCCCCAAAGGCCAGACTTTAAGCCCTGGAGTGGGATTTTGAGAACTTCACAGGTGGAAGGAAGATGGTTTATGGCTCTCTTTGGAGTTGGAGAGCTAGCTAAGCCGCCATGCTTTTCTCACTGTCTTTTCTCAATGGGTCTGTTTGCTTTGATTTTGTGCTTTCACACCTCATTCTGTTAGAATCCAGAGTAGAGAGAAAATTCACATTGCAGGAATTCAAATTCAATTCCTTTTGTCTGGTTTTTGCCTTTGCAAAGGGGTGCACAAGCTCTGAAATGCCTCTCTCTCTGTCTTTCTTGCTGCCATAGTTTAAACTGTGTCCTGTGTGACATTAAAATGTGCATTCAGTTCTCGTGTTTTTCTAGTAGAGGTAGCAGCCTTTGCAGAACAGTTCTTTGTACAACCTCCTCCTCTTAAAAACCAATACAGAAAATCTCCTGGGCAGTTCATCAAAACAAATGTATGAAATCTTCAGGCTCTTTTCCCTGAAACAGGCCCTTCCTCTGTGTGCACACAGATGTGTTCCTGTAAGGAGATTTTCCAGAGACACATCTGACAAGCATTTCCTTCTGTGCTCCACGTAATGAAAATCTTCTGCTTCATTGACTTGGGATCAACAGTTCTTGCTTTAAACATGAGCTTGGACTTGTATTCCACTAACAGAATATTTTCACTCCGGGTTTCAGGAAACACCTTATGCTGGCAGGAATTCTTAGCGACACCCACATTTGACAAGTGTGCCTGGAGTCATTCAGATGTTCAGAAGTGAAGTTTGCTTCTTTTGCACCTGGATATAGGATCATAGCTTCACAAGGCTCGCACTAAAGGAAAGTACTGAAGATAAAGATTTATTAGCTGTCTTTAAGCTACTGAACCTATAGCAGTTTTCTGCCTTTTGAAGGAGTACATGTGTAATTCCCCCTCACAAAGAATACTTCCTGCAGCACTGTCCCTGCAAAGGAGCAGGAGGAAAACCATACGGCCGCCCACTCTCTTAGTGTACCAGAAGGAAAAAGAAGCTCAAAGAAGTACCAAAGCCTGGTGGTGAGCTAATCTCAATATCACCTGATTTTCTTCTGTTGAATAGAGAAGGAGCCCAGTCCAGTCCTCCAATCATATCCCTCTTGGATTTGCTCCCATTTTAAGATTTAAGTGCATATTGGTTATGGTTACCAGCTTCAGGGAGTGTTTTAAGTGATCCTCAATACCATCACATATCTCCCTTATCAGTTTACCTTCAGTTTACCTACTTCCACCTACAAACTTTGTGGTGTTACTCCTTTTCCTCTCGAGTGCAGTCAGTGAGTGTGCCCTCCTACTTACCCCTTGACTGATTTTCCTGTGACCTTACAATGGTTTATGTCATGGAATAGATGGATGCAACGCTTAGGTCTGCTGCTTCCTCCATAATTCTGCACGTTCAGCAATAGGGTTGGGTTCTCCTTGTCAGGGTGGTACTGGGCATCTCATTGACTTCAGCAAAACCATGCTAGTAGTGAGGTGATGCTTGTGCTGTGTCAGAGGTCAGAATTCAGCACCTAGTAACTGCCCCTCTAGGGAATAAACATATATATACATATATATATATATATGTATATGTAGGGCTTTTTTTGCTTCCCACCTACCTTTGCACACTCCCTTCCTCAGGGAATTTCATAAATAAATTACCGATGATCTAGGCATAGAGGAGCAGACTGAGGAGTAGGATTTAAAAATAGTTTGATGCCTGTAAAATGGATCATTTTCACAGTTAAACTATTTTTGCTCTTGTCTCAGAGGAATGTTGAAAGTGGAAGGAAAATGTTTTTGCAACAAAAATTATTGGCAATTTTCAACAAACACAAAAGTATTGGAAGTAATTGGGTTTTTTTCTTTCTGAATTCTACCAATGTGGAAGTTAAACCAAGATACATAGTTGTTTCCACCAAATTCAATTTCAATATTTGTATGTGGTTTTTGGGCTCTGTTATTCATTTGGAAGATCAAAATCGTCTGTTTAAAAATGTAAATGCAAATGGGAGATCTAAATAAAGGGCTTGCCTTGCTTTTAGAAAGCCTGTGCATGAGCTGGTTTGAGAACAGGGAGCAGTCTAACACAGCAGTACAGAACCTGGCAGAGGCTGCAAACTTTCCCAGGAAGCAGCAGGGCAGCTTTACAGTGTGTGGGCATCCCCACGCTCGCCTGTGATCAGTTGTTTAATCATGACACTATTTTGTGATTGCTTGATGGCTGTTGCATTTTGGAAAGAAAACACGAATGAATCAGATTCTCTAATGCTTCCAGCCAGACAAACATCCCAAATCCCACAAACTTCTGCTTGATCTCCCATGAGTCTCTGTAACTGTGAGAAACAGAAAAAGAATTGCTTACAAAAATAAATGTACTGCAAGGTGAATCCAGCTCAGTGTTCTCTTGGTTCCCTTGCAGGTTACAGGCTAGCAGTATCATTCACATTGCAGTAATTCGCACAGAAGTTTTCAGTCAAACTTAAGAAAGGTTAGGTTAAGATGTTCAAGCATTGGTCTCAGGTGGTACCCGCCAAAGACATCACAGCTTGTGTTAGCAGTTGCTTTGGAGAGCCCAAGGCAGGTAGGAGCTGAGCTGGCAGATTCTCTGGGATTGGCCCTGGAATGGCGATCTTAGACCGTGCCAAAAACTCATGGTTTTGTGCTTTGATTAACTATCCCCAGTCTTCACTCCTTCTTTCATGCCATCCGCTGTGTTATGGCATCCAAATCAGGGGACTGATTTAGCTGAGAACTTGTCCTCCAAAAAAACAGCAGGGTGGGAGGATATTGTGCTTCAGCTGAGTGGGTATTGTTTGCCTGCACAACCAGTTTTGTGGCCACAAAGCAGGTGTGGTGCTGCCATAAAAGTGACAAGGGCAAGGGCTGTTGCTCTTGCAGAGCTTGCTACCTGTTATTTCCAGATGAAAAGGCTGTGGTATTTGCTGTGGGAAGAAGACTAGTCCATGGCTTTGGAGGATGTCTAGCAAGAAAGTCACACAAATACCCTTTGTCTTCTCTTGGAGATTGTTCTTTTTATGCAAAACAATTGGCTGCTGCCTTTCAGTTTTGCAGGTAACCTTTGCGGGCATTGCTGTATCAAAGATCACAGTTTAGATTAATCATATCTGTGTTTAGATCTATTGCTCTTTACACTATGAGGGATGAGGGGAGACAGACTTTTTTTTTTTCTGTTAAGCTTGAGGGTGACAGATCAACTGCTAGTCACTGCTCTCAAGTCTGATAAACCACCCATCCAGTCTGCCCTGTTGTTTCACAATAGACTGCTTTTTTCTCTATTGAAATATTTGAGGAAGAGGAAATTTAAACACACAATATACTATTTCAATAAATATATTGAAAAGCATTTATGCACATGAGCTTGGACTTGCAAGCTCATGTGCATAAATGCTTTTCAATATATGTATTGAAGCAATATATTTTTTATATATTACTCTTTATTTTCTGAGGTTCATAGTTGTAGTTTTGTCTCAGCCTGTGTTGCCACACTGCCGGATTACCTTTCAGAAGGCACATTGTCTGACATGTAAGAGTTGAGCAGTCCTGCAGCAGGACTACAGGTACTGACAGAGGTGGTCCTGCACATGGAATCCAGGTCTGTCAAATACTTGTATTTCATTCTTCAGAGGTTTCAGAGCCCTTTATTTGGATGGGCGTTTCTATTGAATTGAGCTTCGTAGGAAGGCTGAGTGAGGTCTGCATTTCTCTTCACTTGCAAAGAGGGTAAAGGATTCATTGAATGACATTCAGCAAGTCCTTGTCGCTCACTGTCCTACTCAACTACACTTCCCCTTCTGATATCCAGCCATGGTCAGAGATATCTGATGTTTATCAGAGATGAATATGTTAGTTTAGTCAGATGATGGTGCTATAAATAAGGTATGAACTTGTAATTGGAATTGATCCTATTTTTGTAGCTGAATGAATTGCCACCTCTCTGCTCATCTGCATAGCCTGGAAGTTTTCACATTCTTAAATATTTTTACAGGAGCCACTTAATGCTAATGTATTTTATTGTATTGGGGGAAAGGTAGAAATATGAACATAGTTGCATTCAGCAGTTCAGCTGATGAATGGTAACTCAGTAATTCTCTGTAGCTCAAGTATCGCAATATGTGAATACACTTAAATTTCATTTTTTGGCTTTGTCTGCAGTTCTTGAGATACTCTTCTTGGTTCCTAGCAAAAGACCAACTGGTTCTTTCTGTTGGTCCTTCGCTTCCTTGAACCTGCTCTCAGTGCTGCTTTCTATCTCTTGAAACCAAGCATGCCTGGTGTCTGCTCACTTGAGAAGGCAGAGAGAAGGCAGGTATGCTTGTCCTGAATGGGACAGCAAACCCGGTGAACATCATGGTTACCATGTGTGCATTGGTGTGTTTGTAACACAGGAGAAGGTAAATTTTCAGCAAAGTATGGGTTTGGTTCATTTCCTGATGGAAACAAGTCTCTACAGTTTCATCACAATCCATTTACTCTTACAGTGGTAAGAGCCACACAAAGCCTCAGCTGGAATGTCTGCAGCCCAGTGAATGGAAGGCATAGGGAGCTTTGTGCCATAAGTCAAATTTAGCAGCTGTGGTCATTCACTATCAGAATTTTGGTATGGATGAAACAAATTCATCCAGATCAACTTGATCTTTTGTGGTATTCTGTTTGAAATATGTAATGGTGGACGGTCCTCCATTTATCAAAGGTTGTTAAAAAGTAAAAAAAAAAAAAAAAAAAAGGGACGTCAAAGGTCCTGGTAACATGAAGCTGAAAGAGAGGTGCCAAATGCAAACTCCCCAAAAGAGATGGAGTTGTGAA
The DNA here is from genome assembly GCA_910950805.1 of Acrocephalus scirpaceus scirpaceus. Lineage (NCBI taxonomy): Eukaryota > Metazoa > Chordata > Aves > Passeriformes > Sylviidae > Acrocephalus > Acrocephalus scirpaceus. The sequence goes on along the minus strand of OU383773.1, from coordinate 40,384,156 downwards.
TTGTCTCCAAGCTCCTGTACTTCTTGGTTTGTGTGATGTTTCCAGGGCGTTACAAGTGAGGGTGATCATGAAGTTACACCTCTGTGCTGAAAGTTAGTTTTACATCTCATTTCCTTTGAATTTCCCGCAAAACTTCAGTTGGCTCCACGCACAGGCTTCACAGCTAAATGTCAGCAAATGCCAAGCCAAAATGAATGTAAAAGGGGAAAAAAAAGTGAAAAGGCACAAAAAGAAGACTGAGAGTAGTTGCCATTTAAAAGAAAAAATTCCAAAAACCAAACTAAAACCAACCACAAAACCCATAAGGGCTGTAGAGTGTCCATATGTAATGGTCATGCACTGCTCTGCATTTGAACTGCTCAAGACAGCTGTTGGGAGTAACACTATGGATCTTTTGGTGGTGAGTGTGCATGGACATCTTCAGAAGAAACTCAAATTGTATGTAATATTGTCAATGTGACCTTTGAGGAAAATTTCTGAAGACATGTGTTTGCTAGCAAATGTTCCTCCTCCATCCATTTGGCCACATTTGACCCCTTCCCACATACTGTAGAGCAGCTGTAGAGACCAGCTCTCCCCTTTCACAGCAGAGGAGGTGAAGAAGGTCCAGTTCCCCCTTGCTCCATGTCCTACTGCTCTGTGCTGCACCACAGGCTCTGTGCAGGGAGCCTTCATCTCTGGGAGCCCTGGCACTGCATCCCTGAGGTCCAACAGGGAGCAGTTCTGCCCTGCTGCCTGGAAAATGCCAACTGCTGAAACACTGAATATTCAAGCTGAACCCGAGGCTTAATACAAGGGTGAGAGGTCATAAAAAGGAGTGCTCTTAGCTATATCTGCCTCTTTCTCTTGCAGTATTTTTTAAATGGCTGAGTTGTTCCAAAAGATACAAGTTGCCTTTGAAAGAATTTTTAAGTGTAAATGTGCCATTTTCTCCTTAATCATGCTTCCTTCAGATGAAAGATAATAGAGTTGTCTGACTAGCTCAGCCCTGGGTCTTTGCTGGAGTAGTTACTCCAGGATGAATTAGATCTATTCTTAAAATTCTTTTTTCTTTTCTTTCTATTAAATTCTAAGCTGATTTAGCATTGCAGGTTGAGTGTGAAAATATTCTAAAAGGTGGAAGATCAGTGATTTATATGTAGTATCCAGCATCCTTCTGCCCAGTCTTCATTTTATTTTGAGTTGATGTCATAAGAGATACTTAAGTGCAGACAATGTACTGTATTTTTTTTTCTCAGAACAGTAAAACTCCATGCTAATTTCATTCCTGCGAATTCTCAGTCTTAGGACAGCTTTAATTAAAATAAAAATGACACAATATTTTAGTGTGGATAGTGTGTAATTGTGGCTAATGGTTTTTTATTATTAATTTTTTTATTCTTGAAAATTCATGTGCAAGTGTGCTCATTTCCGTCTTCTCTAACCAAAAGTAAACCACTCAATGCCTTTAGCCAGATGGATTTCAGAGCAGCCTAGTCTTATATGGTAATGATTCAACAACTTACTAAACCCAGTTAGCAGCTTTATAGATCATGACTCAAAGTATCTCATAGTTAAATTTCGTAACAGTCCTACTTAGATTATCTCACATCCTCCATGTAACTGTTCATTAAAGGCAGTCATGCCTTCTCTCAGCAAAGGAGTGATTCACTGTTAATATTTCTAAGTCTTGATCCCCACACCCTACTTTTTTCCAACCTTGCTTTTCCATGTCCAAAAGCCAACAGTCAGCTTGGGCTGATATCCCACCATACATGGGAATAGTTAGGGCAATGATTTTGAACAGATTAGTCTTTAATGGCAGTAACTTCTTAAGCATTTTTGCTATATTTGATGAAATACTGAGAATGAGCTTAAAAACACGGTACTCCTTTCTGAGGATATGCATTATGTTTGTCAGAAGGGACAATTTCACTAGCACAGAATGAAATCCATGCTAGAACAGAGGCCCTGGCACACAGGTGCTGTGAAGGGGCCCTAAGATCGGCTCAGACACTGACCTCAGGCTTATCTGATGGCAAAAGACTTTACAGTGTTGCAAAGTTCAGCTATCGTAGCAGTTTTTTGCTTACCTCTTCGCATGCTGTCCTGAACACATTCATTCATTTCCTAACTAAACTGGTGTATCATCATTTTTAGGAAGAGGATCTGACTGGCTGCTTCTGCTCATCAGTTTTAAAAACATTGCTACCGAGGGACCTGTCCCTCTTGTTTTGTGAAACGTCAGCTGAATCCTCAGTTGGCAGAAAGAGATGTCATCCCATTGACTTCAGTGGGAATAGGTCAGGAGCTTTGACTCAGCAACTTCTGGGGACAGCCAGACAGGGTTTTTTTCCTCTCCCTTATATCTGAGTCTCATTTTGATGTATAGTACAGTTTTACATGAACTTTGGGAAAAAAAGGAGGACGTGCATTACTGTTTATGTGGATTCAGTGAATTACCAGCTTGTGATTTTAGCCCCCTGTTTCCACATGTCTTTCTCCTGGCAACCTAAGCCTTGCTTTCTGCTGTTCTCACCTCTCCACTGTGCTGGCAGAGTGTCTGGGGAGGCCATTCAGTGACTCAGAATTAGAATTTGGTCATTTTTCAACTCCATCAGCTTGCTATTGTGGTTCATCACATGTGCAGCCACTCAAGCAGATGTGCTGGTTTAGGTGCAGTAGGGCAAATCTGAGAAGCACCTGGAGACAGGGTTGGAGAAGGATTTGTGCAAACAGCACGGCTGCTCAGTTTTATTGCCTCACCCAGGTACTACTGAAATGCTTACCCAGTTTGCGGAAAAGAAAGTAGATACAGGCTCAACCTTTAAAAAACAAAAACAACAGCAACAAACTGAAAGATTGATCCAACACAGTATGGATCTAACCGTGGGCTTTGTAGGTGGATGCTGAGCTTCATCCAGATTCTTTCCATGCTTCCCTGTGGAGTTTCTGTGATGTGTTGTGATATATACAGTATCAGAACTGAGATCTGTTGAAATACAGGAGACTAAGTTTGTCCCTGCCAGTGCAGATGTGCCAGTAATATAAGAAAGCTTTCATACAGCTTAGAAGTGCTTATAAATGTTTTGACTATCAAAGCCTGTGCAACCTGTGCTTTGGACTGGTGCTTCAACTTCTGTGATAGGTTTATTGCAGTCAGGGGTGAGATCCTTTTAACCTTTTCCCAAGTGCATGCTAAAGTAAAATCACAGTCGTGTCAAGTATCATGATATACTGTGGATGAAAAGTGTGTGGGTTTCAGGAACAAGTTCTGCAGATGTCTCCCTTTCTCTACTTCATGCTGCTCAGCGCTCAGCAATCTGGTTTTACTGAATTGTCCAAACTGTCTCTGTGTCTTCACCTTTTGGTAGAGACTACAGTGCAAAATGTCACAGGGTTATTCTAGTCTCCATCCTCTCCTCAGTAAGGGCTACAGCAAAACTTCTGACGTCTCTTCCATTTTAGGGAAGTATATTCTCTCACTGAATGAACACACGTGGCACCTGTGTTGGTTCAGCTGTTGATGCAGAGAGAAGGTGTCACTGGCTGAGGAGTTTGTCCATGTGAGTGCAGTGGAGAGACACAGTGGGTGCAGAAGGGAGCATGAATAGCCCTGCAACCCTCTCAGCACTGAATGTACAATAATTTTCACATTCTTTCATACTGAGTATGTTTTCAAACGTAGTGTTAGAACACCAGCCATCCTGGCTAGGTATGTCAAATCAGGCAAAGTAGAGAACAAACTCTGCTGATCTTAATGGAGTGAACCTCCTGAGGACACTTGGCAGGGCAACTGTTCAGGTGTAACTCCCTATACTCTCAGATGGAATGTCTCCTTCCTTGTACGCTACTGTAATTCAAATGAAGAAGGTCTAACAAGCAGAGATGATGGTGTTTAGATCGTGCCACCAGATTGTTGCCTCTATTGTATAATACCAGTCATGTCTTCTATAACTCTAAAGTCAGTAATGTAAGAATAACTTGAGTTCATTTCAGTTAGCAATCTGAGTTAATGTTTGCTGTGTGTGAGCTACACTGAATTACCTACAAGTAAGACAGCTTTGTGGGACTGTGGTGCAGGAACCTGTGGCATATGAGTCTTCCTTCTGTGATTCAGAGAATCATGTCAAAAATGTGATCTCTTTTTGAGGGGAAAGGCGAGTATACATCCTAAACTTGGTTAAGAGACTCTCCAGTTCAGGGAAAAACAGACTGCAGTACGTTCGAAAGTAGTATGTGTCCCCATTAAGCCATCCTTTGTTACTGTACAGGATAAGTCATAAATAGTTTATTTGTTCCTTGGCAACTTCATATTTCGTGAAAGAACAGAAGAACACATATGCAATGGAACTTTTATGAGATCAACATTTAATCCCTGAAAATTATTTAGTAAACATCAAGCATGCCCAATAACTAGTGGTCTTATCAGTCCAAGCAAACTTGTGAAGGTTAATAAAAAATCTAGCTTTTCCAGCAATGGCTAGGAATGTGTCACAAAATCACAAAATATTCTGAGTTGGATATACACACTTATATACACATATTCTTACAGAAGTAGATGGGGTTATTATGGTGGCTTCTCATTCTGTGCTGTGGAAGGCAGCGTAGGTAGGTAAAATGAGAGATGGCTCCTTCCTCACTGATATTGTCTGCTTAAGGAACAGGCTCAGAAAGTGAATACAGAACTGCAAGTGAGTGAGAATGGGGAGGCCAGGATAACGTGTAGGAATATGAGGGAAACATGGCTGCTTTTTCAGAGCTCCACGAGTTGAGATTTTCCATGAGTTGAGATTTCTATGTGTTTCTATTATGAGATTAACTGATCTGCAGTATATCCTAGGACATACCATTTCCTCTGTATTTTTTCAGTCTCAGCACCTGCAACAAGGCATAAAATGGATCAACTTCTATGTCAGAAGGCCACAGTCCCCAGTGTGGGGCCAACCAGGCATTCTTGATTTAAGGATTGGTGTCTCAGATGTCTCCTAGTCCCTGGACTTCCCAAAATTGCTTTGGGGTGAAGAATCTCAACAGGCTTGTTTGCAACATTGTTTTGTTAGAAGAAAGACATTGCCCTTATTTTAAGATTGTCTGTGGTTTAATGTTAACTTGGAAAGCTGAAAGCAAAGGGTTAAGCTGTTGGTATAAACTCAGAAATGTTTAAAAGAAAATGCAGTTCAGCCTATCAAAGATATGCAGCATCTTCTGTGGTTGTTCCTTAGAGCTTTCCTAAGGCATCTCTCATCCCTGAAGCAAATGGGACAAGCAGTTGAGTGACATTCTCCCTTTGGGATGTTGTTTTATAGAGTGGACTTTTCTGGGTCATTCGCTTGTTTGTTTTGTTTTGTTTGTTTTGTTGACTTAGTGAAAGGTAAGTGAGCAGCACTTTGCTTTCCTATGTGCTCTGTTTCAACATTGGCCTGTAAAGCATTAATGATAGGGTTGCTGGTCTAAAGAGGTTACATCACCTTCAGAGTGTTAAACAAATAGGGGATGTGTGTTAAGTTGGAACTATAGGGAGCTATCTTTGCTACTCAAGTAACTTTCTGCATTTTAAAGACTGTAACATTATGTTATGCTAAAGAGTTGAAGAGTACTGCCACCTAGTTCATCCTCCTACTCCAAAACAGGATCAGATCTACTTATAGCATTCCTGACAGACACTTGTATAACTAGTCCTTTAAGACTTCCAGCAAAGGGGACTCCAACCGCCTTTCCAAGTGAATTTTCAAGCGGAACATTTCTGCAATATGAGCTCATTACTTTTGTCTCCAGCTGCTTGTGAATGTTGATTAAAGATTAGTACCTAACTCTGTGCAGCAGCACTTTAGGTATTTAAAGCATGTCTTCATACTTTCTATTCTTTAGGCTGAGCCACCTATATTCTCTCAGTCTTGCCTTGTAGCTTGTGTTGTCCAGCAACATCACAGGTTCACCTTCAGCTCATGGTTCTGTGTGGTCCTTAGATGCTTTGTGCAGTGTTGCTTTTCACTCAGCTTTCACTTGGTCTGGTTGAACTGCATCCTACAGCTTTTTCAGTTTGTCAGGATTATTCTAACCTTGTCTTCAGTTACACTTAGTATTTTACCCAACTTAGTGTAATATGCCAGTTAACAAACACTTCTGCATCACTTCTTCATTAGTGAAAGTGCTCCGTCATCCAGGAGCCAGGCGGAAGAACCCTACAGGAATGATCCTTCAGATTCAGCTGAACTGGGGATAACTGCTCCCAGAAACAACAAATTATTGACAAGTACAACAGCTACCTGCAAGATCACCTTTTTGTAGTAATCATCAGTAATTACCTGTTTTCTCATCCATCTATATGCAGTTCCCTCTCTGGCAAAATGTTTAGGAAGACAGATTTTTAATACCTAATTTTATGAACTGAATTTAATATTTTTCTTGGTTTTTCCATTTTTCATTATAATGCTGAAATTTTTTTCCTAAAATTTTGTGGCTTGGCCTGAAGCTACTTGCAGCTGCCAGTGGAACCATGTTTTGTGACATGGCGATCTCACACCATTTTTTCTTACCTGGTTTAACTCCCTGTGAAGATGGGCATACCTACACATGCACCTATTCTCCATACTACTTCCTGCAATTTATCATTTCACTTATTGATTATTGATTTATTAGCCTGTTATCCCTTTATAGATGGAAATTAGGTTGTTTCTACTAGATTTAATCAATACATCCATGTTTTCTATTTTTTCTTTTAATTTCCATTGTGTGCTTACAAATAATTTCACAGATTCACAGAATAATCTGAGTTGGAAGGGACCCACAAGGAGCATCAAGCTCAGCTCTCAATTGAGTGGCCGCACAGGGATCAAATCCACAATCTTGGCATTATTAACACCATGCCCCAACTAACTGAGCTAATTAGCTACATCAGAATTTTTCTGGGAAATTAAAGTAAAAGAAAATGGTTCATAGTTTCTATGACTTCCTAGCTTTTGGGTTTTTCTCCATTTCCAAAAATAAGCACTCTGACCTTTTTGAAACATTTGGTACCTTACTTGTCCTCCGTGAACTCTCAAAGACAACTGATAACAGCCTTGAGATTTCTTTTGCTCATTCCTGAAGTGCTTTAGGGCAAAGTTCATGTCTTGGACAATTTTAGAGCATTTGGTTTACTCTGGTGCTCCCTGTGAATTCCCTATTCTGGGCTGAGATCTTATTCCTTCTTTGTTGATACTAATTCCTGCTAGTGGGAGGATTGCTTAGCCTTCTTTAGTAAAGTAATAGCAAAAATGGTATTTTTGATCTTCCTAGTGTAATGCCTCAATGACTTGCTTTCCTTTCTTGGGTGGCAGACCAATAATCTTGTTTTACTCACAGAATGATGCATTTCATTTTGTGTCCTGACCTTTTAAACTTTATGCCCACAGGGTGTTTTATTGCATGATGCTCATATTATCTGACTGTAGGAGGTGTGCACTATGCATACTTCCTATCATATACACATTTTTTATTTTCATAAAGAGCAACCATAATATTAAGGGGGCAACATGCCAAACATGGCAGCTAGAGTTTTCCAAATGAATGCTTATTTTGACAGCTGTGAAAGTTCTGGCCAGGCACCTCATTGGCATATGTTGTCATCTTTTGGCTAGTTTCAATAGTGCTGCAATACTTTCCCCATTGTTCCATTCAAATTAACCAGGAAAACCTCACCTACAAGATCCAGACTCTTTGTCTCTCATCATGGTCCAAATGTATTATCTGTACAAATGGGATGTGACAAGAGAAAAGCCTGACAGTTTCCCAGTGTGTTAACAGTAGTTTAATCTGCTGGCCAGTAGTTCTCCTTACTCTGAGGACTTTCTATGAGTTGTCTTTCCAAGGCAGCAGCTGTCAGAAAAACGATGAGAACAAGTTTCTTGTGGCTGTTGGTGTGGAACCACTCTGCCCTCAGGGAGGGAAAGTGGTGGATTTCTGCATCTCCAAAACAAATCCAGTTAGCCAGATTAAGGCTCGTAAAACCTGACAATTCTGAGAGGAAAAATAACTTATGAACTGGAAGGACATAGCCAGCAACACTTAATTGTGCAAGAGGCTGCAGGGTTTTCACCAGCTTTGACAGATACTGTAAGCAGCCCCATTGAGAAACCCCCTCTATCTGCACACACACAGAGCTGCAAATGTTTTTAAGTTGCCTTCTGGTGCTGCAGGCTGACTAGTGGGGCAGGTACTTTGAATGTATTGCTTTTCCTCAAAAAAAAAATAAAAAGGCCTAGTGATTTCTTTAACCTCTGCTTTCTGTTTTAAAGTCCCTCTTGTCTTCTAGTCTCAGGTTAACTCAGCTGTTCCTGGTGACTTCTTGTCCCCATCCTGTTTTCTCCTGGTTCAGGCTTAGTTTATCAGTTAAGAAACAGCCTATTTGGTTATCCTGATGTTGTCTCTCCGCTCTTCCCTGTGCTGTCCACTCTGTATTGGATGAGTTGCTTTTTCCTGCCATAGCCTGTTTTGGTTTCCAGGACTGCTGTACGATTTGCAGTAAAGAAGGGTGACTGGAAGTGTGGGTGAATGGGAAGGGTAGCTCAAAGAATCTGTGCCTGCACTTGTCCAAGCCCCGCCCCTCCCATCAATTTTCTGTGGAACTTGGACAAGTCATTTAGGTTCTTATCTGAGTCCAAAGCCATGTCCATCTTTACTTTAACTCATGACAAGTGTAAAAGGACCTTAAACACCTACTTCCTGGTGAGGACAAAACCACTAATCTCAGTGATGAAATCTATACAAGAGTCTAAAAGAGCATTCAGGCCTTCCTATGCACTTTTCTGTCATCTAGCCCCTGATTTCTAGTAGTGGAGATACATCCAAACCTGCTGTCACTGCCATCCATCTTCATTTCTTAGGAGAATGAATTGTTTAAAATTCTCATATAAATTCCCTTTCTACTTGATTATGAAATATGTTTTAATTTGACAGCAATGTTATTTTTAGTAATACTTTTTGTAGCCTTTAGTATTAACATCTAGTTGGCAGAAAAAACTGCTAAATATTTATACTTCTCTTCTTTGATCTTTCACTCAGAAGAGCTGAAAAGGTATCACACTTGACATTTTTATTATAAATATTTTAGAAAGCATTTAAAGAGTCCAAGTTCACCTCTCATGTTGGATTTGTTTGGAATAGTGGGATAGATTGTCACTCTTAAGTACAGGTAGTTGCTAATTGTTGGAAAGTTTAGAGTGATGCTGCTGTGGCTAAGGACCAGGAATGGAATTATTACCATCACTGTTTGGTAGGAGGAGGACCAAGGCTTCTTGCATCCTCTTACTCACACGCTGTGGCTCAGAGGGAGGTGAATACAATGTCTTTGCACAAGAAGCACAACTCTACAAAGTGTGTCTTTCTTCCAGAGCTGCTCTTTGCAAACAGCTTGTATCCCTCATCCTCTCCACTACAGCCAGTTGCCCTGGAAGGGCACAACAGGGTTGTGAAAAAGATACCAAAGTCACAAAGTTCTGCCAGAACCACAGGGCCTGTTGCTGCCAGAGATACCTTCTTCCACTGCTGAATTACCACGGATTTAGGAGGTCAAGAAAAATGTGGAGAAAGCAGGAGAGCCAGAAATGGCAGGAAATATGTTGATTTATTATGGGTTTACTCACTGAAAATGTGATTTTTTTTCTAAGAATTTCCTGGTTGGTAGCCAAAATGCTTCAGCTGCCAGCACTACCAGGACTTCCAGGTAATGTGTGCTTCTGTTCTCCTCAGAATGTCAGTATCAGCTATGCCTGCCAAGTTTCTTTTCCAGAGAGAGGGGGTGAGCCATCATAGGAACTTTTTGCCTTGGCCTCTCATGGGAAATGCAGTCCTGCCATGGTTTCTGAACTAAACAGAGAGGGAGAAAGTCAGGAAACTTAGATGATGATTCCCCTGAGACATGAGTTATTTTGTTCTTCTGTTTGCTCAGTTAGAGAGTGTTTAAGTCTCCAGTGGTCAATTTTTAAACAAATAATGAAAAGTATTACTCCTTCCATTTTATTTTGGTGAAAACAAGATTAGACTTTGAAAAGCCTTTGACATGAACCTTTTTTCAGTCAAACATAGGGAAAGTGAAGCAAAATAAAACCCTGTGCTGTTCACAGAACAGGTATTCTGTCCTGTCTCATGCTGAGACTATAATTTTTTCTCTCTTACTTTCAGCATGCAATTATTTTTCTATGTCTACGACATAAAAATAAGTCTCAAATACTTTACCCATCAACCTTCTCTTATTTGCCACTGCAGTGTATGGATTTTGTATGTATATATCAGAAAATTTTCTTTCTCCCATCTTTATTTCACTTGTGCAGTCCTTGTATCCTGTCATGGTGATAATCTTGAATTAAAAATAGGGTTTGTACCCAGTTCTGAGTCTCACAGGTTTGCACATGTTCAGATCTTTGTGTGCATGGCTTTCCTTCATTGCTCAAAGGCTCAGCCTTGGGAAGTTGAGAGACTCATTCTATGCCTAGTGTTGAATTTATGTGACATGGTGAGTGCTCTGTGGTTACTCTGCTCAAAGTTAGGCAAGTCTTGAAGATATTCAGCCTCTAGCCTACTCTTGAACCTTCCTGGATTTAGAGCAGGATTTTAAACTGAATCACCCAATGGAGTGATTGTCCCTTGCAAGAGGGACAACTCTCAGTCTCATCCAGCTCTAAATCCACATGAAATGGATTTGTCAGTATTGGCATTGATCCAATATGATGGGATATCAAACGTCCCTGAGTTTGAGAGATGATTTTCCCAAAGAGATGGAGATTGGAGGATAAGCAGGCATCACCAATGCTGGAATCCATCCCCTTGAGGAATGGTTTCACACCTGCTTTACAACCATTGATCATTGCCTTCTTCAAGGAATTAATGAGTCACGGTTTTTAAAATGAAAAGAAAAAACACAATCCCAAATCCCAAGGCTTTGTAGGTTTTTTCTGCCCTTTAGTGGCAGCAAAAGTCTGTGTCACAGCTTAAAATCCTGTGGGTACTCTAGATTTTTTTTAGTATAATGAAGAATGGTACTTTTCTTCTTCACCCTAGTGATATTTCATTGCTGCCTGCATGTAATGGATTCCATTACTTCTGATGCTGTGAGACTTAAGAGCTTTTTAATAGGAAGTGCTTGGATCTGAGATGGGTTATCTATATCCTTGGCTGGTTACTGAGAGGACTGTAACAGTGCACAAGGGAAATACTCTCTCAGTTTCTTGTATAACTCACTGTTTGCAAGAGTTCCCTCTGCTTGGGAGCTGGCAGAAGAGAGCCCTGCACTGCTCATGGTAGTTCTCTTGTTGGCCTCTGTCAACCAACCAAGGTGATCTGTTGAAATAAAAAAGGTCTTTATGGGCCAAAGTGCTCAGCAAAAGCACAACTAATTGATTGAACTGTGCCATTAAACATGTAGTGAGTACCCCAACAGCCACGAAATTTTCAAGTGGAGCCTGTGAAAGATTTTTTTTCAGTATTCATCTATTTGTATCTGTTCCTGCATGCAATAAATTAGTTGATAGATTTAAGCAGAAAAGGAAAATAATGTTGGAATTAATCCAACATTTTTGAATACTGAAACTTAGATTGTGCTTATGGCTATCCAACAGTGTCCAGTGACTGAGAAGCTGAAAGTGCTTTCATTTTTCATCCACTTTTCACTGTCTTAACTAGAAAGTGTTATTTATGTCCTTTGCCATTATATCCCATACTGTGCTCTTTATCTCTCAATAATCTGGCTATTAACAGAATTTAGACTTTTTTTTTCCCCTACATGAAGAGAGAAGCTTAAAATGGAATTAATACTAAAGAAAGAATGAAAAGGTCAAGCAGGTTTCAGGTTTGGTATTCAGATACAGATTTCACCAAGTCCAATTAGAAAAGAGCAAAAAGTCCATTACTGTCTCAGTTTTGTGAAATAGAAGAACAATATTTCAGTCCAATCATCAGTCAGTGAACATGCATCTCTTTTGAAGTGACCACCAAAAAAATCCAATAAAGCAGACACTCTCAACATGCATATCTGGGCCTGAACTATTTTTGAAGCTGAACCACCCTTCTGGCAGGTGTCAGCTGGAGCAGGTATGCAAGAAAAATGGCCATTTCCTGCTTTCTGTGGATTTAAAACAATTCTTTTGTCTGGAAGTGATCTAATGCCTTTCACTGGCATCAAAATCACCTTAAACAAAAACATGTCCCTTTTTAAGAATATGCTGTGTATACAATGTGTTATTCCAGAGAGATGAAGTATTAGCATTTGAAAGGACAGATGAGAATGCATATTTTGGAAAGACCTTTGTTCAGAGAATTACTACTATATTCTATGTGCATATCACCATGGTAATTGAAATATTTGCCACTGATGAGACGGTATACAGTGCAAGCCTTTTTCCATTTTCCATGATGTGGTTTCTAGCAAAGAGTGCTATTTGTCAGTTTAAAATTTGTGGTAGGATATTTAGCAGTTGTGCCTACTATCATAGAGATGGATGTGGTTTGAAAGCATGAAACAAAAAGAACAGGTAATTACATCTTCTTCTTGCAGTTTAATACTCTTCCCCATTTCCACTTAAAATGTGAACCATTCTGGAACTGCTGGAGCCACAAAGCAAAACCAAAGCTGTGCTCTCTGCAAGGCTTTGTCAATTAGGATGCTGGTACCATGAAACAGTTTATTCGTGTCTTCCCATTATCAGTGCTTTCGGGACATTGTTGCAAACAAAACAAGCCTTTCTCTTCCCTGAGGTCATTCCATGCATGTGATCTCTGTGAAGGGTGTAGCAGTCACCGAGTACTGTGTGAAGGTTTATGTAAGGGAATTACATGAATCTTTTGAGGGCACAGGGGATATACATTTCCATGGCAGGGATACCCTCAAGAAACCTCATTAACATAACTCACTTAATAGATAGAAAAAAATCTCAAATGCTTTCACTACCATGTGTGTAGATCTTCCATTTTAAATAGTATTCTGTAGGAAAAGGTGCAGTATAGATATCATGGTGAGTAGTACTGCTTAGTGAACTGCTCAGGATACAAAAGGGATGGTACTCTTTTTTTCTCTTTCATGCTGTGGCTGATTGTCGTCTCTAGTTTTCTGTTCCTCAAAGTAAATCCAGCTCTCTAGAAAAATGTCTGGTTCTGTGTTGTCCTCACCACTTAAGAGCAGAAGTAACCTCCATACAGAACTCTCTGTGCCTCTGTGCTTTATTTAAGGCAGATGGAAAGTAGAACGTAGTTAAAAGGTAAGGGTTTTCCCACTCAGTGCTGCCCCTTTTATCTCCCTCTTCCATTACAGGAGGGAGACATTTTCATTCTTGTTATGGTATTGCATGTGGAAGAGATAAGTGCCAATGTCAGGCATTTGTTCTTTATGCAACATTTTGTTTACCAAATGACCCGGTGGTTGGGCTTATGTAATGCCCGAGACAGGTTCCCTAGAACGCTGAAGTGTTTTGCCGTTGGTAGCTTCTGGGATCAGCTTTCCAGCCAAGTTGCATTTAAAGCATCCTTCAGTGGTTTTCCATGCAGGGAAAGCTAACACACATGTATTAATTTTTGTTGTCTAACACACCCTTTCATTCTAGCTCAGGTACCAGGGTGAGGTTGCTTTCATGATGATTTTTTTTAGACCAGTGGCAGACTAAAACCCCTTAATTTCCTGTTCTGCTTAGGTATCAGGCTGAAATACCCAAACATATACACTGACCTTCAGATGGACCCCACACAGTGACTCTGACCTGGCAGGGACCAGCTCCCAAGCACACGAAGGCAGCTAAGTGCCAATTCCTGAAAATCATGAGGCAAAGCTCTTTCCTCTGAAAATCATATGAAAGAGCATTAGGCATTATTTCACTCCAGTGTTTGTCCACAGTCTGTATCCTGTTACCTCCTGCGGCATCAGAATAAATCTGTGTCTTCCTTCTCCCTCTGAGCAGTGCTTCCCTGTATTCCCTGTGCTTCCTTACCTGGGAGCTGCAGGCTGGTGCAGAGGGGACTGGTGGCACTGAGATCAGCTGGAGTCTAATGGGAGAGGAGTCCGCGTGACTGCAACCGCACGGGCTCATCTGGCGGTGTGCTTTAGGGAAATAAAGCCCTGTGTGCTCATTGTTAAGCTTCTACATTTTCTCCTTTTTTTTTTCCCTTTTTTTTTTTTTTTTTACCCTGTGAAGCTGCTGTTGCAGGTTTTGGCCTCAAAATTTTGTTTCTCAGGATAGAGAGCCGCTGCTTCTATATTGTCAGGCTGCAGCAAGACATGCAGCAGAGACTTCATTATGCATAAGCAGAGCCATCTCTAAGGTAGGCAAACACTCTGTGGCTCTGCAGAACAAAAGGGAAGTGAGAAACTGAATGAACAAAGGTATTATTTGCTGACAATAATTGTTTCCAGTTGCAGCTGATGGCAGGGATTAATTACAGTGTCTTAATATTTTATTTGGGAACAGGGGAAATATTAGGGGAGGGAAGAGCTGAGAAATGTTCTTCCAAATCTCCCCTGAAAAGTTAGTAATAGTACTCTGGAAACAATGCTTAAGGTTTTGAAACTTGCAGTGTGTCTTTTCTTGAAATAGCTTTGAACCCTTATACTCCTTCTTTCTAATTAGTAACAGATGCAAATAAACCTAGCTAAAAGGAGGGAGAAAAATGTAGCATACAATGTAGCATCCACATTATGTGGAGTTCTGTATATTAGTAGTTACAACTTTATTTTTTGCCTATAATTAAATCTAGATTAATTGCATTTATGCAATCTTCATTTTAGTTCTCTCAGCTGCAGCTTGCAGAACTCTAGTCCAGTACGGTTCTCTACAACCTCTACCCTTTCCTGATTCAAATATCTCCAAAGGCTACTGGTTTTTCCACAACGCCCACAAGAAACTATTATGTCCTAGTCTGCCATATATAATTTGTTAAGGAATGAACCATTCTCTAGCATGGAGGGAGGGGGACACAGAAACACCTAAATCAGGAGTAATTGTCACTTTTCTTTAACCAAGGCCAGTGACGAAGCAGTGCTGTAGCTACACCTACCACAGCTTGCACCTACATTAAGCAAACTTGTGTTTACATCATGTTAAATAATGATAATGAATTTTCAGTCATTGGATGTATTCCCAATATTTGCAAAACTTCAGGATTAAGCCTGTGACTATACGCCTTCTAAACAGATTTTCAGCCAAAGGGATTTGCAAATGTTTTTGATCAGGTGTATTCCTGTAGCACCTTTAAAAACTGAAATACTACCAGCTCTAAGGACATTTGCCAGCTTGGTTTTGAAAATCATTTCTGTTGATTTCCAGTGCATTATCCCTCTCCCTTTCTCAAATTTCTCACTGGCACTGTAGCATCTGACCAAATTCTGGTTATTCCATTTACTTGCTTCCCCGGGTTTGTCCTCTTGGCTGCTTTGAAGAGGTGGAGCAGAGCAGGGCAAGACCTTCCCCACAGTTACACCTCCTCCTCTTTTCTCAAAGATCACTTTTCTGCAGCATTTAACCTGCACACAGGGAAAGCTCTTGGCTGGCTTTTAGCAGTTAACTGCAGTCAGCTTAACACTATGAAATGCAGTTTGCCCTTTCAGGTGCTAGCCAGATTTAACTTGCTTTATCTTCAGAGCACACAAAAAGGGAGGAATGCTTTAATTAGACGTAGCTTTTTTGTTGTAAACTGCCAGTGGGAGCAGGGCAAACCTCTCACCCTTATTGGGAGACACAGAATTGGTATCAAACAACAATTGTGAGGTAAAAATTACCTGTGCCTGTTTCTAGTAGGATGTGAGATTGAAATGAGTATCTTGAGAGTTGTCTTTGTGGATGAACACATCTAACCTTAGATTTAATCAAATAGTCATAAACATAAATGTGGTTCTAACGTGAAGCAATTTTCAGGAGGGAGATGACCCAAAGCTTCCTGACTGCCTTTGTGTGCCATTAAATGCAGCGTTCTGCCAGTCTGGAGCTTCTTCTGCCTGATACTGTCTGGTTTCCCATTATTTTTCCCCTCAGATTTTCTCTCTTTCATTGAAGTGAGTGTTCACCTTTGAAAGAAGCAGCTGTGTGGGCTCCATTTGACACTCAAAAGGATGCCAAAACTGCCACTTAAATTCAGTAACACAGGCACTGCAATTACAGAGATGCCCTTGCAAAACTGGGTGCTCCTGCCTGCTTTTGATGGGGAGCAAGAAGATTTTTTTCACTCTTACTCAACTCAAGGAGTAAGCAACTCTTAAATACTTTTCCTTCCCCCATCATCTCCTTTTCTCTATTCCTGTTCCCTGTTCTTTGTCTTTTGCTTTCCATAGCACAGGGTAAGAAGCACTCCTCCTGCAGTTGTTTGCTCTGGTAAGAAGCTACCACACCACAATACAAGTTGAGGCATAAGGTGGACTTCAGCAAAGTCCTCTGCCAGAATTAAAATTCAGCTCAGTCCCGCCTCTCCAAACTGTGTGTCTTAGCATTAAAGGTGATTTTCAAGCAACAGGAGCAAAATTAGACCGCAAATAAAAATGATCCAGAGGGTAAGTGTTTGGCCTCACGCATTTGCATTTGCAGGCACATATATTTATGAGTCCTCTTTTGGTTTGTGTTTTGCAGGACGAAGAAGGTCAGCCACTGCTACCGCATCGTTTACCGGCACCCGGAGCGGACGCTGACGCAGGACGAGGTGCACGGCATCCATCGAGCTATTGAGGAGTCGGCCGTGCGGGAGCTCGGCGTGCAGGGCAGGTTCTAGCAGGGCTGCTCCAGAGCCCCAAGGACAGCTGCTTTTTCCTTTCTTTTCCTTTCTTCTTCTTCTTTTTTGGGGCATGGTTTTAGGTCCCAAGTACAGAGTGGGGTTTTGTGACTGTAGACAGAAAGCGACTGATAAATGGGCCGTGGTAAAACTGGCAGGTAATAAACATTACTACTGAGAAATCATTGACGAAGCGCTGGTGCTTTATTTTAAGAAATGGGGGAACAGCAGTAATGCAAGATTTCCCTCCTGTTACGATAAGAAATACGCTGCCTGGTGGTTTTCTGTGTTGTTAATTGGTCCCTGGGTTCCATTAAACTGTAAATACTTGGCATTATTTCTGTGTTGACAGGATCTTCTGTCCATGTAACAAGTGAAGCAAGTCAGAGACACAGATTAGTTCAGGGAAGAAAAACCTGTCCTGCCCCTACCCACTCCCATTCCCAGCTTTTTTTTTAATTATTATTATTTTATTTTAATAAGAGATGTCAGATTTTGCTTCAAGAAACCCTCCAAGAAGTACTTCTTGTGAAGTTTGGCTCTCTTACCTTCAGAGCCCATGGGTGTTGCTTTCATCAGCTACAGAGAAGGAGCCAGTGTGGCTTGGGCCAGGCTTTGCTGTCTACAAATGCTGGATCATTGGCAAGCTTTTCCTGTTATATCCTCTTGCCTCCACACAGCTGAGCAGAGCTTAGTGAGGTGCTCCAAGCTGTGCTGCCTTCACCAGGGGAGAAGCTCTCTTGTTTCTCTTCTCTTTGCATAGACACCAGTGCAAGATAAGTCTCCTCCCCTGTCACCATCAAAGTATTGGTATCACCTATGGCAGGATGGCAGTAAATAGAAACTCTTACCTACAATGCCCTGAAAAGCAGCTGCCTTGATCTCTCACAGTATCTTGCTTTCTAGCAGCAGTGTCTGCTCAGAAATTTGACCTTTAAGGCAGGAAACAAAACTAAAATGGGATCTTCCGCTGTTTGAGGCTCCAGTTGCTTTACAAGATGCTTGCCTTTTTCATTGCAGGTTATTATAAGTAAATTCTGGTGGTGGTATGATGCTAGGGCCTGTAGAAATGTTGAAATGATCTGATAAATACTTGATGAGCCATTGGATATGGAATATGGGACCTGTTTTGGCTTGTGATGGTATTTCATACAGTCTTACAGGTCACATCTGGTTGCTGTGCAGGCAGCATCCCCTCCTTCAGGGAAGAAGGTGGTAAAAATTCTGCAATAAACAGCATCTAACACTGATTTATACCTTATCAAGGAACATCTGTGCAGCAGGCTTGTACTCAACCATAAGAAGCCAGTTACTATTGCAGATGTGACAGAGGCAGAGAGCTCATTTTAATTTCATTGCTCAACATATTTAGCTGTGTAAACAAATCCTAATCTAAATCGCTGTTGTGTTATCCAAATAACTTGATTATGAAAACAATATGCTAGACTTTCTACAAGGCAAAAAGAATGAGTGCCATTTAAACACCCGAAAAACCTACATGGTTATTTTTAAACCATCATCTACTAAGATCCATAAGTACAGCCTAGCCTTTTTGATGTTTCTCAGTCTCCTTCATCCTTCACCTCTTCAGAATTCTCAGTGATGAGATGAGGAGGAGGAGGAGGACTTCCCTGAACTGCACTGAGCAGTACTTGTTCCAAGACAGGGCCTGATTGATGATGTCACACAGGGCAGCAGATAACGTGGATCTTAATTGATGAAATTACCTGTGGAGAGAGTACCATAACCTGTGTGCTGTATGAAAGAATTAAATCTCTTGAGAAAACAGGAGAACATCTGTGGTGAAGTAGATCTCAAGATTTCCCTTTTAATTTATTAATTAGTGAAGTTTCCCTTTTCTACTCCCCAAATCTTTCAGTTCTTCTTTGATTCTGATCCGTCAGTTTTGAGGGCATAGAAATCTGGGGAAAACAAGGAGGAGAAAATTGGACAAGGAGCCTTTTTCACTGCAGCCACAGGACATTATGTCTGGCTTTGCAAGGCAGTTTGGGTGTTCTAGGATCAGCCCATATCCAGTCACTAACATCAGCTGTGTTTGACCCAATGATTTTAGAGCTCTTTTCCAAGCTAAACAATTCTATGATTCTCTGTGTCTGGATTTCACTCCAGTGAGCACAGGCTTCCTGCAACAGCCAGGTCTTGGTGGAGTACTGTCATCCTTTGAAACCTGAAAGGTAAATCTCACAAGAATTATAGGATAAGGGGGAAATGGAAAGCTTTCCCTGAAGGTGAACTGACACCACGGGATCATCTTCTGGAGTACATGTTTTTATAGGAGCAACTTTCAGGCAAAAACATGAACCATGAAGATTAAAAGCCAAACAGCCACTTCAGGAGCAAGCGTGGTTCAATCATATGAAGGCCTGTAAAATCATATGGGCTGGCTGTGAGCATAATATAAGTTCTTGGGTATGTTTAGCTTAGGTAAGCCTTTGTCATGTTCTAGGATTAATCTACTCTGAAGACCTATTGTTCTGGCAAGGGTTCACCACAAGTAGCAAAGCAGACCTCAGATCAAAAGGCATCATTGTTGCACTTTTATGCTCCTGTCCTCTGGAAAATATGATTTTTCCCTTCAAAGCTTGACCTTGATTTTACTGGGAAATTTGCTATGGATAGTAGTAAACTCTCAAACCATGTGATCCCTTGTGGAGGCTGACAAGAGAGCCCATAAGAATCCCAAGGTTATAAAAGCCATGATTTACTTCACTGCTGGTCAGAGACACAGGATGCCAAGAGGACCTCAGAGACTGGACTGATCCTGGTGGGAGTATGACTGAGGAAGGTCCTTGGGACAGTCACTGACCAACTCTGTCAAGGAAGGGGATGCCCTTGGCTGTCACTTTGCTTTTCTCAAGACATATTTAGCACAAAGGTAGGTGAACTGGCTTGAACACCAAGAACAATGTTGCTGCCAAGGAAAGATCCCTTGCTGGTCTCTGCTACCCTATAATCTGTCTCACGAATATCCCTCAACCTTGGATGAGCTACAAGTCTAGTAAAGGGGGATGAGTTCCTAAATATCAAAGTGATACCATGCCATGTGGAAATATTAAGGGGAGCAGCATTTGAGTAATTAATGGGCATGCTGACTGACTAGTGACAAGCACAATACACTGCTTCTTCTTTTTATCAGCTCCTTGTGTATGTTTTTGTGTGCCTCTGGGTTTTATATCAGCATCCTTTAATAAAAGAGGAAAAAAATTGTAGCAAAAGAAGCTACAGAGTCCTGGCTGGGCATCTGTGTGACTGAACAGTATGTACTGAATGTTCTGGGTGCTGGTTTTGTTCCTAGTTGACATTGGTTTTCAAGCTAACTGTGATTCCTGAAAGACTAAAGATTTAGTTTTAACACCCAGTTTAGGATCTTCCCAGTAAATGGCAGCAGATTTAAGGTGCACTAAGCCTTACCTGGTTCTGATGTTCTTGTTAAAGGTGCTGCAATGGAAAGGTGGTGTGATCTAGATAGGCAGGAAATGGCTCTGTGACCCTTGAGACTGCAGTCACCTCTGCCATGGTACTGCCAGGCATGATCAAACAGTTGCACGCATCTGAATTCCAAAATGGGAATCCAAACTGTCTTAGCAAACCACTGGTGGTCATTATTGCTCTTCCATTGAGAGTTACTGCTGTCCCTTCTGCAGCTGGTGACTGTACTGCAGCACTGAATTTGCTGTCTTCTTACTCTGCACCTGTATTGAGTTTCTCAACTACTGACATACTGGTCTCAGCTCTTGAATTATTTCATATAGGGATAAGCTTTTCTTAAAAAAATGGGAAAAAAAGTTGTGGGATTTTTATGTATTTGGTAGTTTTATCTGCAGTGATTGGAGCAGTTCAACTGTCCCAGGAAAACTCACAGTCAGGGTGGGACTCTTTGGTGGTTCATTGAAGTAAACACAGGAAGTCTTGCCCTGAAAAGCAGAATTATGTCCATCTCATTGAGTCCATATTTGGGCAAAACTAAAGAACCTTGTCCTCATTGTGGCCTGACTGAAGGTTGACTGGTGCTCATTAGGTAAGCCAGGGTCAGAAAGCACTCTGTCTTGCCACCACCACCTCAAACACACACAGAAGCGGTTTTATGCACAAGGACATTCTGTCAGATTTAGTGTGAGCATATAAAATGATTGTGCTGGGTATTTCAGGCTTGCTGGTTGGTGAACTATCTCCATCTGAATTGTTACCATCTGGGAGAGAAAATGGGTTTGTACTTCAGCTCTGAAATAAGTAGCCATATTTTTAAAGCTCAGAGCTCTCTTCAGCTACTGTCTGCTGTGTGTCTTTGCTCAGATATGACTGTTTCTGTAAAACAGATTTGCTTTCTGTGTAGAACAGGCCATATTGGCTAATTACACACATCCTGATCAAATTTTAAGATATGTGAGGATTGTCTCTGAAGGGCCACCAAAACTGAAGCAGTCTTGTGATGACCTTGAACAAATTTGTAGGGGACACAAGAAACCAGTCATTGGTACTTACTACCTGCTTTTAAATGTTGGTACAATCACATCAGAATTTTAAGCTGAGAATCTCAGAGGAGATACTGCAGTTCAACACACAGCATGGACATATGCTGGGTGAAGGCACTGACTTCTCCAGAATGTGTTGTATAAGGTTTGATCATCATTAACATCTGATGCACTCAAATGTTTGGCAGTTTTCGTGCTTTTGTGCTTTTGTCAGATGGCCTCTGTTATTCCATTTATGCCCACTGTTAACTAAGTAGAGTCTGGTTTAGTCTGTCTTTTTTATTTGGACTTCTGACACGACCTTGCTTTCTCCTTTCAGTTTTGCTTACTTTCTCATACAGTTCTTGCTGTTGAAATTTGGTGTTACTTTGGTGAAGAAACAGTGCCAGGCTGCAGGCAGGGAGATTTATTATGCCACAGCCTGTGCTCCCGCGCCACATTACTGCAGGGTCTCTCTGTGCTCACCCTCTGGATGCAGGTGATTAACACGTGGTCCAGGGAATTGCGCCTCTGCCTGCTCAGTAATTTGCTGGGCAGCGCTGCAGTCATCCGGAGCAGCTGCCATTTAAACGGGCAGTAGATTGTTCTCTTTTTATTTTAGTGCCTGCAGCTTCACCGTGTGCCACAGCCAGACGTGCTGTGTTGGTGTTTGCTGCAGCAAAGCATCGATTAGCTGCATCTTGCAATGTGCTGCCTGTGCAGCCAGTTTTCAGCAGAAGCCCTGCGTGCATGTAAATGGTTATTCCCATCCCCAGCCACAGATGGGAGGCACATCGAGGCCAGGGGTCAGGACTAAAAACTTCCTAGACCCCAACAGGTACGATTAACTGTGTGTGAGATTTCAACAATATCTGTGCAGGATGGAAAGTCCAAACTTGAGTCCAAATGTGTAGTCACTTGAAAGATTTTATAACCCAGCACTCGGTGGCTGTGGTGACAGTGGTGTCATTCTGGCGGAAGGGGGACAGGTTTAGGGAGTGATCATAGGGTAGCTGAGAAGCAAGGCACTCATGTCCTGGGCTCAGGGTGCTGAACTATCCTCCCCACCACCATGCTCCAGGGAGGCACGGATGTGATTTTGGCTGCCTGCCTTTGCACAGGCACAGAGTAAATAATTAACATGCACAGCCAGGCTTTTTGGTCATCAGTTATTGCTGTAACTGATGATTAATTCAAGGAATTATTGATTCTTATGCCAAATCTTTACTCATGGGTGGTAGAGAAACTAATAATCATTCACAGGGTCATTATTGACAGATCTCAGTACAGGAAGTGAATAAAATGAATGGGAATGGAAGGGTACGTCCGTAGGTTGGTTTGTGTCTTCCAGATCATGAGGGGAGTAATTGACAAACTCAAGTCAAAAATCTAACTTCTACTCACACCAAGGGCCCTCTTGTTGGGTGTTCACATACTTGGTGGTGCTTTCAGGAGGAACAGGGCCATCTGGGATCACCAAACAGCTCTCCAGAGAGTGTCCACAGGAAGCTCTTGCCTGGACACTGGAGACTCTGAGCACACATTGTGCCTTGCACAGCAACACGATGGCAGTCTGATTGCCTTAAAACTCCTGTCCTGTGCTCACAGTACACATAAGCTTACATCCCTGGGCCCTGCCCTGAAACACTTTCTTTCTTTCTTTGCCTATCTCCTAAATTCTAGTTAATCTCCTTCCCATGACTCCAGACCTCAGCCCTTCTCCCCTTTCTACTACAATGCCCCAGTCAATGCCTGCTGCCTTGCCAGAAGCTTGCTCAGAAGGTTTTCATGCTGGGACCAAGAGAAACAGATCAATGCTCCCCAAGTATGTGTGTTAATGCTTGGGTGTCTCCTCTCAGCTGCTGTTTCTCCCAAAGTTTGCCAGAACGTCATGCCTCAGAGACCCTCACCTGAAGTCCAGCATGGATGTGTTTGGATTCAACAGTCAGTGAAGGTCACTGGCAGTGGGAGCCTGAACACCCATCTCCATTGCACACAGCCTTGCTTCCTTAAGCAAGGAGACAGAGAAATAGCAGGCCTGGAAGGAAGGCATAATTAAGTGTATCCTGACTGAACATTCAGGTGTATTAGTAAGAGCATGATGCCCAGCATGTACTTCCAGAAAATTATTACAAATATATTTTGATAAATAATAACAGCAGCCTTCTCTGTGTGTTTACAAGCTGCTGTTATTGTACTGTATAGCCTGTGTCATTTTCCTTTCCACTTGTTAGAAACAGAAAAATTTGAATTTGATTAAGAAGTAAATTATTTCCTGATGTTTCTGGTCTTGAAGCATTACTTCCTATGTTTGAGCAAGGAGGTCACCCCAGCTTTGCTGAGAAGGTTTTCAGTACTTTACCAAATTCTGTTATTTGTATGTCACACACCTATGAAATCAGAGTGGGTTATGTGAGTCTCATTTCTGTGCTGTGGACACACAGGCAGGGTTGCTGTTCCCTGTTCTGTCTGATTAGAGATTTTTCTCTCTGCTGCTTTGCCCTGATACAGAAAAATCACCTTTTTCCTAGAAAAATTCAATACTTTCTGGTGCCTCCTGCTGTCAGAGAGCCAACCCTCTTCTGAGCACTTTCCCTTCAAAGATCAATCAAATTTTTGGGCAGAGAACTCCCTTTCCCACTTGAGACTTTTTTTTTCAGCCTGAAAGACTTTCTGGCATCTGTTTTAGACTCCTGTGCAACACCTGCTGCTGGTGACAATGCAGATCTTTTTCCACCTCCAGGGAAGAAAGGTGACTTAATAGAAAGGCCAGCTTTATAAAAGACATTTGAATTACTTAAATGTCCTGCCATCATGCCCAAAAAAAATCTAGCCTCTTAAAAATTGTGCACAGAAGTCAGTTTTGGTCTTTACTAGAGAGCAGGTTTCTGCAGTGGTAGCATTTCCACATCAGTGCAGCTTGTGAGGCTCCAAGAGAGGACAGCTTTTCCACTGAAGGCTCTTTCATTCATGTTTGGAAAATTGCTTGGTAGTTTTATGGCTTCCTTTCTGTTTGGATACACATCTGGGGTCATTCTCTGCTTGTTCCCTAACACCTTCTGTGTCTGGTGCTCTGGCTCTGCATAGGATGGGGCAAAGAGGGGAAAGTGGCTCTTAACTTCCAGGGTCTGTTGATTGCTATCATCTTCTCTGGGCTTTGAAGGAAGTCAGCTAGAAGAGTGCTTCTCCTAGCATTGATGTTCTAGTGGGAATGTGGTTAACAGGAAGAAAAATAGTGACATTTTGCAGAGGGAAGTAGATGTGAGATGATCCATGTGGGACAGTTGGCCTTGCATTCAGACAGCAACTGTTCCATGCTGCCATGAAAAGGTCATTTTTTCAGTGTAGGTGCAGGTGGCACCATACATGGCCGTTTCCACCTGGAAACCACCTCTACAGTCCAGATGATGAGCTAAACACTGAGATCACCATGGTAGGCCACGGTGATCCCAGCAACTTTCCTACATGGCCATTGAGTTATTTTGTATGTAAAGCCAGAGCACCATGTATGGGACTCTGTCTGGAAAGCTCTCCGGAAAAGCACACCCTTTAAATGGGGTAGAGTAGGCTTGTTATTAAACCCTCCCACTCAGTGGCAGACCTAAAAAGGAGGGATAAATCTCTCCATAAATGGGGGACTTTTTCTTAATAGTGACTGTAACCCTGAGCTTTCCTACAAGATCTTATGGGTCTTGAAACATTTTTCCAATGAAGGTCAAATGATACACCTTTATCAGACACATGAACTGAACTGGAGAGACTGAAGGGTTTGCCTTGTCTCACATATTTCTGAGGCAGTATCTGACTCCCATTCTATAGGTGGCATGTGCCCTCAGGAGTGAGGGAAGGGAGGACCTCGGTGCTTTGCCTGATCCTTACAGCACTGGACTAGGATTAGGCCCCACTTCTCTGCTTCTCTGCATTGCAGTTGCATTTAATGCGTAACACTGGAAGCTTTCTCCACCAAAGTGTTCTCAACCAGAAGTGTTACAGTGACTGAGAGACAAAGGATGAAAGAAGGAAACTCTGAGGAAACCAGGCTCACCAGGCATCTGATTTTCCCAGTACTTCCATTCTTTTCTTTTCAAAGCACATCTTGAGTGAGGCTGAGGAAGCAATTGGCAGCACATTCACAGCACCATGGTCCTCTGTGTATGTGTCTTCTGCAAGGATCCCAGTCTGGTGTGTGTACTGAAATTGTGTCAGGAGCTACATAGTTTCTGCCTGGGGCTTTAGTGTGCCTGGTCTGCCAGAAGATTTAATTTTCCCTATCAAGAGCTCTTGGACACCTTGGATCTGCTGTAAGGAAGGGGTTGAAATGCTTAGTGGTAAGGCTTAGCCCTGCAGTGCATCTCCCTGGACATGAGAGTGCAGAGAACAGCTGTGCTCCTGCTTCCTCTGGTCCTTGCCTGCAGCAAGGCCAGTGCACACCTCCAGTGCATTGGAGTGCCACAAGAGCTGAGATTCACGTGGTGGTGTCTGAAACACATTTCCCCTTGTGAAAGGCTGGCAAGTGAAAGCATTTCATCAAGTTATCAAATAGCATTTTGTTCTTGTCTCCATGTGATGAGCATAGCTTGGCAGTCCAGGCTCTTACATACAAGATTATAGATGCAGGAGCTCTCAATGCATTATTTTTCTTGCATTAACTTATTCTGTTTCCCCTTGTGCCCACGTGAACTTTTGTCATTCATGTCCTGTAGTAAGAAGCTGAGTTTAGCTAATCTGTGTTAAAAAGGACATATGCTTTGGGTGGGTTTGAACCTGCCATCTAGCTTTGCTTGGTGTCCCACATCCCAAAATATCCAGCACAGTCAACACCAGGCCCCCAGTAACCAGAGAAGTACTGACAAATCTGGGAAGTTTTTGGAGGAGATGACAGAATTGATCAGGAGAGGTGGAAGCACAGGTAGATGAGTTCAAATATGAACTGATGCAGAGCCCAGCTTAGGAATGACTAACAAACGTGTGGTTTGTGAGACATGTAGTGCTCTGATGAGCACGAACACCCTCCCACTCTGCCAAGCGTGAGAGTGGAATCCTTGGTGTGACACGCAGGGATATAACAAGGGCTAATAGTGTGACAGTCAGACTGAAGGTAAGGTAAAATTTCCTGACAGTGAGATGTATTTTGCTGCAAAACAGCCTTCCAAGGGAAAGGGCAGGAGCCCAACTGCTTTGTCTTTTTTAAAGCCAAATGGGACAAAGCATTAGGAAAGGTAATTCAGGGAGCAAGTGTAAATTGGCTGGAGGACGGAGTGGTGTTCTAATAGATCCTTTCCATTTCTAGCTCCTAGGATGTAATGCTCTCTGTAATTAATTTTTGACAGGTTTTAAGCTTAGGGGGAAACAGGGAGATAAAACTGAGCAAAAAAAATTAACAATAAGAAGAAAAATACCCTGTAGAGCTTGTCCAATAGTCATGGAAAGTGCCAGACTGAGAGTTCCTCGAGGCCAATGGCACTATTCAAAAATAGCGTTGCAAAAGGGAAAGCGAAAATTCTTATATAGATAATGATTATGGCAATGACATCTTTTCAAAGAGTCCTGGTAGTCCCAAGTATCCAAGAGCACATCTCAAGATTTGGGGGTGATTCACGTAGTGGGAAATTTCTGTAGCTGACACTGAAATGCAGCAACCATTCCACTGAAACCACCTGTTTTAGTGGTAGCAGTTTAAGATGGGGTATAAAGTATAACTTCTGTAACTGAAGCTGTAGAAGGATTGTGTTGGTTTGGCAGAATTTCATTAATTGATCTAATGATTCTGCTAATTATCTGACGATAATACTAATTATCTAGGCAGGAGTTTCTTTTGCAACTGACCTTCCCCATTTCTTTGCTTTTAAAGCAGCAATATCTGGAAATATTGGTGGGGCTTCCCTGATTCATTTTGGGTGGGCAGGGAGAAGTCTGCTGAACAAGCATGACCCTGAGCTGAGACACAGTGGACTGGCTTCCTTGTGCAGTTTTTATCTCCCCCTTGAGAGTCCTGACTTCAGCCTCTGAATTCCTGGAGAACAAGGGCAATCTAGTTTTTTAGAGAAGACATGAGGGGAGCCTTTTTGAAAAAATAAGAAAATGCAAAACAGTATTGTTTTTGTATGGAGCCAGAACAGGCAGATTGGAAAAGCTGAATATATATTATTAACTGGTTTTAATATTGTAATTTTAAACTGGAATGTGTTGGTTGTCATTCACATAGAGAACAACTATTTTTCCTTTTTTTTTTTTAATAAGCAATCACAAATCTGAAAGAAAGTGGCCAAAATACAGATGTTCGGCATTGTTTATCATTCATGAAATTAGACTTTCTCAGACAACAGCCTTGAGGAGTCATCTCAGTTGAAAGAGGAAGGAAATGAGCCAGGCAAGAACTTGCATGTTGAACATGTCATCCTTCTGGAGCCACATGCTCACCATGGAACTGACTCACATGGCATTAAAAATTGTTTGTTCTCATTTACACGATCTGCAAGACTGTGTTTAATGTAATATTTTTTAGCTGCACCATTAATCAAATGCTATCCATTTGTTAATGAAGGTGGGAAAATTTCCTGTATAAAATTCTGTTGACTACTGAGTAGGTAGGTACTGAACAATTTGGCTGCCTCTATATTTTATGCAGAATTTACCAATATTCAAGACTTTTGTTCAATAGTCACTACAGATTTAGTTCTTTTGGCTAGTCATGCAAAAATCAGTAAAAAATTTCTTTTTAATATTTATATTATTCATAGGGGTTGTTTGGAGATAGAGTTTCTTTATCCATCAGAAATTGTAATGTTTCATAAAAACACCATAAATTCAGGCCTGAGACAAAATCCTGCCACTCCTGCTTCCAAAATAACAGGACAAAAAAAATTATTTATAAATAACTGATGTGACAGTCTTCAGCTTTACAGCTGTTGCCTAACGAAGCTACCTGAAGCAGAGGCTGGACAGAGTTAAAGGAATAGAGTAGGTATTTATTAAAAAGCCTTCAAAGGATATACCTTGGGCAGTACAAGAACCTGGATGTGGCTACACCCAAGATGGACCCAAAATGGACACCTGGTCACGAGTTTTCACACTTTTACAAGTTTTGGTCCATTTACATATTGGAGTTAATTGTCCAATGACAGCTTCAGGTTATGCAGTCCCATCCTCCCAGTTTGCTCTCCTCAATTTGCTGTTGTTTGTACTTTTCAGGCCTGAAGCTACAATGGTGTCCTCGGTTTTCAGGCTGGAAAAGGATTGCTTTGTCTAACTAAACTGTGAAGAGAACTTGCTAACACTTTATATGAAGTTCAGAGTCACACACTAAGGCAATACAGAATCTGGAAAATACGAAAGATAAAAAGGCATCACAGATACTGTAAACCTTCATGATCTGGGTTTCCCAGGGCTTGCAGGTTCTTAGTGCTATGGCAGCTGAAAAAATGATTACTCCAGCAGCTTCCACCATTTGAGCTGCCACTTGCAACATTCCTCTGAAGTGGCTCATTTTATTTTTTTTCTGAACCTTCTTACGTAAATTTTTTTCTGTCTAAAACCTTTCAACTAGTCCCAGGTCTTAGACTGTAGATTCGTATTTGACTTTCAGTAGGACGTTTGTTTCTCGATTTCTTTATTTTATGAAAGAATGACTTCTATTCCTTTTCCATTTAAGCACCTTAGAAATTCTATCTTTCTTAGTAATGCCATAGCAAATCTCTCAAACTCTGGGTGGATCAGCTGCTGTTACCTGATGCAACCCTCAGTCTGGGTACACTGTCTTGCCTTAGGAAAAGGATGGCTTCTGGCAAGAGGCTGTGGATCCCATCCCTCTGTTTGCTTGTTGGCTGCTGGTATGAGGAGGCTGGAAAAGGATGGAAAAGGACTTCATCTGGGATCTCACAGAAAAAACATGGCATGGATGAATCAGAGAACATTGCTTGCTATTTAAATGCTAAATTCCTATTATATACAGAAGGGATATAGTTCCAAAATCCAGGCACAGAACAGAAGACAGATGTTGACTGATCAAGAAGGTGTTAAGTACCATAATAAATTGTGTGATTGACTGAAAAGGGTGTTGGGACACTCCTTTTTATATCCTGCAGTGGCACTGACCAGAGAGACCATGAAGAATTCACATCCCCTCAGTTCTCCAGCCTGTAAAGTGGGAATGATAATGCCAGTTTTCCTTTGCCATGTGTTTTGAGCCTTCCAGAGGTAACACTGCATAGTCCACTTCATTAGTGTGGATATTTAACAAGACATCACAGCACATCCCAGGCGTGCAGGGACCATCCACGGTACCTGATGTGGTATGGTGAGCAGGGCTGCTCCAAAACCATCCCTGAGCTTCAGCTGGTTGCCATGGTGACAGAACCACTTAGCGTGGCTAGGCAAGGAGAGAGTGATATGTTCTGTTAAGGGTAACTTGCAGCATCAAGGCTGCGCTTGGAAATACCTCTGGTTTTCTGGGTCTGGGCTTGCAGGAGACACTGCTGAGCTCTGGAATTTCCTCTTCTCCAGCTCATCTATAATGAACAATATGGGCCAAAACGTGGAGAACCCAGTGGAGAGAGATCTTCAGGGTAGCTTTCCCTTGGCCTTTTGGTGGTGGGGTGGGTGGGAGAGGAATCTGCATCTCTGAAGCCCTTCTGTAAGGGCTTGGTGTTGAAAGCAGGTGAATACCATCTGCTGGCCTGCATTCTACTCAGCATTTCATATGTGCTGCTGCCAGGTACTCCTTTAGTCAAGCGACATTCCTAGCACAAGGACTTTTCCTCCAGCCATCCCCAGAGGCAGCAGTCACCCTCAGAGCCTAGAGCAGGAGCAGGGAAGGATTCCCTCATCATTCAGGCTGTGTGACTGGGATCTTGAGTGCTCTGAATGGTCTGCCGGCAGTGAGAGAGCTGGTGGGAGGCAGATGCTAAAAACTGCTTCAAGGGAAACTGGGAGGTGTCAGAAAGGTCGTTTTGGAAATGGGGAAAGGGCCAAGGAATTAGAGGGTGACATGTTAAGTGACGTGAGCTTCCTTGCTGTCTGCTGGTAGTGTTTTAGAGTTTGGAGGAAAAACTGGCAAGAACTTTCCTGCTGATGAAGCAACATACAAATGGACATGGTTGCAGGGTAGGGATCATAGATTTTATAAAGGAAAACATGAAAAGTGCCTTGTGAGCCACACTTACTGATGAAAATATGACTTTCTGAAGATGAGAGAAAGCAGACAGGGGCCGAGGAAATGTCTTTAAAAGCTAGGGAAAGCATAGGGAAACTTAAAAGAAAAACAAGATAAAATGGCAATTTCATATAAGCCCACACAGGCACTTACTCTCTTGCTTTCTCTCTTACACCCACACACTCAAGCACATCTTTCTGTCCGAAATAGCATGGAAAAGATATCATAGCCTTAATTGTCAAGAGTAATTTCTCTTCACGTGTCACTAACAACGAATTCTCAGAGCAAGGAGATATAGATACTTCACAAAACTCATCTGCCTGCTTTTTTTCCTTTCTAAACCTGAAAAAAACAAGGAAGAAAGCCCCTGTGAACTGTGGATTTGAAGAGCTACATGTTGACAGCTCTTGAATGGCTGAAGGCCAAACACAAGTATTTGTATGCCAGTAATACCACGGGAGGCAGCCGGGTGATTGCATGGGGAACCAGAACTCACTTTTCCTCACAGGAATGGCTTTGCATTTGGGGTTGTCAGGGAGCATGGCTGCAGCTCCTCTGAGCTTTCACTCCCAAACTCCTTGGCAAACTTGGAGGTTTCCCTCCCCTCATGTCCAGCTTTGCTGAAAAATCACCAGCTGGCTGCTCTTGCTTGGGCATAGGATGCCCCTCAAGATGAAACCTTTTGGGTGCACAGGGGTTCTACGCAGCAGGATGAAGATGGGTGGCTGCCAGCTGGGTTAAAACTCATGCCACAGCTCTAGGCTACTCAGAAGGGCTGAGCTCTGGGTGTCTCTGGGGAAACAGGGCCATCACGTGCTCAGACAAGGTCGGCATCGTCTCTCTGGGTTACAGGAACCAAAGCTTGAGCCCACCCTAAGCGTGCTCGGACTCTCCCTTTCCAGGGATGATCTTTTAACAGGGATCCACACAGAGGAGACACTTGGAGATTCACACAAAGGACTGAAAGCAATTTGGATCTTTGTCCTGTGTTTAACTGACACTGTAAACTCCCCTTCTGAGTATTGACATGGGCCCTCTTGGCTTTGACTGGTGTTTGTCTGACTGCATGAGACTCTCCGTCCCAGCACACAGTGAGTGAAAGACTCCACCAGCTCATTTAGAAATTAAGTTTGTCCATCAGGGTCATGTCCCATGCAGAGAGGACAAAACATCCCTGGGCTGATGTGGGTTCTATATATTCATTCATCATTGATGGTTGGGAAATTATAGTATGGAAGAGAAGATTATTATGGTTCCTGGCAAGGAATGGAATTTGTAAAAGCAGATTTAATTTTTTAAATATTTTTAAAAGGTTTTTTAAAAATTGTATTGTTTTATTTTGCAAAACACAAATAATAACAAAGAATCCCTCAATCTGCTTCCAGTGTTCTCTTCTTGCTACGTGAAACTGCCAAATCTGAATTGGAAATACGCAAAAAAAAAGTAGGACTTTTTTATGATGCTTGGAAGAAAATGGATTTGCAGAGCTTCTCTCTTTAAATGTGTCAACATAAATGACATCCTAGCAGGTCTTGCAGATTGCATGGCATAGGCAAATAACTGCTATTTATTGCATGGGCTGTGCAATTTTTTACCTAGCTATTTCTGCCACATGCAGAATAGATGAAACAAATTTTCCTCGCACATTTATATATACATTTATACGTTTATATAGTGCCTGTCAAGAGTTGCATGCCGTGGTCTCCACTAATGCTCATTTGTGCCATGATTCCTTATCCAGGATTTAACCCCTCCCAGAGGAAAACTACATCCATCTGTGATACCTATTACAAAACAAGCCAGATTCTGTGCAGTGTTCTGTCTCACAGGTTACAAACGGCATTTTCCTTCCCTTTGGCCTCCCCAGTCTCCTCTGGAAAGGCAATCTAAGGCAAGTCTATCACAGAGTTTACAGCAGAGACACCTTGCAATTGACTCTCAGGTCTCTTAGTCTTTCACCACCAGCTTGTTTCAAAGGGATAGCAACATAAAAGAGAAAAGCATTTAAAAAGAGAAGACAAGTCAAGTGAGGCTCAACAAGGAAAATCCAGTTCCTTCTGCATGGATATCAGTAAAAGCTATGTATGTAAGCACATCAGAGTTAATTTGTTTGAGGCTTTTGATACTAAGCAAAAGAAATAAAGCCATTTCTCTATTACATCCTTCTTGCTATGTGTATTACCAAGCTGTTTTCCCCACTGGCTTTGGATGTTCTCTAGGAGTGTGTTAGGATGGGAATATCGCTTCTGTTCCTCACAGCTGTCATCAGAGGGACAATGCATGTGTCTGAAGGTACCCCTGGAATTTGCTGAATCAGACTCCGAGTTTCCTGCTGCAGCAACGTTTTACAATTCTCCTCTCCCTTGCTGACCTAAATATCTCCCTTTTCTGAAACATACAAATTACATCTGTGATGCAAACGCTGCGCCTGCGTGTGTCTACACGCGATTTATTCAGGCAGAGCTTTTACTGCCCACTTATTTTTCAGAGCAAGAAAAATAAAGGTCTCTGTACTTAGCCTACGATGACAGTTTTGCAGCAGGAGAACACTGAACAAGAAAAATGAAGACTGCAGAAGTGGAAGGAGGAAATGAAAGTTGCTCTACCGACAGGGCGACATGAATTCAGCAATGGGTGGATTAGTCTGAGTGTTATCAGTGATGATGAAACACAGCAGACTGTGGTAATGAAATATTTATGAATGGGGAAATGATACTGCATTCTGCAGTGCAGCACAGGGGAAAGTGAAATTTCAAGAATACTGTAATAGCAAAGCCCTCCATTAATTATCGAAAGCCAGCTGTAATGCCAGTTACTATGACAACAGGGTCCCCTATGTATTTTGCACTATCGGGCGGGTGTGGGGGGGAGAGGTGGGAGAAAGAGGGGGCTGCTTCTATTTGCTGGAGTGCATTGTATTTCTTTTTCTGCTGTTGTTGTTAATTAGGACTAGCCCAGCCTGTGACTGTGCAGTTAATTTCAATGATAAAATTATAAAGTGACTATTGGCTAAGATACAGGGAAAGTCTTTAAGAAGTGGTACTGGTCTTTTTAGTCTTTCCATATTAAGGGACATACTATGGTAATTATTAATATTCTTATATAATATTAATGTATGATAATGTAATAATAAAAAGCTGAATGTTACTAGAAGTATGATTAATAATAATAATTTTGACTGTTAGGCTTCCACTTGCAGAGCATTTTAGAAGCAGTGATTAATTAAAGTGTCAATATTGGCATACTAAATCCACCACTGCATTTCCAGATGGGGCAAGGGAATGTACGACCTCTGCCCACTTATTTTTAATTACTACTTATTTGATTTCTTAAACCCATGACTGTCTTTGAGATTTCCACTTATCCTCAGCACAGACAAGCGTTTTTCCTTCCCCTACCTCTACCAGGTAGGAGGAAAGTAAGGTATAGCCCATGATGAGGAAGGACATCGGCTGAAACGCGTCTGAGGACCCTGTCAAAGTATCCTGTTAAAGCAGCACATTTGTGAACAACATATCTGTAAACAGTTACTAAATGGAATAGGCAGAGGAGTGCCCTCCCACACCTCTGCTCTGATGATTGTCGGTGCTGGTGATGGATGGGGATAATGGGCCACAGATGGTGGCCAGGCTGTCTGGCTCTCACTGGGCAGCGCTTGCTGCTGTGGCTGTAAGAGGCAGAGAGCTCCTGCATGGAGCATTGCTCTGGGTCAGTCAGACATTGCTTACATTTTCATCTTCTCATTTTAGGCTTTGCAGTGCATTTCATCAGTGTTATCAAAAGGCTCAACAGATCTTAGTGTAGCTCCTTTCCAATGGGCAAGGAGTGTTTCAGATCCATTAAATGCCTGACCCAAAGTGATTTAGGTTACCAGTAGCAGAGGGAAGAGCACAAGCCAAATCCTTATTTTCAGCTTCAGGACCTTCCACAGCATGAAAGAAACTCCTGATTCTCTGCTCTTCTAGGAGGGAAGGTGTTGCAAAGGCAGGAGGGAAAATGGTTGGAAACTTGCAGCCTGAGCAGCTGCAAGTAGCTAGGTGCAGCATTACCTGGTGCACATTTCCTGGTGCACATTTCCTAGTCTTACATGATGAAACAAGCTGGAGACAGGCGTCTTAGCCCTATGCACCTGATAGGGAGCAAACGTGACTGGATGAACAGCACGTCAAACGTGGTTGCAGCAAGAGGATTTCTGTATCACCACTTAATAGGAAGTGCCGTGAAGGTTGTAATTTCTTACGTGTGGGTGTATGCACATGCACATACGTGTGCATGCACTCCTGCATCCATAAAGATAGGTTTTATACACTAGAATGCAATAGACTGTGCACTGTGTGAAATATTGGCTCAGAGAGGAAGGATTTTACCTGATTTTGTTCATGTTGAGCTTGTTGTATGAATATGGAGGAGGAATCCATTTATTATTTGTTTATTACTGCAAACAATCCTGTCTTCCCTTCCTTGCAGTTCAGAGCCCTCAGCTCCTCTTTGCTTAGGTGCTTTATTGCCATCCTGATTTCTGCTTGCAGAAATCACCTGCCTTGACATGGCTCAAGACATGAGCTAGGAATACTCCATGCCCTTTAGCAGCCTGTATTCCCTTTTTTAAAAAAAACCCCAAACCCGCAAACCAAAACACAGCACTGTGAGAATGATGTGCACACTGTGAGCCATAAACAATGGAGTAACGTAATCCAGGCGATGAACGGCTTCGGGAAGCCAGCAGGGACAGCAAGGGCTCCATTTTCACTGCGATGAGAACTGCCCCAGAGGACCAATATGGATGTGAGCTTTCCTTTCCTTGGCTCCAAGGCTAGAGGAATCCAATAAATAGCTCAGGCTACAACTCACTTACTTACAAACAATGTGGGGAAGGACAAGCCTGTTAGGTATGGGAAAGGAAAGCAGGTGGTATTGGTTTAACAGTTTCAGAAACTTGACAGAGAAGAAAAGGTTCTGGTAACTCTTTGCTTAGTGTGGAAAAGGCAACAAGTAGCCGTGGGCACGGGAAATGTAATAATACTCCTCAAACACAATATCTGCCAGAGACAGGTCTGATGTATTAATCCTGCTCCAGCACGTAGGAATGGCTGGGCATTCCCGTAGCTCTCCCCCACATCATGAGCTCTGTGTTTAGATGCACTGCAGGATAACTGTTTGAAAGAAACGTGAATGGACTTCAGAGAAACCCAGTGCCAGCATTCAGAGCTATGTATTTTGGGACAGAGGATGGGGAGGGCCTTGCATGCCACAGGAAAATCATTAGTCCCAGGAGTAATTTTACTGTAGAG
This sequence comes from Acrocephalus scirpaceus scirpaceus, assembly GCA_910950805.1. Taxonomy (NCBI): domain Eukaryota; kingdom Metazoa; phylum Chordata; class Aves; order Passeriformes; family Sylviidae; genus Acrocephalus; species Acrocephalus scirpaceus. The sequence continues at coordinate 40,348,544 of OU383773.1, read as the reverse complement.
GAAATAATGCCACAAATAATTCCCACTGCTACCTAGAGGGCACTACTTCCACCTTTGTGCATTTGATTATACCTGTGGGCCCACAGTGGAAAAAGGCTGAGCTGAGATGTTCCCTTTTCCTCTTCTAAATAGTTATTGGTTGTCAATCTTGAGCGTGTGCACATGCATGTGTCTGTGCTTGCATGTGTGTGTAGACTTTAGTTCGTTAATTGTCACATGTAACTCAGGTCACCAGGGCATTTGCAGGAGTAATCTGGTGGCCACATAAACTCTGTCTTCTCTAGGATGGAGGGTACCATTAGCAGATCTGTACATCTCTGTGTGGAAAAGACAAACTCTGTCCCTCGGATGCATCAGACATCTGAGGTAAACCTTGCCTGGCCCTCTGGGTTTGCTTTATCCAGCTGCTGCCAGCTACAGTATAAATTACCCCATCTACACAAGGATTAACCCATGAGCCAGTCTGTGTCAAAAGGCATCCTTGTTGTCTTGAAGAGGACAGAGTTGAAAGCTACCAAGCTACAAAGATTTTGCACTAAACCTTGGGGTCGGTCTAAAATAAATGTCAAATGTCTATAACACAAACATTTAGAAAGAGCACAGACCAGTGTTTATGGTCACCGAGCTTGGGAGAGCAACCTCTGAACAGCACTGGGAAAAGCAGGATATGAGCCTCAGCAAGTGAAGGAGCTGTGCCTGCGCCTGCCCAGTGTGTAGGAGGAGGGAGGGAAATCAGAAGGGGGATTAGTTTCTGGTTGCTTCTGCTTCTGACAGCCCCTAAGGTGCTAGGGAGAAAAAAAAAATAATCCTTGCATTAGACATGTTTGCACCACTCCATAAATAATGAATATCATCAGTCAGATGGAGCAGGGGCTTCTCTCAGAGGCATGAAAGCCATAAGGGAGGAATTCTGGAGTGGGATGCCCTAAGTTGCCTTGGTGGCCCTTCTTCCCCAAACGCCAGGTCCTTGTTGCAATTCAGCACACGCAAGGGGCAGCCCTGCCTGAGCCTGCAGCAGGAGCTTGGTTTGTACTAAACCAGCCATAGGAGAAGCCCCCTTCATCACCTGATGGGCTTTATGTTCCGGCTTTGGCTGTTTATTCTTTCTAGTGCTATTCTGTTTGGTCGCTGCAGGGACTGCTAAGAGACACAGGGGAACAGAGAGCACTAAGTCAAGGGCAGAAATATTTGGATGCAGTCAACAATAAAAGGAATCCCTGAAAATTATAGACATTTTCCAGAGCAGCTATTTTCTCTGCCTGCAATGTTTCATTTGCTCCATTCTGAATTACCCTGAAGTGCAATTAAAATACTTTAATGTTTGAAATCTGGAAATCCTCAGTCCCACAGTCTTAATATCATTCCTGGCTGTGAAAGAGGAGGGGAGGAGGGAAGGATTTATTCTCACCAGGCTGCAGGGGGATTTACACTAATGGTTTACATCCACTTCATTGCAAATCCTTTCTGATAAGTCCTTCCCACCCAGTGCCTGTGGGTGGAGAAGAGGGCAGAGGTGCTGATGGTGCCGGCATTTCCCCTGCTTCCAAATGAACAGGGCAGCTGTGACATCCTCACTCCACAGCCCCAAGCTGACCAGGCACTCTGTGCCCTGCTTTCAGCAAGCCTGGAATAATTTTATATCAACTCCTGTGGGAGGAAGGAGCTAAGGCTGCAGTTCTGCCTCTGAACGTTCACTTTTTTTCCTTCTTGCAGAAGCAGGTAAGGCCCGACATCTGAATACAAAGTGAGGATGGAGCCAAGGCATGGGTTTTGGTGTAGTTCTACAAGTGACAACCAGAGGCAATGTATCAGAGAGTACTGTATCCCTCTGTCAAAAAATACTATAAAGTGACAATACATAAGGTGGCTTTGACCATTAAGGAAGGAAGGAAAGCCAGTTTGTTTTTCCCTTGGCTCGTCCTTGGCCTTTTTGAACGTTTGCTGCTCCCTACAGCTGCCAGTGGAGTGTGTGCTTGTGGGTGAGCATTTCGGAGAGAGAAGCGCTTGCGAAGCCAAGAGGACTCTGCATTGCTAAGCAAACATTTAGATGAGTGATATCAGCCTTTTCTTAAAGAGCATAAGCTTAATTTAAGACTCAGAATCCAGGCTGAGCCAATTCACATGTGCTGAGAGAAGTCTGTTTGGATGAATGATGGGAGCTGCTGGTACCTGGAGTGTAGCCTGCTAAGTGAGAGAGGCTACAAGTCATCATCTGAGTACTCCGGAGCAATGTCCTTTATGTTCCTCTGATTTATGTGCAAGGAGCATCACATAACTCAGGGACACTTACAAAGCCCTGTGGTGCCATCCTTCAAAGTTTCACTACAGCAACTTCAGGACTGACTCCAGGCAACTACAGGCAACTCTCTACCTCAGGGCCCGGCTGAACAGAGGCTTGGTTCAGCTCTTTGCACTTCTAATTAGTTAACACGCCTACTGCTACAAGACAAAGAGGAGCTGTGGAGGGGTTTTCCTGCCTAGGAAAATTCATGGTGACAGAAGGGTAATCAACTCTGAGCAGCAGAGAGGGAGGAAGAACATCCTTATGTTGGATGGCCTTGCCTCTAAAGCTACTGACGGTTTTCTACTGCTGCTGCCAGTTTTTCCTGGTGTAAGGGTCTGCCAAAGGCTTGCTTACCTGCCGTTCTTGTCTGTCAGATGCAGGTGAGGCAAAATGAGTGAGGGTGGCCTATTCAGTGTCCAGTAACTAGAGGAGGGTCAGATAAGACCCCTGTAATTACTGGCAAGTCAGCTGGAAAAGCCTAGACCTTTGGGCTGTTACACTGCAGACATGGGTGTACCAGTGAGTGGTTGAGGGCTGTAGCACCCCATACCAGCGGCTGTGTGTACCCAGCTAGACCTGAAACCAGCAGCTCCAGTAGCTGACTGAGCACTCCTAATGTACCAGCAATCTTGTGAGATGTGTCTGATGGTGATTTAAAAAACCTGAAAGGTTTGACTGAAAAGTGGGCAAGAAGTGATCTTGTGATTCACCAACAGCAGAGTTGTAAATAAGCTGCAGCCCCTGGAGGGTTAAAAAATTGTAGGAACTTTATTGAGCTATCAAATACCATTAGCTCTGCACGTGTTTCTTTGTAGGTATCTTATAAGTCAGAAATTCTTGGAATTTCAATCCTTTTTCCCTTTTCTATGCCCTAGAAGAACTCACTCATGCTTAATAGTGTACCTTTTAGGGAAAGATTAGCCAGACCAGCTACATTGGGGGGCAGCAGAGTTTGGGCTGCTAGTACATCATCCCTTCAATCCACTGCTAAAACAGTCTAGGCAGAGTATGTGCTGAGATGTTCAGCATTTTCTTCAAAGAGCTATTTATTAAGCACAGAGAGCCTTGAGACAGAAGCAAGTGCCTAGATATTCTGGAAGGGAAAAAAAAAAAAATCTTTTTTTGGTTAAAATTAGCTTTCAGGCTGCAGGATTGAAACCACCTGAGGTTGGATCCTTGCTGCTCTCAATAGGCAAATGAGATGTTTCATGAGGAATCTCCTTTGCGTGACTATGAAATGAGTGTGTCTTCCAGCAGCACCTTCTGCAGCATCAGGTGTCTCTCTCTCCACAGGAGGAACAAAGCAGGGAGCCAGGTGAGGTTGATGGGCAGACAATGGATTCTCTCTGCTCTGTGGGATGCTTCACAATGGAGTGGGTATTGCCATTTGTTGCAAGTGCTCTGTCATTAAGTGTTCATTATAATGTATTAAACAGAGGCATCTCGTTGGGCTCTCATGCCCTCCCTCAGAAGTGTGCCCTGGCTTTCCTGAAACATTGTTTGAGCAGAGCATGACAGCACTTGTCAATGGAGCACTTGTGGTGACATGTTTGAGAGTCCTAATGCACTTTTTAATTCTCTTCCATCAGTCTCCTGCACGTTCTTTCAAATTCAGATGTGATTTTTTTCCCCCGTGTCCATCCCAGAGGATAAAGGCTGTATTTGCCATGGTCTTTGTTCTGTTTTTGCCTTTTGTGTGAGTTTATCTCTGACTGTTCACCAGTCCTTTATCAGAGTGTGTCCTGGCTCATTTTGCTCTCCATTTTCCTTCCCAGAGGACATGTCCTGGCTCCAGGCACTGAGAACAAATGACAAGGATGATTAGAAATATGAACCAGCTTTCTCAATATGAGCAAATAAATAGATTGGTGGTCCTCAGCCTCCAAGGCTGGGAGGAGATGGAGGTTTGTTGGAGCTTGAGAGGAGGGAAAAGTTGCAACCATTTCAGGCAGTTCCCCACTTGTTCCTCTATACTGCAGACAGTACACATAAGCCAGCACATGGCAGACTTCTAGCCCACACAGAATCAGGCTGTAGAAAATCCTTGCCACAGGAAGGTAATAGTGCTGAAAGTTTCTGTGAGATCAAGGGATCATGAAGCATGTTTAGAGAAGATAAATCCATTGATATTTATTGCATACAAAGGCTTTGCCTTGGGTTCAAGTGGTCCCTGAGCTGCAAGTGGACTGCAAGCTCCTCCTCTGGACTGACTCCAAGAGGTTGATGTCCCCTGTACTGGGGACCCCAGAGCTGGATGCAGCACTCCAGGTGGGTCTCACCAGAGCAGAGGGGCAGAATCCCCTCCCTAGCCCTGCTGCCCACACTGCTTTGGTACAGTCCAGGACACGTTTGGCTTTCTGGGCTGTGAGTGCACATTCCTGGGTCATGTCCAGCCTCTCCTCCCCCAGGACCCCCAAATCCTTCTCAGCAGGGTGCTCCCAGTCTGTTCATTCTCCAGCCTGTGTTGATACCAGGGGTTGCTCTGACCCAGGGGCAGCACCTTGCACCTGGTCTTGTTAAACCACACAGAGTTCCCATGGTCCCACTTTTCAAGCTTGTCCGGCTCCCCTCCAGCTTCCTCTGGATGACATCTCATCCTTCAGGTGTGTCATACCTCTCAGCTTGGTGTCATCTGGTGCCCCTTGCTGAGGGGGCACTCAATCCCTTCATCTATGTCGTTAACGAAGGAATTAAATAACTCTGGTCCAGGACAGACCCCTGAGTGACACAACTTGTCATTGATGTCCATCGGGACTCTGAGCTGTGGATGAGACCATCCAACTACTTCCTTATCCACCTAACAGTCCATCCATTGATGGAGTTAAGTGGATAACAGTCCATCCATTGATGGAGTCCATCGCTCCCCAATTCAGAGAGAGGACGTTGTGGGGGAAAGTGTCACAAGCTTTATAGAGGTCAAGATAAATGACATCTGTATCTCTTCCCTTGTCCACTGATGTAGTTACCTCATCATGGGAGTCCAAGAAGTTGGTCAGGCCCTTGGTGAGGCCATGCTGGCTATCCTGAATCACTTCCTTGTCCTCCATGTGCCTCAGCAGAGCTTCTAGGAGGATCTGTTCCATGATTATATAGCAATTAAACTTTAGTTACAACAATGTTTATAGAATTTCTTGTTTAAGTCTTGGCTTTCTGTGATGCTCAGTGACTTTCCTGTGCTGAGATTGACTGACATCCATCAACAAACTCACAGCACAGTTCAATACCTCAAAACCTCATAGGACACGCTATGTTCCTGGGCTGGATGGGAATGAATAAGTGAATATCCAGGTGTCAGTGGTACCAGGATGTGATACCAGTTCTTGCCCAACCCCCAGAGTGCCTCTGTCCTTCTGGGATTTCATTGATCCCTGAAAGACTTGAAATGCAATGGGTGCAAGAGACACAGATAATGAGGGAACCTCTCTGTGGCACCAGCTTCATTGTCACGAACACTGACTCTGAAAGCACTGATTTCTTTTCTGTGCTGTATATGATGCATGAAGCAGGGGGCTGAAAATCTATTTTAATGCCAGTGAGTGGTGTCAGGTGAATATGAGCTGACACAGGAAACCAGAAAATTAGAGTAGTTTCCCTTGACCCAATATTAGCAAAGGGTTTTCTGCAAGCTGTGATAGATGTAGATCCTCAACCATTGATTTCTTTAGGTATCTGTCCACGAATATTATGATAAAGTGTTGGTTTTGTGGGGTTGTGTTTTTTTTTTAAAGAGAGTTGAGTTGCTGCAACACTGTGAAATAATGGTGATGTAGTTATCTATGAGATACTTAAGTACCATGATACATAGAGCATTAGAATTCATCATGCTTGTTATTGTCTTTTAACAAATGACTTTATGCCAACCAGCCAAAGCTTGGACTACCAATGCAGCTGCACAGAGGTAGCCACGCACCATCTTCTGTGCAAAGGATCTGGTTTTATCATAAAAGGGATACTGCCAGGGACCATGTAAATGAAGTTTTTCATGAAGCAAATAGGGCATGTAGACTAAACACTGAATTCAGGAGAGGAATGTAAATACAAATGTGACAGGAGATTAAGAGAAAATACTTGTAATTGAAAGGTAATAAATGTGTGTCCAGAACACACGGAGCTAGGGAAAGCAGAGAGATGGATTTTTGTTTGAGAAGACTCCCTGGTGGCTTCATGACACCCCTTCTAAGCTTGACTGAGCTTTAGGACTCATGAATTCTGTGCAAATAGGTTCGCCTGCACCTGAAGTCCTCTGTTTTCCTCTGACAACAACACCTTTTCAAAGACTCAATTGGCTGACTTAAAAATATTTTTTCCATTATTTCAGCCCCGATCATCAGTTCTGTTCCCTGGGGTAAATGGCCCTGGATGTACCCTTTTTCTCTTCCCATCCATCTATTTTGTCTACCCAGGAGTTTTTTCAAGTTTCAGCTTCATTTTCCTCTCTCATACCTGGATGACTTAATCATTGAAACATCCAGCCATAAATACATTGTGTCCCTAGAATTTTCAGGGACTCCTTACACAGCCAATAAAATCCCCAAAGTCAGCAGAGTGAGGAGAAAAAAGCCTCAAGGCACCCCAAGAACTGAAAATTTTGTGTTTGTGGCAGCCAAGACCAAACTAGCTCATTGGAGAGGCAAGTCTTATCAGCAGAGGCTTGGGGTTGAGGCTGGCTCCAAAGGACAGTGGTAAAGGAATCTCTGGACTGCACCTTACTGCCTAAATGAGGAGGTTAAGTCTGCATTGAGGTGTACAGGGTAAAAGACTTTGGTTCATTGTTGGAATTCTGGAAACTTGGATTTTGGGATTTTAGTATGTAGTAATACATGTGAGTCAAGATGGAGGGCTTTGGGCATTTTCTGAGCCCTTCATCTTCTTCTTCCTTCTTCTTCATGGGTTTAGGTGGTTTTCTGTAATTGGGTGAAAAAGGTCCACATTGAAGGCCTTGAGTGGTCATTATTGGATCAGAAATATAAATAATATAGGTGTCACCCAGTTATTGGGTAATTGGTGCTTAAATAACCTTGGAAACAGTTAGAAGTACGCCATTTTACCTCATTTCTCTAACTTGCTAGTTAGAGCTCATGGCTCTTGAGTCTGTAAATAGATAAGAAATAATAAACATCCAAGTCTGAAAACAAAACTTATGTTTCCAGTGTATTAATCCCGACCTTGGCAAGGAAAAAAAGAAGCAAGAACCTTCGCAGTTCATAGCATGAAGCCGTGTCAGGGGAGGATTAGGTTGTTTATTAGAAATTTCCTCCCCCAGAGAGCACTGGAACAGGCTCCCCAGGGAAGTGGTCACAGCACCAGCCTGACAGAGCTGGAGTTTTTGGACAACACTTTCAGGCACATGGTGTGCGTCTTGGGGATGGTGCTGTGCAGGGCCAGGAGCTGCACAGCTGCACTTCCAACTCAGGGTGTTCTCAGAATGGTCTTCCAGCAATATCATTAGAATTTGGTCAGCCCTGTAAAACTAACTATGGTGCAGCCATATGTGCCTACTTTCATCATGGCAAAGTTTATTTGTTATATCCATGAGGGAGTTAAAACAACTTAAGACTGTACACTTCAACTGGAATGTATATTATAGCTGGTGGGTGGGAGATGGCTGAATAGTTTTGCTGAGTCCTTATCCCAGTAGTACTGGCCTGAGGAAGAAGAAATTTTATTGGAGAAAATAGTCTCTCAGGAGTGACGTGGGTAACATCTAAACCTATTAGTTGAACTACCTTAGTTTTTTTTAACTGCAGATAAGCCAGGGTGTATTTTAAGTCTTATCGTACCCCAGTTTTTCTCCTCCTCCACAGTGAAAAAGATTTTTTCAACCAGTCCCACTTTGTCAGACTCCTTTCTTATGAGATGCCCCTCCAGTGTTTCACTCAAGATGTTTTTTTTCTGCTTTTCAGGGCAAAATATTTTTCTTCTTTCTGTACAGCAGTGAAAACCGCTCTCCATGCTGGTTTCCTGATCTAGCCTTGCTGCCACTTTCTCATTTCATCATACAACCAGTGGGGAATATTTATCAAGGCTGCAATCATTTGCATTGCAGGTGGTGAAATGCACTGTCTTTAAGTCTTCTAAAATATGTCCATAAGCAGCAGATGCTGTGAGATGTAGTTTACTAAGGACCTGTCTAGAGATTGAACTCTGCTGTTTAGTAAAGGCTGTATTGGCACTGCTGTTGTCTCCACAGTGAGGTGATCAATAATGCTTGTTTACATTACTCAGTGGCTTTTATCTGTTAATTATATGGGAACGTCAGACTTTCCAAATCTTTCCCACTCTTACAACTGGACATCAGCCTCAAGTGTGATTGTTGAAATTACTGGTTGTGGCAGAAACACAGACATACTATCAGAAAGCTTAGTAATGAACCTAGTTTCCTTAGGAAGTAAGTTTAAAAATTTGCAGTAGAAGTGTTCTTTTTGGCTTGCTCAAACAGGGTAGGTGGCAGGACACACGAGGTGTTAATTATTAGTGCGCTGTGTAACATTTTATGCTCTTGTCTCATCCTGGCTTGCGAAACAAACCTTCAGCTTTTCCTGGTGGTAAAGCTACTGAAGCAAAGTGGAACAGATCTTGGTTTCCTCCATCCCACCTTGGCCTGCACCAATAAAAAAACCCCAGCAACATATTTTGCAGAATCCTTGTGAACTATATCAAATATCATTAGCAAAATATCTTAAATGCCTGTGCCCAAGAGGCTATCTGTCATATTCCTAGGAAGTGTTCCAATCCCAAAGAGACTTTGGTGAAAAATTGCAACTTGCATTGCAGATATTTCTGGGCAAGCTCCTGTATTTGCACAGGTACGACTTTCACAGAGCAGAATTGCAAAGCAAACTCTTGAGTTCCCGGTGATGCACATAATCACATTGCTGGTAGTGCATCAGTGCCAGCCCCAACCACTGGACTTTATCTCTTGGTGGTATAGTTTGCAAGAAGAAATGGCTCTTATCATGGTGAGCACCATAGATTTGGATGAGATGAGAGTGCTTTTATTTTTTTAATGTTCAGTGGATGTATCCACATTTAAACAAAACCTAATGCCTTCCAGGATTACAAGAATGATACATTTAGTCTGACATCCCATTCCTGAGAGGGCCTACAGAGAATAATGTGAAAATAGTGGATGAACACGGAAAAGGTACGGGGGTGCAACAAAAAATTGCAGGTCAGATATTTCCCAGCTCAGATGTCTTGTCTGTATATTTAACACCCCTCGATGGATTTTGCATTCAAGTAGCCATTCAGTCCTTTTTGAGCCATGTAAAACTAACATCCACAGTCTCCTTAGGCATGTGGTGAAAACTATTTCCCTGTGCTCATTTTGAATCTGAAAGCTTTGCTTTATGTCCTTTGCTTCTTATCCTGGGAGGAATTAGCCAACCCCTACCCGTTACAAAGGCATTCATTTGTTCCCTTGTTGGTCTTCCATGTTTTTCTCTTTTCCTACCAATCTCTTTGTATTCAGCATTGTTGATTTTAGAATTAAAGTCAACAAGTCATCTCAAGATAACTTGCCTTTTATCATGGATTCCCAAACAGCAGACCAGGATCCTCCAGATCCGAGTGTGACCAGCATTGATGCTTTTCTCATGCATCTTCTCAGCGTAAGGAGCTCTGTCTGCAAACTGGAGTTGCTCAGTGCTTGGACTAAGACAACCCTCGTTAAAACATTGCTGTGGCACTTTGCAGAGGTGGTTCTAAATGCATCACTCTCTGCCTTGTGTGATGTTTGTGTGATTTCCAGGGATATGAGGGGAAGTAATTTATACTAAGACTCTTCAATCAGCAATAAAAAGCTATTATACAGCTGGAATACTTGGCTGGTGTTCCTGGTGCAGATGACAAGTTATGAACATCTGTGTTGCAATATGAGAAATATAATCAGACTGTCTGGTGAGGATGGTTGAGGGGCAGTCATTTGCAGAAAGTAGGCCAGCCTCGTTTGCAGAGGAGCCTGCTTGCTGCTTTGCAGGCCTCCGGATGCCAAGGAAAATCTCTGCTTCATGGAAGCGCTGAACCACAGAGCAGCATCACTAGACCCTCCGAAAGGGCACCAGACTCATGATGGTGTGACTTTGATTTAGTGAATTCCTAATTGTGCAGAAGAGCAGATTTGTTTTTACACAGGAGCTGCTAAGATGTGAAACTGTTTTCAATTGCTTGTCTGAATAAAAAATAGGAAGGACCAGCAAATGGGTGTAACAGCTGGGTACCTGGACTCTGGAAGTACTGGAAAAAACTGCCTGCTGCTTCCTTCTCCGCCTGTTGCTGCACAGATTGAATCTGAAGTCAGGATTTAAACAGTGAAATCCCTAGCTGGTGTCAAGTCTGACAGCCTGCTGCACGCTGTCTTGCTCTGATACATCTGAACTCCCCTCACTACCAGCTCCACAGGCACAAGAACAACCCTTGGGATGCCTCTTCTCTGTAATTCAGGGTGTGGCCTGGTAGTGGGAACATTTCTCACCCTCTGCATTTATCAGGGTGTGGGCAGTGGGGAGGCGTCCGTGGGCAGTGGAGCAGCGCTCCTGCTTGGAAGCTCCCTGTGTGACTGCGGCACAGACTGGCAGGAGCTGAGGAATAGCTGGATGCTATTTCTGTTATATCTCCTCAGAGTGAGGTGTGTATTTAACAGCTTTTCAGGAGTCAGAGCTCACACCCAGAGCTGGAGCAGGGATGTAGGATAGACAGCAATTTTCCCTGCTAGCATCTTGTGGTCTCAGTCTGCACAGGGCTGGGTTTTGATCCCTGTGTTCAGTCCCACTTGTGCAGTCTGGGCATTCCCTGAGGGGCAGCCACCTGGAGAGACAGATTTTGTGAACGAGTGTCAGGTGTGTATTTCTCACTGAATAGCTATCTGAGGTTGAGTATTTCTAGTTGTTCCTGGTCTCTAGGATGTGAATATCTCATACAGATGTACAAAGTGCCTGTGTTACCCATCCCAGAAACCTCTGCTCTCTCAGCCTTAGAGAGATGGGTGCCCTTTCCATTTGTTTTGGTCAAGCTATTGTGTAAATGAAGCTTTGGTCATACAACTAAAAAGAAGAGACTGGAAACTCCTCAGGGCAGAGTCTGTCTGTATTGGTGCCTATTATAGCTCATGCACATCCCTGAGAGTCAATGCCTCATAATTAATCACTAAATAATTAATAATAAGAAGAAGCAGATACTACTCAGGAAGTAATTAACCTCCTTATGCTTACAGGGAAGTCCTATGGAAAGGAAGAGTAATTAAAGGCTTTTTAAATGACACAGAAAAATCCCCACTGACCTCAGCCAGGATGGGTTTAGGAAGTGGGTCCACTAGGATTTCCTTGGTTATCAAATAAAAATAACTTTGTCCCTGTAGGTAAAATTTCCTAATTTAGTATTTTTTGTTCATCCATCTGTACCAGCGTGCAGCCTGGATGAATAATTTTATTTCCATTTCATTTAATTTTTGGCAGTATGAATTGGTTAATTATAAGGTATGCTGGAATTTTCCTTGGAAAGCAAGCAGGTGGCTAACTAGCACTGAGATAGGGGTTTTCACTATTTCCTTCAGGCAGTACCATACAATGGACAAAAGTAAGACCTGAATGGCAAAAATTAGTTTGCAAGAGGTACCTTTAGGTACCATGATCCATCTGCAAAGCACAGAGAGCACGTAGTTATCTTTTTTTGTTCATAGCTGAAAGAGACTTTTGCAGTCATTGCCATATTCCTTCAGATGAATTCACCCAGTCCTGTAGAGATGTGAATTTTCTGGGACTTTGGTGCTGTCACGGCTGAGAGAGCTGAAAGCATCAGCTGAGTATATCAGAACACACAACTGCTCGATATCATTTCATCAAGGTAAGCCTTACAACGTTTGATTCATAACTTCATTGGTCTCTTCTTGCAAATCAAATTGAAATAAAAGACACGACCTTCTCAAACCCTTGCAAAGTAGTTTTAGATCGGGGTGAGTTAGAGCTCTAAATTTCATTGTTCCCAACCACGTTCATAGTGGGCCCCCCCCGAAGATGGGCATCTCAAGAGTGTCTTGATGCCCTGATAATGAACACCTCCTGGCTTTCAGGATTCACCAATGTCCTTTACAAGTCCTTCAATTTTTCTTGATCTTCTCATTATACAGGCCATTCCTCTCCCTTGATAGCGGGTAAAGGGGATTACATTATGCTGCTTTTGTCAAACGCATGACAGAGAGTATGAGAAAACGTCAGTCACTTTGGTTCTGGTTTTGGGGCTCTGTGAGGAAGTTCTGTCTCTCAAGAAACTTCCTGTTTTGTTAGCTCAGATGTATCTGGCAAACTTAGAGCTTAGTACTCTGTAGTGCAGTGGAAAATGAAACTAACTTTTACTCTCCTGAAGCCACTTTTGAAGGGATATTCTGCCTGGCATGACTTTGCCAGTTCAGATAATCCATTTTACCTGTATTCCTGTCCTCGTACTTGGCCACAGATAAGTCGTACGAGATGTCCTTGAGAAGGTGGGTGGCCAAGGGCAATGCTGTATCCCTGGGGTAATTCTGGGGATGCCCATTTGGTCCCTGTGCCCCCTATCCCCCTTCACCAGTGCAGCTTAACCAGCAGCTCGAGGCTTAGCCCTGATGGAACCCCTGCTCCCAGCCCAGTGCACTCAACCCCTAATCCTTCACAGGAAGTCTCAGCCAAATATTGTTTCTTCACACCTGGTAGACTAAGAAGCCCCCCAGCCCTGGCTTTCCTTCTACCACAGTGCCTTCTCCTCTGAAGACCAGGAACATGAAACTTCAGCAGCTGTGAAGGCATAGCAGAAACTCACAGGAGAATTAGGATCTCATGTTTGCTGGCATCCCTAATCTGGCCAAGTGGTTCACTGTGGAAGGGACAGCTGTATCCTGCTCCTTCCCCTTGGGCCCACTGCTGCTCTTCTGCCAGCTCCCTGACATTGATTGATCCACGGTGCAACCACTAATGAGATGGAGTGATTGCAAACACACCCCCATGCCCCTGGCAAGATTAAGTTTCCAGTGGTGTTATCTCCATGCAACTGCACAGTCTCTGGGTCCAGTGCAAGGAGATGGAAGAAACACAAGGGTTAGAGTGTGACTCTAAAACAGCCCACAAAGGGCTGCTGGTCCTACTGAACATTGGTTGGATTGGTTAGCTCTCCTCTGATTTATGCACTTAGGAAAGTCTTCATCTGGAGCCAACTTTCAAGGACATTTCAGATAGGAAGGAGATTCCCAGCGGAGTCTTGTTGGCTGAGGTAGGAGCTGCTCTTCACTGTTGTGGCTGGGAGCAGGGACAGACCAATGCAGCCCCTCTGCAGTACAGGGAGGAGCACTTGGAGCTGTAGGATCTCCCACAGAAATGCCTTTCTCTGCCCAGACATCACTCTTGTTTCCATCCTAAGGACCACAGGCTAGTTACTAAGGTACATCTACTGACAGTATGGTATAGTTCACTCAGTGTGACAAGTATAGAGCTATTGTGTACTAAATATTAATACTACATGTGGATCTGACCCATCTGGGTGGGTTAGGAGTCATTAAACTCCAAAAGAAATCACTGGAATGTCCCTTGTCACCAGATGGCATCCAAAGAGCTTAAACAAGAGGTAGAAGAAGGTAAGATAAGGAAAAACAACTTCCAGTGGAAGAGGTGAGAGCTCAGGTGGCAGTGACAGGATAGGTTTTCCCTTGGGAAAAAGCAGTTCAGGATATTTCCTTCCTGCTGACACCTGTCCTGCAGTTTCCAGTGCCCCAGCACTTCTCTCCAGCCAGGCTGGAAACCCAGCCACTGAATGATCTGCATGACAAGAAAACAGAAAAACTTACAAACCAGCAATGCCATAGACACTGTTGCACAACAGCAGAGAGTCCTTGGAATGCTAATAAACATGCATGGACCACTAACATCTCATGCCACCACATCCCTGAGTCCAAAGCTTGGGGTTAGGTCAGTTGATTGGAGCATGATGCTGGTTGTGGGTTTGATCTCTGTACATGGGCCACTCACTAAACAGTTGGACTTGATGATCCTTGTGGGTCCCTTCCAACTCTAATCTGTGAGTTATCTGGTGCCAGATCCTTCAGATCCTTCCTGTTTGGGGTTTGGTGAATCCAAAGCTACTCTTGTGTGCAAAGAATTTGCAGGATCTAGCAGCCAGTTTGAATTCAGGTGCTGGATAGAGGCATCAACATTAAAAAATTTTGGCCTACAACTCTATGAAATCTCTTCAAAATCATCTTTCCCCTGCAGGGCACTGATGCTTCAGTCCCTTGATGCTGAGGCCTGCCTGTTTTGGGATATCAGGGACCTGTGTTCCCCCAGGCACACACCTGGTGACAGCAGAAGCCACTGTGATAGGAGAAAAACTTGGTTTGAGCCTCCAGTTCCCACCCCTAATATACATTTTAATGTTTTGTTCTGACTTAAGACAGTATTGCATAAATGCTCTACCACTGCCCTAAGGGGATGTTTTAGAGTGTTTTGATTCCTTTATTTTGTTTTCTTTTTATTCTGTATGTCAAACTGAGCAGCTGAGAGCCTAATGCAGATGCTAGGAAGATGGAATGGTCCCAGCACCACCATGACACAACTCTCCCTGCAATAGCAGGTGGCTGTGAAGGGGAATTTTGCCTGGAGAGAAGCAGGAGTATTCTATATTTTCAGCAAGAAATCTCAAGCAAGACTGCACTGACAAGGGCCTGCTGCATAGAGCAAAAACATCAGTGGTAAATCTCAATGAAAACAGGCATCAGCCCCATGCTTTACTCGGGGAATGATTTTCCAGCCCCACTCAGAGTACATTTTTCCCTTTTCTCAACCCCTCAACAATTATGCTAATCCTATTCTGGGCCTCCAAGTAATCAACTCAACCTCTCATCAATAAAAGGCTCTATGCATGACTATTTTTGCCACCCTCAGGATGCTGCAGCAGTCCCAGTCCATCCCCACAGCAAAGCTAGCTCTGAACTTTTTCTTTCTCTCCCTCAGCCCTAACCACTGACTTCTCAATCCTGGCCAGTGACTTGCTCCTAAAACAGCATCCCCACTGCCCAGATATTCAGTATTCCTCAGAGATGGATTCTGCTATTAGCTCTCAGTTTCCTTGAGCAGTTTCTTTCAGCCTCACTGACACATGTCCAGTGTGCTGGGGGCTTCAGCTTTTCCTTTGCATGAGCTCTCACTCTTAGTTTGACCCCTAAAAGCATCCAGCCCTCCTTCCACAGACGGAGCATTCCCCAGCAGAAGGTGCTTCTTGCAGTTTCAATTCTCTTTTAGTTCTCTCCTCCCAACCCCC
This sequence comes from Acrocephalus scirpaceus scirpaceus, assembly GCA_910950805.1. Lineage (NCBI taxonomy): Eukaryota > Metazoa > Chordata > Aves > Passeriformes > Sylviidae > Acrocephalus > Acrocephalus scirpaceus. Next base: position 40,332,982 of record OU383773.1, on the reverse strand, counting down.
ATCTAACCATAGCTCTGGGCTTTCACTTCTCCTGTCCTTTAGGGAGTATCCCCGCATTCCTGGAAACGGCATTCCATGTGTGGCCTCACCAATGCTAAGCAAAGAAGGGTCGTGTCCCTTGACCTGATGGAAACACTCCTAAATGCAGCCCTGCCTACTGTTAGTTGAAGCTTCTGCTTTTCCTTTGGCAGATTCTTTTCAGCCCTCTTCCACCTGTAGCTCTGAGGGGATGGGATTTATTCAGCCTTATTCAGAAAAGGCAGAAGGAGAACTTCATTGCTGTTTTCAGCTATTTGATGAGAGAGTGGAGAGAAGGAGGAGCCAGGCTCTTCCCAGAGGCACGAAGTGACACGACAAAAGGTCACAAGATGCAATCTGGGACTTGGAAAACTCCAGATAGATCTTAAGGGAGCAAACTTCACAGCAAGGTTGGTCAAACACTGGATCCCTGGTGCCCAGGGATCCTGCAGGCTCTCCATCCTGAAAGATGTTAAAAATTCAGCTTGCTGAAGCTCTGAGTAGCCTGGCCTGACTTTAAAGCTGTCTGAGCTGTGAGCAGGGAGGTTGGGCCAGAGAACAACCAGAGATCCCTTTCTACCTGAGTTACCATACAATTCTGCTACTATGAACCTCAGCCTTTCTACATTTGGAGCCTAATCTGGTTACCTTGATGAGAGAAAGGTGTTATGTCTTTAGCAGCAAATTTAGCCTTTGTAAAGCCTACTCTGCTTTGAGCAGGCTTTACAAACTTCTGCTTTGAGCAACAGTTTCATGGGACCAATATCTAAACAACTGCTGGCCCAGTAACACACAGCTTCCCAGCACTTATTGACAGTAGGAAATAATTATAGCTGGCCCCAGATTTTCTTCACATAGATTTTCAGGATTAGGACAAGTGTCCAAATTTATGCCTTGCCTATCCTGTGCAGTTTAAAGGAATTTGGGAACTCAGGCCCTTTAGAAAACTCTGTAATGGTAATGGCAAGGGTAAGGAATTTACATGTCTGGAGGTGAAAATTGGGAAAGTCCCAAATAACTCAGTTTCTGCTGCCATTTTCACTGAGTGATGCAAAAGCCCTTCCTGTCTTCACCTCCTCTTCTCTCCCCCAAAAGCAAATTAAAATCTCCTCAATGTTTGCCCATTTTGACTGGAAGGATTGGATAGAAGCTCCCTCAAATTTTTGTACCTGCAAGAGGCTTGACATCCTCTCTGACATTTTACCCCTTTTACACAAGTGACTCCAGAGTCCCTCAGCATTGGGAGTTTTTCCTCCTTTTTTCCCCTTTCTTTCTCTTCATCTTCCCTGCCTAAACACCTGTTGGAAAGAAAAGGAGGCATTAAAAAGAGACATCCTTACTGTGGGAGCAGGGAGGGGCTGCTGCCCCTGACTCAGTGCACTGTCGGGTTAGGGCAGACTCGCTCTGGTACCGTGGTGTGTTCCAATAGCTCACTCAGATATTTCCCTAGAGGGGAAAGCCTTTGCTTTCCCTGTGAACTCATCCATCACCAGGCAGAGCACACTCATCAAAACTGTGGAATCTGGCATCACTGCAGGATCATTATAAGGGTTTAAAAGAGAACATTTCACCACCCTATATATCTTGTCAGACAACACCTGACAGGTCAGCTGGGGAAGTGACTGCACTTCCCAGCTGAAGCACTGGCTTGAGAAAATGTCATCTACAGGTACAGGCCAGCTCAATCCAGTCCCCCTAAACTGTGAAACCCAGAAACTCAGATCTAACATAGCATTTACAGCATCTGCCCAGCTTTCTGTATTTTATGTCTCTCTCATAACTGAGTGGTGACCCTGTTTCATGTGTCTTCATGTGACTTTGTCTAGTCCTTATCTCAATCCTTTTATCCTGCTGGCACTAAAGGCAATGAGATCCATGGGTGAACCTTATCTCGTGAAAATAGTTATTGAATATTAATAAAAATTAAAAGATGTGTTCAGAACTGATCAAGGTACTGAATTTGAGATGTTTAGTTAAGGCAAGGAAAACTCTGTCTTTTCTCATTTCATTTTTGCAAAATAATAAAAAAAAGTGTACTGAAATACAAATGATAGAAAATCAGGAATGTCTCATTTTCAGCAATAAAGCCCTAGAGAGTTAATGTTATCAAGCAAACTGGAAATGAAACCAAACTCCACATTACTTCTAATGCACTGTTTCTATCAATACACAGCTGAGATTAATTTGGGTGTGCCTGGTTTCAGTGTAGCCTGTACTTTGTTCTGCTGTCAGTGCTCACTCAAAGTACCAGGCCCAAGTTACAAAATCAGATTGCAGGCTGTTTGAGTCAAGTATCTGTTGAAGCTAATTCATCACAGTAAAAAAATGGTTATGAGATATTAGCAGCTACTGCGGCTTCACTCAATTTCCCTTTCTTTCTTTTTATTGCCTGCATAAAGAAGACCAATTGCTGTTTGTCAATAGGCAAAAAAAGAAAAAAATCTTGTTTTCTATGACATTAAGCAAATTCTCTCACTACCCCAGCATATAAATGCCTTGAAGGTGAGAGAGGGTGAAAATGAAGAAGAAAAAGAAGAAAGAAAAAAAAAACCTAAGAAGGAAGCAACCTATAGGAAAGGTTTTACAGGGAAAGTGAAACCACTAACAGAAAAGAGGGGCGTGGAGGATGGCGAGAGAGGCTGTTCCTGAGTCAATGTTCCAGCCCCAGGCCCAACACCTGTGCACTGACCTGGACACTTGCCACACCAAAGGTGGCACCACAGTTTCCCTTAACCATGTGTGGTGTCATTCTCCCTTGCCTCAAGACCAACAGAGGACCATGGTATTGTGCTGTTTTATCATGAGTTTCCAGCAGCACCAAAAAAATCATACACAGGGATGGAGTCTACCAAAGTAGACACCAAAACTTTTCTCTCTTAAGTGTTCAGAGTAGAGGCTGGAAGCAGGAAATAGAAAAACATCCTTTTTACTCCCCATTTCTTTAAATGTAAGAAGGAGTGGTCTTGTTGAAGATTTTGTTATAGGGTGCATGGTAGAGAGGGAGAGAGAGGAGGACATAGGAATTTTGGAAGAAGCAAGGAGGAATATGCAAATATTTTTGGAGCTTCCTGTCCAAAACAAGTTTAGAGCTGCTATTTCATCACTTTGAAAATTAGCAGTATTAGGCACGATGCATCTTCTGGAAGCAATTGTCATCAGGATATCCCCCGGAATGCAGATAACAAGCATAATAGGACTGCTGCACTCTATGTGTTTATATACAAGGGCCTAGCATGGCATGGTGCCACAGAAACTAATTATACCCAGTATTCATAAAGTGATGAGGAGTGGTAGAAGTATAATTATCAATTTTTCAGCATGACTGCTGTATGCAGTAAGTATGGCAGAGTTGACATCTTAGTGGAGGTAAATGAGTAAAATGCCTTTTTATTTTACCAGTACATTTTTTAAACTCCTGCTAGTGTTTGAAATCCTGATGTTCTCAGCAGAAGTGATGGCCTGGAAAATTTTTCTTCTGCCTCATTTTTCCCCTAATCATCTGTGGACAATTAATTGCCACCTATTAGCATCCCAGCCCTTGTTAAAATAGGCCCTTTTACTTTTTTTTTTACCTGAGTTATAAAAAATGATCATTTCAGCATAGTGCAGTGGACTTGTCATAAACACTTAAGATGTGCCAAAGTGTCATATTTTCTAGGCAGTATAATAGCATTCCATTTATTGTTTCCCAAGGACTAAACTTGGAAATGAATGGATTTATGAAGATACTAGTCTTATAGTGAAGTTGCTTGATTCCATTCTTCTACCATCAGGCTCCTCAGCAAAATAATTTCCCTATAATTAAGCTATATGATGTAAATTTCATGGCAATTGATTTAATAAAAATATATAATTCAAAATAACATGGGGAAAAACACCTTAAAGAAAAGCAGAAGGATTCCCTGAGCAGAGCAGGTAATGGGAAAACTATTGGAAATAAGGTTAGAGAAACAGTAAAAGGGAAGATTTTATAGATTTTTTCCATCATTTCTCTTTCTGTAGTAGTTAGATGGATGTATCCCTTGCTACTTTCCTCATTTTCCTCTGTAAAAGATGTTTGAGAAGCTGTAATTTTTTTCTCTCTTCTACCAAATTATTAATATATTTTTAAAATTAATAATACAATCAGCTCTGATGTTAATGCATTCTGGAGTAAACACACATACTTTTCTGACTTACTTTTTGGTCTATGTATGTTTTTGGCTTTCAAGTGAAAGATGTTTTCCATTTCTTGTCCAAACTCTCACGCTAATACTCTTGTGCCCTGTTGCACAAGTGCAACTGCTTATGTGTGTTTTCTAGAAAACCTGTGGGACAATGTAAAAGCAAAATATTCTCTGCCTACACTCACTTCAAACACTGTTTGTTTGCAACGTGGAGGTGGTAGGGACATCCAGTTGTGAAGATCCGTAACAAAGTATGTGGGAATTTTGGGGACGTCCTTAGGAAAATGTATCTCTCTGTAGCACACCTTTTCTCTCTGTTCCAACCTTCTCAGGAGCCATGTAAAGGCAGCTTCCTTTCTGTCATTTGCCATCATCCATCCCTTTATGGTGCAGATAATCCCTAGAAATTATTGTTGCAGAAAGTAGGATTTCCATCCGTGCTGATCTCTGCCCGGGGATGTTCACAGGAGGAAAAGCTGTTAAGTAGTCCATATAAATAAGCTGGACAGAGGAAATGGAGTCATAGCAAAATGATAAACTCCTGGAAATTACTGATAGATTGCAAGAACACGAGCAAGACTGCAGGGACAGGGGCAGGTACCCAGAAAGTGCTGTGAAAACACTGAGTGGAGCAAACCTTGGGCAAACTTTGGCAGCTCAGATCCAGAAAAATGTGTGACTTTCACGTGGGTGTTTGACTCTTCTTGAGAACACCACTAGCTGGATAAGAGCCCTTATGGTTTCAAGGACTCAACATGTGTCTGAGGTAGCACCAGGCAGTCTGATTTTAGTGTGATTAGTTGCAGGTCTCATGTCTGCAAAATTAGCCAAACAGCCTCATAAGAACAATTGTTTCAGAAAGAGATAGGATTTTTTCCCAAGTTTTCTTTAAGGCAAAAGTCTTTGACTGTCATGCTGTGGATATTGCTTGTTTTGACCTCAGCCAGCATCAGAAAAAAATAAGCTCAAATACAAAATGTTTTCTTTTGGTTTTAGGATTAAATTAAGGGTTTTTTTAGGATTCCTTTAGAAACAGAAATATATCTCAACTCAGGCTGGAGCCAGAGCTTCAGATTCAGATCTTATTTTAGTTTAATTTTCTTTACTGAACCAAACCATCAGTCTTTCCTGGCAGGCAGTCTACCCCAACTAGAATATTTTCCATAGTGAGCTCCAGATAGCCAGCATACTAATGCATGCCTTTAAAAAAAGAAGAAATACCCGGAGTCCTGATGCATTCAATCAAAACAGCAAACAGTGATTTCCAACCAGCCTTTTCCACAACAGACTAAAGCAACGGGAGAAGCAATCATTGCTTTCTGAAATCAGCCATGTCAGCCCTTGACACAAAGGAGGCTGGTGAAGAAAGGTTAGCTCTGGTGTCATCCTGCCATTAGGTCTGAACGCCTCTGAGAGATCTCTAGTACAGCCTGCCATTCACAGACCCCCAAGGATTTCTTTTTTAAATGAAAGGTTGCAAAAATCTCATTCCCTATTCCAGCACTGCACACACAACATGTTCCCCTTCCCCCCATCCATCACAAGAAGCTAATGGGAATCAGGTCCTTAATGGAGGACAATGGCGATTGCACACAGGTGGGAAGGCATAAAACATTTGCCAACCAACCAGTTTTGACTCGTGGTCAATGAAATATTAATACATGACCTTCATAATTTTCCCTTTCCATTAAAAACCTCAGGACGCTGGAACTAAAGAGTTGAAAAACACTTCTGCTTCCCAGTAAGCAGTGTTTAAAAGATAAATAAAAATAAATCTGTGCTCCTTGAAGTTGTGATCAGAAAGCTTCCTCCAGACTGACTCCAGCCTTAGATATCACTGTTCTTTTTAAAGGATTTTGAATGCAACTGAATGTGAGAGATGCATAACTGCATATCCAGTGAACACTTGTCTCTGAAGATGAGGAGGGACGGTTCTTGCTTCAGCCACACCATTGCTGGATTTTTACACTGAGCCCTCCTGCCCAACAGTATTCAAGAAAGCTGTGTACAGTCTCAAAGACTGGAGCTACCCATAACGCAAAGGTTGGTTGAATGAAAAATTTAATAAATGTTCTGTCTTTTCCTGAATGTTGGTTTATGTTGCAGGGTGGAAAGACAGTTTGTTTACCAGGAATGTTGATTTATTTTGTAGGGCGGAAAGATAGCTCTTTCAATCAGGAATGTAAGCTTTTTCTCTTCTTCAACTGATGCTCACAGTCAAGAATATTTGCATGCACAAAACTACCTTAGTGTTCAAAGGACTTCTGTTCACCAGTGTCACTAATATCACAGATTACTGAACTTACCACCAGCATAAATCTAACCTCATGCATTCTTTTTCCACGTGGATGAAGACAGCTATTTAGAAGCAAAAGAAAATACAGCTTGGGGGCTAGAAGCACAAAACACAAATGCCAGAGTTGCATCACCAGCTGAGCCACAAGCTTCCTTCATGAGCTTTGGTAAGTAACCCTATTTCTTTGTCCAAACAGACCCTGAACTCCTATGTATCCATTGGACTCAGAATTGCTTATTGCATCATGATTTTGTGTCTGTGGTATGTGGCGAAATCCTGAAGCAGCTACAGTTAGTAGGAGATCCTGACCTATGGCTGGGATTTTACCCCAAGCCATCTTTACTTTCTCGCTCACGTGTGATTGTTTCTAAAGAGTTGGAAGACACTGCTCACCTGACAAAAAACATACAAATGCCTGATTGTAGTAGCAGTAGTAGTAGTAGTCATGTAGTGTTAGAGATGAAGTGCTGTTAAGAGTTGATATTTGCTTCATATGTGTTAAGCCTGCAGAAGATTTGAGGCAGAAAATTACCACAAAAATGAAGATTTTTTTTTTCAGTGCACAGAAATGGTTTGAGTTTTTTTAATTTGAAATTGATTACAATTATAAAGTCACAATTTTAATCACTTTCTTTTCCTTCTTTTTTGTTTGGGATAGTAATATTATTACCCTCTTTTCTGAACCAAGTTATCCTGCTATTACATAGACTGCCCTATGGCTCTGTGTCACTATGTAGCCAAACCAACCATGGACCAGAAAATAAAATCAGAAGTGTGTGAAGGAAGGAAGTGTTGTGGGAAGAAAGAGATCTATAACACCTGACTGAGCATCAAATGTCATCTCAGTGGTCGATGCAAGGAGGAAGATCTCTGGAGCTTCTTTTCCAAGCAGCTCAAATTTGTCACTGTTGTCTCTGCAAGGTGCACAGGACAGGTTTGTCACTGCTTAGTACAACACAGCTCCTGTCTGCACTCCCTGCCATGGGGTGGCCAGGACACTTCTAGGCCAAAGCCTTCTCTTTAGGCAACTCAGTGACTCTGAGACATAAAGATCACTATTATGTATGGGGAGAGGATTTAATCCAAAGTGCTTTAAGTGCCAGAGATGGTTTTGTCACAGACACCTCAGTGGTGCCTGTGTCGTGGGCATGAGATCAGTCCCTCAGGACCAGGCAGGAGGCCTCAGGGCCTGCTGAGGACACTGCTTGTCTTGTCCTGGGAGAGAAAAGCTGAATATGATGACATCTGTGGCCACAAAGTCTGTCTGTGCTGCTCCCCCATCACTTGTGCTCAGATTTCCTCTGGGAGGGAGATGATTGATTTACTCCAGAAGGAACGAACTACTACACAGGCACTGCAGAAAGCAAGGGAAACAAGCTGAGGAGAGAGTAAAGATAATCCCAGCTCAAATCTTTACTTTAATTGCATCCTGGGCAGCAATCCCCACAATAAAGCAGAGCATTGGTCTCTACACTTACTCTGACTCTGGACACACAGACAGCTCTTAAAAATATAAATTGTCTCCTCTGATTGCTACCCCAAGTGATGGGTCCCTGCAGAAGGAGAGAGCCTAGCCTAAGGGCCCCGTCCAGTCATGCCAATAGCAGAGTGTTTATTTCCCTCATCTCACCACAGGTGGGAACAGGCTTGTCTGTTGATGCTTTAGGCCTTATACTTTTTCCTACTCTGAAAGGGTATGGATCATCACAGAAATCCGCTCACTCTGCCTCTGCACTGTGGAAGATGGGGTAATATGGGACAAGGGGGCTGACATTTGCAGGCACTATCCCTACAGCTAAGTCTGATATGGGGGCACTAATCCTTACAGTAAAAGAGTATGTAAAGGAGGAAGGGGCCCCGCCAACATTTGTCTTCTCTGTAGTTGTATAACTGCTGTAGCACTCAGCAGAATGCTGGGCTCATGAAGGTTTCCCAGACCTTCAAACCCTGATCACAGCTGCAAGTCGGGGAGCCAATCTGTGTTGGAAAAGAGCTTGAAGGGAATTTTCTCTTCTCAACACAAATCCTCTCGCTATGTCTTTAGGCCTTGCATATTGCCAGAAGGAGGTGTTATTCTGGTATTTTATACTCTTCAAATTGTAACTATAATCCCAACACAAACCCTAATGTAATTCACATAGAGGAGGCAGCCTCCCTCCCTAAAGGAGCACGTAATTTTACCTCTGCTAACACCAGCTGTCCTTACATTATTGAAACCCCTACAATGATGAATGCCTCATTAAACCACAGAAGCTGAGCCCACCTCATCCTCTATGTCTGCCAATAGCCAAGGTATCATTCCCTATGGGAAAAGAGCACCTATGACCCTAATGACAGCACTACCAGTTCTTTTCCTGGGATTTTGTGTCCTTTAAATTCGAACTGGCCCTTTGAAAGTGTCATGGCCTCACCTTAATTCCAATCCCAAATGGCAAGAGTACCACAATAAAAATGAAAATAAGGAATTGGTCCCTGATACCATCTCTCTGCCTGCTTTTAGGGGCTCTGTAGAATCTTGAAGGAAGTTGAGCATTATAATATATCTTTACAATAAACACAAATCCCACCTCTGTCCCTCCTAGTACCTCAAGAGCTAATGACCTCAGTGAAAGAGAATGTGACACCCACAAACACTCAAACCTGTCAAGTTCTAGATTGACTCCTGAATCCCCTCATAGCAGCTGCATCTTTTAAAAAGAAAGATGCTTGCACACGTGTACATACATAGGTACATATATATGGTGTTTTCTCTGTTCAAAATGCATATGTTAATGGCACAGCTTTTTCCCCAGCCATCAGAGAAGTGGTTTGGGTTCTTCTTGTAAAAGAGAAAGAAAAGGTATGCCACTCCCTGTCTCTATAAAGAAAGGTTTAGAGAGCAAAATCTGCTGAGTTAGAGTTGAAGGAGTGTCTCTTTTGGAAGCAACAAGACTTCTTTCTTTCCAAGTGCCCTCTCTTTGCAGACCAAGGAGATGCTGTTCCTTCGAGGTGCCTGAGTTTCCTCTTGGATGTTCACTCCCAAAGACAGCTAACATGAATACAGGATCTGTAATCACCGCAGCTGGGAAAAAGGAGGAGTTACCCGATTTGTCGGCGCAGACACATTAGGCAGATACTGCCTTAATTACCTACTGGGTGTCTCAGGTTAGGTGATGTGACAATTTCTCAGTCATAACAATTATCCTTCTGGACTGTGATTCACTTTTTGGTGGGTTTGTCAAGGCCTCTTGGATAAAATATGCATGAGCACATCTTGCCCATCCTCCACACCCAGGCTCCTACCACAGGCTAGCAGGCGTCCTGGCACAGCTGGCAGCACTGGAAATGTTTTCCACCCCTGCTGCAGCAACGTAGTGGTGGAGAGCTTACTTGCAAGGGTCCATTAGGCTTGTTCTTGGTACCATTTTTTTGATCTGATTGCATCCATGTTTTACTGGAAAATGGTACAAAACAAAGACACGGGCTAAAGCACTACTTTTTAAAAAATGGAGAGATGCAGACAAACAAAATTATGAATGCTGTATTTTTCTTTTTTTCTTTTTTTGCTTTGTCTCATTTCTGAAGCTGCCTTCAGCAATTTCTGTTAGAAAACAGTTATTAGTTCTAGTAATATTACAGTAGCATTCAGTTAATGATTTTTAGGAAATAGTTACAGAGGTATCTATTTGTCTGTGTGTATGTATGTGAAAGAGAAGTATGCCATTTATATAAAATATTCTGTCCTTACCTGTAGCCAGTTAGTGTCAGAAGACAGTTTGGACTGTTTGTAAACTCACTTGTACTCAGTGCTAGCATTGATTCCTTGGATGGATTATTTTGCGATAGGATAAACCCACTAATTGTGTATCTAAATAAAATTAAATTTTAACAAATTGAATGACTTTTATTTTACCTTGGATGATAATTTGTTGACACAAATAGAACTCCTTAATTAAATTTGGCGTAGCCAGGTCTGCTGAGGACATATTAAACCCTTTAGCCATGTGATTTTAGTGTTTTGTTGGGGGTTTTTTAATATATTTTAGACTGTCCTGATGTTCCTAGATTAAATTGTGTTTATTACAGCCATACAGACAGTCAATTATTTTGACTATGCAGTCCTTAAGGATCCTGCACAGATTTAGCATAGATCTTCCATGAAGAAGGCCTATTAATTTATAATTTCTCATTAAATACATCAGAGATTGAAATCCACTGTTGCTCTTCTGGAAATAGATATCCTAATTCAGGAGGACTAAGCCTGCAATTTGTAAAAATGAAAGGAAAGCAAGGACGACAGACTTAACATTTATCACCGTCTCTCAAGAGTTCAGATCTCAGTAAATCTTGGAAAGTTTTGTAGGAATAAAAAAAAAATGCAGCATCCCAGTGTGCACTCCCAGTGCTCTTAGGGAAGCTGAAGACTCGAGGTGTCACCTACACCTCTACAGAGAGCACCTTACCAAGAGGAGAAGCCAAGGAGGTCCTGTCTTCTCTAGCAGGCAGAGCAGAGTGATAATCCTTGTTTTCCCCTGTGATGTGCTTCTGCTGGAATGGAAGCTTGAACCAGAAAGTAAAGAAAGGTCCATAAGTTTACACGTCCAAGAATGAGGCTGACACAACTGATGGTCTGCTCTGCAGGGCAAAACTCAAGAAGTCCCCACCAGCACCTCAGATCCCCACTGAGTGTTGCCAACCCACCACAACACTTGAAGTTCTGTCACTGTCAGCAAACAAGCAGAAAAAGAGCCAAAAGCCCTTCTACTGAAAGATAACAGGCCTGCAAGATCAGGGATGGGGGAAAAAAAGTTTTTAAACTGGCTCTTCATTCCATGTTTGAGAGGAGAGGGCTTATATTCTGATTTTGCTGTCATGCTTCACTCAAAATAATGACACATTTTTAGTTGATTCCTACATCTACATTATGTTTAGGTCTTATGTTCTTGCATTATAGAAGCGCACTTTGGTATTACACCAAGATATTTGCATTCAGGATACACACACAGAGAAAAATTGCAGCTAAGACCAGCCAAAAAAAAAAAAAAAAAAAAGATACATGCAATATCACGGTAGATGTAACACACTTTAGTTAAGGTTTCCCCCTTTCTAATTTTGCAAACGTATTGCTAAATCATTTCCAAAAAGTAAGATACCTGATTTTGTCTGTTTGGGTGGTGTTAAAGGGGAGAGATGAGGAGGGAGGGAAGGGGAAACCACAACACAACTGCAAACAAACAACAAACAAATATTGCCCCCGAAACCAAAGAATGACTTTGCTGCATCTTGGCTCAGGGAATGGCCTCTTTAGTTTGATGCAATATTGCTCAAGCAGGCTAGAAGGTTTGAAAACCTTGTCTGGGTTCAATTGGGCAGTATGATTTGGGACTACTGAAATGTATAGATTTATTCACAAGTAAATACCTTAAGGTCATTGGGGGTCACTGGTTACTGTCATCTTGTGCCAGGAGCAATCTCTCTTGTTTTCCCCAGTTTATTACTTCATTTTAAAGCACTTCTTGTGCTGTTCACTGGCCTTCCTTTAGAAATACAGCAGGCAGAAACCATCAAGCAGCTCAAAACAACCTCCTTAGGTTTTCAGAATGCAGCTATTAGAGAAGGGAAAAGAACAGCTTCTCTCCTTTACCCATCTGGTGCCTGCTCTGCAGGGGTGACAACTGTCAGTGCATAGGCTGACAGGGTACTAAGAGGGTGGCCTTCTTTATGAGGGAGGAATTCATATTTGAATGACTTCAGAAAATTTTATTCCCTTGGTTTCTACTGTATTTTGAAAAGGGCTATGTACCTGCATTTGGCAACAGAGACGAGGGAGGAGGCAGGGTGAGGAATGCAGCCATAAACAAGCCAGCCCAAGACAACCCCTTGTTGCGAACCTTCCTACTCTGACACATGCTCATATATTTTAGAGTACAGCACATTGAAGTTGATTGTTTTGGCTGCTCTTGCTCCTGGTTCTTGGCTCCTGTCCTGGCTTCTGGAGCACTGGGAAGAGTCCACCTCCTGCCAAGCTCACAGGCACAGTGCAGGGGAGCTCACCAGCATCGTCTGCCTCTGAAAATTTAGTCCTCTGCCAGGTACACAGGGAAGTTGGGTCCCAGGTGAGGTGGGAAGGCTGTCAATTCCCAGGGGACTAGCAGTCAAGGAAGGGGGTGGCACAAAAGGGATTTGGAAAACAAGGCTGATGCCCAATCAAATTTTTTTTTAGAAAAGGCAAAATTTAAGAACTTAATATTAAGGGGGAGAAGTGGGATGTAAGCCAAACCAAACACATTTTCTCCCAAACAGATGTTGCATAAGTTTCTGGAAAATTTCTGAAGATATCTCATCTATGACACCTAGAACAGAAATTTTTTAACTGTGTGCTGGCACTCCGTGGGTGGGTAGCAGCTCTTGTTAGCTGGCTGGCCTTTATTTCTTTTTCTCTCTTTCAGATCTGTCTTCTCACCTGATTCTCTCTGTGGCCTGTTAACTCCAAAACTTACTGCTGTCATTCAGGTTCAGCTACTGTGCTGCATCCTGTGCAGGACACTGCACTTGGAGCAGAGCACAGACAGACTGAAGAAGGTCCAGGAGCCTGCAAAGAGATAACTTTTTTGAAAAACTTTTTAACTAACTTGATATGAGAGAGGCATACCAAAATTACCTTCGAGAATGTAAAAAAGCTACTGCAAGAGAGGAAGGAAATACAGTCACAGAACCACAGAATTTATGAGATTGGCAGAGACCTCTGGAGGACATCTAATCCAAGCACCTGTTGCGAGTACAGTCACCTAAAGCAGGTTGTTCAGGGACATGTACTGTTGTGTTTTGAATATCTCCAGAGACAGCACAACCTCTCAGGGAAACCTGTACCAGTCTCCAATCCCCCTTGGAAATGTTTTGGCCTAATATTTAAATTGAATTTCTTGTATCTCAGTTTGTTCACATTTCTTCTTGTCCTATCACTGTGCATGATAGAGAAGAGTCTGGTTCTGTCTTCCCAATTCTCTCCCATGCAGAAATAGCAATCAGGTGTTTATACACATGAAGAAGATCGCTCTAAGCTTTTGCTTCTCCAAGTTGAACAGTTCCATTTCCCTCAGCCTGTCCTCATATGTCAGATGCTCCCATCCCTTAATCATCTTTGTGGCCCATCCCTAGACTTGCTCCAGGATGTGCACATCTCTTTTTTTTCCTGGGAAACCCAGGTGTAGATGGAGTGCTCCAGATATGACTCACCAGGTCTGGGCAGAGGTGAAAGATCACCTCCCTCAACCAGCTGCCATTGCTTTTCTGAATGCAGACTACAAGGCTTGTATAAGTTTCCCTTATACAAAATCACATTGCTGCCCCAAGGTCAAACTGATATCCAGCAGAACTCCCAGGTCCTTTTCCACAAAGCTGTTTTCCACCCAGAAATCCCCCAGCCTCTACTGGGGCATGGGGTTATTGCTTCCCAGCAGCAGGATTTTGCTCTTCCTTTTGCTGAACTCCATGTGATTCCCACCAGTCCATTTCTCCAGAGCATCAAGGTGCCTCTGGGATGCCTGCACAACCCTCTGGTGCACCAGCTGCTTTCTTTAGTGTCACCTGCAGGCTTGCTGAGGGTACTCTCTGTCCTAACGTGGAGGTGATTAATGAAGATGTTAAACACTACAGAACCTGGCACCACTCCTGGGGCTCACCCCTGCTGACTGGTCCCCAGCTGCACTCCGTGCCACTGACTGCAAATCCTTTCAGCCTGGCAGTTCAGCCAGTTTTCAGTTCATCTCACTGTCCACTTCTCTGGCCTATACTTTACCAGTTGTTCATCATATAATCTGTCAGCTCTGCAGTGGTTAGGAAAAGAAGTCAAATTGCAGCAAGAGACATTGATATTAGACAAAATAAAAGAGTTTTTCCAAAGTTTTACCAAGCACTGGGATAGGTTTTGTGAGGAGATTGTAGCTGGAATAGATGATCCATTAAGGTCATATCCAGACTTTTTTTTTCTTTCACCCTGAACAACATTTTCAGAAACATCAACTGTGTCTATTTCTCCCTCAGGATGAGCTAAAGTGGAACTTGATTAGCTGAATGCTCCCAAGAGCTCTCCAGGAAATGGGAGAGGGATAAAGAAATGGAAGGACAGTGTGGGTTCAGTGCAGATGTATACCCTGAGTTGGGAATTACCTCAGTCCACACTAACATCACTTGGGTGTCTGGAGGTTGGGCTTACACCCCTTGCTCTACAGGAACTTTTTTTTTTGTTCAGACATGAGATATTCCGATATGCTTTACGCAGCTTGATTAGCTACAAGAGCATTTCAGCATATCAATCATTGCTGTGTATTTTCTAGATTACATGAGTTTAAAAGAAAGGAACATAGAAATAACCACTGTACTTATCCCCCTGTGGAGGGGATAGAGGCTGGGGCTTGTAAGCAATATCCCTTTCTTTTGTCCCCTCAGAGGGACACAGGAGTGCTCGTGTCTCTGGCTCAGATGGAGAAGTGATTGTCAGCAGCAAGAGAAGCTGGAATGTTCAGACTGCCCTGCAGTCAAGGGAGGTACTGCTGGTGCCTATAAATAGAAAACCTGTCTCTCTGGGAGCACTGCTGCAGCTGATGAGGTGGATGTAAACAAAGATGGAGCACAAGAGTGCAGCTGTATGTGATGAAGGCAAACACATCTTTACTCCAGTGCAAGTCCAGTAGACTTCCATCTCCACCCTCATGCCCATCATTTGCCTCCTCCTCACACTTGCAAGGCAGGGGTCCTTTCTTCAGACTTAATGTGTTTCCCAGACTGAGAATATAGCGTGCTTCTGCACCGCCCCACTGGAAGATGGCTCCACACAGCCATCTCTGCTTGCTTTGCAATGGTTTCCCTTGAGCTGCATGTTCCACACTACCCCTGCAGGCCCACCCTCTTATTCCTTTAAACCTTTGTCTGGATCCAGGAATAAGGTAAGCAAAGAAAGTGCAGATCTGCCTTCCCCCTCTGATTCCTGTCTGAGGTAAATGGGCATCTGGGCAGCCTCTCAGACCAATAGGTTGTGAAAAGAGGCAGTGGGAGACACTGCCCAGTTAAAAGCTGTAGTTAAAGACATTGTCCAGTTTGCTTTGCAACTTCTTTCCAGAAGGGAAAACACAGACTTAGATGTGCTGATTTGATACTGGTGAAGTGGTGGTGCAGGAGCAAATCTCACAGGATATGGTTTTCTTGGCTCTGATTCATTGTTGGTACAAGTTGGGACTTCTGTGTTCAGAGCTTTGGTTCTGCATGTGAGAGAAAGGGATGACAGACTTCATCAAGGGAGTCTGAATCAGAAGTGATTCATAGCTTGTGAAGTACTCAGATACTTCATGTGAGTGCCATAAAATGACTTGAAAAGAAACAAATGTGAAAGATGAGATTGGATGACAACACTGTGATCCACCCACTTTTAAAGGCCAGAAGAGACCATTATGGCAGTTCAGTGAGCCTTTGCCCATGGCACAGACCTCACGACTTCACTGAACTAAATTCCTACTTCAGTGTAAGAGCTGTTATTGAATTAGAGCACATATTTTGATAGAACCTGACCAACTTGATCTTAGATGGAGAAGGGAATAGGAGAATCCACCACTGCCTTTGGTAAGTTGTTCCTTCTCTATTAAATATACATTATTGTTCTTATTTATTTGTATGGCTGGTAACATTCTGACTTATTTCAGGCTGGTGTGCTGGTTAGAGGGGTACACTCTTTTCCTAACTCTGTTGCCTGGGCATGGGACTCTGAGCATCACTAAAGGCACTGCAGTGATTTTTCATTTATGAAGCTGACTCACTCTCTTGAGCCCTAAAGCCATGGGTTAACCAGAAGACCCAGGAGCACTCTCTGACTCCTGAGTCTGGGTGAGTGCCTGGGCTGGGATCTGTTTTCTCATGGAGGTGCACACTGCTTGCCCCTGCCACGCCTCTCTGTGCTCTGCTTCTGCACCAGAAAAGCCCAGGTGAAAGGACTGGCCAGAAAGCCTCTCCATCCCAAGGAAGATGGGGCGGAGACAAGGACCCTGCATTGTACTGCAGGATATGTACCCGGGGCAGCTGGGTGGATGCACAGAATATTCTGCCCTAACAAATGCTCACCAACCTGTGAACATTTCTTCAGGCTCACCACTGAATCCTCTCTAGGATTTCAGCCTTCCCCCATGAACCCCACCTTCAAGTGCACTGCTCCAAGGCTGGCCATGCTGGTGCTGAGCACAGCAGTAATGAAACTTTCTGAGGTGAAACAACAAGCAAATGTTCTGCAGTTTTCTTTCCAGATTTGATTTTGATTTCATTTGAATGGTTCTATTCCTAATTGCTTGCCTATAGCGAAAACCTAATGTGTTGATTTTCCAAGGGCTACAGAGCAGCACTTGGAGAACAATCAGTCAGATGTTTTGTCACATCCCAGGCAGCCTTAACAGCATTTGCCTGAAATGAAATGTAACATCTCTACACTGCAGGCAATATTTTTGCTGATAACACTTCTGCATATCTTGCTAAATAAAAATAGATCCTTTTTTTTTTTTTTTTTTTAGATATCAGTTAAAAGCAAACTGAAACTCCCACTTGCATTAAGATGACACAGTACCAAACTGGAAGATGAAGTGGTCCTCCACATTTGACTGCGGTCACATCAGGTCCCTGACTTGATCCTGAGCCATCTGCTAATTGCTGTGGTTTTGCAATCAAGTATTGCAAAGCTAATTTAGTTTGGAAGAAGCTGTTGGAACATGGATTCATCCTTGGACATCAAATAGTATCTCTTTTAATGGGTACTACAGATTGCTAAGCTGTTCCAGCCTGCTCTACCACTGGATAAACTAGGATTGAGTCCTGTCTTTTAAAGGCTTCTGACACCCTGGGGTGTTGAGCAGCTTTGCAGGATGCTGCAAGCTAAGGAAAACTCTGAGGCCATCTCTCCTTAAGACTGGACTCAGGGGCTGTAGGGATGCCGAACCTGCAGCATCATGGTCGAGTGCCCCAAAGCACCTGGGAATCTCATATCAGAGCACACCAGCAATTTGCCTGCCAGCATGTGGGAACTGCCATGCCAGGCAGCTGTGAGGCACATGGTGCAGGGGATTCAGGGCAGGCCATGCTCTGGGATGCTCTGTTGGCTTGTCTGTCTTGCAGTTGCCAAAGCCCAAAATGCAGCACTGCTCTGCACCCCATGCCACTGCCAAACACACTAAAAAAAGGCAGAAACTAAATGCAGAGTGCATTCAGACCAAAGTGGGATGCCCTGATTACTGAAATCCCCTTTGAATGCAGCAGCAGCAACTGCACAAAACATTCCTGTACTAACCTCCTTAGGGGCATTTGTCCTAGACATTGGTCTGTCACGGGTATTAGAAACATCAGACTAAAAAAAATGTGACGGAAGGACAGGCACTGATGTGTCATCATCTTCTGCTGTCATAACCAGTGCTTTTATCATCTCCATTACTCTGATGTCCCATTTGACTCGGTCTTTTAAGGTACTTGTCCTTACAACACCTCAGTGAGGGACATGAAATGCTGCAGATGAGCACAGACCATGTCTGTGTTAATAATAGTAACAAACATTCCCAGAGGTGTCTGGTGCTCCCCATGCCAGAACCGTGTGGGCTGTGGTGGCTTACAGGGTCACTGTTGAATGGGACTACAATTTAGTAGGTACAGGCTGTGGAATGAACAGTGTCGGGGAGGCCACATGCCTCTTGCACATCTCCCAGTCCCCTCTGTCCTGTCCCATGCTCGAGACATCCAGGCAGGCTGAGGCTCTGAAACTGGGGCCTGCAGGCTTCACCGCCAAGTTTGTGGCTCCTGGATATGTGGGTGCTGCTTCTGCTCTTGCAGCCTGTAAAAGATGATGTAAAAGATGATGCTTTTGCTGTTTCCCCACGCTCAAGGGGAAGGGGACAGCTGCCTCCTTTGGGCTGGAGCCAGCAGAAGGGTGGCTGGCCGTGTCAGATTAATCCTATCCCGGTAGAGAAGGAAGATGCCACTTCTGGAGACTAGCAGTCTCTGACCCAGGTCAGTTACAAGCAGCATGGGATCAGCAGGTAGCTTGGAGCGGGGTGGGGGCTTTAAAGCCCTTGGAAAAACTGTAGTTGTTTTCTCTTGTAAAAAAATGGCAAAAAGCAGCTCCTACTAGCGAGAAGTTTTTTAACTAGATGATGCTGAATTCAGGGTGGTTTGAGGACTAGTGTGAGAGCAAGAGGGCTGCACGAGGAGAAATTCTGCTGGAGGGTAGTGCAGGAGGACAGTACCAAAGTGACACACTCTGTATCCCTTCCTAGGCTGCCTGGCTCATGTCATGCTCAGGCAGTTCTTAGGACTTGTTTGATTGAGTGCTACCTGGCACCAGCCAAGATCATGAGGGGTGTAATTCAACAGTGGAGGCAAATGTGCTCCAGATCCTAGGCACTTTCCCTCCCCTCATTTAGATTTCTTGGGCAGAGGTACAACCAGAGAAGCTAAGTCTCATTTTCCAAGACATGTTGCTCTCTCGCCCACTGATCTCAGCTTCATCCAGATTCTTCAGGTAACCAATTGAATATTTTTGTGGACCTTGTCTCAAACATGTGGCCCACCATAGTTTGGGAACTCTATGGCAGAGGAGGAGTCAGCCTAGCTGCTGAACTTGGGCTGCTCACACGGTAAGGTGAGGTATAAGAAATAAGGTGGGAACTGTGTTCTTCATGCAGCCCCCTCAGGGCAGGGATCTGTCTTTTCTTCATTTGTCTGCAAAGCACATAGCTGTGCCCTTGTGTAAATAATGCATAACATGCACAGTCATAGTTTCTACATGTCCCTACCCACACAGATGGCTTCAATGGGAAAATGTCATTGCTGATCATTAAAAGGCAACAAACTCCACAACTACCAAAACAAATGAGTGGTATATTGTTGGCTTTTACAGTCAGTAGGATCCCACACAGGGGGATTTTCCCCTACATGTATGCACCTTCAGCAAATTGATTTGATAAGACCCAGTTCCAGACATCACCTTATTTCAAGTTCAGTTACCTAGGAAACTGCAGCGTACTGCTGGGACGAGCTGCCCGCTCCTGCTTGTGTTGGAGCTATTAGACACATCAGCTCTTCCTTCAGGAAGAGCAGAGTGCTGCTGATGCCGGCTCCCAGCCTTTTTATGCAGATCTGGGCTGTGCATGCGTGCGAAGGGAGGCACACAGTCACCAGTGCCCGTGGGAGGGAGACACGCACACTACCCACACCTATGTCTGCATGCTGGAAGTTGTTCTTTTAGCTGGGAGGAGACGTGGAGATGTGGTAGCTGTGAGCACTGTGAGCCTGGAGATGACATGGGAACCAGCACTAGCTGTGTGTGTGAGCACACAGTCCTATGCAGAATGGCTGCTGTGCATGTGTGTGCTCACACATGTAGGTGCTGCTTCTCGTGAAATGACTCAAGTTATCAGGGCTTCTACAAAATGGTAAATCAATTTGAGGATCTGAGATAACATGGCCTGTTTTGGTTTTTTTTAGAGGGCTCATTTGTTGAAGATGAGTTCACCATCTTTGGGACAACAAGGCCTTGGCACTCTCCACTCTCCAGTTTCTGAGAAGTGAGGAGCCCTTGAAGAGCAGCTCTAGCACATTGCAGTGGTGCTTGACAAAGAGCTGGTGGTAAGGAGCCCGAGAACCACAGTTACTTTTTGAAACACTTGATTTTTACCAGATTACCAGAATGTAATCCCCATTCATACCCCATTCAAATGTTTCTTCCCTATTTGCCCTAGACCACGACAAATACAGACCGTAGTGACAGCTTGTCTCTCAGGTATGAAATATTCAGCTGCACATGGCCTCAGGACACAGGAGGCTCAGGTGCTGGGCTGGAGGTGGAAGGGTGTAAGCAAACAGCTGGAGTGGGGAATCCCATTTCCTTCCTTGCACCAGGGCCCAGGAGCTGCACCATGGGGATGTGAACACATGCATAGTCAACTCATCTACTCTTGTTTAGTACAGGAAAACTGACTGGAGCTAGTTTCTTTTTAGTAGTCAGCCTTCTCAGGGAGAAACACCCTACTCCCCATGCAGTCATTCAGCAATTTTCCAGAGACAGTGGATGGTTTTAATGCTTTCTTTTACAGGAATGTGGAGCCCAATATGCATCTCACAAATGGGAAAATAAAATCTGCTCTGCATATCTCTCTGATTAGTTTGCTCTGTGCCATAACTCATGTAGCCATCTGCAGCTGTCAGCAGCCCTTTACACTGTCTTTCACCAACTACAAATATTGTGGCTGCTCTGGTAGAGAGAAAAAAATCTCGAGGAAGTGGAAAAGATTAGAGGGGCTGCCCTGAGGTGCCATGGTAGGAGATCTGTTGTCTGAGGAACAGTGTATCCTGATGGACTTTGAGGCACTGTACACATCTTGCATTGTTTGCAGGAGAAGACCACCACTTTTCCTTTTGCTATCCTCTATGGGAACTCAGTGAATAACAGAGATAACAAACTTATCACAGTCAGCACTGTGATTCCGGGTCTGATCCGGCTGGGCGGAGTGTGGCAAAAATAGAGGAGTTGGAACAATGGAGAGCTTGAAAATAGAACTTTAATGTTGGTGAAATAACAAACACGGAGACCTCATGGTCCAAGGGGCAACATCCAAAGATGCAGGGACATGGCTAACTTAACAATATATCAGGTTACCTGAGGGCAAGAGTCCAATCCCAAACGCAAGATAGGGACATGACTTTATGTGTCCAAGGTCCCAAACCAATGGAGAACCAGAACTAGAGACATGACCTATTTTGGAATGATGCCATTAGCACCTTAATTTCCATATCCCACCTCCCGTGGTCTCAGGTTTATGGTTTCTGCATAAGCTACCTGGGCTAAGGTTTTTTCCATCTCAGCTAGCTTGGTTTCCACACAAACTCACAAGAATAGGAGATGCAATCATTCTGTCCCTCCCCCCATCTCCATAACCTGCATCTCTGGGGTAAGGAGTAGCAGAATAACTACTGTGTGGGCTAGAGCAGTGGCCTACCAACTATCCACCTGCAGAGAGCAGGGCTGTGTCTGGCCTTTCCTCCAAGCCTCTACCTCACCTCCTGACCTGTCTGGCTAGAGACTCAGCTCATCATCAGAGATGTCAATGTAGCAAGCATCAAAACTCTTGAACAATGCTATATTGCTAGACAAATTATTACCAATGAGGTCTAACTGTCCAGAAGGAAGAACACAAACATTATGAATCATGCCCTGTGGAATACTTATATTTGATACATACATAGGAGCACACTTTCTGATCCATTGCAGTGTGTTCTCACCAACTGGCTACAAAACACCTGGTTTCTATCAGAATCTATCCTGATAGGCATTTGCCAGGTGCATGCTTGCCATGTCAAAGCCATTAGGGTTTGCAAGAAAGTTGTTGACCTATTTAATTTTTGTATATCTAGATAGACAGCTAGACGTGCAGTCAGGTAGAAACTTGAAAGTCCAGCTCAGCGACAGAGAAACCTTTATTTTCATCAACCTGTCAGCACTGTCATTACTGACATTTACTTGGCATTACTGGGTCTCATATAGAGTCCTGTAGTTTACAGAATCATATTGTAGAGTCATTGAATGGTTTGGATTGGAAGCTACCTTAAAGATTATCCAGTTCCAACCCCCCTGCCATGGGCCTGGTTGCTCAGACCCCCATCCAACCTGGCCTTGAGCACTTCCAGGGATGGGGCATCTGCAGCTGCATCTGCAGGATATCTCATGACTCTCTTTAATTGTTGCATATAATTATTATAACAAATTTGGCCCATGTCTATAACATACACTATGTATGTTTATGTGTGTATACATACACACATACATACTAAGACCTGTACATAGACATATATACACGTATACACCCATACACATACATTCAGAAGAACCTCTGTATGTGTTTCAAGCTTATAAACAACTAATGTGTAAAGGATAGGCAGAGATTTTCTTTCATCCACTACCTCCAGGATGCAGTAGGGCATTTTTAACAGCATTGAATGAAACCGAGGGAGTGAGCAACAGCCTATACAGATCAAAATCTCTGCAATGCATCTTTCACTTCCTGGGGCAATGATTCTTGCAGCTGGGGACCTACTTTTATGAATAGGTGTTCAGAGAGGGGAATTGGCTGTAGCAATTCTATCTATGCTTGGGACTCTTTCGTGCAAACTTTTGTATGTGTCAGACATTTCAACTGAGTTTTATGTGTTGTTCTGCATAACAGTGTCTCCAGAAAGGTTTGCTTTCCTGGCTGCTTATAAGTCACTGATCTTTGATGGTTGTGTACCTGTATCCTGGAGGATGTTATGTTTGTTTGTATGTATTTCTCATTTGAAATACCGTAAATGATAGATAGAGAAGCTTTGGCAAAGACCAATTTTCTCAGATAATTATCTGAGCTGAAAAACTTCTGAGACCTCACAGAGATAGTGGCAGCAGATGCATCTGTGCCTGTGTTAACCTGCTTTCCCAACATCCCCAAAGCTTGACTGCATTTTTTGACAACATTACAAAAACAGTGTAGAAAAGGAAAGAAACACAGTAAGAGAGAATAAAGCATTTACTTACTTTGAGAAATGACTCAAGATACGAATTGTGCTAAAAAGACAGAAAGCTGACCAAAGGGCTGTAACAGCTAAGAACACTGTCTTCTCTCCAGATTAATTTTTCATGTCCTATGCCACCTAAGTCATCCTGCACATCTCTCTGTCAGGAAACCTATGCAGGCAGCAGAAAAAGGTCAAAAAATACAGCAACTCCTTCACCCCAGACCCACTGACATTACTCAGAATAGCCAAGACCGTAGAGTGGAGATTTCCCCCTTCCCCTCAGCTAGGGTCAGAGCTGGCTCCTTGAGCTACTGGATGTCTCTATGAACCTACAGAGAATGGCTCAGCCTCCCCATATCAGAGTCTCAGGCTCTATCCTTGGTCTGGAACTGCTGGTGTTACCTCTGAAATTGGTCCTGCCACCTCAAGGCTGATGGACCCTTTCCATGCTAAACTTCTGTTCTAATTTCTTTATTACCTAGCCTGAACATAATACTTATTTTGGAAGGTGACCAAAAAAGATGGGCTTAGGTCCAGACCTGGTTTCCTCATTTTAAGAGCAATGCACTTCAACTGGAGGAGCAGCAGGGCAGGAAAACAGAGGGAGATGACTGTCTGTCTTCTGAGAGAAGTCTGAGTTTCTCTTGTTTAGCCTAGCAACAAAAAAGCTGAAAAAATGTAGAATTGTCATCCAAAAATTTTCCAGAGAGGAAAAAGGGTTGCTTTAAAAAAAGTCAGTTTAGCATGATAGCAAGTTGTTTTAAAATGTCTGGGAGTCAGTCTAGACTGGAAATGAGAGGCTCCTTCTGCTATCAGAGTGACAAGGGCCTCACAGAGGCTTCCACAGGATGCTGTGAAGCCAAAATAACCCAATAACTTTTGAAGTGAAGCTTGAGCAATTGATGAAAGGGACCCTACAAAGCCACTGCCTGCCAGTGCAGGATTGCATCACCTAGGACATCCCTTCCAGGACTGCATTTCTAAGATGGGAACTGCAATTTGAGCGCAATTATGCAAATACTGAAGTTGGAGACAGTGTGTTCGAGATCACTTAATTCACAAACAAAGCTTCACTGCCCGCTACCACTTTTCCCTCACAGTGCTGTGGGGAAATAAGTGTATCATTGCCTTATCTCTGCTCAGGTATTAAAGTTAGAATGTGTTAGAAACATCCAGAAGAAAATTAAATAAGATTCTAGAGTTTGGTGGTTTGTAATGTGTGCTGAAATTTTTTTTTTCTGTCAAAGAAATATTGAATAATGGTGTATTTGGACAACAGTTTTTTGGAAAATACAGCATGCCATTGCATAAATGAAGCATATTTGTTAACATATAGATACAGTTTCTAAGTTTTCCTCAACTTTTCAAACTTTTGAGTGCTTGGATATTCAATCTTATAATTCTTTTAATTTAGAGAGATATTTGACTGTAGTAATGCTGAGGTGGCTGCAAGAATGGTCAATTGAAACAGATTTTTATCAGTGGTGCTGTGCCATTAAGATAATATGAAACTTGTATAGTGGTAGATAATGAAAGCTGACAATAAAAACAAAGTTTGTATTCAAGTCAAAATATAATCAAAATGTTTTGAGCTGTGTTTTACTAAATCCACTTGCAAGAGTAGGACCAGTGAAAAAATTTCCTTTCTTGTAGGGAACGTTTTCTAGAGAATGTCTTCTCTAAAAGAAGCCAGCAAATTTCAGCACTGATAACTTTCTTATTCCTAAAACCAATTATTTTCAAACATGTCATCTACACTAGCTCTCAGTGAGGATTAACTACATGACAGGCTTGAACTTTTAAAAGCAAGTGAGTTTTAAATTATGAAAGAGCAGGGGTAAAAGGTGAGACTAATTTTTACTGTACAGAAACATGTAAAGTTTTTCAGTGCATCATCATTCATAGTCTTCTTGCCATAATTATAATGAAAATTATTCCCTTTCTCTTCTTTTTTTGACTCCCTAACAAGAAATGCTTTGTGATTGGATGATGTAGACTAATTTTTAATGAATCATTTATCATATTAATAGCTTATTGCAAATTAAACTCTCCCATCTAGCCCAGGAGTACCTTTTTGTTAATTGCCTTGCAAGAATTAAGTATTTCTAGTTCAAACTGCCTGGACCAACACTACTGAATGCTACATTTGTGTTGTCTGACCGTATGTGATCAGCACCAGGAGTTGGGTGTCTTGTCTGGCTCTTTGTGACAGTCGATTCAAAATCCAATTTCAGCAAATATTCATGGACATTATGTGAAAATATGCTCCACTGTACTCCTCCAGAAGTACATTTCTGTGTATTTTCAGAGAATGAATCTTGTAATGCTCACACTCCCCAAACCCTCTTAGGTTAAGAGGCATGCTGCTATTACACTGTGGAGAGGCTTTCATCCTCAGAGCTGGCACAAATTGAACATTGACACCAGATATTTGTGGGAATATTCCTACAGTTTTCTAACTACATGTGGATTTTCACCAAGTGTGAAATGTTTTAGTCCTAAAGCAAATACTTACAGATGTGGGAAGGTGGTTGCTATTCAGGATTTGATTTGCCACAGTGAGTTCTTCCCCAGCAAAATTTCCACTGATGGGATCTGTGTTACCGGAACATCAATTTCCCCCCACAGGCCACCAAATGATAGACCTTCAAAGTTAAGATAATCAAAGGGGTCAGTAAATGTCTTCACCCAAGACAGACAGGAAAACATCAGGGTTTCAGTGTGATCCAGGCTGGCAGAGTTTCTGTTTGTAAGTGTAAATCACCTTTATAAAATTTGTTTATTTTAATCTAAACTCTGAGTTGAGACTTCAGTAAACCCCTGGGAAGCCTGTGGAAAGCCAGCAGCACCCAAACACAGGCTTAGCTGGTGGCCAGGTACAGACAATCCACATTTCTCAGTGGTGTCACATATATATTCTCCTCTGGTTGGAGGTTTTAATGAGGAGATGTTCCCAGGATGAAAAGAGTAACAGGACTGAGAAAATTTAATCCTGAAAAATGAAAGAAGAAGACTGAAAAGAAGATAATCACAAGGTTTAGGATTTAAATGCCGTTACATGGGATGTGATCTGTAAGAGAGGCAGTCTGTGTCATGCCTAAGGTTTTTTCCTTTTTCCACAGAGGGGTCCAATCTGGCCACTCTGGACCAGATAATGTTGGACAATTATACAGGCAACACACTGGCTTCAGTGCAGCAGCTGGGGCTGCTTCCCCAGGGCTTGAGGGCTCAGACACGGCACCCGACGGCAGCAACTAAATGCCTATTACCAGGCATAAGGTGAGCAACGGGAGCTGATCCTATGCATTAATCCACAGCAACTGTGAGATACATTACTCTAAATGCCACGGAAGGAAATTTGGCTGACGTCTGCAAACTCGTTAAGCTGCTTTAATTGCAGCACTCTAGGAGAAGGTGGGGATTTCAGCAGACTGAAACAGGATGGGGAATCCTCACCGCGTGAGACAGGAGAGAGAGCACCAAACACAGCTACTCAGACCAAGGGAAAAAAGGGAAATCCTGTCTTTCAGTTGGGAAAACAAACTAGGCAGTCTTTCCCTTTCCATAGCACCTCTTCCTAGCCAAATTAATAAACAACAGATCAAGGCCTGAGGGGCTAGAATGGCACAGGCAAAAGGACTAGGCTGGCACACCTTATTCCCCAGCCTCATTCCTCACAGGAAAAGGCATTTTCAGGTAGATATGGCTGAAATTACTTCAGTCAAAAAAGGAGCAGGTGGGAGATGGTTTTTCCTTCATTAAAGATAGTCATAAAACTTTGTTGTTGATCTTTGTTAAAGAAAATCAGAAACCTCCTACAAAGAGATTTTTCTTTTGCTGAAATAATGCTTAGCTTTTTTGTTTGCTTGGTTTTGTAAATGAAGTAGGGTACTTTGCATTGAGGGTGATATATTTTTTCATGAGAAAGTGTAGAAGCTTCTCTTCCTTGAAAAACTGATTTTTAACTGGGCTCAACTGTAGACATGGATTAGTTATTAAAAATGGTTAGAAAGATTTTGATCCTGCCAACAGTCAAGCATGCTGCCAGTAAAAGCGTTTCAGCTTTATTCTTAATTTTTATCCTGCCAAGAACTCTCCTAACCTCGTAGAGAAGGCCTGAATGCCCAAGTTAAGTATATGTTCACCATCCATTTGGTGGTGAGCCCAGGTTTTCAGGTCTGTAGAAGTGAACTGAGAGTTCCGAAAAGAAAGCCTTTCTTCCCTGATTTCTTTTTAGTTTTTAACTGACAAGTGTACTGATGGCCAGTTTAATTTGATTTGACACAGATGGTCATTTCAGTTGGCGATCATCCACCAAAATACATGTCACCCTTGGCTAATGACCTACCCTCATCGATAATCTTGTGACATCTTTTCCACATTGTATATGACATGTGCCTGTGAACTTCCTGCAATAACCCGTTGGTGTTTTTAAATCCCAGCCTGCCAAATGCCTGGCTCCAAAATGTCATTTCTCCCTCACAAGTACACACCAGCTGCTGAGGGAGCTCCCTGTGAGGCTCCCTCCATCTTAGCCCTAGGGCCTGGTGGGAAGGGACATGGGAGGACACATCTGCCCTTAGCTTCCACCTGTCCCACCATGCCAGGCCACAGCCTGAAGGGCTGGAACCAGGAACCTGTCATTCCCTCAGCCTTTCCCTAGATCTGAAATGGATTTATGTTGCATTGCAGCACTGTAGATCGGGGAATGAATCCTTTCTTACACCTATATTTTTAAGGCATCTAGATAATAATTATTCATGACCCATCATAATTCTAGATTCTTATTTTCTCTGCATCTATAATGATTAGAAATCCATATTTTTCTTCCTCTGAGCTGCCTAGTCACTTCAGAGGAGAAACTTTAGCCTTTTGCATGCACTTGAAGCCTGATCAGGAGTCCCCTGTAATCCGTCAAACTCAGGGTTATGTGACAAGTGGGATGCCATCAGCTACTACAGAAGTAAGTGGTTAACAAGATGTTTGTAAGATAAAGTCTTGCGTCTCCATGCAATATTTTCCAGCTCCTGTTTGAAAGACATTTTCCAGTCTGATCTTGCACTGGAATACTTCTACTCAGTTTACATTTGTTTCTGTCAGAGGGCTATTTGTCCAATAAATTAAACAGTCAATAAATGCAGGGGCCATAAATCTTCTCTATCAATAATTACTGTAAAAAATGAGGAGACTGCTATTCTGCCTCCCTTATTTCATTTGATAGTTGTAGCAGCAACAGCTGCTCTGGCTAACAATCCCAGTAGCCTGTCTTCAACTTGGGACCATTGCAGGGCCATAGGGAGGACAAATATTAAAAACAGTCATGTGCAGAGTAATTTTTCTCATGGGAAAATGTATTAATATGAAGCAATGAGAAGCCGTGAGACTTCCTAACCTGGATGTAACATACTGTTACCTTGACTGAGGCTGTTCTGGCATTGTGAAGAAATGCCCTCTGGGAGCTGCCGCTGTGTGACTGCTAACACTTGGCAGTCATTCCTCTACGTGGGCTGTGGGGAATCTCCATCACTGTGCAGCCATCTGAA
Source organism: Acrocephalus scirpaceus scirpaceus (assembly GCA_910950805.1). NCBI lineage: Eukaryota > Metazoa > Chordata > Aves > Passeriformes > Sylviidae > Acrocephalus > Acrocephalus scirpaceus. The sequence continues at coordinate 40,304,414 of OU383773.1, read as the reverse complement.
CCTTGATTCTGTGAGGTCCCAAAGGCCCTTGCAAGGTTTGTTTATTATTAGCCTCATTTATCGCTCTCATGACTGATTTTGAATATAAGGAAAGTGGATACTATTAAAAAATTCATGTGTTACTATCTAGGACACAAAATGTGGAGTAACCCATATTTCATTATCCTACTATTAAATAACAAGTACTAATTTACTTTTCACCAATTAGCTAAGAACAGGCAAACTAAGTTTCTACATGTGGCAGACAGCTAACTGCTGCTAGATTACAAATGTCATATGTGGATCCAGGATATTTTGTGAAAAAGATTAGTGAGTTGTTTCTCACATCATAAATTTCCTTGTTGTTCTGCTAGGAAACATTTCCAATTTGTGGTGCCCTCTCTGAGCTCTCTGACTCTAACAGAGCAGGTGGATGCAGATGACCTAGAAGTCCTGCCAACATTTCTGCTGTGTGTATACCTGTGTGGGAGGCAGTAGCATTTGGAAAAGGAAGAAGATCGCATCAAAGAGTATTAAGGGAATGAAGCTGTGGGCTCAGCTGTAAGCAAAGCCCCTGTGGTTAAAGCTGTGCCTGTTGAGATGTCCCATGTGACAGTACCAAACCCATTTCCATGCTTTGCTATGCATGTCCACCTCCTTGTTGAGCTGAAAAAGTGTTTGTTACACAGTGCTGTGATGTAAATCAAGGCAGTGACATCACTCCTGCAAAGTCTGATCAGTCTAAAGGTCCTGTGCTCTCACCCCAGCACACAGAAGGCAGTGGGAATGGACACCAGGATCTGGCAATGTGTGATGCTGGTGTTATCACCCCTTCCCATCCACTGTCCCACTCCCCACCATGTCCATCATGCCCTGTTTTGCAGTGGTCACTTCCACTGACTTTCTGGAATACAAGAGAGAAGAGTGCCAGAGCTTTTCAGCCCCTTGTGCACTCAGCTTTTTTTAAAGAGGATCATTACAAAAACAAATGTTATTTAAGAACACCCTCATACACAGAAAATCCCATTTTAGATTAAAAAAAATGCAGTGGAATTTGACCTTTGCTGTGTCTTCTGCCATGCCTCCTCTCTAGAGGTTTGTATGGTGTTTGTGGTCATACTGTTTTATTATTCCCACGGCTCTGTTTCTTCCTTCTAGGCATTAAACAAAGCAAAGCAAAGAACTACAAATTTTACTTAAAACAGGTTGACCGACCCTTGGAAAACAACAAGTGCATTCTTAGGTAATTCACAAACAGGAAAATGAGACAAGGTCAATGATCAACTCATTTATTGTGGCTTGACCCATCTTACTGAGCCTATGGTTTGCTCCTGTGCTCTCAGGGCCACAGCCCTTTCGTACACCTGTGCTGGTTTGAAAGCAAAACCAGTGAGAGGTTCCAAGTCAAAAACACAATTTAATAAGAGGAAAAGAAAAGAAGTAAAATAAAGTAAAATAAAATAAATGCAATAGTACAAAAAAACACTGACAGAGTCAGAATACAACCTGACTCCCTGTTAGTTAGGGTGGTAGTAGCAGTCCAGATGAGATGGTCTTGTCGAAGCAGTGATTCCTGTAGAAACGTCTGGTAGCTCTTGTCTCCTCTGGGAGTCCAGTGGGTAAGGCTGCCTGTGCTGTCCCAAACCCCGGATTATATCCAGGTGGGAATGCTTGGCTCCTCCCCCTGGGCAGAGCATCTCCCAATGGGCTGATCTCATTCTATGAGTCATGCAGGGGCTCCTTGATGGCCCATTAAACAGAGATAGCTCCTGGAGGGAGTTATCTATGAGCCATGGGCAAGGCATTGTTGGGCCCATTAACAGAAGATAAGGGAAACACTGCCCCACCTGGTTTCAACAGCTCATGAAGATGGGGATAGAATACATACTTTGGGCACAACTTACATTATAACCTAGGACAACACCAGTGTTTGGGATTTGTAGACTGAGCGCAGATCAAGGTCCCTTTAGTATTACAGGACCTTCCAGACTTTCAGTGGATCAATGAATGAGTTGGGACTCTGAGTCTCACTCTGAGCACAAGGAGTAGAACTCTCCATTCAAGTTTTCAGGTTACATCAGCAGTACAGAGATATCCAGAAGAGAAATCTGCTGCAACACAAGCCTTCTTGGGGTAGTGGGGAGAAACCCCCAGCCACAACAGCAGAAGTATATATGGACATTAGCTGTATAGGATTTTGCCATGGAGGGTCCTTACATGGATCAGAAAATAGTCCAGATGTGAATCAACTCTCAGAAACAAGACCAGCCATAAAAATGGACACTTATGGCTCAAAAAAAGCAAGAGAAGCAAATAATTAATCTTAATTACCATGAGGTTCACTGTCAACTTTTGCAAACAAAACAAAGCACAAAGGGAATAACCCTTGAAAAATGCTGGTGATTTTGTACTGTTCACCCAGCTCTGGTGCACTGAAGGGCAGGAGACCTTCCCCAGCCCACATAAGCCATGGTTTTTGCCCATCTGCACAAAGGATTTAATCTCTGCGACAGTGCAGCCCTTGCAGGAATACCACAGGCTTCTCTGGCTTATCTCCCTGGGGAAAAAATGAGAAACAAACATCAGGCAATGCTGCCCAATGTCTATGAAAGTACAAGGATAAACAGTGTGGCTTATTTAGGGGGAAAGGACCATGGAAGCCAGGCTCTTGTAGATCTTCTCAGGGAGCCAAGTCACATGCATACACACTCAAAAAAGAGTTGCTTCTTTTCTCTTCCCAGAAATGCCATTTTCTTCTGGTTGCTTATCAATTACTGGGCATATGAAAGATTTGATCCAAGAACAATTTACTTCTCATACATGAGTGAATACCTAACTGCCCATCCTCAGTCTGACTGATGAGAGCCCAGGTAACTTGGCAAGTTTCCTCCTCCTACATCTGAGGGATGTACTGTCCATGAGTACTCCTGCCACAGACGTGGATGGCACCAAAACAGATAGCCCTCTGCAGTGACAAACATATGTGGGAGACAATCTATATGGGAATGAAATAGTATTTTCCCCAATTTATTCTGCAAGAACAATGCAAATAGGGTTGGTATCCCACTGAAGTGCTGGTTTGGTTTCCTTTGGATTCTTTCCTTTGTTTTTACTGATCAGGTGAAGAAAACAACCCTATTTCTCTTTCCCAAAATCTCCAAGGGTAAAATTCATTTCAGATCCCCTTCATGAAATGACTGGATAGAAGATTCTCCCTTGGGTCACTCAGCATACTCATTACATTGCTCTCACTCCTCTAAGATAATGAATCATGTATCCCTGGACTTGTCCACACTTGCAAGTTATCACTGATTAAGGTAAGGTGCAAATACAAAGTGCCAGTGCTGTTTCTTAAGAGCAGCTCAAGGGTTGAGCAGGAAAAATTTGAGCACTGATTTCTTAGTAACAGCTTCCTCACAGGGTGTTAATCAGGAATAGGTGACTGGAAACAAATCAGCCCTGAGATATGACGTAGCTGAATCAGCCACACTTGCTCCCTCTCCCAGAGGGCTTTGGCTGCCCTTGCCAGCAGTAGGAGAGTGTTTCAGGAAGTGCTGCTGAAGATCCTATGGATGATTTCAACTCATGCTGTGCATGTTGAAGTCTGTACCATGGTTTGCCATAGAGAAGCAGCTTTGAACCGTTAATACTAGTTGGATTATCTGCTTATGGTTAAGAATACTGGCTGGTGTGTGCACCTGTTGAGCAGCCAAACAAATGAAAAGGCGTTTGGCAAAATGTTCCAGATGTAAATAAAAGCCCAGGGCTACCTGAGACTTTTCCACAGGAGGCTGTGACAGGTCATGGTATTGCTGCTCAGCCAAGTTGTCAGGCAACAAAGCTATGAAGAAACATTAATTGGGTTGCAAAAGCTCCCTTCTCATCTTGCAGTTTTGCAAATTTTATTGAGTGATGCTGCCCTTATTTTGTATTTGTCCCTTCTCAGTAGAAGTACATGACAAGTCATCTGGGAACATCTATCATTGCATAACCTCATACTTGACAGACAAAGCTGTTCACCTCTTTTTGCCCCCTTTATGCAGCCAAGGGTGCCAGACATTTCTCCAGCATCCTTCAGCAATGTATTTCTGCAGAAGTAAAAAGCCACAAAACTCAGAATTTGGCTTTCCTCTATATTATTTTATTCTCTTAACCAAACCCAAAGCACATTAAAATAAATGATTGCTATCATCTTAGGGAAAGTTGTGAGGTAATTAGGTCTCTGGTCTCTAATTTATTAGCAGAAGTGGAAAAACGCCCTACCCTTGAAAGGATTAAAGTACCTGTGGGTACTATTCATACTTTCAGATCATCTCCAGCCACTTTACTCCTTTTAGGCCACTGCAGGTATGTACAGAGATGATTAGAGAGACTTCCTGGTCAATGCTCAGAGGAAAGCAGGTGCCTCCAGAAGGTACTGCCAGGCTGGATTCCAAGAAATATGATGGCTTGTCCCACCCAGACCTGTGTCAGCTGGACATGGGGCTGAGATTGCTCCTGTGCTGGTTCCTGCCCCATGGCTGAGGGGTGCAGTCCAGCACAGGAGCTGCTGTCAAGGGACAGCTGGCCAAAGATGAGTGTGTGAGGTGTGTCATTCCCATCCTGCTGCTCACAGGATGTCCCACTGCATCTGTCACCTAGGCTCAGCCTGTCCTGGGGATCTGAACATGCAAAGCAGGACACAGAAATGGGGCTTCAGAGGCAGGCTGGCAGAACAGTTTTGGCATGTGGAGTGCAGGGAGAATGCAAACTTCTTGAGGACTAATTTGCAACTCTACATGTGAAGCCTACTTGGGGACTTGCATTATCTAACATTGCTCCATCAGCTGATCTCAGAGGACATTCAGGACAGTCCTTTCCCGCTGCTGAGGAGCTGTGTCAGAATTGGCTGGGAGCTACAAGTGCATAGACATTACCTAAGGGAGTCTGGCTAAGCCTGTGAACAAGAACTAGCTTCAGACAAGAGTAGTGCATACAACCAAGCCTGCCTTTGAGGGAGGATAGGTATAGGTGATGGGATACAGAACAAAACACACTGAAAATAGCCAATATCCACACTTCTCTACACAACAATTTGTTTTTGTCTTCTTTCAAAAATGACCTTCCTATCAATCCAACCCTGAGGCAGCTAACATATGGAACTCAAAGCTACAGCTAACCAACCCATACCTGTACACCAGCTTAAGAACAAAATGTTTCATTATCATATTGAAATCTCTAATTCATGCTGGGCTTAAACTTGAAGCAGCCACAGTTCCAGTTGTAATAACCCCGAGAACTGAGAAGATCTGAAACTTCTGAAAATCAAGTCCAGAAGCACTCAAGGTTTCCACCAGTGCCACAAACCCAAGGAAGTTTCCTGATGGTTTCATTTGTATTTGGAATTTCACTGGCCTAGCAAATAATACATGAAATATATTCTGTCTATTCCTCAGGCAGGTTACACATTACCAAGTGCAATACTCCCAGCTGCAGCCAGTGTATTCTTTTGCTCTAAATTAATTTTCCAGAGCTATATTCCTCAAAAAGTATGAGACTTGAAGCTCCACTTTTATGATCATAAAAGATTTTGTTTCTGCTATCCTCTTTAACAGGGGCATCCAGAGCCTAAGCCCATTTTAGGAATATGTCAGAGAAAAAAGAAAAAAAAAAAAAAAAGCTAAAATGAGTTGCCAAAGCTGCTGTCTGACCTTTAAATACATATTTAAAGCTCTATCTCAGGGCTCCACAGCCTCCAAGGAGTTTCCTTCCTTGGTACCAAATGCAGAGTTCATGCAACCCCAGCTTCTCCAAATAAGGTGCTAAGTTCACATGCTAAAGCCAGGTGCTGTTTACACAAAAAAGTGGGGCAAACATCTGCATGTCAGCAAGCATCTTTCCTGTACACTGAATATAAATATCCAGGGTAAACCTTTACCTCTTAACTGTGTTTCCTCCTACACCTTTATCCTCTGAGGCAGCTTATGTAAGTAACCTGAGATAAAAAAGTTTCCTTGCCATGGTGTAAAAATACTAAAGCTCCACTTCCTTATAATCTGCTCCTTTTGCTGGGTGTCCCTCAGCTCTTCAGGACGTGGTGCCAAGAGATATTATGCCTGTTAGAGGGTTTGACATCTGAGGTCTCATTCATGGCTGGTGAGGGGAATATAGCTTGTAAAGCTGCTGAGAAAAGGTGTGCTGCAGAAAAGCCCTGGAAGAGAAGAGCAGCCAGTTGAGGACATGGTGGATCTAAGAGGACTGACTTAGCAACCTGTGTGCTCAGCTTCATGTCTTGGAACTTCTTCTCTCATGCTGATCCCAAATCAACATATGCTGATTTTCCAGTGCCTGAGCAACCTCATGTGTTTGTTAGCAGGTCTTTGCCTTAGTAAGTCTTCAGAAGAGCTGGTCAGCAAACATTTTCATCAATTCAGTAGTGATAGCGATTGATGACCAATTAATATTTTTTATTTAACCAAAAGAACACATTCTGCAAAGAGCAAATATTTCAAAAGAACAAGTATTTCCTGATGACGTTCCTTTATCACATTGGAATTTTAGAAAGCTGTGAAAAAAGGCTTGGAGAGACCTGCAAGCGATCATGATGCTCATGTGTGATCCATCTAATTCCTGATGGTGAACGTCATCAGGAAATACTTGTTACCAACAAGATTTTGTTCTGATATATTTGTTTTAGGGTCTGTAGGTCCTCCTTTAGGTGACTCACCTTATTGTTAAGGTTGAGTTCTCCACACACTTTAGCACAAATTACCTCTTAATGTTGTTCTAGGCATTTTTTTTCCTAGAGAGCAACTCTGCAGACATCTTGGTCTTTGCTCCAAAGAAGCTAAAACATAAAAGTTTTTTCAAAAACCTGCAAGCAGCAGTTTGCATAACACGTCTGCTGTCACGGTCCCTCATTGCCCGCTGGGCGCCCAGCTCAGGCCCCACTGTGCTGACACGATCTGTAGAGTACATACACTTGTACCAAGTGGTGAATTTGCTCACTCAGTCAAAAGGCTGGTTTTTGAAGATGAGTTAAACTAGAAAAACTGGATTAAGTCACTGTTCGTTACCACATGGACACTCAAGCCCACATGCAGCCTTGGCTGTGTCATAGGATGTGGAATCTTGCAGCACCACACACTTCTAGCAGCAGAGAGAAGCATAGCAGCTGTCTGGGAGGTAACCATTCCCTTCAGGTTAAATTAAATTTATGTTGGTTTAATTTAAGACAGTTGGGAACATTTTTCAAGATAGAATAATAAAAGCCACTCCTAAAGCGAAATAATGGATGGCAATAATAGTGACATGTGGCAGTAATAAGAAAGACGTACTGCCCACTAAAGGTTTGGGGTTTTTTTGATGAAATAGAACCAAAAGAATTTTCTGTGTGGACTATAACCCAATGAATCTTAGGCATCTTTGAGAAGAGGGAACACTATCCTCAAACTCTCTGCTGGGACAGAGCGGGAATTCTGAAACCCAGATTATTTTTTGACTGTGCACTTTAACACAGAGAAAGTTGAGGCAGGTTGACAGACACAAAGCACATGCTTTATTCACTGATTTTGTAGCTGGTGGCATACACCAAGCTCAAGGTTAAAAGGGAAATTGTAGACGGGATGCAGCTGGGAGTCCTCCGGTGGCCATCCTCCCCTGGTGTCTGCTCCAGTGCAGCAGGAGATCACTGTCATACCAACAACCACCCCCAGTAAAATTGTACCCTTTAATAAAGCCTGCTCAAGGTGCCTTCCAGTGATCCTTGCCTGATGGCAACACTGGCACTGGCTGGATTATGCTTGATTAAGTAGGAATGTTGTTAATACGAATGTACACTAATTGGCTGATACACTTTGTATGCACTTTTAATCAGGTATTACTTATCCTACATTAAAATTACTACTACATGCTCTTTATATGTAACATGTACTCATGGGTCTAGAAGGCACCAAGTGGAAAGAGTGTGAGAACTTGAGTGCTGAATTATATGAATTATAACTGGACAGCAAAAAGTAGAGAAGAAGAGCACAGAAGTATTGCTGAGGTATAGGAAGCCTTTTCCCAGGGAATATGGCATTAAAAATTCACCCCTGGCAGGCTGTGAGGAAAAGAGCACTGGTGAAAGGGACAGCTGAAAGGGGCTGCCACAGCAGCCCTGGAGTAGTTTTAAGTGAAAGGCTACAAGCAAAAAAGCCCCCTAAAAATTAGAAAACCTTTAGGAGTAGGCCAGTACAAATAATTGCACTGTGCAATATTTGGATAAAAAGACCCACTCTAAGCCTCATAACAATTACATAAAAATAGTCAATGGGATCTTGAGCATATTCAAGTACACACAAAGTTCCAAACTATCCCATTCATCTGGCACACAGAAATTGATGGGAAGGTCTGAGGTTTTATTTCCAAGTTTCATTGTTTGTATGATCTACCATAGGCAGGGAAGATTAAAGAGTAAGGGAACACCTAAACCTAGAAAGAACAAAGAAGACATCAATAGATGAATGTGAGTAATTGCATCAGGTGCAAAAACACAATTAGTGACATTATAATTACTGAAATTAAATATCAATTTATGTGAGTATGCACTATAATACTTTTGACAGCCTCAAACATTGTGTGATAGCAAATAAAAGTGGGATGACAGCTCCCTAATTTGTAAAGAAGTGGAATCATAGAACTATTAAAGCTCACTTAAAGAATTTTATTCTGTAAGATACAAGGACAGGAAAGGTTTCAGTGCAAAGAGGATAAGTGATAATAAATGCCCAGTAAAACCATGCATACATCTGCAGCTATTAAGACACACAGCAGCTTTTCTAAAATACAAATGTAGTACATGAAGTAACAAACCCTGCAGCAGCACCATGGAAAACTTTGGTCTGAAGGAGAGAGTGGGAAGAGGACCATTCCCTTTGGGACAGGACACACCTCGCTTTAGATACTGCAGGCATACAGGTTGCATGCTAATTGTGTCTGTGTCTTCCTCTAGTCCACAGGGAGAAACGGGTGTCACCGGAGACAATCTTTACCGTAGAGATATCCATTCAACATGCCACGTGGTGAGATGAATCCAGGTCATTTCTCTCCCTTACCACATTCATGAGAGAACTTTCCATCTCCTGGAGAACATTTTCTCCAGCATGTCTCTCCAAGGCTGGCCCTTTAAGTGTTTGAGAGCTCCTCAGCCACAAGGCAGCGATTTTTTTCCCCTTCAAAACAGCTTTACTTTCCTCTCCCACCTCCCCTTTTTCCTCCTGGTGTTTAGGTCCTTTTTGCTAGCAGGATGGCTTTTTTTTTCACCCCGTTGCTAGGTTGGTAGCCTAGTTTTCTCAAGGAAAGGAAGCTTATGAGATCAGACTGTCTGTGCAAGTGCCAGTCGGTCCCGCCTAAATAATTTTTTGAGCCTGTGAACTGAGTTTGATCAAACTTGACAGGGGATAGAAGTCTCAAAGGTTTGAGTTGCCTACAAGTGCTGTGGAAGTAGGCAGGCAGAGGAGAAAAAAATGCCAGGAGTGCATCCACTGCAGAAATATAACTGTATTATTAGACACCAGAGAGTCCACATTGAAGACAGTCATTACCACTGAACTCCATGGGAGATACAATTTCACAGATTCAGCAGCTCACAAGATGACTTGATTAATATGAGCATGAGCAAAATGTTCTTCTCCCCTTCTTCTAGAGTGCAAAGCTTCCAGTTGCAGAGCAGCAGGGGAGAGCTCAGAAATGACAGGCTGGTAGAGTGAATTTAGAGCTAATTGCTGCTCCTTCTCATGCCAGTACTCGTGTGGAACTCGACTTCCCTGTGACTCCGGTGCCCCCGTTTGCATGATCTGGTTCACACAAAGGATGAAATTGCACGGACTGAAGTGAGCAGAGCAAGTCCTAAATTGCCGCGGGCCTGGCACAGCTCTGCTGAGGAGGGTGAAGCTGCCTTATAATGGGCCATCGTTTCTAAGGGCAGCTCGGTGATGAAGCATCCAGCTCGTCCGGATCTGCTGGTCGGCGTTGCAGTTGCTGAGGGCGGCTCATTTGCCGTGAGCGTGAGCTGGAACATAAGCTCAGGGCCAGCAAAAGCTGTGCCTGGTGCGTGGGCTGGCTCTCGTTTGTTCCTGCTGCGGCTTTTCCTAGAAGTCAGCCACCCCAGGACTGCCTGACTACTGAGCCTGAACAAAACCCTTGCAGATCCTCGTTGACACTTGCTAGGGAGAAAAACAAGCTGTTTGTTTTTACAGGTGGGATTCAAAAAGAAGTGGAAATCACTCATCTTACAGAAAAAAGAAAAACGACAAACTAACCACAGCTGACATTAAAATGAAGACTGGGGAGTTGTGCAACTTTTTGTGTTCTGTGAAATATTGATGTTTTCTTCTTCTCCTAAGCCTTCTAAGTATTGATGTGCCAGACATCTGATCTAGGTGGAGAGAGTGCAAATCACCAACACCTAAAGAAAATGGAGGGAAGGCAATTAAGCGAACTTTTGATGCACAGCAAAACGGGGCTTGTGAGCAGCGAGTGACATGGCTGAAAATGGGCTGGGATTTTGCAAGAAGGACAGGTATTGCAGCCTGCCCTCAACAGTCTAGCCGAGGGCACGGGCTGAAATTCAGAGCCTGAAATGCCTGCAGTGCAGCATCTGCATGAGGCTGAGCTGCTACAACCTTCTTTAAGATGAGGCTTCTTCAAAGAGGGATGTGAACCACAACTCTTCTGCACCCAGGGCTGAATGCTTTCTGTTACGTAACAGATCTGTGAAGCAACAGGGGAGCATCCTTTACCTATTATTTGTTGTTGTCATTTCAATCCAGGCGTTTTTCTTCTGATAAAAGCTAAAAGATAAAATAAAATTTTTCTAATTAATAAAGTCTATCTCCTCACGTAGCATTTTTCACAAATCTCAAAGATCTGAAAGTGCTACACCCATTTAATAGACACCATGAATAAGGGTGAAGATCAAGTGAACTGTCTTGGCAACAGAAAAGAAAACAAGACTTGTATCATGGGTCTAGTAAAAGGGACAAGGGCACCTATTAAGCCTCAATGAAAAGCAAAGCTTAGGACAATTTTCTGACATATTGGATCCTTCAATGAGGCGTTGCGAAACTAATGTGACCAATGTTCCATGCTAACAAAATATGTTCTGGATTTTTCATCTGACAACATAATTTAAGGATTTCTTAGAATATGGGAAACAAAATGAGGCAGCGCCTTTACAGGAATCATTCCTTTGCAAAAGGCAGCTTGTGCCAGAGGACTGGAAAATTGAAAGTGCCCCAGGGGAGCACAGGAATGGATAAGACCTCTTACACTACCCAGTCAAAATAAAATGCACTTAAAAGAAGGATAAATACCAAACTGACAATTTACTGCAAAACTTCTTGTACTCAAGGTACTACTATTGTCAGAAGTACTACTATTAGAAGTCCTGATAAAGACAGACTATACTAGACACATGGTTTGACTCTTGAAGAGGTGCATTTGGCAGAATTAGACCATGTACATAGCTGTACATGAAACAAACTTACTGACAGTGTCTGCATCAAAATAGGTGGTTTAAGGCAGGATGTCTGATTAAAACAACTCCTGTTACTATCAGTGATTGTTTCTTTCTTATGGTTACTAGTGGTTCTTTGGTTGGTTACTTGGTTTTTTACTTTGGTTGACTGAGGTTTTGAGGTTTTCATTTGCTGCCTTGGGGAGCATCAGTTTATCAGTTTGAATATCCAGTAGTTTCCTAAGTGTTAAAGAAATTTGTGGTATTAAAGTGTTATTAAAAGATGCACTGCCTATCCACTCTTGAGGCTGCTTCCTGGCAAAAAAAAAAAAAAAAAAAAACCAACCAAAAAAACCCAAAAAAAAAAAAAAAAAAAAAGGTGCCCTGCAGCTTTGATCTTTGATGCTTGAGAGATCTGGTAAGTTTTTCACAGTCCTTAATAAATTGATATCATGGGCAAGAAATCTGGAGGTGCAAAGCACAATGCACACACAAAGCCCTTTGTATTTCAGTGGCATGAACCTGGAGTTCATATTGGGATAACATTCCTGTCTGAGGTAAAACTGAGCATTCAAAATCCTTACCTAGGCAGAATGCACATTGACTTCAGGGGATACTTTTTCCCAGAGAATGGCTGTGTAAAGAAGGCCAGGACTACTTGTTTGTCCCCTGCAGCAATGTTGTTTCTCTGAAGAGACTTCCAGCACCTGTGAGCAGGGATTTATTAGTGCTGGTGAATACCAGCACTCAGGTGTTGGTCAGTCTCACCTTGACCTTCAGGAGGCTATTTCCATCTTTTCTTCATATCAGCTTTGGAGATAAGCAAACAAAGAAACAAAGTAAAACAAACAATACAGCCTAAAATGCTAAGGCACAAGCCACAGGCTGGGTTTCTGAGAATTTGATCCATTTAAACTTATTTCTTCAGTACCTCCTGAAAGGCAAAGTCTGTGCCAGCACAGTCTGCCCACCTGCTAGCAAACCCATAGTTCAGGAGTATGGGGCTTTGAGCAAAATCTTCAAGCACAGACCCACCACGGGGATTTGAGGGGAAAGAAACAGCCAGTAACTCACCAGTAATAATGCTGTTGTCACTCTCCCACATCATCTCCAGTTTCTCTTCTCACTGGTGGAACTGGGCAGCAGAAGATCCTTAGCCCAAAGCAAATGAAAGCCTCTCCCTGTACTACCACTGCAATGGGCCCTGGGTTGAAACTGTCCCTCAAGAGAGGCACCAGCCAGCTGGAAGCACATTTGCCAACAGTGCAATTGATCTTCAGCTGCCTTTAGCCTGAAGAAACTCTTTCAGACATCTAAAATTGCATCTGATTTCATAACAGACTCCTCTGCAATCCCCACCACTTTGCCTGCTCTCAACCCTACCCAGAAAAACCCAAAACCTAAACCAAAAAAAGCCCACCCAAACCCACTCGTGGTGAAGAATGAAGTGGCTCAGAAGAATAAGCTGGTTTGACACCTCCTCCTGCAAGTCCTGCCAGCCAATTCCTGCAACAGCCTTGCTCTGCAGCACCCTGTAAGCAGGATCTGCAACTAAGGCAGGGGAGAGGGAAAAGGTGGAGGAGGGAGGGGACGAGGCACAGAGGCTGCTCACATAGAAAGCCAGGGCTATTCCTGCTGCCCACCCCGGAGACACCACCTCTGCATCAGGCAGGAGTATCAGAGGGAGAACCTGGCTTTCTGGATTTAACAAGCTCACTTTTCCTTTAATTGGGGCCCTCAGGCACCACTGTAGTCCACCTAATGGCACTAATCATTAATGAATCAGCTTGCTGAATAGAAAGGCTGAACTGTTCTCTCTCTCCTTAGGCTGTCAGCCCTTCACAGGACTTACTGGGTTTCACTGGGCAGGACAGCAACTGCACAGATTTTAAAAGGACCCTGGAGAGGAAGAGGACTAGAAAAGCCACTGATCCATTCACCCCCGGACTGTGCAAATGAGCCAAGGACCAACAGTAACTGGCTGCTTCCTCTGAGATGTAGATATAGCTACCAAAACGTCCTGTCAGAAATGAATACTGCACCTCACTTTCACACCATGCCTCCCTGCTCCTTCCATAAACACCAACCAGTTTGCTCCCACTACGACTCGGAGGGATTTTTCCTCACTTTCGTGTGTCCTGGCTCAAGCTTTTGCTCCCAGCACAGGCCCACTCCATCTCCCTGTTACAGCCTTTGAACAGATGGGGAAAGGCCTTTTTTTTTTTTTTTTTTTTCTTTCCTTAGAGCAAAAATAATCGACCGCCACCACCTCAGCTCAGTGCTGGCCGTGTCGGAGGGCAGCCCGAGCCGGGGCAAGGTGCAGCCCTCCCTGCAGGGCTCAGCCAGGCTGCCAAAAGGGGGAGGGAGGCAGCAGGAGAGCAGCCGCAGGCCAAGCACGGAGCATCCCGCGCTGCCGGGGAAGAAGGAGCCAGAGCTCTGCAGCCCTCCGGGGACTGCGGGGCTGCGGTTGCTCAGTCGGAGCTGGGGAGAGGAATTAGGGCAGGCAGAGCCGCAATGGCTGCAATCCTTCCTGATTATCCAGCCAGCTAGAAATGCACTGGCTCGTCTTTTGTTTCAGCTGCGGGTTTTTCCCTGTTGATCTGCATTTATGGTGGTTTTTTTTTTTCCCCTTTATGCGTGCGTGTGTGTGCATTTTCTTTTAAGCGGGGGATAATTTTGCTGTGGTCACTGTTACAAGGTTTAAACGCTTTTCTGTTGCGTTTTCCCCCTCTCCAGTTCACGTTTGCCCGGGAGTTAAGAAGGGATGTTAGAGGCTTGAACTTCTTCCAGCTCTTGCTACAGCAGCCGCTGCCTGGGGCAGTGGAACCAGCCTGGCAAGAGAGAGCCCAGCCTTTCCCGCAGCCTGTACAAACCCTACAGGTGCAAGGCGGCGGGAGGCAAGCCCAGTACACTCAGTCCCTTTCTGGGACTTGGCGGAGGTCTCGTATTTCCTTGGCCACACAACATGGCAAGGCAGAGCAGCCATCCATCCCTGTGGTCGAGAAAATTAAACACGTAAAATCGACCACTGCGCTCAGGCTTCAGAAATGGCCCTTGAAAGGAGCAGGAAAGGGAACAACCAATGCCTTGCGCATCGAGGGGCTCTTATAAAATGAACGGGCGGAAGGGAAGGGGGAGTTTGTTGGTTGCTCGTGCTCCCCGAAAAAACCCCGGAGCTGCCGGCGGGAAGAGCCTCGCTCGCCGGTGTGTCCAGGGGGAGCTGAGCCGGCGGGACCGGGGTTTGCTGCCGGCCCTGCCGTCTGTGCGGGAAATCCCGGGGTGCGATGCAGGTTAGTGCATCCCGGATAGCTCGGCAGGCTGTGGCCGGCCAGTGACCCTGGAGCAGAGAGCGCCCGACAATTATTAGCCCCAAACGGGAGAGCCCAGTGGAAGACAGAGGAGAGGAAGGGGGCCCGGGAACGAGCACCGGGCACCCTCCCCACCCGCTCGGCTGTTTTTCTCCGGTTTGCCGCCATTTATTACTCTCCTCAAGGGAGGGTTAATTGGGGGATGTGCTAATTACGGAGAGATTATTCATTAGTAATTGAACTTCACACGAAGATAACTCGGGTCCGCTAATGAGCTGGAAATCGCCCTCTTATTAGGGCGTTTCAGCTTTCTTTTGTGGGGTGAGGGAAAACTGGAAGGCTCCCTACCGTCGTCCTCCGACGGACGGGCACCGTCCAGCAGCCGGGAAGGCGGGGGCGGCGGTGGGAGCACGCCCGAGCCGGGCCTGGGGATGCCGGCAGCGGGCGGGACCGGAGCCGGGGCACCCCGGGGCGGAGCGAGGCGCCCCAGAACGGAGCGGGGCGCCTTGCCGGCCGCCGCCGGGGGGTCCCCGGGGCCCAGCCGGCTCAGGCAGCAGGCTGCGGAGCCCCTTGCACCCCGGCAAGGGCTCCCTGTCCCCTCTCTCCTCGGCATCTGGCACTTCGTGCTACAGGAAACCGTAACAGCAGCGCCTGACCTCATGAATACAGAGATGTGCACAGAAAAATCAATTTAGGTCTAGATCCTCTGTGGGGAGGGAAAATAACCCAAACCGTTAAAACAAAGCTCTGCTCTCCAGGGTTTTCCTTTTTCTTTGGTGGTGGTGGGGATTGAGTCTAGCGGGAGGCCAAAGTAAAACGAAATTCAAGCAGACCTGTGTCTGCCGAAGCGAGGCTGAGCTCTGCAAAGCCCCCCCAACACACGCATAATGTATTTTATCATTAAAAAATCAACATTGCTTCCAGTGGTAAAGGCGCCTGGCTCCAGTTCCTGAGCACATTCGTTGCTGGGATTCAATCCGTTTGGGAAATGCAGATTGGCTTGCGACCCACTGTTTGATTTATGAACTGTTACATTTGCTATTGCTTACACATTACATTGCGGACCTCGGGAAAGGAGGGAACAGGGAGAGGGGGCGAAGGAGAGACTCTGCCACCCTACACATTGGCAAAGGAGAGCTATCGCACAGGCAACGACTCCCCAGCGGAATAAATCACCTCGCACCAATTCGTGGTCCCTACCTCCCCATCACCCAC
Organism: Acrocephalus scirpaceus scirpaceus; assembly: GCA_910950805.1. Classification (NCBI taxonomy): domain Eukaryota; kingdom Metazoa; phylum Chordata; class Aves; order Passeriformes; family Sylviidae; genus Acrocephalus; species Acrocephalus scirpaceus. The sequence goes on along the minus strand of OU383773.1, from coordinate 40,288,436 downwards.
TCACCCACCCACCCCCGATCGCCAGCTGGGCTCTCCTCTTATAAGCAAAAAGGACGTGTTTACTCTTTGATGTGTATTTCTTTATAAAGGCATCAGGCGGCTATAAATAGCCGAGGTTAGAGCAGCTTCTGCTGCGAAATCAATACCCCGTCCCCCCTTCCCCTCGCTCCTTCGGCTGAGCTGCCTTATTAATTATGAAAGGGCTCCTCTGCGCCCCGGCCCCGGCTCCGCAGCCTCCTCCTTAATGGTGGTTGCTGCCTCCCCTCCGCCGGGGCCGGGCAGGGCGGGAGAGCCGCGCCGCCGCCCCCGCCGCTGCCGGGGCTCCCCGCGCCAGCCCCGGGGAACGGGCGGGCCGCGCTTCGCCGCTGCGGGAGCAGGAGGAGGAGGAGGGTGGGAGGATTTACAGCATATTTTGAAGGAGGGGAAAAAAAAAAAAAGAGGGGGGGAAAAAAAAAGAAGAGAGAGAGAGAAAGGCTTCGACTAAGCGACTCAGGCACCCTGTCCTTGTTTGAACTGAAATTGCCGTGCTCGTCAAGGGATGGGTTCAAGATTTAGACTTCCTTGCCTTAAATGCCCTGTCCTTTCCAAGATACTCTAGGCATATTTTATAAAAAGGACGACACCCTCATTTCAAACAATAATTTTTATTTTATACTTCTGTCTATACTTTGTAGCAAATCTTTTTTTGTTATTTTTTGCTGAATTGACTTTATAATAAACTTCTGTTTAAATTACATTTTTCTTCTCTTTTAAAATCAAAGCTCTTTTTTTTTTTTCAAAATCATTTCGCTGTTGTTATTTTTTTTTCCTTTAGGTTTACATTTAAGCCCCCTTTTTGTGATCTCTACGGTTGGATATTCAGATATTTTACTGTCATGTGTAACATCTAAAACAAAGAGGAGGAAAAAATTAAAGGCAGTGAATTCGGAAAGATGCCTTCGAACAGCAAGTAAAGGTAAACTCTCGGAGATGTTAGCAGCATTCCTTCATTCCTCCGGGCATTTAGATACACCTTTCTTTCTCTTGCTCCTTCCTTCCTTAGCTGTTCGTTTCCCTCTCTTTCTCTCCCTCTCTCGCTCTCTTTTCCCCTCGAGGAAAAATGTTCTTTTTTATTTATTTTTTAATATTTTTCCCAGTGGAATGACCAAAAAATAAAAACCAAGCGACTGTGGAGGAAAGATGAGAGATTGTGAATTATTCACCATATGCTTCACACGTGGACATCTACCTTGGATTTCTCGCCAGTGCCTTTTCCTGTCTGCGGTTTTTGTTCTCGCCTCGCACACTCCCACATTTTTAGCGGAGCCCGTGGCTCGCCGGGAGGTACCCGGCCGGTTACAGCCTTAGCAGTAGGTGGCCCAGAGCCGTTCCTGAGATTGCGTTTGCACAACGAGGGCTCGAGTTTGTTTCTTTATATTTTTTTTCTATTTTTTGATTCGAAGCGATAGTAAAGCTGAGGTCCGATTTGGGCTGCGCGCCGCTGCCTGTTTGGTAAGATTTGGCAAATAAAACACACAAAAAAAAAAAAAAAAAAAAGAAAAAAAAGAAAAAAAGAAAGAAAAGAAAAAAAGGGAGAACGCTTCCACAGTCCTACATGGGTGTTTCACCATCATCAGCCACCACCACCACCATCATCATCATCATCAACCACAGAAAAGCACAACGTCCCCAAAGCAACGGATGGACACTTCCTCTATAGATCCAGCACATGGAGAGGGTGTGGGTGTGAGTGTGCTCGCCCCCCTAGAAAGGCAGCCAGGTCACTAGGGCGGCCCACAGAGCCGCCAGGAGCAGGGGCAAGGCCGGCGAGAGGAGGGACGGTGCCGCGCCGCTGCCGCCTCCGCACAGTTCAAATAAGCTGCCTTGGAAATCGAGGTTTTTGGATTCCCGTCTCAATTTCTCCCAGAGGTCTGTCGCTCCTTCCTGGCAATCGGTGAGCGCTGTGAGGGTGCAGGCGTGGAAATCATCCCAGTACCTGCAGGAGGGGAGAGCAGCCGGCGTCAGAACAGGCCCGCGCCCACCTTCCCGGGGAGGGGGCCCGCCCCTCGGCCCGCCGCCCCCTCCTCCCGCCGGCGGAGCCCAGCCGGACGTGCCTAAAAGGGAGGCTGGGCCGGCGGGGAGGAGCCGAGGGCTGAGGATTCGGGGGTCCCCCCCGTCCCCAACCCCGCCTTCGGCACCAGCCCGGTCAGGGTGCTGCAGAAATTGCTCTGCTGGGTCTCTGGCGGAGCGGTCTTTGCCTGACGGGAGGAGGGGACGTGTCCCCCTCGCTGTCAGATGTCAGCCCGGGAGCCCGCGGGCTCGTCCCGAGGGTTTCTCCTCACCGGGGGGAGCGGGCAGAGGGGTGGGAAAGGCGCCCTTTGGGTGCGCTGCACGGAATCCCTCCAGAGGGAGGGATTCCCCTGGGCGGGAAAAGGCCCTAACTGCAGGAAAAGGTCAGGGAGGAAGAGTAGGAGAAGCACTAAGGGTAGGAGAAGGAAGAAGGAACACCTTCCTCCTCTGGGCGCCTCTCACCGACCCGCAGCAGGGCAGCGGGTGGGACCCCTGATCCATGGCCAGGGCTCTATAGGCAGCTAAGAGATTCGCTTTCCTAGGATAATTTCCAGCTAGTCGCACAAGTTTGGGTTTTTTGGTTTTTTTTCGATTCCTTTCTTCACGGAGACTGGACCGGCGTTTGTCGCCGGGGCAGGCACCCGTCGTCCCATGGACCACAAAGGGAGGGTACTGGAGGATCTTTTCTCTCCGTGTCTGGGTTATCGAAAATCACCCCAAATTTGCCCTCTGCCTTCTATTTCCCCCACGCCTCAAGGCAGGCTGGGTCTTGATTTTCTTTTTTTTTTTTTTTCCCGAAGTAGTCCTGCTGCCTCTAATTTATGAGCACTCTAAGCTGGTTGTAGACTTCCAATGTTTGCTACATTTGTAATAAATAATGAGATACTGAGTGTGCCTCTCCTGCAGTATTTCTGCTGTAATTGCATCTCCCAAAGGAAAATTAAATCTTTCACCATCTTCTTTCAATACACATCCCTGCACAGGGCGAAGGCAATCGGATGCTAGGAGGTGGTCGGGAGAAGGGTCTTTCTTGGAAAAGAGTTACTTTTTAGAGATCAGGATCACATCTGGTCTGGCACTCGAGGGCAAAAGATATCTTATAAGGACGCTTCTGCCCCTGGGAATTTATTTCTTTTGTGGGACACAAAGTAAACCGCAGCCCTGCACTTACAGCGAAGTGCCAGCCTGTTTGGGTGCTTGACTCAGAAATCTCTAGGTAGGAAGAGAGGAGTGTTACAGTCTCTTCACACCTCTCCCTGTCATTTTATTTTACTTTTCTTTTCCTTCTTCCTTTCCTTTCCTTTCCTTTCCTTTCCTTTCCTTTCCTTTCCTTTCCTTTCCTTTCCTTTCCTTTCCTTTCCTTTCCTTTCCTTTCCTTTCCTTTCCTTTCCTTTCCTTTCCTTTCCTTTCCTTTCCTTTCCTTTCCTTTCCTTTCCTTTCCTTTCCTTTCCTTTCCTTTCCTTTCCTTTCCTTTCCTTTCCTTTCCTTTCCTTTCCTTTCTTTTCCTCCTTCCCATTTCATGTATTTTGTTTCCTGATTTTTTTTTTTTCTGGAGCAAAATAAAACCCCAAAACTATTCCAAACTTATTTATGTCTAAAGATATTATCTCGTTTCTAAATATGATTTTATTTTCTTTTTTTGCTGTTGTTGTTGGTTGGTTGGTTTGTTGTTTTTTTTTTTTTAACGGGGGGATGTTGCAGCGAAAACGGGGAAAACACCCTGTGCTGCAGCCGTTTTTTGTGTTTTTTTTTTGTTGTTGTTGTTTGTGGTTTTTTTTTTTAATGTTTTGGTGTGTGGTTTGGTTTGGGAATTTTTTGTTTTGTTGTTTTGTGGCGTTTTGGTGGTTTTTTTTTTTTTTTTCTCCCAGACATAGCGAAAATGTTCGTTTCTTCCTCCCTGTGAGGGACACGATTTTGCACGGCCAGCTCTTTTTCTCCCTTTAATGTTTCTGTTGTTGTTGTTATTATTATTATTACTATTATTCCCCTTTATCGTTGCCCTTTCCTTTTTGTCCCCTGTGAGCCAGGAGCTGGGTGAAACTGGGGGCAAATGGGCTTTCCCGGGGCCATGGAGGTGGCAGAAGAGAGCTGGCTCTGGGACGGCCGCCTCTCTGCCGCTGGGCGATTCATATAAAGGCTGGGCTCTTCCCTTTCTATTTATGGGTTTTTTTCCCAAGAAGCCGCCTCCCCATCGCCGGCTACGCCTGGCCCGGGTGGGCAGCCTCGGGGGGAGCCCGGAGCCCGCCGGTGAGCGTGTATCCCACAGGCAGCAACAAGGAAAAGGATAACGATCCCCGTGCAGCTAATGCCAGCACCCCAGTGCAGGTAGGGGGAAGGAAAAGATTACGAAAGAGGAGCTCAGTAGGGAAGGGAAAGAAGAAAAAAAAAAAAAAAAAGGCAACAAACCCCCAAACCAACAAGGAAACAAAACAGGGGAAAAAAAAAAATCAAAAAACCAAACTACCTCGGATTCACGGAGGAAGAAAAAAAAAAAAAAAAAAAGACATTGTAAAATTTCCCTCCAGACTTCGCTGTTCCCCAAGCCTGGCCTGTCCCCGTAGCAGTGAGCTTGGAGGGACCCTGGGGCGGAGAATCCAACCCCAGAGCGTAAACCCCGCGTTACTCGTTTGTGTTCCTTCCCTCCTTCCCGCCACCATCCAGCCTCGCCCCCCCTTGCCCAGCCCCAGGTGACCCCCATTCTCCCCCCGCGGCCCCGAAGGAGAGAGGAAAGACCTACGCGCAGATCGTTTGAAGGTTTCTCTTGTCGTCCAGGTCCTGCGGGTAGTTGGCCATGTTATCGCCCAGCCGCAGCAAACAATCCGAGAAGCCCCTAAAGACCGCATCGCACCGCCCCGCCGCTCTCACCGCCTGCGCCAGGTACGCTGCGGGGCAGGGGCACAGGTCAGCACCGCCGCCCGCATCGCCCCCGCCCTTCGCCTCCCCCCGCCCGCCCCCAGCCCTTGCTCAAGGCGCGACCTGGGGCAGGAGAGGGGCGGCGGGACAGAGCTGGGCTCGCCATCGGCCGCTCGGGGAGGAGAGCCGGGGCCTTTTCGCCCTTTCCTTTTTTAGTACCGGGGGGTTCGGTGTCTGTGGATGAGCGGCATGATTTCATTGATTTTTTTTTTTCCCCCTCATTTCCCCCCCTCCTTTTTTTCTTTGAGGGGAGGCGAAGGTGCGCTGCCTGCTTCTCCCCGGACTCGATCCTTTGTTAGAAAATTCCGCCTGGAAGCAGCCAGGAGCGTTTCTCCGTACAAACGCAGGCGCACGCACACGCTCCCTATTGCCCAGGTCGCTGGGCAAACACCGTGCAAGGCGCAGCGGGGGAAAAAAAAGATAAATTTAAAAAAAAATCACTAGAAAGAGCTGCGATAGAGACACGCAAAGGAGGGACAGCGAAACCACGCCGAGAGCGGCGGGGGCGCAGGCCCGGCCGCGCCGGTGCTCGGGGTGGGACTGGGCCGGGGTGAGCCCCGCTTCCCCAAACCTGCCGCCCACGCATCCCTCGGGATGGCTCTGGACAAGGGCATTCGGTTCAGCACAGCGGGAACGAACACGAGAGCGACCGCCTGCAAACGGGGGAAGAAAATGAGTCACGGGCTCCTCCTGCGTGCCCCGAGAGGGCACGGCACGGGACGGGACCGGCGGCGGGGGCTGTGCCCCCCCACGGCACCCCCGGGTACCCGGGCACGGCGAGGGGCCGGCTCCCAGCCGCTCTCCTGCCCGTGACGGGAGCCGGGAACGCCGCGGTGTCCCCAGGCCTGGGGGTGTCGCTGCGGCCAGCGGGGGCGGGAAGGGGCTTCCCCCCTCCCTTGAGGAGGAGCCCCTTGCCGCCCACACCGTCGGGCGGGGGTGGGGGTCCCCTCCCGCGCCGTGTCCCCAGGGAATGGCTGTGACCGGGTGCGCGCCTTTCCTTGCCAGGTACCGGCTCCGAGCTAAATGGCTGGCTCCAAAAGAGACTGTTTCAACCCAAATCCTCCTCTTGCCGTTTGATTCATCGCTAACATGACTTGGTGGCCACTCCCCTCTACACACACACACACACAGAGACACACACACACCAGCACCAGCCGTCACATCAAACCCTCAGCAGGCTCCAGACATTGGCTGCGATAGGGAAAAAAATAAAAAAAGCCAGGCAAACAAATAGAGAAGAACCGAAGACCATCCCGAGGGTAAAAACATGTCCTATAAAACCCGCGCCATCCCGCTCCAGCAGCTACGGCGGAGGGGGAGTTGCCACGAATTTCTGCAAAGAAGTGGCGGGCTGTGCTGAAATTCCAGGGTTCGAAGAGGAGCCCTGCCCCAGCCTGGGGCCGGGATGTGGGAGGGGGTCACGTTTGGGACCAGCGGTGAGCCGAGCATCCCTCGCCCCCGAAGGGGCAGCCTGGCCCTGTCTGCCGCGCCACTGCCTCCGCAGAGGGTATCCCGGTTCCAGAGCTGCCCTAAACCCCGCCAATAAATTAAATTAAAAAAAAAAAAAAAAAGGAAAAAAGCAAAAGCGCATAGACACGGTTCCTGTCTGGTTCAAAGACAACGGGATTTCACACGAACTAGGTCGCTTGTGCCTTGCAGTTGCCACGACCTTCCGCACCCCACATCCCCCCTTTAAAGATAACAGTGTGCAGCAATGTGCAATGCAGCAGGACCGCAGGAGCCCTCCGTGACGGACCGGGCTCCCTCCCCAAACCCATTCCCCCTTCTCCCAGTCCTGCGACTGGTCCATCGCCCCTGGCCCTACCGCGGAGACTTAGCCCACCCCGCCCCCCACCTCGGTCACCTCCCAAAATGTCAGGGATTTCGGACAGCTCCAATCTCCTATGCCTAAATAAATAAATAAATAAATAAACACACCTCCGCTCCCCCCCCCCACCTTTTTTTTTTTTTTTTTTTTTAAGTCCCGGTGCATAGACATTTTGGGAACGAGCCGAGCATCCATTTCACACGAGCCTTTACCGGGGACGGGGCAAAGCCAGCGGCCCTTTGCAAACCCCACACCGACAACCAGACGCTGATTCCGGGGGTGGGGAGGTGTGGAGGAGGTGGGGGGAAGGTTGCCCGAAATACCGAAGGAGGAGCAGAGAGGAGAAAAGCCCTCCACGAGCTTCCAAGCCGTCCCCTTCCAGGGCACCGCAAAGCCACCGCACCGCCACCATCCCCGCGGTGTGCAGCAGTATTTGGGGGTAACTTTCCAAATGACTGCTCATGCTCACACCAGCCCGGGAACTGCATTTCCCAACGACTCTAGCTGCCTTTCGAAATTTCAATAAAATCCGTCCCCGGCTGAACCAAATAAACACAAAAGAAAGAAAATCTTCCTCCTCCTCCTCCTCCAAACGAATGAACGAACACACGAACAAAAATTGCAAGGATAGAAATTGAGGATAACATCCGAAAAAAGCCTTCCCCCTTCTTTCCCTGACAGTACGAAAACTGGCCTTCTGAAGAATTCAGCCTTATTTAAAATGGAATGGTAATACGATTGTAGGGGGTTGCATTATTTAACCACATTCCCCAGAGGTCAACATTTCCTTGCACTATTTCTTCCCCCCCCCCCCCCCTCTTTTTAGGTGAGGAAGTGTTCAAGGCATTTTGCCTCCCTTTCTAATTCTCCCCTCCTTTTTAAATGTTTGGGTTTTGGTTTGGTTTTTTTTTTTTTTCCCCTCTTTCTTTCTTTCTTTCTTTCCTTCCCTCTTCTTCCTTTGGTACCCATAAAAGCTGCAGAGGTTTTCTGGAGAGGAGTGTGACCGAGCAAAAGGATCTCTAAATAGCAATGCCGACCTTTTTTTTTTTTTTTTTAATGGCATCAGGATTCCTTTGCAGGAAAATATTTTCAAAGGGCTCTTCACACCTGACAGTCTAGATAATAAAAGACATGCTTTAATCCCTCTTTCCTTAAAACCCAGTTTTGGATCATGCTCGGGAATCTACATATCCAGTAGAGAGTCTTTAAAATTTGCCTACATAGGACCAAAGTGATCATTAACTTGGAGATTGTTTAATGTCCGTAACTAAAAAAAAAAAAAAAAAAAAAAAAAAAAAAAAAAAATTCAGGAAAGAAACGTATAAAATGAACCGGAGGGCAAACCAACAAAAGCAACCAACGAAAACCCCAAGATATTGAACAAAACCAGCAACGAGCACACAAAATACACACCGGCATGGAAAGAAACCTGTTCTATTTTAAGTAACAGCATATATAGAATTTTTTTGGACCTGCTCGATTTTTGACAGGTCTTCTCCAAGCAAAAAATTAATGATTGGGCTGTGGGACTCAGCGATTTTTAAAAGTAATTTTTATTAATTTAATCGCCGCATTCGAGTTAATAATTTCTTTTAATTTAGCGATGGGTTTTCTTTCATTTTAAGGTGCTCTGCAAATGGGAAAACGTTCTGGTTCCCAAAGGGAGACCTTCGCCTGTCCCCCTGATTTTCTGCAAAAAAAACTTTCCAGCTAGATCTCTCTCAAGACATTTTGTGCCGGTCCTTATTTCTCTGTCCCTCGGGGAGAGGAGGAGAATTTCTTAGCACTGGAGTCACCAAATTGTAAGTGGAAGAGAACGAAGGGGATATCCGAAAACCAGATACAAACGCAACCATTCGCGGGGAGCGAGAGAAAAGGAGGGAAAAGAAGAAGAGGCGGAGGGGAAATAAAAAGCCGAGTACGAGTGAGCATGCACCGCTTTAGGACAACGAAAACCAAAAGTGCTTTACGAGAAATCAGAAAGCGGCTCCCTTTCCTGCGGACTCCCCTGCCTGGACAGCGAAGGCGAAGCTGCCGCGGCGAGGGGAACGCGGGGAGCGGAGCGCGGGGTCCCGCCGCCGCCGCCGCCGCCGCCCCGCACCGCTCCGGTTATCCCGGCGTTCCGCTCCCGCATGCATCAGCCCGGCTGGGGTGCGCGCAACTTGACACGGAATTTGGCAGTCCACTTACCTATCTGTACAGCAAGGAGCAGAGAAATATAACTGCCGTTCAACTTAAGTCCCATCCTACATTTAGTAAAACCATTTGCGGCTGCAGATCTTTAAATAGTTACTTTGGAGAACGTGGGGGAAAGCTGAAAAATAGACATTGCCAACAAGTTCCGAGCAGCGGAGGACTTTGCAGACAAGGGGGGGAGACAAGAGGAGAAGGAGAGGAAGAGGGAGGCAGCGGGAGAGGGCGAGGAAGGCTGGCTGGGAATGGTTCGCTCCATTAGGAGGGGGCGGAGGAAGTACAGCCTCACGCCCACCACCGGCCCTGACGTGGGGGGATGACACCGACCGGGTTTTTTCCCCCCCTTCTTACATATATATACATATATTTTTTAATAAAAGTGCACCTTGGAAGAGGAGCGCCATTTATAGGCATCACAGGCTGGATTTACCCGCTCTCCCCGTGTCCCCCCGCCCCATAAATCACCGAGAAACTCCCCCCGCTCCCCGCGTTCCTCCTGCCCCGTGCGGAGCCGACGGGGGCGGCAGCCGGAACCGTCCCCCCGGGGCGGGAGCGCTGCGGGGGCGGGAGGGGACACACAGACACAGACACAGGGACACACACGCACACACACACACACACAGACACGCACACGGAGGAGCCGCCCCCCGGGGGTGGGGATAGCACGGCAGAACCCCCCCGCCCCCGGGGCCGCCCCGTCGGGGCTGGCCGGCCCGGCCCCCGCGCTGCGCAGCCTGCAGGGGGACAGCGACGTGCGGGGGTCCCCTCCCCCTGCCCGCCCCTCCCCCACCATGACGTCACCCTCGGGCCGAGGTTTGGGGGGAGCGGGGAAGGAGGGGGGCTGGTCTCTCCCGGCCTTTTTGCTGGCGCTCAATCCCGGCGGCGGCAGCAGCCCGGCGGTGACACCGCAGAGGGTGGCGTGGCGAAAGGGGTCACAGCCCTGGGGAGTGGCTGTCCCTGGCGTGGGACAGCCCTGGGGAGTGGCGGTGGGGCTGCCCCGCGGCTGGGACCGTGGCGCCCGGCCATCGCACCCCATCCTCTCCGGACAGGCTACAGGTGCGATGGGGCCGGGTGGAGGGCGTGGGGCCGTCCGAGGCTCCGATGAGCCCTGCCGGGGATGAGGCTTCTCCCAGGGTAATCCGCCACCCAGGCGCCCTCCCGGGACCGTCTTCAAGGCCATCCCCTCCAGCAGCACGAGAGGGACCTCCAAGGTGCCAGCATGGGCTTCTCCCAGCGCAAAGTAAACAGACAAAACCCCTACAGGCTTCTCCCGTGGTTCTTTCACTGCCCACTTTTCCCCGCGTCCAGCTTAATCCTGACCTCCACTATGCATATGTGGCATCTCCAGGAGCCGAAGAGGGGCTCGTCGGAGAGAAAATTACTGTCGGCTTCCATTCCTCCCAGTTTCCCCAGTCTGCAGTCCTGCTGTGCTTGCTGTGCTGCAGGGTCCTGGCCCGGTCCTTCTCTTTTACAAACCGCTCGTGTCAATGTTCAGACCCGAATGACAGAGGGACAGCGGTTGCCAAGCCGGGTACCCACGACTCCCATGGGCTGCAAATGCCTGAAGCCCACCTGGCAAGGTGAGGGATTGCAGGAATTAAATGACAGTGCAACTAGGAGTGAAGAAACTGGAGGGCAAGAGGGAAAGCTTTCTTGGTGAGAGCTCCATTCACTAAACAGTGCTGGTGAATGCCCCTGCCTCTTTAGGTCTGCCTGATGTGTGCGGTGGCAGCCTGCATGTGCGTCCCCTCAAAGCCATCATGGAACCCCAAGCTCTGTTTCTCTAACTCAAAGGCAAGGGTAATTTTGGGTAACTACGCCAGCCATCAGCTGGGCCCTGCAGATGGAAATCGCTGGCTTGCCACCTCTGTGCCTTCCCATAACTTCTTTTTGTTCCACCTTTTCCTCCTAATTATAGATTTCCACTATGGACAGGGAGAAGAATTAGAGGACAGAGCTGGCTGAAAACTAATCTGAAGAATTTTTTTTTTAAAAAAAGAAGGGTTCATTTTCAGCCAGCTCTCAGAGCCAGCTCAGCATGCGGGCGCATGGCAGTGAATGAAGTGCAAGGCACAGGCCGTGGGGCTGTGTCCCCTGGCAGCTTGCCCTTCCATTCACTCCACCATAAAGCTGCAGCACAGAGTAGGGCTGTCTTTTACACCCTCCTGAAGACATTGACAGAGTCAAGGAGGTGAAGGCTAAGCTTTGCACTGTGCACTAAGTTCTCCTTCAAAGTAGCAGAAGTTTTAAGATGAAGCTAAGGCAAAACTGTTTTACCCAGCTCTTTGCTGCTGTGGTGATGAGGGATTTTATAACGTGTAAGAGAGATTGAAGTAGTTATCAAAATGTGGAGCTCTGTCCTTTTGCCCAGAGGGATGGGTTAGATAGCCCAAAAGACCTTTTATATATTATATTGGTGCAAAAAAGAAAGAGGATGAAAGGAGTGTGGGTATGTGGGTATAAACATTGAACTTACCAGCTCTTGGCAGCTTGGCCATTTGTGGCTATGTTTGCTGTTAAGAAGGACAAGACACCTTTGCAAGAGCACCAGATTGTGGAGGCTGCAGCAAGAGGAATTTTTCATTTCACTTTTCTGCCCTACTGATAACTGTATTGGTTTATTGATTTATTATTTCTTATTGATTTATATACATATCTGCTATGGCTTTTTCTGCCTTTTTTTTTTTTTTTTTTTTTTTTTTTTTTCGGAGGGCAGAGAAGCTCTACCCTCAGGTTAAAGGCTGGGCTGGCTCCAAGAGGCTTGGGTTGAATATTACACTCTGCAAATCTGCTTTGGAATGAATTTTGGGGCAGTTTCCAATGCACAATCAGGAAGAGTTTAATATCTGGCTTTTGATATGTCCATCACTGCCGAAATGACTGTAGCCTCTGGCAGTCTGGCCACAAATCTCATAAGAACAGGCATTTCTAGGGGATTTCTGGCCAAGCAACAACAAAAAGAGATATCACAGCTAGAGGCATCAATTACAGAGGAGAAAAGGGTCTGGCCAAATTCCTCTAAATGTTCTTGACTTTTGGGGCAGTCCAGATCTGTCTGAAATTCAAGCCTGACTCCAGTCTTACCACCTTCCCTGCCCCAGGAAGGGGCCCACTGCACTATAGATTCTGAACAAAAGCCAGCGGTTTCTGCCCATCTCAAATAGCAGCACTCTCAGCTCTATTGGAGCCGGGGAGCAGGATGAAGTGGGGACAGTTGTTTATCAGACTGTCCTTTTTTTCTTTTCTTTATTTTTGTTCTCAACCTGGTATTAGAAGGTGTCATGTTTTAGAAGGTGCTTGAATATCAGTCGGTCTCTAAGAGACATCAGTCTGTGATTAAGGAGAGGAACGTCTGACGGTGCCCTGCTCGGTTCCTGTCAGGACAATTTGCTCATCAGCACGACTTTGCCCTTGTTTTTAAGAAAAAGCTCTCCACCCTGGCAGCATCAGCAGCCTCAAGCTCCACTTGTTAGGGGTGGCTGCCGTGTCATGCCGTGGCGGTGTGTGCCGCTGCCGTGGCGGAGGCAGACGGACAGAGCCCACGGCTGCTGGCCAGATATAGCTGTGCCAGAGATAGCCACGGGCACGGCGTGGGCTGCTCCGTGTGCCCAGGGGCTGCCTGGAGAGCTGGGTGGGCAGCCCTCTGCTGTTGCTGCCAGGCACAGAGCGGTGCGCTGGGCAGATGATTTAATTCCAGCTTAGCTCCATCGAAATCATCTACCACAAGGGGACTCACCACGTTTAGAGGATGTGTTTTCTCATTTAGTTTTTGGCTTGCTGACTGTCATGGCTGAAACTCAAAAGAGGCAGCCGGCTCAAGGTAACAGAGAGATGCTTTCCCCAGCAAAGCTGTCTGTATCCCCACAAATTCTTTTTCCCTTCATCCCTTTTTTAAAATGCAAAATATCTCTTCAAACAGCTCACACCATGGGCTTTTTATTTCATGTTTTCAGGCTAGTAATAGGGATAAAAACTAAATCTTTGGTGCTGTCAGTCAGAGACTGATTTATTCTAAGCGTCGTCTCAGGTTGAAGGGGAGGGTCCAGTGATCACGGTGATATTTAAAAAGTCCCTCCCATGGGTGTTGAGCAATGTATTCGCTGTTAAGCTCATCCTGCAGTAACACCGCCTCTACCAGGAGGTGACCACTTGCTTTTTCTCTCCCTCACCGTCAGCCAGAGATCTGGCCCTGGAGAAACTGATGGAAACAGGAGCCGGTGGCTTATGCCTCTGCACCCTCCTGCCTGGCTGGTCTCCTGAGAAGGAGGGATGGACTGACTGACAGTCACAGGCCTGCAGAGGCGGCTGTCCTTGCTTCTGCTGTGGCTCCCAGTCCTCAGCTGCCACCTTCCCTAGAGCAAGGTGGCCAGCCAGAAGAATGCATGCAAGTATCAAACCTAGCTGATAAATGAATAGCTGTTCAAACCATGATCCTCCAAGATTATATTTAAGCAGAAAAATGATGAGAACACATTGAAAATGTGACAGGTAGGATTAAAGAAATACCTTTCACTAACAGCCAGACTTCTAAAGGGGTTTTTTGGGTGGTCTTGTTCATTAGACACTTGGCTTCATTACTGGCTGGATGTGTCTGACTTTAGCTAAGCATAAAAAAAATTAAAGTTATGCACCAGAATCTGCCCCACATCTCTCTAGAAATAAGTACTAAAAGGGCACTTACCATTCACCATGAAAATCATTGTAATTTCCTACTTGTGAAAATATATTTCTGAAATGTAAACTGTTGCTCTGGTTTCAAATACAAAATTGGGAAAGAAAAATGTATATGGCTGAGTGGATGTAAAAGGTCATTGCTTTATACCAAATCTTAAAAAAAATATGAAAAATGCTGGTTAAGGCATTTGTAACCTATTTGAAACATTAAAAAATGATCTGATACAAACCTAGAAAGTGATTAGAATAATGGAAATTTCAGGCCCAGCTTCTATGATTTTCAGTGGGGAATACCAGAATGCCAGACTCCTCTATGTTCATTTGAAAAGCTCAGTCTCTGTGTTCATTCTTCAGTACTTTCTTTTAAAAGGCAGTCTTCAAAAACCAAGGCATCACTTGACCACGATCAGCTCATGCCAGCCAATCCAGTAAGGAAAGCGCTATCTATTACAGAAAGAGCAGTGTTTGCATTTAACTGCACTCCTCTGGGATATATTTTTAGGAGGGTGCCTGTGCATGCACTCAAAATGCTGCTTATGAGCATGACCCCTTTATATGGGATTGTGGCACTGGCTCTGCTGCTGAGCCCAGGCGAGCTGAGGGGAGGCATGCAAGCCTGCGCCTCCTGAGCCAGATGGAGTTCACACCCACTACAATTATGTTTGCAACACATGATTTGCTTAAGGTGCCTGTGGATGTTTCAAAAGAGTGGGGTGGTTTCAGTAAAGAAGTCTCAGAAGAAAAGCAGTATCAGCTCTTGGCATCTTTACCACTGAAATTTTCCTTCAAGAAGCAGAAGCCTGAAGCCAGTCTTTGGGTTTTTTTCATTTTGATGGCAAATGTAATGAACTTTTGATTATAGGCTGCAGGGAAGTATATAGACTTGGGAAATGGCTGTGAAAGGCCTGTATGCATGGATTTCCTGGCATCCGGAATTACTCTTGTCATAGAACACGGAACCGTAGGACAACTCAGGTTGAAGGAGACCTCCAGAGATCATCTGGTCCAACCTTAGATAGTAAAGGGAATCTAGAGGAGATTATCTAGCACCCTGTCCAGTCATGTCTTGGAAATCTCCAATGCTGGGGAGTCCAGCCCATCCTTTTGGAGGTTGTTGCAGTGACTGCTTCCTTATGGTGAAATCCACACCATGTAAGGAATCGGAAGGTGTGTGATGAGCTATAGGTAACATGCCAGAGCTGTTGCTCACTCTCTGACATCCTTAACAGGCACCTTTCCCCAGATACTTGCCGTCCTGATTGCCTGTTAATAACCTTGAATGTAGTCCCAAGGCATTAAGATAATTTCAGCTTCTCTGGTCGCAAATGACAATGACCAAATTCGGGATCTTGGTTCAGAACCAAGCTTCAGTTCCGGAGTAAACAGTGCCATTGCCAGCACAAAAACTGGGTGCATAAAGCCTATATCCTCAATATCTATCAATAACTAGTATTAAAATTTGCTGACACATGAACATTTCCTGCTTCCATGGACATTGGCAGAACAACTTCTATTGACCACAGCGAGATGGGATGTACCTCAGTGGGGTGATATTCTGATTCATGTGTTTCTGCCATTGATTTATAGAGTATCTACTGCCACAGCAGCTATTAACCTTCAGTTACAGTAGGACTTTGATAACTGAAATACCACTCTGAGTTTTCTTTGTAACAGTCAATATGATTTGTTCTAGAAAAAAACCATAAATATACATTTAAAGAACCAACCTTATTAGATTTCCAGCTGTCATAGGAAGGTATTGCTTCAACATTTTTCTTCATCAGTTCTTAGTTATGAAAACCAAAATTTCAGGGGAACTTGGGGCTTTAGGGAGCAGGAAACCAATGCGTTAATTAATTGTGGGCTGATGAGAACATTGCTAGGACAGATGTTCAGCCACTCACACGGGCATTGCAAGAACTTCAAGCGAGATCTCACTTTCCTAGGATGGATGAAATATGGGAGGAAGAATGTATACAAAGGTGAAAAGGGCTCTGTGACAAGGAAACACATTATGGATCTGTACATGCATCACCAGTCTGCTTTACAAAGATGCTGACAACAGGCAGCTACTTAATCCCCCTTCTCTACTATTAGCTTCAGGAACCTATTTATGACACTGGAAATTGGGAAAAGTCAGAGATAAGTCCTGTGAATCTGATTAGAAAGCTTCTTCCTGATGTGAACTGCGAACTGATTTCACAAAGACTTGACTTGAGCAGAGAAGTATACATTTATTAAAAAACATCCTTCTTCAGAACCTGCATTTGGGCTCAATTTGTTTTGTGCATGCCCCAGTCGGCACAATTAGCTCAAATATCACCGTTGTGTGTCAGCTGCCATGCAGGTGATTGCAGCAGGAAAAGTCAAGAGCAGTTCTACAGCCACTGTTTGTAAGTGCATAAGAGCACCAGACAGCTAGCAGACTCCTTGAGGACTTGTCTTGCTCCTGGAGCATGATCTAGCAGTGCAATAGAGAAGCTGGAAAGGGATGTGGATGGCTGTGAACTAAGGTGCTTCACACATCACTTTTCCATTGCCATTAGCTTAAAAGCATCCAGGACCTAAAACCATCTTTGTGAGCACCAAAGACTTTTGCCTTGTAATATTAAGGAGTTACTTCTCTTTCTCATGTTGTTCTTTGCCTCTGCCATCCCTGATCATTCTCATCTTTGCGTTTCATAATGAACTTTTTGCTCTGCTAGACCCTAGTAATTTGGGGACTGAGCCCCAAGGGCCTTGGACAAGCCCCTCCAACTGGGGAGCTGGCAGTAGCCATTAAAGGCAGGCTGGGAAGAGGCAGGCTGCTGTAGTTTGGCTGTCCTGTCACTAGAGTGAGACATGCTCACAAGCATCCTGGTCTCCTCCTTCGAGAGGTGCTGAGCAGGGCTGTGGAATGCTGGTCCTGGCATTGAGGGGGCACCCTGCACCATGGTAGACCTTGGCATCCTCAGCAGGTTGGGGCTTGGGTTTAGAAACTCTCCAGGTTACCCATTCTACTGCACAGACTTTTTTTTTTTTTTACAGTTGCCTCGGAATAGTGAAAGTGAAGGAGGGGGTGGAAGTGCCTCTAAAAATCCTTTGTCATGACCTCTTGGTAGCCCCTGATTCCTGGGCTGATCTGAGCTGTAGTCCAACAGAGTCCTCAGAATCTTTCTATTGACTTCCAAAAGTCTTTCAGCCAGACCATCACACTGCTTAGCCTGAGCGAGACCAAGCAGCAGGTATTGCAGATATTTCTCATGCAGGTAACAAGGAGAGTAAACTTTTTACTGAAGGGTAAAAAGACAGCAGTGGTTCTGACATCTAAATAAAATGACTCATTGAGGAAACTGCCCTCTTTCCCAAGCCTGTGAAATGCCCACCTGAAGACCCGTGATTCATGACAATGTATTTCAGAGGGGCCCGTAAGGATGTTTTTTTTCTTTCCCCCGTTTTTTTTCTTTTTCTCCGAGTGTGATGCCCTGCCAGTGAGTGACTTGTGCAGTCCAGACGGAGAAAGCAAGCTGTTAAAAGGTAGTGATTGCAGCACTGATCTCTTGCAGGCTCTGCAGTGTGAGGAGGTGGTTCTGAATCACAATGAACTTAATTGAACAAGAAATGGCATTGATTTTTCCTTTTCAGCCCTCCCCATTGCTCACAGCAAAGGTGCATTGAACCCCCTGCCCATGCCAAGCAGCAGAATTGCACAGCGCAGTACAATGGAGATTTTTTTACTTTTGTCCTATAATTAGCATGTTTTTATTTTTAAATAGGGTAAAAACCAAAGCTCTCTAGGCTTTGAATTGTCATCGGGGAAAAGCACTGCTGGTGCAGTATGAATTTCAGAAGCCCAAGGAAGCAGGTTATGTGAGAAGCCATAGCTTGCTCCAGTCCCCTGGCTAGAAAAAAGGTTGCTCTCGAGTCCATCTGATTGTTGAAAGAACAAGAAAGACACAATTGCCAAGATGCTGAAGGGCTCCTAAAAGGTCATTTTATATTATTTTTTTAACTTGGACAAGTAAAGGTACATAAGCTGCCTCCAATCGGCAGGGAAAGAAGAAAGAAAAGCATCCCATACTCCAATTACTGAATCATTGTTATTTTTTGCCCAGTTAAGCTTGTTAACACATAATTACATGTTTGAACAGCTAGTGGCTTCCTATAGAAGCTGTAAACTTTTCAGTGAACATCCCCAGGTGTTTACACTTACTTAGAGGTATATGAGGTGCTTGTGAATTTTCCAATGTCTCTCCAGCTAATTTTCCCAAAATGTAAAAAAGAAAAGTATTTGGGAAGTTCACTAGCAAACTCACTCTAGCAGCCTTAGTGCCCAGATCTCAGCTCTGGTATCATAATTGGTTCCCTGCAATGCACAGCATGTTTTTTTCTTGAGGGGAATTCTCCAGTTGAGAATGCCGGGCTGAGCAGAGGAGGGAATAATGGCTAAAGGAAATTTAGGTTCACGGTGCTAGGTAGAGCAGTGGATGCCGTATATCACAGTGAGATCAGCTTCTACTCTTAATAAACACACATCCCCAGGAGCAGGTACTGGACAGCAGATCAGTTTGATCTGATGTTGGAAGTGGGAGGGGAAGACAAGTCTCACCATGCCGTCGATCCTGGCTGCCAGCACAGTGTTTTGGGGCTGTGAGCAGCCTAAATTCTGGGGCTGCTCTCAAGGATTGGCTGCTTCTGAGTCAGCACAACACCCCTCTCCTGCTTGCCTCCTGCCACTTGCTATTTTCATTGCCTTCTGAGGAGTGAGGTTAAATGGAGAGTTAGCATGTACCGGTTTCGTGGAAAAGCTCTGTCATTACCTGTAATAAGAGCAGGATCAGATTCTTCTAGGGTTGATACAATTCCTGAAAGTGCTGAGCATTGTACAAGAACTGAAGCAGTGTGCTGTATTTGCAATAAGATACATATAACAAAGTTACTGGCATCCAAGAACTCTAATGGGGAAAACACCACCAAGAATTGCTGTTACTGAAAGGAGGGACTACACTGAGTAGCCCATGAAATGAAACTGAAGGAAATGTCAATATTTTGTGTTTGCATACCTGTGAACTGCTTAGGCAAGCCTTCAACAGACCTTGCCTGATTAATGCTTTGCAAACTCACCTCCAAGCCTGGCAGAGAAGGCCATGGATTTCACTTCTTCCAAGCCTGCACCAAGGTCACAAGAGGCTGGTTTTGCCATTGTAAGGGAACAGGTGGTATTTCTGCTCTCCTGGTGAAGTCTCTAACCAGCTGCCTAGGCTGAAGAAGCCAGCCAAGACCAGAAGCACCAAGGCAAGACAAAGTGTTGGGAGGAGCTGCATGGGCATCTCTCTGTGAAAGCAAAAGCAGAGCCATTTGCCACAGCTTGTAGCAGTGGTTGTGGCTAGGCATATGTTTTTTCAGCAAGAAAGGGAAAAGAGAATATCTTTAGGCCATCAGGGAAAGGCTATTGCAGGCCCCACAGCTAAAGCCCTTGTCTCCCAGTGACAAAGTAGCTGAGAGATTGGAGGTTGGATGTGATCACCTGGGAAGTGTCTCACATCAGTCAGCTCTGAGTGCAGTTGAGGATAAGGCTGCACCATTCATCTCAAAAGTGAGGCAGCTGTTCAACTACTACAGCTGTACTGGGTTTGGATTCTAACGTTTTCCAACAGAAAGTCTTGAAAGTATCAGGAAAAATGGTAGGAAGCCTAGCAGTCTGATAGTCTATAGATGCAATACAGTGAGACTGTGAGGTACAGAGTTTAAAACCTAAAATATTTCATATATTAAGAATATTCCAGTGATTCCATTGGGAGGATTACACCTAGCTAAGCCTCCTTTTTCTCACAGTTCTGAAAAAAAGCTGCTTTCTACTCACAATTTTTCAATTATTTTCTCTAGCCAGAGAAGGATTTTTGTGTATGTAAAGTCTGAGGTTAATCTGACAAGGATTCTGAGAGAGATTAGCCTCTACATTGAGACTGCACTTTCTTGTTGGTGCAGCATTTTCAGTTTGGGAGATTTTTAAATTTTATTTTTAAACTCTATCTCTAAACTCGAGGTATGGAAGCATTTAATGTAACTATTTAGCTTTCTGATCTGAAAAATTATTCTCCTATAAATATTTTAACAAGGACACTATTTAATTTGAAGAATTCTGCAGAGCAATTGTTTTAACACATGCCTCTGACTTTAACCTGCTTCATGCCAGCAACAACCTATGCACTTATTTAAAGAAAAAGTCCACCTACCTGCCTAAGGTGCTGTGCTTTTACAAGCAAAGCAGACTGGGAAACCCTCTTCTGTTCACTCCAGAATTTTATGAGTGAGAGGACAACCTTAGGAAAACTAGAGAAAACTGGGTAGGCAGCTTTTAACCTCCTAGAAGATCTGTATTTGTTCTTTTCTTTCATGAATTTCTGCAGATTATTGCTGGTTAAACAGGTTGCAAGATGCACTTGTGTGGCTGCTGCTGCTGAACGTGGTGGTACAGGCAGGCTCTGGTGGCTGGTGTGTGTCCAGTGAGGGACTGTGTCAGATGAGAGGCACAGGGGACGTGCTGGTTGTTTCAGGGTTGCTGATGATGGGATGGTGACAGCCAGCAAGGGCTGCTGGGGCTCTTATCATCAGCAGCTTGCTGTGAGGCCCTGTGGCAGATGCAGCCAGCCTCCTCCCTCCCACCCTGTGAAGAGACAACAGAGGAAATGTCTTTGTCTGCTCTCTGTGGATGACTAAGAAAACTCTTGTTCCCATCAATCTTGTGAAGAACATTAGGTGTGTCTTGGTGCTTCTGGGACGTGGTTGAGAAGAGGAGTTGACCTTCCTGCTGCTTTGGACAGTCAACTGAACCTTCATGCTGGACTTGCCAGTTCACAAATAACGTTTAATTACATATTTTATGTAATAAGTTACATAGTTTATCTATTTTTAATCCAAATAATTCAGTGGTAAATTCTATTGATTAGCATGCCTTTTGCCAGAAGCCTTTGAGGCAGGCACAGTTTGGGCACTATTTAGCACCAGCATCACCTTAGGCTTGTTTCACCTCAGTGTCTGCCCAGGTGACCACACTCCTACCAGCTCTGGTGAGACTCAGGTCTGGCATTGCAAGTTTATTTGGGCTCAAGGGTTGTAAATTGTAGGAGGCTTTCAGGCTCTATCCAAGCAAAGGAGTCGTGGGTAACATGAAAACCTAGCTGGCCTTTTGTCTTGGAGTTCAGTTGTTGTCTAACTGGCAGCAAATCACACCAGTATCTCCAGAGTGCTAAATTATTTTATTCCTCACTGCTTATTTTGGTAGGCAGGAAAGATTTCTGTTTCACATCAGTAGGATGTGAAGTGGAAGATAAATCTGAAGTACTATCAGTTTTCTCAAATCCTAGCCCATGCTCCTCTGCTCACTGGGGACTTCCCTAGCTCTGCAGCTGACCTACATTTAACCTTGTATTTCTTGCCCTTGCAGCTCCTGGGCTTTAAAAAAACAGATCTCCCTGAATATAATCCTGGTTCTTTCTGTTACTTTCTTCATCCCCAATTCCTGATTGTTAGAAGAGTGGTTGATGGAGCTGGTTGTTTCTTTCACGTGATCCAACAGATCCACCCATTGTGGAACTATGTCTTGTTTTCTTTTGTATGGTAAGAATCCACCAACAGGAAATAATGTTTCTGTTTTATTGCTTTATGTTGTTTGTTTGTTTCCACTCAGAAATTTTCTTTAAAATAAAGCTTTTTCTTACTTTTGCCCCTTTGTCTCCTGTGCTTTGCTTCCAACATTTATGTTTTCTTCCTTTTCTCTTCCTGTTTTCTTACTGCTTCTGTTCACAGACGTATTTCATCCAAACTCACTTTGTAAGGCATTGCCAGTCACACCATGCGACTTTTCACTGGCCACAGTGTCCTGTCTGTCTGTATTTTGGGTGATGGTCCAGGTTATTTCAGCTTTCTCTCTCTCCAAGACAGAGCTTAAATTCTGCTCTGCTAAGCCCAGTGTAACTTTCAGGCCAAGAGGTTCCAATCTCACATCAATCATAGCAACATTATTTAAATTTGTATGGTTGAAAACTGTGATTTTACTTATGATTTATTTATCAGTTTTTAACATTTACAGTTTTTAAAGAGCCGTCTTCAGCTTCACTCACTGTATTATGTTTTCTTTTGGCAGCAGCTGCTGCCTGTCAGAGGTCCCTCGTGTCCTTTCACAGGTGAATGGGACAGAACAGGGCATCTGCTACCATTACCAGGGACCCATGTTGTATCTCTCTCCATCTTGGACTACATTTGATGAAAAGCTCCCCTGATAGCTCATAGAGTTATTTAATCAGAGAACATCCCTGGTGGAAGGTCCTGCACTGGGGTCAGGGCAATTCCAAGCTCTAACAGTGTATTCAGAGTGGCTCTTAATAAGAGAAGGACTTGGATGTGTTGGTGAATAAGAAGCTTGACGTGACCTGACAATGCACACTTGCAATCCAGAAAGCCAGTCATATCCTGGGAGGGGTTCTGCACCTTTATTCTGCTCTGGTGAGACCCCACCTGGAGTGCTGCATCCAGCTCTGAGGCCCTCATTATAAAGACCTGGACCTGTTGGAGTGAGACCAGAGGAGGGCTGGGAAGGTGCTCAGAGGGCTGCAGCACCTCTCCCATGGAAACAGGCTGAGAGAGCTGAGGTTGTTCAGCCTGGAGAAGGCCCAGCAAAGACCTTGCAGCACCTTGCAGTACCTCAAGTGGGTCTTCAAGAGAGCTGGAGAGGGATTTTTTACAAGGTCAGGCAGTCAAAGGACAAGGGAGAAAGACTTCAAACTGGAAGAGGGTAGGTTTACATGAGATATTAGGAAGAAATTCTTTACTGTGATGGTGATGAGGCACTGGAACAGGTTGCCCAGAGAAGTTATGGCTGCCCGATCCCTGGAAGTGTTCAGGCCCAAGCTGGGTGAGGCTTGGAGCAGCCTTCCTTAGCTACATGGTGGAAGATGTCCCTGCCCATGGCACAGAGGTTGTAAGGAGGTGATCTATAAGGTCCCTTCCTGTCCAATCCATTCTATGAAATGATTCTATGATCCTGAGTTAAAATGAACCCACAAAGATCATCAAACTCCATCCTCTGGCCCTGATCGGGACACCCCAAGAGTCACACACTGTGCCTGAAAGTGTTGTCCAAACACTTTTTGAATTCTATCAGGCTTGGGGCTGTGACCACTTCCCTGGGGAGCCTGTTCCAGTGCCCAACCACCCAAACCTATTAGGGGTTCCAGCATCCCAACCTAAACTTTCCCTGACACAACTTCAGGACATTCCCTTGTGTCCTATCAGCAGTCACCAGAGAGAAGAGCTCAGTGCCTGCCTCTCCTCTTCCCATCAAATGAAAGTTGTGATGAGGTCTTCCATCAATCTCCTCCAGGCTGAACAAGCCAAGTCACCTCAGTCACTCCTCATACAGCTTCCCCTCAAGGCCCTTCACCATCCTTGTGGCTCTCCTTTGGATGCTCTCCAATAGCTTTAGATCCTTCTTATACTGTGGCACCCAGAACTGCCCCCAGCACTCGAGGTGAGGCTGCCCCAGCTTAGAGCAGAATGGGACAATCCCCTCCCTTGCCCACCTGGCCATGCTGTGCCTGGTCCCCCCCAGGACAGGGTTGGCTCTCCTGGCTGCCAGGGCACTGCTGACTCGTGTTCAACTTGCCACTGACCAGGACCCCCAGGTCCCTTTCCATGGGGCTGTTTTCCAGCCTCTCATTCCCCAGTCTGTCTGTACATCCAGGGCTGTCCCATCTCAGGTGCAGAATCCAGCACTTTCCCTAGTTGAATTTCACACAACTGGGGATTGCCCATGTCTCTGATTTGTCAAGGTCTCTCTGAGGGGATACTCTGCCTTCAAGGGACTGAACAGCTCCTTTCAATACAGCAAACTTACTCTGTATACCTTTGATTCTATGTCCAAGTCATTTATGAAGATGTTGAAGAGCACTGGCCCTAAACAGAGCCACGCAGAACCCCTCTAGTGACCAGTTTCTGGCCTGATATCACCCCATTCACTATAAACATTTGTGCCCAACCTGTCAGCCAGATTTTTGCCCAACAGAATCCTGCTGTAGATCTGGAAGGGTCACACAGGAAGGGCAGTAGGGAGAGCAGCAGAATGTTCACTTCATTATAGGAAAGGTCAAACAATTAATGTAATGAGCTCCACAAAGTGTATAAGGGTGCAGATCATCAGTGCACAGACTTAAAATACAGCATTGTAACAAATTCCAGAAGCAGTTTCACCAACCTAAGAAAATTCTGAGTCTATGATGGCACTTGTCACAAGAGGCAAAAAACCCCTCAACAAACCCAAAACAAACATCTCCCCTGTGAATCCTGTTCCAGGTCCTTGACTGTAGAGGAATGCTAGGCACAGCACTATTAGTATTATTAGCTTGAAATTGCATCTTGAGAAAGTGACTGAACTTGGAAAGCTGGAGAGAAGAATTCCACTGAGGAACCACAGAGCTGGTGGGGGACATAAAACCGTTCATTATTCTTCAGTCTGGGGAAAATTACAACAGAAGTAAAGAATTTATTTTGAAATACATTCTGGTTATTTCAGACACTAAGTGAAATTTGTACCAGCTGAATTGTTAGCATGCTTTTTTTTCTTAAAGGGAAGAAAACCATATGAAGTCATGGCACACAGGGGTTGCATTCTTCTTTTATTTTTGAAGTGAGATCTAAATTAATGTGATCTGAATTAGTCTGATAAACTTAGGGTAAACTAGTCTGGACTTTTGTAACTGGGAGCCGTACCCTTTACAATACAGCAGACAACACACAAGCCATCTCTCAGGAGCTGTGATTAGGGATGTGGTTAGTGGCTCATTCCTGCCCCAGAGCTGAGCCCACCAGGAGCTCAGAGAGTTAGGAGAGAAATGCTCTTCCTTGATCCTGGGTTTCTATTAAGCTGATTTAATCACTCGAGCTGAGAATTGCTCCATCTTTGTCTCTAATTTCTTCAGAATATCTGAATGGCCTCAGGGGATAGAAAAATAATATTTACATGTAAGATCATAAAAGAGGAGATATGCCAGGCTAAATTCTGCCTTTTGATGCATATGAGTTGATGATAAAGGAGTGTCTTGGGCTAAAGAAGGATCAGGTTTGCATCTCATGTAAAGTCTTGGATTTACTGCTGCAAGATTAAACAATCAACTTTAAATCAGGGGTTTATAGCAGGTGATTTTTGGCTTGTTTTTGTAGTAACAACCACCATTAAAGATTTTTTTATTTCTTATTGAAGACACAAAAGGGGAGGGGCGAGTGGTTAAAGCACTTGAAATACAAGGCAGTAAATTTTATTGTATGAACACCTTTTTTCTGCTCCCTTACCAGTTAGAGGGAAAATTTTATATTTTCTTATATTGTTGGCAAATTTAGGATTGGTCTTGCAGTGTCCTGCATTTTGGGAGAGGAAGAGCTGGGAATCCTTCCTGACTTACGGCCGTGGCTATACACGCTTGTCACTCTTTTAGAGAGACAACACGCAAACCACATACAAGTGAGAAAAAACCCACAGCAAATCCCATCACAGAGGTTACTGCCTTCCACACTGATTTTTTTTTAGCAAACTGTCTGGGGAAACAGAGATTCATCACAGCTGCTTCAGGAACTGTCAAGCTTCTAATTATGTTTCACTGTTCCGAGTATTACTTCTAGGATATTTTTTGGATCACACATGATAAAAGGTGACTTTGACTTAGCTAGTTATTAGCTAACAAGCACTAAAAGAAGAGAAATCAGGCAGTGAATGAAAATTATGTAGGAGTGAGAGAGTGACCTCAGGAATCATAAAGTCATACTCTGGCCTCTGCTGCAGGTGGTGTAGCCAACCTGAAGTAGAAATGCCTTGACAACAGCTGGAAGATGCAGCCAGGGTGGTGATGTTTGCATCTTGGAGAAGGCCACTGTACCTTCCAGTGACCTTGACATAAATTACGCCCATCCAAGAGGTATTGTGGCTTCATCTTGTTGGTGGAATCAATCCATACATTCAAAGTAATTGTCATATCTGTATGTGCAGATGACATGAGCCTGTGTGGAAGCTCGTGCAGCTGGCCCAACAGGACATCCTCACAGTCTGAGTTTGCAGCTACAAATTAGCCCTCACTGACAAAACCAGCTGGTGGCTACTCCAGCCACAGGTCCTGTGGGTGTCATGGTGGTGTTTTGCAGTAGCAGCTTGGCTAATACCTAATCCTCTGTTCCCTCAGAGGCCAAAGAGCAGCCTTCTTATGGTAACATCCATCCATCACTGCTTTGGTGTGAGCATGGGGCAGGAAGACCCAGGGGAGCTCAAGTCCAGTCACACAGCTCAGGGAATTTCTTGATGGAATAACAAAACTAAAAATTTCTTCATATAATCTTACAACAGATTTGAATTTCTAAAGGAAACAATCCCTTAAACAGTTCTCTATATTCTGTTTCTATATAGACTTCCACCTGGGGACTAGTTTTCTTGTTTATCTTACTGAAAATAGTTTTCCAGTTCTTCAAAGTTTCAAGGGATTTTGTTAAGGTGAGGAGGAATTTTGCTTGTACATAAGCTGTGGGAGAACTTTTGGCATTGCTCTTCACACTGGTGTGCTTCTGTCTCCATTTGGGACCCATCTAAGTCCCTCCACCTGGCTGCTGTGCTTCTGTCCCTCATGCATACGCAGCAAGACATCCATTTTCACTCTTTTCTCCAGTTCAAATAATCTTGTAATCTGATAAAAAAGGCCATTATGGGGACTGAAAAATCATAAAAAGTGACAAGTCCTGTCCCCTCCTGACTTTCCTGATATTACCTGACTCAAGCTGCCAGGAAGCAGCATCTGCTTCCCTTGTTATCCTGGCATTTCCTCTGCATGCTGAAGAAAAATCCTCTTCCTCATTACCAGCCATGTGTTGCATCCTGCTTTGCACCTGCTTCTTGTTTTCCCCAATTATTTTCTTTAGTGTACAAATCTTAATTTAGAAAGGAGTGAGCAAATGTAATTCTTCCCAGATACATTTATTCTCCACCTTACTAGTCCACTGAAATGCCATCCTTCCTTATTCCTTTCCTTCCTCTTCTCTTTCTGTCTGCTCAGATTCACTTCTTTTCCCAGCCTTCTTTTTTTTTCACCTCTCCTCCCTCTTCTCCCACAGACTTGTTGCTCCTGCCCTGTGGTCAGCCCTGAGATGATCAGCTCTGCTGTGTGGTGCAAGGAAGGCTTGAAGCGGCAGCTCTGTACCAGGAGCCTGGGGTGCCAGTCAGTCCCAGGGCATTGCACCCAGTGTCCCTTTGGGGACCAGCTTTGTATTCCCAAAGAAACCAGCTGGTGACAGCTCACAGGTTTGATGCTGGTGGTGGTGGGGCTCAGGCCAGTGCAAACGACTCCTCTATTTTTAATTTCTAAGGCCTGGAGGAATGGAGCATCACAGAAATTGCCTTTGAAGCACCAGAAAAAGCTGTAAATTCAGGGTGAATCGCAAGTAATCTCACATGCCTCCAACTCCTCTTTCTTTGTAGCTCCTCAAAATATCCTGGTGAGAGACAGCTGTCATGTGGCAGTGGTCCACTCCCTGTGAAACCTCTTCCAGGCACTAATAAAAGTGATCAAACTGTCTCAGAGCCCAAAGCAAACGTTTGCTTCAACATATACCATCACAACTTAATACAGATAAGCTCCTGTGAAACACATAACCTCAAAGGGCTTGTCATTTCTATCTCAAAATTTCCCTTAATTTGATGGGAATAGCTCATGACAAGCAGGGCTCGCTGTGGTTCTTGGAGGCTCTGCCAGGCTCTGCAGTCCAACATGAGAGGAGGTGGTGGGGTTTGACCTCTGGCTTCTGTCAAGTGCTCAGATTCCTCCCCAGCCTTTGGCCTCTAAGCAGAAAACGCCGTGGTGTGGCTGTGACTTAGACAAGCACTGAATGCAAATGTGCCTTCCTATCAATTAAGCAGGAAGAAACAATCATTTGGCTGCAGATATCCTGACTGCTAAAGCAATCAGTTTAATTACTGAATCTTGCTGAAATTCAGCTTCATTGAGAAATGAAGTCTAATTCTCTTCCCATGGGGGTGGCTGCATTTCTGTTCCCTTAAGGAGCACGGCAATTTTTCTTTTTGCGGTCCTCATGGTTGGTTAAAAATCAATTTTCTTTATCCTAATTCTATCTACATAAAATCCTGCTGTGTGCTAACTGCAGCCACCCCTTTGAGCCCAAATGCCTACTGTGATGGCTTTTCTTAGGTGAACTTTACCTCATAAGTGTTGTGTCATTATTTAACATGATCAAAAGCTATTATAATGGGTCTGTATAATTAAAGTAATTAATTTAACTAATTACTTTTTTTTTTTTTTTTTTGGTAAGGAAAACAGATATATGTAATAAAGTAGTGCTCTTGTTTTAATCTTCCATCTTATTTCTACACAAATTGAGCCTCCCACATGTGGACCTTTTTCTCATTTCATGAAAATAGAATAAATCAATTTAACAGGATCTAGAAATTCTCCAGGATGTGTAATTAAGGGCTTGGTCTATTTGTCTGCCTACCTTTCATAATCTGCCAAGTATTACTGTTTCTGGTCTAAAAGCTGGGGGATATGCTCTGCTTGAAGATCTGTACTAGGCTGGGTTTCTTTCAGCCTAGTGCACACCAAAATATCTCATCTGCAAAAATTTGGGATTTTGACACTTTATGTAAAAGAATAACAGAGGTGGAACAACTATTAAGAAAAAATATTCACTTGGTTTTCATTTTTCACCCCACCTGTTTCCTCAAATGGCTCAAATCCATATATTTTGACATGCAAATCCTGACGTCAACCTGTGACTGGTAAGTTAGTGCATTTCTTAGCTGTTAAGGAACTGTCTGTTGTCAGTTTATCACATGCTGTAAGCTGGCACATCTTTATTGAAGCCAGTTGTACTCTGTCGACTCCATGCAAAATAAATAGTTGGCCCATTGTATTCTGAGTCTTTATCCAATTCTAATTAAAACTGAATAATTCTCTTGCCAGCTTCCTAGAGAGCTAGATCAGACTCTGAGAAACAATGGGGAAAACCATAATTTGTGTGATTTTTTTAATATCATACTGAAGGAATTATAT
This sequence comes from Acrocephalus scirpaceus scirpaceus, assembly GCA_910950805.1. Classification (NCBI taxonomy): domain Eukaryota; kingdom Metazoa; phylum Chordata; class Aves; order Passeriformes; family Sylviidae; genus Acrocephalus; species Acrocephalus scirpaceus. The sequence continues at coordinate 40,259,702 of OU383773.1, read as the reverse complement.
TTATACAAATGTCCTTGGCTAAAATCCAGCAACCAGAGTTGGGGACTTCAAACGCCCTTCATCCCCCCAACTTGAGGGTCCCAGAAGCAATGCAAAGAACTTTATAGAATATTTAAATTTGAGGTCTGAGGTCGCTAATACTAAACGGCACTACTCAGCTCCAAATGCCAGCCAGCTGACCAGAGAGAAAGATTCAATGATGCTCATCTCTTATAGGATAAGAAAAATCTTAAAGTTTAAAATTTGTCCTTTCATCTTATCAACAAGCCATAATGGATGAAAGTAACTTGCTACACGATTCTAGTTCAGTGAGAAGAGGGAAGTGTGACAATGAGTCATCTGGTACAAAGCATCAGAATTCAGTAAATAAAGCATTTTTTCCAGCCAAACTGCCTTTCATCTGATAAGGTCTGCATGACAGCTGTGTATTTCCAAGAGTGCCATTCTCTAGAGGCAAGAGAGCTAAAGAATACCGGTAAGTCTTGGGTAACCTACTTCTCTTGTGTATTACCTCACATGCTCCTTTTTTTTGGAGCTTCCATCTCAGCAAACCAGGGGAATCACGGGCAGTGCACACACTTACAAAGCTGTTCCTCACTGAGACTGATCCCCAGACTCTAACTCAGGTCCTTGGATTGCTCACTTACAGGTTTACAGTGCCCTCAACCAGTCCTACAAATAAAAACAAGGAGCAGGGACTGTTGTTAGAGGCTCGGAACTAGAAATCTTGTGATTTGCTGCTGGCACAGACAGACAGGCACAACTTTGTCAGTGCTGCTGATGAACTTCAGTCACAGACCTGACCTTCTGACAGGCTCCACAAGTTGATGATATCTTGCAGCTCTTAGGCAAAGATTGTTTCACATGTCAATGCAAAAGGCTTTTCTATGGTATTATTTCTATATTAAGGTTTTTATGAGAGAGCTAGAGTGAAAAGAGAACATGAGGAAGAGGGGAGGGCTGTGACATCAATATTTTCAAATGCTTCTCCCTTGCCCCCTGCTCCTTTATCTATGCTGAGTTACTATTCAGTGATGGAGCCTTGCAATTCCACTCATCTCCCAGCAAGAAGTCATAGACCACAATAAGACAGTGCTGGATATTGAACAAAACATGCTTCCTGGAAGGTGGCCCCAGCCCCAGCTGTTTCAATAGAGGATGGAAGACAATGCATGGCTGTTGGCAGGCAGGGAATGGTGAACTAAATGACTTCAGGCTCAATGTAACATCTTGGCCCTGCCTCTACACAGGGCTGCCCACAGACACAGCTCTGCTGCACCCCCACCACTCAAACAGTCCCAAAGTTATCCACACTGCACACCACAGAATACACCTGCTGAGGAGGCACCTGCCCTGTGCTGCACCACCTCTGGAAAGATCAGAGAATCAGAATTATAGAATACCCCAAGCAGGTAGGGGCCATGAAGATCATCAAACTCCAATTCCTGTCCTAGCTCAGGACACAGTCAAGAGTCACACCATTTTCTTGAGAGCATCGTCCAAGTGCTCCTTGAACTCTGTCAGGCTTGGGGCTGTGACCACTTCCCTGGGGAGCCTGTTCCAGTGCCCAACCATCCTCTGAGTGAAGAACTTTTTCCTGGATCTCCCTTGACAGAACTTCGAGCCTTTCTCTTGGGTCCTGTCACTGGCCACCAGAGAGAAGGGATCCGTGTCTGCCCCTCAAGTCTGCCCTCAGTCTCCTCTTCACCAAGCTGAACAAACCAAGTGACCTCAGCCCCTTCTCATACGGCTTCCCCTCAAGGCCCTCCACCATCTTTGTAGCCCTCCTTTGGATGCTCCCTAATAACTCTGTGCCTTTCTGATGTTGTGTTGCCCAAAACTGCATACAGGACTTGAGGTGAGGCTGCACCAGCATGGAGTAGAATGGGACAATCCCCTCCTTCAGCCAAATGACAATAATAAAGACATGAGATCCCTTTAGTACCCAGAGCACCTTGCATCTCTACAGGCATCTGTCCTGTCAGTGGCCCACTGATGTCTGGACATGAAAGGCTGCCTTCAGAGGTCCTTGTGGTCTCCACTTTGGGAAATAATTATGTATATTTATGCCATCTTCCAGGTCCAAGGGCAGGTGAACTTTGCAGAGAGCTGTGAAGCCGTGCATTGCTGCCCAAACCACAAATTGAGGCTGTTTAAGGTATCTTGAGTGGCCACTACAGCATGCAGGAGGTATGAGGTATCCCAGTTGTGCTGGGACCACTGGTGGGACACACTATCCTCTCCAGTGGTATCCTGACCACTCCATCGCCCAGTGGGACACCACTGATGTGTGCAGGAAATTTATTCACACACCTTGGCCGTGCTGGTCACGCACAAGGTACCCCTGGTGTATCTCAGCACTGCCTACCTTGAGGATAAACTGGACACTAGGTAGGAGGAAGCCAGTAGTCCAGGTCCTTGGTGCAAACTGTGCCAAGGCAGTAGGGACCCTGACAACTCACTGTGTCCCTCACAAGGGACAAGAAGCACACGCTCTCTGTGTGTACATCAGCAAAGCCCTCTGTCTCTATAACCTTCCATATTACTCTGCACAATGACAACACCTATACTGCTGCTTACCCTTGAGATTCCTCTTTCTCTTTCCATCACTTCCAGCTCCATCCCTTCTAATAGTTTTCCCTTCTCTGTGCCCTCTCTTTTGTCATGGCAGTCTCTTCTTTTCCTTCTCCACCTGGCTAGATTTGCCAGCCTCTCTCATTGAAATCCTCTGTGAGAAAAAAAATGTTAATTCTCTTTTGAACTCCTCTTTATCTGAAGCAAGAGGTGTAGCTCCAAGCTGTGAGGACCAGCTGACTGACTGGGACATCCAAAGATCTCTCTCCCCAGCCATCACTTCCAAATGTAGGTTTTGTCCTCTCCATGTAGATACTCCAGCACAAGAGTGAGCAGGAAATGGCAATTTGGCTACTTTGCACAGCCGCCATCACTGGTGGGTAGCTGATTAGACAATTGCTTAAAATACTCTATATGTCTTAATACAGAATCTTCTGGAAACCTAGGTGTTTTTACATGTAGTTTTCTCCTTCAGACCTTTGTTGAGACACTACTTGCTTTGTTGCAAGCTCATGTCATGAGCAGAGTGTTTGGAGGGCTACCCTGTGCTTCAGTATAGAAGCTCCTCCTGAGACTGGATCCTTCATGGGCCATGATGTTCTCCAGTCTTTGGAGAAACTTTTGGTGAATGGGTGCCCGTCTGCTCTTCTGCTACCACCTGGTTCACAGTGTGTCCAGAAAAGCTGAGCACCTCTTGAGTGGTGCTGCAATATCCTTTACATTAAAGGCCACGCTGTGGTCTCAGTCCTGGTGTGACCATTTAGGCTTTGAGCAGGGAACGGTGGCTTGGGGTGCTCAGCTGGAATTTGCCAGGCAAGGATGCAGCCCTGCATATTCTCACAGGTGCAGTGAGATAAGAGCTAGTAATAGAAAGAGGAAGGTTCAAAAAATATTTACCTGGCAATATCCCTTTAAATCTGTGACTCATCATCACAAGCACACTTCTGATTCTCTTTCCATTCATGTCTCAAGGACCAATACCTCAGTTCATGAAAATTTTAGGCAGTTGCTTTTCTGTGTGGTATTTCAAATTCTGGCTAATGGATGTGGGTAGCACAGATGACTTCGTTATGAATGAACAGTGCTCTGGTGAATAAGTCCATGCACTTCTCCAGCTCCTCACCAGAACACGTGAGGCTGTGAGTGGGTTTGACAGGGTCAGACTTTGACATCTGAAATGGAGCAATGATGGAGCAGCTGCTGCCTCATATGCTTGTCAGTCATAGCCTCTGAATGCAAAACAACCTAGATTTCAGGGCTCTGCTTTAGAGAGAAAACCCTTCGAGTCAAGGTGCAGGTCTAGGCGTAAGGCAAGGTCTTGTCTTACATTAGTGCATTGATTATTGTAATTATGTCCTTTCAGGACAGTTTCAAGCTATACTCTATCCAATTAGAGCTGTTTTAAATACCTTTGTACTGTACGTCATGTGGTGCTGGAGAAAGGAGGTGGAACATGTATTTCATTTAGTTTCTTGTTCTTACAGTAAGGCTTTTTATGGCAAGAGAGTTGGCATTATTCATATTCTTTATTTCACTGATGGCTATATATGAAGCTATCTTCCTATGCACCAGGCCAGAAATGCTCTTATAAATGTGTTTCTTCAGAGCAGAGTGTCTTTTGTGATGGGTTTTATACACTGAATTTTCATACACTTCATTTGCAACAGAACACATGAATTTGTGGCGTCATTGAAGTCCACAGCAGCAGTGGGAAAAGGATTTCTCCTTGAATATCTACAAATGTTGATCAGTAAGTCTCCTGGGTTTCTTATGCAAGGGAGTGACTCTTCTAGATTTATCTCCTTCACCCTCCTTTTCCTTTCTCCTTTATGATTTGTGTTTGATTTTTTTTTGTTTGGTTTTTGTTTGGTTAGTTGTTTGGTTGGTTTTTTTTTTTTTGTTTTCTTGGTTTGGGTTTCTATTTGCCTAAACTTGAAGACAAACTTTCAGCACCAAGTCTTTAATTTGCCAAAAAATTGATCCTCCTTCCCTCCATGCAGAGGGTGAGAATAATACTGATGTGTAGTTTATCTCCACCACCTTTAATAGGCTTAAACAATAGCATTCTTTTTATTCCTTCATGGAAAATTATCTCAGACTGGGAGAACTTCCACAAAAGCCAAGATGAAAGTCACACTGTTTCCAGTTCTTTAAACTGCTTTTCCACCCCACAGAATCCTCTCCTCTCCTCTCCTCTCCTCTCCTCTCCTCTCCTCTCCTCTCCTCTCCTCTCCTCTCCTCTCCTCTCCTCTCCTCTCCTCTCCTCTCCTCTCCTCTCCTCTCCTCTCCTCTCCTCTCCTCTCCTCTCCTCTCCTCTCCTCTCCTCTCCTCTCCTCTCCTCTCCTCTCCTCTCCTCTCCTCTCCTCTCCTCTCCTCTCCTCTCCTCTCCTCTCCTCTCCTCTCCTCTCCTCTCCTCTCCTCTCCTCTCCTCTCCTCTCCTCTCCTCTCCTCTCCTCTCCTCTCCTCTCCTCTCCTCTCCTCTCCTCTCCTCTCCTCTCCTCTCCTCTCCTTTTTTTCCTCCTCATTATTGGAGATAACAAGTTTCCCTCCTAGGAAGTCCTGTTTTTTTCAACATACCCCTGTTAGGATGAACGTGCTTCATCATGTTGCTGTGCATGTGGTTACTTCATATGTAGACATCATCAAGTGCTCTCCTGCCTTGCTGAGCCAGGTGTGGTTTTACAACTGAAGCATCAAGTGTCCCTGCGAGATCTTGTTTTACCTCTGTGCCAGTAAGCTGATTCTGGGTGCTGCAAATCACTTTTACCTGATCTGTTATTCCTCCTTCCCAAGCTGAGACCCTCTGACCCTTCTGCCCCAGTCCTGCTGCTTCCCAGCAGCTCTGACCCCCTCTCTGAGCTGGGCCCCTTGGTTGTGAGTGCCTGCAACCTCCCTGCTGCTGAGCAGCAGGTTTGCCAGGCAGATCTCCCACCACAGCACAGTTTGAGGGATCGGTGGTTCCTGCTGGGGCAGAGAGAGAGGAGGAAAAGCAGGTCTGTGCTGTTTGGCAGCCTGCTGGTTTAACAAGGAAAATAAAGAGATTATTATCCACTTTTTTTTTTTCCCCCACAGTTTTCTCTCTATGCTCTCAAAGAGTGAAGGTCAAAATTGAATGTCAGCATTTCTTGTGCATTTATCAAGCGTCATCAGGGAAAGGAACCCCAGGCGAGCCTGTGGATGTTCCGTGCTCCCTGCCAGTCCCACTGCTCAACTCTCAACGGCGCTGGCCCACCGTAGCTAGTTTGTGTAATGAATTCCCCCAGCCACCCCGGACTTCAAATTGTGTCTGGGAGCATCAGCCCCACATTGGTGTTGTTATGAGTTAATGTCTTCTGGTCTCTGAGTCATTGCTGATGAATATTCGGGTGTTTGGAGCCTCATCCCTTGCACACATGAATAATTTCCAGCAATGTTAATGAGAATTGCAACCAATCCTTGTTGACTAGAGCATACCAGAGCCAAGCAGAGCAAACACAGAAGGAACAAATCAGTGTGTTGCCATAATCCAAACATCCTGATAGCCAAATTCTGACCTGCTGACCATAATGCTTCTAGAGTCAAATACTTCAAAATTACATGTACGTTTGCTTTGTTCTGCATAAAAATACGTATTCTTAGTCAAAAACAGAAAAACAAAAAGCCTTACGATGTCCAAAAGCTATTTCTGGGACATGTCTGAAAAATACTGACTTAAGACTTCTTACGTCAGCATGAATATAAAGTTTCAGTACTTCAGGAGGAGGAGATTGGATAGTAAAATGTTCAAAACCCCCTGAACATGTGGGATTATTTCCCAAAAGTGATGATAATTGTGATAGATTTTTCTGTTTAAGCTCATGCAGACCGCCTAGTCTCTATTGTTGCTCTTCTTATAGTAGCAGACACTGAGATCCTGTATGTAAATCATGTTGCAGACTCATTAGTGTTACTGCTGCTTGCTTGCTAGCTGAGACACCAGTTCTGATTTAGGGTATTTTGACACTTAGCAACAAACTAAGCTTTGTGAGCAGGTGGCTGAGCCAAAATAGTAGCAGAGTTCGCAGTTAGCTGAAATAATAACAAGGAATTGCTGGTCAGAATATGCTTTCTTTCTTGATTTATTAGAACAGCCTACAAAAAACTCGTTTGTGAAGGATCCACTCCCACGAGACACCTGCTTGAAAGCCACCATAATTCAGGTGTTTTGCTTTGCACACAGAGTGTCCAACCAGTGGATCCAGTCACCTGTGGTGGCCAAAGTCATCAACAGCCTGTGTTTCTTGCCTACCCAGGAGATTTTTAAACACCCAGTTCTAAGCTCTCCCAACAGCTTCTTGCACCTGCAACTCTAAATATACCCTCCTTTCCAGACCTTCATTGCTGTTCTCTTTGCCTGAAGAATTGGAACTTGTCTCAGATGGTTTCTCCCAGCCCTGGTGTGGCAATTCCCTTTTTATCACTCCACTTATGCTGTACAGAGAGGGTAAGGACATCCACCTTTCCTTTGAGGGTCTCAGTGATGCCTTGGATCAACAACCTCTCACTGTTTTCCAGCCTGGGCGCCCTTCCCAAGCAAAACAACTTTCCAGGCACAGGAGACAGCATAAATCTGTTACTGTATGCAGTGTCTGCAAACTTTCCCTTTCTGAGAGGGAAGGACACCACTCCCCCTCACAGGAGACCCTCTCAATATGTCAGATAGCCAGATTAAAACACAAGAACAACCAGAAAATCAGAGGAGAGATCAGCTCTCCACTTTGGACAATGTGCATTTGTACTCTCTGGTCACCTTTCGTTCCTTTTATGCTGCATGTTTGCAGCCTAATGCAGGGATTTGAAACCCATGGCTGAAGGTCAGACACAGCCTGAAAATTAATCTCTCATGGGCTGTGGCCACTCTGTTTTTAAAGGCACGACTGCTGGCTTGCTCGATGGCCTGAGCTCCTGGCGTGGCTGGCCAGCAGTGGTTAAAAGAGCAGCAGAGCTCTTGTCAGGAGGGCAGACCCCATCGTGGCCTCAGGGCTGGAGGATGGCACTTGGGAGGTCCGAGCATCCCTCTGCTCCTCTTAACTCTGTGATTTCACTTCGATGCTGTGAGCAAGCCTCTTCCAGAGCTCTTGTGTTCTGCAAAATGGGGCTAGAAATAGAAATTTGTCTCATGCGCGAGACTTGCCATCTGTTTGGGAACCTTGCTAGCAGGTTCACCAGCTGAAAGTTAAGTGTTGAAGGCTTTGTATGGGAGGATGAGAAGGTGTGTTTGTGTGCCTGGGGGGGCAGGCTGGGGTGGTAGCCTTGCAAAGGTTTGTGCAGCCATCGTGAAAGCAGCAGAGGGGACTGGGGGCACAGCCTTGGTTGAGATGCTACAGCTATTTCCAGTGTGCTGAGCTGGACATGAAACTCCACACTCAGGCCAGTGAGTGGTAGGTGCTTGGTAGCTTCATTGTGGGCACGCAGCCTGAGCCACTTTAGAGGGCAAAACTTATTTTCAGAAGGGAGGGGAACATTCTCTAGGAAAATAAGCTTCCTTGCAGCACGAACTTGCAGAGATTGCTAGTCACTTTCTAAAATCCTGCCAGTTTACATTTACAGATAATTATGTATAAAGAACTAAGTTTTATTAACACATGCAGAAGAAATCAATGGAGATATGGCAGAGAATTGCAATCCCAAAGAGGAAATTAGCTGCAGGAGAGGAGGAATTGTTGACAACTAAGAAGCTTTTCCCAGAAAAATACCACTACCATTATTGGGAAAGCATGAGGAAAAAAGATATATATAACTCAGGACATGAGTGAGTTGTCTGGCTTAGGGGAAAAGGTAAAGGAGAATTGTTTTCTAAAAAGTTATTTTTAAGATGTAAGCAGGTCTTTAAAGCACAAGCAAGAATTCAGCATATTATGTTTGCTAGCACAGGGAATTCAGCAAATGAGCACCAAACCCAAAGGGCTCCATCCCAGATGATAATTCTCATGCAAGGGGTATTTAAGTGTACCCCTGGGCCCACATGGAGAGATTGGGCAGGGATTTCTGTGACAAGTGCACTGCAGAGAAACGCAAAGAATGATTTGCAAAGGCCGTGGTATAGACTGTAGTTATCAGAAAAGTATTAACCCTGTAGGTAGTGGTCAGATCCTGTTTTTGCTTCTATGAACCCTCAGCTTGATTATTGCCATGTGGTACATTAGATTATTTCTTCACAGGAGCTCTTGGGAAGTCCTTTATACATTCATGGATAGACATTAAGGAAAAAAAAAAAAGCAAACCACCTTCTTACCAACTTGATACATTCCAAAGGGCCAGGGCTCAACATCCTTGGATCTGTGAGTGCTTTGAAGATGCCTGAAGGTGAGCATGCATGTGTGTGTGTAATGCGTGTGTGTGGAGACCTTGTGGGCATTCTGGTTGATGATGCCCAAGCATTTAAGCGGAATAACTTGGAAGACCTTCTGAGATAAAACAAATGCAGGGAAAGAGCTTGTGCAACGAAGAGGTGGCAAGACAGAAGTACGGCCCTTGGTTTTCTGGTGCTCTTGCCTTTTCACCTCAGTGCCTGTTTTTTGATTTGTTTGGTATCTCAATAATGTACTCAAGGCTACTGAGTCAAACAGAGCTAGGCTCAGACCCCAAAACTATTACAGACCTTCCCATCAAACTTCCAGGGGACTAGTTTTACTTTCAGGCTACAGGCTATGTAATGTACTTTACCATAAAGTTGATTCATTTTCACATCAGCAATCTGTATATGTGATGATATTTCAAAAATCAGTGGATCAGTTTAAAGGGAAAACTGTAGGCAATGCTTTAGAATCGTTATCAACTGAAGTGACTGACTCAGAGGTACTAGGAAACCATCAAGACTATGGCAATAGAGTGAAACAAGCTTTTAAGGAGGTAGGTCTGTGGCTAATTTTGAGTGAGAGGCATCAAAACATCACTGTATGTTCATCATTGTATTTCTGGGGTGCCAAAAATCGTATTACCGTGTTGTTCCACATCACTCTGAGCCATTCTGGATCAGCCTCCAGTGTAGTGAGATTCTTAAGATGACTTACAAAAGTGTTGAGAGAGGAAACAGGTGAAAAATGTTTTCAAGGCTGATGCATAAGTAAAAATGTTGATCTCTGATGAAATGAGAAAACCTGGCTGGAGTATGGAGATGTTGATTTACTGTGCTTGTCACACAGAAATGCTCAGCTAATGTTCCTCTCAAGAGAAATTTCTGAGTCAAAGATGACACAGCAATGGTGGATTCAGTGTTCGCACTAGTTTCGCAGCAAATTTTTCAAAGACCCAGGATACAAGCACCCAACTTGGGCCAATTAAAAGTAGATCTCACCATTGCCATCAAGTTCTATGTTTTAGTCAATAAAGAGCACAAAGCCAAACAAAGACCTGATGTAAGTCAGTTCAACCCTGACACAGCAGCTGCTTTAGATATTACTTTAACCTGCCTTTACAACACAGCAAAACATAGTTATTATTGATTCTTTTAGAAGCTGGCACATTATCAATGGTCCTGTATGTGTTCTGGTAAGACATGCCTCTTCCTGGGAGGGACCATGTGCTTTCACTGAAGTCAGCAGGAGCCAAGCACTCTTTACTCAGTACCTTTGAAAAACAGCTCTGTATCTCACTGTAAATCAACCCTCACCTGGAGCAACCATCTGGGATGATTGTTGCTGGAGATGTTACATATGGAATAACTTTAACTCCTCTATCTATTTCTACATTACATACATGATTTATAATAACCTGGAGTAATAATGCCATGTTTCTGATTTATATATTTTTTTAAATCTATACCCCATGTCAAGCCTTTGGGAAAAATATGACATATGACTTTTTGATCATCATATGATTTTTAATTTGAAGCCAAGTAAGAATCAGCTCATGCTTTAAAAGTTTGTTTATTCTTATTACTTCTCCCCATTTTCTGTTTACCTTCAAGTGCAATTTTTTTAAAAAAAAAAAGACTGCAGTGATTGCTCTGAGGATCACTTTCTGGAATCTGTGGCTCAGCATTGGTCCATGGCTTCAGGAAATGCTTACAAGCAGTATGAACCCATCCCAGTTGTAAAATAGGACACAAAACAGAGAACAGACTTGCACAAGGATGCCCAAAAATAAACTGCAGAGCTACTTTATCCTAAATCTCCTTCCAGCTGTATCTTGTTGACATCATTGCCTCCCTTGGCAAATGATGGAGACTCTCAGAAATGTTTCCCTCTGTCTCTGGCTTTGGGAATGAGTTTAGCTAATTCTTATAGTATGGGGCTATGGTCCTTGTTCAGGTTCTCTGATTTTATTCCCCTTCCTCCCCTTGATTCTCTAGTTAATTTTTGGAAATCTCCTAATGTCAATATGTGTGACAACACGAGAAGCAGTGACCAGGCATCTGAAGAAGATTTACCTGCCTTTCTCTGTGTTGTTTTTTATCTTTTCTGGTGTACTCTAGGAAGAGCTCCTGGAGCTGACTTCACTGCCCATGTCCTTTACCAGGAACCTATCAGGGTGGATTACAATAGTAAATGGATTTACTGTAACCTAGCCAGACATCAACAAAACAGCTCAAAATTAATGAAGCATGAAAAATAAAAAAGGAAGAGGAAAAACATTGTTATCTTTTATTATTTGGTGTTTCCTCATGTGCACTGTTTTATTTTCAAGGGATGGAGAGGTGAAGAACAAAGTTAAAACTCTCTCCCCTCACCAAGGACTGAGATGGGGCCAAGCAAAGGGGAGCAGGATGGATTTATGCTATCTGCTGGTATAGGCAGTTGCCAAAGCTACCTCCCAGCCACATCAACCTCTAATTCTAGCCTTCAACCCCATCACCCTGGGTTTTATGGTGCACCAAAGCTCCAGGCTGGTAGGGTCAGTGTGGGGCTCAAGGACTGAGAGCCTCTGGGCTGTGTCCCACACTGTAAGCCCATCAGCTTTGGTGTTGGTGACTTTCCTTAAGGAGGCCCACCAGGATTTTCCTGAAAGCCCTGATCGTACCGGAAAATAAAAGTGTTCAACTTTTATGAAATGCAGAAATTTCTTTTTGCAGAAATGCAACATCAATTAATATAACAAATCATTAAATAAAAATAATTATAAGAACTGGTCAATTAAGTCATTGTAAATTTGGTTACTGCAGTGGCCCATCACTTCAGCCACTCCAGTCCCACTGAAAGCAACATGGGATACTCCCACTCTCAAGCTGCTAGAAAAGACAGCCTGCCCAAAGCATCTGTTGCCACAGATGTTTCAAAAGGGTGGATCCTGCCACCAGTACAATGACCACAGATACCCTGAATCCTGGCCAGGAGTTTTGCCTTCTCCCTTTCAGATCTATGACATCCTCTGCTTTTGTTCTTTTGTGGGCTCTGCAATGTGTCTGAAGTTTCTGCCCTAAATTCAGCAAGGCCAAGGAAGCTGGGGTAAGGGGTCAAGGAGCACCTTGATCCAAGCTTGTCCTGCTCTCCCCACCCACTGGTTCTTTAAGCCCTACTCAGAAAGCAGATTTACTCTTTCTTCACAGGCGTTCTCTTGTATACCATGATTGCATCTTTCTGTAACATACAGGATGGTGGAAACCCAAAGTTGCCTGGAAAACTGAGATGCTTAATTAACAGCCAATTTTTGAGAGGAGTTACACTCCCTGCCACATTTAATGGGCTCAGCAGGGGACCCTCATTAGCCTCTCCCACACCAATGAGTTGGCTACCCCTGCATCCAGGAGCCCTGTGCCAGCAATCCATTTTTCAGAGCCACAAACAGCTGATTGCTCATCCCAAAGACACCCACCAGCCCATCACCAGAGGAGTGCATTGCCAGTGAAGGCACACACAGCCTAAACAGTGATGGCCTTCACCTTGTTCTCCTCTTGATCCCTTCCCTTGCCCACTACATTTTCCCCCATTCCTGCAGGAAATGACACTGGGATCCGACAGGCAGGGGCTGCACTCAGATGACAGTCCTTCCTGCCCAAACTCACCATCCATCCTGGCCAAGGGAGACACTATTCCTGTGGGGAAAAAAGTGTGTAATTGGTCTATACAGGGGTGATGACCACCCTGCAAAGGGGCTGACTTAGTGTCAGTCATGTATTCCTCTTTCTGAGCACTTGGCCTTGTCACCTGCTAATGTCTTCTACATAGACACAGCACTAGTAGGGTCAGGCACATGCCTAGAAAAGAAAAATTCCCAGAGTGTCTTTACATGCTTGGACCTATCCGGTCAGAGCTCCCAACCATGGACAAAGCAGACAGAACCGAGGGTAATGCGATGCTAAAATCTTGGAGCGCTTTAGCCTGAAGCTGCGGCCCACCATCATTATTAGTTTAGTCCATGCTTTGTTTCTAAGCACCTGTTTTCTAGGCACAGGTTTTGTGCAAAGGAGATCCATAGGCTGAACAAATTGTTGTGGATGAAAAGCACCCAAGAAGGGGTGTGAGCCATGAAGTCCCTTTCCTGCTGCAGGGAGAGATATTTGACCACTGTTGGTTTGAGCAGCTATATATAGGAATCAAGATCCGCTTGCTGACAGGAATTACAGATTCTGAAAGTGGCATAATGAGCTTGCCTGCTGACATGTCTGTGTTGTTCTAGATACAGCCTCTTCTGCCTCTCTCCCTCAATATTGTCCCTGGTTGTATTTGTTTTCTGCTACTGAATTTCTTAATATATAAAAATCACATGTAGAGGTTCTTGTACATTCTTAAATTTCTACCTCTGCTGTCTGAAGTCTTCTTTTTTTTTCCCTTTTCCTCAAAATGGTGGCTTTTCCCATTTGCTTGACCTCACACTTTCAATTTTAACCACAGTTGGATGCAAGTTAATTTGCAGTTTGATTATGACATTTCCCCAGTGCTGAGCCTCTGAATGCAAAGGTATTTTTTTTTCTTGGGCACCAGTAATGCTGATGAGGTCAACAGAGCTTTGGGAATAGGTTTTATTACTTAAAAGCTCTTCCAGAACTAGCTGATTGGAGCACAAAGTATTGCTTTATATTGCAAAAACTGTGGCTACCTAACTTAAACCAGTTGAAAGGCAGAAAATAAGTCATCAGCATGTTGCAGTGGGGTTTATAATGGCCCTGTGTAAAGCTTATCTTAGTAAAGGAAAATGTCTTCCTACAAACTAAACTGTTTAGGCAGCAGAGGCTTTGGAACATCATCTTTATAACAGTCCCTAAATTAGCTCAAGTTGTTTGTTCTGTAAAGGACAACAAGCCCACCAAACTTTCAAGCAAACAGCAGGGCAAACTTTTCCATCTGCAAAGGGGATTTGGAGGCAGTGTGCATCACTGGTGAAGTACACAGCATTTGGTTAAAAGGAGACCAGTTCCCAAAGCATGCTTCTTGGTACAAGCACAGATACAGCTGGATCAGCATAAATATCACACAGGGATCTAGGGATCATGCAGGGTTAGTGTGCCACTCTGGAGAGAGCACCATCAATTCCTGCTGATACAAAACCAGACCTGTGGGAGGCTAGAGAATGTTTTCCTTAATGCTGGACTATCAAGCATTCCTATCATTACTTCTGAAGGTGCACTTTTTGTACCTCCTGTTGGAGTGAGCTGTGGTGTTGTGAGAATTTTTGTACCAGTGCACCTACACAGAGAAATACTGAATGTTTCAATGCTCTGAGATGGCATTGTCCAGGCAGATCTTTGCTGTGCAGCTGTCACAGAGGTTGAGCTCTTGACCATCCCTCACATCTTCTGACCAGTAACATGTTTTTGAAAAGATGGCTTACAGTGTTTTAGTTCGTGGTGCAGTGATCTAAGAGCACACATTGGATCAGCTCAGTTTTGTCTGATTTGATTGAAGAGTGAAGAGTGATTGAATTGAAGAGTGCAACAAAAGGCTCTCCAAGGGCTCGCAGCCATTCAGACCAGAGATGGCAAATCTAATATAAATCCTCCAAAATACAGTGTAGCTATTGGGAACTCAGTGCCAGCAGCTTCAGTCTAAAGATCTGCTCCTGTAAAACTTACTAACTCAAATATAGCTGAAGAACATTAAAACTGAGTTACAGCTCACTAGATTTACCCCTTACTCTGTGAGATTTTTCTGTGCAGCTGTCTGAAGTTCACAGCATTTCACTTTTATTCTGTAGGTTATTTCCAAGCAGAGGAATTTTGTAATCAGATAAAACAACCTGAAGAGCACCATACAACCACAGAGATTCTGAGAAATATTTACTTTGAAGAAGAGCAGCATGCAGATAACATTTAAGTACATCTCATAATCTGATTAATCTACATGGTGATGTAAAAGATCAGTTGGTTTTCAAATGTTAATGCCCTACTTACTGTTCATACACTGCTGTAGAAAGACGATTCGTGGTCTTTTCAAGGGCAGTCAGACTTCTATGACAGTATAGAGGTATTTCATGAAACCATGCATGCAAAAGCCCAAAATGTGTTCAACCTTTATGGCACAGATCTTGCAACAAGGGCAGGTTTTGAATCCATTCCACTCACAGTTGAGTCTGGGTTTAATAAAATGAATCTGGGTCCCAAGAGACCCACATTCTCCCTGCACAGGTAAGCCAGTCACACATTAGCAGTGTACTTTCAAAATGCAGGTGCTTAAAACTGCTGTGTTTAAATGGTACTTAAAGTGACATGATGTTAAGAGAAGATCAGAGGAAAGAAACAAGACTGGTTACAAGCATGGAAGAGTTTCCACTCAGAAAGTGACTGAGGTAGGACTCCTCAACCTGAAGAATTGAATGAAATGCAGTTCAGAAATCTGTGGATCTATAGGTTGCATGTTGGAGGGGGAAGAAGGTCTCTGTGATTCTCCCAGTACCAGAGATACAGGATGACAAAGGAGGTCAGTGGGAGAAGGTTCAAAGTAAATACAAGAAGTTTGATTGTATCTGTCGGTAGCACACCTGGGAATTGCTTCGGCAGATGCCAAAATCTAACAAACTTCTCCAAGATCACAAAAGAAAGAGCCACCAAAGCTACTAAACAGAGATTCTATGTTGTGTTTCTGCTCAGTCAGGATATTCCTATTGCATAAGCAAAGTACTTGCATCTGCAACACCACTCATTGCTACTACAGTTTTCACTAGACCAGATGTTTCCCACTCCTTCCGTTAGGGTTGTTATGATGCATTTGGATTGCTGGAAATCACGGGAAAATGTATTAAAATTAATACATAAATTAAACTTTATTCTATGAACACGCTAGGAAAGAAAACAGACACTTCAAACTTTGCACAGACTAGTCTAACATGCCAATTCACTGATTCATCACTTAATTCATGATGTTTCCAACTCCCAGTTCTCTTATTCATAATTCACAACTCACACAGCAATCAACAAAATAGTTACCTAGCAGACAGTGAGAGTGCTCATTCTTCCTCCCCCATCACTTTGTGGGTGTCCCTTGTTTCACACCTGGAGGCAAAAGAATCCCAGCAGTCTGCCTGCTGTTGGATCCACTTCAAAAGATTTTTGGGTAAGCTGATGTATTTGTAACTTCCAGCTTGGAAGCTCGATCTACACCATTTCCATGAGTGGAATCTGAGGAAACAGTCACACAATCAATATGCCAGGATTATGGCTGCAGGAGATGGCAACCTGCAGGTGATGGCAGCTGCATAATGACTTCCTCCTCTCCCCATCAATCATGTCCTGCCTATGTGTTGTTGTGGCTTTGAGTGGTGCTTCCAGCATATGTCAGGGCCTTGTGTCCACTCAAAACCTGAGCAGGAGCTGCATGAGTGTTTGCAAGGGATGCCTTTTATTCCCAGACTAATCCTGCGGAGACCCAACAGGCACAACTGTGTTTGAGTTGGGCTGCAGGTAACTTATGGAAAAGGCTGAGCCCAACTTGGATCTCCTCATAGGGCACACTCATCTCTCCTTTACTCATCCAGCTATCATGCCAGCTCCAATATACAAGACAATTCCTCTCCTCCCATGGACACTTACAGTATACCTTAGACTTTTCTCTTTCATAACAGGGATATTAATTCTGGTTTTCCCACCTCCTCTGATTTGGTTGTCTTCCGTTGTCTTCCTCTGTTATGCCATCACTCAAATTCAGAAGTTAACATTGGCAGCCACAGCCTTCTCCTTGGGAAAACCCAGGACAAATATGAAAGCAATATGCTGAGAAAATGGCATAGCAGGAAGAAAAGTGCCCAGCAGCAGAAAGAGGTGGGGGGCCAGGTGTGTCACTGATTTGGCAGTGTTTATTGATTAGTTTCAGTTCAAACCAATTATCACTGGTATTACCAGTCACTAGAAAAGTCAATGCTCAGTCACATTCTCTCATTTTGGTGCACAAATCAGATGCTGCCATTGCTTGTGAAAGGTCACAGCTTGGTGACAGCCTAGCAGCACAGGCACTGGGGCTTGTCAAGCTTTTTACCTGTAAGAGCAATTATCTAATGCCCTGGCATCTACTACTGGCTTTCTTTTAGTTTTTGCTGGGTTAGTCCAATTGCATGGTGAAATGCTTGCTGTTATATGTCCTTTTTGTAACTAGTAGACAGTAAGACTAGGTAGTTATTCCTTGTAGAATGAACTATTTATGACCTCAAAACATAATGCAGTCTAAATATTCACTAGGATGGGATGATAACAGCGGCCTTGCCAGTGCAGGTGTAGGATGATCTGGGAGGCCTCAGGCTACAAATAGCTCACCAGTAGTTAATAAGTGGTTGTCAGAGGGTGCAACATTAGGAGATAGGTAAGAAAAAATCTAGATGTAAAAAGGAGACAAAACAATGAGTACCCAACACGTGTAAAATGCATCACGTAGCAAATTAGGATCTACTGTGGAGCTGAATTAATAAAAAAAAGAACAAGATGTGGAATGTACAAGAAGTCTGTAAAAATGACCTCTGATGTATCATAAGGTGACAAGGAAGAAGTTTTCTGTTGTGCTAATCCCAGTGAAGAGGAAGATAAGCTCTCCCCACTGATATCAGACTCTGCTTGGTGGAGGACCTGGGACATTGGTGACTGGTTGTTATACACACCCCCACCCAGACTGAAGACATCACAGGGTAGAGGTGCATAAAAAAGCAGAGAAAGTGAAGTATGCTATAAAGTTTATGTGTACCAGTTTTACCTAATATAATTTGGACTATAAATGTTAGGATCATTGTAATAAAGATACAAGAATATAATTCCATCCCAGTTATTTCAGCTACTTGTTAAAGATTATCTTTAACAAGTCTAAAAATATCTTTTTCCCAGATCTGCATGTAAGATGTGTTTCCTTTTGATCATAGCAAGATTTGGTACATGACAATTTGATGGCTGTTGGAGCAACCTGCCCCATAGCTTGGATGTAACTAGTTGGTAAAAATGAGGTATGTTTCAGGAGTGACTTTTGTTTGTATTTAGCATCTCTGAGCTGCTGGACTGTGAGAGTTGTGGAAGCAGAGGTTTAGTTTTGGACACTTGCCTCCCCAATGCATCTCTGAGCTGTGTTGGCTGTGTTGAGGACCCAAGTTCAACCCACTCAAAAAAGACCCTCAGCTGAAGAATCTGAACCCTGTAACTCTTTTCAGGTTCAGAGCTCCTCCCAGTCTGAGGGGGCCAATCTGTCCTCATTATTTACTGATCACACCCTATGTACCTAAAGTGCAATCACAGCACTCCCTGCTTCTCCAGTCAGGTTTTACCCATGTTTCCTGTGACAGCCCATGCACAGGCTGGTGAGTGGCTGAAATCCTAGAGGCTACCCTCATTTTGTCCTTAGGCTTTTGTGAGCATCTCGGTGCACAGTGAGCGGCATGGTGGTGTCAAGGGCTGCTGACATCCCTGGTCTCTGTTCCCAGCCATCACTTAGCTTCAATATGCCCCTCTATAAACTAAAAATAAAATACTTCCTGTCTGTTGGCAAAGGTCATTCATCTTGGTGTGTATTAATAAAATGACTTGAAATATATAGCTGAGAGAAGCCTTCCTTAAAAATGGGACATAGGTAAGGTTACATTAGGGGAAAATTGGTGCCTTAATGGTCTCTGACAAGTTAAAGTAAATTCCAGGGATTCTTTTTCCTGTTACTAGTGATGTTCTCTGAAAATCATCACCTTATCCAATTCATTAGGTAGCCAGTTGTTGCAACAGAAGGAAAACCAAAGGAAAACAGTTAAAATTAGCCTGTATTTTTTTTTTTCATGTAAATAAATATAAGGTTTTTTTCCTTAGCACCAAAAAAGACACTGTTATTTGCATGGCTCAGAAGTGCATTTTTTAATTTTTACAATGAAGATGCAGCAACTGGTGTCTACAGTGCTACTATTTAGAATTGGTCAAAACACAGAACACAACACACAAGTGCAATCAGATACGCTTTATTTTGAATTCTTATTACACTGTATTTATAAAATGTCTGGAATAGAAAGCTGGTTTATATGCAAGAGCACAAAATGGGTAATTTTATTAGAAGATATAGACCTTGGTAAGGCTGCCTTATTACCTAACAGAGATTGTCACTTTGCACTGATAACACATTGCTCAGTCTCTTCTACCCCACAGGCCTTACATGGGAGACTTTGACATTGAAGAGTTTCTAATCCGGCCACATAATCTGTATAAAATGAGGGTGTGTCCATGCCTGAAGTGAAAGCTCCCAAAAGTCTGGTTTTCCTGGATCCTGCAGTACTCCCAGAGTATATGAGGTGGTATGAATTTTTGCTTTTTTCCCTACACTTTAGTAAAAAGAGTAGCTGCATTTCTCCTGTCCCAAGACTTTAATAGCTGGTTACAGGTCTTGCAGGAGGTACCATGGGAAATGTGTGGCAGCAAGAGGAGCAGAAAGGAAGGCATCTCCCTCGCTTTTCACTGAGGCCACCAAATGACATGGCCATCCAGTAAAGCCCCAGGGTTTAAAGAGCAAGAGGTTCCTTTTAACTTTAGAGGCTCAGCTAGCTCCCCTGTGCTGTTAATACCTGTTCTTAGTACATACACACTGTAGCCAGAGGGGAGGAGTTGCTGTGGCTTGTGTAAGTTTCTGACTCTCAGAATACATCTTTATTCCTTTCCCAGATGAGTTTCTGTCCCTCAGTATTCCTGGGGTTACTCATGTAACAGGTCTTCATTCTGCTGTAGCCATGATTCTTGGGAACATTCAGGCACGATTTAATCTAAACTCATACCCATATTTTTAGTCCAAAGTCACGCCCAGCTCCAGTGCAGGATATTGTCTAGGCTTTTGGGACCGGCAGGAGAAAACCCTCAGGCTCCCTGCTCCACTCCTCTGTCCTTCTCCCCATTTGCCAGCCTGGACTGCTCTGGGACAGGGAGCACTCCTGACACACTCCTGGGGGAGATGGGTCTACAGAGTGGGCTCAGGAGAGGAAAAAAGGCAGAGAAGAGTGAAGAGAGAGCACATCTTACACAAGAGATATGGTCAGCAAATGCAGATTTTTTGTGATAAACTCTGAGCAGAGGCAGAAAAACTCTGGATTTTTGCCCAGCAAAGTAGAGGAACACCACACCAACTGCATACAAGGTCTGATGAGGGTATGAAGAGAATATGTGTGAGTGCCTGCACACATGAGAGAGTTGTAGAAAATGCATAGGGAAGCTGCAAGACAAAACAAGGGGCTGAGAATATTTTGGAGATGAAACATCCCGAGAGATGCTTCCAGCAAAGTGAGCTCTCCATGAACCAGAACATTATTAATTTGTAAGATAAAGCAGACCCTTTAGCTAGAAATACCTGTTTCTATTGCAGCCTGAATGATCTACCATAACATTGTGTAACTCAGTCTAAGAATTTATAACACTGGGTTCTTTATTTTTTTCCTTCCCTTTTCAGTGAAATACCAGGCCTTAATTAAAACTAAAGTTCAGATTACTCTGGCGAATGGAGCTTTTCAAATTCCCTTGCAGCACTAATGCAGAAGACCATAAATACAAGTGAACTACAGGAATAATATGACCTAGAATTGCCTTTAATTACATATAGCTAATTTTAAATCATTCAGCATCCAGGTGCTTTTTTATACTCTCCCCAGTCATACCAATTAGTTTGCTTTATCAAATGTTTTCAGCACAAGGATGACTAAAATAACAATAAACAGATTTATACCTCTCCATCAGCCACCCCCTACCATGATATTTTTAAATATAGCTAAATGAGAGAAGAAGGCAGCACCTTGGTTCATGGTTTCTGAACCTGGACATTCAGCTCACCATACACATGCCTCAAAGCATCAGAATTCAGGCTTGCAATCAGTCTTCTTAAACCTGGTCGCATTGGGGTAAATTTTACTTCCCAGGTCAGTGTAGAATTCATTGGGATTCTCCTGAACAAAAAAAGAGAAAAGTTTCAATATTGTAGTCAGTCAGCCAGTGCCCTCAACCTGACACACAACCGGAGGAACTGAAGGTGGATTGTATAATGTCTCAAATCTTTTATGTTTCACTCATTCTCATAAGCTTCATATAAATTACTCTCTCCATCTTCTATTCCTCTCAGAACTGACCCTGTTAAAGCCTTTTCTAGCCCTTCCTCCAGGCTAATTTTCAATTTCCAAAATGAATCCATTTTCTTCTGCCTTCTGTCACTTCCTCTCACGATCACTTTCAGAATTACCTTCTTTATAGCTAACATATATTTTTTCTACTTTATAATTCCATTTTTCCTGTTTATTATAACCTATAGCCTGGTGGTGATTCCTGAAATGGTTAAATAAGTCCAAGTGTCCAGGTCATTCCCCTGCAAACCCTATGAGATGTTGAATTCATCTGTCACTCCTACCCTGAACTACCCTGCCACAGATCTCATCAGCAGATCTCCCCAGTGGCACCTTCAGATGACTTCTTCATGTCCATACAAACAAGTCAAAGTATTTTTGGGAGTCCTGCTATTGTTGGCTACTCTTTTACATTATGTATGACTCTTGATAACTCATATATAAAACAACAGTATTCTGCTCTGTTCTTGATTTTCAATTTTTGCTACAATTAAGATGCATGGAGAGCCTCAGGTATTGGGTTTCTGTGTTTTCTCAGTGCTTTCACAAGGTTCTGTGTGCAGATTTTGAAGGCTGATATTTATTGATTGATTGTTTTTGGTGGATGCTGGGATAGAACTGCTCCACTGGAAGCAATGGACAAAGCAGTGTATTGGGGAATTATTTATGAAAAGGAATTTTTTCTCAGCATTAAATAAGAAGGTTTTAAGTTAATTGTTCTTGACTCATATGGCTACAGTATCCTGAAAACAACTGAACAAAGTGAGAGCAAAAGCCCACATTACAGTCACTGTTTCAAATTCTCATCTGGTAGGATCTGTTTCTCAGGTGCCATGTCCTATGCCAGGGTCAGGACAGAAATATCTGCCCAGGCTCAGCACAAGCTGCCATGAGACAAGAAACCTTAATTAGCTCTAAATGAGCTAGCCTGGAATCCTCCCACCTGAGTATTTGTTTCAGTGCAAGTCTGCCCCTGGTAAAATGAGGTATTCCAGCTCCTTAGAGGTTAGCTTAGGTATCTCTAATGGCACTGCGTTGCACTTTGCATATACAGATAGAGGTACCTTGGGGCATGTACCCACTTTTAGGGGGAAAAAAAAAAAAGGCAGAGAAAGATCAGATTTTTGATGTGAACATGTGCAGACTGCTTCCAGCAAGCATTTTCCCTCTTTTTATCTTTGTTATTAATGAGAGAAATTCTGTTCCCCATAGCTGGTTGGCTTGCATCCACCAGATGCCCACTAAAATGGAATCATGATAAACCAATGACATCAATTGCTGAAAGAAAGTAAAATACCTTTTAGAGTTTTGGGAATTATCTGCAAGGGATTATCTGAAAGGAAAGTGAAGAAGTTATTATACAGGTCTGCTGTGCAGACACTTCTTGAGTGGTTGGGGGGCCAGATACTCTAAGGATGAAGGTTTTTGGGCCACAACTTCACAGTGGTCCAGTGAGAGAGGGTAGCACAACCATCTTTGTTTTACGATAGTGCTATCATCTCAGCACATACATATGTGCACGTGTGTGTGTGTGTGTGTGTGTGCAAGAAGACAACAGTTGTGCTGGGAAACCAAACCTGCCTTTTCCTGTCTCTCTACTGTCCTGTTTCTAAAGCAAGTCGCTTCTCACTAAAAATGCTAATACTAGCTTAGCTTTGACATACAGAAACACCCAAAATTACTTACCTGCTACTGTGAAATGCTTGGCTATATGCTATATGCTTGGCTATAATCCTTTTAGCACTATCCATCACTGCCTGGTTAATTCTCATTTGTCATGCAAAGACTATGCCCTGTGTAAGAATTGCTGCTGCCAAAGGCTTTTCCATAACTCATGCTCCTCATCTGTCTGAGGCTAATAGCTAAATATCAATATCTTTATCTATATATAGACTTTATGAATGGTCAAGACTGAAGCCCCCAGGCCACTACATTGCCCGAATAATGTTGTATCAGCTGGGTCACACATGGCCAGTTTTGTAGAGCCACTCAAATGATACAGAAAAGCTACCTGAAAAGTACACAGAGGCCAAAAACCTTATCCCCACAGAGAGCTGCAAAAGCTCCATCTCATATGTGACAGTCCTCGCTAAACAGGGAAGTGTTGGAAGGGTGGGGAAAGCTTACAATGTGTTTAATTCTCTTTGCAAATGGAGTAAGCCACCCTGATCTGATTTTTCTGGGAGACAACTCAGTGATGAATGATTCTGCATAATATGCTGAGCCATCACCACACTGGAACCATTTATCACTTTGAATGCATGGAGACAAATGTGATTTTTATTTAAATAAACTACAACTGCCCCTTGCTCTGTCCTCTGTGTGTATCACCTGCATCCTACATTCATCTCAGAGAAGTTAAATCCTAAAATGACTAAGCTGATCCATTTCCATTCTCAATGCTGCCAAGGGCATTACTGAAAAGGGGAAAACATGGTGACTCTAAGGAAAATGACGTGTGTTCCATGAGTCATTTTTCTCCCCTAACTCTTGTGCCTTTGATGCACCTGATAATTTCTGCATCCTTGAAGGTGAGGGCAGTCCACAGCAGCTTTTGGATCGAAAAGGATGCAGAACAGAGGAGGCTGGCACAGCTTGGCAGCAATGAGGGCTATTGCCACAACTCGTGTAACTTTTGTAGATCATGCTGAGTCATGCTCAGCAACACCTGTGACATACCATGTGCACAAAGCAAACACAGTATGCTGCCCTTTCACGGTTATTTTTCTATCAGCTCCACTCTGGAGATTGGTTTTGATCTTTTTATCCCTGTCCCAGGTGCAGTCAGGCGCAGACCTCCCCTGCCGGCTGCAGAGGATGCTGACAATTTATGCAGCTGCTGAAGCACAGGCAATTTTTCAAACTCCTTTTACACACACCTGGGGACCATCAGCTCAAGTAATGATAGATACTAAGCCCAGATAGATAGATGCCCAGGACTAAGCAATAGCCTCAAAATTTTCCAAGTTTCTCCCTTATATACCCTTTGCTAATGCTAAGCTCGTAACACTGAACTCAAACAAAAAGAGGATTTACAACTCGCTTAGCACAGGGGTATCATGGTGTAAGGGTAAGGTGTGACTCTGAGATAATTAAGGTGGTTTTCCTTTTCCTCAAGTCTGGGAGTGCCCTGTGCTGGGAACATGCCTGTGTGCCAGGGCAGCCTTGTGCAGTGGAGCTACACTGGGGGAGCTGTGTCCTCACACACACACTGCAGCTATGCCAGCAGGCTCTGCAAACAACACACATTTTGTGTCTTGACATGAGCTTGAAAAGATCATCTGAGGTACCTGCATGTCTTGTATAATCATGATTAACATGAGTGGAGAAAAGCCCTTTCTGAAAAACAGCACAGGACTTGATTTGCACATGCTGAGTGAGCGGCAGTAAACACTTCCAGTGTAGGATAAATCTTCCTCTCTGTGATAGCCGCTTGTAGGTGCTATTGTCAAGTGCTAAAAATAATGTAATACAGTGAAAAAGTAAACTTGGGCTGCACTAGCAACTACCCACAAACACTACCAATTCCTCCAACCCTAGTACTGAACAGATGAAATGCTCTCACAATCTCTCTGGATAGCCCGACTTCTACTGACTATTGAGACCTACAGCTCCCTTGTGTATTGGATTTCAAAGTACAGAGAGAGTGTTTGAATTAAATTACTCAGCACAGCATTAGTTAAGTGTCTCTTGTGAGCTTCCTACTGTGAGCAAGCAGGGGACAAACTCCCAGCTGGTTGTGCTTTCTTCCCTACCCGAACTGCTTTTTTATTGTTCTCAGCAGTCCAGGTCCCTCGAGGCGGAGCATGACGTTCTCCAGGGTTTGTTTCAGTGGATTGGTGAATTCCACAATCACAGATGTTTCTTTACCAGCTATCAGTTCACCTTTGGTCTGCAAGACAAGGAAAGGACAATGCACCAGAAACTGATAATAAGAGATACACAGTACTGGCAAGGCAGAAGAACAGAGCACACAGCAAAACAGCACAAGGCAAAGGAAGTCTAGTGAGAAGAAAATTTTGGCACATTTTTCCACTCATTGTAATTTTCCCTCAAGCCACATGGCAGATCAAGAGGCAGGCCCTCATTCCCATGGAAAACCAGAAATCTGCATGTACATTTCTGGAGGCCCACCTGAGGGTGAGTCCAGCTGATGGGGCCTCTCTCCCAGACTCTGCCCCCCTCCTCAGGCTCCCCACCAATACTGAAGGGATCTGCTCAGGACATAAGCTCCAGAAGAGAAGGGCAGGTCTTACTACCCCAAATTGGAAACACCAGGCTATCTGGGTGCACCCCCAATATTGTCATGCCCATCTTCCCCTTGCTTTTGCATTCTTTTCTCATGCTCTGAAGGGTTTCTAACCTTGCACATGTGCTCTATGGAGGCCTGAAGGCCAGTTTTCCTCCAAACCCTACGTAAGCAAAAGAGCACTACATTTTGCACTGGAAAATAGTAAACCTTCAAACAAATCTGTTTTTAAACAATGGCTACATTCATGGGGATTTGGGGTTCTTTACCCCCCTGAAAATTCAGCATTTCTCACAGAAAATGTGTACTTGTTTTGCTCAGGCAAGGGTTTTCACCTTATGGCTGGCCAATCTTCCAGCCCACTTCATGGTCCACCAACTGATTTAAAGGGCCATGAGAAAGGTAACTCAGAAAAACAAGTATCTTGTCAATAAATTTAAAGTGGTGTTTTAGGGAAGTATGACATTTGCAAAAAGCTGCATAGATTCTGGTCTAAGGGATTTCTGTGCCAAAAAACAATAAAATGCCTGGAGTAGAGGAGGAGATACAGCTAAGCTCTCAACAGCATTTGGCCACCTGAATGTGCAAAAGGACATCAGTGGTAATTTCAGAAGACCTGGCTGGCTTAGAGATCCTATAACCTCTTTATTTCAATTGACGATTTAAGATCACTGGGTGTGATTCAAAATCATCCTGAAGTCCTACACTTGCAGCTGAGACCATGATATGTATTTGCTGGTCTTATTTTTGTAACCCGATCTCAAGGTTAGACTACGATGTAATTTCCTCAGCTGTTGAGTCTGACAATCTCCTTAAGACCAACAGAGAAAGATCAAAGGTGCATCTGAAGACATCGTGGGAGATACATTTTTTCATTCTTCTGTCCCACTCTCACATTGAGAAATTTGGTCTGCCAGTCACATTCAATGAACAAACTTGAAACAAGAAAAATAAACAGATAAATAATCTCAAATTTCTTTAAAAAGCAATAAATCAAAATTTCCTCTATCAATACATGCTCACACACATGCACAGACACACTCCCCTTAAAAAATCCAGCTCTTAAAATTTCAGTGTATTTTCATACATCACAATGAATCAGAAAAGAGAGAAGCTTAGTTTTACTTGAAAGTGGGGGTTTTGGACAACAGCCTATTCTATATGCTAAAAATCTTTTCTTCAGAACAGCAAGGAGGATAAACTATTTTGAAGTTGGAAATCTGAGATGATGTAGAAGATGCTCTGTTTAAGTACTGAAAGAATTCTTTAAAAATTTGATTATTGAGGACAGGTATTTGAAGTAGAGTTTACTTGTGTTGTTTACCTCCTCTCTGGAATGCTCAGCAAACCAAAAGTATTTTGTTTGAAAATACAATTATCTGATCAGAACATCATGGTATTTCTAAAGACCATGAAACAGAGTAGATTTTTTGGCAAGCTTTGCTGTAGTCTTGATCCATATTTCTAAAAAAGCTTTTTTTTGCACAAGGCTGCAGTTGCTACATAAATTATTATATGGAAACCTGTGCACTGGTTCAAATAAATATATAGAGGGGAAAAGTTGTACAAACTTAGATTTCTTTCAAAGTCCTGAATTTTATGGAGCTGTATTCCTGCTTATATAAAGCCTCCTGAACACGTGTTCTCATTTTTTTTCCTAGTATTAGGAAAAAAGCAGATCCAAATTCCATTCTTCAAAGCAGATGAAGGCTTGGTGCTTTTGAAAACAACGCAATTTATTTGGATGCTTGGTTATGAATTGAGAAGTTTAAATCCCAGTTAAAATGGCTTGTCTTTGCCATACAACATAGGCTCCTTGTAGTATCACAAGCATTGCTCTTCTCCATTTTCATAGGTACCACACCACTGTCTGCAGAAGTGCTTCAGCTTTCAGGGAACACCAGGGACAGTACACTCAGAGTGGCAGCAAAGCACTGAAATCCCAAGGCATTGTCCCGGATCAGTGCTGCTCATTCAAGTTGGGAGAAACTTTCCACAGTACCTGCAGATGCTCTCCCAGCAAAATCACTTCAATAGCAGTGTTCTTCATTCTTCAGCAAGAATGTGCTGTTCTGCTTTAAATATAACAGGCTTCTGAAGTAGTTTAAGAACTTGAGTGACTTGAGTGAGTAATCCCTCTTACTCTCTGAGTTTCTTCAGCTTTCTCAGATCTTTTCTCCTCTTTCCTCCACTGAGATAATTTCAGCTCTTCACTACCAGTGCTGCTGTCAGCCCCTCTCTTCAATGTAGGGACACTCAGTGCACTGTATAATGTACCCATAAACCCTCACACACTCCAGGCAGCCCCTGCTCTGTACGGTCCATGTTAGATGCTCTAATATGCATAAACACACAAACTCCTCTGCCCCACAAGTCAACACAACATGCTTGTAGAGAATACATCCCTTCAACCAGAACCTTGAGCTACCTTGATGCGCAGGGTGGGGACTTCCAGCATTACTGCCTTCTGCACAGCCAGAATCTTCCCCGTTTCATTGATCCGCGCAGTCACAAAGAAGTGAAAGGAGGCTTGCTCCAGCAGGTCACCCATGTACTCGCTCGATTTGATCACAATGTCAAAAGAGCTGGCTGAGGGGAGACACAGGAAAGAAAAATGGCATCTGAAACAATCTAATCATTAACTGCTCCTCCCATCATGGCCACTGCCAATTACCTGAGTGCCTTGGAAAAAAGGCAGCTTACGAGCCAACGAATGGCTTTGATTATTTTTTTTCTAGCTAACTTAATTTCTTTACTACACCATTTCCCCTCTAATTTTTCCCTCTTTCCATTTAGGATGTGAGCTTCCAGGGGCAAGAGCTGCCCAGTACCTTCAGCATGGGCCAAGTCACTGTGGAAGGTTTCTAGGTGCTACCACAAAATAAATGAGAAGGAAGGCTGGAAATACATATCTGCTGGGCACAAAGGTTCAGACTAGCTTTTGAATGTCATTCCTGTAAATGTTTGCTCTTTCAATTTACTCTCGTTCTTTCTTTGTCTCTCTTCTTGGCACAGGGTTGCCACCAGAGCAGCACCTGGGGGATGTGAGCCCACGCAGGCTACCTGGGAGACCACCTGCTCTCCAGGACATGGCTGGATATTTGCCTTTGTTCCACACTGGACTTGCCTGCAAAATTTAGCAAGAAGGTCTTCTTGTCACCAGCATGCCCTCCAGAGAGCTTTCATGTGCTCGCTGACAATAATTATTGGAAGGAATGAGTCCCTGTAGGCTAGACAGTTGAGAAGCAGGGAATCATTAATTTTAACTATATTGAACTGCAGTTCTCAGGCCAACAATGGTGTGAGAATGTGATGCAGAGAATCAGACCTGCTAACTAACTGACCAGGCAAAATATATAGACCTGGACCTCTTCTCTCTATAAACATCCATTATAACCCTAGTAAACACATCAAGATCTCCCATCTGTTACCTATGATGATTACTGTTATCCGTTATTTGTATTGTATTTGTGGCATATGCTGTAAACACAGATAATTGAACTTGGGTAAATGACATTCACCCCTTTTCGCTCTTTTGATCCGCTCACATCAAAACCAGTTCCTTGATTTGGTTTCAAAGCTATTCCCTTGGTGGCCACCTGACCTGGATTTGCTAGGCCAGCCTTAAATTTACTTGATGTGCTCCTGCTCCCTCCCTCTCACTCTTTATCTTGCTTAAAAGAACTTCCCATAATACCCTTAATTATAAACTATAAATAAGGCAAGGTATTTCTCATCTGAGAAGCAAATAAGTAAATAAAATAGTTACAAACCAGGAGAAATTTACTTTACAATGGAAGAAAAGAAAAGCTTTTCTGTTTAAATTTAATCACTGCAGGAAAAAAAAGAAGAATAGACTTCCATCGCCTTAGCACTGGTTGTGCTGATAAGTTGTCAGTACCACTTTATGCATCTGGGAAAGCCAGGGAAGACACAACACTGAGTTGCCTTTCAGTTTTTCAAAAATCCAGAGAAAACTAAATATAACTCAGTAGATGTGAGAGCACCTTTGAAGGCACTGGAAAGTTTAAGCTATTCAAATCCTCAAAGATGTTTTCAACCCACACAATTCCTTTAATCATTATTCCGAAAATTATTCGTTTCCTGTCTGAAAACATGTTTGCGTCATGCTTTCAGTATTTTGGGCTGGAAGAATGCCTTTAATACACCTGTTTAGCATTATAATTTTTTGTTACAGATATATAGATAGATAGATAGATAGATATAGATATACACACACACACTCTTCTTGCCCTAAACAAAGTCTACAAATCCCACTTGGGTGCCTCGGAAGGTACTCTCCCTTTACATCCCTGACAGATTGTTCTCATGCACTTGCAGATAATCACACTACCTTCCTTCACACTACCCACCTGCTCAGACACTGTTCCTGATTCCACATGTACTCCTTTCCAAGGAAAAGGTGAAAGAATTCATGCTCAAATTTCATGTATCACCTTCAGAAATGGTGTAATTTGTGAGGAGTTTTTGTCCTGTTGCAGAACAGAGTGCCCCACAAGCTGATGACTGTAGCTCAGATATAAGCAAATTCCCACCTTGAAAAGTGGCAATAACTTAAAAAATGTCTCATTGACAAGGAGCAGTGATGGGGACATACTCTTGGTACATATACATAAAAATCCATGTTCTGTTCTTTCAGCTTCCTCTCCCCAGTCTGTGTTCACTCCCCATTGCTCAATTCAGAGTTTCCAGCACTATTTTAAGAAGCTTTTTTCTTAGCATTTACTTTACTTAGAAAAAATTAATTATGATGCTCAGTGATGTTTAAACATCTATTCATTTCATTTCTTGCAGAGAGGAGCCAAGTGATCCTCGAAGCGCTGCAGAAGCTGTATTTTAGGTAGTAATACCCTACACAGACCTTTGATACAAAAGCAGACACAAACAAGTCCTGGAACCATGGCAGAAAATGTAGCAGGCTCTTCTACAAGATGACTGAATTTTCCCTCATCAAAGAAGCTGTACAGAATTTAGATCAAGACTATTGAAACTGATTTTTTTTTACTGTACCTATTCAAGTGTCCAAAAGTTTTGCAGTATTTCAGATCAGATATTTAGTAACTGATGTAAGTCACTATAAACCCTCACACTATGTTTTGATAGCATGTATTGGAACAACCCAATGCCCATTTCCAGGCCCCCTGCAAACAATCCACAGAGTTAGAAAGAATCAGCAAGCAGCTCCCAGGGCTTTGTTATAGGCTGGAGGTAGAAATTTTATTGACCTCCACCAGCAGATCTTTATCAGTGCACTTCTACTTTTTGCAGAATAATCAGCTCCAAATACAATGTGCAGTTTCAGATGATGTTCAAAGTGAGGAAGAAAGCAGAGGATTTTTTTGTGGCCTGATAGGAATTGTGGTTCAGTGGAGGCTTCTCACTGAGAAAAAACTTGTCCTCTTTGAGGAAAGAGGGCTCACAATGTCTCTTGAGCTGGGATGAGGTAGACAAGACAGAAAGCTCAGAGGTTAGCCAGGACTGCTGTGATCCAGCAGCAAACCCAGTTCAGGAGGCCCATCCTTTGGGCTCCCAAGGTCCTGCTGCTCCTGCTGCACTCAGAAAGATTGATTTACCCAGTAGCAGTGTCTAGAAGGCAAATTCATGGCTGCTGACTCTCTCAGCAGGGAACTCAAGTGAAGGATCCTCTACTTCATCTCTGTAAGAGCGCACTGTCATCACTTTTGCTGAGCTGGAAGCACTGACCAAGGACACAGGCCTGGCAGGAGAACAAGTGATTGGCAGCCACTTGTTGCTAGAGCCTGCTAGGCACAACTTGGAAGTACAGCAGGTCCTAAACACCTGCTGCAATGCCTGACAGGAAATAGATTATGTCCAAGTTTTAAAAAGAGAACATCCCTCTTCCCTATTTTGAGCAGTACAAAAACCTTCCCACAGCCTCCTGAGCTAGTCTGCTGGGAGCTGCTTCTCTGATGAGAAGTGGGAGGCAGGATCTCCCTACTGTATTCCAGAGGGCAGTAGGAAAAGCAAACGCTGCATCTGTAAAGATATCTCACCTTTGGTGTCCCTGCCGAGCTGACAAATGTCCCTGCTCTATCGTGGCACATTCTCATTACAGATAAACCTTTTAGATCACTGTAAATATGACATCTTGAACCACACAGTCCTTCAAAGCCAGATATTCACGTGAATCTACTCAGGACTTGTCAGCTTCTGCTATGTAAGACAAAAAATACACCTTTTTGTCTCTGTACATGACATCCTGTGGAACCAGAACTTCCTCTTCCCTTGCTGAGATGCTGCTAGGAAAATAAAGGAATTCAAAGGAAAAACAATACCTTGCAGCTTAATACCTGTACTCCTTTGATTTCTTTTGTATTAAAGAAGAAAAATTAATAACTCCCAGACATGCAGCTTGGTGTAAAAGAGCATTATGCGGGGAGAAACAGCCTGAAGAAAACAGCCTCAGCTTTAAATGACCCTGGTATCCAGCCCAGAGTCTGGAGTGGATCCTTCTGATACCCAGTAGAATATCCTACCCCTAGTTACTAGAATTGGCTCTACCTGTGGGTGGAAACACTGGTAACAGTTAATAACACAGGAAAAAAACTAGCAGTTAATAACACAGCAAACAACTATGCAAATCTTACATGAAGAGGGTTCCAGCTTTGCACTGAAAGAGTGTTTCTTGAATTCACTTTTTGTGACTCCTGTATAAAACACTATGTTGCCTGAAAGGTAGGTAGTGGCAGTGTAGGAGTTGCGACTTTTGTTCCTGAAGGTTATAGTGACTCTAAAGTCATTGCCAAGGACTGCCCTTTGCACCTGGAAGTCCATGTCAACATCTGTCTGTGGCTGGTACGTGGTATCTTGGACACTTTGCTTTTTAACACCGTACATCACAGCAGTCTCAAGAGCCAGTCTCTCCTCGTCTGAGCCTAGGAATGAATGAAAAACAGATTTAGGAAAGAAACAGAAGTGCAGTGTTAGCCCACCTACCGATCATAAGGGTGTGGCTCCCATAGTTTGTAGTAGCTGAAATGAGTGGATGAGGACAGTGAATCCTCCTGGGATAACACTAGCAGTGGGAGAATTTCGCAGCTACCAGGGGAATTGGTGTTAGAGCTGTATCAGACAAACTGATGTAGCTGAATTCTTGTCAATACAGCTACACTGGTTTGCTCTGTGTGAGCATCTGGCCTGAATAATAAATGTCTAAACGTCTGCACAGAAAGCCTTGAATTGTTTTGAATGCTTTGAATTGCTCCACAGCTAACTTTTTTTTTCACTACAACTTACTTTGGTTAAAGCATTTCAGAGTGGCAAAGTTTGTGCTTTGTTTGTGCCTTATGATCAAAGCATCTACAGTGTTTCTGGGATGGAGTTACAAAGAATTCCAGAGGGCACTTTGTCAGCTTTTCATGAAGCTCCCTCAGTGACAGAGGTTTCTAAGTCATCATTCAGGGTCTGGCTGAGATAAGTCTACATCCATATGGTCCCAGGGCATTTCAGTTTACCTTCTCGGAACTTGTACTCCTCAGTAATGTCCATCATTTCATCACTTCCAACTTTCTTGGTCACAATCAGCTGCCCAATACGGGTTGTGTCAATGTTTTCTACCACTTGAGTTCCATTTTTCTCTATTCTTGTGTAAAAAATGTCACCATTCACCTAAGGAGTTAAATGAAAGAAGATTGAGATATATGGAAGTAGAGAGAGAAGTCAGCCTATCTCCCCCAAAATAACGACACATTGACTTGAAGTCCCACTAGTTACTCACATCGGCATTTCATATTTAAATTAGTCAAATGCTGGGATGCATTTTACTATTCACAGCTCCAGAAAGACAGAGAGTGCTTTACAAGGCTACAGAGAGGCCATTCAAATTTGGGGAGCACTACTACACATTTCTCGTACCAAAAAAAGTTTTAGAAATAGAGAGGAGAATGCTTAATAGCTAAAATATCTTCATTCTTTTCTGTCCTAAGCCATTCACAATTCCATTAGAGAGAAATTCGTCCTACAATGTTGCAATTCAAGGCATGTCTCCTCTGGTGATGCAAGAGGTTAAAACTCCAGAGCAGGCTCTCTGTCTTCTAATTGAGATATTTCCTTTCCTTCTCACATCTGTCAGTCCAATCACCCATCTGAGATCTCCATGACCCACGGCAGCCAAAAGGAATATGGTGAGCGAAGAGAATGATCAGCTAGAGCTAGTGACCCATTTACCACTATCTAGAACTAGTGACCCATTCAGCACAGCTGAATCTTGGAAGTAAAAATGATCACAGCCTGAAGTTTCAATGAAGTCAGAACAGCCTTTTTTTTTCTTACATTGGGGAGCAGAGACGAGAGAAATCTCTGTCATTCATTAGAGCCATATCACACCTGCTGGCATGTCAAAATATACTGATAAGATTGTTCTGTGACATGAAGTAACTTCTCAATCCATAAATTGAAATGGAACCCTATCTTCTGTCTCACTATGGTCTCACTGATATCACACATTGCAGTAAAAATTTTCACATATGTACCTCAGCATAGACAAAGGGAGCATCAAACTGGAAGCAAACGTGACCATGTTTAATGGCTTGAACTGAGGCTGGACCACACCTGTACATACCTGTGAGGAGAAGAGAGGCAAAGTGAGAGACTAAATAAATAAAAAACATATAAAATTTATACTTTCTCAAAGAAAAAGAAGTATTTGGGCTTGACGAAATCTTCTAATAGTTTACAGGAGCTCCTGACCAAGAAGCAAAAAGCTTAATTTTGTCACCAGCCCCGTAGATAACACAGACTTGAGTGTGGAACAACCTGGTGGCTCAGTACCTTCAATGGCACTATATCATCCACTGTAAGTCTCAAGTGCTTGAAATACAGTTACAGCTGGTTTTGGTTACAACAGATAATTTTGGGAGGACTCAGGTACACCACTGGATGAGAAAGATCTCACTACAGATTTGAGAAGATTGTATTTTAAGGGAAATTAAGGACTGGAAAGAAAGAGCAGTGACTTTTAACTTTTTTCTCGCCTGCCTACTGCCTGCTCATGTAGTTTAGTTAGGGTTGCGTAATGGAAAGGAGAATTAATTTGATCAGGCTTCTGTATAGGTACTCTAAAATGTGAGAAGCAATCTTTGGCAACAGGATTATACTCTTCTGTACCAAGTAGGGCCTGTCTCACGTAGGATTTTGTGTCCCAGGGCATCATGAGCAGTGTTATAATAAGGACAGAATTATTTTAGAGTTTTAGTGTTTATTTGTTTAGAAACAAATCAGGAAAAGGCTCTGAGGCAAGTGTGGTATTTGGCTCAAGAAGTTGTCACTGGCCATATGATGCCAGATGCCACTGGCTCAGCTATAATCAGCTCACTGCTTGAAACAGAGATCCCAAACATTAGAAAGTGAGCTAAGGAGAACTTCAAGCAATATTACCATCACTGGTTTCTTGAGGTGTCCCATCAACAACCTGCCATCCTCCAAAACCAACGGGAAGGTCAGGTCTGGTCATCCAAGCTTCGTTCCAGCAATGATAATTCCTTAGACAAGAGACAGGACCAGTATATTCAATTCTTGGAAAGAAGCACACAGACCAAAACAAATCCTGTGTATTTATGCCCTGGCATTGCTTCAATAACACCGATTGCCAATTCAGCAATAAAAAAGTTTACTCTTTTAAGAGAACAGATTTTTAGGTCTGTAAGTTTGGTATCTATCTGTTAAAACCTGAAAGCCACAATCCTTCATTGTAGTTTCTTCACTGAAAGTTGAAGAAGCTTTTTTGATTCTTCTAATGTGTGCTGAGTGTAAATGTCTCAGAAAATATGCAAGTGTTTGGAGATTGTTGGGGTATATGAAAAGCTATACAAACTAGAATCTCTTTCCAGCTCAACACCTCCACTTCAATCTGCCTGCTAACACAAACTTTGAATCTTCAAGCCAATGAAACATGGTCTGCTTTATAATTATTCAGACTGAAGCTTTGGCATCTCTTACGAAGAGATTTGGGATCAACTCCGCAATGTACAGTGTGTAGTTTTGTTTTCATGGCTCAAAACAAGCATGCTTTGCTGGCTTCCATGTTGGTTGAGAAAATGACCCTGCCTAGCCTTTCTAAAACTATCTTTACTGTGGATTCCTTGTAAGTTTTTCCCCATGTGTCATGCCAATGCATGATGTCAGAGCTCCTAAAACATACATCTTTTCATAAAATCCTACAGAGACTGTGGGCCAGCTTGCATCTTTAGGGCCCAAGACAGTGACCCGAAAGATAAAGTTCTGAGAGTAGTTCATCTAGGAGCTCAAGGTTAAAATGCTCTCACCTGGCTGGATGCTCAGGAGAATTAAAAAAACAGTACAGCACCATCACAGTCTGCCCTGGGTGTTTCAAAGATGAGGAGAAAGACAGATGTTGTAACTTCCTGCAATGCTGCCAATGCTCAAGGGAGAACACAAGCAAGAAAAAAAGATAACCTGGAAAGAGGGTCTCACAGTAAAGCCTGCAAAGTGTTTGAATTTCATTACTGAAAAAAAAAAAAAAAGAAGGACAGAGTAGAGGAAAGGGGCAATTTTGCTTGCAAATTATGCATATCCTACAGCAGATCTGAATAAAATTACATCTGTGCAGCTGCTGATATAGCCTCTAGTACATGCAATGATATTAACAACCAAAATGGGGATGGTTAAACTCTGACCATTTCATTAATAATAGGTGAAAAACAGCTATGGAGCAGAGTCAGAAGCATCTGAAGCTTGTCTAACAAGACATTTCAAAGTGGAAATGAAAGCTTGGATCAGGGTAAAACTTGTCAGTTAGGAGAGTTAATGAAGCAGCGCTACAGAAAAAGGAATTATTCAAGGAAAATGACGCACACTCAGAGAATTTTTGATGCTGCTGAGAGTAGTCAGTGCTGAGTCATGCTCACAGAACTTTGCTGAGGGCTATCTGAGAATGGGGACACACTTCATGGAAGGTGGGTATTTGCAAACTGCTATCCCAACATATGAGAAAGAATCCCTGCCCTGAAGCCTTCACTGGTTTCACTTTGAATCGAAGTCAGATGTGTCACTGGCTTTGCATTCTGTGAAAGAAGAACCTGAAGAGTAGGCAAAAGGAAAAGATGACAAAAACAAGGCTGGGGGTAACAGTGTGGAAAATGGCAGACCTACTTCAGTTCTTTAAATAGGTAACACAGTTTTTCTTTTTTCTCTTTTGTTTTTTTTTTTTTCTGTATTCGTCTAAGGGACAAGACCCTTCTTTCTGGTTTCTGTTGGTGTAGTGCTGGACGCAACAGGATGGCAATTTCTTTAGGTCTGCTACCATGCAAATAGCAAATGCACATAAGGATATTGAATCTGAATGGAGAGAAAGACACTGCTTCTAGAGCCATGAGCATTAAGGAAAGGAGGATGAGGGAAACGTTTGTCTTTCCAAAGGTAGCAGAAACTTCCCTATAGAAGTGAGCATAGCTGAGGAGCTGATTCCTTGGCCATAATTTGTTGAACTGATTCTATAATTCTTGTATTCTACAGCAAGACTGAGACATTAAAGAAAGCAAGAGTGGCAATAGAGATCAATGTAGTGACCATTAAATATTTACAGAGATAATTACTGATAGACTAAACAAAGCAATGGGGAAATTAATAAAAGATGACCAGGTGGGTTTTATGCCTGGAAGACAATTCAAGAATGGTAGTTCGTATTGCTTATGGGACAGGCACAAGCTGGAAGCAGCTGCTGCCCTTTTATGAGCTAACAAGTTCAGGTCTTGAGGTCGAGAGGGACTGCTAGGGTCAGGCACTGATAATATTGTTGAGAAATTAGAGCAAAGTGATCTGGAAGTACATGGGAGAGCAGAGGTATTGGGAGGGCTTTCTCCACAGGCCTGGACATGAATGAACTCCCATGGGGTTGGGTGACATCAAGCAAATTTCTGCTGAGATGCTGATGTTGATCTGCTTGGACCTCACAGTAGGAGTGAGTCTTGATTCCCATCCAAGAGAAATACTCTTTAAGTGTCTTTATATCATCGTTAAGAAAGACAAGGAGAACAGACAGTACTGATGGCCCCAAATCCGGCCAGATTTATAAAAATAACTTTTTGCTAAGTCTGTTTAATTTTGTATATGTGTTTTGTTGGTGGTGGTGTTGTTTCCTATCCTGAGGGAGAAGGCAATCTTTCATAAAAATAAATAAATGTCAGATAACATTCAGAGGGAGCCCCACACTCAGAGATTGATTGGACTAAAAATCCTGGCTCCAAGTATCCCTGAAGTCTGAGAGTATTTAAGACCCAAAGACAGATCAGCTCCAGCAGTAGAAGGCTACAGTACAATAGAAATGATATATTAATAAAGAAAAAAGAGCTTTGCTTCCAGTTTGCAAGATATTATAAATAAAAGTGAGAAATGCATTTTAAAAAATCATTATAAATACCTTGAGCTTGTCCTCTTAAAAAGGAAATTATAGAGACATTAAAAATAAAATCAGGGTTAAGACACAAGTCATTAGAAGTCAGCGTGTGGGCTACCAAGGAGTGTTACAGAGTAATGAAAAGAAAGGACACAGAGGAGAAATGAAAAGAGGTGTATATATTAAGTCATGCCCAAAGGGTTATGTGCACCATGTACTAATAAATGCTCTGGGAGGATAAAAGGATGAACAAGGCAGTTTAAAAAGTTATCAAACCAAGGAAAAGCAATGTAGGATAGAAGGATGAAATGCTAGTGTAAAATTGCATATGGATTTCACTGGGACTAGGATGATTTTGAATGATCTGACCCTGTCCCAAAAGAATGAAGGAGAAAAGAGATTAAATTAAGAAGCCTTGGGAAACAGCTGGGAAAAAATAGAGGTAGGGAAGTAACAGGAAGTGTCAAAAGTTGGTGGGATGTATTTCATAGATCAGGTTAGGAAAAGGAGAGAAGGAATGAGACAGTGAAAATTGTAGAGCATAGCAATAATCCATCACTGGGTGTGTATGGATGGAGCACTGTGGTGCCCAGTCACTGGCTTGTTTCACATCTTTTATAGGCAGAGGAGGTTTCAGAAGACTCCTTCTTTACAGCTCTCTGAGCCATAAAAGGACCAGCCCCATGAGATATGCTGAGGTCCTTCTGTCTCACTGACAACAAGCAAAACTGCCCAAGGGTACTAACAGGAGGCAACAAGGCAAACAGCAGGACCACAGCTCTGGATCTCAGGGGAGTAGGCTTTAACATGTTTAACGTCCTGCTTGGAAGAATCCCAAGGGAGGCAGTTCTGAGCTGAAGTTGGATGCACAAGAGCTGATTGCTTTTCAAGAGTCACCTCCTCCAGACTTAAGAATGGTCCATCCTTGTGTGCAGGAAATCAGCCAAAAGTGGCACAAGGCCACAAGGTGATCCCAATTAAACTCAAATATACATTAAAAAAAAAAAATAAAAAGAAGTGCTTAAGAAAGAAGGGGGAGCAGGGACAGGTGACCAGGAGGAAAACAAAGTCACTGTCTGAGCATGCAGGCACAGGTAAGGAAAGCCAAACCAGAGCAAACCAAGTTTGTCAAGGGATGTGAAGAGCAGCAAGAAATGCAAGCAAATCAGTGTCAAAAGGAAGCCTACCAAATGTGGCTCTGCTGTTGAACACAGTAGGCAACCTGGTGACAAAGGATTAGAAGAAGACATTCAATGTCTTCTTTACCTTGTTTTTTATTGCTAAGATTTGCCCTCAGGAATCACAGCCCATGATACCACCAGTGTGGAGGTTTGAAATAATGAAAACTAGACAAGTAACAAGACAGAGAACAGTTAAACAAACTGAACACACACAAGTCCAATGGATCTGATGGAAAATATGAGGTAATCTCATCAAAAATGCTGAGGGAGCTTGCCAATGTCACTGTAAGACCACTCATATCTATCTTCAAAAGATCATGGTAATTGGGGGAAGTTCCTGTGGACTAGAGGAAATTAAATATTGCCCTGTTCTTTAAGAGAGAGGAGTATCCAGGGAGAGACAGGCTTGTCAGCTTCCCTTTGATCTATAGGAAGGTTATAGAGCAAGTTCTTCTGGAAAACATTTCAAAATATATTAAGGACTAAGTGATTGGCAGTAGTCAGCATGGATTTACCAGCAGCCAGCTGTGCCTGACAAACCTGAGAGCCTTTTCTGATGAAACAAGAGACTAAAAGGACAAAGGGGAGACCAGTGCGTGGGGGCTGGTCCTTTTTGACTTTAGTGTCATGTCCCAGAACACCCTCACAGACAAACCTATGAAGTATAGACTAGACAAATGGACAGCAAGATATATTGAAAACTGTCTGAATTGCTGGGATCAGAGGGTTGTGATCAGTAGTGATCATCCCAGCTGGAGCTCAGTCATTAGTTGTGTACCCCAGGGGTCAATACTGGGTCTGACACTGTTTAACAGCTTCATAAGTGACCAGGATTATGAGACCCACTGTACCCTCAGCAAGTTTGCTGACAAAGAAAACTGGAAGGAATGGTTGATACAACACAGGCTGTACACAAGGAGAAAGTAAGGCAGCTGGGATTATTCAGTCTGAAGATGAGAAGGCTGAGTAGGGTCTTATCCTTGCATATAAGTTCCTGGTTAGGGAGCTGAGGGAAAGAAGACAGAGCCAAACTCTTCTCAGTAGCCCAAGGACAGGACAAGAAGAAATGGGCACATACTGAAACACAGAGAAAGCTCTCTGAAGATAAGAAAATACTTTTCCTACTGTGAAAATGGTTGAGCACTGGCACAAGTTTCCCAGAGAAGTTGTGGGGTGCCCATCCTTGGAGATACTTGAAGCCCATCTGGACACAGACCTGAGCAGCCTGCTCTAGCTGATGGTGCCTTGAGCAGGAGGGTTGGGTGACTTCTAAGGGTCCCTTCTATTCTCAACCACTCTGTCTTGCTGTGACACAAGCATCACATGTAAATGAACCTGCTTTCCTTAGATTTCCTCTTGATTATGGAAATCACATAAAAGACGTCACAGCAACAGGTTCAGTCATTTCCTCCACCACATAGTAGGTTTATTACCGTTTTAATACAAAGACTTCCGGAGATTAAGTTATTAATGAAACATGCTGATGACCTGCTATGCTAATGAGTTGAAGATATCATTGACACAAGTCAGGTATATTAACATTGAATAGGACAAGTATCTCCTGGATATAGGAATGTAGATGTCACATTCATTTCTTCACTCTGAGGAGGAGAGGCTTGAGGGCCAATATCCCACACAGAGCATATAATCAATATATGCTACACTGCTCCTGTCAGACAGAAGACAGTAAGAGTTTGAAGATCCCGTTAGAGGACTGCCTTTTCAAAAAGAATGTGTAAACTCCCTTTCTTGGCCCTAGGGAGTTTTCTTTTTATAAATCTGGTGATAGCATTTCAGTATCTTTTATGATACCTTGACTTGCTTCTTTTTCAGCTGAACTGGGCTTATTTCGGAAAGCAGTTCTTTGCAACAATGACTCAGTGCACACAGTGTAAAATCAGTCTACAAATATGGAAGCTGGGCACTAGCAGATTAAAAAGGGTGTTTTTCCACAGATATTGAGGTACTCCTTGGAGCCTGGCTCCAGAAGGATGGAAGTGCCCATCCTACCCCTCTTCCATTTTTAGAAAAATCTGGTCCCTAAGGAGTACAAGCCCATTCCAGCTCTCCAGTGTGCTTAAATGAGCACTGTATGGTAACATTAATAGCAGGATCTCCCAGAGGTTGCCTGTTTACACAACAAGGCTTCATATTAGTCAGCCTACCAACAATCCATTCATTCTGTTTCACATAAGCCAGCAGTGTTCCTCAATGCACAGAGAAATAAACACAATATAGGCACTGCCATCATGTTTTTTACTACTTTTATCATTGACACATTAAAGGCATTTCCCAGGAGGACTCACCAGACAGAATCTTTTGTAAGTCTGGTGTCCACTTTTCCTTCGTCATCCAGAAAGAAGTCCAACCGTAAATTGGCATTGTTATCATGGGCAGAAGAATAGTTGGTAATGAGTCTTGCAGGTATCCCCAAGCATCTCAGAACTGTGGCAAAGACAGAAGTGTGATGAGAAGGACAGCTACGGAGATTGCGTTCATGGATGACAGGATGAGAGGACAGAAATATTAATAGTAGAATAAAATGGGAAAACTCAGTCAAATCAATCCAAATAATTCCTCCTATCTTTTTTTTCATATTACATACGCTACATATTTTATTTGATCCCAAAATTATGAGCATTAAAGACAAGAACTGGTACAAGGGTTATAACTGAAGCAGCTGATTACCAATAGTTTAAAGGAGTTTTGCACAGTGACCACATCACAGAATTTCAGGTCAAATCTGGGTGCAATGGGTCAGCTGCATGACCAAAGAAAAAGAAATTTGAGCTTGTGAGAGATACACAATATATTAAGTCTCTTAGTATCAGTAACTTAGGAGAATTATGAGACTATGCCAAAAAGAAAATTAATAGAGAGTATCTCCTTTTGATTGATTTGGAGTTTTCCTGTTTGGTGTCTGCTGTCAGAAGGGATCTGGAGAACACAAAGAATAAAGTAGAAAATGATTGCTAATAATGTGGGAAACCTGCATTATTTGCAACTGAAATGACAAGGTTTGGGAATCTGAATAAAATGCATTACATAATTCATATTGTCTGCTAAGTAACAGCATTTTAGAGTCAACAGTCCCTTCCAATAAAAGACCTTAAAAGAAGGATCAAAAAAAAAAGCCCTATCTCTCACACCATCACAATAAAGCGCTGATAACCCTTCTTACCCCTTGACAGGTGGTAAATTTAAGAGATGTGGGAAAACTGTGGAAATGCTACAGCTATGTCCATAGTCTGCATCAGTGCATCAATAGGCTTCTCTGTGTTGTGTACCTTGGCAGTTAAATAGGCATGGAGCACATCCACAGGCTAGGGGAATGGGTCTGTGGGGTGGCACATCATCTCAGCTACTCCAAATGATGATGACATATTTTATCACAACCATAAAAAGTTCCTGACTTTTAATTTAGGAACCAACATGGTTCTGCAGAAAACAGGGTGAGGGGGTTTGTTTTGGTTTCGTTTTAGTTTTTGTTTGTTTGTTTGGGGGCCTTTTAAAATTATTTTGTTGAGGTTTTTTGTTTGGTTTTTCTGTTTGGTTTTTGGTGGTGGTGATTTTTGGTTTGGAGTGGATTTTTGTGGGGTTTTTTGTGTTTTTTTTAAGAGAAAAAATTTTTATTGAAAATCCTATTTAAAAATAGTTCCAATGCTGCAGAGTTGAACAGCCCTGCTGCTACTGCTGGGTTTTGTATATTCATTACTGTCACTACTGTGACTCCCAATAAAGCGTAACACTGCACATTCATTTCAAGTTCCTGGATGAAAAATTACCTGGATGCATCCAATACCATATGTACCTATTGATTAAACTTAATTCAAGTGCCCTCCCAGGCTTCCAGCACATGAGCCATCAGGGCTCATTGGAAATAATTTGTCTGACAATTTCAAGATTAATGACCATTTTTTGGAATGTTTTAGCATTTTTAACAGATGAGTATCTGGAGTGTACAATACAGTGACCTTGGAAAGCTGGACTGGTCACAATGATAAAACCTTGATAGATGAGAGAGACTCAAAACCACCTCAAAACAACCCTGATAGTTGCATGAGAGTGTTTGGACCTTCACTGTCGCCTGTGCAGTGGTCAGCAGCTGGATGCGTCAGTGGCTATCATCAGATTAGCCACTGGACGATGCGCATTTCATAATGCTCCACAAACTTTATACTTGCAGTGAAAAGTGCCAGGGCTCTGACTTGACTAACTTAGTCAGCAAACCAAGTCTAGTTTTGCCCCAGAAAAATACGCCTCTCCCTTTAACACAGCAGGCTCCGGGCCTCTGCTGCATCGCCCCAGTTTCACAGTGGCCTGGAGGCAAATTATTGCATAGTGGTGATTCAGGGCAAGTGTGGGGGGAAGGTGGGAGAACTGGTGTGTGTCTGTGTCTGTGTCTGTGTCTGTGTGTCTGTGTGTCTGTGATCAAGAGAAATCCAGATAAGGCAACGTGCAGAGAAGACAAAGCAGTCCATGGAATCTACTGCGAGGAATTGCATCCACAAGAA
This sequence comes from Acrocephalus scirpaceus scirpaceus, assembly GCA_910950805.1. NCBI lineage: Eukaryota > Metazoa > Chordata > Aves > Passeriformes > Sylviidae > Acrocephalus > Acrocephalus scirpaceus. The sequence continues at coordinate 40,216,358 of OU383773.1, read as the reverse complement.
ACATTTGCATGAACTTTTTCAAACCCATTGTGTTAAGCTCAATGTAATCAGGCAATGTGCACTTGCAGCCCAGAAAGCCAACTGTACCTGGGTTTCATCCAAAGCAGCATGGCCAGCAGGCCAAGGGTGGGGATTCTGTCCCTCTGCTCTGCTGAGACCCCACACGGAGAGCTGCCTCCAGCTCTGGGGTCCCCAGCACAGGAAGGACATGGACCTGTTGGAGGAACTCCACAGGAGGCCACGAAGTATGTTCCTGTGCCTTAGCAGATGATGATGTTGTTAGAAAGTGCTAGACAGTCAAAATATGGGACCAATCCATTGCTGCTTTCCCCACTGGTTTTTATGACATGCAAGACTCTGTTTACTGCAACACTAGAACTCTAGTTTGACCAAATGTGTTTAGACTTAATCTTGCAGTACTAGACAATTCCTAAACTAGGGCATCATTTATTTTCTCCATTCTTCTGGCTCATAAACTCCGTATAAAATGTTAACAGTGCTCAGTTACCAGGTGCAGGGACAGTGCACCTCAATTTTCCTGGGAGCAATCCTCTGTAGGTGAGATTTGGCCTTTCTGGAGCAGAAACACTACCACGTGTCCCATACTGGGTAGTAATTTAATCTTTTAGGTCTAGACAACAAGCACCCTGTCTAAGAATTCTTGAGAGAAATGTGGACTGTGCTGAAGGACTCAACTTTTTTCACACAAACTTACCCATGTGAGTCACTGAGTACCTTTCACTGAACCAATAAATAGCTAACAGATTTGTGTGGAAGAGCTGCTGACCTGAAAGACTCCAGAGGCTTCTTTAAAGACCATCTATTTTAGCCATGTATTTTTAAGTATCTCTACTATTTACTCCTGAACAGCACAGAGCTAGGAAATATTTTAGTTAGTTTTACCTAAAAACTCAGTTAAGCAGGAACCACATAGCATCCTGGAGCCTTTCTCACTGATACCTACACGTGTTGAAGACACCAGCAAAGACCCAGCACTGGCCATATCGGACAGGTTGCTTGGAACTGTAATACTCCAAGAGAATGTCCACACTTCCCGTCCAGGCTGAAGGTGCAACACCATAATCATACGTATTGTTCCAGGATCCAGCAATCACACCATTGTCATCCCTGGAGTTAATCTAAAATCAAAGGAAATGAGCATCAGAGATGTCAGAGACTGAATAACAAAAAGCTCTTTAACTCAGCAGACTGATAGAATGAGAGAGAGTGAATACAGCCAAGTTTAGGCTAGAAAGTAAGATAGAAGTGTTTCATTATGAAGGTAGGGGATAAATAGGACAATCTTGTTAAGGGCCATGGATCCTCCATCGCTGAACAATTCTGAATGAATAAATAAAATTAAAACACTTAAAAATAAATCTGAAATTAAATCACCACACTGTGTATCCATGTTGCCAGTTAATAAGTTTTATTAACGTTAGACATGCTTACTATTACGTATTTTTAATAAATGCAATCAGTGATACACTGGTAAGCAAGCCTCAGAAATATTAAGCTGTATTCTTTCCATTATCTGTTTTTCTGTTCATATCAGCCCAGAGATTTTAATAAAATCACTCCTGATTTACAACAGACTGAGAGGAAAACCAGTCTACTGTTATTTTTAGAGTAGAAACTAATTTCTTTGGTCTAGCACACATGAAAACAAGAAGGAATTTGCTGTGTAAGTTTTCCTCCGGTAAGATTATACAAAGCAAAGAGTTTTGCTGACTAATGACTATACTGATAGGCATTAACGAGCAATACGTCTCCTAGCTGCAATTTGAACCAAACCAGTTGAGGCTGTGCAAAAAGCTCATTCACTCTGTACCTTTTAATTATGCTAATGTGGAACAGCTACATGCCAGCCAAATAAATCACAATTCTCATTTAAAAGCTTTTGGCTGCAGTAACTACTGTTTTATAATTAGAAAATCGACTTCCTGTGAACTCTAGGACTAAACAAAGATAAGTATTCAGAGTCATAACCAGTGGGTTAAGAGGTTGTGCCCATCTCAGTAGTGTAGGAAATGTGCCAAGAAAAGATCACTTCAAGGACAGACAGCATGTTGATCTTCAGGCTGCAATGAGTGGAAGAAGAGAGGGACTCTACCTGCTCTGGCATGCCAGAAAGCCTCAGAAGAATTCCAACATGGGGGGCATGTCCTCAGACTAGCTCAGCTCTACCACATTTCAACTTGTGCAAGAGTGGGGTTAAATAACACAGGTGGGATTTCAGCACCTCTTGCCCACTTCTTATTCAGGTGCAGATTTCAATGACCAAATCCCCTATCCAGTTATGGCCCGATTCTGCAGATTAGCCCTAAAGCCTATCGAGTCCTGGATTTCCAATGGTGAACACCTCCATTTCTCTAAAATGATGAGTGGCTCAAAACCTAACTAATATCCAAGCCCTATTTGGATTCATAAACTTTGTGCAATTCTGCCCTGAGGACTTCCACAGTCCTTACATGAGGGACTTTTTCATCTACTAGTTCAGGGATGAGGAAACCATATTTAATTCTTTATTCTATCCAAAGGTCCAGAGCTGTATTTCTAATGTCTAGGGTGAAAGAACTAGCTAAAATGTTAAAAGACAAAGAGAAGTAGAGGTGTTCTCAATGCTTCTTGCTGAAGCTATTCTATTCAATATGCAAGATTAAGAGGCTAGAGATCCCACTCCAATGACTTCTAAGACAAAGAGCTCATTTTCTTAAAGCCTGGGCAAACTCTATATCAAGTGGGTTAAAGAATCATCTGTCTCCAGCAGCCATGTTTTGTGGACAGTCTATTTTAGTAGCTGGCTCAGGAGAACATCTAATTACTCTAGCTCAGTGACTAGAGTATTATTCTGGGAAGCAAAAAGCACCAGTTCAGACCTCTAATAGGGCAAAAGAGAGGACTCAGCCTCTCTCTTTCACAACTTGGATGCGTCTAGCATCTTGAATATTAGGGATGGGACTGCTCTTGCACCCATGGCATGATTCCTGGTGCCTGGCAGCTGGAAAGAATGGAAGTATGGGTAATCTTCTTGGTTATTTTAAGTACTTTCATTCTGAGCAGGGTATGTTTTGTGGACCTCATGTTTAAGAGGACAGTTGCAACAGCGTTTTCTTCTGGGGCCAAAGCAGCCCACTTATATAACTCCTCTCAGGCTGATTAGGTCATTTGGGGCTTGGATCAGACACAGCAACACACACCATTGCAGTGTTCTAAGATGCCATTGAGGTTAGCGCTGGACTCCACGTGAAGTGCCTCAGTTCCCCATCCAAAATTCCACCCATCATGCCACTGTATTATCCATAGCAGAAACAGCTTTCTCAATTATATTAGCTATTGGAAAATGAGCACATTGTCACATAAGAAATGCTTATGCCTGGAGTGCAATGTCTAAAAGTGGCTTTCCCACCAGTGAGGCACCATTCTCAGGAAAAGGCAGCGAGGCAACAGAAGTTGCTTGGACTTTAGTGGAGAGCAATAAAAAGTCAGATGTCAGAATGGACAATTGTCAAAATGGACAACTGATCTGTTGTGTGTTGTGGAGAGCACATGAGGGCAAGAGGGCCAGTTAAATCAGCCCAGCTTTGATTTCTGAGTCTCTTCTGACACATATTAGGCATCCATTACATACCACTGCTGAGGCAACACGGCAGATTTTGATTGGATTTCCACGACCAGAGAGCTCCAGTTCTGCCTTGTCCATCAGGAACAGGCAAGCATCCAGAATGTTTTCTTCAAACTAGATAAAAGAAAATAAAAAGGGACACAGGGGAAAAATTGACTCACTTTTTATTTTGGAAAAACCAGGCAAAGCTGTTTTTCCCTGTTGTTATAATTGCTGATCAGTTTCAAAATTAGCTGGTCACATCAAAGCTCTGTGTTTAACAATAGAAATGTTCTGGAATAATCACCCATGTGTAGAGGAAAAAAAAAAAAAAAGTGAGAGGCTGTGAGGGAAGAGAGTGTGTTTTCAATTCAATCTCAGTCCAGTTTCCAGAAGGTTGAAATGACAACACAGACTTTCTGACAGGACATGAAATTTTAAGTGCTAACAAATATATAGTAGGAGTGTATTATAATAATAACTACAAGAAGCTTGTCTACTTGCAAAGGACTTTATGTCCTTCACAGATTCCAGACCTGCTAATTTCAGGACTTCTCTGACAGAGCTGGTGCATTGCTGGGAACTTGAACAGTAAGTGGTTTGCCAGTGGTAATTTGAAGACATTTGTATTTCAAAGTTATTTTAAAAATCTGTTTAAAATTGACTAGCCAAAAGCTTATTATATAGATTAATCCTGGTCTACAAAATTTAGACATCAAAAGTATCAAGTGACCTAAAGCAGTCTTCTTCAAAAATAGAGTGAAAAGGTACATTTTTTTCAATCTAGCATGAACAAGCACAAGAATGAATTGAGGGCAGAGGTGTCTAAATAGACCAGAAACCATTTGTCACAGAACTTGCCCTGCTATGTATTTCATTTTCCTTAGAAGAAACTGCATAGCAAAGGAAAATACCTCTGTCCCCTGGAAAATGGTAGGAGACAGGGAAATACACAATAATAAAACAAATACCTTCTAGATACAGAATTATATTAACATTCAAGGCTGTGACAGAAACTCCATGGTGTTAGGTTTTATGTTCTGTGCTTGCATCCTGAAAGATATGATTCATGCTAATAGGATTTTTGCTCTCATGCTGCTATTAGAGCAGGATTGATTTCCTAACTCTCTATAGCCTGGCTTACGGCTCCTTGGCAAATAAGGCCCTCCTGAATTTTGCCTCCTGAAGAAAGTGAGCAAGACTCCAGATCAAACTGCTGCTTTGGCAGTCTGGGGAGAGGAGAATGAAGAGTGAGGTCAGAGAGCTGAAAAGGAAGCTCCTAAGAGTAAAGACTGCTGCTGATACAGCAGGAAAGATGGAAGGAATAGAAGTGACATCCTAGACAGCAGCTGAGCTCTGGCATTAGCCAAGAAAGGGAAGCACCATCGTGTTTTGCCATCTTTGGCCATTTCTTAGCCAATGGAAGTCCTTTGCTTCTGCCTTGAGGGTAGCACTGCCATATGGATGCTTTCCAGTAAATGTCCCCCAAGGCAGCACACCTCTCTCCTTATCACCCACACTCTGAATTACTTTCTCTGGAGCAGGGATTTGCTAATGATCACTTTATAGTTTGAGCAAAACTCAGAAAAATTGATTCAAAAGATTCATGGTGTTTGGGAATAGGGAAACAGGGATCAGTGTTTCTCAGAGACCTACTACTAGTGTTTCCCAGTCGTTACTGGGAAGCTGAATAATTGCACATCCCAGTCCACTCCACTGGGATGTGATGCAAATAATGTCAGGCAAATGACTGTGCTGAGGAGAACCTCTTTCCCAAGGAGAATCCTCGCAACAGAAAATGTAAACTCTGGGCCCTCACAGCTGTCCTTCCTGGTTCAAATTCACTTTTCTTCTGGTCTAGCCCAACAATCTTTTACTAGGATCAAAATCTGCTATCTACACTTCAATTAATCAGGCCTGGGTTAAATCAGTAAGAGGTTTACCCTGCAAATTAAGATTTCTCATCTACAGTTTATGAGACACTATCAATCTTGCCAGTATACACAGAAAGAATAAAGAGGAAATAAATAGCTGTCAGGGTTGTTGCCTTCCACATTTACAAAGTGACATGAATACTTGTGAAAAAACTGGATTAACAGGGAAGAGAGGACAAGCTGCAAGGGCCAGCTGGCTTGCAGTAGTGTAGGATGCAGAGTAGCCTTAACACTAAGGCCAGTTTTGTCCTTCTTGACTATTCAGGGATTTAAAAAATATTAAATCAAACTAAATCAGCTTTCTGCCTTCACTCTTGGCAAGAAAATCCTATGTAGAGGGAAGTAGAATAGAAAAATTGCAGATATAAGGCTGAACACCTCTGAAATATCAGAGGAACCAGAGAAGTAGTAGGCAGGGCAGCTAGGACAGGTGAGTGGACCTGATCCAGGCACAGTCCCTGTCTGTTCCACAGAAGCTAAAGTGAAAATAAACCTATTTCAGGAGCAAGAAACTTTGGTGAGACCATATGGGTAAAAATGTAGGTGGAAAATAAGGCACGAGAAAACGCACAGGTGAAGTGCACACAGATATGCCTTATGTTACAGAGCAACACATGTAGCTGTCCTGGGCATCCTCCTGCATGCTAAACTGTTTCTAATAAATGGCCTTCCATTTAAACCAAAGTAAGAGGGTGTATCACTTTTTGCACTGGTTGACTTAAGGCTGTGTTTCTCCCAGTCTGTTGCAGGCAGATGTGATCTCATGTTGCCTGTGGTCTGACCTGACCAAACGCATGTGCTGTAGAATTGCATGGGCACAGTGGGTTTCCAAGCTAAAGCAGATCGATGTGTGGACATGAGAAAAGTCAGGATGGCAAGAATACTCTATGCCCACCTCTTTTATTTTTCTCACAAAACCGAAAACCAACATTAAATGATCAATATAGCATCCAGCTTCTGACATTTTTCTGCTAGAGAATTCCTACGTGCCTAGATTTCTTCCAAAACCAAATTTCCCCATAATCCTCCATGGAATTTCCTGAGTGACTGCCTTTTACAATTTCTTAGGGGGGATTGCAGTCGTGTTACAAGGAACACCTCCATCCTCATTCATTGCAGCCATGCTTCAACTGTTCTGTTGTTTTCCTCTGTCCATGTTTCTTGCCTTTGCTTCTCATTACAGACAGCAGCTTTGAGAACCATCTCAAATTAGTAACCCAGTTTTGAACTCTATGCTCCTTTTCAATTTACAGCCTGAGTTAAAGTTTCCAGCTGTCATTGTCCTAAGCAATTTTTTAGCCTAAGAACATTACCATGCACAAGCCTATCTGCATTTTTGTATATGGCCAGATACCTTTCACCTCTATGACCCCGTGTGGCCTTGAGCTTTTTACTTATCTGTTGTAAAGCGCTATATACGATACATATAAAAAGCATAATTGTATGATATATTCATAATGTAGGTCTGTCTGCTAATACTTTTACTCACTCACAGCAATGCTCTTGTTTTTAATGTCTAGGATTACCAAAAATGTGTCTTTAATGGTTGGAAATGGACAGGGTAAGATCGGGAACATTCAGTCCTCCATTTCACTGAAAGTAAGGGAACCAGAAGAATATTTCTGTTTTCCTTTGCAGATTGACATGTCTGTTAAACCCCTACAAATTGATCAATTCCATTAAAGCTCTTGGCTTGGGCCTGCTGAGATGCATCTGCCACACTTAGCTTTCACATGAGCAACCAACAGCAAAAGGAACGCCACAGCACAGGGTGAAAATCAGGTCCTCTGATTTCAGCCAACACAGGATTTTCTATTTCCAAAGTACATAAAAAAGGACTAAGGAACGGCCATAACCTCCCAGACAGAACTACGTCCTAGAAAAACCAAATAAATAATGCAGTTTCTCAAGGGAGGCTGGTATTTGTGTCAGGAAGATGCCAGATTCCCAGCATATAAACACCTCAGGCCAAGCCACCATAGGCCATAAATTTAGCATCTTAGGACATAAATCCAGCATCTGGTTTAAGCAGCATCTTCCACCTCCAGCTGCTTATTGCCCTCTCTCCCTCCCCCTTACATCTGTCATGGAGTGAATCCCAAATCTAGGAACAGAGCAAGCCCAAGAAATTACCCGGGGGGGAAAAAAATCAAGGAGATGCTTATTCAGCTAGATCAGCTCTCCAGTCTGAGTCACTGCATGGCTGCACAAGTGCTTGCAGGGGTAAGAAGGGCCAGGAGGGGGCATTTTTAGCCAGCTAACATGCAAGCCCAGCTTTGGCCTCAGGATCTGGTTCCACATCTCTTATATCAGAGGCACCATCAGCTTATGGAATTTCTTCCCTGCTCCTTATTTGCGGGTTGTTTTTGTCTCAGTCAGGAAACCAGTCAGACCCTGCAAACAACGGCACTGACACAACCAAAGGAATGGTGCAGAGGCAGGAACTCCCTAAGGCAGTGTTGCCGCAGGAAAAAAAAAAAGATTAAATTGTACCCTTAAATAAGGAAAAAAGAGAGATGTGAGTTCAAAGAGCTCTCCAGGGCAAGCACACTGGTAATGCATCCAGCTCAAGCTTTGAGGTGGTATTTAGCTGAGGGAGAGGAAGCAAGATGTAAAGACCCTTCTGCAAAGCTGTGCTGGGGAGGTGCCACAAAAACTGAATGGATCCATCACTACAGTAGTAAGGAAATACCTTCTTAATTTTGCTGTTGTGAAAATCCAGGAGATGAGAGGAGCTCACCATGTCCAATATCTGTCCATTGGAGCCCCTCTGAGTGACAGCTAGGGTTATAGCTTTGCTATTATTTCGATTCTGCTTGGCAATACCTTTTTCCCATTCTAACACAACAAATCATCTCTTCCATCCCGTAGGGATTTTTAGGCTGGTTGGTTCTTACAAGAAGGTTGAGTTAAAATAGGCAAGTAAAAAGTCTGAGACAAGGGATGGTGGTTTTTAACTGAAAGAGGATTGGTTTAGATTACATATAAAGGAATAGTTTTTTACAATGGTGGTGGTAAATTGCTGGAACAGGTTGCCCAGAGAAGCTGTGGATGATCCATCCCTAGAAATGTTCCAGGCCAGGTTGGACAGCAATGTGAGCACTTGGTCTAGTGGAAGGTGTCCATGTTCATGATGGGATGGTGGAACCAGATGATCTTTAAAAACCCCAAATTATTCTATGATTCTGTGTTATCAAAGGCACACCAATACCTCACTCCAGCCTCGTGGAGGGTGTCTCCCCCAGACTGCAAGAGACCACTGGAGACTGATGTTATCAAGTCCAGGCAGAAAAGGGAGAAATTCCCCCAGAATTTGAAATTTTAGGATTAAATACTAGTTTGTCATAAGAAACTTGTGACTATCTGACCTCCAAGAAAAACAGAATTATTTCCACCAAGTTGCTAAAGCTAAAAAGAAAAGTCAAAAAGCAATAAAACCTGTTGTCAAAAAATTAAAAAAACCCAAACAAACAACTCTGCTTTTCATAAATTGATTTGATCCTGAAGCAGCAATAATGCAGCAGCAGAAAAACCTCTGCCCTGTGGAAACTTCAGCTAATGATTATAACTTCCAACAGGCAGCCTCTTAGTACCTGAAATATGCCCCTGAAACAAGGTCTTTAAATATCAGCTATTATAGCATTGCTTTTCTGGATTAGGCATATACCCACTTCATACAATTTTAAAATGATACCCCTTATCTTCCTGAAGGAGAAACCAATAATGCATTCCAGAGGCCACAGTCTCAGCCACAGTCTGGTGTCAATTAAACTCATTTGCTGTCCTACTGGGACCGGCCAGAGAAGATCTGAACAGCTCACCTGCCCATAACTCCAGCTTCTTGATTTGACATCTTCGACGCTTCCATGGAATACAATACCAACATCATTCAGGACATATTCCTCCCTTTCTTTCTCGTCATCCAGGTACACAGCATCCACTGCATTAGTTTACCAAAAATAAATATTAGTACAAGTGTTGAATTTTCAGATAGGACAGATAAAACATCTTAGCATATAATACATTCATCTTTGATGAAAAGTACCCCTCTTCCATCAAACAAAGCATTACTTGCTTCTACAGAATACAGAGATAAGGAGGTAGTGATCCTAGTTAGGAATATGAGACACAACTTAAAAACATGCAACTTGGAAAAGTGCTGGCAACTCGTGCCAGTTCTCTCAGGATCTGTAAAGTATGATTAAAATGTCACATCTTATCAGAAGTTTTATGATTATTGTGTACAACTAATTTAAAAGTTGGAGCACTGTGATGCAATTCTGCATCTGTACAAACAGATCAAAGAACAATTTCAAACCTACTAATGTTAATTGAAAACAGCTCAGGTCAAGAGATCTAAAGAAAAATCTGTGGTGCATTAAAAAAATGAAATACAGTTTTTATGAAGTATTAAGAGAAAGATTTGATTGTCTTTTCTGTACATTAATTATTGCCTGGAGTATCCCTTCCCCACATAGCTTGACTGACCAGGTAATAAGAGGAGAAATTCAAGTGTAAGTGAGAACTGGAAGTGATTGGATGAGACCTTTATCAAAATATATACAAAGGGTACATACTAGATTGGACTTATATCAAAAATCAAGAGCATATGCATGGACGCTTGATTTGCAAACATGATTTACATATGTGAATAACTCATTATTAACATTCATAAGGAACACTGAATGACATGAAACCATGCAGACATTCACAGGTAAGTATGAAGCAGGCTGTGATGCTGTGATGTACAATAGTTGAAGATTTCTTTCCTGCACCAATGCTTGTATTTTGAGACTAAAAGGTACATGTTATCAATTAATAGCATGGGAATTAGTTAATTTGAGGAAATCAGTCCTGTGGTCCCAGATAGCAAATTAAAGGGAACTTCCAACAATTTGATAGGAGCAAGTACAAAACTATGCTCACTACTGTCATAATAGATTTCTTCAGCACCCCACTACAAATTACTAGAGGATCATTTAGCTTTTAAAAGCGTATTGATTCGTTGTGTTTTGTTGAAATGCAAATCAGATTTGCAGTTTTTTGTAAGCCTCATCCTCAAAAGCTTCTTCATTTCTTCATGAAACTGCAATTTGGCCAAAAATAAGCTAAAAACTGAGCCCACCAGAAAAAAAAATCATGGCAAGACTCATGTTGGCCTCAACTAAGTGGAGAGCTTTGCCAATATACACACCTGACCTTCTGGAAGTTTTGTTTTCCCTCAAGATATTTTTATACTTATATGTCTATATATACATAAGGGATTATGCCTAGATATCTAAAATATCTAGGCATAATCCCTTATGTATATACAGACACAGAAATACACCACATAGAAATGACATCCACACTGGTGTGCAAAGGATGATAGAGAAGCAGGGGTTAACTACAAGAAGCCTGTATTGCATTTGAGATCAGTGCTTGCCATTATGCTTTATGGTTGTTGCTGTACAGGCTCTGATGACTAAGTACAACTTGCAGCAAGCAGGGGAACAGAAGCTTTCATGGAGTTTTACTTAAAGCAGACAGGTCTGAGACTCACTCTTGTATTCAACTGGATTCTAAAGGCTGGACCATTAAGAAGTTTATAAGCTTTTCACTACCCATGACCTAGCCAACCTCAGCCTGCACTCAAGTACAAAGTAGATGGTCATGGGTTTATTATATTCAGGGGGTACAAGATGAAAGAGAGTGTTGACAGTGAATGAAAAGGCTGCAAGCAGGGACTCTCATACCTATGAAACTGTATATCACATGATTTTTTTTGGTCCAACAAGTTCTGTATAGCATCCCACTAAAAATATCGCAGATGTTACAGATCATGTAGGCTGTTTCATTAGGCTGGATTTGCCTGATTTGCTCACTGAACGATTATCTGCATTCTCTCACTGAGCTTTGGATTTTATTAAAGTCTGTCCTTGCAAATAGTACAGAGAGTTCATTTAAAGAAGGAAAATTCACACCTTCTTCTGTGCAGTTACACATTCAGTGAAGTGTATGCATATTCCTTCTTGACAGCTGTTGTTTTCTTTTGGGCATTAAAAATATCAACATTGATCTTGCTGGTATCAATTGAGATGCTTATGTTATTTTGAGACTGCATGATCTTTGCTAAATCAGATGAAAATTGATTAACTTCTCTGTCAATTATTTTAAATATTTGTGGTTTTGATAAGGTAAAAAGGTCTTTTGTGTTTTACAGGGAAGCCAGCTGCTTTGATTTTTGACAGTTTTCACCACCCTTGAGACTGTTTAGAAGAAAATATGAGGCATTTGTGACTGCTTTGATGCTAAGCATGCTCTACATAATGCAACTCCTAATTATTTTGTGCAAGTGGAAGCTTACATCTGACAAACAGAAGAATTCCACAGAAATGTGCTGGGTTTGTTTGTTCTTTTTCTCTAGCAGTTCAGAGGGTTTTTACTCACTACTTTTATCCTGGGAATTTACTAAGACACCAGCAATGCTACAAAGAAGCAAATTAGCTTCTATACTACTCTGTTTGAAGTTGGGTAAGGTGAAAATACACTTCACATGAAGACAGCACTGCAAGTGAGGAATCCCTTGCTAAAGACATGAGGAGTGCAGAGTAACCCTTTCTGTTTGGGAAAGTGAATGAACATAAGAGAACTCTACCCAGAATGGAAGGACCCCAACCCCAGCACAGCAACCCTGTGATGCTGGAAAAGCCATTTCTTCATGCAGGCAGTGACAGCTGAGCACAGCAGCACCAGCAGACAGGTGGAAGTGGAAGCAGCAGGCTTGTCCTGAGCTCCCAGCCTCCCTTCATTGTGCTCCTGCAGAAATCCAGGAATGTGAGGCTGCATCTCACTGGAACCACAAAGTACCCAGGGCTCATGCTGGGAAGAGGACAGTGCTGTGACAAACCACAAGCTGCAAGAGCTAAATGCAGTCGTCTACAAAAAACACTCTACCCAGGATCAAGATCAGTATGCTGCCTTGAATAGCGCTAGTACTTGGTAACATGTGAGACGAGTCCAGAGTCAACCATATTACTGATCTTCCAACTGTATGAGAACATTTAAGCAGAAGAAATATGCAGCTGACTCAATAAAGTTGCAATATGTTTAATTGCTTAAATGTGATCCAATTTACATGAGGCTTGGGTGAGTGAAATGCACACCTCAGCCCACAGGGTCTGCAACTTACTCAGCTACACTATGCACCTCCACCTGTGAGAGAGTCACAGAAGTCAGCACAAGGTCTTTTTCTGATAAGCACTTAATGATCCCCAGCAGAAACTTGCAGGGACTCAGCACCTGCTTGGAAAGAGCTCACAGCTCCTTGGAAAGAGCTTGCAGTATCCAGATCAAAGGAGCTCTTCTCCGCTTTCACATAGTCTGATATTGCCAAGAGTTTAGTTAAATTCCAAGAAGTTATCCTTAACTACTTTCCATTTATATCTTCTGTTCCAGAACTGAAGTGAGCTCTGCATGCCCAAAAGCACATCTGTTTTGTCCAATTATGTCATCTGACTTTAGAAAGGATGCTGCCTCTCCTCACAGACTTTATGTTGCTTATTAAGTAATGAAAATTTCACCTGAGTAACTGAAATCTCCATCCACTAGTTAGGTGAATTCCCAGATGTTTGGGGCTGGTGTATATAATTTTGGAGAATCAGGCCCTGTGTCTTTAAAGTATTCTTGGTTACCAGTCTTAAATGTAGATAAAGGGATTAAAATATATAAAAGCATATGATGATTTTGGAAGCAAAGTACTCAGTAGCTAGACTGGTATTCAAACTTCTTCTGAAGCAGCAGGAAAAATAAACAATTCTGCCTGGGAAAATATGTCAAAACTGAACTATAGTGAGAAAAGGAGTAATAAGAAAGGGCACAAATGCCTCTGTCTTAAAGAAAAGCTCATACTGACATATCGATGTTCCTCCAAAATGATGAGTCAGAAAGCTACACCAGGCACTAGAGCCCATACTTTGCTCCCTACTATAACAATCCCCATTCATTCTTGGCATCAGTCTTCTCTCTTTTTAATGAGGCTTTTCACTCAGGCTTTTCTGCTTAGCTATCAACCCAGCAAACAAGCCTAGAAGATTTTCAAACTATTGTTTTCTCTGTGCTTTAACTGCCTCAGTTTTTCTACCCTTTTGTCATTCCACTGAAAAATCTTTTCCAGACAGTGGATAAAGCATGAAGAAACAGTCCTTGATTTTCTAACACAAGGAGAGGAGGGAAAGACAGATATAGGATCCAATTAGCCCAAACTACCTAGGAGTAAAAGAGGAACAAGAAATGAGGATATATCCAAATCCAAATGAAACAAGCAGGAAATGAAAACTACAGTAGTCAGCAAGGGACAGGACCTGAAGCCATTGGGACACACCTTGAAACATAAGCTACAGAGGAAAATGTGGTCCCCAAGTTGCCTGCCCTGGATCTGGGGTCACACAGCATGTCCTTGCTGCCCGGAGAGCCTTTTATGCTTTCCTAAGGCAGACTTTTTCCATCAGCCTTGCCAATGCCTGCCACTGGAGGCAATTTCTGCGAGTCTTGCTCCCTGTGTGTTCACTCTTGCTGGCTTTTGGACTCATTCAGCTCAGGCATGAGGGAGAGAGGGCACAGGAGACCAAAGTGTCTGCATACCGTGAATAATGGTGGATCAGTCTGCACGTAGAGTCGCCAGGCAAGGAGATGTGAAGCAGGGATCGATTTTTCCTTTTTCCCTCTGACTAACACCTCACATCAGCTTGTGTGGCCCCAGTCATACCACAGTGGGGTAGGCAACCCCCCCACATCACATCTTGTCTCCACATTAGGACTGCATGCAACCTGGCTGGTTGTCTGCTACTCATGAGGCAAACTGAGGCAATTTAAGAAGCTTTTCCTTGGGGTTTATCCCTTTCCAAAGACGTGCTGAGCCACTGCAGCGTCACCGTGCTAGCTGTTACAACACCCAGGACTAAAACTAAGTAGTGCTCTACCTTTAGGTGGACAGTTGCACCTCCCTGGCTGAAGCTGTGAGTCTGATGATGCCAAAACAAACCTTGAGAGGTTTTTTCTGCTCACAGTGGGTCATAGCTTTGGCAATGTTTCCTCTCTTTCTGTTGCACACCCTCCAGAACAAACTGTTAGCACACTGCTGTGAGGTACGTTACACTGCTTTCAGAAGTATTTCACAGTGTGACAGGGTCTTTGGCCCTGCCCTTCCCTCCTATTCCCACTTAACTAACTCCTCTTTATTCAGCATTAATCTATATCTTCTTAAATAATGCATAAGCTAATCATTGCTTATATTCCCTCGGACTAGGGGCAAGTAATGAATCCAGCACAAATCATTCCATGTACTGACAGCAGTGCAGCTGAATAATGGGCTCCACTAATAATACTAAACTTACTTGTCACTTGGTAGGAGGGCACTTGTTTAGTACAGGATTATTTGATGCAAATACTGCAGTAAACAAATGGAAAGATGAAGGAAGGGTAGCAGGAGAATATTGAAGTTAGTTGGTGACCTAAAAATACTGCAATATATGTGACTTGGAGCCTTGCAAGTGTCAGAAGCTGAGACAGTGCTACAGCCTGTCAGAAGACTGAGTCAAACCCCTCTGGTCCTCCTTGCCCTCTCCTGAAAGCCAGACATAGAGTTCATTGGGTAAAATACAACCCTGACAGTGTAAAGCCTGATTTCTTCTAAGGATCCTGGGAGATTTTTAAAAAAATAAATTGTTCTTCAACCCACTGTATTATGAAAAAAGGCTCATTTGCAAAATGTTTTGTTCCTCAGAGAGGGCACCGTTGCTAATTAGTCACCACTAAAGGGGAAGTTATAAGGGCAAATGTCATGTAGCACAGGAAGGCACCACCAGTGATGCCACAGCAAACTGACTCCACCCAACATGTTCCACTGAATTCCTGCAACATTTTGACTGCAGATACTCAATCCCAAACGTGGCAATTAGCGATGTAAGTCAACAGAGTATGTGAGGCCACCACATCCTGCCCCACACCAAATCCTGGAAAAAATATGCCCATATTGACTTGTTTAAGGCACACACAAGCACACTGGAGACTCTCAGTGTTGCTTATTCATGTCAGAATAAAGCCTTGGGGTGTGTTTACTATGAGCAATGGAGCCTGAACTGGCAAACACAGGCTTGGCCTCATAAAACTGCAGAGTTTAGACAAAACAAACGCATTGGTTTCTAGCATGGAGCCCTGCTCACACAGGGCTATTCCCCAGCCTGAAAGACTTGACTTTTGGCAGAGTTACTGTAAATTTTCCAGACCCAATCTGACATGTCTCCAACCTCCTTGGTACCATGCTCCCGTTCCTGGACCAACCCACCTAAAACCTGCCGAGCTCAGCAGCAAGAAGTGTAAGCCCAGGTACTTACGCTGGCACCAGGGATTGAACAAGATGTAAGTGTCGGTCGCTGAATTCCTGCGTGTCCGAAGGATGCCAAAGGGTGTCAAGACAGCAACATACAAGCGAAACTTCCCAATGATGCAGGAGGTAGAGGACATGATAGACAGCCGAACGGAGTTGTTTTCCCTGTGGATAATCTTGGCTCCCCACTGACCAGGTTTTAGCACATTGCCTACTAGGATTGGGATGTAGGTGCCTTTGTTTTGCTGGGGGTAGCGACCTGGAGAGAGAAGTGAAGAGGTTCATCTTGTTTTGATCGTTTTTTAATTTTTTAGCAGCACTCCGTCCTTTTGTCTTATTTTCAGTGGAGGTGGCAGGTTTTAGTGGGCAAAAATAACCTACTGTCTCACTGCCCCTCACAGGGCCTGGTAACTTGACAGCACAGCCACATAACTACCTGCAACAGCTCCCAACAGGCAGGCTGTGCCCAGACCCCCACCCACCTCACTCCAGCAATCTCCAGTCTCGCTGGCTTGAGCACTGCCAGGAGCATAGATAGCCCTGCCAGCATGAGAAGGGGCTGTCCAGGCCTTTCTTGCTCACCGTTGTTTATCCTAGAACAGCAAGCTGTGCTAGAGTTTGCTCCTTGGCTTGATGTCAACACCACCAGATAGACTTTTGGTAAGTTTAGGAGTTTAGGTAAGAGCCCCTTCCCCAGTTCAGATGCAACTTGTTGCTAGCACACAAGTGCCCTTTGTGGCACAGACGTCAGCTTTGGGGCTCTTCAGCAGAGCAAAATCCTGTTCTTCTCTGCACTACTGCACTGCCAAGCAGAGACCAAGCACTCTTTCATGAAGTCCACACAGACGGAGGAAACACAAATGAGTCCACCTGCAGATACCCAGTGCTCGGTTCCCCCCAAGCATCCACTCCTCAGGAACATAGTGGGAACCAATTCTAGATGCCCAAAATATGGACCACCACACTGGGGCTGAATCACCAAACCTTCTCCTCCAGAAATGGGTCCCAAAGTGTGACATGCCTCCAAAGTACTGCACGTGAGAGTCTGCCTCACAGTAAGACAAATCACACCCCAGAGGAGCTTATTTTACTCTGCCAACTCTAAAAGCAGCCTAGACGGATAGGCTACATGTAAACACATACAGTGCCAGGATCCAAAGTTGTGTGAGGCTCCACCCCTTGAGACTGAGGTAGAGCCAAACTAAATCTGGAAGCCAACCAGAAGCATAGACAGAAGAGACACTTGTGAGAAGGATGAGTTCCTTATCTCATTCTCAAATCTACTCTTCATTTCATATTTTAGGCTGAAAATCAGCCTCTCTCATTCAAAAATAGGGTAATGAAAAGCAATGATGGCAGACGGAGGGACAGACTTCTATATTTTTCAGTCCTACTATTTAAGAACTTCAGAATTAAACTTATTCTCTTGTTGCTTATTTTTGTACTGCTGATGGAGAGATAATCACAGATCTGAACACTGTTACAATTTGGGAAAGGACAACTCCAGCTTTAAATCTGAAACTTGCAAGCTGCCACGACATTTGTGTTTCTGAGAAATCTGGGGCTACTGTGCTTCATCCAAGAGATTATTCTGAGCACATGAATTTCCATTTTGCAGATATTCAGTGCACATAAATAGCCCATTTTGCCCTGCAGGCCAGGCATGCTGTAACCCATGAAACTCATTCAGATCAGTGAGGAACACAATGGAAGAAAAAGACCTACAGAAGAACAAAGGACTAGAAAAAGAGAGCAAAATCAATAGAAAACACTAGAAGATAGAGCACTGGACACTTCAAATATAAACCATCAAAAGAAAGCCAGTGTAGAGAGAAGAGCCTATAGAGGTAACAGATCTGGGAGCTGAACACGTTCTTTATAGTGCAACTGTGTATGACCCAGCTTGCCTCTACAGTTGATATTTTGCTTCCAGTTTTGACATAATCTTTTTCTAAAAAAAGCAGTCCACGCAAACAAAGCAGCAGAGCAAACCAAGTAGTTGAACTGATATCCTCGAAAACCGTTAACAAGTGCTACTTTTAAAAATACCTCCCATACCTCCTTCAGAAAGGTGGGAGGGGGAAGAGATTACTATTTTAACATGGTTAGGAACTGACATCCTTGTCTTTGCTGGAAGCTGCATGTCAGTGTAGGAGCCTACTGGGGACAGGAGGAGCTGTGCTCTGGCAGTGACTTTGCACCACCATGCCACGTGTACATGGGGAGACTGCAGAATCACTTCCCAGAAAATCTGCCTACCCGAACCAGATAGGATCTCAAAGAGGCCATGAAAACTTTTCAAGACATCCTTATGGGACCACTGCCACCGGTACCTCATAAGTAGGTTTGGCAAAGTACCAAGCCTCTGGTATTCTCACTCTTTCTGAAAACTCAAAACTCCATTTTCCCTTCGAAACAAGCAAAGCCACAAGACACCCTAATATACCTTTTGCTTGACAAGATAGCAGCTGTAGTTGCTGTTGAGGAGTATGCAAGGTTCTTTCAGCTCAGAGGCCCACACAGCTGGTCCCACAGAGTAAGAGGCTACTGCATTAGTTTGCTCACCCATGAGGAGAAGGTGCTCGGGGGCAACAGGGATGCCCTGCATCTCTTCAGACATAGCATTTGCCAGAGATGGATATCCTAGAAGTCAGGATACTTTGCAGGTGTTATAAATAGTAAATACAAGAGAACTGTTTTCTCCTGACAGATAATCATGATTTAGTGCTTGCTAATGGTTACATAAATCCTGAACCCACAAATCCTGAACCCACAAGGAAGTTTGGGAAGATGGGCAGAGCCTTCAAGAGCACAGTGAGCAATTTCCAGTGTTTTCTTTGAAGAGGGGGCAGGTTCCCTAATCTTCTGAAATAGAACCAAACCAAACTAAAAACCAAACCTAACAAAATGCAAAGGGGTGTAAATGAAAGAGTAAGGGAATCATTACTTCTGTCAGGAGCTTGTGGAGATGAATTATAAACACACATCTAGACATCTGACAGCATCAGCCACACTAGTCTCATATACACACATCTGTTGTCTTGATATTAGAGTGCTATAAAGCTGAGTAACTTTGGCATTACATGCTAAGGTTGCTGGCCAAATAATTCTTACATAGGTCGCATATGTTTATTAACTTTGTAGGGAAGTCCTCTCAGGGTAGCTTGGCCTTTTGACCTTTATCTACATCTTGAGCTCACATTTCTGGCTGCAGTGGAAAAGTAGAACCAGCTTTGGCTCATAGCTGGGATATCTGCAATGTTGGCCCTTTCTCAGAAGGAGTAACATGCAGTGGTGATTTCATTCTCTGGCTGAATCTCTAAGGAAGACAATTCAATACTATCCAAAGACTCATTACCAAAAGCCTGTGAATGCTTGGCAGAGTGCTCTCTGAAGGGTCTCTGGTGCTAACCCAACCCACAGGGAGTCAGGAGGCAGTTTGAGTGCATGTCAGGACCGGAACATGTAGACAAGATAAACCCTTTTTATGCTGACAGAAGGGTGCTGACATTGTGCCAGTAGCATTAGCTGGCTCAGGATCTCTCCAGCTCTGATTTGCTCCAGGAGTTGGCAGCCTGAGCCATGCTCCACAGCCAGTTCCTTGTGGTTGCCTCACTCCCCAGTGCTCACGTTTGCTTTGGGTGTAGGAGGCCCTGGCCCTCACACGAGGACATTTCACAGCCAATTGCTCCGTGACAGACAAAGTCGTTGTGTGACATCATGCTGTTGGGATGTTCCTGTCTGCTCACTGTAGCAGCACATGGAAATGGGAAAATCCAGCCAGTGAACTCAAAGTCTGGAGATTCCTACACTGGGTGAATTCTTTTGTAGGCTCCTTCAAAGATATCCTGTACTGAATAGAAGCTGCTGACTGCCCTGCCTTTGAAGCAGGAGAGGACAGGAGAGAACTCACAGTGACCCCCTTTCTCAGGCCTCCAACCCTCTGCATTTCAGTGTTAGGTCCTGAGCCACAACACTGCCAGAAGACATTACCTTTTACAGAAACTTTCCTTGTACAGAATTTTTAATGGCACAAACAAATCTATTTCCCCTGATTTACAGAGCACAGGTCTGCAATCCTTTGATACTTCTTTTTTATCCTTTCTTATTCCACCCTGGTCTCTGTAGCTAACCAAGCTGGGGTCCTAAAGCTCCTTCTCACCTCACTTGCAGCTCAGCTCAACTCTACACTTTTTCAGGTTTCCAGGCACCCAGAAAAAGAGGAGCAAAATAGCTGCTGTCACTATTAAAGGAACCCATAAATAAATTTCAAAAACATGAGTAAAGATCTACATGGCAAAAGGCACCATGACTGCAGTGTGTGTGGGTGTGGGCATGCATGTCCCCTGTCACACTTAGACACTTTACAGGGGCAAAGAGCAAAGTGCAATGTTTGTTAAAGCTTGCCAAAATCTATGTATGTGGTAGCAAAATAATGAGCCATCTAAAACACAGAACTGTGGCCATACACATGCATTCAAAGTGAATTATTTTCAACATATGCCTTTCCTCCCTAGCATGTCAGCTCTGGGCCCATCAGGCATGGAGGCAAGCTGTATTAAATTCTGGGTAAAACTGCCACACCAGAGAGTGATTTACAATAACAGAGAGAGGGTGAGAGATAGGTACAGTGAGTTTAGTTGTCAAAACATAAGAGGTCCTCCTCCAGTTATCCAATTCTGCTGCTGTTCTTTACGAGTGACTAACAGGAACCAGGGCTTGCTCAGACTATTCTCCTCCTTCTCCTTCTCTATCCTGTCTCTGGAAGCTCCTGACTACATGTAGATTAGTTTTCCCCTTGATCCCCAGTGGACATGCACACTGCTCTGTGTGTGTGTGCATTAAACAGCTCGTAAACGCCATGGCTGAATTAGTGCCGTGCTGTTGGCACAGACACTGGAGGGACCAGCAGGTGCTCTTGGACAGGTCCTACACAACTGAGCTTTACTTCCAGCAGCGAGGAGAAAAAGTTCAGTAGCACAGAGATTAGAGATCTAGCGAGCTTCACAGGACATTTCCTTCCTGATGGAAGTGGTGTACCTCAGAAGGGAAGGAGGTGAACAAAGCTGTATCTCAGTAGTCTTTGTCTTTTTAGGAACTCTCCTTGGAAGACTGGCTTTTCAAGGAGTCAAGTGATTGGTCTCCTTTTGGAATATATATTACACACAGTAATTAACAATTTTCCTGTAAGTTCATTTATTTTATCTAGATACACTCTTTCATATAAAGGGTAAAAAAATCTATTTCAACACCATCCACAGAAGTATAATAATTGTGACATGTTGATAAATAAGTTTGAGCTGAAAGTAACCAGTAGAGCAGCTGTAGAGTACAGCAGAGGTAAGCCTTCTGATATAGCAAGCAGCCTTGGAGATGGGTGTTAGCATATGGGATTTATGACACAAAACACAGAGTAAAACAAATTAGAAAGAAGCAAGAGAGGTGCTCCAACAAAATTCCAAACAATCAAAAGAAGCAAGAAGAAGAAATTATTTTTTGTTAAAAGTGGTAGTGTCTAAATCTCTAACACCTCATCTGGGTTTCTCCCACCCTCAAATTCCATTGCCTTCAGAGGTGCTATATAAAAACTTGGAAATGTAGTAAACGCACATATCTTGAAAGAAGTTTTGCTCATGGCCCCAGTTATGAATCCTTAACATCTGGCCACTCTGTCCCAGCAGTGAATGTTTCTAGTACTTTACAGTTGTAAAACACATGTCAGAGCCACACACCTTAGCTAATAAAACAACTAAAAAATACAGCCAGATTTTATGTGCCACTTGATGCTGCTGCAGCAGTGCAAAAGTCAGCATAATAAAGATTGCTTTGCATTAAATACTGTATTCATAGACCACCCCAAGGGACTCCCTCCTCTCTGCTCCTCTGAGGCCCAACTGGGAATTCCAGAGAGGAGGAAAAAAATATCCCAATGCCTTTGTTCAGAAAGTGGAGAGGTTTATTTTTTGCTAAGAGCTGGCAAACTGGTCTCTTG
Organism: Acrocephalus scirpaceus scirpaceus; assembly: GCA_910950805.1. Lineage (NCBI taxonomy): Eukaryota > Metazoa > Chordata > Aves > Passeriformes > Sylviidae > Acrocephalus > Acrocephalus scirpaceus. Next base: position 40,194,462 of record OU383773.1, on the reverse strand, counting down.
CCTGCTGGGAGTCAATCTCTAGGAAGTACATTCCGCTGCTAATAAATTATTTTTTCTGTCACAGAATGAGACTCCAAGTTTAGACCATCAGGTGTTTCTCTATCTCTGCTCAAATTTTTGTACATCTTTGTGAAACAAAGATCTAATAAACTTGCAGTGCTGAATTACCTACCAATACAGTGCGTCCTCTAGACCGGTTAGTTCTCTTAACAGTGCCAAGAAATCTCCTAAAACATGAAGATCTGAAGTTTTCCAAAGACAAACTTTTACCCAGAGTCAGAGCTCAGCTCAACATCCCATCCCTGGTGCTGTGGGACATCTCATGCTCCAGCACCTCTGTTGGTTACAACCTGCCCTGCCCCAGAGCTGCTGAAGAGGACAGGTGATAGCAGAGGTAGCAATATTTCCCACTAAGGCAGAATTACTGCCTGACAAAATCATCAAAACCTTAGTAGTCCTGGAATCATTCCTGGTCCAACTCTGCTGTGAAAACAGGGAAAGGCTGTGGACACTCTAGGGCAGTATGAAGAGCTCCACTGATTCTGGTGTGTGTATTCTGAACTGGACATCAGATATGCCTCTGACTATAAGTGGGAATTTGGTGTCACCTAAATAAGCCATACAGGATCAGCTCTAGCATCTTTATGTTCTTAGCTTCTTTGATGTGTTTATGACTATCCCTCTGGAACTGGCTTGGGAAAATTGTGGAAAAAGGAGCAGTAAGTCTCTGATCTGAGGCCAGAAGCCAATGATTTATAAAGCCTGAGGAGAGCATATGGAGGGGTGCGTGGGTGTCCACACATGCACACGTGTGGAAAGGTGATAGTAGCCTGAGGGACTGGAATTTATGGTCGTTCCAGAAGTGCGCCAATGAATAAAACGTTCATAATAACATTTAGAGCTAGACCAATATATATGGATTTATGAAGCCATTTAAGGAAAACACAAACAGACAGCAATTTATGAGGATGTGGGGAAATACACCATTAGAGTCAGGATGCACCATATAAACTCATCAACCCCTCAAGGATTTACAGCCATGTACTGGAAACTACTACTAAAAGTAAGACTGAAGGCTGTATAAGCCCATCTCATCATACATCTGCTTTTCAGAGAAATGCCTGCCCATGCAGCAGTGCCAGTGGAAACTTTGCAGCACTCACATCAAACTGGCTGTCCCAGGTGTGGGAGCTATGCTTAGCCAGGCTAAGCCTTGCACGGTGGGAAAACGAAAAGGAACACAAAATATCCCCATCACCAAAAAGGCAGGAGTCAGGACAGGTCAAGATGGGTGAAAGAGTCCATTGGCTCCTCTAGGTTCACTGAGGCTCCAAACAAACTGGAATTAATCCCACTGTGGGGAACTAGATGTAAGCACAACCTCTGAACTCCTCTTGCGGCTTTTTCATCGCAACCCCAGACCAATAAAACAAGTATCACCCAAGTGGTGATGCTCACCTTTCCTCTTGTATAAGCCAGGACACAGGCAGAAATGAAGGAAAAATGTGGTGACGGAGCAGCTGTCAAATCATAGCTATTGAGACAGGGCTGAGGTCCAGCACAAGAACTGGAATTACATCTAATTACTCTTTATAAGTGGATATTTTTCCATGTGGATTTTTTGGCACATTCATTGTGTTCCATACTTTGGCAGACAACTATGGTCCTAATTTAATGAAGGATTATGTGCAAAACTGCATTATAATAATTCGCATGTTAGCATTGCAGTCAATTTCACCAGGGATGACTCTACAGAAAACAGTCTGTTAAAGCAAGAATGACTTCAGTCATAAGGAACTATCACAGAAGAATGTCTGCAAAAGTGACTTTCAAGAGATTAGGGTGAATTACTCATATATTCACACACACACACACACACATATATATATTTATACACAAATATATATATTTATACACATATATACTTGTTTATACAATTTAAGCCATTAATTCTGTGAAAATGGAGTTTAAATGGACTGTGGATTAAAAAGGATTGTAATTAAAGATTGTTCTCTGAGTGTTTCAGATCTAGTTTAACATGACAAAAGAAGTATTTGTCCCAGGTACCCTTGATTCAATATCAATTAGAAGGATTAAGCAGTCTCTACTTGCCTTACTTGCTTCATTAATTATCTTTTTAATGATGCAAAAGAAGAAAAAATAGAAGTGGAAAAAAAAAAGGGAAAGGAAAGTAAATTTTAGGGAATAACGGAAATAGAATAGTTCTGTGCACACTCACAGGGTCAATCCATTACAATTGTCACATTTTTCACGATCAAAATTAGTCTTTAATGGATAAAAATTCTGTGATGGATTAATGTCAACTTTGGGAACTTTCTCAGAGCTGGAACTAATAACTTCTGAATAGCTTCACAGGCACTTTTGTATAAACAGCCCCCACTGCAGGCACAGCCTTGCAAAGGAGACTTCAAGCTTTTCCAGCTCCAACTGAATTCCCTGGGAGCCAAGGCCAGCCATCCCTAAAGAGTAACTTTGTACCTTATGAGAATAGAGCCTTGAACCACTTTAAATATTCTGCAGTTCAGGACAGCCTGGTCCATATTTTTTGGGAAACATCCACATTCTCAGAACCTGCTCACAGGGAAAGACTCAGAGATGAGGGAGAAGCTGGACCTGCTTTGACCAAGGGTTGGAGATGAGACCTCCTTAGGCCCCTCCAACCTAGCTTATTCTGTTCAACAGTTCTGCTGCACCATTTGAAATCTACTGTGCTCAGACACACAGAGTGCTCCTTGGAAAGGTCATCTTATAACAGCCTGCCAATATTTCCACGTGTCCATCACTTTAATCTCCCAAACTCAGCACATTCCTAGGAGATATACTCATTTCAGCACAAAAAGTTTCTCTGAGCTCAAGCTACCTCTGCTGCAGGGCTGTTGTCTGAGCCACTCCCTAGGGATAGCTTCTGCCTGACAGTACCAAAGGGCAGGACTCACCTTCCCTGCCTTTGGTGTTCTTAAAGTCATAGTCTAGTCTAAGAGAGGGAGTCAATAGAGGAAGAAAAAAAAAAATCCAGAAGAGAGTTCGTCCCACTTTAGGGCAGCAGGGTTAAACTCTGCTTGGAGGTGCCTGCCTCTCTCCCTTGCTCACAGGCAGCCTGGGCAAGAGCTCTTGGACTGGGTTCTGCTGTTCAGGCAGGTCAGGAGAGGTAAGAGCCAGCTCCTCAGGAAGACAAACTGAAAAAAACTGGATGAAAATGGCCACATCTCCCTGTGACAAAAGACTTCAGAGCACAGCACTAAGACATTCAGCAGCCAGTTGTCTTTCCTAAGTAAGAGAAATTTCCTTCCTCTTCTCAGCATTAAATATTTGACTTGATACTAAAAGGAGAAGTAGCTGGAGACAAGCCAATAATTTCTGAATTTTCCTTCTCTGCTGTGGACTGTTTTTGTTTTGCTTCCTGTTGCTAGCCTCTGAGAACAAATATACTGCATTTTCACCACATGTTCATGAAGAGAAACATTTGCAGAGTACTGAGTGTTGACAAGTTCCCAGAAGAGGAGCTTGAACACCTCCCATTTGAATCTCTGTGAGCTAAAGTCCTTGCAACAAGGGGGCAGTGGTGCTCACAGAAGCAAAAGAAATACAGGGGAGGGCAATAGCACTGAACACTATCTTGTATCTGCAGCCAGCTGTTAGCCACCACACATGGACACCCATCCCATTTCACAGGAAGGACAGCAACAGTGAAGAAGAGGGAGGGGAATTCCACCACACGCTCAGGGCTAGCACCAAAGGAATCATTCAGGGCTGTGTTTATTGCAGTTACTCCCCTGGCTCAGGCTGTATTAACCCCATTCTACCATGGCTGAAGATGAGAGTATTTTTATCCATGCTTGGATAACTTTAACACATCCATGGATGGATGTGTTAGGAATGAGTAAAAGGGAATAAAATGAGTATAAGGGAATGTGTTCTCTTAAGTGGACTATGTAACGTCAAAAGAAGTGTTAATTTTCTTCTTCCAATATAGAATATCTGATTAAAACAAATGCAGACTGCACAGAATGCAATAAAAAACAAATGTTCCATTTTCCACGTCTTCTTGATACAGCTGTTTGTTTTAAACATATAAAGATTAAGGGAACAATCTTGAATTTAATTAAATCCCAAAAGAACTAATGATATTTATGCATATTAAATTTTTAAAGGCACTTGTGGCTGTTCAGCCAATCATTCACTGGACTGTCATAACATGCCTCCCAACCCTAATTTAAATTAGAAAAAAGAGACCCATGAAAAAAAATGTGCAGACAGTAACATTTTCACTGCACATATGTTTAAGAGATAAATGCCCATCTAGCTTTAGAAGGCAACAAATCTAATAAATGGCCACATCATCATAATTCAACGATGGAAAAGACTCAGTGTTACAAATTTCAGATCTGCATCCACAGGAAAGTAAATTAAAACGTCAATTATAATCTGCTTTAAGGAGTTTATAAGGGGAACATTGATGTCTTAACACAGAAACTCCCAGATCAATCTAGATGAAGCTGGGTGTTTCCCAGAGTTGTGTTGTAGGGACCAGGATTTGGTGAGGCCATCTTTGGAGCTTAGCAGGGAACCCTTTTTCTTCTCTCCTTGTCTAGTGAGGTTATGCTCTTCTCTAGTACTGTGCCTTCAGTGAGTCAACAGGTACCTTAGGACCTCGGTCTCTGATGAAGCCTTCTCGGTGAGAAGAAAAAAGCTCTCTTTTGGCAATAAATCAAGAAAGTCTCTGATATGTTCCTGAGTAAGTCTCTCAGCACTGGTGAAGCCACAACTCAAATCCTGTGTTTGGTTCTGGACCACTCACTACAACAAAGACATTGAGGTGCTGGAGCATGTCCAGAGAAGAGTGAAGGGTCTGGAGCACAAGTCCCACATGAGGAGTGGCTGAGGGAGCTGAGGGTGCTTAGCCTGGAGAAAAGTAGGCTCAGGGGAGACCTTATCACTCTCTACAACTGCTGGGAAGGTGGCTGTAACAAGGAGGGGGTTGGTCTCTTCTCCCAGGTGACAAGAAATAGAACAAGAGGAAGTAGTCTCAAGTTGTACCAAAGGAGGTTTTGATTGGATATTGGGAAAAAAATCTCTTCACTGAAAGGGTAGCCATGCATTGGAACAGGCTGCCCAGGGGAGTGTTGGAATCACCACCTCTACTTGGGTACATAGTTTGGTAGGAAACATGGCAGTGCTGTGCTAACATGTACACTCAATGATCTCAGAGGTCTTTTACAATCTCAGTGATTCTATGATTCTATGATTATGATCCTATGATTCTATGATTCTGTGATTCTGTTTCTGGTCCAAAATTACAGCTGCTGAACTTTATCTCTTGCTACTAAGTTGTTTGTAAATGCAGGTTGAAAAGTTGTAAGATTCTTCCACCCTGTGTAACTTCCCCTCTTTAGGCAATCAATATTATGCTATCTCAGTTCATACAATCACTTCTCCTACCTCAAACAGCAGATTCCTCCTCCCTACATCTCCTAAACACTAACAAACGCGGTTTCTGTTTCCACTGACCTTTCAGCATTGCCATACAGCATTAACCAGGTATAACTCTGAAAGCTCAAAAAAGTACAGCTTCTTATGAAACAGAAATCCCCAGATTTTGCTCCTTCTTCTTGCACATGAAATTCTGCTGATTTTCTCAAGAAAGGATTCAAATCATGTTTAGAAAAACACTTCCTTGCCTATGGCTAAGCCTGTTTTTATGGTTTATCAATCGTAACAGGAAAAGACCCAGCCATTAAGTTCTGCTGTATTCCTGTTTATGAGAGACTATTGCTTTGCTGATAAGACACAGCCTTTGCCAGGCACTTACCCATCAAAAACTCCAGCCAGAATTGGTCTGTCTCTGGCTTGTAGGGTCGGTTGAAGTCAATCTGGATTTGGAAAGCCTGTCCCCGACGCACTATCAGCCTGGGGTTGTAGTACTTGTCAGTGTGGTGCTCCTGCTTGTTGATCTCTTGAGGCTCTTTGAACATATAAATGTCCACAACACGCAGGTAATCTGCAGAGACAGGTAAATGAGCAGAGGGGGAAGGAGTCAGTGTGCTGAAATGTCAAAATTGGTATCAACATCATTGGAGGCCCTGTCCTCCCCTTCTCCATGGAAAGAACACCATGCAACAGGAACATGCTGAGTCTGGGGCTGGAACATGTGGGGCTTGCATGTTCCTGGCTGAGAAGAGACTTATGGACAGACACTTCTCTGTCCACCTACCATTTTCACAGAGCCTAAAAGGCTTCTAGTGCATGATGAGAGCAACCACAGAAAGAGCAGGTTGCTAGGTGTTGAAGCTGACTCCAAGGAGAGTCTGGACCCATCTTTCCATTGGCATCGGCTTTCTGCAAGTCTGGGCCTTGATGCCACAAGATTAGCAGAGCAATCAGTGGAACTTTGATGACTGGGGCTTTGTGTCTCCCTTCTTGCAGCCCCCCATTTGTAAAATGCAAATTCATAGGGGCTTTGTAACACTTAAATACGTTGTTTGCAAAACGCTACCAGTACTGAGAGCTGGAGAGCCTGAGAGGCAGTTAATGATATTGCATTCAGCTGAGAGCTTGGATTGCCTGTATTAGATAAGGTTTGGGTGTACTGCAATGTGTCTTGTCTCAGCTTCTCAGTACACCTCCACTGCTATTAGTGTCTTCTTATGAAAACTAAATATAACATTACAGCATAGAATTACAGCATAGAATTACAGGCAAGCAGCAGTAGGTATATATAACATGCACAGGCAAAGCTTTGCTCCCTTCAAATTCAGGCTGACTAAAGGGTTATAGCAATCTGGAAGTAGTTTGTTCAGCGAATGACCAGTGTGGGGTGGCACTGGGATAGCCACAGGCACCTGCAGTGACCACAAGCTACGTGACTGTACCACACCATGTATCTGCACAATGGGAGCCTTCTGACACTATGAGAAACCACATGGAAATGAACTGGACCTTGTTCTTTCGCCTACATGCTTAGGCACATAATCATGAAACCTCTGCCAGAAGGAGCGGGCCCATTGCTACTCACCACCAGGAGAGAGACAGCAGAGTAAAGCCAGATTTGCAGCCCTCAGCTTGTCTTTCCAGGTGCTGACAGTTAGAAACAAGCTAATTCCTACATTTTTTACTTAAAACAACAGAGCCAAACTCATGCCTGGCAAAAAGAGCTGCACATTTACAGCAGCTGGTGGAGCTGTGTGTACTTGTGATGGTGGCTAGTTTGGCCTTCTGCTAAGCACACTGTAGGCAAGGATGATGTGCTCAGTAAAAGGGTCAGACATTAAAGTGACTGAGGGCTGAATGTTACCCCTTTCACAGAAGCTCAGCACAATGGTTTGTCAGCTCTGGACAAGCAGCAGAGCCCTGCAGCCAGCACCTTCCCTGGATGGGAAGCATGGTCAGCATCGTCAGCATGGTCCTTCTCCTGCTCCAGCCTGGGCTCTGGGCAACAGCTAATGGGAGATGGGAGTACGGCAATGGGAGTAGGTCCCACTGCTGCTTGCATCATCCCTGAGATCCCTATCTGCGTCCTTTAGGAAACACAAGGAAAGGAATATGCCTGAGGACACAACATGATAAGGAAACTATCATGGAAAAGCCCCGCATAACCAAACCCAAAACCATCTGCCTCCTGCTAACCCTAATCTGCAAAAAGGCTAGAATACTCTGTTCAGTCCTGGGTCAGGCTTTAAGTCCCATGACAACATTATTGTTATTCTCTGCTCAATTCACCAGGCTCCTGGAATAACTTCTGTAAAAACACACTGACTTTAATACTGCCTGAAGTTACAGATGTCTGTATGAAACATTTTGCTCAGAAATCATTCTCATTGCCCCTCTGTGAAGTAGGAAGTAGGGTATGTCTTCACCTCCCTCCTTGCAAGACTTACCAATGCTCTCTCAAAAATGCTGACAAAACTCACAACTGAATTACACAAGGAAGGAATTTTCTGTACAGGGATAAAGCAGGGACAGGGGAGAATCTGTCCCCTTATATCTTTCTAACCCATCTGGGCCAAAAGCACTACATGCAAAAGCTGTGTATTTTAGGGTTCTGTGAGGAGTGAAGCTATCAATAAAAAACTGGCTCAGCTTCTCCCTCATTCTGGTATAAAAACAGAGCTGAGGGTTTGTTTTATTTTCATCTCCTGTTTTGCAATAAAAGGCAATAGTGACCCCATCCTTCCTCTGCATGTTAGCCCCTTCAAGGAACTATCAAGCTAAGCCACTTTGGGCTTTAAGTTCAGCATTTGCTTCATTTTATCACAGGACTTTACATGGCTCCTGACAAGCATACACATCTGCAAAAACACGTTTCATTTTTGGTCTCAGTGTTAAAATGTACGTTAAGCTTGCCAGATGAAGATAACCCATGGCTGAGCCTGTGTTAATTACACTAATGGTAATTACAAAGTGCAAAACATGTGCAGGGTAATGGGATGTGCTAAGACCAGCACCAAGGTGTGATGCAAAGGAAAGCACTCCAGGCGATGCTCGTCTGTGAGGGGCAGGTGGCCAATCCAGACCTCCTTTGAAGTCATTCCACTTGAGGGTTTGTCTGTAGCCTGGTCTGTCGTTCAGTGCAAGCGGGTTTGCTGCACCAGAGGCAATAGTGCGATGCCTTCTTAAAGCTTGTGTAATGTTAAGCTTGCAGGGAAATAAAAGAGCACGAGGTTGAGCAGTTTTTCAAATAAAAAGAATAGCCTTCAAACATCAGGTTTCCTCAGACAACTAGAGAGGAAGGGCTTTGAATTACTACAAAAAAAATAGCGTGAATTTCTAATGGAAGTGCCCATCACTCCGCTAGCAGGGGAAGCACAAACGCCGGCGAGTCACCGGACTCTGCAAAGGAGAGTGGGATGACAGAGCTGTGTCCTCCCTCCGAGCTCACCCACGGCACACTGTGGTGACATGAGCTGGCCAGGAGTAGCCGCGGGGAGGACACGGCACAGGGATGTTCCCGGGGACGCAGGCTTCTTGCTGTTCCGTCCCCCTGAGGAGCATCTCGTCCCGCAGGCAGGCCGGCTGCAGCAGGCTGCCCACTGCCCGGGCTGGGGACGCAGCCGGCCCTGGCAGCGCCGTGCTCGCCCCGGCTGTGATTCAGCCGAGTAGAAGTGGGTGTCAGCAGAGAGCTAGGCAAGCACAAGGTCTTACCTCATCCGAGAGTAGTAGCTAAAATAGGTCAAATGAATCACACCCTAAAAATGCCTGTTTCTCTCTGTTGGCTGTCAAGGGAAACGAGGGTGACTAGCTCAGCTGTAGACTCCTACACTGCACAGATCAGGGGCAGAATTCAGTTAAATTTAGGCATCTGAATGATGGTATGTAACTTCTTATTATGGCCAGTTGATGGCTGGTTGCTGCAGTCAGTGGAGCTGAGAGAAGGGTACAGATCACCGTGGGATTGACATCCAGTGACTCTCCGGACAGCCTGCGCCCTCACCTCCACTCACTGGATGGCTCAGTGTTGACTACAATCTGACACAGGTGAAGACACAGGTGTTTAGATGTTTATATCAGGTGTCCAAAGGCTAGAAAACATCTCTGTTGTAACAGCAGAGATAAAAGCATTTTCATGCTTTTATTCAGTGGCAACAAAATCTCAGAACCACTACAGAGAAATCTGGGCAGCCCAGAAGTGTAGAGGTGTGCAGGAGAAGGGGAAGATGTCGCAAGCAGGTCTCTGCCAGGATGTGCTCACAGGTCCATAGCCTCATCACACTGTGCTGCTCTTGCTCTGCACATGGACAATCATTTTATCCCCCAAGCACAACCCTGAGAGTGCTCTGGGGCAAGCTCAGCTCCTGGGTGTCAGGTCGAGCTCCATGGGGCAATAAACCTTTAATGTGGTCTGACAGGTGATTTAAGTGCCATACCCCAAGCAGTATGTCCAGGGACCACACTTGTACCAGCTGGTACCACAGGCTTAGATCACAGCTGATGTGCACCAAAACAGGGACGCTGCTACAGTCCCCTCAGGGACCCTTCAGGTGACTCCTCAGCTCACCCCTTGCATATTTTTGCTATAAGCATTGGAGAGAATTGCACAGCAGAGCTGATCCAGCTGCACAAAAAGAAGGGGTTTTGCACAGATTTATTTTTCAGCCCTATCAGTCCCATAGCCAGGTTTACCCAATGGCCACACAAACTCTTGCCTTGGACAAGGATGTTTTTCTCAACAACAGCATCACCTTAAGGACATGATGGGCTCCTGCCTCAACTCACTTGACCTGACATTCCTAAGTTTCCACTGCATTTCTGAAAAGCAGGAGACTGCCACCCACGAACACCACACTTCATTCAGAGCCCAATGTGAAGCACATCAAAAAGCAACAGGAATCTTTCTCCTGGTACTGGTGGGCTTTAGCTACAGGCTGCATTCCTTCTAAGGTACCCTACAGTTACACATCGCCAGTTTCTGTGAGCATGTTGGGTTTGAAACAGTGTCTAGCTGGGACCTGCACTGCATTGCATTTGACAATTTAAACACACACACTTGCCCCAGAGCTACAGGGTTGTCAGAATAGGTTCAAGCAAAATTTCTGCAGTCTTAACATGCCAGTTGGTTTGCTCAGGCATTTTTTTTTAAAATAAATGCTTCTAAAAGAAATGTGTGTGTATTAAGATGGGGGTGGGGTGGGGTGTGTGGGGAGGGGAGTGTGGTTAAGGCACATGATTAGGATTACAGAAATAATGCTTTGCAACTTGTCACTTAAAATCTCTTTGCCTGTTCCCCAATGTGTGAAATTCAGTAATTAATTCTTGTCCACATTTATTAAGCACTCCTTCAACTCTGGATGAAAAGTCCCCTATGAGCATTAAGTAGTATTACATCCAGCTACCCTGAGCTGCCGTGTTCAACAAGTTCTGCTGTTCAATTCAAATAGGCAAAAAAATTTAACATCATTAATGAGTAATTCAGAAGTCAATCCTGTTTTCTTTTAAACTAGATCTTACGTATTTTTTTATTTCTGGTTGACTCCAAAGAGCTGACACTGGGAACATAATTTGATTTGTCTATTCTCTACCATGATGCTGTTTTGTTTTCCCAGCCAAATGATTGAAACATTTTTCACAGGAGAATAAATAATGATATGGCCATTCCTTTTAATCTCATATTATTTTTTGTGAGTGAGCTGAACATATATAGCGAAAGTTTTCCCTGCCAGACAACATTTTGCAGCAGTTTCACACACAGTTTAAGGCTATATAAATGAGACAGGCAGTTAAGAGAACAGACTCCTTCTGGCCCTTCACTCCAACGCTGCAACAGCCATGCCTGAAGCCAGTAGGGTCTTAAAGCGACTCTGTGATTGTGATCAAGCTGGAAAAATTCATTCTTGCCTTTTTTTAACTGGTCCCACAGTTCAAGCTCATAACTGGTCCCTCAGCTTCTTTACTCCTCACTTTCCCAACCCATAACCCATGCTACCACTTCTGTACACACAGGTGGTTTCAGTAAGCTTTCCCATGAGCAGCAAGAAAAACAGTCTGAATTGGAAAGATGTAAGGAAAATGTGGTTTGGATTTAGTTCACAGACCTGTGCTAAAAGTATAGAGGATGTAAAAATAGATTTATGGCTTAACTGTACACTGTACCTCTAGGATTAAATCCTCTAGGTATCAATCCAAAAGCTTCCATCTCAGGAACCTCATTTTCTTCATCATTAGAGTAGTTTGGTGGTATGGCTCTTCTCCCATTCAAAGGAGGTTTATTCTCCTCATTGGTCCTTGTTGTTTCAGACATTCTGTACTAAAAAAGTTGTAATAGCATAAAAGAAAGAGTGCAAGGAAAAAAGTAAACATGAGCTATAAGGGCACGTGCAACATGAGAGAAGCCAAAAGCAATGTGGGGTGCCAGTAAGCTACACATTTTTAGACTTACATAAATAAAACCTGAGAGGCAGAAAACATCAGTCTAATGATAAGTATAGCTCTCTAAGGATTGGAAGGCATTTTGTTCATCAAAACACATGAATAAGAGAAGAAGGAGGGGGCGGGAGAAGGAGAGGGAAGTCTAACACAGAAGTATTTGCCTAGGAGAAGCAGAGCACTAAAAATGTTAGGAAGTTTCAGGTAAAAGAACTGGAAAATCTTTCAGTCTCTCATCCTCCATAAAAGCATTATTGAATCCAAAATAGCAAATTATATTTTCAGAAAGTGCATCACACACTACCTCTTCCTAATAAAAATGACATTATAAGTCATACTGCAATCAAGCCAAATATTACAGCCTACAACAGTCTGTGGATGATAAGTGGAGAATTGTATTTTTGTCCCTATGCACACAAACACCCAATATCTAGAAGGCTAACTCCTGCACCCAGACAATCTACTTTTGAGAAAAAGAGGGGGAGGGGGGAATAGAGAGGAGGGTAAAAGAGAAAAAAAGGAAAAGAAAAAAGCACTTATCCACTTATTTCTCTCCCACTAACGTCCTTAAGGGAAATCTTAAATGTAGGCTGATCAGAGACTTCTTTTTGAGCTACTCAAAACTGCTTTCACATCTATTTCAGTGTAAGCATGTAGCGATGAAAAAGCCATGCAACCCTTCTAAGAAAATATTAATGACTGAGAAGAAAACTTCTTCCCAAAGCCCCTGAAAACAGCAATTTAAAATGTAGCAATTATTTAATAGAAGTAAGCTCTAAAAGGAAGTTTTTTAGTTATCAATGGTACCTTCTTTTCAGCTAGTCTTTTTTTTCCTTCTCCCTTGCAGAATTCCTGCAGTGCAATAGAAGCAGGGAAAAAGTCAGGGGTTTTTAAGTAACCTCTGTATACCCTCCTTCCTGTTGCAATAGGACAATGTTGAAAGGGTGGCCAAGCCCTCCCCACGCCACCTTGGAGGATCTGCCACCACAGCTGGGATGTCCTTTTCTTCCTCCCTCCCCTCCCTGCCTTCCTTACCCCAGCTCTGCTCACCAGGAACATTTCAGGGTGTTTGTGCTAAGGGAACAACTTGGGCATTGAAGGTTCAGTTCTTTTTGAGACAAAGTAGGAGTGCTTATGGCTCAAGAGCATATGAAACGGGGGACTGGAGGGGATTTTCTGAGGCACATAGTCCAAGAAGCCATGCTTACCATGTCACCAGACTTTGACGGTGTCTCTGCCTCAGAGAGCCTGTGATGCAGCTGCAGTGCTGGTTTTCAAGAGTCCTCCCAGGCAGACACAGTGATGGTTCCCCTGCTTGGTCCTCACAGCTGTCCTTTCAAAGGACTGCAGGACACATGGACATGGAGAGCTCATTGGCAGCCCAGCTTTTTCTAGAGACCTTGTGCTGTCCAGGACAATGAAGGTGTTTTGCATCACACAGCTATATTTGGGTCAAATGACCTTCAGCTCTTGCCCATGATAAAATGTGCATCACCTGACAGGTCTGGGGCTGCACCTTGTGGGAGCTTTTTAGCTTCATTTCAACTTTCTTCAGTTTCATCAAACTCTAAGGTAACTGGAGACTGTGACACCTCCCCTGTCAGACATAACTGCACAGGCCAGTGGAGCTACATGGAGAAAAAGCAATGGACAGGGAAGAATTCAGGCCTATGATCTGCCAGCTGCTGCAGTTTGGCAGCAGAGGTAGAAAACACCTACTGAGAACATGCATGAGCAGTGGAGAGCCCCTCTTACACACATGGCACCCACCAAGGGCATGCACTTGCCTCTGCTGCAAAGCAAATGAAGGAACAAGGAGACACAGTGAAGAAAACTCTACTGACTTTCAGGCAGCTATAGCCCCCATAGCACCAGAGAAGCCTCAAACCTCCACTGGCTAAACACCACTGAAATCAAGCCGGGGGCAGAAAAGGAGAGAATTGGGTCACATACCTGTAATGGGAAGCAGCAAGTGAATCATCTGAAGACAAGACCCCTATCCTACCTCCCTGGGGATTTCCCAGCCACAGAGGTCGGGACACACGGAGAGTGTGGATCAGAGATCCGAGCTGGGCACGGGGGAGCAGCATGACTACACCAGCATGGCACTGTAGGTGGGATAAGGAGCTTGCTAGGGCTGATTGCCAAGGCACAGCATGGGGCTGCAGCACTTTGGGGGCAGCCTGGTTACCTGCAGACAAGCGTTGCACTATGCTTTTTCACAGCTGAAGGGTATGAGAAGACTGCTGAACACTGTTTTGCTTGTAGCACAGAAAACCACCTGGCTGGAGGACTCCCCTTCCCCTGTCTTGCTCCCTTAGGAGTGCAAGCACCCTTAGGGGACGGATCTGATCCCACTACACGCATCCAGAGCTGCAGTTGCCATTGACTCACTTTTACACAGATGGGCGTTGTGGCAACCATCTGGAGGGCAAGCAGCACCCCTGGCACGAAGGAACACAATGAGCTTTCTGGGGGAGGAGGCTGGTTGCCAATTTTTTTTTTCTTTTTTTTTTCCCCCATGCATCCACATTTCTATGTGGCGTGTTGTGCTTTGTGCCTCTCTCTCCCACTTCCAGCCAGCACTTCAGTTCCCAAAATTGCAGCTGCTGCGGCGATGTTACAAAAACTGATATAAATATTGCCTCGGTGCCATGCCTGCTGGAGGCCTGCAACACAAATAAGAAACACCGTCTCCCAAGGAAGTCATGTGCTTCCCCAAGTGGCTGCGGTGCTGTCAGAGCCAGGAGGAAAACTTTCCGTCAGAGCGAGGACTGGAGCGAGCGGATGCAGCGGAAGAGATCCCGCTCCAGCCATCGCGCCAGAACAGGCAGCGGTTGCAGATGTCTCCCCGCGCCCAGGCACGTCCCCCTGGGGCTTTTGGCAGCAGCCACCGACCACGCAGAAAGTGGAGAGGCCAAAATTTTTGGTGGCAGTGGCAGGAGTGGGACTTTGCATCCAGGGAGAGTAATGTTTTGCAGGCTGTGATTTATTTATTTCGCGGGGAGAGATGTAAATTCATGCTTATGACAGCTCCAGATGGCAGGTATTTTCTCATTACCTTGACTTCTTAGCATTTGCTATCCCTTGCCTATTAGACTGCACTGGCCTTAATTTAACTTCCGTGGTTCCAAACTACTGACGTCAGGGCTGATGCAGGAGGGGGTACAGAAAACACAAAACTCTGATTTTCCTGTAGGGCGTTATGTTTAATGAATGATGCACTGGGATGACCGGTGGATGAGTGCTCTCCTCTGCACAGCACCCTGTGGGAAACTGTGAGCCCATATCCATTTCTCAGAGCAGCCTTCAGATGCTCATGGCCTTTGCAGTCACAGGCACCCTTCCCACAGCAATAGACTTTGGGTGATGGACAGCCCTTCCCCCCCTCACCCCACAGAAAAGCCCTTAAATGGATGCAAAGCTTGCACCCTAAAGTGTTATCTAAAATGTACTTTCCTGTTGTTGCCAGAGCCAGGGTTGTTCTGTTCCAATGTTCCTCCCATGCCAGACAAGAGTTTGTGGGGGAAAAAACACACAAGTCAATAAAGCTTTACAGCCAGAGGAGAGGGTGTGCCAAGATCTGTCACAGACAAACTGATCAACCAGGTGCTCACATAAATGGGTTGCTGTGCTGTGTGCCAGAGACTGGATGGGAGGGATGGTTTGCCTGCTGTAGCTACACCAAGCACTCCTCGGGAGCAGCTGAGCATTGTAAAGCTCTCCAACAGGGTGGTTTCATTTCTTCTTCTTTTTTTTAGAATATCACCCCCGTGCCATTTGCAGCTTAGATGGATGTACGGATGCACTGGTACATTATACTGTGGCATGTGCTCAAGAGTACCTGCCAGGACATCATTCCTCAAGAAACCATACTCTCTCAGCTCTGGCCTTCTATACATAATAACACAACTGTGTCTTGTCGTCTCACAGCTTTGCTTAGAAACCTGCACTCTTTCTTAGATGATCAAGTCTTGCCTTCTCCCTTCCTCTGTATCAGTACTTGTCTCCCAGGAATTCATGTCCCTCTTCCTGTGATGTTCTGCCTCACCAAAGCTGCAGGCAGAGTTGAGCAGATTCTAGAAGAAAAAAACCAAACTAATAAAAAGATTATTTTTAAACAAAAGGAAATTTCACAAATCTTCATTTGGTGTTTTTGTTTGCATATTTTGCTTTGGATTTTTTAGAAAAACAAAGCCAGTTAATATATCTGTCTCTGTGTAACAGCAGCCCTGGTTACCACACACAGAGGAGTATATTTAAAGTTAATGCTGAAAACTCAGAAGGCCCAGCTCTAAAATATGGTATGTGTACACGTCTGTATGTGTGAAAAAGGGGCAGAGGCAGAGAGAGATAACATGGCAGCTCTTCAGATGGTAGAACATTTGGAAGGGGATATAGGGCCAGTGTTCAAAAGATATTGTTGTAAATGTTTCTGTTGCAGGAAGAAAAATACCATAGATTTATATATTCATACACATATTCTGCTAGGAAAACATGACTTAGGAAATTTTACTCTTCTCTGGAAAATTGTTGTTCCAAACTGAAAGCCTAAGTTCAAACTGTAGATCTTTACAAGCATCTACATCTGTGCTGGCCATCTTAGGCTCCCTTTATCCTCCGCACAGATCTAGTCTAGGCAGTGATTCATCTCCTCCTACAGCAGACATGTAAATAGGTCAGATGAATCATGGCCTAAAAGTGCCTGCTCCCTGTATTGACTGCAAAGGGAGCATGGGGTGATGGGTTTTTTGCCATATGTGTCTGCACTGCTGATGTCTGCAGTGAAGGGAGGTATATCCTAGGCTAGGTACAGAAACACAAAAACATTTTATTTTGGTTTTGAGGCCTGACTTTCAAGTGCTAAATTATCCTTTACTTTTATGGGAATACTGCTGCAAGCCACTATCAGTGATACACAGTGTATCATTCAATATATTTTTTTCTATCAGAATACGTGTCTGTCACTGCCAATTATATGAAATGTATTTCTTACAGTAAGTGTCAGATTGCAGTTAAGTACATACAAGCTCGGGAAAACACACCCGTCTTCTTACACTCATTTGTGAAGCTGTTCTGTTTCTTCAAACAGAAATATAACCATACCACGTAGTAACTGCAGAAAAATATAATAATAATAATAACTATTATGAACACAGAATCCAGGTTCCCACTCCTATTCTTACTCACATCTGAATCCAAAGAATTCTGTTGGTTGGATACTAGGAGCTGCCCCAGTTTCTTACAGGAAGAATAAGAGACAAGCCAAGCAAGGGCAGAGGGGTCTGTCATAAGGGGCAATATTCACAGTCTCCAGCTAAATTTAGTGGTTTATGTTTTGCTGGAGTTGGGGCCTTAAAAGGTGAAAGAACATCTCTCAAAAATGGGATTAGACAACTTCTCTGCTGGCCAGCTGACCCAGAAGCTGATAGGGACACCAAGACTGTGAACCTCAGATATTTATTTCAACCCTAAAAGAAAAGGGCAAGCAAAGTCATAACTACCTATAGACTTTGGCAGGAAAGGCCATTTTAGATAAAACATTTGTCTGAATAAATTTCACCACAGGTGCCACATGCCTGAGCCATGGAAAGTTTCCTCTCTAAAGCAATTGTTTCAGTCTTCTTAAGCCCACCTACCCAAATTAAGTGCTTGGCTTGGGGATCAAACCTTCTTGATCTCTCAGGCAATGAAACAGAGAAAAGAGATTGTAGCTTGAAGAGCAGGGGAAACAGAGGGAAACAGAATATGATTCCCGTTCATAGACTGTTTCCAGATATCTACTCCCTTTTGAACAACCACTATACCTACAGACAGGCAGAACAAGCGACATATTCAGTCTGGAAAGATTTTGTCTATCATTTTTGCTGTATACTCACAGAGCTGCTTGATTTTTTCCCAGTCCATATCAGTCTCCTTATAGTGAAGGCTCATTCCAAAATACTGAAACTTTTTCAAGAAAATGACAATTGATTATGGTAATATAGTTAATAAGAAGTTACCAAAACATGCTTAGTTTGATTTGCAAATTTTTGCTTTTAAGTTTAAAGCCAGGCTGCAGTCCTCAGGTAGTGGGTTGTCTAAGGCAGAACAGGCTTGAAGGTAACATTAAAGTTCCTGCAAAGACCCAGCTTGACCTTAAGTAGCTGCAGCTTAGTTCTGCACTCAGCTCCAGAGCGGCTCACTTATCATGTACAGCATCAGACAAAAATGATGGTGCTGTGCCCAAATTACCATGGCTCCTGGACAGTATGAAATCATCTTGGATACATCAAAGGCAGAACCAAGAACCCAAGGAAAACCCAAACCACCTACAAGCAAAAGTAAAGGGTCTGTGCCCTACATTTCTGAAGGACTTGCAGCAAAGACCTGGTACAAGACACTTGAGATGTCCCTACCTGAATCCTTTTCTTGACTGAGCAGGGTTTAGTAGGTCCAGGTCTACTTCATGCACAGATGAATATCCTTGTTTTACTGCTCAGCTGAGAAGCATGCTCATGGAACATTGCATCTCAGCCAAGAAGCTAGACCAGATCACAGCTCTTTTCTGTATCCAGGGGGTGATAATACACAACCCAGGCAATCACGACATGCTTAGTTAACAGTTGCTTCTAATTAATTTAGTAACATATGTGGACATGCAATATTTCAATCTTAATGTCTCAAATAGTTTCAACATTACTGACACAATGTTTCAAGTATGCTCAATTAAAAGACTTCTGGAACTAAAACCTCCTAAATTTCATTAAAAGATAAAACTTCCTGTTCCCGTTCAGAACAGAAATACATTTCAAAATGCCTGAATGTCTTGTAGAACAGCTTTTCGTCTTAATACAAACACAGATGTAGCGTGTAGGCCCATACACAACAAAACACTTAAGCACATCTTAACTTCAGTCATGTAATTCCATCTTCAGGCATGTGCCTAAACCCTGTAATGAGCTCAATTCAACCAAATCAAGGCTGTACAATATCTGTTTGTACATCAACAGTGTTGACATTGCATTTCTGCAACATGAAGTTGCAGTTTAACGTGTTTCTACTGCAATTTCTTCTTGACCATTTCAAAGATGGTTGCCAGAGAGGGTTGTTGATTCAATTTTCAGTCCCAAGACTGACCTTATCTCTGTGCAAATGAGCTGAGTAATTGTTTATTCAAGGAAATGTGTAATCTTTTGAGAAATTTGTTCAAATGTGGATTGTAAAACATTGCAACTGGTTGGTTTGTTAATGGCGGACGTTCTGGAGGGAAAAGGGAAATCGAAAGGATGAATCATTATCCAGATGAAGTTCAAAAGCAATTCAAAATTCATTTCGTAATCACAGATATATGCCAAATAAACCCATCCAGCACAAGCTGCAGGCTTTGATTTTTGTGAAGTCTGCAAGTTCTTTCCTTTGCTATTCCCACTATAACTTTTGGAGTATGGCTAAAAATAATAAATAAATAAATAAGTTAGAAGAAATTATTGCCTTCTAAATGCTCCATATACCTGTCTCTTTCTACAGTGTTGTGCTGCATCCACAAAATTACTGTCCATGTGCACAGTGGAATACAAATACTTTTCCCTTAGGGCTTGTAGTGAGCTCACGGTTGGAATAAAGATAAAAGTCAGAGCAGCTGAGAGTGCATCGGGAGTGCAACTCCAGCATGCACACACAGCAAGGTCCCTGGCTCCTCAGCTGAAGTGAATACCCTATCTTACAAAGAATGGGCATGCACAGTATTTCTCTTACATGTCCAGACTCTCTATAAATCCTGTCACAGCTGAACAAAGTCCAAGGTAAAAACCACAGTCAACAGGTTCTCTCTCCATTGAAGCTTATCCGTCCTCTCACACAATTTCACCTCTAGTGATGTGCCCCTAACAGATCAACCCTACAGAGTTTTAGTTGTGCTGTTTGGGCTGTGAGCCTGCAAGAAGGCATGTTAGGACAAAACTCTGCAGGCAGATATCTTGTCCTTGATCCCTTGGTGCCTCTCTGGTCTCTGGCCCATCCCTCTCTCAGCTGTAATTTTCACAAACCTTTGGAGCTACCATAGGAATGGTAGGATCTTTCACTATTTTCCTTTCAAGCCCTTTCTTCAACAGCCTTACACTGCTTTTGATTTCCCTTCAAAACATCAATTGTTGGTTGCTTGGGGAGCATTTAGTGCTTCCCTAATAGATTGGAAACTCACTTGGAAAGCTGCAGTGCAAACAAAACAGGAATTGATTTATCTTTTATATTAAATGATCGTTTTTTCAAAAAAACCCTTGGAATTCCTAATCTTCAGACTTGTAAAATATTATAGGTTGTTCAACTCATACAAAAAGAAAGGACTCACTGGCTGTAGTTGAGATGTCTTCACTCAAGTGCATTGTTTGCCTGGAAGTCCTCCTGAGACCTTGTATTTCCCATAATTTACACAAACAATTCCTTGGAGATGTGCATGAAACACGGCATAAAAAGCATATTAGGAAACTATAAGAAAAGTGGTGGAAAAGTTAGGTTGAAGAAGTAGCCAATAGGTTTTATAGTAAGAGCATAAATATACTACAAAGGCATCCATTGGAATACACAGGTGGAAACGGGTTCTTTTAAACTCCTGTCCCTTAAAATGGTCCATGTCACCATCCTGCAGTCTGCTTTCCCACCTCTCCTTACAAGTCAGACAGATAATCAATGAACAGAAAGAATATCATAACACCGTAAGAGTTTCTAGTCAAGGATAATGAGAATCAAGTAACTTGAACAAATGGCTTTAGAATGACCAGTATGGTGAATTTCTTTGAATTATACCACAATAATTTTTTACCAAGATCATGCATTCACTAAAAGCAAAGTTGATTTGTGGGGCTCTGAAGCAAAAAGTTGGGACAAGTAAGCAAGTAGGAATGACCTGCTTGTTCAGCTTTTCCCACTGGTAGAGGCAATGTCTTACTAATACTTCTGTACCTGCTGACAGTCAGGTTCAAATGTTGAATCTCTAGCTCGCTGAGACTACATTTTCTGTTGCATTCAATGGCAAATATAATTTTTGTGCCTGTTACTTGAAAAACCATTCAGACCTCTTTAAGAAATGTGACTCAAAATAAAATACTTGATTTGTGGGTTTAAAAATTATGAAAACCCTCGAAATGTGTAGAGAGTCCAGTGCTGCAAGTGTTATCTAATGAACGCGACTCTAAGGTCATGTTTATTCTCACAAATACCACAGCTTTTCACAAAGGCAACAGAAATATGCATGCAATGCTTCAGCAATAACGCAAATTATGATCTAAACCCACTGTAGCCATGATATCTTTTAGAATGAACTCCTATCAGAACTCCTCATCTTCACAGTTCTGAATGCTGAAAACATTACACCTTTTCAAGACTTAAACCATACCAAAAAAAGAAGTGCCATCTCACTGTAATAATGCTGTCTTAATTATGTACAATACTTAGCACTAGTTTTACACCAGATGAGTCATAGTAGAAGCTTGTACTTTACTGTTTGACTAAATCCCACAGCACTCAGAACTCCCTGCAGTGAGTGCTTACCAGCTTGTGCTTAGCTCTTTTCTCAGACCATGTCTGCTGGATCCTTTGGGGAAGGTTGGTTTGAAGGGCGCTGCACTAGGATGAACAGACACAGTGGTTGGAAATAAGGTGTCAGAGTCAGTGAGAACATGCTGGAGAAACATCTTGAAAGCTGCTCAGGTGTCTGTGTTCTCCAGTCATGTCCATTTTAATGAACTGGGATTCTAAAAATGATAGAGCTGGGTTTCATTCCTTTCACTTTTAAAAACAGTTTATCTTCTGAATAGAAAGGTGTTCATTTTTTGTCATCTTGTGCTGTTTGTTGTAACAATTAAGATGATGCCAAACAGGTAACTGAAATGCAGTTATTTATGGAATCCCTCTTCACTTGTTTTACACCATCTATGCTTTTACTGCTAAAAATAATCCCACAGAAGCAGATACCTATCATTTTATGAGAAATTTTTACCACTGGGCTTTTCAACAAGATAGCATGGTCTGCTGGGCACTTCTTCATTTGTGCAGATTTTTTTTTTTTCTTTCCTGTGTTTTGGGGCTTGATAAGATCAGTGAAATTTCCTGGTAAACACAGGATCTTTTCCCAGGTCTTTCTAAATGCTGATGCCTTGGAGAATACTGGCTATTCTCAAGTCAGTTGTTACTTTGACAGTTCAGCTTTCTTCATCTAAAACATATGAATAATGCCCCTTTTGAGCCTTCATAGATGGTGCTGGAAACTTCAAAGGAAAAATACTCTCAGATAATTTTTTTAAAAACAGTTAAAGAGCAGATGGACTTGTAGCCGAGTATACTGCAGTCTTCATTCACAGTCAGCAGGAGAGGTACGTTCCAGCCTCTTTGAATCTCTGTCTGGAAGATCATGTGGGAAATTTAATGTCAGACATTGTGAAAAACTGGTCCCATCTGCCTCCCCTTCTCCTCCCAATAGATACACAGGGTGCCTAAGTACCTGGCTATCACAGGTCACTGGGCTCACTGCTGAAGCCTCTCTCTATGCAAATGGCAAATATTCTACTCATTAAACATCCCTGTAATGAATGCACTGCATGGCAACTTCCAAGAGACTCTTGATTAATTGAAAGAAGCAAAACACTTCTTGTTGAACCAACAGCTGGTTATGGTACTTACAAGTATCAGCTGATTATCTAAAGACATACACTTCACCAGGAAGCTTTCACTCCTACACATTATTTAAATAGAAGTTGCTTTTTTGCAAACTTGGTACCTCTAAACTGAAGTCTATTACATTTGGCTAGTAGGGTCCTTCTAGTAAATAGTCACAGTTTTTTCAAAGTCTTACTAAAAACTTTGCCCAGAAGAAACCCCTAGGAGTGGTGTGCATGCCACACTATCGTGTGATGCAAAAAGGATGCATCCAAGTGAAAAGACAAACAAATCTTTCTGCTAAGGAAAATATTTCATTTCCATTTTAGCCAGGAATACGCTAAATAATGCATTATGCCTCAGCTACTCAAAAGGTCACCTTTTGGTCTACGAACAGCTGCAGCAACTGTGTTCCTTCGAGACCCTGTTCTGAGCACAGAACAAAGTGTGAGAGCTGACAACAAGCTTGGGGGATGCAGGTATGGGACAGGCTTCTGGAGGACTCCCAGCAACTACAGTTGAGAACCACTGCCAAATTTTCTTTCTCTCATTTTTTACTTCAATCTCAAATAACCTCCTTCCTTTCCCTCCCTTCCTAAGTAAATTAGTCATATGCAAAATATGAGAAAATTAACAGCCAACTCAGATTTTGACACCATGCAGAGACAAGTATCCATGGAGATTAGGGACCTCCTGTTCATCACTGATTTCCCATCACATTTGACAGGAAGGTACAACAAACAGAATAAACTAGTCCCCAGAAAGGCCCTCTGTGAAGCTGAGTTCAGCTTAGAGGCTACCGCTTCCATTATTCCCAAAGTATAATGCAGGCAAGACCCACAGCTGCTTTAGATATATCCCTCATATTTGAGGCTTTCATCCCGTAAATCTGGGTGAAAGAAATTGGTGGCTTCTCACATATTATCTCATTATCAGGAACTCATATATGAGTTTTGTATTGGGCAATGACTTCAACTTTCTAGGCTGGAGTGTTGGTTATAACATACAGACCTTAGTTTGGAAACAGTGATTTTGAAGGGGAAAGAAAATCAGTGTCCATTATCATCCAGTTCAGAATCTGTCCTTCTAACAGGTAGGTCAGGGTGGTACAGAGGAGACATCCTGATCAGACCTGACTTTGACAAAATGGTGGGGGAAGCAACATGTTTTTCTGGTAGGATTTTCACAGTTGTATTTTCTGTAGATCTAATCCTGTTCCATTTCCTGAATTCCTAGATCAAAATTGCCTACAACCAGAATAATTTTTTTCAAATTAAATAAAACAAGCAAAGAGAGAAATAACTCCAGGGGAAACAAACAAGAGTGTAACTCACTGTAGGGGCTATCTTGCATTGATGCATAACATTCACTTCTAGGCTACAGCCAGGGGAACATTTTCTTTTTAAAGGTCCCGTACACAATAACAGAATCATACCAAACATACATCTAACCATGTGTACCACTCATCTTTCCTTACCCAGAAAAACAAGTAAATCCTAAAAAGAGATGGGAAAAAAACCCACCAAACACCAACAAACCAGAACAAACTCATGCACAAGCACTGTATTTAGTATTAGAATTCCAGTACTTATGCATTCCTTAGCACATCCAGATGTGCTTTCATCTCCTCCACTCACTCACTCATATCAAGACTGCAGCAGACTTCCATGAAAACCCTCGGAGCTCTGGGATTCCTGTCCTTGATCCTGGGTGATATAGAACTCATTAATGCCAGCTGCTGCTGTTAGCTTTTCCCCACTGCAATGGCTCAGTGTCACCACCAACCAGCACAAAACCCAGGCCATGTGGCAAGGCCCTGTGGCTAAGCAGGCTGCCAGCCTTGGAGCCACAGTGGGCACAGCAAGGAGGCAGCCATCAAAAGACAGAAAAGACAGCAAGGGACCATAGGGCTCTTCAAATGAGTTGACAAGAAAATTTTAAAATTTGCATTTAAAAACAAAAAAACCAGAATACTGCAGAGCAACCAAATTCACCATAAACTGCTCTTTACAAGCTGGAGGTAATAGCAGGAGTTTTCAGCCAGCCTGATCAAACTGAAACCTCCTGCTTGCTCATGGGCCTCTCTGGCACTGGCACACGAGGCCCTGAACAGCATGTCCTGCAAGTCAGGAGAGAGCCCCATATGCTTCTGACAGCAGCCATTGTAGCCATTTTCCAGCCACGTTACCACCAGGCATGGGTCATTACTGGAATTCAGTCTGCATCAGCACTCTATAGAAAATATATCCTGGACCCATCATTCAGTAGATACTTCAAATGGGGCCAGGATAGCACTGGCATCACTTAGATCATCTGGCCAAGCCCAAGCTGGACTGGCCTACATAAAAAAAGAGTAAAGAAAAGCAAGTCTGTTATCAGTATGTTTAAATTTGTTTAGCAGGAGCACACACCTCCTTTGCAAAACATCTGTGAATCTGGAAAGTAGAAAAGGCTAAAGACGCAGACCAATTAAGCACCATTATTTAAAGTGTGGGATCCAAAAATAACTGAGGACCCTTTCTAGTTAGAAATCCAAGCCAGAAAGCAATAGCAACCCCTTGGACAGACAACAATCCAGGGTTTAATTCTGGACCTACAAACAGCTAAACAAGTGCTCATACTAATGGCTAGAGAATGGGAACACACAGTCTTTGCACTCTACGCCTTTTATTCCAGTGCTAAAAAGCCATGTGCTTTGGCCTTCCATAAGATGATTTTAGAGTCTTTAATGCAATATGAATTCACCAAAGAGCCTGACATCGTTTCAACTATTCTAAGTCACGTCCTTGGACTGCCTCTAAAAAAGCCATCCTATCTTCACTGACAGTGTGGGCAGCCTGGTAAGAGGAGGTTTCCAGTGCAGACTCCTGCATAATGTGCTTCAAGTCAAGCAGTGACAATATTGCTCCTGCCCCCTCACCCTTCCACCCCTGTTCTTCCCCCCTTGGCTAACGAGATGTTTTACTTTGGCAGAGCAAACTATATGCCAAATAAGTGCAAACAGCTACGAGACTGGAGTAAGAGTGCATCTGTGTGAGCAAAGCAGCTCTTTCTCAGCTTCACATTGGCACAAGACCAAGTGAACATCGATGTGCTCCATCCCATCTCCAGGCCACCACGGGCAAGAGAGCCCAGCCCAGCAGCTTACTGCAGTCCCCCACTGTTGCAGTGAGCACTACCCTTCTTCACATGGTATCTGCTGGCCAATTAAGGTACAACCACAGTAATTTTTTGTCTCTTGAGCATATTTTCAGAGTTGTCCCCTTTGACTTAAGTACTTAATGGGTTGCAACCCAGTTAACACATTTGCACACATTCCCAGACACACAAACATGCAGACTTTCTTACATATGGCTTTCCTTACAGTTCTGATAATCTGGGTAATTTATTCAGGTTGGCAAAGTTTTAGTGTTTTTCCATTTCCTCTGCAGAATGGGAGCAATGTGATTGTTGCTGTGGTGATCCTTCCCTTAATATTTTTAGCCATAATCTGACTTAAAGTCATGACTGGCAGTGGAAAGTGTCATTTTTTAAGGCACAATACCAAAACATTTGTGAAGAGCCTCTTATTTTTCGCACTGAATATTTTATATATATATATCTATATATATATCAAGGAATATATATATATTTCATATATATATATATATATTCCTTGAAACTCACATTGGTAAATGTAAACATGTAGATGTTCCTTTATCATAAACAGGCCTGAGTTTGGCCTTTCTTTTGTAAGCCCTGTTCTGCTCCATCCACTTGCGCTAAAGCTGCGCAGTCAGAACCTTTGCTCACCTGAGTTATGTTATCAGAAAGGGACTAACTTGCTCAGACATATCAATGCTGACATTAAGAGCAGCTGCTTGCCTAATCCCCCAGGCATGGGGTTTAAAAACTAGCCCCTTCCCTGTTACTGAGGTTAATGACATCTCTGCAGAAGGGGAGCAAAGTGATTTCATGTTTTCTTCATTTAAGAGGTTGCAGAGCTAGCATCCCTCTCTGTGCTGAGAGGACAGCAAATGTCAGCTCCCTACCTTCCTTTATGCCTTGATCAATGAAGCTGTTGGCAGAGAAAACTGTGACACACAGTGAGGAAAGGAGCACAAACCTGAAGGAAACGGTGAATTTATCTCATTTGTAGCACGGACTGTAGCCATATCCCTGCAGGAGTCTACCAAAGCAAGAGAGGTAGCAGCACCCCATCAAACCTAGAGCTCTGCTGCTGCATGGCAGTGCTGCAGAGCACACAAAGCCCTGAGGTGGAGGTCCAGCCCTTAAGTGTCCTACGCTTATGTCCTTCCCTTCATTCCAAATAGGAAACCTGACAGGCCTGGGAATGGATGTGTGCTGAAAGTCACAAAACTTTCATTACACTGCTTTTCCATAACCTGTTTCACAGTGAGTGAAATGCTTAACATTGAATTATCCCATGGGACTAACCATGGAAAAGGATGCCATGAAGTATAGATGAAAATAAACTCAGCTGGGCTAATAGAAAGCTGTCCTCCAATTCAGTTGTGGTTTCCTGAAAATTATCATTTGGGATGAATTTTTGTTTGTCATTTAAAAGCCAGGATTAATCATTCGGGAAGTGTCTTGGTTTTGAAAAGCAGTTGTCTGCCAGGGAAAGCTAGAGCTTCCCTTGGAATGGAGAATGTCACCCCCCTCCTCTCCAAATTATTATAATTTTGCAATTAGGGGCTTTCAGGCAAAGATATGGGAATAGGAGTAACAGTTATTTAACAGGAATAAAAAAAAAAAGAAAGCAAAATACAAATGCAGTAGTACAAAGACAAGCAAGCAAGCAAAACAAAAGTCCTGGAAAAACCCTGACAGAGTCAGGGATACGACCTGGCACCCTGTTGGTAAGGGTGTTGGAAGCAGTCCAAATGAATCCTAGATGAGGTTCTGTAGAGTACAGATAATGGAGTAGGAAAAGTCCAGTGGTGGCAAGATGGGTCCTGTTGGGGAGGATGAAACAGGAAAACCTTATAAGTATGACTGCTTATTTGTAGAGAATATGAAACATATTAGTGAAATAGAGTGGAAGGCAAGTTTCAATGTCTATGATGCCAAGCTTTAGTTACTGAACAACTGGAAAACAATAGTATGGTCAGCTGAAAGTAAATCCCCCCTTGATGAAACAATGCCCTTCTCCTTACCGAAAGTCTAAGGGTCAAAACAGACCCTACTAGCTCAGCAGGAAGGGTCCAAAGAGTAGTTTTTAGAGTTTAAAATGTAACACTGTATGGTAATGTAGTGATTCTTATAG
Source organism: Acrocephalus scirpaceus scirpaceus (assembly GCA_910950805.1). Classification (NCBI taxonomy): domain Eukaryota; kingdom Metazoa; phylum Chordata; class Aves; order Passeriformes; family Sylviidae; genus Acrocephalus; species Acrocephalus scirpaceus. Next base: position 40,166,684 of record OU383773.1, on the reverse strand, counting down.
GCTGTATGAAAATGCTATAGGATTTGTATCTTGTATTAGATTGGTTAGTGTAAATTAGAATATTCAGTATAGAGGAAGATTTAACGTATTGTAACGAGAACCTCGCTCTATCTCTCTCTCTTCTTCCTCCTCTCTTGCTCCTTCTCTTCTCCGCTCTCTTCTCACTCTCTTGGACCTACTCTGAGCTGCAGCTGGCAGCTCGCAGCAGGGCCCTTTCACCCATGCCCTATGCAATAAACTGCATGCTCCAAAACCAGGCTTGACTCAAGAGATGTCTCGTCTCTGTCCATCACGACCAACCTGCCATTCTCTCAGGTCCGGTCTTCCTCTGGTGAAAAAACCAGATGTCTGCTGTTCCTGAGTCTCAGTTTTTATCCAGGTAGGAACAGTTGGCTCCCCCCGCCACTGGGTGGAGCATCTCTCAATGGGATGAGGTAATGTGTCATATCATTGGTGAGCCTTAATGGCCCATTAGCAGAAGATATCTCCCTGGAGGATGGATGGGTGGTGAAGGAGATGAGAAACACTGCCCCAGCTGGTTTTAACCGCTGGCCCATTATCAGAAGGCATCTGCCCCCTCCCCCCGAAGTTACAAGAGATAAAGAAATATTTGCTTTTACAACAGATGAAATAGAATACAAATCTCTTGGCTACCCAACCCAAGACAGGAAGGCTGGCAATTCTGTTTCTATGTTTTGTACCTCTGGTGGCTGTTTTCCAGCCTTTAAAGCAATTTCCAGATTATTATTTTTTTGAGGTGGGGAAAAAGAAGGGGGTGTTTATTTTCCATTCAGACAAATAAAAAGTGACATTCTAAAAGATTATATAACTTCCATCATTGCAACTAAATATGTTTGGTGTATCTGAATAAACCAGATTCAGATATTTGTTCCTGAGATGCAGCAAACAGAAACTACCACGATACTTTTCTTCTACAATGGGATTGCAAATATAGGTGATGTGAAACCATATATTCTCTTAATTTTAGTATGAAGAACTCCTAGAATCATAAGTAGAGAAACTATTTAACAAAGAGATGAATACATATTTATTTACACACACACATTTACTATGAACTGCAATAAATATGACAGAATACTGCAGCATAGTTATGACCATGTCTCTTGTTTCTCACTGTTCCTCTAGAAATTTCAAGACTTTTAGAGTTTCATCTGCAAGTTTTCAGTGAGTGCTAGAGACTCACGCCTTCCAAAAACGCAGCTCAATCTTCTGTGATCTTAACAGTCCCTGGATAGACTCTGGTAGATTCAGCAGCCTGTTGATGCAGCAGATTACGTCAGACGTGCAAAAAACAACCAGTGTCTCACTGGTGGAATTAGGACATGGCTTTCTACCACTGCTTCAGTATTTCCCCACCATCACCACCCTGAGCACTTGGACTCTGCCTTCCCACTGATCATCCTGAGGCAATGCATTGGACACAGATAACACACCTGTGGCCAGACTGCACCTGCACAATATTTTGGGGACACCCTGGATCCTCTGCAGCAGCTGAACAGTGACGCTGCACTTGTGCTCATCCAGGCCATGCCAGCAGACCTGCCATAGCTACAGCCAGCATGACACTGCTCCTCAACAATTCCCTCACCAGACCACGCAGGACATGCTACACCTTGGGATATTAATCATGTGCTGGCATGGGAAGGACAGGAAGTGAGAACTGATTTGCTTTCTCCTTGGCCTGTTTAATGCTGTCTCACACTGTGATACCGCCAGCACCTGAGTAATCTGCAAGCGTGTGTATTGTATACGTGTGTATTTTTGCCCACACTGTGCTTTAGGAATGAAAGAATTCTGCAAAGAAAGGAAGGGACAGCTCTGGGAGCTGGGAGTAAGTACATAGGGTCAGCTAAACCTCTTTTCTAGGTCACTTTAAGAGATTTTACTACACAGACCTGCTGTTATTTAAACCCAATCCCACTCTAAGAGAAAAAGAACAAAAATAAAGCAGACTGTTGGATGGAGCTCAGCCTGCTCAGAGCTACTTTGGCACTTTTCATTAGCTATAAATGCCAGGCCTTGCTTTCCATACTGACCCAAAGATGCTGGATCCTGGCTCACTTACCCTTAGCATGCACCACACCTGACCTAACTGCAGTTTAATCGGACCAGACTGAACCTCCAAAGTCCTGCTCTGCCACACTCAGCTTCGTTTCCTCACAAAGCCTTTGAACTAAGGGAACCTTCCACCACATTCTCCAGGCAATTAGAAGATTTTCTCTGTTGTAAGGCAGCCTTATTGTGAGTGTGCATCACAAAACAGTTTTTTACATGTTATTCCACACCAGGATTGCTGTCTTTTTTGCAGGGGACTGAGCTACAGCCCCTGTAGAAGCACTGAACAGTGCATTTGCAAGCAGAATGTAGGTTTCTGTGCTATTTCTGAAGCTCTGCAATTCACTTCCTGCCTTGCACGTGGACCAGGGTTTTGCTTAGATGCGAAGTTGAGATTGAGCTGCCGATCACAATATACTTCTCTTTTTTTCCCATTTTAGAGAAGAGATTCATATTTGTAAAGGATGCACTCAGTTCAAAACACTGTAGCCTTAACTACGTTGGCTCTGAAGCAAAATAGCAAAGAGAGATGATGGTATGTGCCAGAATTAAGCCTATGCTATAAAACAAGCCTAACTAATGTCTACATTCCAGCCTTGCTGAAGAACAAACAGCAGCCTCCTTTGCTGTGCAGGTAAAACCAAGTTGATTTTTTAAGTGTATTTCCTAGCAATTTCAATGATTCTTGCTGACAGTTTAGTTTTAAGGACCAAACTCTCAGACAATAACTCATGACCTAATTCTGAAGTCAAGACTTCAGTTCACAAACAATTTTCCCTGTACATCCCTCAGCAATTTTGGAGAGAAAGGATTCTAGAAGAAGGCCATAGTAAGCACAAAAGAGACAAAAGCAGTAATTCAGACATTTAAACCAGATAAACCCAAGTAAGTACTAAAAACAGATTCTCAGCAGCAGTTTTTGCAAACCCATGCCAAAGCAGGTAAGAAGTTGGAGGTCTTAACTGGTTACTGCCTTGCCACCCACCACCTGGTCACCTCCACGCCATGTGAAATTAAAGAAGAAAATAATTCTCAGTTAAAACAAAACAATGTGCTCCCCCCTCTTCCCTACCAAAAGCTATTAAGATATTTATGTATCTTCAGTCAAAGCTGTATTATAAAAGACAGAGAAAGAACTCAACTTTTAAATAAAGGGAAAAACCCCATACAATCAAACTGAAAAAGGTAGCAAGTCCAGGACATTTACTGTCTCACCTGCCTACAAAGCTTAATTTTTAATTACTTTTGTGGCTGGCTACTTAGCCTACACACTCAGATATTTAAATTATGATTGATTATTCCAGCTCCTTAGAATATAAGCTTAATTCCAGTAATCACAGCTGCTCATTGCTGTAGCTTGTTAAAGCTTATTTAAGTTTTGAGTCCCCAAATTCAGGCCTCCATCTCTGGGTATCTTTAAGGAGGAGTTAGACACACATCTGTCAGGGATGCTGTTGATAAATTTGCACTTGCATTCAGAAGGAAATATAGTTTAATGATCTCTTAATGTCATCTTTGGGACTAATTTCTCATGACAGAGTCTGATCAAACATAACCTAATTGCACTAATTCAAGAGAAAGTTACCCCATCACAATGGCTCTCCCTCCAGCTTCTCTTCTGTTTCTATTTTAATTAATCCTTTCTCTGTAGTGTGGTTTGGCTATAAGAAAAGTAGGAAATATACCCTTGAGAAACTACCCCTAGGCCAGATAGACAACTTTCTGATGACAAATAGAGAACCATCAGCTTTGTCTTTCTGTTGCACCATCAGCTGTATGTGACATAAAAACTAGGGAATTCAATACTGTGAGGAGAGGGGTAAGAGAGACTCTCTCACCAGGGTTTCACTGTCACACACTCCAGGTTTCTCCACCAGCAGACTGCTCAGCAAGACAAATTTGGTCTGGGAAGAAGACTGCATTTCTATCAAGTTAGTTGCAGTACCTGAGCTAAAGGTAACATTTGCTCCAGCACAAAATTTGTCATTGCTATTTCCAACCTCAGAGAGTCTTTGGACATTTGAACCATTCATGGAGACATGTGAGTGATATCTATGTTGTTGGTATCTGCCATATCAGAGCTCTGAATGGTGTACCCACTTTATCTACAAAAGGCTGCTGGGGACCTTCCTCTTGGGTTTGCTCCACTGTCAGAGCCTGGTCTAAAAGAATGAGAGCCTTGACTCCCTAACATTTCTGGCAGACTTTTTGAGGCAGATCCCATAAAAATTATGGAGCACTTCACAACCCACATGTGCATATTTTTGAAGCGTAAAGTGTTCCAGAAATTCCTGATGTATTCTCCACAATTTCTACCTTCTGTACTGTTTTCCTCCTTTTTTTTCTTTTTTCCTTTTTTTTTTTTTTATTTTCATTCACTCACCACTTCAGTAAAGATCAAAAGTCAGTATATTGTTCTGTTTTATGGATCAAATCCCTCTAGACTAATCTCTGAAATGGCATACAGATCTGCAGATTTTTTTGGTGGAAAAAGTTAAAAAGCATTTGAATATCGTTCAGTATATTATAATATTTTGTCTGTTCATTTTTAATTGCCTCTAGAGTGAAGCTTTATGTTTTTTATTTGAACACAAAGATTTCTTTTATGCCTGAGATTTAAATTAGCAGTGGGCAAAACAATTCCGTAAGGAGGAAAGGAGAGGGGATCAACATCTCACTTTCCATCAGAAAATAATACATCCAAAGTGAGACACAGAGGGTGTGTGCCCTGAGCTGGGACCCGCCATCCTCCCACCACTCAGTCCTGTGATTTGGTGCAGACCCAAACCCACCCACACCATGTAAGGCTCCCATTCAACTGCTCCCGGGGAGACTTTGGAGACCAGCACAGAAGCTTTAAACCTCCCATGCTCAAACCAAGCGTTCCTCTTTGCTTCTTTGCCAAAAAACATCTGAGAGGATTTTAGTGGTGCTCTTTTACTGATCCTGTTTCCTAAGCAGGGCTGTGCAGTGTGGCAAGCCATGGCAGTGGCAACCGAAGCCCTTCAAGCACCAGTGTTTGTCCTCAGAAAAGGGTACAGGCATGAGAGCGGGAGGAGAGCACCTGGCCCGAGTGGAGCTACCACAGTTTCAGCAAACACAGACTGCTCTGGAAGGGGACACTTACTTGGTTTGTAGCCTGTTGGCTGGTAGTGGGAGAAGGAGCAGAAGAGTAAAGAAGGAGTTCCTCAGTTACAGAGGAAGAAGACCATTAGGTTATCAAAACCATGTGGATGTCAGGGAACCACATAGACCTCTCTGCATTTTGCAGCTGATCTCTGAATGTTTAGTGGAATGCTTCTCTCAGTGTAGCATCCTTACAGGGGAAACAGTAACACACAATTAGAAGTCTGTTCCATAATACTGCATTATTTACAAACACACTCACTTGAAAAGGATGAAAGTTGGTGCTGGTTTAAGTGCTTTTGGTTTATATTTTAGTTCTCCAAAATTAACTCTGATAAACCTAACTGCTTCTGATGGCAAGATAAAACAGATTCAAAACCCTAATGTCTGCCTCTAAAATAAACCAAAACAAAAGTAGTCATCTGATTTCAATTCCCTCCTTTAAAATCCTCTGACTTTAATTGCCTTTGATTCCTTAGATAAAATGAAGGACCTGATCCCCCTCAATTGCCTGAACACAATCCAAGGGACAGTACTGAAGACATTTCTCCAAATGTATATGACTAGCAACAAAATCTGATGAAGCGACTTCAGAGAGAGTTTTTCTAGTGGTATGCGTAACCTGCTGTAACCTGCTAGGGGGAACAGCAAATTTCTCTGCACTCTTTTGGTACAGCACTTCCATTACACAGTCCCAAACAGATCCATGCGATAGCACTGTGTCAAAGCCATGAATAACAGACAAGGTGTCAGAGATAGAAGAGAGGTAATGGAGAGTAACAATTTCCATTTTCTGATCCTCTGTCAACACTGAGCTTTCCTTTGCAAGAGGGGATTGACGAAATACTCTGCTGCCTTCCTACACTTGTCCTTTGGAGCAGAGCATGGTGGGAGGCAGCCCATGACAAACTCCCCTGCCCTTCTCTGTCCAGCATCATTTTTAAAATCAGTATGGTCTTACCGTGCTTTATGCTCAGCCTCCCTTGCAAAGGCTCAGTGCTGTTCAAAAGAGTAATTTGATCAAGGATTTGTCCATCTGTGCTGAGAAAATAATTGCCACAGTCCATCAAGGAGTTCAGTTTTGATCAGATGAGAGATACCGATGATACTGCACTAACACACAGTCCTCACAGTCTTTCATAAGATCCCTGGTGTTGCCAACACCATTGCCTGGTTTACACTAAGTCAGTTCTTAGGTACCATATCATTTCTCTGTTCAAAAACATTCTGCGATTTGTCTGGGTAGGCTTTTTATGCAAGCACGTGCCATTGTCTATTGGTTTTGTTCCAGCACAAAGTGTTAATTTTTCCTAGCATAGCATTGGTCACACTACAAAATAAACTCACATATCCCATCCTAAAGGCTGTAGTATTTTCATGCTTTTTGAAGTCATTGTGTCTGTAATGCCATCCCTCCAAGCATCTGCTAACGGGTACTAGCTTATGTATCATTTTGTAAACTGTACTCCACAGTTAGGAAAAATACCCAGACACTACACATGAAGTGTCATTGTTGTGAATTGCATTTATAATACCTAAGGAACCAACAAGCAGACTGGCAAGGTGATGTACTTGGATTCAGATGCTAACTTCTCATGAGATGAAGTACTTTCATTGAGTGCTGAAAACTGAACCTGGTTTCGGAAGAGTTCCTAACTGTGTTCCAGTCTGACCAAGTATAAATGGTTTTCAAACGAGGGGTTACTGGATTTGTCAAAGATATAAAGAAAGCCTGCACTATCCTAGAAGCTGCAACAGGGAACCTAATGAAAAGTGTCAGCCTAACACCTAATGGAGAATCTGTATACTATAAAGAAGAGAATGCTATGGCTCCACCGCAGAGCCTGCCATTTAACAAAACAGTTCTGGGAACTGCAGTCACATTCTCCGCCTTGGAGCGCCCAGATAGATTGACACTTGACTCCCTCTAAGCATTCAGAAAACCTGGGGGATCTCAAATATAACCCTCTACAATGTAAAGAAAAAAAAAAAAAGAAAAAAAAAGAAAAAAGATACATTTGGACTGGGATAAAATTTGTTTTGATAGGGAACAGATGATAGTATGGTTCAGCTGCAAATAAAACCTAACTACTCTTAACAACATCCTGCAAAGTTGCTAAGGACCTATACACAGACAGCAGGATCAATATAAGCTAAACTTGCATTTCACAGCTGACATCAGAGCCACTTCATAGTGACAAAATAATAAAACAGCAAAAGAACAATGAGACACTCTGGCACATGTGTACATTTTCTAAAACCACACATAATGAAGCTTTAGCAATGCAGAGCTCAACCTCCCAGCTCAAAGTTTTATTGGCCATTATCTCACTGGATTTGGAACAGCAGTTCTGAATGCAGTAAAAGACATTCATTTTTCACAATGTTTCCCCACATAACTTGACAAATTTATTACTGTTATAAAAAAGGACACTATTTTGAAATCCTCAGGGTGCTTGACTTGTAATGGTGCCAAACATGTTTCTCTTTTCATTAGCATTGAGGGAATTCTAAATATGCCCAAAACAAACTCATCTACTTTTCCACCTCACGTCAATGCAACTGATGTTGGATCTCCAGCCCTCCAGCCATCTTGGTTGTGGTCCAAGGTAATAGCTGGGACCAGAGCAATTAGATGTAGAAGCTGTTTCCAAATCAGACTGGAGACTGCTAGGCATTCCCAGCATAGCCTCACACTGGCCTGTTTCAATATGGTGTGAACTCTGAAAATCTCGTGACTATCTCACCTCGCAGAACAGGCAATGTTAGAAGAGACCACAGTGGGTCATCTGGTCCAAAGTTCTCGCTGCTTGAGAAATACAGACACTTGTCTCAGGTTGTAGGATGGTTACAAATGTAGATATATTCAGAAATTTGATAGATAAAAAACCCTCACAGGTGTTACATAAACCTGTGTGCATAAATTCTTCAACAGGTTTGGCACACCTTCCACCTCCACAGGAAAAAGGTGAATGAAATGGCAGCACAACAGGTTTTAGGTGGTGTCTGAAGAGATCACAGCCAAAATAAAGAACAGTAAATCATAGGGCATCAGGGTACTTAGCCAAATTTTGCTTCTCTCAGGGAGAACTCCTGTCCTCCTTTCATATTGCCACCTTTGTGAAGAAAGCAGGAACTTACAGCCCAGAAATCTCCTGCTGTCTACCAAGATTGCTCAGCTCTTTGATCCTCAGCCTAATGACCCAGTCCTGAACACTACAATCACTCTGAAATTATCTTTGATATCTTGTCTCTCTCATTCATGAAGTCACTTTTGGGGCCTTATATGATATAAACTTTGTTCCCCTCAGCTGGACGTACCTAAATTTCCCTAATTGAAAAAGGCTTCTTCAGGAAGGCTGGACCCCTTTCGTTCCATGACTTCCTCACTCTGTCATCTGGCCACCCTCTTGGTCAGAACAGGCCTCTGTCTCCTCTCTGCCCACAACTCTCTCTCAGAAACCCGTCCTGGAGCTCATTACATCCAGTGATACCAGGGTGGTGGCCTGTCACATAATCCCCTGCCATCCCCTTGGATCAGTTGGATCTGTGTGTCCTACAGGATAGCCAGGCTTCAGCAGTCAATGGTATCACAGCAAGTGCCACCACTCAGTCACACCCACAGATCCCATTTTACATTACAGACCCTGCAGTAAGGATTTGTCATCTTAATTTCCTCTTGGCTTCTTCTCACCTGCCTTCACTGTAGCCCTCACTCTGGTTTTGCTTTCTTTGACATATTCAGACCTATCTCCAGTGGGCTCAGGTTAGATTCTTCTCCTCTCACCATACATAGTTAGGAGTTTGATATAGCCTAAATCAGCTTAGTTGTTTATGCTTTCTCTGCAGTAAATGGAGAGAGACAGCTCCAGAGGTCTGTTCATCCCACTGTATTCAGGTACACCATAGAGGGGGAAAATGCATTCCCTTACACAGAGTAGATCAGACAGCAAGCTCAACATTCACATGGCTACAGTTCTGCACTGCAAACCTTAGAGCACAAACAATACAGATCTGAAAACCAGAGACTCACTAACTGATTGAGATCTTCACTCCCATGGAAGCCCAGATGTCCTCTCTGTCCCATTATCACTTTCAAGTTGAAGGGTGGGGATGGTGCTTTCTGGTATTCTCAGGAGGTTGTGAAGATCTTAAGGGCATAATCAATACTGTTCTGTGGGGCTGACATCAGTTCTGTGCAACACCATGCTCAGTGTTAGGTTACCATTTGGGTCAACAGTCAGAAATGTTTCTTTCAAACTTCTTTTCAGACTCTCCATCAAGGTTGTCTAGCTCTCCAGGATCTGCATCAACCTCCATTTAAGGCAAGGAAAACAAAGGAAGCTGTTCCTTTGAAACTACTAATGATTGAAGCCTTTTAATTCTTTTCCTCTTTGCCATTAATTTCTGCCCCCGTGAGTCTCAGAGCTTGCTGCTTTATCTTCTAAGCCTTAGAAGCCTTGTTCTCCTCAAGGACACATTGGATTTATGAACATTTATTTCTTTGTTCACCATGCCCTTCCTGCTTTTTTTTTTTTTTTCAGAATAGGGAACTCAGTACAGCACCAATTCATTCTCTCTCCTTGCCAAGTCAACCTTGAGTATGGAAAGTAAGTGTTTTCTACATGCAGGGAACCCTTTCTTGATAATTTTCCAAGTAATACAGAATGCCTGTTATAAGAAAGAAATCTCTGCATATTCTTACAAAAACATAACATTGATAAAAGGAGATAACTCTAGACTGATCCTCAATTTCTGTATCACAATCCTCAAAATGACTAAAGAAAATTATATAGTAGCTTTATTCAGTGAAAAGATTGTCTCCTTTTTAAATCAACAAATTCACTTTTTCCCAAGTCTGCTTCTCCCTAGCAGTCTCACACATACTTTCCTCCTTGCCTTGATTCTTCTCTCTGTGCCTATTATTATTAGGAGTCCTATTCTTACCAGGCATGAAACAGGAATCTTGAAAACTCTATTGGCCATGTCTCTGGTCTCGTTTTTCCTTTATGACCTTCATTCTGAGGCCAACATAAGCAACACACAGTCAAGTCAGAGGCTGTGTATCGCTACTGACAGTGAGTTCTACTTAAACCCCAAAATTTCAATCTCTTCTCTAGTTTCACAAGTCTGTCAGAATAGACATTTGTTCATTCTAGGATATATCCTCGTAATAGAGTTAAAAGTTATTTCAGGTCTCTTAATTCCCCTTGCCAATTTGCACAGGCAAACATCATACAAAATACTTTAAAAAATAATAATAACAACCCCAAACGAATGAACAAGTGCCATCCCACTGGGCAAGCATGAAAAATAGTCTGTATGACAGACCACCAAAATGTGTGATCAAACCATCCATGTTGGCAGGGAAAGTACTGAAATAATAAACCAATGCCAGGCTGAGTTAGTGTATGCCTTTTTTACCAAAATCACACATAAAGTGAACAACAGAAAAGCACCTTGTGCACCTCACTGATGTGCTGTGGAAGGCAACAGCAAAGCAAAGGGCAGAGCCTGGCCACATGCATGGGAATGGTGGAATCCCACTTGACCTAGAAGACTGAGGTACTTCCTGCTGGAGTGCTGCCTGTGAGCCACTGGGTGGGACAGACAGAGAAGGGGATTTCCAGTCAGCAACTCCTGTGTTTACTATAAGACTCAAAAGATGAACAGCTCTTAGTGAGGTTCTAATACTCCCAGAAGTGGGAGATAGAGTCAATCCATGGAGGAAAAAAAGAAAAAGAAACTAAGAAATTGATACATTTTCAATTTATCTTTCCATCATAAGCTCAAATTTGTTTCAAGGGAAGTCAGTGACAATCAAGGATCAGTGTCCATTACAGTTTGTATCTTTTAATGGATATTTGAAATATCAGCAAAGGTGTAGGTTTCCAGTTCCTTTCAGCACAAAAACTCATGCTCTTTTACAATAAAAATATTTTAGAACTGTTGACACCTGCATCTTGCCCTTATATTTACTGTCCTCAGAAGTTATGATATAACAATTGTTACCCATACTTATTTCATTTATTTAAAATCTCATCATTTTGTCTGCACAACAAAGGTTCTCATATGGCTGAAGTAACAGACATTCCCCAGGCATATTTGGGCTGCTCTTCAGAGCTTTAAGGAGAGCAAGGTACAACATGAGCAGCAGCCCCTGAGAGCTGTCCTCATCTTCCCACTACACCAAGGTGCAGCAAAGCACACAATCCGTGTGAAAGATCCTCATATGACAAAGCCAGAAAAAGGAGATAAAAATTAAGAAGAGAAGCAGAGTCCAAACATTTCTTATTCTGTTTGCCTATTTGTGTCTCCTCCTGAGTATTCTTGGACATGATGAGGAGGTGCAGGAAGGCTACAGCTTTCCTGACAAGCTGGACTTAAGCCTGAGTCTACATAATTCACAAGAGCTGATACAGTCCTAAAAAAGCTGCAGAGTGAACGAAGTCTGGACACCTCCTCTTGGAAGGAGTTCTCCTTCCTAGCCACAACATCAATATTAAATCAAAAGTTGTGAAAGAAAAGTTTACATGAGTGTAAAAGACCTGTAGACAAAAAAGTTGAGGAGGAAGCTACCAACCCTGGAAAAAAAGCAGCCTATATTAAATTAAATTTAAGAAGGAGAGCACAAATTATTGATCTGATCTTTGCCAGAATAAAATATTAATCATAAGACCCTTCCCTTGCACCAACCACAACAATTACAATGATAAAAAACTCAGGAAGATAATAAAGTCATCTCACAAAAGAAGAGAGAAAATAACCCAGGGAGATATGGAACACTATTTGTACCAAGCATGTTTTCTTGAAATATTTTGCCACAAATAAAAGCTTTAATAAAGTTTTTTTTTCCCCACTTACTAAAGTTTTACTTCCTTTTCTTGGGCAAATGTTTGTAAATCATAGAGAAAAATGGCCAGTAACAGTCCCTTGCAGATTTGCAGGAACCTTCTCGTTGCATATTGCTGGACCCTAGCTATTGTATGAAAGTGATGTCCATTGAGATGTCTGGGATCTACACACAATAAATCACAGAGAATTTTACCAAATTAATCTCTCCCTCATCTTCCCCTGTGCTCTGTCTAGTCATCTGTCTCTCTGCAATTTACAGGATAACACATCCCAACTTATGGGTAACCCAAATTAGCAGTGGGTCATAAATCCACCTCTTCTTGTTGCTCTGAGTTACCTACCCTACAACCCAGGAATCATGACTTTTTAATAGTTTCTTTATCTCCTGTCCTGCAAACATTGTAATAAGAGCTCTCAGACAAAGGATATGGCGAATATTCAGTTTTTCTAGGAACGAGAAAGAACTTAGTCAAAGCCCTTGAAAGTCCTGAGGTTTGCATTTAGTGTCATGAGGTTATATAAATTTTTCTGGGATTTTGGGATTGCTTTATAATTCTACATCTTCTAAAAACTTCTAACTAAAGCACTTGTCTTCATGAGCAAATGAAAACTGTTCCAACATACTTTCCAAATCTGTGTAAAATAGTTCTCAATGACCTCTACTGAGTTCTGCTCTCACCTCACAAAATCCATATAGCTTGCAAGCAGTACCAGTGGCACAGCCCAAACAATGTGTATGATCCTACCCCAGACACAGCCCATGCACTCCCTGCGTGACTGTGCATGCTCTTTGCATGCACACACAGCCACAGGACAGAAGTACTCCAGCCTCAATTCTCTTCCCATAGGGACTACATAAAAAAGCAAGGTTGGTAACTAACACACGGCCATGTGCTGCTTTCTCTTTCAAGAACTCTCCCAAGAAATATCCATGTGATGGTGGTCAGGGTGCCTTAAGAGCCCAGGGAACTCTGAGTAGAGCACCCAAAGAGAGACAGACTTTCTTAACCTTATGGATACCACCTATTTGACAAGTTCCTTCTGCACATTTGAAAAAAAAACCCAGCTGTCACATACCTTAATTGGAGGCATGGAGTAAAAAATAGAGGTACAAGATTGTGGAGAGACACTCTTCAGTGGCTTCTCACACAGCTGGCCCTTCAGTAGGACTGTTATGCCCAGGAGAGACCCACAAATACAGTATCCAAAAGAGGATGGAAATGCTGCATTTAGTGAGACACAAGGTCAGTAATGTCAGCAGTTTTGAAGTAAAAAGGGTATTGAATGGGAGAATTTCACCTTGCTATTCAGCCTATGAAAGAATTCAGGGAAGGATGGCAGAATTTGAACAATGAAAATGAAAAAAAAAACCCTCAACATCTGCAGTTTGGAGAAACCAGTGATAGCACAGGCATGGGACAACTGAGAGATGCAGTTTTCTATAGCTCTTCAAGTAGATCAAATATTTTGGCTTACATTTTTCCTGAGCATTCACTTATACAAGTCCTTAGAGGCATTTCTGTGACTTTTTTTTTTTTCCAAAAGAAAGCTGAGTAAGAATTTGGCCCAGGTGAATTTGCAACAAAGGAATCATGAAACCACAGAAGGAGAAACTGCATTTGGAAGAATTGACAATGATCATTAATACTGTTGCTAAAGTAAGAAAGATCATTAAAATAGAGTTGATGAAAATCAAGTATACTTCCAGCTGTTGCCATTTCAGCATGATGTGGTCCAGTACTCCCAGAAGATAAAAGTCCATGTGTATTTATCCAGATCTGATTATCATACTCCAAGGGTGGGAGTTGGGCCAAATGTGTCTCATAAGCAACACATCTTCTCTGACTATCTCTGCACTGGAAACATAAATTGCTTTCTTTTTAAAAGAAGTTTAGTAAATATGAGCCTGTCTTTAACTCTTAAACTAGAAGGTAACACTTTGTCAGACAGATAGATCTTGTTCTATATAGGGCTAAGGGAAACTTTATGACAAGAAGGCATTTTCCTTACTGCCAAATTATTTAGGAGTTTTTGCTGCTTTTCCCTAGGTCCTTTGAGACACCATGACAACCCTAATATGTCAGGGACAGGCAGAGGTCAGCACCAGAGCTCAGTTCTTTCTTCTGGAAGGAGCTGAGACATTTTATTCAGAGAAATGACATTGCTTCACTAACACCAGATCAGTAACAATTGTATTGAAATAATAACTTCATTTGGATCATCAGTTTTTAAGGGTTGAATTTTGCCATAAGTTGCATGACTGCTTCTAGAGGAAAATTTTGCCTGGTGCTCTCTCCTTCTGATGTGAAGTCTGTACCTCCTTGACCACATAAAGTGCTTAGTGCCATCAAATATGATGGAAGGAATCAGGGAGTAGGCTGTTTGAAATATCAGGTTCTCCATAGATGAGCATGTCTCAAATAAAATTTTCTAGGTGGAAATTCCATTAGAAACCTTCTGCTTTCTGCTTCTTTCTACTGCAAGATTTATTGCTCAAGGGATCAACAAAATCAAGTCAGCAGACTCACTCCAAACCTGGTTAGCCACAGCGGTAACCATTACAAAGCAGCTGAAATTTTCAGTGGAAATTTCTATCTAATTTCCAAAACCTGTGGAGGAAGCTACTGGCACATATTTACAATGTTTACATTTGCCTTCAAATGATCTTGCTTCAGCTTTGTGAATTTTCTGCTTATGTCTTCAGATCTGGAGCTCTCACAGATCACCTTCATTAAAGCCAGGTAGCTAGCCTGCCAAAACCAGAACTGAGAGCAGGCTTCAGTGATGACAGAACTCTACTAAATCTTGACCTCAGGGCACCAAATTTTTCTGGTACAGTTAGAGATTTGTGAAATGTGCAATTATGCAGGAGCTCTAAGAAGTCTGGGGAGGTTAAAGGAAGAGCCCAGAAATTTATCAACCCTGTGCCCTTGCTGGGATGCTGAACAAGAATTTTGACATGAGATAATATCTTGTGCAGCTAGGCTAAAACTTAGCAATGTCTTCATCACCCTTTGAGGGTTTTCTCATTTAGGACTTGGGAGAAGGAAATCATGGGTAGGTGTGAGTGTGCATCTCTGAGGAAAGCAATGAGAAGATGGGATAATTTCCAAGTGAAAGAAATTGTTTTTCTTTACTCACATTTAATTTTCTCTTCCATTAGCTACAGTTCTCTCTGCTTGTTTTTATTATCAGCAGAGTACTGAAATATCACCACTTTGGCATTGACATTCTCTTCAGAAGGGAGAGGTGATGATGAACGTATCAGCTATGATTTCAGTTCACCCTTTTGAATGGTTGTTATTCCAAGCTCCATTATCCATTTAGTTTTGAATGTCTGCTTCCTGCATCTCCTCCTCACAAGATTTTATAAATGTCTGCAAAATAAGTACTCTCAGCTGTGTCTGAGACATGTCAAGAAAGTGATGTGTAAAGTACAAGAAGTTTCCTCAGGTTTTTGGGTATCTAAATATCAGCTAAGAATAATAACAAAACTGGAATTCACCTTCAAGTCACCAAGCAGCGTAGACCCATGATTTTATGTCTCTGTCATGGCACTCCACCACTGACAGGATGAGGAGTCCAACTCTATTCAGCTGCTGCTTTCATACCTTTGCACAGCTTGGTCTCCCTGTCCATGCATTTTCTGTCCCTCCACAAGGACTCCCTCCCTAAATGCTACAATTTGTTACGTGCTTATTTCTCTCACCAGCTGCAGCGTTTTGCTGGGGTAGCTTCCTGAGTCCTCCATCAGGGGTGCCTAGCAAGCCCCAGCAGCTGCCATTCAGGCAAGGACGCCTTTGAAGACTTTATCCCTTCAATTACACTATTTCAGAGCAGGCAGAGACCATGCCCAGTCACAGATCCCCCACACCCAACGTGGTAGGTTAACTGACCTCAGCTGGTCTTTTTCTTGGCTTCTAGTCAAACTCTGGCTCTTCTCATTTTATCTCTTTTGAGCTGCAACCACCTCAAAGGACGTCTCACTGGTAAGCAAAGTTCTCTCCAGTTTACACCTGAAGTCTTGTTCTCTGTTTTCCATCACAGTCTGAGGGCCTTTGAATCACTCTGTCTCCTCTGGAGGGTTGCAGACACGCCTGTGATTTTCCAGCCACAGGATGTTCTGTACAGAGAAATTTCAAAAGACACATAGAAACAGGAAAGTGCTGATTCACAGGTACTCTACGGCAGAAATAGAGGGAGTATTTCTTTAGCACGCTGCTGGAAAGTCTCTGCTTCACTTCAGGATGAACATGCCATTTTAAATACCATGCTTTGAGTCCATGTGTATGTCATAAATTCCTTACTGATCCCCAGGGCTGTGGCTAACTGATCACCACTCTGCTACCAGCCACAGGTTTTTCCCAGATGTCATTAGTCTGTGGAAGATCCTTTTTCTGTCCCTGATGTCCGTGAGATCAAGTCCCAAACCAGGCTGTTTCGATAGACCCTCATCCTGAAGAGAAGTGCACTGGGGAAGTGGGCACACAGTTTTCATTTTAAAGAGCCTAATTCAGGACATTCCATTACCATACATCTAGTGTTATTGATATCTTGCTCTAATTTTGAAGTAAATGCATACAGAATGAATAAGAGCACTGGGGAAAAAAATGGGCATTTGGCACTATCACATCTAAGCACTTGCATTCCCTTTAATTGAAAAATAATTCTTGTTTTTCCAATAAATAAACAATATTTCACTTCTCTTTTGGAATTCAGACAAATGCAGTAGAAATGATGGAATTCCCCATGGAACTGATGTTTCAGTTCCTAAGAAACATGGGGTTTGAATTTCTGTTTTGCTTTGTTTTCTAGTAAGATCAGGTACTATACAGATAAGTTTGAGATAATAAGTAATATTTTCCAAAATAAATAGTTAATATAACAAGATCTGAGCAATTTATAATGATTGTGAAGCCTTCTGAAGGCAACTGAATTTTGTATGTTAATCTCTAAGCAAAAAACCAGTAAAAATCAAAAGATAACCTAAAACCACTTTTATCCTTTCAACTGTTCAATTTCCCAGAAATATTTCCAAATTAGCTCTACCCAGCTTTTTAGAACTGGTAAAAACAAGCTTTTAAAAAAATCTCAAGTTTATAAAAATATTTCCTTTCACAGTCTCACAAGCAAAACTTGAATTAATGAAGTAAAATAGTCCTTTTTAACAGTTGCTACTTAATTAAGGTCTTTTCAATAGGCATCATTCCTTCAAATTGAAAAAAAAAAGGTTATTTTTCTATTTCTCATTTTCAAACACATATGTATGTATAAAGAGGAGTGAGCAGGGAAAAAAATGCCAAGGGAAAATGGGATTTAAAAGAGTTTTTTAATTTTTTTTATTATTATTATTATATAAGAGAGAGGCAAAATTTTAACTGATTCTGCATATAAATACCCAAAGATATAGTAATGACAAAACCTATAGTCCAACATGTTGTGTGAAAGAGCATAAAATATTTTCACTTCACCCTGCTTTTTAAAATTCTTTGTAAGATTCCCAGTGTAGGCCATTACTGGAAATGGCTCTTTAATGTAAGGTGGGCTATGCCAAGCAAAAGTTCGACCCTGTATAAGCAAGAATATCAAAGGCTATGGCACACACACTGCTCAGCTTCAGCTGCAGCAGAGAGGTAAAGAGGGCTCTGACATGTGGCACTTTATGAGCTGAGAGTATGGACTGACATGAAGGAAAAGAGTGACATACTATAGTAAGAAAAGCATTTTAGGATAATGCCTGGAATGTGCCAAAAGTAGAAGAGTATAAGTTGAGAGTCACCAGGAGAGCTAGCTGGTCAGAAGCCAGGTAGTGTGAGAGGTGAAGGAGAGGGATGCCAGAAGCTATGAGAGTTTTTCCTGTGGTAGCTCCAGAAGCTCTCACATGTGACCTGGCTGAGCTCAACCTTTTAGATAAGGTTTGCATCTGCTCTTGTAACTAGAATGGCTTCTGAAAAAGGACCAATGCACCTTTTGAATCGTGGTATTGAGGCATGAAGCCTGCTGTGGCTTTGCTGCAGCTGTGGTTAGTGCTGCAGAGTCACCACTCAAAATGGATTTGAAGAGAGCAAAGGTGCCTTTCTTCTGGAAAGGCACCTTTGGGGGAGCACACCACCACCACTAATACATTTATTGAGCCAGTAATGGGATGCTGCCCAAGGACACCTGACAAATGCTGCTTAAAAATTAACACTTTAGACATGAGTGTTTCCAAAGGATTCCAGAAAATCTAAGCCACCTCATTTCAAACGCCCACTTGTTTTCTTTCAGCTTTTAGAGCCAAACAACTTTTCTTCCTGTCTGAAATTTTATAAAAATGACTGTTGATCAGAAGATGTTGGCAAAGGTCTAGGTGACCTTTTTTACTGTATTCCAACAAACGCTAATTTTTCTCCAGCTGTGGAACATTGTAATATTAAGCAATGCATTCTTGTACATTGTGACGGTTGAATTTTTGCCTTGTCTTTGAAGCCTGTTATTTTATTCACTAGTAGTCCAAGAGATGCAATTTCTTTAAAGGCAGCTATTTCCATTAAAATAGTATCAGTTGGTCAGCCAGAGACCTAGCCCTGCAAAGCTGGCCTTAACAAGCACTGTTTGTATAACTGTTTGAATAATCTGTAGTCTCTTATTAACAGATCATAACAATAAATTTACCCAGTGACTATTGCTCTAGTGTGTATTTCCAAGAGATATGTGAAAGAGAACTCCAATTTGACTTATTGCATAAACATATTTTCCTCATGTGGACCTCCAAGTATGATTGTTATTGCCATTACAGCCAGAACTGTTCAAAAGAGATGTTTGAAGAAACACTTCAGTGGTCAGCATTGGGATTTCAGGCTGTTATTATCAAACTATGTATTGACCTAGTGGTGCTTTCTAACCTAGTTACAACTTTCTGTAAAAATAATAAATACGTGATACAAGAAGTGGAAATTGAATGGGATATGCTCAGACATTTCTGACGTAAAATTGAGAAATTGCAATAAATGTGTTTTTAAATTAGTCTTCTCAGAGAAAATATCTCTACTTTAAATCGGCTGCTCTCAAAATGATTTATAACCTTAATCTTCAGTGATATACCAATATCTTTAAAAGATTTGAAACTTGGTGAATCATGGCTATTCCATGTGGTTATGCAGCATGATACTGCTTGAAGATGCACCCAGACCTTCCATTAATAAGAGATACATTGCCATGGTGGAACAAGAGTTTGAGGACAGCAATTGTTTTGCTTCAGCAGTGAGAAAATGCTAGGATTCTGAAGGTATGCTTTGAAACGAGCAAAGGCTCATTGCTTCTAACTCCTTCCAAAAGTCTGGCAATCCATCTTTGCATGTCTCATCCCTTGAAACTGTACCTTGCTTTCCAGTAATGGCCAGGACTCTTTACACAAGTTATTCACATTAGAGATTACCAAGAAGTTCTTCATCACAAATTCTGTTGACCAAATTGGTCAACAAAAAACATTTCAGAGAAAAATGCTGATTCTGAAAAAAAAACCATCATTATCTTGGTTTCTCACATAAGATTTCTTGACTATTAGAGCAGCAGTTATTTGATGATTTTCCAAGATCTCATCCAAGACACAACAGAAAAATAGAACAGGAATTTTATCATTTGTCTCCCTCATGAGTACTTGAGTCCAACAAGCCATTCTTTACCTGGAGAGCATAAGGGATGTTGATTTCTCCTTTGCCAACATGAGAAATAAATAAGTTTTATCCAGCCATAACATATTTAAATAGTCAATCAGTTTAATTACAGATATGCCTCAAATACAATCAGTTTCTTGTGTAAAGTTAAAGCAAAGACCTTGGAATGCCTTACACATGCCTCATCTTTCAAGAAAGTTTCAGACTGAGGAAATTTATATCTCTTACTCCTAGTAATTTGACATCTTGAGAATGAGACCTGGGTCTCTGACTGTTGTGAACCCAAGGAGATCTGGAAACAAAAGAAGGACACCCAGATACACTGAAGACAGAAATCCTTCTTTTTATGACCTCTATCATTTAGGCTTCATTTTAATAGGCTCTTCTTAAGCCTTTAAGTTGTTGGCTGAACTTCAGTCTCTCATGAATGAGACTGAAACTGAGCCCTGAAAGTATTGACTCCACTAACGAGGAATCCTCACATTATCACTGCACTAATAGTGTCCTCCATTATGACAGCTATAAAATAATTTGCTTCCACTCAGCATTCTACCATTTTGGGAAAGAAGGCTGGGTAACCAAAATGGGAATTTGGACTTGGCGTGACTTGAGGTTTACCATAATAGAGAGAATTAGAAGATAGTATATATTCCATAAGAGAAAATACCTCTCTTCATACATCTAGCATATCAACATATACCTCAGCAAAACTACAAATTCACATCAAGACCCAAACCACGTGTTTGTTTAGAAAGACAGGCAGTATGCCTTTTTTTTTTTTTTAATTCACCCTTTTACTTGCAAAAATAGTGTGAAATGTTTCTTTACAGGGAGACTGTATTGCAGAGAGACTGCAATAGTCTCACTGCTGAAAACCCCAGCACAGCAGATTAAAAGGAAAGCTGTGCAGAGGCAGCAATGTGTTGTACCTCCTAGGGAGAGCTTGGGTACACATCAAATGAGCCCGACCTTCAGTGTGTGGGTGTGCTGAGATTTTAAAGAGGTTCCCAGTCGGGGAGAAAGAGGAGTCTCCATTTAAGCAAAGTGCCACATTCCACATGTGTTAAGCAAGGTGAATTTCTGGATTTCAGGGAGCCTGCCTAAGATGCAGTTAAGGTATCCTCTCTGCATGCTGTATTAAAATGCAACTAGCTGAGAGACTGACCTCTGCCCTGCCCATTGTTCTTGATATCAGGGGAATGCAGGACAGGCCAGAGACTACAAGGTGGAAAAAAATAGTGCAGGACACCAGGCACTGCTCATTCACAGAGTAACTGGAACAACAGTCCTGGAAGTAATTTATTATATAAAATCATAGAATATCAACCTATTTTGGCAAAAGCATGGTCTAGACAAGACAGTCCAGCACCCTTTCCAGCTGAATCTTAAAAGTGGCCAATATTGGGGAATGCACCACTTTCCTGTGAAAGATAATTCCAAGGGCTATTTGCTCTCACTGTGAAAAATTCCCTTTTTTGTCCAATTGGAATCTTCCTGAGAATAATTTTTACCCCTTGAGTTTTCCATGTGACTTTTTGCAAATGGGAATATCCATCTTCTTTGAAATGCTAGAACATGGTGATGAGGTCTCCCTAAGCTTCTTTTCCTAAGGCTGAACACATCCACTGCTCTCTCAGCCTTTCCTCACATGTCAGCCTGCCCAGGCCTTTGATCATCTTTGTTGCCCTTCTCTGGACTCTCCCCAGCCTGTGCACACCTTTTTGCATTGTGGGGTCCACAACTGAACACAGTATTCCAGGTGCAGCCTGAGAAGTGCTGATCAGAGAGGGACAATGACTTCTCCATCTCTGCCAGAGATGCCCTTGTTGATGCAGCACAGCATCCCGCTGGCCTTTGCTGCAGCAGCAGCACACTGCTCACACAGACTGAGCTGTGTGTCCACCAGGAACAAACCCAAGCTGCTTTCCACAGAGTTCCTCCCCAGATGTCATTCATTTATTAGCCTCAGGCATAAATCATGATGCTCTGGGAAGTTTGACTTTCTAGCATACAGCCAGAGCAATGCACACTTTCCTCCATGGCCTCCAGACAGCCCTCACATCCACCCACTGTGCAACAGTTTGGACACAGTTTGTCTGCCTGCATGAATGAATGCAGGAATAGCAGGCAGGGAAGGAAGGCTCACATGGATACTCTCAGACCTGGCTTGCTGTCCTGTGACAACATGTTGCTCTGCCAGCTGAGATACCACACTGCAGCAAGGCTGGGAAAATCACCCAGTGTGCATCCTCCAAGACCAAAGGGAAAATCAGCCCTACACTGCTGGGGAGAAAATAGGCAAAGCACAGACCTCAGCCCACTCATTTTTACACTCGAAGCTGCAATGGCTTTGTAGCATTATGTCACAGTAAGAGAGTAGGAACATTATTGACCTTAGATCTGAGAGCCAGGAAGGTGCTCCATGGAAATCTTCTCTTATCTCAGGACTGTGTGAAAGACAAGATGTGTAAGTGTTTTCAAACCTTCACTGGCATACAAGTAGGGATGTAACAAGCCTATACCTCTATCAAAAGTATCAACTTTTTCTTTGTAAAACCAAACCAAATACCTTCTGAGGGCAGAATAAAAGTTTACTTCAGGAAGTTTAGCCAAATGAGACTATGTTTCAGGGTAGCACAGAGTTTACTTGTGTGACTTTAAAATAAAGCTGTTGATCTAAGGTAACAGTCTTAGGGTCATTTCCTATGAGTATATATATGATCCCCTAAGCAACAATTTCCAGTTCTCATTCATGATTAAACCAATACATCTGATCCACAATACCAGAGGGAAAATATTTGTGGCCAAAACTTATCTGACACCTTAACATCCCACTTGACAGACACTACAGGTCTGTTCAATGTCAGACTTCTTGCACTAATGTGCCTTTCATCTCATTTTATCACACAGAATGTGGTCTGTCAGTAGCCCTTCTCTTACCTGTGCCAGTACACACATAACTTCTGGGTTTTTCTTTACCTCAAAAGTTATAGACACCAGCTGGTTTATTGGTAGGAAGATGTAGTTTTTCACAGGCAATGTTCAGGTATGAATCACGCTAATGTGGAGCAATTTTATTATTCAGGCCTCCTCCCTGTCCCCATGGGGGATGGCATGTTGATTGGGTCTTGAAAATACAGGAAAAAGAGAGGGGGAAATCCCATTTCCCCACTCCTGTAGCAACTCCACCAACTCTTCCATTTCTCTGAGGGATTTTGCCCTCCAACCCAGCACTCTGGTGCCTTTATCTCCATGTGCATGGACGTCCCTCCTCACTCACCTCAGAGAAGAGTGCTGTACTAGCAAAAGGCTGTGTACTCTTTTCTGAAACCACAAGCTGAGCATGGGTCAGCACCTGAAAACATCACCTCCCCCACCTGCTTCTCCACCAGGTGACTGACATCAGGACACAATACAGTGTCATAGCTTTTGCAAGCATGTGCAGAAAAATTGCCCACAGAGGAAAACCCTGAACTTGGGCCACATGAAAAAATTGTGCTTTTACATGCTAATAACAGTGGACTAAAATCCTCTGAACTGAGGCACCTTGATGAACAGTAAATTGTTGTATTTTAACAGCTGTAAAAAAGAAAAGCTATTAAAAACCTTAGTCTAAGTAGTTTTTAAGAGATGTAAAAATTCAATACAGAAAAACCCCCAACCCAATATTTGTTGCCTTACATCTTCATTTAACACTTATTTGGAAACTTCCAAAAGTTTAGACTGTAATATGAATTTAAGCACCACTTAAAGACTTGGCTCCAGCTGAATATATCTTCATTAGGCAAATGTGTCTTATTTTGTTCTGATTAAGCAACAGTCATTGTTCTTTGCCACTATTATTTAGAACATCCCCTAGAATGGTCCCCAGTAAAGCAATCATCCCAGCTGAACACTTTCCCCTCAGAATGAACCCAGGAACTCCAGACAGGGTTCTTTCTTTGACATCCACTAAGTGTTTAATCTGACTCAATGATTATTTGTAAAAAATCCCATACCGACAGTGATAACATCTCACACCCAAATTAATGTCCGCAAATAAAGCAAAAGGAACTTCTTGAAATCTTTTATATTGTTCTCAGTGAAGACAATAGGGTAGATCTTTTCAAGGCTGAGGAAGAGTTAATCCTCATAAATCCTCTTAAAACCAGTAGGCAAATCCCTAGGAGGCATTTGAAAATTTCAGCCCTGACTTGTTACGTTGTTGCTCTCACACGGGACAAGCCGCAGGCCGTGAGGGAGAGCTCCCTGTCACGGACAGGCATTCTCAGCAGCCAGGAGAACGCTGTTACTTGGCACAATGATATTACTCAACACGCAAATTAAATATGGGTAATATGCCATGGGATGAAGGCCCTGTAATAAACAGTCCAAGGAAGGAAACGCCTCCCGCTGTGTTTCCAGAGTACCATGTAATTTACAGTCACTGCTGTGAGTTCTGCATGAGAATATTAATGACTACATTTCTCAGCCAGAAATATTAAAACCATTATTACCGTCTGAGACTGCAGACTACAGGCTGGTAAGAAAGGGGGTTCACTGAAAAGGACATTATTTCCTAGCTCAGAGAAAGAAATTATGATCTTAATCCAGAATCTGCTTTACTAGCATATCCTAAAAGTAAGAACAGAAATAGCTGCTTAAGTAAAGCATAGCTAAACATGAGTTGAGTCCTAGGACTACATTTTTTTCTTCTATTCAGTAAAGCAACTCTTTCAGATTCCCACTGGCTTCTGGGAACCTTGGGCAGCCTCATCAACCAACACAAGGAGAGATTGTGCTTCTGTTCAAAAATTTCTCTCAGTAAGAAGTATTACCTCACAATTGAGACCATCTTTACATGATCAGCTAGTCTGATAATGGCAATGAATTTAAGTGGGCCTCTACAGTGTCACTGTTGTGAAAGGTAACACTGTAGAGGTGCCTTCTGTGTGTCATGCAGCAGCTCCATGCTGCTGATTAACTTGGCCACACACTTCAGAGAAGTGAAGGATAATTTACTTTAACATCTTAATTTCAGCTATGACCACACAGTCATCATTTCCATTTCAGCTGTGACCACACAGTCATAATATGGGAGAGCTAATCAGCCTGGCACAGCAGCAGACCTCTGCTCTGAAGAAATTTTGCTATCTTGTTAAGTCAGCCACCAACTATACTATCAGAATTCAATATTCCCAACTACTTTAAAAAGAAAGGTGTTTTGATGAGGTCTCTGCATTTTATTATGGATGCTGACATAATAAAATGCACATCACTCATGTGGTGAGATGGGATCCCAATAGGAAAAGGGAATTTTTAAGGTGATACATACAAACAAAATCAAATCCCCCCAAAAATAAATGCCACAAGTAAGAACTGAAACAGGGAAGTCTTATGAACAGTTCCAACTAATATATTTAGAAAAATACACATCAGCCATACAAAATTGAAATGTAGGGACCGTCCCAGTCCCAAAGCTACTTTACATTACTGTGTTAATTTCTGTATTCTATCAGTAATGGACCAGACTAAGCCAAAAAATGGAGGTCTCTGCTATGACAAGATGCTAACAACTAGTCAGAGAATTCTGACCCCAGAGTAATCAGACATGAAAACAGATATTTCTAGGAAAAGTTAGAAGTACAGTGAGCCTGGGGTCTTGTTTGACCAAGGTGGTAAGCTGTTCTTCTGAGGAAGAAACTGGTGAAAGCAGATGGCTGAGCAAAGCTCAGTGAACTGCCAAGTGCAGCATGACCAAGGACAGTTTGTACAGTGTGATTCAACATGTTTTACCCAAACTGTGATGGTCAAAACTGCCTCACATGAAGATGATACTGGGATTTCCAGAATTGCAAGAAGCCACAACTAACAACAGAAGACACATATTCTGGACATCTAAAATCTTTAATGGAAGGATGAGTCACTCTGAGTGGCTGACAGCAGCTTTGAAAGAGACACCCAAGCCACAGGGGTAGCTGGGAAAAGGGTACATGTACACAGGCTGGCACAGACTCAACTTTTCACTGTCCATGCTCTGTGTTGGCTGGATGTGGAGCAGGGGGAGATTTGTGTAAATCCCAGAGTGTGGGTAGAGAAGGTGAGGCTGTCAGCCCTAATTTATATAGGTGTGCCCTCAGACACCCTGCTTCATTCAACATTTTACTCTCTGACTGCAAAAAATAATGCATTAGAAAAACAGGGCATGCTGTGGTCATCTGTCCTTTAACTAAATATACATTCATAAATCATTCAGCACTTGGAGATACTTGGTTCCTGATTCTTATGCATGTCAAAACCCGTTGTAGCATTCTTGCAAGGGCAGAGGAACTTTTCTGTTGCTGATGGCACAACAATGCATAAAAAGGGATCTGAGTACCAATAAGAACTGAGTCTACAGCTTTTTAAGGTCACACTTGGTTCCTGACCTGTGGTGAAGCACTCATTTTTTACTGTAGCAGTTAAAATATGAGAAAACAAATTTATAATAGGTGATGGTGGCTGTTCATAGCTCTAATTCTTGAGCGGGGGGGCGAAACAAAAGACACAACTGATGAACCTGAAGGTAGCGTTCCATTAGCCAAGGAGTACATCCAAGCATTAGTCTAAAAAGCTAACAGCCTTGAATGAGGGAGGGCAGAGAAGGAGGAGGTTTTCATTTTTTTTTTCTCCTAACTAAATAACAGAGTACAAATCCTCAGTGACTTGCAGAAATCCCATCTGCTCCAATGGTAAAATTGAGATTCCCACCACTTACAGTGGCTGAGGGCAGGAACAGGACATAATGAGCAAGAAATGAGAAAGTTTTTGAGAATTTTTACCTCAAGCTGGAAGCATTTTGTGTTGCTGTTTTGAGGAGTCCTTTGTTGTTCTCATATGGCATAAGGTACCAAACATCAAATATGCTTAAAAGGACTAAAATTCAGAAGAGCTCTACAGCTAAGGTTTATCACCCTTAACGTTCCTCTTTAAAGTGTCCCTGCAGTGCAGAAGGTGACTTTGTAAACACAGAGTTTTTGTGCGACATTCATTTTCCCTTTCACTTTCATGTCATCTTCATTTTACATAGCTACACTTCTAGGTAACCCTCAGCATGGCCATACCAGTATGGCTTAAAAAATCCAACCTGGAATTTTTTTCTTTTCTTCCTCTGAAGTATTTTTACCTTCTTTAGAGATCATTTCAATAGCCCAAGATAATTCTTATTTCTGTATCTAGCAGTTCAACTTATTTATGTATAAAAGAGCAAGGATAGACTACAAACAGTCAGCCAAGCAGAGCAGAAGGCTAAAGAAACACACCTGGAACAAATACTTCAGAAAAAAGGAGTCTCCCCAGGTAATGACATTAACCTGAACAGCCAAATGTAAGCCTCAGGTTGTGAAATTCCATTTAGTTTTCACTCACCACTCTCATCATGTCTTCAAAGTTGTGTGTTTGAAGCAAGACACCTAACTCCATATCTGGGCTCAAATAACTGGGAAGAGTTATAGAACCACTAAACCCCACCACATTTACAAAAGAACCCCGAGGGTTAGATACCATAAGAGCTGTAATGATAGAGTCCTAGCTGAAATATTCAAAAGTGAGTCGAGGTACTTAATGACCATCTTTATTTTCTGTAAGTGCAGAGCATTCTTCTTAAGTAAAGCAGGCTCTTTGGAGAGCATAAGTTGAGCAGTTGATATCACAGATGGTTTTTAACATGTTGGTCCATAGCCTGAAAAATGTGGTTTATATTTTTAAAACATGGCCGTATCTAATGAACTTGTATAAATATTAGGCAGAATGGCAAACATGAGTTGGAAGTCACAGAAGAGAATATGACAGGATGCAGACACAGGAGCCCATGGTGGGAATGCACTACAAGCCAACTCATACGTTTTAGTATTGCCCCAAACCAGAGTTTTCATTTAGCTCATTAAAAAGATGCACAGTGCTAACAAACTTCACAGGTAGGTCTAAAGCTGTGAGAAAAGGTGAACTTGCATCAGATTTAGGGGGTAACAGAATTTAGTTTTCTGTCTTAGTCTCTCACAAACAAATACATGTACAGTAAATATATATGTGCTGTTACATATTCACTTTTCACAACTTTATCCTAAAGTAGGAGGATGCTTTAAAAAATGCATTAAACTTGACAGCTGGAAAAAAATTAATAATAATAAGGCTGATCTAACATTTCAGAGTACAGAAGATTTTATTTCAACTTGAAAGAGATATTGAACTTCCACCATGGAAGGTCCAGACCATCACTGCCAAGAAATGGAAAAGCTGGTAGACAAAAGCAGAGCGTGTTTGAAATGTTGCTAGAACATTAAAATGTTGACTGTAGTAGACCCACATGCAAGGCTCAAATTTAGAAGTATGAGTTGTGTTGCAAGAACAGCAACTTTGTTTCAAACAGAGCTTGGTGTTACTGCCCTGTCTGTGGACTGGTAAATTAGTCACACTGCTCCAGTATGAAAGAGTTTGACAAAAGAAAAAAAAAAAAGTTCTTGCAAAACTGAGGGGTTTTGTCTTGTCTCTTATGAAATCAGAAGGTTGCTCTCCCACCACTGTGAACTATGCCAGCCACATCACTCCTCATGCTTCCATGTAGTTTTGCCTCAAGGTCACAGTGGTTTTTTGCTCTGTTGTGGGGCAATGCATCCAGGTTTTGCTGCTGCACAGTTAAGGCCAAAACACAGAAATGTGCTGTGGCAGCACATCACAAAAGAATTACTCATTCCCTGGGTTAAGTACCAAAACATCTTTATCTCAGGAGTTAGGTCTACTAGGACCAAAGGCTGGCAAGCAGGTTATTGCCTTATTCCCCTGCAAAGCAGAGAATGTGTTTAGTAGATTTGTCTCATCCCTCATCTGCTTGTCACAAAAGCTGAGCACAAGCTAGTACCCTTCAAATGTTCTGATGTTCAGACTGGAGATAAGAGGATCAGAAGCATGGCAGTCCAAATTCAGAGAGACAGAGCCTGAAAATGCACGCACACAGCTTTTACCTTAGGTGCACTCATTTCCAAAGCAAAATTTTCAATACTGCAGACACCAAACTCAAAACATACTTTGAAAACAATTCTAAATAGCAACATTACATCACTGCAGCTATTCCTGTGCTGTGAGATGCAAAAAAAAGAAATGATTCGGAAATATCACTATCAAACCTATTCATTAAAATGCCTTTTTCTTACCTCACCACGTTGTCCCACTTGGAACTCACAAAAACAGTGAGGTTGACAGGATTGGGACACTGCCTTGGAACATGACTATTCTGTTTGAGCAAACACCATGCAGTGTTCCCTTTACCTCATGCACAGTTTCTTGGCATGTGTCTTAAGTACAAGTCAGCTGCTCTTCACATTAGTGGAGAGCAGGGGCAGAAGCATTGAATGCAGCCATCCCATTTTCAAATTTCTGATCCATACAAGACTATCAAGACACAGGCTTTATATTGCTTCTGAGGCCTGCTGATTTCATGTGCTACTACAGCTGCATGTAGCCCACAGATGTTCTGAACCCATCAGCCCAGGATGGAGCTGAGTTGTTTCTGAGTTGTTTGCCTTCAGTTTCGGCACCAAAGGAAACCACGGGTAGATGCTGAGGGTATCCCACCTGACTTCTCAGAAGGGTATCCAAAACAGCACAAGTAACCAAGTCCACTAGTGGGCTTTCAGGATTTTTCATCAGACTTGGGGCAGGTGGTATGGCTAGTTACTGAAGTTCCATGGGTAACAGCAAACTACCACAATGTGAAAACAAAATCCTCTTCTGACAGGGCCAGAAGAAGCAGTGCTGACTCCTGGGAATGGCCAAAGCTCGGAAACTTCGCTCCTGTTACCAGAGGTGATGGCTGTGGGTGTGCTTTGGGGAAGCAGCATACAGGGATGGAGTCAGCATTCCCTAAACTACTGATTCAGTCCTCATTACCAGCCTGGATGGAGTCTGAATGGGTGAGGAAGCCATACCATTCACCAGAGAACTGTGTGCAATTGGAAAATTAGGTCTTGTCTGTTTATTCCTTGACTAGGAATGTAGACATTTTCCCTAGAAACCACCTTCTGGTGGTGGGCAGACCCCTTCCTGCAGTCACCTGCACGAACTGATTTAAAATGCTGCATGGGTTCCTTCCAGTGTCACTGTGATGCTTGGTCCCACAGTTTTAAAAGGTCTTCAAGACACGACTTCTCTGCATATCTGTAACACGCACACTCCAGTTCCACATATCTGTTTTCTTTCAGTTGCCATCAAACAGCCCTTCTCCACACCTCCAAAAAAATAAAAATAACAAAGCCAACCCCACTTATCTTAAATGGCAACTTCATGCAAGGTTTCAACCCAAGGTTATTTTTTTCTACCAGTTGTTTCCTTGAGAACAGATGGCGTTTGCAATGGTTGAGGATATATCCTATTTTTAAGTGTCATATGTTTTTACTCTTCTGCAGTGGACTCAGCAATCAGAGGAAAATGCCACAAGAGATGGGCTTTTTACATGATATACAAACCACTCTGCCTCATGTCACTCAGGAAATTATCTCCTATTGCAAGTGCCCAGCAGCCAGAGTGCCTGTATCCACCCTTCTGGTGCAATGTTTCCTGCCAGTAATGGATAGGGAACAACCTGCATCCGGCAGTGCCAACTCAGCAGAGCACCCAAATATTAACACAACAAAACTGGCAGTGGGAAAGTCTAAAGTTACATACCATGCCATGATCTCTAGTACACAGTGTCCCAGAGAACAGTCCCATTTTCCACCACAAAATTCGGAATGATAATACCTCATTTGTTGCTTGATTTTCTTTTTGGTATTTTCTCCTGCACACATCATATTTTGACAAAGTAGCAGCTCCCCTAGAACAGGAGAAGCAATGAAAAATGGAGTCAAGATCTGGCATGCTATTTAGGTTTGTTGTTTCTCATACTGCAAATTCGTGGGATAAAGTCAGTCTGACTTTGCAAGTAACTGCAAGCTCAGTCTCCCTCTATTTTGATCCATCTGCACAAGAACACACTCTTATAATGGAAAGCCACCTAAAAAAAATCTGTGCTTAAGCTTTTAAAACCTGCCAGAGAGATTAGACCATGTTTTGGACTTTGCTAACATGGCTAAACAGCTTCTGGGTCAAACCTGGCTTCTGCCCAGCAGAGGAGAGTTCATAACGATTTGCAAAGGCCTGGGTGTACCCGAAGTCAGTACTTGAAAGTAGCCACACGAACAGGGAAAAAATGCTGCTGTGAATGCTTAAAAGGCATTTTAAGGATTTAAGCACAGCCACAGTGACTCATTCACCAAGGAAACACAAAAGTTGACATCTGTAAACCTCTGCCAAAGGCCTCTGGGATGCCACTGGTACCACAAGCACCTCCACTTTGGTTCATGCTCCTGAATAATTTCCATCTTGTTTCTCTGTCAGGCTGAGCACTGAAGCAGCAGCAGCTCAAAGGCGGCGCTGCCTACGGCATCTTTGGCTGCCTCTCTCTCTCACTGCCACCCCCTCGGGGCTCAGCAAGCCCTGCAAGGAACTGCCAGGCAAAGGCTGGTGTCAGTGGCTTGAGGAAGTGACAGACGATGGCACTGGGATGGATCCCCCTCAAAAAGACTGAAATTCAGGGGAAAGGAAAATTAAATCAATCTGGAATCAAACTTCTCAGGTGAATTCAAGCAAAAGGAGAGGAGGGGAACTTTCCACCTGTATGCTTCACAGCAAGTCAGTGGGAGTCAGGGGTAGAGAGTCTCTTACTGTATTCAACTAGGACACTGGAGACCAGAGCTCTCCTTTCTGAGGAGCAGAATTTGATCTTAAGAGAATTCCTCACCCACCAACTATTTTGAAGTCAGAAACTAGAGGACTTTTGAGTCTCTCCTGGTTCCTCTTCTTCTAACAAATTGTGGGTGACTGTTCCCTGGCTGCTGTGATACCAAGTTATTCTCACTCTCATTGGTCCCTTGAATATGCACTGTTTGTCAAAACCCCAAACTGATCTTCTGTTCTGCTTTTCTGTCACATGGAACAATGAGAGATTTTTAGATGCCTATAACATTTGGAAAAACAGAATGGAAACATTTCTGAGAAATTTACTGTTTGCTTACTTCTGCATAGTTTTAAATCAACAACTTCTTGTAACAGAGAAGTCTCAGAAGGAAACAAAATAAGATGTATTCCTAGAAAAATGAAGCTGCTTTACCATAAATACCATAGGTAAAAAATAATAAAACCTCTTGGGTACCCTTCCAGCCAGCTTACAGAGTCCACTCCCTTAAATGCCAAAGTTTAATGTCTCTGCCATTAGGCTGGGTCCTCAGAGTACATCACAGTAAGTTTGAGTAAGCACGTAGGAGACTTGCTAGTGGATAAACGTCCTTCTGGTCTCACATACACTTATTTTCTTGCTATTTTTCTACAGCACTTTAAAAGCCAGTCTTGCTAGATACTGATCTCCATACTAGTGCTATTTTGTAGCACATTGCTTTGATCTTATGAGGCTATTTGTCAAAGAAGGTGCTCAATAAAGTCAGTCTTAAGAAATCACATAACCACAGAGAGCAAAATCTGAACAAAACTTCCCGTTTTGGGCAAGTTGCAGAAGATAGTTCCCTTCCTTCTGAAAGACCAAAAGCGTGGTCCATAATCCTCAGTCCAAAGAAATAAAGTGTTGCAAATTCTATCTCCAAAAAAGTCAGGAGATGCCCGTAAGAACCCTAATTCCTTCCCATGGATTGTATACTCCAGGATGCAATTTTCAGTTACACAGTGTTTTCCAACAGTTTCCAGCCTCCTTCAGTGTATAGGATGAATTCAATTTTGGACAAAAAGGGGGCACATTAAAGCAGACTCTGGTCTGACAGGATTTACAATCACAGAAGTTGGGAGATGTGTGGTGCTTCCCTTTGATGATAAACCAGGAGATAAGGTACCTATCCAAATGAAAGGTGTCATGGACTGCTTTCCTCCATACTCACACAGATCTGGAAGCTTCATAGGATAAAGCAAGAGGCCCTCTTGTTGCCCCAAATCCCTTCCTGTTAGGTCATTAGGAGAGTGTGGCACAGAAAGGAAAAAACACCTATGTGCCAAATCCTGTATATGGAACCTCTGGAGCTGTGACAGAAGTCCACAGGGAAGTTATGGAAATGCTTCAGATTTGCAGAGAAATTTCTCTTGTTCAGGCCCAGAAGTCCTCACCCTAGAAATGAGCAGTGTAGAGAGGGGCTGATACTCAAAAGTGCCCATGGTCAACATCAAAGAGGGCCTCAGCCCCAGCCTGACCTGGAGAAGAGCTGTAATTCCAACAATAAATTTGACAGAGAGACCAAGCAGCTTCCCAAATTGCCTTGAAAGGGTAGGCTTGTAGTAGTTGCAATCCTGTGCCACTCTGAAAAAAGTATTTTACCCATCTCTGGGCTCAGCTTTTCTACATGACAGAGTTGCCCCAAACCCCTTCTAATCCAGCATCCTCAATGTACTCGTGTTTCATTTTCCAGGTGTCCATTTTGGGACATTTGGTACATGGATAACACAGGAATTCCCACCTCCCACTGAAGGTCAATGTGAGCTGTGCTTTTAGTGCGAACGCAAGAAGAGAAAAAAATTATAAGTACCTTGGTCCCCCATATCCCAGATACACAATCAAAGACCAGTGGGCACATCAGGCAGTAAGAGCTGTAACATCTGCATGTCAGTGGTTCACATACAAGGACACCTCACATCAGTGGAGAGCCAGCTGTGGGCAGAAATCCACTTGTGTCCATGAACAGCTTACAAACTATGATCAGAGCACTTCCAGTCTGCTGAGGAAAGCCTGTATTCAATGCAGGGTTCAGAGGATGTGTATGAAGTAATGTGAAGGAGAAGAAAAGGAAAAGAAAAAGCACAATCCACCTGGACTGAGGTGAGAAGTCCAAAGAGAGAAAGTACAGTGTGACCACCTACATGAAGACTGGTTTAATGCAAACACATACACACAGCAGAGGAAAAGGATGGGGGGACAAATAAGGGACTTGGACAACTGAATGTAAACCAGGCCCATCTAAACATTTAGCATTTGGTCTTAAGAAGACATATAAACATACACATACCTATACTGAAAACTGATTCAGACAACACGTACGACTATCAAATAAAAAAATATATTTACATTTTCACAAATTTTCAGCCAGGGCTACTCTAACTTAAACTCCTTTTCCCTGTGGACATAACTCATACATGGTATACTTAAACAGCCCTAGGCAGTGAATTAAATACACTGTTTTATTTACAATTCTGTAGCAAATGATTCACTGTAGATCTACATCAACACTTCCATTAAATATTCATCATTCGGTGGTTTGCTCCTGCTGCCATGAGGCAATGCTATGGCAGTACCAGGGCTTAGATAACAGCAACAACTGCTTAAGGATTACTTAGAGTATCTACCTCTGCAATAATGCAACCTATTTAGCAAGAACATACATTTGGAAAATTACTTGATTTCCTTTCAAGCAGCACTTTGACCTAAAGTGCATCATCAGGTGCTGAAGCCTCTCTGGTGCTACAGTCATCTGGTTCACTCCTAGGATTGGTCAAGTTCTGTGGGTGGATGGGCAGAGTCAGTTGTATGAGGTTCAACAAGGTGAAATGCCCATTGCTGCCTGTGGGTCACAACAACCCCATGCCATGCTACAGGCTTGGGGAATAGTGGCTGGAAAGCTGCCCGGTGGAAAAGGACCTGGGGGTGCGGCTTAACAGCAGAAGGTCAACAAGAAGGCCAATCCTGCCTCCCTGGCCTATGTGGCCAGTAGGACTAGGGCAGTGATCATCCCTCTGTACCCAGCACTGGTGAGGCCACACCTCAGCTTTTGGGTTCAGTTTTGGGGCCTTCCTTCTTACTACAAGAAAGATATCGAGGTGCTGGAGCATGTCTAGAGATAAACCCAAAATGTTTGTAGATAATAACATGCCCTGCCTCACTCACTACTGAAGTACCAGTAAATGTGTACACATTTTATACAGTAACAATGGGAGATACTGCCTTTGTCCTGAACATGGAGCTAACCATGTAGTTGGAAAGCCTAGAAACGTTTATGCCAAGTTTCAGATATTCTACATAGATATGTTTTCCAAAGAGCCTTGCCTTTTTTTTTTTTTTCCCTGCCGGTCTTGTTCAGTCATAGACAAAAGTAAGGAGTTTTATTCCAGTTGAAAACTGAACAAGATCTTATTTCAGGCACTTAAATACAAGTGACTGGAAGCAGTTGCCTCTGAAGTCTCAACACAAACAGTCACAGAGCTCCAATGACCTGGATTTTTCTTCTAGCCAATGTTATACCACGTACATGGTTTATTACACTAATGTGTTTTCCTGAGCTGTTGGGACAGGTTACAAAAAGGCATGTGTTCAGCAGCCACACATCAGCTGACTGGTGAGAGCTCTCTGGGTCAGCTACACTGAACTAGCAATTTCCAGCTATACAGACATATCTGTTAAAACAGATGCTGAGGATGGATAAGGTCCATGCTGGCTTTAATGCCAGCTTTTAGAACAACAAAGGAGAAACTTTTACAACTACTAGAAGAAATAACTCTGTATTTGCCAGTCTCTGGTACCCTGTCACCATTTTTTGTCAGGGTTAGATGAATGTTACGACATTATTTAGTGGAATCTGGGTTTAAAATGGTCAACATATTCCCTCATACAAATACTTCTACGAATATGTAAGAAATGGGAATGAAGTGGTTAGAAATATCTCCACCTAAGCAAGCACTGCTTGGGATGTTTTTTCCAAGCCAGTCACACTGCCCAGTGCTGCTGCTTTCAGAAGTAATGGTATCCATCCTACAGCCAACTGCAAAATGATTTCTGGCTTTCAAATTCTCAAAGGAAATACTTTCCATTCTGTTCCTGAAACCAGTCAATACTGCAGCTCACACAATTGCTTGTAACACAACTTCACGAAGAGCTTGTGTAGGCACTGGGTGAGGGTTACCAGAAAATGACCCCTTTCCAGTTGGAACATAACATTTTTTGCCCAGAAAACTGTTTAGTTCTCTGCTGAGGACACTGCTGGGACTGTATTTCTGCTTCACTGAGAATCCTTAGTGAAGAAAGAAGTCATGAAATGAAACTACAAAAGTTGAACACATCCTTTAGAAAGCCACTCTGAACTGATATTTGTGTTGTGCAGAGGGTCACGTATCCAGAAATTTCCCTAACTCCAGTTTCCTGTGCAGTTCCAGCATTGTGGAATATCATGGAAGACACAACCATTTTGTAAAGGGGAGCCAAATAATTCATAATCAAGATTTATCTGCATGGACAAAGAGGGTCAAAGCAAAAAAGAGCCTGTCAGCCACAAGCAACACTGACCCCAGAATATCAGGGTCATGTCCCTGGGGGGCTGGACTTTTAATGAGGTTTTTTTTTCTCATGACAAAATATCTATGTACTGTAATAAAATTTACTTTACTTTTACTTTGAAATGTACCAAAAAACGTTCAAACAACATCCTCTTCTGGAAAATATAACCACCCTGTGTTCACTGCAGAGCTGTCAGAGCTCCAAACCCCATCATCACTTGCCATCATGGGAACACCAGGCATCCAATCAAAATCCAGCTGAGAGAAGAGAGGAGGATGGGGAGCCAGGCTGCACCACAGACCAGTAGCAGGGACATAGAAGAGACCCTACCCTTGCTCACTCAGGGTACAAATCTTTCAGGATTTGAAAAAGCCACCACAGCTTCTGCATGTCCACCAGGGAAAAGCATGCCCTTAAACCATGATACAGCTCATGACAGGCAGCTCCTGCTGTAGGAAGGGAACTCGCCAGGCAGGGGCAGTGACCGCTGAAAGCATCTGGCCCCAGTCTGCACACATTCACCGTGATCCCTGCCCTGGCACAGGCAGCAAACCTGATTTCCCCAGGCGCTGGCAGAGGCAGAGCAAGCGATGAAGACATGACCATTTTGCTGTGCCCTTGGCAGGCTGCTGCTGCCCAAGGCAACAGCCCACATCACCTATGCTCCCAGCTGGCCCTGTTTTGAAGTCGGTTCTCTGTTAAGTCTTCAAATGACTCTATTAACACCTCAGAGTAAGTCATTTGGGCCCCACCCAAGGTTTGGAGAGATTTTAACAGTTGCCTTGACTCACGGATCTGCAGACTAAACGCAAGTATCACCCAGGAACATTAAATCCCACACACAATTGTGACAACTTTGATATTATTGCTTAGAACAGTGCCCACTTGAGTCATGCTTTAATTCAGTCATTAGTATTTTCATGGAAAAAGGCATATTTCCCCCAACCCTGTTTCACAGAGTGGAAAGCACACAGGAAGGATTTATTGCACACAAAAATAAATTGCTATTTGCATGTCATAAAATGGCTGTGGAAAACAGAAATACTTCAATTATTCAGAGCAGAAAATAAACAAAAGTGAAATTTTTTCAATTTTTAAAAATAAATAGGTTATCTGCAAGTGATAGCTCCATTTCCCCCCTCACAAAACAATTGCCATATCCTTTTCCTGTAAGGAGTATAACTATCAAGTCTGACACACTGATTTGATTACTGTGAGAATGAGCAAAACAATGAGCTTTTACAGCCAAAGAGCCTTGAATTCAATCTAACCTGTAGAGAGATACTCCACTGTGTCTTTGAAAACTTGCCCAAATTTTTTTTTTTAAAAAAAAGGAGAAAAATAGTCTTTCACACTTTGTTTTGAGAGAAAAAGAGATGTTTTCCCCTTCTAATTTGCGACCTGAAGATGTCAGCTCCTTTCTTACACATTACCATGCCATCAGAACACAAGTTCAGGGCAATTATCCTGGTAAATGTGACTAAATGCAATCTAAGACACCACAGTGAGAAAGAAACCCATAAATCTCACTGTTAAATTATTTACATAGTTGTTGCAGCCAGAGGTGCCTGTTGGGTGGGGATGAGATTGTTGCTCTGTAGCCTGTGTTTGCTCAGTTTGGGAACATGGGTCAGTGTCTTCACCTGTCTTTTCCACCACTTTTTCCCATATAAAGTGGAAGGAATAGTCCATCCTGCACCTACTGATGTTCCAGTGCAATTGTTCTCCCCATTGAATGAATAAGGTCCAGCCTTGACCTGACCACTGTTGGGAGGAGCAACAACCTCCCCCACTTCCCACACAGAATGAGCTCACTGTGGATTTAGCTCATTCTTTCTTATTCTGGATGATTTTAATGAGGATGGCAAAAAATAGTGAGCATAGATAATGAAAATGGTGTTTTGTGCAGAAAGTGAGTTTGGTATTAGTTTGATGGAGAGATGAAACAGTAGACTCTGGATGGTGGAGTTTTCTATTTCATCATCTATTTTTCTTAAGATAAACAGCTAGCCAAGTGCTCATTAATGGATAGTGATAAGTAGTTTCCTGTGGTCTTAAAACAAAACATCAGTTACAGAGGATGTTCTCATTTCTAGAGGCCAAAACCCGTTCAATACCATTCAACCGGTAGCACATTTCTTGGGTGATGAGAAAATGAAGATATGGGGGGAAAAAAAAAAACCAGAAAAAAAAAAAATAGAAACTATTGTGCTTTCTTCCCACCAGTGTGCTGCAAAATAGCCTACACATTCAGTGTCCCTGTAAAACAAATGGCCCTTTGAAGAGCTGTAGCCTGATCTTCATCTGACCGGATCATCTTTGTTTGACAGGTCAGTAAAGGCTCAGGTCTCATAGATCAAAGCATAGAGCAGCAAGAAGGCCAGGCCATAGCTTTAATGGATACTGCCAAGAAGGTTCATTCTTATCACCTTTTCTTTCCATTTGAACCCTTCTGCACTGACAAGTCAAGGCAGAGGAGATTTTAAACCAGTTACAAAAAAAAAAAAAATCATTTATGAAAGGCAGGAATTTTCCCTTCACTTGAAATGATCCTAGTGGAAAAGCAGACACTGTGCTGGCAAATGATATAAGGCTGGTTCCTCACTGTAATAGACAGAAAGAGGAACTGGTTGCAGCACTGGAACATTCAAAA
Organism: Acrocephalus scirpaceus scirpaceus; assembly: GCA_910950805.1. Classification (NCBI taxonomy): domain Eukaryota; kingdom Metazoa; phylum Chordata; class Aves; order Passeriformes; family Sylviidae; genus Acrocephalus; species Acrocephalus scirpaceus. Next base: position 40,128,010 of record OU383773.1, on the reverse strand, counting down.
TAACAGCAACCTAAAGGTGTATCCCAAAACAGATCATTGGACATTTGGGGGCTATTAATCTGAAGAAAACCGAGAAATCTTCCTAGATGCCCTTGCAGGAAGTTTATATGGTCTCAGATAGAACAGAGTTACTGTATTTAAAATGGTGAGAGAAACATGTAGTTGAGCTGTGGGCACAGAGCAGGCCCCCACAGTCTGACTGTGTATCTACACCTTTTACTACACCTGTACAAATGTATCTACACCTTTTACTCAGTCAATGTGAGGTCTGGAAAACTTGGCTGTAGAAAGCACAAAGTCATACCCAAGCACACCCTGCTATTACAAGCTCCAAGAAGCACTTTCAGTGGAAGAACTAGCTCTGATTTGCTTTTCATAAGCAGATTGCAGCACGTTATAGAGGTGGTCTGAGAGGCCTCTGTGTTGGGCTTTAGCTACTGTCACACAGCACGGCTGGTTTTGTGGATCTCCTGCAGCCAGTATTAGAGCACCCAAGACCCAGAGCTCTATAGCTCAATATGGAACTCAGACATTTCCAAAGTTATACGGGAGTTGTATCCAAAGGTCCAGTTTAGGATCAATCTCTAGCTCCTCAGCAGCTCCTTCACCAACAGAGACACACCTGTAAAATTGGGGAGCAGTACAACTGTATTTGAACTAACATAAAGAGTTTTCAACACACATAAAAAAACCCCCAGCATAAGCAAGAAAGCTTTTTCTGGACAAGTGTAATGTAGACATATCCTTTTTAAACAAGCCATATCCAGCTCCAGCAGGGCAAGGGCTACCAGCCCCTTGTGCCCACTCGGGGTGCTCAGGGACAAAAGTTCTGTCCTTGTCGCTCACAGCCAAGCACCAGACAGCAACTATGGACTGCTGTGCCAGCACAAAATAGTCACTGCACACACAGCCACAGCTGCTGGGCTAAGTTGTGTGCAAGGCAGCTCATTGTTCATGAAAGCTTTCTCTGTCTCCACAGTTCAACAGCAGGGTCTGATTTTGTCTTTGAGTGTGTACACTTGTTGAACTTACAGAGAATGTGAAAACAAGAAACACAGCAAAAGGTGGTTTTCTGTAAGTGGAAAGCTCTCTCCAGAAACCTGACTTCTCACGACAACACAGGTGATTGTTTTCTTGTGCTGTTGTATTCCCACTGCATCCTCACACAGTCCCACCCCCCTCCATCCCAGCTGTGTGGTCATGCCATGACCAATAAAATAAGGCCTGTCAAGCCATTTCAGGTTCAGTCTATCCTTATTATTCACCCCTGCGGATATTGTGTCTCTTAGACAGACGGGTGGTTTCACAGGAACTGCATGGGTTATCTCGCTATAGTGTAACCACAGTGCCAACCACAAAGAAAATATTTCCGCCCACATGAATATTTAATACAAGCGTTTTCTTCATATAGAAGGAAGGATAGCAGGGACCCCTGTGAGACTATCCTGAGCCACATCAACTACAGCAATACCACTTCACTCCAGTAAACATTGTCCATAGCTGATACCTCTCAGAGGCAAGACTTATCAATGTAATCTTTATAACCTCATTCAGGGTGCGTTTACTGAAACCAGAAATGAAATATAAGGACTCCTATTAGTGTGACCTCTCCACATCTTGGGTCAGATACCAGTGAAAAAAAATGCTCTCCCTTTTCAGTCATAAATTACGTGCTTAATTATCCAAATGTCAAACTGTGCTTGCAAATAACTAGGAAGGTCAGATCAGAGTGAGAAAGACCTTTGAAAGCCAGTTTCAGGAGCCAGTGCTTTCCACAGCAGACGTGAGTACATTACAGTTAGAACTCACTGACTCTTCTTGCAAGTTGCTTCTACAAGGGCCATGAGCAAGGAAAGAACTCTTCTTCCTGCCTGGAAACGTTAAGGAGCTTGGGATACGAGGATCTGTTCTGTGCACTTGCAGGTAGGCAGGATTTCAGTTACAGCAGTCTCCTATGTGAGCATGTAACATGGAGCAGGAGGTAATCAACTGTCTCCCACTGTGGAGAACTGTTCAGACTCCTCATGACTAACTACCTTTCACAATCAGGACAATCTCAAGGGGAATAAACCCAACAGAGTGTGGAACAGAGGATGGATTAAGGCACTGGGTGTTTTCTTTGAAGTATTAATCACAGTAGGAAACTAATAAATCAATATTAGATTGCAAAGGGCTCCACGCAGGGACCATGGGCCAAATTATCATGGCTGTAGGAAGAGACTTACTTAATGAAATTCTTAATGAGAGGAAGTATTAGAGTCCAAGGGAGACTCACTCTGATTTTTGCTCTTTGTTAAGTTTTGTTTTATTGACTGTAAACAAGCCAGGTCCATCTTTGAAAACTCAAAAGAATGCTGCAGACTTGAGTGTGATTTGGATGGAGGCCAAGGTGCTTATAGAAAACATGGACCTTCAACAAACACACACATTCCCTGACTTCTTCTCCTATTGGCATGATGTACCTGGAAGCCACTCAGATGGAAACCACTGATGAGATGCATTTGCCTTGGCAGCAGGCAGGCAGATAACCATGCTCACCACCCTGCCCAGGGAATCAGGACTGCTCCATACACAGGCACCCAGAACAGCTGAACCAAGGAGCATCTGGGCAACCAGTGGGGCAGGGATCAAATGCACTGTCTGGCAGGGCTGCCAAAAAAGCCCCAGATCTTCCACACATAGATGGCACATTTTTTTTTGCCAGGTATGCCAGACCTAAGCAAACACTGTGAAGCCCATCAGGTAGTAAGAGGAAGTCTACAATACAAAACTTCCCAGCCCTGATGTCACTGGAAGATGCCAGCTTCCTTGCCTGGGTAAAATCAAGCCAACAGGTCTTGCAGCAAACTGCTTTGCTTTTTCAGAAAACACAGATGCAATTGCATTTCCACCCAGTGCTGTTCTTACTCTCTTTTCTCATCACGGGGAGGCAGCACTCCTGGTTGTTATTCCATCTACACGAGCTGCTTCTGCTCTCTCCCAAAGTAGGTCACTGCATAATGTTCTCTACACCTCAAATCATCTGCTAATTTTCTGTATAACTCTCCTATTCTCTCAAGGCTGTTTTTTGTCCCACTGAACTCAAACCCCACCCTTTTTGATAGCAAGAGTAGCAGCAGGCCCCAGAGGTGCCAGCCCCTTGGCATTCATAAAGTGACCCTTGAGCTCTGCATGCCATCACACAGAGGTGCAGAGGCTGCTTCTGCAGAGCAGAATTGGCATCCTGAACAGGACTGTACCTACGCCATTTCTCCTCCAGCATCAGCTCGACTTATCCCCACACAGAAAGAGCAAATGAGGTCTCAGTGAACCGAAAACAAACATCCCATTTCCCAGGTGCTTTAAGGGACCGTATGATTGACTGAAGGGATTTCATTGTGGCTGAAAGGAAGAATAACATCTCTTCGCCAAGGAAAAGGCACTACCTTCAACCATTTAACGTGTAAATAGTTGCAGCCTGTGTTTTCACTAAACCTCCAGGCTCATTAGAGCTTAAATGCTAACTCATGAGAAAAGCCCAGCACACAGCAACATGGCAAGGAGACATCACAGCTTTAATCCTTCATAGGATTAGGTTGTTTAAATTTGATGAGATAGAAGGAAAAATAAAGGATACACATGAAAAGACACCTGGTTATATCACCTCAGCAGTTCCATAAGTGTCTTTTCTTGTACTATTTTCTTCCCTTTCTTTTTTTAACATTTCTAGGGATCTCAAGTGAGTCAAAATGTCCTTTACTCTCACGCACAAGAGGAGCTGGAAAAGGCATGTAACAGAAGTTACATCTTTGAAGAGCCAGGCACAAAAACCAGATTCTGCTGTAGCATTAAACATAAATTACACAGCACAAACCTTGAGCTTTCACCTAATGCTGGCACCTTGCTTTTCTTGTCTCCAAACCTGCAAGCACTGCTTGGATGTGTTTTGTGCACCTCTGTCATCCATTCTCCAGGAAAAGAAAAAAAAACCTCGGGGCACAAAGGTTCATTTAACAATTGAACAGAGAGAGGGAACTGGGTGAGAAATGCTGGCGTCAGATATGGGCAAATGAGAAGCCAAAAGGGAAGTATTGTGCAAAGTGCTTTGAGTGGCTGGGAGTGGTCAAAGAAAATTGTGCAAGACTAAAAAGCAGGAAGAAACATGTGGTCTCTACATGTCCATGTATTGGGAGAGGAAACAGATGATCGCCAAAGACACAAACATTTGTCAAATAGAACAGCTTGAACTCCTCATTTTTTTATATATAACTTTTAATTTCCCCATCCCACCCTGAGTTTCTCTATTCTCACTCAGTCCAGAACCAGACCTGAGTGCTTACACCTCATATTTATGTATGTGACCCTTTTCTCATAGATGTCAGGCATATGACTTTTCCTAAAGATAAGCAGTAGATATTCACTATTTGTAACCATTGCTTTTCCAATTAAACTGAATGTAAGTGTTCATCTCTGAAAATTTAACCTAGAGGCCTTCATCCACTCCCCACCAATAAAATGCATCCAGGGAAGAGGTTCTTCAGGGATGAGTGCAACAGTGAGCTAAAAAAATAGCTGGATTTATCACATCCTTCTTCTCTTTTTAATTAGGGAAAAACTAGAAGAAAGACACTGGAAGCAAAATCAATTAGCTGCTCTTGATTTGACTTTTTGTTTAGTGACAATTTGACTCCTACGACCAAATATCCCTGGGGAAATAATTTCTCTTACTTGAAGGCAATTTCTCCAAAAGACAAGATGCTTACCTTTTTTCTTGTGTCTGTGTGCTTCCCTCCTTTTTTCTCTGAAATATCTTTAATTTCAGGGCATTTCTCCATTGGCCCTTCAAATGAGGTCTTCAAAGTGAGGAGCATTCCCTCTATACAACTAAGCTTCTCTTCATACCTATAATTTTAAAGCAAATTAGAAATTACTTTATCAGCAAAACACCAGGAAAAAGACATTTTGGATTATACAGCATTCCAATTAGAAGAAAGAGCAAGGGAGACACAGTGACTGATTTGAAGTCTATGTGACAGAAGAAGAATGACCTTTCATCAGACCCATAATTGATTATTATAGTTCCCCCCTCCCACCTAGAAGCCAGTCGTATCGCTGGGTATAGTGAACATCAGCACAACTATTTAAGTATTCTTAATCCAAATCATGATCAAAAAATCATAATTTATTTCTGTGGGTTTTTTTTTTTTTCCTTTACCCTAAAAGATCTTTAACTTTATTTGAAACTTATGTCAAAATAAATTTTGAGGATTGTGGGTTTAGTTGAATCCAAGCTGCTTGGAATTTATGTTCTGCTTCTCATTTTCAGCCCTGGTATTCTTCTATAACATTTGCCACTGGGAACCAACCAGGAAACCATTTCCGGATTTTTTGGGTTTGGTTTTTTTTGGCGTTTTGGGTTTTTTCTGGGGGGGTGGGGGAGTGGGTGGGCATTGAGGATCTTAAAAGTCATGTAAGAAAGATGAAATGACCATCAATAGTTCCCAAGGGGAAGACTGGAAATAGATCTTAATGCATCAGCTTTTCCCACACATTCAAAACCCACATGAAAATGGGAACCCACGCAGTAAAAGCCCTTATGAGCTTGTGCACCACTTAAAAATTTAAACAGTCCTTTAATGGAAAAAGATATCCTATTAAAGGCAAGAGTGCCCACCTAACAACATAATGTTCACACTGCTCAGACTTTTGCGCCTCTCTATTTTCCTATTAAAGTCCTTTCTGCTTTTTTCTTTTTGTGTAGCAGCAATGGAGAAGCCTAACAAAGGTGTTGTTTCCCAGGAGAAACCTCAGTTTCTTTGCTTGTCTGTACCAAGGGAACTGGGAGACACACAGATGTGGCTGCTAGGCCATGGGGTTGAAGTGCTGACAGCCTGGCAAAAGTAATTTGAAAAGGGAGCTGATCCACTGGCATTGTATTTCATAACTCTTCAGTCCTTTGTAATTTGCATATACTAATCCAACTTTCCATTTCCAGTGTGGGCATCTCTCTTTTTCAAATTTTCCTCCTGATTAGCATCACCTCAAGGCTAACCATGGGACCAATCACTCTAAGGAAACTTCTGGAAGGACAAAATCCACACTTCTTTTTATCTGGAGAATCCCCTGAAGGAATACAATCCACAGCAAGGGAATACACTGCTGCTAGAGACTAGCTGTGGTAAGTGCAGCCCTCATTCTGGTGAAATGTGGACGGGGGACAGCGGGAACATTCATCCCAGCTGCCATTCAGGAGAGGATTTCTATGTAAGCATATCCACCTTTCATTCTGGAGGCAGGCTGAGAGGTCACAAATGGTGAGTTATTGTGGCTCAAATGATGGGTGGCTCCATCTTGGTGGAGAACCAGTGCAGGATGACTGAGCCCGTCCAAAATTTCTCTGCCACTGCTGAAACATGGAAGTACCACAGTCCTACATCACTCCTAGACACACTGTCTTGCATACCTACCACCAGTTCTGATGCTTGCTGGGAGCTCTTGGGAATAGATACAGTCCAGAAATCCAGCAGCAAATTATCTCAGAAAAATGCAATCTTGTTCTCTTCCAGGACAGAGACACAGTTGCTTCAGTAAAAAGTTTTACAAGCTGCAGACTCAGCATGAGACTGCACAGAGTAAGAGCAAAAAGTAAGAGCAGGAGTAGGGAGAACACAGAGGAAGAGGATCTCTCCCACCCAATAGATACAAGTTGTTTGTAAGACTCGAACAAGATGTGGAATTCACCTTTGGCATCACATAGATGTTTCCTCCCATCACTATGAAAGCATCCAAGCAGAGTGGTGATGAAGCAAGGGTAAAAATTCTTTGGAGTAGTCTGACAGAAAAAGAGAAACATGTATGAATAAAGTTGTGCAAACATTTTTGTGGAAGAAAATTGCAGGGTGAGTATTTTAGTAAAGAGGATATTTTAATCCTTTTTTTTTTTTTTGGTCTTTTTTAAAAAATCTGTTTACCATTAATCACAAACAAACATTTGGCACAAAGTATTGCCTTGCTAATGATTCAGTGTCTTGATTCTTCCAGTGCTGGGAAGTACTGAAATTCAGTGTTTACAGTCTCGATAACAAGCTGTCTAACAGTAGCTAAGAAAACTCCTAACCTTTCTAGGGAGGAATAGAAAAGAGAAAGGGAAGGGGAGAGGGAAAAGGAAGAGAAAGGAATAGATCATTATACAGCATGAAAATAGATCACAAACCTCATTCCTTTTTTGTTCTTTGCAGGTTCCTTTTCAAATAAAAGACGTGACTTTTACAAAGCCTGAAACAGCACAGCTTTGCACTTTTCATAAAGACTTCTAAAAGACATTAAATTCTATGTGGTCCACAGCCTTTTCCTGTGGGGGAGCCATGAAATGGCTACTGTGTCAGTGAACACTGCTCTCACAGCCAAAAATCTCCCCACTTGTAACCAGGCACAACTGGGTGTTTGCCCAGGAGCAGCGCCCCAGGCCTCCTCTTACCAGTGCCACTGGTGAGGCATTGGCAACAAACAGCTGCTACCACCACACCAGTGAAGTCCTCAGCCCTCCAGTCTGGGAAGCAGGCCCATAAGGGTAGAAATTGCATCATCCAACAGTATATGGCTCCCCATACTCAGGAAAAAAACATCACAATAGCAGGTCAGAAACAGAGATGGGTAGCCAAAAGTTTCTTTCTGTACACCTACTACATCATTGCATGATCTCCTCCTCTCATGGACCAAAGACACGCTATGCAGCAGCACTCAAAGTGCCCACAGTGGCCTGCAGGTATTTATTATTTACTGCAGTCTCAGGAGGTCCACACTAAAAGCAGCCCGGGGAAGCAGGCTATGTTTTATCCACCACATGACCCACTTTCCAGCAGCTCTGTCAAGCGCTTCTGTCACCAGCGACAGGGCTGAGTAATGCTCAGTGAAGTAGGTGATGAGTTACGTGGAACTAGCTTCCAGAGGAAATTAATTTCCACAGAGAGGCTCTGGCTACTTGAACTTTGTTTCAAAAAGGCTGTGCTTTATTGCAGTCTAAGTTAATGAAGAAAGGTAGCTGTCAGGCTGCTGCACTGTCAGTGCTGTCTCCCAGCCACCTTTCTTGCAGCGGCAGAAGCAGTGGAATGTGAACAACCACTGAAATGAGCTTCCATTTGCACTCATTTTAATGTTTCTCTTCCTAGTGCCATATCTACTGCTCTACTATTACCATGGGAAATAATCAAACCTACTTTTAATACAATGCTGTGCATATGGTGTCTCTGCTAAGACCATTCTCGAGCAGAGGAACAGATTGCAAAAAGTACCACATGCTCAGCCTTCTGCCTGGGAACTTAGGTAGGAGATAACACCCATATAATGCTCAGCACTCCTTAGGAGCACCCAATATATAAAAAAAAAAACAACTTCTTTTTTCCTGCTTTTATTCTGCCAGACCTACTAGAGTGAATCTCCCTCCAGGATTTCCATGTCTCTGCTCCATGCTTAATCTAGTCTTTGCATGATGGAAGATTTTGGAGACCCTCAGTTGAAACCTTAGTCCGGAGAGCAAGATAAAGATAGTAGTAAGTGCATCAATCTGAAGAATGTGTTCTCCATATTACATCAATACTACAAAATGTATCCTAAAATTTAGGATAAATTGTTTTGCATGCACCTGTGCACCTCAAGCCCTACATTCATACCCAGGTAGGTTACTGCTTCTTGTAGCAATTACCTCAAATATCTCAGTTACAACATCTATTGGCTCTCAACCTGTTCAAAAGTATGACTTTCTACATTGCAGTCATGTGGGATAATGTGGGAAAAATGCAAAAAGAATTTTTTACTGTGGATGTTATTCCGCACTCTTAATCTTGGCACAGAAAATCAGGCACACACAGCTCTGCTTGGGATCCTTTGCATGAACATTGCTGGAAAACAAACTTTGGTGTGATCAGATCCTTCACAGTAGTTCCTCACCAAATGAGTTAAAAAACAGCGCATGAGTTAAAGCAGACTTCGCAAGATGGAATTTTCTTGTGGCATTTTACACTGTTGTTTTAAGGGAAAAAATGATGAAAGACTTAAAGAACTTGAAGGTGCTTTAGTTTACATTTAGTTTACGTTTCGTTTATATCTCTTTGAGGCCCCATGTGTTTGCAAAGAATCAGGTAAAAGCACATACAAATAATTTGCAAAAATAATTTTAAAAACTAATGGTCAAAAATACCACAAACTGAGACACGTTTAGGCATATGGCTAGTCACAGGCCAGAACAAAAGAACAAAAGATCTCCCAGCTATCATTTAGCTGGTCTAGGAAATGTAGATACAATACTAACACCTCCTCAGTCTTTATCTATCTTTACCTTCTTCTTTCATACAGTATTTTACATATTTGGCTAGGTGCCATGAAGATGTCCCATACACTTCATTACCTGAAAATCTTCTCAATAGTTCAATGGCAGGGGTTTCTACAGTAAAACCCAAATGTGCAGCTGCTTTCCTTAACATTTCAAGATCTTCTTATCAGTATTAAACTCAGCCATGTCTGATTCATTGAAGCACATACCCAGCCTTCTCACCAGTACTCCCTAGCTCTTAGCATTCAAAATTAATGACTCAGTTTCTCATCAGACCGCTGTAGAAATAAAGCAGATTTTTTAAACAATTATGAATTCTATGGATATTTATTTGTCTTCAGATTTTTGATGCTGATGATTTTTGCTTCTCAAACTTTTCTATGTGATCACCAACATCATCTTACTTTTTAAAAACAGACATGTGAAGGTCATGTGAAATAATATGACTCTAGAAGTCCATGCTATATAATCAAAATATTTTTTTTATTTGTTAGCTTCACAAACTTTGTACACAATCTAGAGCAAGGAGTCTGGACTAGGCATAGGCAGTCCTTGTTTATTGGAGGGACAAGAGGTAGCAGTGGGGTGAGAGATTGCTGCCCTCAGGAGCAGGGAAACCAGCAGAACTGTGACTTCACATGAGCAAGCCATTCTGCAGCAGTGGCATGAGGTAAATAAACAATACACGTGGTCCCTAAATTTCAATTGCAATGAAACTAAAAGCAAGAGCCAGAAGCCACTAAGTGAGGGACAAAATTTTGATTGTCTCCTCTGAGTGTAAGTGGAAATGTGCACACAGACTTAAGTCTTGATGTTTCACAAAACACAGCAGATGCACACGTAGTAAAACTCTACTATCCAGGACTAACTTCAGACCTGGGGAAACCTCAGGGTAGTATTCTTCCAAGAATATATTTATGCCAAGTCACTTATTCCTGCTCTAAACTATTTTGGCTGCTAGAAAGCCAAAGGGCAGGGGAGAGCAAAACTTGTTTTAGAAAACAAAGAGAAGTTTTCCTTTTCCTTTCCACTTCTGACTAGAAATATTTGACCAGTGTTGCTCAAAATAGGCTGTATTTAGTTCCAAGAAAAAGATCAAGTTAGATTTTCACTGGCAGCATAAATGATCTCAGAAAAATATGTGAATGACAAAAACAAAAACCTGAAAAGACACAGAGGACTAGAATCAAAATGCTTATGTTGCTTCAGCCTTCAAAGTTTTTGCTTTCTTTCTGTGGGTGCATCTCAATTTTCTCAGCATTTCACTGCAATTGTCATGAAGGTGGGATCTGTTCTGTGGGAGAATGGTGTCATGGCAAAAATGATTCCTAAGAATTTTACATCTGATGTGACAGGAGGTGGTATTCTCCAGGTGCAATGGGCACCAAGCTGTAGTCCTGCTGCCTGCCTTGTTCATCGACAGAACAGTGGTGGCAAGACAGCTCCAGAAAAACAATGTGATTCCAGCTGGGCACTGTAACCAGGTGGGATGTTACAAGAAAACAGCAGCCTAGGGTAGAGGAGGGAATGAAAACTGTACTGCTACCCTGGGTAGATCAGGGGGCCTTTTGTGTCAGAAGGAGGCGGAAGCCCACTGCGTGCAGGGATGTGCATAGCCATCAGAAATGAACATATGTCCTAAAAATGAATCCCCTGTCATAATGAAACAAAGCAGAAGTTCTCGTGTGTGCCTGTATGCTTATTTCCATGATCTTAACCACATCCCTGTGCTGTGCATTGACTCTGGTCTGCACAGTGGGGGTGGGTCACACAAATAAAATCCCTGACATTTTGCAGCTCCTTTAAAAGTCTGCATCCATGCAGGGATGGTGACAGCTGCTGGACAGACAACCCTGAAGCAGCACGCTGCCGCAGGTTGGAGCAGCTGTGGCACAGTGGGCAGTGCTGTGCGTCCCCTCTGCACCAGCCTGATGCAAAGGGACCACAGCAGGGGGGAGTCAGACTTAGAGCCAGTGCTTTAGCTTCTTTGTTGAAAGATGCCAAGTTTACAGTCATCAATTAATTTTATTCAGGGTCTCCCACCTGGGGAGGGGCAGGAGTCACCACCTCATGTCACCAGCTGGTGAGCAGGCACGGCGAATTTGTACCAACAGTCAAGAAGTGCAAAGGCAGATTCTGCTCTCCGCTGCATGAGTAGAGGACAGCTCTGATCTGCAAAGCAGCCTCTGCCTGTCCCTCCCATTCAAGTAGTTCAGAGCCTTTTTTCCAAGGAGACAAATGTTCCATTTGCATTTCCCTTTCCCACGTCGGGTACTAGGAACAAATCACTGACAGCAATCACACAGACTGTACATCACACAGCACTTCTGAAATCTCCTTTTGTGCATTTCACAATAAAAATACTATGAAAATCCACAGTGGCACAGGTCATCCTCCAAGTCACAGTATTTGCTAAGTGAAGAGAAACAGGCAAGGTCTAAGGTTGTGTCATCTGACTGCATGTTGGGAGCTTCCTCAGCACAGTAATTGGTAACACTTGAGTTCCTTTACGAAGTATTGCAACTGCAGCTTAAGTGAAACATCTGCTAGCAAAGATATAAGCCATTTTTGAAAACTCAGGGTATGTTACAGATCTAGAATATAACACCACTGTACACCTGCCCTTCTTTGAAAGGTGAGTAAAGGAAAGGGTCAGACTTCCAGATGTAGCCTTAGAGTGAAATCTTCATTTTTCATGTACCAATATCCTATTTCTTCATCTGCCTCCCTCAGCCAGGACCTCATCCTCAAGCACCTCCATGTCTGAAAGCCTGGATCCATCCCCAAACCTCTCCGCACCCGAGGGCCTGGAGGACTCCAACCCTGCCACAGGTCTCACCCAAGGTGCTGCCTGCCCCTCTGAAAGCAGACAGCCACACTTTGCTCTCCCTCACAGGAGACAGCTCCTGTGCTGGGCAGAAGAGATACATTTCAATGATGTGAATTCCCTGGAAGCCCAGAAGTAGCTTCTTGCCCACCTGGGGATTGGATAGCATTAACAACAGGCACAGATTGTCTTTCTTTTTATAAATCCACAGGTTTGAATCTTGCCATCTTTTCATTTGCTTCCAACTCAAAAATTACCCCATTACTTTGAAAGCTAATGGAGAAACAGTGCAAGAGTGCAAGTATCATACAACCCCTAACATCACCTGTGAGCAGCCAGTTGGAAAGGAATATGAGTAAAAGAGAATCTGGGCCTGGGAGTCTGTGTCCAAGCAAGCTGTTTCCCAAAGGGCCCTTTGCATGCAAGTTTGAAAGGATGGGGCTGAAAATCAGCATAGGCGAAGGAATTTTTTTGTCAGGATAGTCCTTCAGTTTTGAAGGACTAGGGATACACTACTGTGACTTAATTTTCCTGAATTCCATTTCACAGGAGGCCAAGCACCCTGCATTTTTTAAGGAGATTTCATAGACTGTTGAACTTAATATAATCTCCCACAAACATTTATAGGGAGAGTTTTATTTAATACAGTCTGTGATCTGTATAAACATCACCATGGTTTTAGGCTAACCAAACTCTGAGCTGATCTGGAAGTCGTGTGGGAGCTTTATTTGGTATACTAAAGTAGCACAGTTCAAAGTATGATCTTATTTGCAGTAGACTGCTGGGAATTAGAGATTAGTCATATGAGAATTTTAACAGTTGTATAGTTATGAGAGATGGACTCAATGGCTTTTGTCTTGTAAAATGTCACCAAACTGTCTTGTTACTTCAAATTACAAGATTAAGTAGTTAAATACTTAAATCCCCAAAGAAAGACTTGAATTTTTTGGGATGGGGATGGCAGGAGAAAAGCTCAGAAAAAAAGTTAAAAAGTATCTGCAAACAAAATTCCACACTATTCACTGTTCCTACAAGTAACTAGAAAAATGGCACTACAGCTTCCAAATGTAATTTGCTCTCATGACCCTGTGTCAGATTCATTCAGTTTACTAGTCAATTTCCTATTATTAATTGTCAGCCTTGAAAACTGCACTTGGGATCCACAAATCAAGTTGCATCTCTTCATGCCTCCTAAATCACCAGTAATGAAGATTCTGCCCTTTGTAATTTACCTGTCAGTGCTTTGGAGATCCAGACTCAAATCTATCTTACTCCTGCAGTGCCTGCATGTGCTGGCTCTGGATTTTTTCTAAGGAAGCACTTTTGTTTCAGCATGGAGGAGACTAAGACAGACATATCCCAGATTGCCTCACTTTTTTTTCTTTTACTCTCTGCAAACAACCTCTATGGGTTTTATGCATATTTCTGGGATGCTCAGAATATTTGAAAAAGATAGGTCCTTAAGTATTGGAAAAGATAAACTAAGTGAAGGGAGAGTTGTGATTATCTGTTGTGTCGTCCTAATGTATTTGTTGATGATTTCAGTAGAAGAACAGGCAGAGAAGGGAAGCAAAACATGATGGGGACAACTTGACCACTGTACCAGAGTTTCAGTATGCCCTGCATTCACTATGTTTTATTTCATGTGCACAGAGGAACACAGGTTTTTAAAACATCAAACTCCTGGACATTTTGCCACCAGTATCAACAGGGAGAATTTATCCTATTAGAATTCCATCCGTCTTCACTTTCTAGACTTGGTATTTATTTAATTTGCCCCATCATGCCATTTATTTAAGCTTGTACTTTTAGGAAAGTGATAGTGCTTTAGATGAGGAAGTGTCACTTGCTAGATTCACATATGGCAATTGCATGGTGAGTTGAAAAAGAAGCAATCAAGGGCTATGTGTGGGAGTTTCTGATTTGTGCCTTGGAATTACTGCCTCTCTGCCAGGTATAAAGGCAGAGACAGAACAAACTCCTCTAGCAAAAATATCACTATTTTTGACTTATCTCACATAGCCAAGATCAGAGACCAATCATGATATCTTAGCTAACTCTAGACCCAGTGTATTTGGACCTGTGTTATTCTGTCTGCAATCCAGTTTCTGGTAATTGTGCTGACCTAGAATGAATCTCCAGATGGGCAGAGGTAATCTGATCGCATATTTACTCCCCCAAAGATGAAACCAACTCCAAAATCCACATAAGCTTATATTTTTGTATCATATAGCTTGGGAGGATGGAAAAATGCCAATAGTCCATGACTTAATTCCATTCATTCATCCAATTGTTAGGATGGTGGAGCCAAGAGGAAGAAAATCACCATGCAGACATCAAACAAATGCCATGGAAAGCTACTACCTGTTAAGAAAAGTTAGCTATACAAGACTTTAGCAAATATTAAACGTAGTTTATTCTCTACTGAACCATTATTCTCTCCTTGCAAAACCTTCTCCATACTAAGTTGCTTGAAGGTGAACCATATACAGGATATTTAAATAGTTGTAGAACTGAGGCCTCATATATATTCTTACCATCTTGTCTGTATCTCATTTTTTTTCCTGCTCTTATTTCCAATTTACAGGGCTCTAAAATAGCCACTGTACTTGACTAAGTAGAGCAACACTCTCGTAACTTTCATCTCAGGAATTCCCAAAGCACCTGACTTACAGGATGCAGGGGAGGGGTGTCAGGGTAGGCATCAACCTCTGAAACACCATGGCAGTTTCCATTTTCTCAGTCTTTTCAAACAGGTAGAGTTATGACGATGGTCTTCCTCTGTGATAAAATACACCTCAGCCAGTAGCATATTGGGTCATTCTCCCTTGATCATCAAAGTTTATCTTAAGAATTTACACTGTGTAGAAAGGTAGATCTGCAGTCACAGGTGTTAGTGACTTAGTACCCATCTTAGTACCCACAATAACCCTGTGGGTCATCCAGTGATGCCACAACTACTCCTAGAAGCACAGAGGATCTGTTATTTTTGCTTTGAGAGGAATAACCCAGCCTCACTTTCCAGATTTCCCTTAATCATTGATGAACAACCATCAAAGTAATCCATGTCCTTATTTTAACTCTTTTTAAATATTTGGACTTGCCCATACACTGTGGCAGTGTGTTCCACTGCTTATCAGTCACTGAGAGTCTTCCTTGAAGACTTCCAAAGCTATTCCTTCAGAGAATTTCACCAGGTATTCTGACACTGTAGCAGCCTTTAGCAGTTCCTTACTTGCCTTCTCCATGCTGTTCACAGCAGACCTCTGTGGCAGCCCTCCACCGTCTCCCCACAGACTGGAGAATGTGACTTACTCTCATGCTATATAATCCACAACATCTATCATCCTTGCCCTTTCCTGAGCATTTTCCAGTCCTACTGCACCCTATTTGACATAGTGTGATCAGAACTACATAGATTTATGACGGAACATAATAATGTTAGATCTCTATTCCTTTTCTGATCATGTCTAGCCTTCAATCACGAGGTCATGAGGAAACTGAAATGATAAGTTTTATAATAAAGAGGCAGTTTCTGTGCCCCAGCTGAAACAGCTTTTGGTTATAAGGGATCCAGGCCTTGATGAATGAGAGGATGCCACCAATAAAAGCAAAAAAAAAAAAAATTAAATAAAATTAAGTAGTCAGGTTAGAATTTATTTTAAAAGAGATGATAGTGAGATAATAAAAAATGAAAATGTATGCAACCATTCCTAGCACAGTGATTTGGAGGGGTGAAAAAACCCCATATTTTATTTTGAAGCCATGGTTTGAAAAAACATCACTGAGCAAACCATAACAGAAATTTAGGATACGTCTATGCTGCACAATGCTAATTTACCTAGCTGAGCTCTGTGCTAATGCAGCTATATTCCTTACTGTACTTACAGATAAATAGTTTAGGGCTCTCTCTGAAATCTCTTCACCAAATTAGACTGTGCAATGGAGAAACACTTTTTTTAGTCTTCACCATTGCAGAGCACCTTGAAAAGCCAGGTAGCACTCTACTGTGTCCTTTACACAAATAAAATAGTGGTTGTGCTACCCTTGCAGACTTAGCATATTAAACAAACTTTGCAGAAAGTCCCCAGCCAGAACAACCCATGTTGCTTAAATGTGCCTAGATAAACATGCCTACAAGTTTCAACAGAAATGCTCTCAAGCACTAAATCAAATCCAGAGGCCTTCTGCAGCTCTAGGGCCCAAGACTTGTAACTCCCCCAACTCAGTGCAAATCAGTCCTTCAGCAGAGCCTGTAGAAGACTGTGCTATTGAGGAGACAGTGACAACACACAAATGGATGTTTTACCTTGGATACAGCATCTACCACGCACTTAAACGCACCTTACTGTACACAGGCTCAACACAGAACAGCTGGACTGTGTTTTGCCCAGTCAAAAAGGCCCCTGGAACAGGGAGAGTTACTGCTTTAACTGTGATCTAAAGTTCTTTCTGCCCATAACAACACAGCAAAATGAAGTTGTGCAGAGGCTGGTACTCACTGAGGGCCAAGGTCTTTTTCCAGAGAGGAGCTCCATGCTGTTGCAGCCTTGTTGCTGCTTTTACCTCCAGCCCTTATCCACACACAAGCCCATAGGGGCAGCCCCACTCCCTTGTCTACAGATGTCTGGTGTGCCCCCAAACTCACAGGGAACAAAAAATCCTCAGGCAGCCAAGCCCCCTTCTTGACAGCAGGCAGCAACGCTCAGCACTCTGTTCTGCTTAGAGGGGACAGACCCAAACATTTCCAATGCTCTTCACTGAAACAGGCACCAAACAGTCTTAACTCCTGAACACCAGAGTAAGCTGTCTCCAAGAGCTGACCTGGGAGAAATGCAGCACTAAATTAGCAGCTACCCATGAAACACACAACTGACATGATGGTTGATGTCTTTTTGGCCTGATTCCTGACTACCAGCACCCTTTAGTGAATTTTCTCCTCAGCTAATTTTAACCAGATTTGAAAGAAGGGCTGGACTATCACAGATAATTATATTTATATAGGTTTCAGGGATCTGACAGCTGGAGAGAGAAATAAGACCAAAATTAGTGCTTTCTATTAAGGGAAAGCAGGCAAAATTCATCCACTATATATTCTAGCAAGCCTGAGGCAGCCAACGAACCCATACACATTTGGTAGCAGAGTAGCATGGCTGGCATTTGCTCTTGCCAGAGCTGGTAGTTTTGCAGTAGTGTAGGGTTTAGGACACAAACTCTTAAGTGTCCATGTTTAATTATTTCTGATATTGTCATAAAAGTTTCTATAATTTTGTTGACGTATTTGTAATAGCAGGGCATCAACAGAAATTAGTCTGATTTGTGAAGTTAAAAATATCTATTTTATTGTAGAAAAAAATGCAATTACAACACCTCACCCCTCCAAATTACTTTAATTCCTATTGAACAGTCCGTTGTTCAACTTTAATCTTGCAGTTACTAGAAAGTAAGATCGGACAGTGAAATTTGTATTTATTAAAAAAGAATTCAAAGCATGTCAGGCCAATCTTCTGTTATGTGTCAAATTAAAGGAAATTGTGTTTTGTCTCCAAATTAAAAAAAAAAACAATTCTTGAGGAATAAAGATGTCATTGTTCAAGAAAGAGTAATAAAGTATGAATGCCTTTCCTTCAGTTGATTCTCTTCGTAAATGAGCAAGAACACAGAGGTCAATAAATTGTCATTACCCAAGCTTCATAAATCTTCAGTGGTTGGATTTTACTACATAGTTTAAGTTACAAGACCTTATAAGAGGCCAAGAAAGATTCATTTGGAGTATTTATAGGCAAAGGCGAGGTCTCCAAACTTTTGTGGTTGTTACTTGCAGTGTCAACACAGAAAAAGCTGCTTGTCCTGGAAACTGCTGGTTCTAAAACACAGCTCTCTGCACATGAAATCATTAATAGAGGCCTATGGCCACTGAGTAGAATCAGAGGATCTACCTGTTCAGTATCAAGCACAGTTTTACTAGCAGATCAGTTGCAAAAGACAACCTAATTTCCTATTGCTCTTTTGGTTAAAAGTAAGGCCAGCACAGATACAAATAGCAAATATCCCTGAAACTCGAAGCACAATACAGAAAGAAAAAAGCAGGAAAGTTGATTAGAACAGGAGGTAAAATATGACCACCTGTGCACTAAGTTGCATGAATCTTACAGGGAACTACCAGGACTGCAGGTGGGTTCCTCACATAAGGATTCAGTCCCTACACCGAACAACATATTGAGCTGTAAAGGATATATAGCAGCACAGTTTGAAAGGGGAAAAGCAGAAAAAAACTCCACAGAATGTCTAATATACACTACAAAATTAAAAGACTGCTGAAAAGCACTTCCTGCTTTGTGGAAAACACGTCTCAATTTATCTGAATTGTCCTGTGACTAAAGTGTGAAGGAAATGTGTATATTTGGGTACAACATCCTGAAGAAAATCTGGAAGTGTAGATTCAATTAACTGTGAGTAAAATTTGGGCTTCTGAGTACTCTAACCTCCTTAAGTTTGAAGCTTGTGTTACTTGCACATTTCAGATGATTTTTAACCCTTCAGTCCCTTTGTGAAGTAAGTTCAGCATGTCAGGCCCTATCTTACATGTATTTCTCTGTAATGATCCCAAAATATAAGCCATAGCTTGCCATCCTTCTCTAGCAGGACAAAGAGAGAGGCCTCTGTGGCAGCATACAAATGTGAGAAAACCACCATGACTGAGCTCTGAGCCAGACCAGAGGGGGACAAGGAACCATAGGAAAGCTGTTAATTAGGCACTACTTCTATCATGAATTGGCTGATGGAGAGCATCATTATCAAAAGGAAACATGCATCATTTCAAACAAGCTGTTTCTTGTCCTTGCTTAGTTAACAAAGAAGCCATTTGAGTATGTCACGTTAAGATTACTATTACACACTGCCATGGGAAGTCCTTGAAAGCAACCTATGAACCTAACAACAGACGGCACGTGATAGCATTCAGAGCACAGCTTTTACTGCTCCCATGCCTTTGTTCAGATCTCGGTGACCTTGGATACTCTGAACAGGGATACAGGAAGTATATTAAGAAGGAATTATTAAATATTGATTTTTTTTTCCTGGCATTGAGTATCAAGATAAATGCCAGAAATTCATCTGTCCTATTGAAACCAACCCAGAAAAGGTGCTTCATCAAGTTCAAATCCATGGAAAACGGAAACAGGGACAACAAAGCAAGAAACTTTTCCATCTTACCTTCATAGATCACTCATGAGAACTCATGAAAGTGGCCTGAATATTGAGACCACAACATCTGACAGAAGGGACTTTGCAAGTGCTCAGGAACTTTGCTGATCCTACACCTAGCAGTTGTCTGTCTTCTCACAAAGTTCTGGCCATAATCTCTCAACCAGGAATTCCTTGTTCAGACTCAGTAACCTGTGCCATCTTTCTATTCAGCTGGCATACACTGCCATTTAACCAGGTTTCAGCTGCTTCTGCAAAGACGACTCAAAAGTAACACATAATTGCATCAGATCTCAGCCAGAAAGCCTGAACTGTCTTCACTAACAGTTAATAAAGGAGTGTCCTTCAGCAATTGTTTTTCTCATTCACACCAAATTAACAAAACACCCCATGTTTCTTCCAGAGTTCAGCACTGGATTTTAAGGCCGGTGTGACTTTGTCCAGAACTGGATGAGCTCCAGGGCTGAAGGCCAGGAAGGTGCCAGCACTAGTGATGGCATTGAAACTCAGCTGCAACTCGAACTAGGATACAGTCTTTCTGGCACCTCCAGTGCCACCAGATCCACTTTACTAAGGGAAGGCTGGAGGACGTCTTAATGACTTATTCAGGCCATAATCAGGTTGTTCTCTGCTGACAATGCAACATACTCCTTTGAACTAGGGCTTCAGCTCACCAGTGTTTTTCCAGAAAATTTGGAACAATTGACCTCTTTGGAAGAGTCATAGCTCAAGGGGGTTATGACGTTTTTGTCATTGAGGATTTTAGGACCTGACTGAGTAAAATCCTTAGTAACCTGGTCTAACTTCACTGCCTATCCTACTTTCAGCAAGAGGTTGGACTGTGGATTTTCCAAGTTCAATTCCAACCTGAACTGTCCTATAATCCTGGAAAAGCATAGAAAACTTGTGGATAAATAGTCTTCTGCATTTTTTTTTTCTCACATAGAGTAAGAGATGAAACTTTTTTCAAAACTTTCAGAAAAAAATCCTGTTTGCCTTGCGTCTTACTCAGAATTGCTGGTATGGACTAAACAACATTTGGCTGACCCAAAGCATTGATCCCCATTTCAACCTCTTGAAACCTAAGTCAGATTCTCTGTTTCATTTAAAATGCTGATGTAGTGCTTATTTGCAGTCTGTTTAGGCCTGGTGGCCTGAAACTTTAGGGGGGAAAAAGAGGAGAGAGCTCATAAATTAAATCAGTTGGAAAAAGAGAAGAACCCTCTCTGACAAATCCCCCTTAGCAACACTTGCCAGAGAAAGAAGCTTTCCATGGGAATCTGTTGAGGAGCACAGGGAGATATCTGGAAAGCTCCTTGACTGAAGTAAGCCTAATTTTTTTGTGTGCTTTCATATACATTTCAATTTCTCCATTAAAGCAGATGTTTTCAGCCCGAGATGGGTCTAAAAACCATTTTCACACACAGGAAGATAAAGGTAAAACTGAAGTTAATTGTGCATGGGGTGAGGGGTGCTAGCCTGTAAAGTTGTGGAAAATTGATCATGGTATGAAGAGTCTTGAGGGAGTTTTGTTTCTGAAAGGGCTACAAAGACGCTTGGGAGTCTTTCTGGTGCCATACAGAGGCAGTACAGATTGTGCTAGACACTTGCTCAAACGCTTGCACAAAATCATGGAACCACAGAATAACAAGTACAAAAGAACCTCTGGAGGTCATCTAGTCCAACTTCCAAAGATGAGATATCACAGTGTTTCTGAAAAACTTCTTCCAGTGTTTGGCATCTTACCTGTGCAAATTTTCTTCCTTGCATCCAGCTGTAATTTCTCACGCTGTGACCTGTGCCTATTGCTTCCTGTCCTTCCTCTGCTAAACTGAAATCTAAACTATATTTGATGGTTTTCACAGTCCAAGCTTCCTTAAGAGATGGACAAGCAAAGACATCAGCTGGCAGAACATATAGTAACCATGTCTGGTGACAAAAGTGACTAATGGGTAACACAGAGAGGTGCAGCATCTACTTTTTAAGTAAAAAAGTGAAATCTGCTATATTTACTCTTTCATGCAAAGTCTGAACTTACTTAACTGATGGCTGAAGTACTGTAAAATCATAGTGTGAAATACTGGGAAATGTCAGCTATGCTTCCAAGAAAATCTACCCTGAACCAAAATTTAGACACTGCCATAAATAGCAATTTCCATTGCAATTGCCCTCCCTTCACTAAGTTGCTCCAGAGTGGCAAACATTCTTCTTTGTTCTCCTAGATCCTAATACAAGTTCATTAATTTGCTCTCCACTTTGGAAACTAACCAAATGTTACTAAAAATGACCATTCAGGTACAATTTCTGTCACTTGCATTTGTAGCAAGTCATGTTTTGCCCTATGACTAGTCCTGTTTATTTCTGGGTTGACAGAAGTGGCAAATTCTAGCCCATAATATCTGTGTGCCTCAAAAATAGAGAATGGAAGAGAGACAGTGAGAAGAGATTAGAGTACCATGTATACTCAGTAACCACCCACACATGCCTGCACCCCCACAGAAAAGAAGTCTTACTCTACAAAAATTATTAATTGTATTTTAAAGATCGACAGGTTAATTGAGCTGTTTTGGAAAAACTGACTGCAGAATCAGTTTCATTCTGTCATTACATTTTGTCAAATTAAAAATCCAAGTATATTTTTTAAAAATCTACTACGAGGCCAAATAAAGACTATGATGGAGTCTAGGACACCCTCACATTCTCTTCCACACTGCCTGCTTCCATTGCATATCATGAATATTGGCATCAAGTTCCCACCTAACTTCCAGACATTATTCTCCTTTTACAAGCTGGCTTTCACTGAGCACTTTGTATTGTAGGGTATGAGCCTGAAAAAACATGTAGAGATGAGTCAAGCTTAAGGAGAATAAAACACAAACAAAAACCTTCCAAAACATACTCATAAAAAGTAGAGACAAAGTACAGAGGAGTTAAAAGGAGTCAAAAAGATGTATTTTCCCAGACATATTAATGAAGGGTCTGGCAGAATGGTGATTGAAGTTTGCAGTCACAAAAAAAGTACATCTCACCTAACCCTATTTTTTCAGCAAATGCCTTCACTGTGTTTGGGCCCTTTTGAGGGGAAGGAACCAAAGGACAGCTTTAACATTGTACCTAGGAGAACCAGAGCTCTCTGGGGGTTCTTCCAAAATATGCAATAATAGAAGGCATACTGTACGTCTATACATACACAAGCAGATATAAATAGCACAGTGGTGGGCTGTCCATGCTCTACAGACTTCCAGTCTCTACAGGCTCCACAAAATCTTAAAAAGAAAAGAACAAAAAACCCCAAAAAAACCCAAAAACAAAACAAACAAAAAAACTCACAACCAACCAACCAACAACAACAACAAAAAAGCAAAAACCCTAGAGATCATTAAAATTAAAGCTAGTTCCAGGCAGTTTGGTGCTGTGGGCTAGTTTATATACCAAGAGTACATAGCAGACCTCTTTGAACAGCAGAGTCTAGACGGTGTCACCAGAACAAACTCAGTCTCAAAAATTTCCCACCTCTGTTCTGCATAGTGTATGTCAAGAGCTGACACAAAGCAGAGCATTCAGGTTTGCAGGACCTGGCTGCTGCAGTGCAGCATCGGGTGGCCTGTTGCATAGGCACACACTGTGCCAGGCAAACTGCAATATTGACATATTAATATCAATATTGATATATTAAGATTGACAAGCTGAGATGAAAAAGTGTAAAGATGAGGAGTCTATCTCATTTTTCACTCAGAGGAACTGTGGAACTTGGTTTCACACTACCAAATTTTCTCCTCTGCATATGTCAAGATGACCCCTACTTCCCACACAGCTACCAAATTTTGTCTATTCACAACCTCTCTCCTTCACTCCAGCTCAGAAGCAGCAGAAAATCATTCAGCATTAAATAAAGAACAGGCAGATTTTGCAGCCCATCCCTGGGGTCTGGGCACCAGGGAGAGGATTCTGACTGTACAAGGATGGAGATGGCTTTCAGGTACACATGGCCTCCTTTCTCCCTGCTGTATCTGACACAGTCACAAAAACCTTTGCTCCTTCAAGCCCCCAGAAGGAGGCCTGAAGGAGCAAAGCTGCTGTTGCTGTTGCCACCAACAGCACCAAAGGAGAGGGCCAAAGAAGCATGGATGGATACGGGGCCCTGTTGGCTGGGTTATTTTCTCACACAGCGCTCCACAGCCCTGGTTATCAACATAGGACTTCAATCACCATGAATGCTGCACAGTCCAGAAAATCCAGGAGTGCAATACGGTTTTACACTGGTGTAAACACCACCATTACAGAGGACACCTTTCCACTGGCTTTTCCTCAGTCAGCAGGTGAGGAGGGAGGCACTGCCACCAGCACATCTACATCATGCAGGTGGGACATTCTGCTGCCGCTCCACCATCAGCTGAGCAGCATCCTCCTCTCAGCTGCAAGGTAAACTACCTTTACAGACCCTGCTGTCAGCCTTGGTACTCTACCCCAGACTCTGATTTTTTCAGTTGGTTCAGCAATAAAACACCTAATGATGCTGGTGCCTGAATCATTATTGGTCTCTGAGACAAATAGCTTGGGTATCCCTCTGCAGAACGATTGCTCCAGGCTCTTTGCAGTCTCAAACAGGCATTAACACGGGCATGTGTCCCCTGCACACTGTGCCCTGCTTCCATTAGAATGTTTTGCAGCAAGATAAATTGGTC
Source organism: Acrocephalus scirpaceus scirpaceus (assembly GCA_910950805.1). NCBI lineage: Eukaryota > Metazoa > Chordata > Aves > Passeriformes > Sylviidae > Acrocephalus > Acrocephalus scirpaceus. The sequence goes on along the minus strand of OU383773.1, from coordinate 40,103,985 downwards.
TCACCACCTCCTCTGCTGCAAGTGCCTATTCTAAAGAGGGAGTCTCTGATTCCAGCAGAGCCTCCCTCTTGGAGGTGTGGCACTGCGGGAAGGAAGGAAGACTGGGTATTGCACTTACAGTGAATGGGATTAGATGGCTGCTCTCGTTATTTCATCGAAAGAGCCCCTTCCCCAGGCAACACTGATTCCATGGATATTTAGGTAAAATCAAGGTGAGATAAAGCATATTGTATTAATACATATATGTATTCCTCCCTCTTCCAAATGTCAGCAGTTAGCATGCCTGATGAGAGATGCTGCAAAGAAATTATTTCAGGTTGAGTGCATCACATACTTACTCACTGCCATGAAGCTCTACACTTCAACAGAATTCCTGGTGAACGATGATGAAATATTCATCAGTTCATATTTGTAAATGGCCCAGCAGCATACTGAGTAAATGACCTCCGACGAAGTGCCTCACATTAAAATGGAACAGCAACCAGCTGAAATGAGGGAACTACAAACTATGCATGTGTTTTGTCAGCACAAACAAGCGACAAACACAAACAGAAAGAAATCTAGTTGGACTCATCATCCTGACATCGAGAAACAAATGAGAAGCCAGCCTGTTCGCTTCAGCAAGACCCACTGGTGGTGCTGCCTGTGGCAGGAGTGAGTAAGGCTACCTGGGCTGAGCATTACTTCCTGCCCTCTGTCACAAGCAGAAAGTGAACCAGGCAAGGCAGGAGGTTGAGCTGCTTATTTTCCCCACATAGTGGCCCTGATTGTTCATTATCTCAAGCACTGCTAGTCCTTAACTGCAGGTCTTGGTCCCTAAAATGGAAAGCACAAGCCAATACCCTCCAGAGGAACTGGGGAGCCTGGCCCCCTCAAATGGATACGTGATGCTGGGCAGGAGCACCCCACAGTTGGCATTTCTTGCCTTGTTTTGATGGAAGCCCCTGTAGCGAGGCAGCCAGGTTTGCAAGGGGGGCAGGCTGTGGGAATGGAAGTGCCACCCAGCACTGCTCTTTGTCTGGGGTGCTGCTACCCACTGCTGATTTAAGGAGTAGAAGGGTGGATTTTCTGTCCTGCTTTCAGCAGTCATCATTATTCAGGATGCGTGTTTCTGAATCCAGGGAGGTTGCCAGAGCTGCACTGCATCGCTTGTGATGGTTAATCCTTGTACGGGAAAGCTCCACAATGGAAACTGTGAGGGGAATGCAAAATAAATTAGGAAAACCTAGCAAGCCATCGTCAGCCTTTACAAAATGCAGAGACACCCAGGCCTGGCCTCCCCCGGACCTTTTCCAAGGTACTTTCCTGAAACTGAGCTTAAAAACCCATCTGTTGTTACCCCAGGGCCTCACACAGAGGTGAGCTCCCACTGCCAGAGCCAGGTGGGCAGTGTAGCCCTTTTTTGTCATTTATTTATTAATTAAACGCCCTGTGCTAAGGCAGATCTACATGCAGGTCCACACACAGCTCTGCAGGCTCGGAGGGGCCTCGGCGGCCGGGAACTTGAACAAACAGCACCATCAGGTGGCTCTCCGGGAAATAGAAGTGTGGAAGCACCCAGGACATCTCCAGGCGGACCTGGCCATCCCTCCGCTTTCCTCTTCCACCCTCCCACCAGCAGGGAGGGCCCACACCCCCTCCTGGCAAAATCCACGTCCGAAATTGTTAGAGAAAGCTCCAATGGCTGCAAGAAACATCCAGAAAAAGTGTTAAGGGAAAACTTTCGATCTGCTTCCTTTCCCCCTGGCATGCAAGTCTCTTGTGTCCTGTTCTTTCCATTGCTGTCAGCTGTGTGTATCCTAGCTCTAACCACATGGTTTCACTGACTCCTTAACAGGCCATCGGCCATCCAGAGCACCCGTCTGAGCATGGTACAAGGCTTAATTCCCTCCCTTAGCTTCTTCAATTTTTGAAGGCACTGGCAAATGGATGTTTTCACCTTGAAAACGATTCCTGGTGTACAACCCCCATTTGGGGCACTGCTAGCATCCACCTCCTCCCACTTGCATAGGGAAGGAGGAGGATGCCTCCTTCAGCCTCAGCCAGGTGCCCTTTCACCAAAGACTGCCTTTAAATAACTTGGCTCCTTCAACCTATTTGCTGCCTTCTGCTGCTGCTCACATATTTGGTCAGTGCAAAGTGGGAGCAGAAGCCTTTCCCACTAACTAACCAGAGCAGCTTCGATCCCCTGGGAGTCGCAGAGCAGATATAACCCCAACACACATAAAGACAACAGATTCAGCTTCTAGAATCCAGACCTCAGCCATTTCACAAACTCCGCTCTCAAGCACCTGCTTCTCACCTTTACCTGTCCCCCCAAAGAGAGGAGAACACCGGATAAGACAATCTGAAGGAAAGCAAAATGCTGTTGCTCTCACAGTGCTGCAGTGACTGCAGTCATACCCACTCTATTTCCATGATTACCAGGAAGGGACCTATGCCATCAGTCTTAGTTGTGAGTTTTCTCATACATGGATTTTAAAAGTTTTTTCTTCAGGTTGTTCTCCACTTCAGTGAATAATTAGATATTTCTAATTGTCTCCTAGCAGAACTAAGGTAATTTAAATATAAATGTATATAAAGAATAAGTTTAGTTGTCTGTATATTTATTTGCTTATACATACAGGTCTTCTCTAAGTAAATATATGTATGCCTTACATTTATATAAGATACAGAAATCAATAGGCACATAAACACATACAGTCACATTCACAAACCTAAAGGAAAATTATTCAAAAGTGTGGTTACTCAGTTCCTCTGGGAAACACCTCAGTTCACAGTTTCAGGCTTGAGTGCCGACAGTTAAATCTTACAGCAACGTCTCTGAAAATCAGGACCTTTCATTGTTATGTTTGTGCTTATGCATACAGAAGGACTGATTTACATATCTAATTTCAGGCCTCTAATTTTCAAAAATTTGCGGCCTGAAGAGACAATCCAGTGTTTCCAGTTATACTGCCCCCAGGGGCACTTCTGTACCAAGCACATCATCCAGTCACCTTGAAGAGATGTCAAAGCATTGCAAGTTGTTGACAGCCCATCTCAAAAACCTCTGCCTTCTGTAATAAAGAGACCTCCCAATTCCCAAATATGCTCAATGCAATAAAATTTTTGAACATCCCATATAAAATTGATAATAGAGCACCTATCACAAAAGACAAAAAAATAAGAGGAAATGAGATTATATTTCCCATCATGGCATCTGCATTAAGCTCTATAGCTGCTTATTTCTACTATAATTGTGCCAAAGTCATTTTGAATTTCATTTTCTTTATGCACCTTGCTCTGAAGCTGAGATATTTTGGGAAAAACAATGCACAAGACAGTACTTAAATGCAACGGCAACATCTCACCAGTTTCAACTAATGATGTCAGAGGAGGTCAGGTGGGCACAGAAGTATGAATTGTCCCTACATTTGTACACTTTTTGAGTGGCTAAATAGCACCCAGCAGAACTGAGGTCTTCCTAGGACAGTAGGAACATAGAACACTAAGACAAAAGGATGTCTTTTTTCCTGCCACCTTCATTCTCTTGCTTTCAAGCTCTTCCTCAGCCCTTGCCTTTTCTTTTTCTGTAAAAGGAGAATGCAGTGCTAGGGGAAGTCAGCTTGCAGCAGCACTGGATCATGGGAGAGCCCGCACAAGCCACTTCTATAAGTACCTCTTTTCTACACTGGGCTGTCAGTTGTGCTGCTCTATTCTTGTAGAGCCATGGAGCAAGATGCTTGGGGTGGATTTGTTGGCAGATCAGTAGGGAATCATAATATTCCTGCCAAATTCATTTTCTCATGTGACCTAAGCTTGACTTAGAACATGGATTTCCTACAGAGACAAGTTTGAGCAGTGCCAGGAATTTGAAAGCCAGGTGGTCTGCAAAGCTTCTCCCCAGGCTCTGAGATCCTATTTCCTTGCGTCATTCTTTCCAGACAGCATAGAGTGCGGGCTGGGGTGCTCACAGCAAACTGAGTCCTCAAAACCAATGCAATTGCTCCTTCCCACCACCATAATCCTCTGCAATGAGACTGTTACAGAAGTGGGAGGAAAGATGAGCACGTTTTCTGCTAGGAAACAGATTCAGACAGGCTTTGACCAAGAATGCTAGTGAAACTTTTCTCTGCCAGAGGAAACTCTAAAAAAAAAAATCCCACTTTTTCATCTCAGCAGCATCCAAATCTGGCTTAGCTAGTCCAAACTGTCATGTCCTTGCTAACTCAGAAAGCCTATATTTGCCTATTTGGAAAGGAAAGCTATCACACAAAGACAGATAGGCTTTTCTGAAGAAAGCTATCTATAGGTTCACTGATCTCTTAGGACAAGAAGGTCCATACATTAATTTTAGATGTCTGGCAATCTGCATACTAGAAATACTGTATGGCTCTGATCCATACTGACTTCTATTAAGGAAACAAAAGCAAGAATGAGCTGGAAACTCTCCCAGATGATGATCTCTGAATATCCATGGAGAAAAAGCAGCCTACCCTAATATATTATTTGCCCCATCGCTAAGAAACTCTCATTAAAGAAAATATGTTTGGCTCCCTGAGGAGGCACAATAGCGGTGTTATCATTGTAATGGGATATCAGACCAGGATCTGGACCAAATCTCACAGTCACTGAATGGTTAAGGCTGGAAGGCACCACTGGAGGGCATCTAGTCCAACCTACCTGATCAAGCAGGACTCCCTACAGCACATTACTCAGGGTCCTGCCCAGATGGCTTTTGAGTGTCTACAGAGAAAGAGATTCCGCAGCTTCTCTGGACAATCTGTTCTAATGCCCAGTCACTCAAAAAGTGAAGAGGTTTTCACTCATGCTCAGGTGAAACTTCCTGTACATCAGTTTCTGCCCATTGCCCCGTCCTACTGCTTGGCACCACTGAGACAAGCTGCTTTTCTCATTGTTTTGTCTCAGCACCAACCAGGAGTAATGCACAGATTACAGCTGTCTGCTTCTGGACTTCTTAATCTTCTTGTACAGCTACAGAAGGATCCTTGATACAAAGCAGGGAGTTGCGGCCTCATCCTAAAATGGCTCCTGTCATTCTCTCCAGAAACATTACAGAAGTGGCAATGGTCCATAACACATATAATCCCATATCTATAGCTGCTGCCTTGTTGGCAAATTCCTGTCACAGATTGCACTCAGTTCTATCCCACCCTCACATCAGATGCAATCCACACCAACCTGTGCCTGCTGGAGCGCCTGGCTGAGGTAGCAGGATGGAGAATAGCTCACTGCACTGGCACTCTTGGGAGACAAAGAACTCAGACTTGGGCAAGTCTGAACCCTGCACCTCAGCTGAAGCCACCCCTGTACCACCTCTGTTTCCTGAGGGCCCAAGGAAGGGATGGATGTAGCATGTCCTTCTCCACTCTCTCCCGCTCCTTTCTGTCTGCCTTAGATGCAGTTGCAGCAGCCAAGCTCTCCGTGCACAATTGCAAAAATGCTCAACGTGGAGGGAGGGATGTCTTCCACTGAAGCAGCACTTGAAACAACACAAGTCACTGAGAAAGCAACATCCCTGTTGTGCTGATGGCTAGGGGAGAGTCAGAAATACTGTGTTTCCATAGTCAGAGAACAGCTGGATAAACTCAGGAATAGCTTTGCTGAGAGCAACTGCAAACTCCCTTAGCACACTTCAGGAAGAATGTAGCTGCGAGAGTGTCAGCAGAAACTATGAAATTCGTTTGCATCAGACTCACAGCTTTCTGGCAGTAGGATGACCAGTCTGAAATTCACTCCTTAAATCCATGAGAATCTAGTTTAAACTCAGTCTTTCTTCAGCTGTAGTTCCTCTGCCTCCTTTTTTTAGCATGCACCCAAACAAATCCAACATCCCCATCTACCAGTCAGAAAGGAGAGAAGAAACACAGGTTAGGGAACACTCAGGTAGCGAAAAGGAACAAATGGCACAGTAGGTCAATGAAATCCCAAATGATTGCCTAATTTAAGCCCTGCTTTCTTGCCTGGAAGGGCTGAACTGCTTGTTCACAGTGTCTGTTGCTGGTAAGAGAATTCCACTTTCAATTGCTCTCATTTTTACTGTTCTCTCTCTAAACTGACACCTCTTTACATATCTCCCAGCACATGATTATGAGACCATTTTTAAAGATTTCACATCAGGCCTCTGTGGAAATCAATTGGATCATTTTAGGAAAGGAAGACTATCAGTGCCAGGTGATCCAGAAGCACAAAGGCAGCTATTTCGGACATTTATCCTGCTTGCAGATGATTGTTGCAAAGTTTCCCAACATAATACTTGTGTGACTACAAAATTCCATACCACTGCACTGTGTGCATTGGCTGTAGATATTTGATACCCATAGATTTCACTTCCTGCCCTGTTGAGTCACCTGCAAACAGATTTTGTCTGAAAAGCCAGAAACTCTGCTCCTTAGATCAAACATTAACTAGTCCTTGGCTGAGTCTGCTCTGTCACAAGATCCCAGGGTATATTAAGAAAGGAGTGTCTGGACACTGCTGAGCATTTCCTAGGGAGGAAACTGAGCTTATTCTACATAGTCACTTCCCAGTGAACACAGAGGAAACCGCATTAGCCAAGATGGAGAAGCACTTCCACCAGAAATGGAGAAACATTTGCACCAGAGTTGCAAAAATGGACAGATACCACGACTCAATGCAACTGTTCTGGTACGCTGTTCCTTACTGCCTAACGTGCACTGATCTGCATTGATCCAAAATTACACTCCAGCACCTCAGTGTTGGCAAACAAATTCAGTCTGTCCAGGACAGCCACTGGGTTTTGACAGAGGCCATTGATCCACTGTGATCCTGATTCAACACCAATTTAAACATATATTGCCTGGCTGAAGACCTGCTCACAAGCACTGTCATGAGGTAACACAGGAGAGACTGACGGCTGACATAATGACACCTGCTAAGTTCATGCTAAACCAAAGGCTGTTTCCATACCTAATTGGAGGTGCCTCACCAAAGCCATGCACTGAGAGCCAGTTCATGGAAGGGAGAATGCAGCAGTGTGAAACACCTTTTCTCACTCCTTTGAGGGTGAGGTTTCAAAGCTTCTCCCATTCTGAGCTTCATCTGAACAGGATGCCTCCTCCAAGGCAGGTCAGAGCTCTTAGCCCAGGAGAAGTCCCCAGGTTCTGAGCCCCAGCTCTCAAGTAAAAACGTCCCTTAACAGGCTATTCTGGAAGTGGAGCTTTCTTCTAATTGCAGTGCTTGGTCCTGGTGCTGAGAAAATTCCTCTTCTGATAAGGCACATTTCCACAATACTGTACCAGCGCTTTCATAAGAGGCTTTGAATTCGGTGAAGTGGCATTTTCTAAAGAGAACAGTATCCACTAGAAAATTCCCACCCACCTCGAAACCTAACTGCTGCAGCAATAACTCTGCACAGCTACTGAGACTGGTTGGTGGAACTGATGAGACGAGAGGCAGAAATAAATGAATACTTTTTTCTTTGCAGCAAAAAAAGTATGGTTTTGCCACTTTTATCCTGACTATGATTTTGGAGTCCACATGACTCTAAGGCCAGAATTCCTTCTCAGCCCTAGACCACAAACATTTGCATCATGAACATGCGATGTAAACCCCAAAAAAATGTATGCGTCAGGTCTCTGGTCTATGTTGTTAAGTCTGCTTTTCACCGTCCCATTCACTTATGCGAAGTGCACATTGAGGACAAGTTGACAAATATGGCAACGCTAGTCCAAGAATAACATCCCAAACTCTCAATCAATCTCACTTTTCATGGACATATGTCACCTTAGGTGCATCACAAACATGGCTGTCCTCTCTAGAACAAAGTTATCCTACATTTTCTCCTTGCATGCAAACAAATGGCAGAGGGATAGTATATAAAACTTACCTTTCTGCTCTAGGATCACAGAATGGTTTGGGGAAAGTGTAAAGTCATCCTGTCCAACCCCTTCCAATAAGCCAGTAAATCTTCAACTTGATCAGGCTGCTCAGAGCCAGATCCAACCTGGCCTTAAATGTTTCCAGGCTCTTTGGGCTACCTGCTCCAGTGTTTCACCAACCTCATAATAAAAACCTTCTTCCTTATACTTAATCTAAATTTACTCTTATAGTTTCAAAGCAATAACTCTCATTCCTACAGACGTAATTAAAAACTCTGCCCCCATATTTCTTGTAAGCCCTCTTTAACTATTGATAAGATTCTGCAATAAGATGTCCCTGGAACTTTTTCTTCTCCAGGCTGAACAATCCCAGTTCTGTCAGCCTTTCCTCACAGGAGAGGTGTTCTATCCTTCTGATCATTTCTATGGCCCTCCTCTGAACACGAGGAACATAGTTGCTTCATGACAGCAGCCTAATTTCACCATTTTTTCCATGTCTGCCCACCAGTTTATTCCAGGAAAGACTAGTTTTTAACGAGAGGGAAAGGCTTTACACTGCACACATCTATTACAGCTGCACAGTCAAGGTGTGTATGTTGGTGCAAGCACACACCCTCTCCATTTGGCAGCAGATGAACCAGAGAACTTTAGTCTGTCACACAGGCTGTAGACTCCAGATGGAGTCCCTAAAAGTTGCAACAACACACAAACTTAGTTTTCTGTATGTTTAACATAAACAATAAAGTTCTTTCCTTTTCTCCACACTACTCCCTTTTCCTTAGAGCTTCAATTTTAAAATGAGCTGTTAAAATTAAAAAGGTAGTTAACAGAGTAGTCTGCTACTATATAAGGTGCCAAAGTGAAATTAAAACCTGACCTGTATAAAACCATGTAGACTTACACTATATATTCCAAACAGCACCAGTGTTCCATGAAGAGCAGAGAGTTCTAAAAAGCGGTTCAGCCCCAGGCAGCCACTAAGGGCTTGTGCTGAGAGCATGCCAGGACTCAGCAAAGCTCAGCTTTACAGTGGTTACAAAAGTCACAGAACATCACCCCCCTCTGAAAGTCCTGCTTGCATCAAATTTTGTCACTTTGCAACACTCTCTGCCCCTTGGTTTGGTCTTGGAGCACTTGAAAAGACAAGGGGTGATTGGAGTAGCTGGGTTCCCACCTCACATGCTGGGTTTGCAGCTAAGGGCTGGTGGATCCCATAAACTTTCAGGCCCTATGAAAGGAAGAAGCCTTGAGGGCCTCAGAATCCACTGGCAGGGCTCAGAAGGCGCATGAGCCCCATCAAGAACACCGCTGAGGGCGTAGCCCCTCAAACATCCCCAGCACAGGAAATCTTAGAAAACAAAACTCACCTTCTCTCAAGTACAGCTGGAAAGGGGGTAAGAAGGTGGCATATCAGCTCGTATTGCATTCCTGGGTCCTGTTCTTTTTGAACTAAAATACTAAATACACTATTACAGGCACAGTAGGAAAATTTTACCTTTATGGAGAGAAAAGGTATCACCTTTGGAAAGTCTTGTCTGTTTGCTGAGAAATTTTCATTCTTTGACTAGAAGGAGATCCATGCTGAGAAATATGAGGCAGAAAGCTTTTGCTCAGAGCAACTTGCAAGAGAAAGGAAGATAAATCAGCAAAGCTTTTAATATGAAGTTTTCCTTCTGGCAACATTTCATTGTACGATACAGGCATGCAAAGGTGCCAACGGCAAGAACAAAAGATTTTAGCTTGAAAGAACAAACTTTAACTTTGGTTTGGACTCACCTGATACTGGATTTGCTCAATGGAGAAAAAAAATCCTTAAATAAAACACACTCTTGAGAGGAAAACCCGTTGCTGAGGTGAAGCACTATCCAGGCCTACGTTTGAAAAAGTTTTGCAAACACAAGTACTTGGCTAGGAGGATAGGAAAGACAACACACCTATAACTATCTTGGCAAAAGTCACAGTGTAAGTGCAACTGTATGAGAGCAAGCAAGAGGACCCCTCTAGACCACCAAGCCCCATGACTAGCTAAGCCTCTGTGGGGAACCCAGAAAGCAATTAAGCCATTCAAGGGCAAGGAGGTTTTGTGAGCACAAACCAACCATTGCTGGGGAGGGTGATTTGCTATATCAGCAATCTTGTTTTTCAGACAACCCAAGAAGTTACGGCCATTGATGTAACGTTATCTGCTTATCAGTGTGCCTTGTATCCTTTTACGCTTCCTGATTACATTACAGATAAAATAATCTTCTTGACAGGAAACAAGAGATTTTTTCACTCTTGAATATGTCCAAAACATCTGATCAAGGTCAAGAGTCCTCTAGGTATATGAAGCCAGTACCCCTCTAGGTAAATAACTTTCTTTGCAGATATTTTTGACCTGTTTATCTCCATGGTCAAAACCTTCAGTCAGGCAGATAAAGAAATATGCTTGTTGGCCAAATAAGCAATGTGCCAAAACAGAATTCCCTCTGCCAGAACTGATACTACTTCATTTAGATGTAGTTTCTCATCCTGCAAGCTTTGGCTATTTGAAGGCAAAGTAGTTCTCAGAACATATGGAGTTGGTAATAAAGCTCTTTCTAGGAGATACAGGGATTACACAAGGAATGAAATGGTGAAACAGTGTCTGCAGTATACACTGTAAAACTTGAACCACTCCAAGAAAAATTCCCTTCCCACTAAGAAAGACCAACATGGTGGGACAAAGTGGATGTGGCAGCATGGTTTTCCAAAACATTAGCTATATCATGGCTGTTTCCCCTCAGAACATTGGCTACCCAAAACCTGCTTGAGACACACATTCCAAGCTCGCACTCACAAAAAAAAAAATCTTGTGACTTGTCATTTTGAGTCAGTGTCAGGAGCACTGCCAAAAAAAAGGGATGAAAGAGCTGTCTTAAAAGAGCAGGAGAGAGTCTATGCACCAGACGGGGAAACAGTGCCTGTGTATATCAGAGCTCCCAAGCTCAGCTCCAAAGTTGTATTTGGTTTCTGCTAGATCTACCCCTGGCATCCTATTTCCAGTAAAACAGGAGGACTTGCAGCCCACAAGTCCAGTGTTGTTCCATGTTCCCAGGCTGTCTACTTGTTCTTAGAAAAAAATCTCTCCAAGGCAAGGCAAAGACTGAGATATCTGCAGAGAAGCTGCCTTCTGACAAGAGAGAGGACTGCTTGGAGTCAGACTTCAAAAGCCACAACCAATGGCAACACTGTTCCAATCAGATGGGGCAGGCAGAGGGAAGGCTGATAAAGAAAAGCCCATTGTCCAGGAAAACCATTCTAGTCCAGATTAAAGTTCCATTTAACCCAGTAACTAGTTCCCAGAGGTGTGGACAAGCAGACATGCAGAGAAGAGTAAAAGTAGGCCAAGCAAGTTTGCTTTCTTCCGTGTATTTTTCCAACTTCCAATGTTTTCATCTCAGGAAAAGTCCTGATCCTGATTTAGTTTATTTATTGAATGATCTCCAGTAGGTCTCCCTTTGAAGCCCTTATCCTATCTTTTCATTTGCTTTGTCCATTGCTATTCAGCATTAGCCTAACATTTCAAGTGAAAGACCATGATGACGTCTTTCTTAAAAAAAAATAAAAAAAAAAAAATCTGGAAGTTACATTCTCAAGATCCTGATCTGAAGTGCTTTGTGTTTTGTAATATATTACTATATACAATTTTCGCTATCTTTGTAGAGCTTTGTGGGAAGAGGCTTTTATTTTATGCAATTTTAGTTTAAATGTATTACAGTAATGATAGACATTATCTCTCCCTACTATTCCCTTTTCAATTCCTCTTGCTTTTGTCAACTATCTGCAGGGTACAACCCAAGTCCAGTGAAACCAAATCTGTAATTCAGATCCCATTATGTGACTCATATATGTTCCATGCCTAAGGACAGTTGCCTGGATTCTCACTCTGGCCCTGGACATAAAATTTACCATTATGATAGCAGCCAAAAATATGAAGCAAGCCTGAGCCTCATTATTTAAACCAAGGTCTCTTGGATTGCACTGAACTGGCTTTTAAATTTAATACATCGTGGTTGAAATCTTGGCTGCCTCTTTAGTCTGTGGGATTACCTTTACTACCATCACTGAGGCCAGGATTTTGCCTGAAGAATAGCTCTACCATTTAGCATTATTTCATAATTATCTTGTTAGGTGCTTTCCTGTTTACTAAACAACATAAGTTTTCCCCTGTTCAGCTTTACTCAGTGGCAGAGCAAATGATACTTGCAGCCTTCAGAGCAAGAAAGATTGATATGGCCAATGGGATCTTTTACCCAACTCTGTTATGGTACAGAGCCAATTTCTCCTTGTCTTGAGCTCAGAGAAGACTATTGCAGACATTTGCTTTAGGGCTGATTTCAGCTTGTAGCATTTTTCCAGTTGGTGCTCTGTCCAGAAAAAGACCTTTCTGGCAACTGCAGTTTGAAATTCTATTCCAGCCCTGGATCTTAAAATGAATCAGAGAATTTTACTGGAGATGAAGGAACTCTCCCTCCTTCCCTTACTGATAAATCCCTGCCATCTGCACCAGCCACTAATTTTTGCATAAAGCACAGCTCTAAAAGAGCTAGTGCAAATAACAAATGCACATTTTCACTGGAGGGCCATTAAGTAACCAGGAAGACAGGAGGAAAAAAATTAAGTCTAGGTTTACCCGACTGTGTATACTGCTAAATTGTCTATTCCCAAAAACCACTGAACAAAATTAATGTAAATGAAGGGTTTAGCATAGTCAAGCAGAACGAATTTGTTCCTAAAAATTTCAAGACTTGTTTATGTGGTGTCAGCTTTATCAGACACACCTCCTTTCCCTCCAGACAACAGATTTGTTACTAGGAAAAACATAGAGACCGAACTGTTCACCTTCCAAAATTTGGGCTGACTTTGTGTGATTAAGATGCGGCAATTTGGATTGCAACTTTCTTTTCAGCCAGAAGGCTGCAAAATAAGCCTGTCTGAAGTCTTGTCCCAAATGCTTTGACTTCAAGAGAAGAAACTGGCAGCAAGTGGAGAAATAAACACATTGCTGCATTGTTCCAGCAGGCACCAAGGCAGGACTATGCCGGGCAGTGAGTAGGTGTGATTAGCTCATTTGTCATTAGTTTAACGCCAAGCAGAAAGCAGAAGTCTGAGTACACGGAAATAACACCCTCCAATTCTGATTAGCCTCTTGTTTGTACCACATTGTGGGAAGCTGAGGCTGCACTGGCGCACTGAACCCTTTTCCAGGCACGAACATTGTAAGTCCCGTGTCCCTTGGAGAAAGGAAGGAACACCTCCCTCCAGGGTGTTAGCAAGAGACAGAAGTGATCCTGCAAACTACCACCACCACCATGAAGACATCAAATGCTCTTCTTTTCATCTTAGTCCTGCTTTACATCAATGCCAGCACAGAATGGCCTACACACACAGTCTGCAAAGAGGACAACTTGGAAATATATTACAAAAGCTGTGGTGAGATTTTTTGCATTTCCATTTTCCTTTTAGCTGCTCAACAGAGTTGTTCTTATGCAGTGAGTGATGCTTATAAGCCAGGCAGTGAATGGAAGGGTTACACTCCCAAACCTGCTCCGCATTTCACATCTAAAATAATTTTTGTGTTTCAAGTACGGCTGGTTTTGGTTCACACACACACAAATCTAACTGTATTTGGAAGATAATAAAGAGGAAATAATGTAACTTAATTAAGAATAGTAAACTGCTGTGAAAAAAAACAGTTTAGCATGAAAGAGATGACTAAGATTTTTATCTTGAAGTTAGATTAAAGAAAAAAGTAGGAAGACCCTAGGTCTTTAACTTTTTTACCCCTGGGATGAAACAGGCCCTTCAATGCAGTGACCTGCTTCTTCCCTAATGTGCGGTGAGGCTATGGTGATGTGCTTTTCTGTCCTCCCACCTGGAATGACAAGGGACCCAGTGTGACAGTGGGAAGGATTCGTGTTCTCTGCCATCTCCCCCGTGCTTAGCGAGACTGCAGCAGCAGCCCTTACCAGAGGCATTTCCCAGGGATCACAGGGTCTTGCTTGTTCTTTAAATCTGTGGAGAAGAAAAGGAGCAAGCGAAACTAGAATTAACTGAAAATGAATTCACTGAATGGTGCCTGCTTTCCACCTCTCGCCTTGCTGGCCGTGTGCCTCGCCTATTGTGCTGATCTGCTTTACAACTGGGACAAAGGGAATTAGATTCACAGACGCCTCATTCGTTTTCCGCACGTGATTTGAAAAGCTATTCATGGCAAATGAGCACCCTAGAGTTTGTTTTTCCAATTCATCCGGTTACAAAGGGTTTTCCCGGGGGCTTTTCCTCGCCTGTAGCTTTCATGCGTTTTTGTACACCCATTAAAATAAAGCCAGTGAGGGACAAGAGAAGTAAATAAATATTTGCAGTGCTATTCTTTACTGGCCTGCTCCCAGGGGACTAAAGTCAGGCTTCACATTCTATAAATGGGTATAATGCGTTTAGAAAATATTCAATTAGATATTGAATACAGGCTTTGGTATTGCCTTCATTTTACTAAAAAATTATTGCATAAGTGAATTCTGTTCCCTCAACAGGTCTCAGTCAGCATGAGATGCCTTGACACACAGGCACAGGCTACAGTCTGAGTGAATTCAGAGTATGATAAATTTGTCTGCTGGCATGTGCCAGTTTAATGTTGCTTCTCACTGTGCACATCACTGGCCTAGCTAACAATGTGCACTTGTTTAGAGTCATTTGTTTCTGCCGCTTCCTTTGGTTTGTCATGAACAGAAAGATAAGAGGTATATTCATTCGGGGGAATTCACAGCTTGAGAAGCACGAGACAGAGATCATAAAGGTCAGGTCCCACCACTTAGAGTGGTCTTCTGTTCTCCTGGGCACAGCTACGGGAGATGAAAAGATTACACAGATGTGGAAACAATGCAAGAATTAAATAAGATTCCTTGTTTGAAGTCAGGTTCCTTTCTCCCTTACTATTTTGTCAGATTAAAGTTGAGGCAATTCACAACTGCCATCACAATGTCCTTGCATTTTTCCAGAGGCTACCACACGTGTAGCATCAGTCCAGGATACACTATCTGCATTGCTGCTGATGCAGTTCATAATCCAGCAGTTTGCATAAAGGAGAAGAATAAAAGGTATTTGAGGTCGAGCAGGAGGATCAATCCAAGTACACTAATTCACATCTGGTTCAGAGAAGACATTGTCCTTACTGAGCTCACTGGCGAGCTCACAGTGGTGCCCAAGGTGCTGATCACCCTTTCAGGGGAGAAGAAGGGGAGCTTTGTCCTACTTCATTTCACTGTAAACCATCACTAGATGGGCAGAATATAACTCTGGTTTTCATCTGTGTCCTGCCAATTGTTCTCATCCAGGAGGACACAGAATTCTTAGTGTTTGACAAGATCCTTTCCCAACAAACCTTCTCATTACAAATTTATAATGGCAGCAAACTCAGAGCTGATATTAGGCAACTGTCCATGCTCTTTAGCTATTTCAGAGTAATACTGCCCCAAATGTCCCTCCAGTCTGAGAAATCCCTTTGGTATTTCCTGCTCCACTGAAGATATCAGAGGATGTTGCATTTGGGGCATAACAGGAGCTACAGTAAGGTAAAAAGTACTAAATCCTGGGTAAAGGATTGCCTGTTGGCTTCAAGAGGGTGAGGACTTCGCCTCTAATGTTGTTACTATAGACTTTAGGATGTTATCAGTGAATTAGGATTGAATCAAGTAAAATATAAGAATTTTAACCAAGTACTTCACAACTTGTTTCTGCAGCTTAATGTATTCTCTCAACAAATTAATTAAAATTCAGTTTGAGCACTTAAAGAGGAGCCAAGTACTCATTTTTGCTTTGCTGTTTATCAGATCCTCTCCTATAATGCAGTAAAGATCTGACCAAAGTCAAAAATATGGGCTAATATAATTGTGATTAATGCAACAGAGAAGTTTAGGTAGATACGAAAGTGTAGCCATCTCCTGTATCCAGTAGCAAGTTGAAATTGCTGCTTACAAGCAATTGTTCTAGCTGCATCCTGCTCCTATCACATTTAAGATACAGGCATGCATCAGGCCCCCAGCCTCAGCCCGTGCTCTGGATCCTATAGAAAGCATCCCCATTCCCACTCAGCCACATCAGACTAAATGTTCTGTAACCAGGACTCCAAGTCATGCATCAAAAGAAAGGGCTAGATAAGATCCTGGTGATCGGTACAATGCAGCTGTTAAAAAGTAATCTAAAAGAAATCAGACAAAAATTCTCAGCAGCAAGTCCATGGTAAGAAAATCAAGCTGAGAGACAGGTGGTCTAGAAGTAGAGTAAATAGACAGTGTGCTGCCTCCTCTATGTAACCGCAGGAGACATAACACCGAGACAGTCTATAAATAGCAAGACATTTCCTATTAGGGCCACTCTTCCTCCCAGGAACAAGTGACAAAATGAAGGAACATCTCAAATGACCACAAATCACTTTAGAAACCTGGGCAGAGATCCTGAGATAAAAGCAGCACAGGTTAACATCTCTGACTGAGAAAATAGAACCGTAATTGGCAAGTCTATGCACAGACATGAAAAGAACCTGCTGCATAAATGGCCAATTTCTACCCCTTTTAATTTCCCTGTAATAATGCTTTTGATCTTTCCAGCTACATTTTAAAAGGCAATTGTCTGGGAAGGGAAGGGCAGGTAGGCAATGGTAACAAAGTGCCCTGGGCAGATTCCAGTGTTATTTGAGTAATAGGCATCCACTTGAAAGTGCAAAGTGCAATGCAGTCAGAGGCTACAGAACATAACTCCCAAACACGTCTACCAGCACCTGCTTCTAGATCATTCATGTAAAGCCTAATTGTCTTAATTGGCCATGAAAACCTTCTTACTATGTAATGTTCAAACAAGACCCCCCCCTCATAGGGGAAAGCAGGTGATTGCTCCTGCAGACACATGAAAAATATTTTCCAACTATTTTTACAGCTCTCTCTTGGAATCTTAGGTGGACCTGTATTAACACTTTAGTGCTTCAGAATGCCAGATTTTGTTTTTACCAGCAAGTTGGTGATTATTTAATTAAATTATTTAGATTAGGACCTGGGAGATTTCAGAGCTGCCCACTGTCTGAAACTGTTGGTTTCTTTACAGTGCAGAAATGAACAGTGGTAAGGCAGACGGTTCTAAAAAAGAGTATGGACACCATCAACCATTAAGGACTTAATTTTCTGTGCACTGGAGTAAATAATGGGGAATTTCAGGGACATCTCTAGAAGAGTCAAAATATTAGTAGTATTCAAAGATGTCATCT
The DNA here is from genome assembly GCA_910950805.1 of Acrocephalus scirpaceus scirpaceus. Classification (NCBI taxonomy): domain Eukaryota; kingdom Metazoa; phylum Chordata; class Aves; order Passeriformes; family Sylviidae; genus Acrocephalus; species Acrocephalus scirpaceus. Next base: position 40,086,864 of record OU383773.1, on the reverse strand, counting down.
TCAGAAATACTCCCAAGTCTATATAAAACACTGCTCGGACCACATGAGATTTTTAAATATAGACAAGCATATTTTCCCAATTCAATGTTTTCTTTTTCTTCTGTTTTTCATCTGAAGCAAGGTTAATAGCCATTAAAGTTTCAGGAGAAGAAGCAAACAATCAGTATTCATTTCAACCTGCTGAATTAAATATGAAATTGGCTGCACCCTTCATAAGTTTTATGTCTGTATATCTACAAATTTTAAAATAATAAAACATATATAGGGATATGGGTAAAAGATATTTGCTATAATTCATGTCTTCTTCTAGACAAAGAATCAGGGCAATCTGGTAATCTAGAAAATTATTTTTATGTGACAATGCCTCTTCCAAAACAGAGGAAAGTCATGCTGAACTTATGTCCAATGAGCTCCATGTGTGCTTGCATAGTTCTATGTCACACTTGAAGCAGTGTCATCTCTATAAACCTTTTTCCTGGCCTCCAGTGGCACAATAGGAGAGAGTAGCACTACCCACTTCAGTATACACTTGCATTAAATTGCATTCATAGATAGAGAAACTCTCATTTGTATGGCTTTTCTTTAAATGTGTGAGCCCAGATTTGGATCTCTGTTGAAATGGCCCCTCGAACTCAACACAGTGTAGAACCTGCTCTGGTCAGAGAGTGCACTATAGACCTACTCCTGTTAAACCCTCTATTGAGGGAACTTTTTAGTGCTCAAAACAAGTGGAGACAGAGACCAATTTTCTCACAATTTCCTGATGATTTGCCTGACCTTTTTGAAGAGTTTCAGGCTTACTAGGGTCCCTCTCACACATTCATTATATTTTCTCCTACATTCTGAGAGATGAAAAATACTATTTTCCTTAAATTCCACTTCATGCTTTTTTAAAATACACTTGTAACATGCAGCCCTGTTCAATCAGCAACACCAGCTTGTAAACAGTACTTTTAAATTGGCATCACTGCAGCACTAATTTTACAGCATACCACCTTCTGTTCTCTATGTCAACCAATGTAACTAGTCCTTTTTCCTTCCTGACCACACACTTATATTCTTTACTTAAAGGATATAAGTAATCTGATAGCTTCAGCTGGGAAAGAAAGGTCTGCAAAAAAGTTCTCAATCATGCCTCTTCAGGGCAAAAATTCTTCTAGACACTTGGTAAAAAGAGGTTCTTTTTCCATTATTCTTTGGGTTTTTGGCAGACAGATTGAGCCAGATGCTTCTCTTGGACTTATTTATTTATTTCCCTCAAACAGTCTCCAGCAATTGCTTCTGCTTCTAAATTATTTAAAGCCACACGACATCAACTCCCTTCTGATCTTTTGTTGCATAGATTGCTAATGGGCAAACAATCAAAGAACTTAAGGATTCCACTTGAAAATAATTTTTTTGTTTGTTTACTCTGTCCAAGCCATCTTACTGTCATAGCTTTGCTGTTGTACTCATCTGGTATAACTTACTTATTCCAAAGGGAGGACCAGATGTGTACATGTATATTTCTGGCACCAGATCCAATCAAACTGAAACTATCATTGGAATCAAGGTAGCACAGTTATGACTGCACATGCAAATCTTCTTTTAAAATTTTGGTCCCACCATGAATTAAAACTATCCCATTTATTTCACTCTCCACATTTCATTTAAACTTTCTTTTTTCTATGTGAACTCTTGCGGTGATTCTGAATGTCATTTTACCCTTCTTTCAGGGGGGAGAGTACTTAAGAGGTTTTAAAATGTAAATGGCATAGAGGAGCAGGAGACAATGTCATACCTCCAAGGTACTCTGGCAGAAACATTAGATTGGGTACCTAGACTTTAAATCTTTCAGTAAAATCAATATTAATGTTTTCAGTGAGGCTAGTAGTGGAGAGAATTAACCTCAGCTGAACTTCTCCCACCAGGCTCTAAATTTTCCCACCTAATTTAGCTCTCAGTGGTTTCCTCACAGAGCCAAATACTTCACCAAATCAATTAAGGTCCTGCACTACGGACTGCAAAAGAGGGTTGTTTATGTGTGACAGCCTCTCCTGCTTATCTCCAGCTGATAAATCTAAACTGTTTGGCATATTTTTCATCTACTCACTTTTGCCAAGTCTTTGGTTGCTGTAGCCACTGAGTCACTAAGATAAACGTAAGGATGAGTGGTAACAGTTCAGAAGGCAAGCCACAGAAAAATATGGAGAGACATACCTAAAAAATGGTACATTACAGTCAAAAAATACTGTGGGCAAGGCAATACTGTCATTTGCTATTGGATACTGAATCTGAGACTATGAAGGGAGCACTCTAATACACTAAACAGGTAAGCCATAGCCATTTTAACAATTTGATAAAAATTTGAAATTAACTCCTGTACCACACAAAGCAGGAATTATCAAAAGGCACATTAACTACATAAAGTCAAGAGCAAGAACAAATCACAGTTGATGGTAAGTGTTCCTATGCAAAGCTTTCTCTGTAAGGCTCTAAGCAATAAAGCATTGCTACACTTTCTTGACGTTGCCATATCATCTCATCTAGAGCTGTCATCAAGGCCTCAAAATATCTCTTGACCCTACTATGCTTACAGTTTAGCAAAGAAAATAGAGTCAGGAGACCAGATGCTCACATCAAGTTAATATCCATCAGGAAAAACATCCAAAGTATTCTAAGAAAAATTAACACCTCAAAATGAAAAAACTACATCAGCATTATTGTGTGTTGGTGTCACTGAAGCATCTTTAAGGAGGCAACCTAAAACTAGGGAGAAACAGTGGCCATCAGGGACAAGATGTCCAAATGCCCTTTACAGATTCACCACGAACTGAATCAAAACCCTTTGATCTGTTTCAGATGCTGCTTTTAGACTCAAGAGAGCTTCTAGTTGCCAAAAGCTAGCATTTTGAAAACTACCACAAATTAATTCAATGCTTCACTTTCCTCTTCATCTGAAGATGGATGGCTCTTGTCAAATGATCCAGTGGTGATCAGGCAGGTGGGAACCCAGCTGGTTTCCTCAGCAGAGGGAGCATGCCATTCCAACTGTAGCTTACTGCCACACTCCTGTAGTGGATTTAAAGCCATCCTGGGAAAACGGGAACATTTAGCCCATTTATATGCTGCTGATCACTGTTCTGTATAATCAGCGGTATAGCTGCTATCCCAGAGCATGGCATGTGTCTGACAGCAGGGCAGTTTCCAGCAACATTTGGTTCTATTTCTGACACAAGTCTGAAAGTCTCTTGTGAATCCCCAGTTGTTCTGGCAAGCACCGATGTCCAGAGTTCTCAATCTCAAGTAGGGCACTATGCAAAAATTATTTAAAAAAATCCCCACCACATTGAAGAGGGAAGAAAGAGCTCTGATTAGGAATACAGGCAGTTACTGTAAGCATCTTATTCATGCAGTGTGTGGTGTTTTCTTACCAACAGAAGAACAAAGACTTTCTCTCTCTAATGCAGTCCCTGCTGGGCCCAAATTAATGCAGTTTTTTCTTGTTACACTGCTGTAGTTGAAGCCTGCCCTGTCTGCCTTTCTCTCTCAAGCTAACTAGGACAAATCAGGATTATCAAGTACAGATCTATATGTGCTGTCTCTCAAAGCCTGCATCTTTCAGTTTTGTCCTCTTAAACAGGCTTGGATAAAGCTGTCATACCACACAAAGCACGGAAACCCCCCTTTCCAAATACCACCTCTGGCAAAAGCAAAGAAAAGAGTCCAAGAGCCTTCAGATACTGAACCTCCCCTCAAGCCTCAGCCAACAGATCTAACAAGCCTGCTCTCAGGAAATGTGGTTCAGGCAGGAAAAGGCAGGGAGACTCAGGGCATGTCTTTGACAAGGCTGCTTTATGCATGCTAGTGACACCCCCATCTCCAAATATAGCCCTGCAGCTGCAGAGAGCCCCTCACACCCTCTGTCATCACAGGGGCTTCCTTCCACCTCATCATATCAGCCTAGTGCCAGAAAACCTCCTCCTCTCTTCTCCACCTGACGTTTGGAGAAGCCTTCTAAGTTACTGTTTCTTAATATTTGCACATTTGGACATCAGCTATAATCTGCAATGAGTTTTATTTGAAATAGCAAGAGACAAAATCTTTGTCTTTTATTTAAACTGATTTTGTAAGACACTGAAATCACCTTGCTCCAAAACTAAGGCCGTAAGCACTAGCCAGTAATGCCTGTGCCTTAATTTAACCAAGAAATATATAACTGCTCTATGCATTACCAGAGTTCAGTATTATTGGGAGAGGACTGGAAATTATTTAACTTGCATAAGCCCTTTTTTTTTTAAGTCACGTTTTAAGTTTCTTTTGCTAGTGTCCTGGGATTTTTAGTTTATAGATCATACTGAAACTAAATCTTCAGGCTTCCCTCTACAGCCATGTAAGTTTTATCAGAAAGAAAGCACAGTTATTCCCTCTATTGGACATCTCCAAAAGCTTCGGAGGTTTGGGTTTAAGCAACCTCAGAGACCACAAGTTGATAGCACTGTTTGCAAAGGGGAACTCCCACAGACTGTAACCCCAGGACATTAAGGATACACAAACTGTAATCTTCCCTATTCCCTCTCCTCTATGTTGCCTAAGCAAGCCAGAAAAGTTCAGGTGATAAAACATACAGTGACTTCTGCAAATGAGTACAGAGTGACTGAACTGAATTAGGCCAGAGTTCCAGTCTGAATTAGGCAAAAGCCTGGAGCTGGTCATGGCTAAAGCAAATGTCTTGGGATGATGCATTCTCATGACAAAGTAGACACAGCCAGTGTGAGTCTCATGATTTATTCTGCTCTCCTCTGAAGAGAGGGTCACTCTGCCCCTCCCAGACATGTCTGGATGTGGCAGTGGCATGCAGTGAAGGCAGGTCCAAAGGGAAGTTTGTTAAACTGAAGGTGCTCAGGGAAATGTAGATGTATAACCAGAGAGCTGCTAATTCACCTGATGCTGCTTCCTCATCAGCTTATAAGTAGATTCCAGTGTCAAATATAACCTTGAGCATTCAGGTTAATTTATTTAAATAGACATTAAAGGGAAATTGTTGAACAAATACATAAAGTCTGAAATCCCAAACAGTACCTCATTCTTTCCCTCTCCTTTTATCACCTTGAATGTTGTAAAGACTAATGATTTAATTTTATTAAGAGCTTTGAAGGTGAGGAGTATTGGGTAATTGCTAAATGTTTCTTCCTTGTTCTAATTTCCACCTCCTCTCCAGCTTATCCTTATATGACCCGAGCCAAGTGCAGTTGTGCCATTTCATTCCATTCTGTGGCTTATTTACTCCTAAAAGTATTATTTTGAAATACCCAAAGCTTACCAGTTTGGAGGGTCTTCTTACCACTCCAAGGCTTACAGATGTGGACTTTTACAAGCAAAGCTCATCTGCTTGCTGCTGCTATTGACTCATACCACTGATTTTCATGCTCATATGGAAACAATGTGATTTTAGAGGAGTTTCAGAAGAGAGGGAAGCCAGTACAGGATAGTTAAAAAGGCGGGGGGGGGGGGGGGGGGGGGGGGGCGGGCAGGGAGAGAAGGGGGAGGGTGAGGGAGGAATAAAAGACAGAGGCTGTTGTACACCAGCGCAGAAAAATTCCTAGAACAGGTGCTTCCCATCTGGCCATGCAGTTTCTCTAATGCCCAGTTAGTCATCTAGCAGCTCAGGCTCTGGGGGACGTTGCCACAGTGGGTTAGCACATTATCATTCCCAGCTGTCCTCTTCATCCTGTGCTCTGGGGATTCCCCTCCCAGGGGGCTGTAAAGGCAGCCCCAGCCCGCAGCCCTGTGCCTTTAGGCACACCCATGTTCAGCAGGGGCAGGAGCCACCGGCCCCACAGCTGCAGTAACCAGGGCACAAAAGGGAGTTCCCATTTGTTATCCTTGTCACTGAGCTTACACTGCTGTAAATATGTCTGAGCTAATTTACCTATGACCCTTCTGCCAAGAACAAAAGCAGGAGAGGAAAAAAACTCCAGAAAGAAAAGTTCAGGAACTCATCTGAGCCTCTAGGCTGTACTACACACACCTGCTCAGTGTTCTAAGAAAAACCCAGTCAAACTCAACACTGTGAGCACCTTGAAATAGTAAGTCAAGCTGAAATCTTGCACTGTGGTGCCAGGGCACATGGAACACCACACTCCAAGTCAATATAGAAACAAATCTCCACCAGGGTAAGGGTGAAATGGGCAGTAGGATGCGTGAGCTCAGCAGACACTAAGCCATTTAAGGGGTGATTGGTAGCAAGATGCCAGATACATCCCAAATTCACTTCTCACAAAGCAGGATTGTACTACAGAAGCCAGTCTTCAGCGAAAGTTGGACATTCTGTGCTAGATACAGTTGGTAACTCAGCATCAGCCACAGCATCAGGTTCCAATAACAGGTCTAGAAGATCTTGGAGTGCTTTGATTGTTTACAAAAGCCAAAGACTTGCCGGTTCCCAGAGCAGTTGCCCAAAATTTAATACTGCCTAGAGAGAAACTTGAGTCAAAATTCTGCTTCCAGACACCTTTCATGCTAGCTGTAAATATGTTGCAGCCCAAGTCCATCTCACTAGATACACAAAAAAATGCCCTTTTCTCCCTCAGTAAGCAGATTTTCACTGATAAACCTCAATGTGTTTGCAAAATTTCCAATAACATTATGAGTGTTGGTGATATATCAATGCTGAACTGGAAAAGCAAAATTCTGCAACCAGTTAGAGTTTCTAGCTTTAATTATGGGAGAGGGAGCAGATTGAAGGGAGTAGGTGGAGGGAAGTCTGGGAACATACAGTACTGTGCACCATGAAACGTTGCAGGGAAGTGGAAGTCTGAAGGGCAGCCCCACGTATTTTAGAGATCTAACAGTAAATGTTATTGCTCTGCACATGTGAAAGACATAACATGTATTTTTTTCAGTCTAACCAGCTCACTTCAGATTGAGGCAAACAAGGAAGAATAAGTATTAAACCTCCATAGGAGACACACAGTGACTCACAGTTGTACATCTGAGATGAAAAACAAAACCAGCAATTGCCTTGAGTTGCCTTGGCCACAGGAGGGACACCTCACGATTTAAGGCAAGAGGGGTATGACACAATCCCTTAGTGCATAAAGCCCAGCTGAATTTGCAGACTCCTTCACTTCTCATGTGGCTAAACCCCACTAGTTTCATTAATTTCCTTATAGTAGCAACGTTTCTCCCTACATGTTTGGGAATCCAGACTCCCTGGCACCACAGCTTTAGCAACACAGCCATTCTTTCAATTGATTTCAGTGGGAGGTCCCCATATATATGCCACAGTATCTGAGATTGCAAAATTGGATTGCAAAATTTGAACAGGAATTTCCACAGGGATGGTCAGAAAATTAATTAGGATGCCTTTGGCAGTGGAAAATTTTACATTTCTCAGCAACAAAGTAACAACACAAAATCCAGGTGCTCCAATTCACAATTTTTTTCTGAAATTTCTTATGAGAGTGCTTCCACACTCTCTTCTTCTCTGAGGACCAGACAACACCTCCTGGATATGTGAGGATCCTATGCTGCATCACTAACAGTGCAGTAAAAGACATCCATGGCTACAATGCACTATGAAATATGTCATCTGTCAAAGGAGCTCAACCCATAGAAATAAACAGACATCCAAACTAAAATAATGGTGAGATCAGGGTTTTGTAAGAAGGCCAATCTTTTCAAAAAAGCTTGGTTTCGTGAATATACCTTTTTCACTCAGTTACTGATGAGAAATTTAAAACTAAAAGTTCAAATTCTATCTCTAAAACCACAATTTAGTTTGTTCATTAAAGCCTAGTCTCTTTGAAAAGAGAAGAGCATCATATATGTTCCATTGCTGTGTTTGACCGTAACTCCCTCTTGAAAGTGCAGAACCAACAATTTTAGTAACTTGACAACCAGCACCATTTGTAGGCATCAATGCCCAAATTGCTCTGAATATGAGCAGCTGCTTCCTGAACCTTATCATCACACCACGCACAAAACTGAAACAAGAGGGGTTCTAGCAGAAGTCCAGAGGAGAGCGGAAACCAGGCCCTGAGAGATGGCAGAAACCAGAGGGGAAGCAGGAGTAACGGTCCTGGAGAAAAGAGAAGTTTGACATGCTCTCCAGCTGGAGCAGGAAACTGCTCTCCTAACTGCTTCCAACAGCTTCTGAAGCTGCAAAAACAAAGCTGGTACTGACAGGAATAAGAAAAAAGACAAACTTCTGATTGTGGTCGCACTTGGTAAACAACTCCAGGCAATAACTTTTTGTCCCAAGCAGATTATGCAAGCAGAGACTGCTTTAGTGGTTTGGAGGTGTCCTGGTTTAGGGCAAATTTGGGAGGAAACTTCCAAAGAGGCCACTCTAGAAAGCAGATTCAAGCGGCCCCTCCCCCAACTGGTTCAGGAAAAGATTTCCTTGGAGAAAAGTGGACAAAATCCAGCACAGGGACACAGAGCTTTGGAAATACCAGTGCTTTTTATCTCCCTCCTTTGAACACTCATTTTAATTTACCAGAATTTAGGGCTCGGGTACTCCTGTTAGACCACACTGATAATCTGTGGGCTCACAAAGCCCGGCTTAGTTAAAGCCCTCCAGGTCCTCTCAGTACTTTCATTCATTCTGTGATCCCCTCTAAGCAATCAGGTTTTGGTCACACAGGCTTGCTGATTGCCAGCTGTGGGGCACTGCTGCAAAAACAGGGCTAGACTTTGGGGATGCTGGCTCAGCCTCACAGAGGACACTTGTGACTCAAGTTTCACCACAGCATCAAAGGAAAATTCTCCTAGCCTGTTATTTTCGACTCAGTGAGAAGATTAGCTCAAGCAACAATAACTTAGAAACAGAACTCAGTTCCCAAGTCTATATTTGTCACTACCAGATCTGTGTAAACCAAGGAGCCTATGGTTGCTTCTGCACATGCTACAGTTGCTTCTCTTTATTCCACAGAGAATGATGTTGGGTGTACAGGCTGGCTGGAAAGCCATAATAAGGGACAAAACTATGCCTAAAGCAAGTTTGAGGCTCAAGGTATTTTTCCAAATTGGCCAAATCTTTCCCCTCCTGTCACAGCTTTGGAAAACAAATGCACATTCTATTGGTTGTGGCAGCTGAGCTGCCAGAGGTTGCTGCAGCCTGTCACCAGAGAGTGATGTGTCAGCAAGCCTTCAGGCACAGCATCAAATCTCATGGAGGCTAGCAAGGAAGAAGGTAGAAGTGATAGGAAAACAATTATGTTTTTACAAGAGTTTTAGAGCTTTTTGCAGAGAAAGAGATACTGCAGGAATTGGAAAGAATCAGGTTCATGACAATTATCAGTCAAAGGGCTCCCTTTGGCCCCATAGCTCTGCTAAAGTCTCCCAGAAAAGGAGAAGTGTAGAATATTTACTGGCTTAGAAATATCACAGGATGGTGGATCTAGAAAAAAGTGCTGCAGTATCTCAGTTAACATAATTTCTTTTTCAGTTTTGGACTTTCCATCCCACTCCAGAATTCAGTTTCCTAATCAGCTTCACCAAGACATCTTGTGATACAAATTAATTAATTAATAAACATCTTCATAACCAATTGCTCATCAGTGCTGAGGGAGGAATGGCAACGTGCAGAGTCTGGGAAGAGCAGTTGTGCTGAGACTTCACCATTGAATTATTGGCTAGCCACCATTGTGGAGAACTTGCTTTCTTTGAACTTGGTTAATTTTCCTACACAGTAGGTTCTAGCCTCGCACAGGTTATCATCTGCATGTGCTTCAGAGCAAAGGGGCAGGAAGGGCAGAAGTAGCTACTGAATGCAGGGTATGGGAGCTTTGAGCACTTCTTGGAAAACTTTTAAGGAATATGTAATTTGTTTTTTATAGCACTTCTATATTTTATTTTCTTCTATACAGTCAGTATCTCATTAAAGATGAAACTTGTAATCCATTGCTTTGTGTGTTCAAACAGATCCCCAGCAAGATTTTGCTCTCAGCATTGACCACTGTTCTGATATTGCAAGCCACACCTTTAACATCAGAGCTGCAGCGGTCCTAGGTAAGTGAATTGCTATTTTCTCACGCTGTACGCAGGTAATTCATGTGTGAATGCTGGTATTAAGAAGCAAGCAAGGGTGAAAATCTCTTATAAAATATGAATGGGCTCCATTTTTTAGAAATTTCAAAACCTGTTACAAAAATGTCAGTTCTGTTACCAGCTCAGCCTCAGACTACATATGTCACCCTAAATAGGTCATATCAGCCTTCAACCCCTATTCTGCTCCTACTCTTTGTACACACAGAGACACAAGGGGGGGCTGCTCTAGAGCTCATCATCTTCATGTCTTCTGGGGACAGTCTTGTTAAATGAGACAGCTACAGTGCCCAGACTCTTGTGTCAGTACCTCACCAAATTTCCAAGGCTGTGACCCTTGCAGGTAGGAGACTGAATGGACTCCCAGAGAGCAAGGTGGGATCACCCCTCTGTCCCTCCTGGGCACACAGAGAAGTGTGCAGGGAAAGTGCTGGCCTGAGGCAACAGTCATGCCATCAGTTTGCCACCTGCACTAGCTAAAATTATACCCTTCAGCATCTGACTGATCAGCAATAAAAGGTAAAAACTGGGTGCACAATTTAACATCAGCCATAGCTTGCTTTGTGATTCTTTCACAGGAAAGCCACCTTTTCCAAACCTGAGCCCCAAGCTCATCTAGATCCTGTACTACCAGAACATAAATATGAAGGTGCTGCTGTATGCTCTTGGTGCTGAAAATAAATTTGTGTGCCCAGTGTCTTTTAGCACCTGGGAAGGCGTCCTTGCATGCAAAAGGTCTCCCTGAGACATGCAGCCTATTTGTCCAGGGAGCATCAGTTTTCAGGTGGCTGCAAAGGTAAACAAGCCTGAAAAAATCACACTACAGACATCTGCAAATACTTTTTCCACAAGTCAGAGTACAAGACCTCCACCTAAATCCAGTAGCCTCACTGGCTCTGCCTGTGTCAACAAGCCAGGCATAAGCAGGCAACCTGCTAGCACTGCCAAGCTGTTGTGCTGGTCCCTGGCACGTGTTTGGCTCAGGCCAGTTACTGATTTCCCAGGAGCAGTTCCAGGTCACACGCTGCCCCCAGGGGCCCATTGGATATGATCCTTCCATTAAGAACGCAAGAAAATTTAGATGTAAGGACATGAGATTTGCTACATCATTTGACCTCAGAGTCAAAAATGGTCAATGGACACAGTTTATTTAACAATCAAGATGACTGCTATTATGTCCCCTGTCATATACCTTGAGGGGCCTAGAGACCTGCTCCTGAAGCACGGATTTCTATGTATCAAGAGTACTCCGCAAAGAGAAAATGTCTAATGGCTCAGCCAGTAGGGAGGAAAAAGTAAAATCTTTTTAAAAATAAAGTAATAAACCTGTTTATCCTTGAACTTTCTCTGAGCTCTCTTTCTGCTTTGTGTGTAGGACACAGCATCAAGGAACTCTATTTCAAGCTGGACATGATCATAAATGGAAAGACTGTCTTAACCTACTCAGAGACGCTTTGTGGGCCGGGTCATTCGAAGCTTATTTTCTGTGGAAAGAAGAAAGGAGGTAATTTAGGTAGCACTCTAAGTGTTTGATGGCTGCTGAATACTCCAAGCAGGATGCACCCGCTGTGCTGTTGACTGCACCAATACATCGTAATGTTCTGTTTACTTCACCAGCATGTTAATGGGTGACAGGAACACAGTAGGACAGAGACATTTTAATTTAAGGGCCTGCTTTTCCCCCCCAAAAAACCAGTTTGTTTGTTTGCTTTACTTTTAATCACAGATCACTGCATGCACATGGGATTTCAAGTCCATTAAAAGTAACTGTGGTTATGTGACCCCCATCCACCAGCAGAGAGAACCAAAAGCCCTATTTAGAGGCACGTGCTTGTAGTGTGAGCAAGAAGTATGACAAAAATAAAGGCTAGTTCTGTAAAAGAAATGGCTAAGCAAACAAACAACCATTCTGAACATGTTCTTCACTATTAAGCAAGTAACACTTCTGGTCCTTAAAGGCAATTCTTTAATCACTTTATGAGGAAATACGCTTGAATAAGGATATTTGGAACAAGATACTATTTGCTACTATCTGTGGTTTGCATCTTGTTTCTGTTCAACATGTGCCTATGCAGCAGTCAGATGAATTCAGCTCATGGCAGTCACACTGCCAGCTGGTGAAGCCTTGCTGTAGTTGGTTTAGAGTGCTATTATTTGCCCCCAGAAAACTGGCATTTTTGGGCCCAGGTGAGCCGGGGCACCTCAAGGCCCCTTCTGCCACCACCCAAGCCAGGTAGTGCCGAGTCAGCTGTGCCATGTCTGGAAGAGTTGTGGCCATGCTTCTGGACTGCAGTAGCCACGTAACCAGTAATTCTTAAATACTCTTACATCACCATCATCTATTTAGGCTGATTTTATTAAAAAACGGTAGAGCCACAGAGAAGTTTGAGTTGTCAGAGCACCAGTTAGTTACAGAAGCTTTGCTTTCTTTCCATTCATTCATATCTTCAAGCTGATAACAGTGCAATAAGTCATGTGCAAGGGCCATGAGTTTAAAGCCCATTCACAGCACTACTGCTAAGACAGCCCCTGGAAAATTACTAAGACATTTCACACTGCACAAAACTATCACAAAGAATAATAGAGAAATGTTGCATGAGCAACCAATTATGTAAATCCTGTAAGCCAGATAGACAAAAAAATTAAATTCAGAAGTTTCTTCAATTGTGTACTGAATTACAAGAGGAGAAAACCCACCCACAGACCTACTGAAAAACTATCTTATTCTGATGAAGTACTTAATAACATCCTTTAGTGAATACATTAAGGAGAAGTAGAGTCAGTCCTGAGCTGAGCACAAACTGCTATTCACACATTAAGCTACAAAGCCAAAACCTCCCGGGGTTTCCAAGTTTCTTAAACTGACAGGCGATTGTTTCTGCTAATTTAAGTACATTATGATATAAACACATAGTTGGTTGTTTAAATAATACTATATATCTTCATTTAGAAGTATCCCTACTTCAGTGCAAAGATGTCTACTATTCACTTTTTAATACACGCCCTCTCATTCAGTAACTGTTTTTATTTAGTAATTAAATCACAGCAGGAAAGAAGTGAACTTTCTCAGAAAGGTTCAAACTGAAAATGGGGTATTTCTTAATTAATTTGCAGTTGAATCTAGCCCATGTTCTAGGACAGAGAATTGAGCTGAAGACCAATTTAAGGCAGTTCAGCCATAATTTACCATATTAGCACAGCTGTAAATCTGACCTAATGCCTGTGCAGGAAAGACAACTTGTGAATGCCCAAGTATGCAGACTACTAAGACACAGGAGAGCAGAGAGCCCTTTCAACTGAAGCATTTCATAAAGAGCCTTTTTTTCCCTGTTTTATGGGCAACATTTTCAACATCTGGCCAGACCTGACCTGAGTTTAAATATAGTTTCACTCAGAATTTGTTTGCCTTTCACAAGGAGGCCAAAAATTGCCTGCTCCTCCCTCTCCTAAAATTAGACAGAACATCATCCTTCTACAGGTTTTGTTGATCCACTTACTTTTGGGGAAAAGCAGAGCAGAAGTTACAAGAAAAGGAGAGTTTTAAGAGCCGGATGTGGAAAAGTCTTAGTTATTTGAGGGAAGTATTTTTTTCTTTATTTATATTTGCTCTCCTATAATGCTACAGTTTTTTCATGACTGGAAATACTCCCTGTGCTGGAAAGACTTACTATAGCTGGAGATTTCATGTTCATCATAATCATATAGTATTTACTATATTTTTTAACCACAGGTCATGTCTGGCACTGGTCACTCAGACTCATAAATAGGATTCCAAGATCTTTTTCTTTGAGCTGTGTGAAGTTGTTAGCTCAAAGTTTGCTAGGAAATTTGCCATTGTCTATTTAGGAACAACAGCAACAAAATTGCTAAATTCTTGGTGGCATAACATGAACTAAGGCCTTCCTCTTTTTTAGTAGAAAGTGCTGGTTATTCCCCACTTCCTCCAAAGAAAACAGTTACATAGGATTTAACAGATTTCCCAATGCAATCACTAAAATCAGGGTGGAAGATCTACCAGGGTAATATTAAGCAACGTGCCAACCACAGCTTGCAGGCTTAAGCAACGCTGCCTGACAAAAAAGACAGCTGCATCCTCTGCAAGTTTTCTCTCAGGCTCAACTGACAGGGGCACCGTCAGAGCACTTGCACAATTCCTTGTGCACACTCCCCAAACCATAGAGAAACCCCTGCCTTGCCACAGACCTCCATTCTTCTACATTATTGTCCCTAAGTGTTACAGTGAGCAAGTTTCTAAAATAGTATTTGTGAATAAAAGTAGAGAACATAACATGAATTAAAAGACTGGCTGTCACATTGAGAATGTAGGTAGCTGTTTCTGAGAAAGCAGCTATACCACAAAGCTAGGTCTTTCTGCTGACACACAATGCCACCTTGCTTAGCCCCTGCATCTCACCTTTTCCTCACCCGTAAAAAGAGCAAATCTTTCTCACCTGGCCATGTATTTACATACATTTTTCCCCACTCAACTATACATCTATGGCTGGCAGTTATTCACATCATTCCTACATCCAAAGCACCCACAGAAGCTGTGTGTCAGTTTCAAGACTGCGTCCTAGAAGAACTCCAACATGGAACACTGAAGCTCTAAAAAAATTTAAAACATAGAAAAAGGAAGAGGTGGGTGCAGATGTACAGGGCCTTTATATAGTACAAGAGTGTGAGAACACATAAAGATTTTCAGTGAAAGGAAGTTTGAGAAAGAGGAGTGAGAATTTCATTATAGGTGTTTAGTCAGGAAGGAGAGGCATCTTCATGACAAATGATAACTAGTAATTTGAAGTAATCCTCAGGAAGTTCTTACACATTTGAAAGATCTGCCTCAGACTGGAAGCTACTAAAAGCACTAGCAATGAAAAGGACTAAGTCACTTTTGGTAGAAACAACAGTGAAAAGCTGCTACAAAAATGCAGTAGTATCACCTTGATTCAATGGTACATTAGAAACATTTTCTAAGAGCTCTACAGAAATCACTTTCAGATAAATCTATAAGAAAAAGGGCTGAAAGCACATCACTGATGACAGCATGCTTGACAGGTACCATAAATTACCAGCAGACCAAAAAGCAAAAAGGGGAGTATTTAATTGGAAAAATGCACTCATGGTTTATGCTCTTCCAAATGCGTGAGCATTTTTTGCAGCCACATTTGGGCTTTTCTCTAGGCAGTCCACAGAATTCTTTCAATGAGATAGGCTCAGTGTTTGTGACAGCTACACTTACTGCAGCAGATGTGTTCATCCTCTTTCAATGGAGGAATGTAAAACTGTATGAATATGTGGAGAAAAAAATCATATGAAGGATGCTGGGATAAACTGCAGTCCTTCAATCCTTGGAGGATGTTTACACTTCTGGAATTATAGCAGAAATCCCCATGAAACTGGAACACTGAATGGTCTTTGAAAAGCCTGATCCACTGAGGAGATTTCCATGGTCCAAATTGAATATGAATGATAAAATTCAGCAGATTTATGAATCCCTAGTATTTCCTGACAGGTCTCAACTAGCTGAAAATGAAAGCTGCCCTTGCTTTCCTATCTGGACATACTTTCAAAGCAGCATAGTTTCCCCCTGCCCATTGAAGCAAGGAAGGTCACAGGAATTTTCCAAAGGACTGGTTACAGAATCACAGACTTGCTGAGGTTGGACAGAGCAATTGAAGGTCACTTAATCCAGTTCCATCTACTTCAGTCAGGGCCATATGACAGCCAGTTGCCCAGGACTATTTCCAGAGCAAGGTTTTTATATATATCCAAGGATGGATGCTCTACAATATCTCTGGGCAACCTCTGCCAGTGCTCAGTCACCCTCACAGTAAAAAAAGTCTTTCCTGATGTTCAGGAGAAACCTTCTGTGTTTTAGTTTGTGCTCACTGCCTCTTTGCCCTGCTGCTAGGCACCAGTAGAGAGATCCTGGCTCCATCCTCTTTTACAGCCTCACTTCAGGTATTTGTACATATTGATGTGCTGTCTCCTAAAGTTTTTGCTGTCTAGGCTGAACAGTCCCAGCTCCTTCGGTCTCCTTTTTGGAAAGATGTTCTGGTCCCTTTATTATATCAGTGGCCTTTCACTGGACTCTCCAATAGCTCCATATGATTCAGCTGTGAACCACTGCAAGACCCCTGGTTAAAAGGAGCTAAATAAGGGTAAAGCTGAAGCATAAAGCAGAAAATGTGGACCTCAAACTGGACAAGCAGCACCTGCTGCTCCACATTTGAAGGCTCCCTAAAAGATAATACAGCCCATGACAGTGATTTCTTTGATAACTGAGCAAAGGCATAGCTACAACACACCAGAGCAATCAAGGAAAACTTCTCAGAGTGGGCTGAGGCAGAGCCCTGAGACTGCATTCATCTAGCTACTTTATCACAGTGAAGCGTGTGGGGAAAAATAGCTTCTACCTACACTAGATGAGAGATTAGCATTGCCATCATTTCAGAAGCAAATTTATGGCCTGATGACACCTACTTCATTTTAAAATACAGGCTTTGCAGAGCCTGAATGCTGCATCTATGTTTTTAGATTCTGGATGGCTTTCTGAGAGCCTAGATGAGATCCTAACAAGCCACATGATCCAAGTGAAGCTTTCATTTCCCTGTGCAGACGGACTTTGGGTGATTGTTCACAGCCCAGTTTCCTGTCCACTCTCCTCTGCTGTCATCCAAGATTTGCTAGGCAGTGAGTTCACTGAAGAAAAGGTAGTCCTACAAGGCTCTCTACTGAACAAAAGGACTCATGAAGCATGAGCCCCACCACTGCATGGTCCACACTGCCCTGAGGGGACAGTTCCCAATATGCCTTAGATCACATCGACACACACAGATCAAGTCCCAGGGGAGACACTCATCAGCTATGTCATGCAGTCTTCAGTGCCTTTAATTCCCATTTAGAGTCTATTAAAGCTGTGAACCAAGAGGTGGGCTGTATTGTATTTTTAAAGCTTTTGAGTCACTGCTCTCTGCAGTGGAGATGTGTCAGACTCCTGGGCTCTTGCTTCACACACAGAAGCGAGCGGCAATGGTGACTGCTCTGAAAACAACAAGGCTTCTTGCTGTCCACATGAATTAGTCAGGGATGCAGAAGGGAATCAGTACAGTACAATTGCTGTAGCATAGTTGATCAGTTTTAGATGGAGAAGACCAAGATATACTTATTCTGTTCTCTGTTTTGGGATTAGGTTTTTCAGGGCAATGCTGAGTTGTTTTGCATCTTCTCCGCCTCCCAGGATCATCAGGGCACTACACTAAACAAACTTCTCTTTAATGAAAAGGTGTAGAACATTGGTGATCTCAGGTTTCTCCTTTTCCTAGTTTATTTTATTGTCATGATTCTTCCATATAATTTTGTTACAAGACTAACATTTCATATCATGTGTGGGAAGAACTTTTGCGGACTGTTTTTCAAGTCCATGCATGGTGAGATGGACCATAGAGTCTAAAGATGTTACAAAGGTTTTATCCAACCTTTCACAAGAAACAGTTTAAACCAACAGTGAGACTAGACTAAGGCAACTCTCTAGAAGTGACAAGCATCAAAATGCCAGCACATACTCATATAAACATGATGAAACACTTACTCCTCTGTCACTGTCAAAGTAAGGAATATTTCATGACACCTACAAAAAAGAATCCTTAAACAGTTCTTAGACTTTTCCATGACTTCTGAGGCAAGTTGTGCAAGAAATTCTGAAATACTGAAACATCTACAAGTTTTATTTTCAGTCAAGTCTGCACAGTTTGGCCCAGTAAGCTATGAAAAAGTAGGAGGAACTGCAGAACAGCTTGCTAATTCTCTCCATTAATGCCAAAGTTGCCCTTTCTCCAACAGCCAAGAGCAGGCATGCCTCATACGATTAGGGAGATGAGGATTGGAAGGTGGAACTCCCAGGCTCTATTCTAGTCACCAACACAGTTGTAATGACTTTAATCCCTCATGTAACTTCTTGATGAACGCTCCCTCAGCAGAGAGACAGACATGTTCTTATTGCTTTAAAGTCATGTTCACCGAGCAGTCAGAAGTCCACACCTACAGAAACACTCAGCTCAGACTGGTTTTTCTGAAAGTTACCAAAACAGTACAGTTCAACTACTGCAGATGCAGGTGTTTAATAGTTCATGCTAAAGGGCTTGAGTCTGGCAGTCCCCCCCTCCCCTTTCATTTTCAGGATGTGTGATGACATAGGAATGCCTGCCTGGTTGTGCAAAGACATGCCCCCTTTTCCATTCACATGGGCTGCAGATGCTCCTTGAGCCCAAGCTCTGCCTCACTTTCCCCATAAGGCAGTACACATCCTGATATTTTCCTCAAGAGGGCTGTTGCAAGACTGTGTATGGAGCATTTTGCAGTTCCATAATACTTGTCACTGGAGGCTTTGAAATGCCATTACAAAAAAAGCACCTATGATCAGCTGACTTTTTCCTTCATGTGCTGCATGTCTAACCATCCATCACCACTGTTGCTTTCCAGAACATCTCTATTATGAGGGACCAGTCACACTGGGAATCAAAGAAATCCCTCAGGTAAGTTGGTCACAGCTGTGTTCCCAAGCAGAAGGGCTTTCTGGATAAGGTATGGTCAGAGGACTACCAGCAATCACACCAGTACATTCCACGCTTCCCCAGCTGGCACACTGGATCTGATAGTGTTTTATATGAATAACCCTTTTCAATATGAAATTGAGTGGCTTTGCTTATAAAGAGTCACAGAGGCACTACTATCCAAAGGTTTTCTTCAGGATAGCAGATGTCTGTACCAGCATTAAGTCAGACAGCCGTAGAGTTCTTTAGTAGTCTTATTCTTAAAACAGCAAGAAAAGAAATAGTTCCAGGAGACTCCCAAGAGACCAAGGCTGCAATTTTGCTCAGTCCTTAGTGAACTGAACAATTTGGAGAAGCTCATTCATCCTCTCTGGCTATAAAGGCAATTTAGATAGTTACTGCAACTGAATGTGTTCCACTGTACATATATGGTGTCAGGCAGAGACTTCTAGGTGGCAACTGAAGGTACAAGTAATTAGGCCAAGAACACTTTCTCTGGATTTATGGAGCCTTAAAATAAGAAAATAATTTCTTAGGAAGGTGAGAAAACAGGCAGTACTCTAGGCACTGCTCTGAATTTCCTGGTCATCCAGTACAGACGCTTTTTATTGGCAGCCTTCTCCACACACAGCTATGTCTCCTAGAACTTCAACTGAACCACACTGTGAAAAAAGATCTCAAATGCTGAATGCAACAGTCTCTTAACTGAGCACAGCATGAAGATATATTTGATCAGTACATAACAAAGGATTTTTTAGAGACATACAATGAAGAGATTGGATTGAAGGGAAGAAGGCAAAGGCTTTGATTATCAAGGCATCTTGTTGAGAATGTGGCAAAGAAAGGATCACAGTCACCATTGCAAAGCATAGGGTTCAGGTGGTCAGTCAAATACTCCTTAGATTTACTCAGAGAGGCACAGCATGAGCTCTAAGTTCTTCAGCAGCAGACATAAAACGTATGTCAGAGGCTCAAAGATGAGGCCTGGGATCAGCTCAGCACTGGATTGCTCCAGGCAGGAAAGGAAAGCAGGAACAGAACAGGGATACAGAACAAAGACATGAGTCCCAAAGAACTGGGCTTGCCAAGACCTGCAGAGGTGATAACAAGGATAGCTGGCTTCTGGGAGGATCGAGCCTCCGTAAGTGCTACCATCTCATATGTCTCAATCTTACTTTGGTGATAGCAGCAACCAGGACCTTCATTTTCCCAAGCCTTTCACACAGGGAGCTGGACCCCCTTTATGCAGGCTGTCATCCCACCCTAACCAGCCTGCTTCCCTAAAGGCTATACCTACAGAGGCCATGTTGAGTATTGCCTTTTGATGTCTCACACAGGAGTGCCTGAGCTCACAACAGTCAGCATCCTGCTCCAGGAGCAGCTTTACTAACATACTTACATAGTAAAGCCCCAAGACAAACTGAAGAATAGATATTTAAACCAAGAAGAAGCCAAAGAAACATGCATGCAGACCAGTAAAACTCCAGTGCTGGGCAAATTAGCTGAATTTTCAACTGGCTTCTGGAGCCAGAAGCTCCAAGACTGATCACAAGCCTCTTTTAATAACATTTTTCACCACAAGCAAAAAATTATTCAGAACGAAAAAAAAAGAAATCTAATCACTAAGAAGCAATGGAAATTAGTTATTATGAAGACTCTTCCATGAATTAAACAATAAGCTTTTAGAGAGTTAATGTGCTTATGAGAAAAAGCATAGGAAACCTCTTTTTTTAATTAATCAATCAGGCAAATAACATCATCCTCCCATGCTGACAAAAAGGAATGATTCCATACAGCAATCATCTTCTGCTCATTGCAAAGAAGAGCCTCATCTGAGAAACCTGAGGGATGTTTGCACGCTTCACACAGGAATTACAACCAGGCTCTATTTTCAAGAGTATGTTGCCATTGGGCCTCTCTCTAAATTTAGATTCTACTCTTAACTTGAACCTCTATGTGAGGACTTAGGCCAGATATTGCTTTTAAAATCCCATTGTAAAAGGGAAATGCCAAGAAGCCTGACTCATTCTAGCCATACCTCCTTCTACTCCACAACTAGAAGGGCTCTAAACAGGACAAGAGCATTCTGGGGTTCAAAGAGAGGAGGTCACTGCTGCCAACTTTTCCTACACCACATTTTGCTCACCTGCATGCTCCAGCAAAAAACCCAGAAATAGTTACTGCAGTGCCAGCAATATACAGTGATAAAATCTAGTTCACCTCTTCTTCTAAATCTGTTAAAGCCACCTTGGTCACCTCCCTGTACAGGGCTTCTCCAGGTGTTTAGAGAGAGCCATTTTGACCAATAAAAGATAGCCATGGCTTCTTTAAGGTTCAGATTTTTTTTTTTTTTTTTGCACTGTAATGATGTACGTACCTCCCCAAAGCATGAATTCATCATTTCAGCCACACAATTGGAAATCAGACTACTTCTTGTTTTATTATATAGGAATTCATTATAGATTGAGTCATCTATACACACACTTCTCCCAGTGCTCTGTTATAAAAATTCATATCAATAACACTGAACAAGACCCATGTAAGAGAAGTGCCAAAGAACTGAGTGCCTCCTTTTCCAGTTACTAAACAGCACAAGCCATATTGTGCATAAGAATCATGAGAATCTACACAGATTTGAAGGGATTTTTTAATGCAGCAAAACATCTCATTCCCCTTGCACTGTTTAATTTTCAATTGTGATGTCAGCATTGATATCCCTGAGGAGAGGTTTTTTTGGCAGAAAATATGGGCATGTCCTTTACCACACCTGAAACCTTTGGACCAGGAAGGTTTTGGAGGAGCTTGGTATGAAAAGCATTGTTCTGTTTCTAGAATGAGGAGTCAGAAACTTTAATAGTTATATAGTACTGATGGTCTAATCTCTTGCTTTGCATTTGTCTCATACAGGGAGAATACACTCTTTCAGCAAAGCTGACTAATCAAGATCATGTCACTGTTGCTTGTGCGGATTTTACTGTGAAAAATTATTTAGACTATTATTAGCAACAAACCAATTTCATGAAAGCTACAGGCTACCAACACTATTCAAGTCAAGTAGGCTGCTTGCATGCTACAATGATTCTGAAGAAAATAATCCTCACATAGTGATTCTGATGCTGTTCCTCGTTATAATTTGCTATTTTCAAGAAGTTACTAGATCCTCTAGTGGTAATTTTATCTCTAAACGCACACTGTAGCCTACTTTTTTTCTTTTAATATATACAGCTGTAAGAAGAAAGTATCCAATACCAACACTCTCATCTTAGGATGAAAATAGCATGAGGCAGAGCAGGCGAGAGCCTAAACACTTTTTTGCAGTAAGTTATGGAGGGATCCATTTCTAACACAGGCTGGAAGATGACTTTCACATATATCACGTATTATGCAGTTATAGAACTCCACATCTTAAATCTTCTCTGGAGCCTGTCTGGAGATTCCACTAGCACAGTTTTTGTTATAACCACAGAACAAAAGCAAATAGGGTGAACATGCCTTTTTTCCAGTGATGCATGTCCTGTCACTGGATTCATATTATTCTAGTCTTCTGGAGTCTACCTGGAATTTTTTGTTCTGTAATGTCTTTTAAGCGATGTGTGAATCATTCTGTACCTAGGCTATGTGCTCTTCTTGCTTCTCAATAAATTCATAATGAGAGATTGTTTTTTCTCATTTTTTTCTCATGATTCTAGGATCTCTCCAAAGTTTAAGGGGGGAGGGGGAAGATGAGGAAAACAAGTTCAAAGAGCACATTTTAAATATGAAGTATCAGTCATGTTTACACATATTTTATATTCACAGAGGACAAGCCGTTCCTCGCTTTGAAGCCTCAGGAGAAGTAACATAAATTATATTCCAAGTGCAGCACATCCCCAAACCATCTCATTCCAGGAGTCTTTGCAGCTGGCATAGCTGATGGGTAGATAGATAACCAAGCACAGGGCAGCACCTGGGATTAGGATCTTGGATTGGAGAACGTAGGGATCTGTTTGGGATCCTGCCCTGGAGTAGGTCTGAGTTATAGTTTGAAAAGGTATGGGCAGGAATCAGAGGCACAGGAGGCTCCTCCAGCTGAGCCCAAGTTTACAAAGGCTGGTCACAAGCATTGGGCTGCATGCCTCATGTTGCAGAGGTTCAGCATGCACAGCTAGGGCAGCTGTGGCTCACATCTGGCCACCCAGGAGCTCTGACATATGGCCTGCATCCTACACACCCACATTCTGCAGCTCAGACAAATTCCTGAGCAGCCAAAGAACCCCTGGTGCACAGATGACCAACACCTCAGAGCAGCCAAGAGCTAGCAGCAAGGGAGAGTCTCTTGTTTTCTTCTTTTGTGCAGCAAAACTCTCACCTGCTATCCCAGCAATGTAGAGCAAGTCTGAGACCTGCTCACACAGGGAGGCTTACTACAGCCGAACGTGAACCAGCAAGCACACAAGATAGGACAGAGAACATTGAGTACTGCACTTTCAGCCCATTTCTATTACACTCTGGTTTGGAGAGGGGGAAAAAGAAGAAAAGAGAAAAGAGAGAAGGCCAAGGTGTTCATCACAGCTTTGACCGCCACTCCCCAAATCAAGTTTCAAATTATGCTGTTTTGGAAACAATTCATCCAAGACACCATCATTGCTGCATTTTAGGTCCACATAAACAATAAAATAGTATTACTATAGAGACACAGGAACTTTTTTCTCCTCACACCAGCAACTCTTCAAATTCATCTGACCTCCATGATTCCCATGAGATATCAGAAGAGCCATACCTTGAGGAGAAGCTAACAAAACTCCATTCAGCAGCAGCATTCACAAAAGAGTCCACTTGTTCAGCTCTGTTTCACTGCAATCACACAACAAAAACATGACTAAAACCCAAATTCCTGCCACCAAGCTTCTTGGTCTGTTATCTGATGAAAGACTCAGCAGATTAAAAACAGACACAATACTAGTTCAAGCACTCGTGTTTGAAACAGATCCCATGATAGCCAAGACCCTCTCAGCCAAATTCAGCAGGTTTCTTATAGCCTTGGGCACATCTGAAGGGGCCCCCAGGCCCACCATAGCAAAAAATCCAGCCTTCTCCTCCACATAGTACAGAAGCTGCCCCAGAGCATATGTAGCAGAATCTGCTGTAAGAGGTTCGTAAAACAGTAATTCAATCTCTGAAGCTTCAGACTTCTGGCCCTTGAGATCTTCTGACCCTTTACTGTCCACCTCACACACGAACACTGCAGAGCCTCACTCCCAGCACCAGCTGAACAGCATTTGGCTTCCTATCACAAAAACTGCTTGTCCTTTTTCTGTGGGAGTTACATTGAAAAACCAAGACAACATCCTAAACCCACATTCCATCACTTAACCTTGAGCTTTCTCCATAGCAGGAGAAAGGTATGTCTGTCACACCACAGCAACAGGGAGATTTGTTGTCTAAAGACCATCCAGGAGTTGGCAGCTCAAGATCTCTGCTGTCCTCTAAATTATAAAGGACTTTATTCCTTCAGCCTAAGAATTGCCTTGGTTTCTTCCTTGAATTCCTCTTTCTAATCAGACACCATTTTGGCATGGTCAAGCAACAAAACCAGAGTTCATCTTCACTGATCCCAGCACAGCAAAAGAATCCCTTGCTGTCCCAGAAGATCTGTGGTATATTCATCACACCTGAATTCTAGTACATCTGGCAGCTATTGCAGTTATCTTTCTGAAAGAGCCCCAAAAAGCTTAGTAAGGGCTCTGAACGCAGCTCAGCTGTGCACAGGTGAGAGCAATATCCTCCAGGGATCTGCAGCCTGAGCAAGAAGGTGGTGGCATTTTGCTAAAACAAAGATCTGCACATTTCCACACAGATCTCCTTAAAGTGAGGGGTATGAGGCACAAGTGAACCCCATAGTCAGATTCTGGGCCAGATTCTCAGCCCTTTCTGGCAAGATTGCCTGAATTGGAAGTGTCTTTATGCTGTTACTTCTGTTATGTTGAAAGATGCTGCTCTTTCCATAAAGATCCATTGCTTAAATTTCTCATATTACATCTCCTACACTCTCCAGTGCAGCCCTAAAATAATCCCAGTGTGGCTGCATTTTGTTATTTTGATGTTGTTCTGCAGCATGAGAAAAGAGAGCAAGAGGAGCAGAAGCATCTAAATGGTGTTATTCCACCTGAAATCAAGCTTTTGTATTGAAAGGCACAGGGAAGGTAAAGTATGAACTTATCTTTACCCTCAGCTCTCATGTAATGGACCATGATGAAGAATCCACCTAGAGCACAAACTCCAATCTCTTTCATGGATCATTCTGAAGTAACCTTCCCAGGACTGACAAATGATGCAGTGAGACAGATGGGATGGGAGTCTGCTCCCCAGGAGCCCCAGGGCTCAGGCAAACACAATGATCAGCGTGCTACAAATACACTCACTGATCAGCTAAAGCTGAGATAAAACAGCTACTACAGTGTTTCTACCAAATCATGCACACCCTAGTCACAGGGACTTCTGTGTCCCAGCAGGCAAGTCCCAGACTGCCAGACACCAACAGATCTCTCACCACTCCTTCATACCAGCACATCCCTGGTTCAGTGTGAAGGTCCACCCACAAAGGCAGCTCTCACCGAGCCTCCTTACAGAGCTGTAGCTGCAGAGACCCTCATTTCTGTGCAGCAGCAGGATGGGGCATATGCTACAGGGATCAACCAGTGAGAACAGGAAAGCCTGCCCAGACCTCACATATGGATGCAGGACCTTTCTCATGCAGTACAAGAATGCTGACTGTGGCAGATATGAGGGCAGAAAGTCACACATTTTACCCTGGGAGAGCAAGGGGGAAGTCTTACTTGAATAGCTCTGTCAGCCTTACAGATTGCTTCCATTTCCCCTCGACACCCACACCTCCAGGAGGCCTCAAAAACAAGTACTCTGGCCTAGCATTGGCTGGATAATGTGGAGCTACTTAAAAATAAGAATTGTAAAAAAATATATTATGAAGCAATCCTTTGCAGTCTAACACTCACAGGGTTAACTTCCTGCTGCCTGCTCTCTTCCCTTGCTGCTCAGCCCTGTCTCCAGTTGGAGGCAGGGACTCTCTCTGCACTGCCCTGACCCAGGAAGGAGAGGTGTTCAGATCATGAGAGCTACATTCAAGCTCAGCTTCCCTTTTGCCTCTCTAGTACAAACACACTATGAGTTGACCTTAAAATGAATCTGAACTCAAGCATGCAGGTGTCTACAACAATATCCCCAGCTGAATACAAAATAAATAAAAGAAATACAGAATGGACAAAACAGAAAGGAGAAATTTTAAAAAAATTTAAAAATGGAAAGAAAGTTAAAGTCGCCTTTGTTCTGCTCTTAACACAAAGTGAGATGCAAGACGTTTGCATAAAGATCCCATTCCTGAGGACTTAAAAACCTTCTCCTCCGTTTCTCTCATGAGACTACTCTCATGAGTTTCTCACCATATACCTCTCCCAGAAGCTCTTTATGTATTTCCCCAGCCAGCAAGACTGAACAAGAACACAACATTCACCAAGTGAGCCCCCGCCACTAGATATCAACCATGGAGCCTGAAAGGATCAGAGGGGGATGTTTGTTTCAGCCAAGAGACTCATTGCCAAGAGGGATTCAAGCAGCTCTTGTTGGAGGAGAAAGGGGGAACCCTGAACAAAGAGATCAGTCGGAGAAGAGGCTCCGGAAGGGAAGAGCCTGGGGCTCAAGGTGATTTCTGCCAGAGGGCTATTTTGTTGATAAGGATTACACAGCTACTCAGTCTGCCAGACATGAGCCTGCAAATGGTAAAGCATTCCCTGTTGGCCCTGTGATAATACCTATGCCATCTAGTTATACAATAAGCCTAAGGTTGTTTTCCTAAGCCAGGCAGTTGCTGGCAAAGCTAAAGTAACCTACTGTTGTCTCACTGCAGTAAAGCAGCCTCACACAATTTCCCTCTCCCTCCTGATACTTTCCTTCTTCCTCACAGCTGCACAGATGATACTGATGCCATCAATGCAAGATCAGGGCACTCCCAGTCCAAGCAAGGAACAACTTAAAAGAGGTTCAAACTCCATCCGCTTTGATCAGGGGAGTGGCTCCACCAGAGCCAAAATAAATGTTTGCTGATAATCCCATGCCCTCTGTTTGCTTGTGTGGCTCCCATTTTATTAGCCTTCTTATGGTAAATTTTACAGCTGGGGTTAGCAGAGTGATAAAATGCACAGATTATACTCTTCACTGATGCTGGCCTGCTTCTCCCCAGTTTAATGCAGCTTTACCTCAAAAAAATAAACACTTTGATCCAGGATGCTCTCTTGCCCCTTGCAAACCTTCACCTCCTTCTACTACTTGACAGTCAATCAGTTCAGAGAACAATAACCTGCTCCAGGGTGAGAGGAGAGCAAGTCACCATCAGATTTCTCTACTGAATGCTTGAAATGCTCTTTACAAGAGCACTCGAATCAGAGATCCTCCTCAATCACTGCACCTCTGATAGCAAGTTACCCCTCCTTCCCTGCAATGTTCTGCCTGGGCTCCAACAGGACCCCTCAGATATTGAAATACAAACACAGGATCCAGACCACAGAAACATACTGGCATCCTATGATTTGATTTCTCACACTGTCATCATTGAAGCAGAAACTTCAGTGTCTATGCAGTAAGTTTTGATTCAGCCCCAAACACAATATCATAACTTTCATCTCCTCCTTCTTCTTGATTTATTCAAGTTATGCCCCAGCCATTTCTCATTCTGAAAGCCAAGAGAGAAGCCAGCAGAAGAAAGGGACTTGCTTTGCCTTTGTTTTTATAAATTCAAACTCCTCAGATTGAAAACTACACTAATCTGCATCACGTAGCTGGAGACACCTTTGTTCTGTCTACATAAAAATCAAACATGAACCAACTTACTAACTGTGGCACAGCAAAAGCTGAAGAAGCTGTCAGTAGCTCCCTAGTCCCACCATGGATTTCCTATTACTTGGCAGCAGGCTAAGAAACTACTGTTCAGTCTTTAATGTTGAATTTTATGAATGGAAAACGGTTTTGGCCCAGAGCTTGTATTTATTATTCATAGCTTGGTCTGCTCCCTAAAAACAGGAAAGCAACATCAAATTCAAGGCCTCCCTGGATTCCTAGGGAACTACAGACCCAGATCAGGAACACACAATATTTTTCCATTCCGAACTCTTTTGTCAGCATCTCTAAGGGTAAACACATAAGAAGCATAAGAGTTCAGAAAAACATTGGTACCTTGTGGGTGATGAGTACAAACAAACAGGCCTAGAGCCACTACTACAATGAGCTTTGGTACTGCAAATGCAGAAGGTGGGAAGCAAATAACAATACGGGATTCTTTCATGTCCAAGTCACTGCTGCTTGCCCACACAGTCCTCTTCTATAGTGTTGTCTACAAGAGCAAACTGCTCCCATTGGCCGACAAAAAAAAGCAATATGAACAAAAACCCCAAGAACCCCCAAGTTGAGAAAAAGACTCGGGTAGACTCTTGAATATCTCTGGATTTAACCACATCAGAGTATTCTGTAGGGGGAAAAGAAATTTTAAAAAGATTACTCTTAGTCCAACTCTGGTAACTATTCATGAAAATTTTTCTGTTTCAGTTTGACTGAAATAAACTCTCTGTGCAGACCTTCATATAACTGATATCAGCCTCAGTATTGAGAGGTATTTTCTCTGCTAATTTTCTGGGGTTTATCTTCCCCTAAGGATGAAACCCCATGCACAGGTGAAGCTGAGCTAACAGACAAATATTAAATTTTGAAGACTTTCTGCTTGAAGACAGGAGATGCAGCCAGATCAAGCAAAGCACTTTTGTCTGGAAAGAGCTAAAGAATGGATTAAATGGAGGAACCTTCCAGGCACAGACTGAGACCACACAGCTGAGAGGACTGGTAAGACAAAGACTCACCACAAGCTATTTGAAAGAAAGTCCAAACTATGAAGTTGTACCTTGACAATATGGGGACTTCAGCAGCAAAATTGGCTGAAGGAATTCAGGCTGAAGGTTGTGTCAAGACTCTGGACTTGCGCTGGAGTTTTATTTACTTATTTTAGGCTCGGAAAATTCTCTTGCCCAGCTCTTACCACAAAATCTTCAGCCGGGCTGAAGGATCGAGGTCCCAGGATGCAGCATTACTCACATCAAAATCACTGCTAAAGTTTCTGCATTGCCCCACTGCACTGCTGCTCAGGAGGCACTACTACACTACCAGGTTTTTCCATCACAGCAATTTCAAGATGTTCCTGCCTCCTCTCCTTCTTCAATAGTAACTACACCCACAGGAAACACCATAGAATGAGATGAAAGAGAGGAGGATGGGGAACACCGTGAAATACAGATATAAATCCAAAGAACTTGCCAAAGTGGTACATCAGAGGGAAGATTAGAAAGCCAGTCTGCTGTATTGCATAAGTGATTACATTTTGTACGATCTAGAAAAAATAAAACCCAACACCCATGCTGTTACTGGAACGTCTGCAGAGACAAATTGTTTCCTTAGAGAGAGAAATGCTGCCTGAGAAATAAGGTCCTGCACATTTCTAAGTGCTCTTGAGACCATGTTGAAGCAGCTGATATGCCTCAGGAAGTGCACCCTGCTTGTGAAAGCTTGCCCCAGCTGCACTGGCAGTCATCACAAACACAGCATCCACACACAGAATCACTATGCTGGAAGAGACCTTCAAGATCATCGAGTCCAACCCAGCTGTAAGACCTCAACTAGACCATGGCACCGAGTGCCGTATCCAGTCTTTTTTTAAACGCATCCAGGGATGGTGACTCCACCACCTCCCCAGGCAGACCATTCCAGTACTTTATCACCCTTTCAGTAAAAAACTTTTTCCTAATATCCAACCCATATTTGCCTTGGTGCAGCTTAAGATTGTGTCCTCTCATTCTGCCAGTTGCTGCCTGGAGAAAGAGACCAACCCCCACCTGATTACAATCAACTTTCAGGAAGTTGTAGAGAGTGATAAGGTCACCTCTGAGTCTCCTTTTCTCCAGGCTGAACAACCCCAGCTCCCTCAGTCGTTCCTCACAGGGCTTCCAAGCCCCTCACCAGACTCGCTGCCTCCTCTGGACGCGCTCAAGAATCTCAGTGTCCTTCCTAAAGTGAGGGGCCCAGACCTGGGCACAGCACTCCAGGTGTGGCCTCACCAGAGCTGAGAACAGGGGAAGAATGACCTCCCTGCTCCTGGTGGCCACACTATTCCTGATACAGGCCAGGATGCCATTGGCCTTCTTGGCCACCAGGTCACATTGCTGGCTCATGTTCAGCTGGCTGTTGACCAGAACCCCCAGGTCCCTTTCTGCCTGGGCACTGTCCAGCCACACCGTCCCCAGTCTATAACGTTGCAGGGAGTTATTGTGGCCAAAGTGAAGGACTCAGCACTTGGATTTGTTAAACTTCATCCTATTGGACTCTGCCCATCCATCCAACTGTTCCAGGTCTCTCTGCAGAGCCCTCCTACCTTCTAACAGATGACTGGAAGCTCACAGCTTAGTGTCACCTGCAAATTTGCTAATGAAAGACTCAATACCCTCATCCATGTCATCAGTGAAAATATTGAACAGAGCTGGCCCCAGCACAGACCCCTGAGGAACACCACTGGTGCCTGGCTGCCAGTTGGATGCAGCACCGTTCACTCTCTGGGCCCAGCCATGCAGCCAGTTCCTGACCCAGCACAGAGTGCTCCTGTCCAGGCCACGGGCTGCCAGCTTTTCCAGGAGGGTGCTGTGGGAGACAGTGTCAAAGGCCTTGCTGAAGTCCAAATAAACAACAGCCACAGCCTTCCCTGCATCCACCAGTTGGGTCACCTGGTCATAAAAGGAGATCAGGTTGGTCAAACATGACCTACCCCTCCTAAACCCATGCTGGCTGCATCTGATACCCTGGCCATCCTGTACATGTTGCCAGTTTAAACTGCTCCATTACCTTACTGAGGTCAGGCTAACTGGTCTATAATTACCAGGATCCTCCTTCCCACCCTTTTTGTGAATTGGCATCACATTGGCCAGCTTCCAGTCATCCAGAACCGCGCCAGTGATCCAAGACTGTTGGTAAATGATGGAGAGTGGCTTTGCAACCTCATCTGCCAGCTCCCTCATCACCCTGGGAGGGATCCCATCAGGGCCCATAGATTTATGGATATCCAAGTATTTCAGTAGTTCTCTGACTGCCTCCTCTTGGATAATGGGGGACCATTCTGTTCCCTGACATCATCTACCAACCCAGGAGGACAGTTGACCTGAGGACAAGCCATCCTCCCACTAAAGACTGAGGCAAAGAAAGCATTAAGCACTTCTGCCTTCTCCTCATCTGCAGTTACTAAGTTCCCTCCTGCATCCAGTAAAGAACAAAGGTTGGTCTTACCCCTCCTTTTACCATCAATATATTTTTAAAAATATTTTTTATTATCATTTACAAAAGTTGCCAAATTAAGTTCAAACTGAGCTTTGGCCTCCCTAATTATTTTCCTACATGCCCTAGCAACCCCCTTAAATACTTCCTAAGAAACCTGACCCTCCTTCCAAAGATGGTACATCCTCCTTTTTTTCTTAAGTTCCTTTAAAAGCTCGTTGTCCATCCAGGCTGGATGTTTGCCTCATGGACTCATCTTTCAGCACACAGGGACAGTCTGTTCCTGTGCTCTCAAGATCTGTTTTGAGGCACACCCACCTTTTCTGGACTCCTGTTTTTAAGAGCTGCTTCCCAAGGAACTCTCTGAATCAGTCTCCTAAACAGACCAAAGTCTGCCTTCTGGAAGTCCAGTGTAAAGTCTTATTGCTGTTCCTTCTCATTTCACCAAATATTGAGAACTCTGTAATTTCATGATCACTGTGCCCCAAGCAGCCTCCAACCACCACATCCTCCCACCAGCCCATCTCTATTTACAAACAACAGCTCTAACATAGTCCCTCCCCTAGTGGGTTCACAAAAAGTTGCTGCAACAAAAAGAGTGCTCCATACACTCCAAAAATTTCCTGGACTGCTTCTTATCTGCTGTATTAAGTTCCCAACAGATGTCTGGTAGGTTGAAGTCACCTACAAGAACATGGGCTGGTGATCCTGAAACATTCTCTAGCTGCTTATAGAATAAATTGTCCACCTCTTCTTCCTGGTTGGGTGGACGACAACAGACTCCCAGTAGGATGCCAGCCTTGTTGGCCTTCCCCTTAATTCTTACCCATAGGCATTCAATCTCATCATCATTAGTTTCAACACCCATGGCATCAAAAACCTCTGTAATGTAAAGGGCCACACCTCCTCTTCTCCCTTTCCTGTCTCTTCTGAAGAGCCTGTAGCCATCCAGTGCAGCATCCAGCCATCCAGCTACGTCAGTCATCCCACCACATTTCCGTGATGGTGACTACATCATAGCTTTGCTGTTGTACCACGGCTTCCAGCTCCTCTTGTGTCACAGCAGAGCAGAGCACTGAGGCCCCTGCAGCTGTGCTCATGCCCATGCCATCTCAGCTGTGCACTCCCCTCTCTTGCACCCACACAAGGTTCATTCTGCTCTGCTGCACACCTGCTCACAAACCACACCAGCAGAAAGCTCAGCTCTGCCTTGGGCATTCTTCTTGGACTGGCTCTGAAAGGGTCATAGAAGTTCTGTAGCCATGAGTGGGGAAACAAGGTGAGAGGTTAAGAGATGCCTAAACTGCTGCAGGACTGCTGCTCACATGCAGGGCAGTCCTGAATCCTGCTCAGCTACATGGAAACTCAAAAGCAACAGCAAAAATAATTTTGTGAACCCAGCCCTCTAGGGAAACCAAGGTGCCCTCCAAAACTGAGACCCTGTTCTATTGGCATCCCTAAGGGCACCTTTTTCTACAGTACCTCGAGCTACAGCTCCTCAGTCCCAGGCAAGTCCTAGCTCTCCAGCTGACCCCCTCCCCATCCTGAGGAGGAGCCAAGCTATGCCATCCTCACTTCATCCTGGAGGAGGTATTTGCAGCAGTACCCAGAGCAGTCACAGCAGGGCTGCCTGCCTACGTCCATGCTGCCTTGTGCGGCAGCCCAGGTCCTGTGCTAATTGGTGCTAATAGATGAGACACCAAGAGGATGGGACAATGGCTACCCCTTAAACCAGGAAAATCTGGCCTGTTCTAAGGAGAAATCTTTACAAGAGTGCCACAGAAAAGGTGATTTCATTTCAAAGTACCTTCTTAATATTTTTTGCCTTTAATTAACATGAAATTTAAATATCAGCATTTGGACAATTGATCTGACTTTACGAAAGAGGATCTGTCTTGTCATCCCCAACCCACTGTGAATCAAAACATTTTATATTCTGAGCCCCCCATCCCTGAGGGAGGAGGCGAGATCAGGCTTCTCTTCATCCAATGCAACAAAAAACCCAAACCAAAACAAACCCAAAATAAAACACACACACCCTTCCCCCCCCCCCCCCCCACCAAAAAAAAAAAAAAAAAAATTTTGAGGTGCTTGCATGAAGTGGAAAAATCCTGTTTGGGCCAGTCTTTGCACACCAAAGACCGTTCCTGGCTGCTGCACTGACCAGGCCTAAAGCTGCAGCCGATTTTTCACTTTGCAGCCCCGCAGTCCATTGGCGAGAAATCCGTGTGCAGGACTCCACGGCTGCTGCTGGTAGCGAGTGGGTGTGGGACACGTCAGTGGGGAGCTGGGACACCCCTCCCTGCCAGGGCCAGCCAGGAGGTGGCACTGTTAAACTGCTGAGCCTTCCCACTACGCTGGATTTTTGTCGGGTTGTGGGTTTTTTCCGCTCCTACCTCCCTCCAATAATCTATTTTCCTGCCTTGAGGATGGCGACACACCACAGCAAAAACTCGTCTGAAAAAAAAAAGAAAAAAAGAGCTCGTTAAACAGGCGATTGCTTTGTGATTTCACGACTGGTTCCCTCTCGCATAAAGGGCTGGCCGGCTGAGAGGAAGAGGTTTACTCGGTGTAAGGTGATGTTATACAACTTTCTCCCTCTAGCAAGTGCCGGAACTGTTCTGGTTTAACCCTCTGACACCTTGACCCAGCCCATTCAAAGTCCCTTTTTTAATTTCTTTTAAGCGGCCTACACCCTTAACGCACAGCAATGCGGAGCACCTACCGAGCCCTGACCCAGCAGGCAAACAACAAAAGCGCCTTATCTCGGGGGACGCCTTATCGCCCAACTCCCGCTCCCTGAGCAAACAGCAGTGCTGGCCGGGGACAGCCGGGCTCCTCTGCCCAGTGCCCGGGCTGCTGGACACTCAAACAGCGCTGACCTGCCCCCCTCAGCGGTTTGTACCGCGATCTGCTGAGCTGAAGGGACTCTCTTTCCTCATAGGGCTCAACAAGTCCCTAATCCCCAGGGAGGAGGTTTTCCAGAATGTGTGTCGGCACTTTCATGTCCCAGCAAGGCCCCGCGGGAGCACGGCTTGTTCACTGAAGGGAGGTGACTGAACAAGCTGCTGCAGTTCACAGCAGTGCTTTGACTCTCTGTGAATCTGTAATAAAGTTCCAAGTGGGAAAAACATTGTCAAAACATCCTGAAAGTATCTCCACTCACACTTTGATAAGGCAGACACCAGCTTCCCTCATAGACACCCCCTCCCCATCAGCAATACTCACTACAGAGCAAAGCCCCATCATCCAGGAATTATTGATATTCCTGCAACTATTTCATCATCTGCTTTTAAGAGAAAGATGAGAATGAGAACATATATGCTGGATTTTTACTTTTCAAACTTGTTTAGCAGCAGTAGAAGCAACAGGTGGGAAGTAACCAGCCAGCCGTGACCTGCTAGCTCTCCCTGAGCTGCATCTGGCCGTGGTTGGAGGGAAATCAGTGGTTGGAGGCTCGGCATGGGAACTGCTCTCCTACACCATTTCTACTTTCAGGGCTTCAGAGAGTTCACAAATGAGTGCTGCTCCCTTGAGTGAGGAGGTCCTCACCTGCTCAGCCTGCCTTTTTCAAGTAACAGCCCAGATGAGTCATAGCAAAGATTGCAGTGTCTGTGTCTTTTTTTAGTGAGTTATAAGTTCTCATGGCCACTTTTTTCCTCCCTGAAACTTGGCCCTCCTCTACCACAACTGCAGAAACTACCAGCAAATATGGCTTTGGGAGCCTGGTACTCCAGGACAGCAGTGCCCCAGTTGCTGGCTAGACAGGCCACAGGTTCTTCTCACCACATGAGTCCCACACACCTCACCTTTCCTGAATGTCACGTGTCACACACAGATGGAAGAGCCAACCTGTGTACGTGCAGACAGCTCGACACTTCTCAGAAACACTGCCTCTGTTGTAGGCACTCAGACAAGCCTGCGCCCACCCTGCTTTCCACTAAGGCCATCAGAAGGATGATGCTGACTGGTGGTACCAGAAAAAATAATTTTCCAAGAGCTCCTGGGATTCATTATAGAAACTACCCACAAGCACTGATTTTTCTGGAAACCAAGCCAATTGCCAGCTTTCCTGAGGGCCTGGCAGCCTCTCCTCTCCCACTGAGAGAGCTCACACCTGGCCTCCTGATACAGAAAAGACCATCATGAAACACAGATGGGGCTGCAGTGCCTCAGCTGCAAGAGCACTGCCAGGACCAGCATTGAAGAGCAGCCCACTGCCTGCTTTAAAGGGCTCTTTGAACACGCAACAAGGACCAAGCCAGAAGCCTTAGAAATTGCCCCACTGGGACCTTACTTGTCAGAGCAAATCTAGTGTCATACACCAACACAGTCTAAATGCCTTGAAAATAGGAAGTTTCCAGTTAGACAATCATCTTGATTTTTATCAAAACCACTTTTCTAGGACTTTACCACATAAGGAGATATTTATCACTGAAGTGTTAATGGCTTAAGTATCATTTGTGTCCATAGTAAGAGATTATTTCAGCCTACATTGACAAGACAAAGTTTCCTCCTCAGAACTAGAGCAACAGTAACCCCAGCACCGCACTACTGTTACCCCTTCTGACCTCTGCAGCCAGCCAAAAATGTAGGGAGTGGTAAGCTTCCATTACAGGCAGATTTGGTAGCTGAATGGGGTGTTCCCTCCGTTCCGTGCAAAGAATGCACAAATTCCTTTTTTCTACCCCCCCCCAATGATGAACACAGGAGAGATCAAACAAGCGATGTATTTGCTCACATTCTCATGTCGCCTTTTGAAATTCATTTAAACTCTGTTTAAAAACCTCTTCAAACTTTGACAGTGGCCCTGGCTATTCCTGCTGCAGGACTCAAGGACACTGCCAGTTGTGGGCCACTGACCCTTTCTGTGCCAGAAATTACTGCCTTGCAGAGTGGACAGCTGAGTACAGCATATATTGCTCCCAAGCCACCTCCAGTAACAGGCTGGTGTGCTAGCAAGACTGACAATACCAAGCATTACTAGATCTGCTCAGTTCCTGCAGCAGATACACAGCCCCTTCATTAACAGCTTCAACTGCCAACACAAGAGTCAGCAGATTTTGTTTTCCTGAGAATCACTCTCAGATCACTGGCTCTTACATCCTCACAAGCCCTGTCTGCAGCTGAGCTTCTCTCTCAGGCCAGCAGGACCATCCCATTGCAAGCTGATGTTACTGGGGGTAAAAAAAGAAAAAAAAAAAAAAAAAAGAAAAAAAAAAAAAAAGAAAAAAAAAAAAGAAGGGAAAGGCAGAGAAAAAGAAGGGAAAGACAGAAATAGCAAAAAAGGGGGGAAGGAAAAAAAGAAAAAAGGGGAGGAAAGGGAGGAAAGGGAGGAAAAATCAGGAAAAAGAAGGGAAAGGGGGAGGGAAGTGGCAGAGGGAACGGGATCGCTGTCAGGGGAGATGAAGGATACTGGGTTTTTGTCTCCTTAGGCAGCTCACTTCATAGTCAGGAAGGAGGAACAGAGAAAAGGGGAGAGCTGGAAAGTGTATTCAGTAGCAGCTAGGCATTAGGACAGACTTCCTCAATCATTACAAGAACACCATCATTTTTCCTTCCTCAATCCTTTCACATTTGAAAAGTCAATAGCCAGCTGAAGCCCCTACTGCCCGTCATTTGTGAGGGAGGAGTTACAGTATTTCCACCTTCAGGTAGCATTATGGGTTTTAACTCTTTCCTACTTCTGCCACTAAAGGGGAGCAGTGTGTGCAAATTCTCCCTCCACCACCAGTTTCAGTAAGGTTTAGTCTGTTTGCAGTTTGACCTCAGTCTATTCGTGCCTGCAGCATCCCTTGCTGAAATCAATAGAAAACATCCCCAATTAAGGTGGGAATTAAATTCCTTCTCTTTCCAAGCAGCCTTGAAGTACTTCTTTCTGTTCTTTAGTACTGCTGCATCCTTCATGCAAGGAGAGGGCTGAAATGGCCCCTTCTACTCACTTTCACCAAAGTGAAAATAGGGGAGGATGAGCCTGATCTGAAAATTGTACTCCAATCTGTGTTGCCCCAAATAAGGCCAAGAGATGTTTTCAAGAGGTTTAATTCTGTCTTCTTTTGTGAGCAGCCTTAAAATCCCAACAAAAGTATCATTATTAAATCAGGTTTCTGGTTTTTTACAGGGTAGGTGCTTGTGGCTTGAAAAATACTTGATCTTTTCCCATGAAGGGGAGAAATTAGGTGTGCTTCCTTAAGGTATGGGATAGGATATCCCTCCCTGCCGCCCCAGCTCTAGGAATACAAACTAAACATGGCCTTATCTGATTTTGCAGAGATCAAGATGTTTTCAAGGCTGAGTACCACGTGCTGTCATGACTTTTGTGAAAAAGAAGAGTACTGAATGCTTAGGAAAGCAATGCTCCTAAATACTCCTAAACATTTGGGCACAAAAAGTACTTACTGCATTAGTTTCTTCATTATCATGATGCCTTTTAGGTTGGTCAAAACCTCTGTGTTAAGATACAATAATAAACACTTTTTTAGTGCATTCTAACAAAAAGGGAACTCCCTCTTCTTTTTTTCCTACGTTACAGTACTTTTTAAAAATCTTAATCATGCTTGCTTTCACACTGTATTAACAGCTGACTCAGAAGACCCTGAACTATTTTGCCTGTTGACTGGGCTCAGAAAAGGAAAAAGCAAACAGCTATGTTGTGAAGTCTGTTAGATACCCAGATTATTCTCATTTTTGCCAGTGTTGCTAATAAAAACACAAAAGTGATAGGCCCATGAATACTCCCTTAAGTAACGTTCAATATTCCAGAGCCTGAAATCCATGACAGAGTAATGATTATCTCTATTTTGTTTCCCAGGGAAGCTGAGGCCAGTCGCACAGCTGGGATCTCCTACATTTCCAGATTGCTAGGCCAGTATCCCCACTAGAAACTGGCCCTTTCCTGTCTCCAACAGGCCTCTGGATCCTCAAGCAAGAGGCTGCCCCAAGAGGAAGCAAGGAGCCAGCCCATGACTCACCTGCTCCCAGACTAGTTTCAGGCATCTCTCTCCTCCAGCAGGGAGGGAGAGGGGCTGTGCCAGCTCCCCACCCGCACAGGCTAGGGCAGTGCGAGGCCTCAAAGCTTTGTGAGTGCACAGGGCTGGTTCGGCTGCAGCCGGGGTCAGCCACAGGCACGGTGCCGAGGGGCTGTGCCAGCACACACCAGCACCTTTCCCAACCCCTGCTGAAGCGGGCAGCACCAGGTGTGCTGCTGAACCAGACCGGGTGCGGCTCTCACCCATTACATTCAGTCTCCAGGATCCTTCACCTTGAGTCAGCCGCTGGCAGGGCTCCCGGAGAGGCAGTCTGCTTTGCATCTTCATCCCAGGGCAGCCCTGGCAGTTGGGAGAGGATGGGCACATAGTGCTACACCTCTGTTCTAGGACAGTGTTACAAATCCTTTTGGCTAGTGTAGGCTTCTGTAGGAGGGAATAAACAATTTCTATAAGTCATTGAATTAAAACAGGGTTTAAACTGCTGGGATAAACACGCACCAACCCATATGAATGCACTGCTATGAGCTGACAACTGATTTTTATCAGTTAGCACTGTGCTCTTCAACTAATGACAGACCAGCACGTCCACACCATAGTTTCTCTGTGATTTAGTCAATTTTCCAAAACACTTTTAACTAACGCAGTCACAACCGAATATGTAGAAACATATTTCATGATCAGGGACAGCAGAGTACAGTCAGGACAGGACTCTCAGGCGCACAGTGCACATAAACCCTTCCAAATGCAGGAGAGAAACTCCCTGGGGTTGCTTACACTATCCATGCCCACTCCAAACCTCTTGCAGGGGCTGCTGCACTCCCCAGTGTTGCTGGGGGAAAGGGGTACATGCTTGGGTCTTATTTGCCTTCTGTTAGAAAGGGTAACATTAAGCCTAAACTGCTGAGGAAGGTTTGTGTTCAGCCCCCAGCCTGCAAAAGGAAGGTAACAAACAGCTGAGGAGCAGTAGCATCTTAAACAGCTGCAGCTGTTTCCCCAGTGAACGTGATTTAGAGCCACAGTGTTCAAGAGCTGAAGCTCAGAACATAGCAACGATTCTTGCAAA
The DNA here is from genome assembly GCA_910950805.1 of Acrocephalus scirpaceus scirpaceus. NCBI lineage: Eukaryota > Metazoa > Chordata > Aves > Passeriformes > Sylviidae > Acrocephalus > Acrocephalus scirpaceus. The sequence continues at coordinate 40,047,877 of OU383773.1, read as the reverse complement.
ATATTTTGCTTCTTGTCTTTTTTTTTTTTTTTCTTCTCCCCCACACAGCTTTTTAACCTCTTGGTGCCTATGCTGAGTTCCTCCCAAAAATAGGTTTCAGGGTGGAACATACTTGCCACTTGATCCATGGCTTGCTAAATTTAGCCAAGCACAGACTGCCTGTATAAGACGGGTCTCTTGAAATGTCAGTAGCCACAAGTAAAGTTGCCAATGTCATCCAGGAAGTGGGAGACCACGGCAGTTATATTTTTTACTTAAAATAATAATAAAATGAAACTTTCATACTCTGTGGAGATGCAACCATAAATTTGATTCCAAAAAGTAGAGAGAGTAAAGAAAAGACAGACTTTAACAAAGCAGCACTTGAGCCAGAAGAAGACCTTTGTTATAACACATGTAGAAGAAACTAACTCTTTGTATTTGACTAGAATAACTAAAAGCTGAAAAAGAGAACAACCCATCTCAACTGGCTTTTGGCACTACAGAGTTAAAGCAGAAAACACTGATAGTCTAGAGGAAGGAAGGACTTGGAAGGAAAAGAATACTCCAACATAATACACAATTCCACCTTCTTAAGTGTTTGATGACAACCTTTAACTTTATAAATACATGACTTCTGAAAAAAATGCCAAATACCCAACTGGTCTTTCATTCAACAAGGCACTGTGATCCACAAAAACAAGTTTTCCCAGGAGAAATATGGAAAACTTAGCAGGGGTGACACCACAGGCTGCTAAAGAGCCTTTCTTTTGCCATCCCTAGGCAGTTTTTCTCCCTGTGGTGGTTGCAGCATCTCAAAGAGCCAAGTTCTGACACTCAGTATCAGCCTAACTATAAGTATTCCCAAAATAGCTTTAAATATATATATATATATATGGACAGTTATCTATGAACTTAAGCCCATGTTTAAAGAATTAAAAATAAACAATACACTTCTTTTAAATTATCTGGCAACAGTACCTTTAGAACCAGAGAAGCTCCTGTAGATGGAGTATCAGATTAGTTTACCTCTCCATGAAGGAGAAGGCAGGAACCTGAACTAGGAATAAATCTTCCAGCCTCTTCTTCTCCCACTTCCATCCTTCCTAAAGGGAAAGCAAGAGCTGCTAGTAAGGCCAAGTCAGTCAGGGGTCAGAGCTTAAGGCAAGCAAGTTCTGAATTAACTCCCTCAGCTCTATTTGCAAGTCTCCCCCCTGCATCCACAGACAACTCTACCTAGACTCTGTTAGGTCTTACAGCTTAGAAACTACCCCAGCTGTAAATAAGCCCCTCTGTATCAGCATGTAACTCTGATCACCTGCTACACATTCAGAAATATGAACCACTTGCTGCAGCTCAGCTCAGGAGGAATCTAAACATGGGTGCAATTAAGGACTTCTTAGCGTGCAAAATCATCATGGTTTGCACCCAAAGTATGTAGAAAAGCTAAGCAAAAGCAGAGCTCAGCTGGCCCAGGGCTGCTGAGGTTCCCATCCCAGGATGTACAAACAAATGAGGGCCTAAAACCTGGAGGAGGTTAGGAAGCATGTCTGAATGTGGGGCTCTGAGATGAGGCTGGGGTATGGGTACACCCAGGCTCAAGAACTGTCTTGTTGTGTTGGTAGAAGTGATGTCTCATATGTCAGCCAGTAAAATGTGATATTGCGCTCTCCCTTAGCCTTTAAGATGCCTTTGGGGAATAACCTGTTGCATCTCAAGTTTAGCTCACTGTCTGGGTGACACAGAGCTATTTTCAAGATGAAGATGCCTGAACTTATCCTCTCAAAGACTGAGGCAAAGGAATGAGAGATTAACTGTGAAAAATGTACGCATATGGAGAAATAGAGCTGTTATTCAATATCACACAACATTTCCCCATTTGAAGAGCTGCCTGACTCTTCAGACAGATAAGCTTCTGGCTGTGATGGGATAGTTGTGGGAAGGGATAATGCAGGGTTCGAGACAGCTGTGGGACAAGAAAATGTTCACTATGCAACCAGTGGTAGAGATGCTGCAGTGTTTTGTCATCAGTATTTTGCAGAACTCTCCATAAACTGTTGACCTACTTGCCCAAAGTCACAGGTGATTATCTTCATATCCAATATAAATTTGTAAGATGTGGGTGTCACTGATACTGAGACAGTGTAACTTGCATCCTTTCTGGCATTCAGTGATCAGTAAAATAATCCTAACTATGTGCAGAGAATGATTATGGCAGGAAAAAGGGGAAGATGCATGATTAAAACTGGTGGGTGGAGCCAACAGCATCAAAATTGTGCTGATTCATCTTCCCCATATTTTATGTTTTAAATTTAAGCTCTTTTCCTCCTATAGTTTCACAGTCCCCAAGGCAGTAACATAAAAACATTCACCTTTTTTTCAGCTTGCTTAAAACTTTTGGAGTCCTGATGACTGCGGCACAAATCAGAAAACTCAACAGAATTCTCTGGAGATGTTCACCAGCATAAAAGCTGCAAGCTAAAAGGGAAGCAGGGCCTTTACTCTTAAATAATTCTTATTTAATTCTAATATCTAGCAATCAGTTGGATGAAAATCTCTCTTTGTTTAACATTCAACAGCTGCTGTTCTATTAATGCCTCCATAAACGACTAATCTGGGTTCCCCAAGGAAGACTTCCAGCAAGAAAACTCTGAAAGAAATATCAGATCTTAAAAACTGTGGGTCTTTTTTCTGTAAGAGGTAGGTGGGAGGGAGGGAGGGATGGAGCAGAGGGTTCAGAAGTACTTTCCAAAGTTTTCAGAGGCTTTGCACAGTTGCACACTGTCTTCAGATTTCCTGGCTGGCAGCTTCCACTTTACACAGCCAACTGCAGCTACAAGCTGTGCAGGTGCATAAACCCCCCAAGTGGCACGACGAGGACAAGCCCAGCAGGGAAATGCAGGGCATAGTCTGAGCAAATACTGTCAAATTTGTACACCTGCAAACTTCCAATCATAAGAAACAGACCTGAAGCATCATACTGGGCCAGAGCTCCTCTGGGTACTAATGGCTTCAGAACCTGAGGCAGAGCCTTTGTCTGCAAAGGCTCTTCCTGTTTGTGGTGTAAATGTCACTGTCTCTTAAGAAGAGCGAGAGCTGCCCAAGCAATGGCAGGATCACTCAGGTTACACTACTATCTTGGCCAGCAGTGGGGTAAAACAACCATCATTTAGTCCAGTGCAAATGTTATTCTCATTAAGCTTGTGCCAAGTGATTTGCTAGTTCAGCTAATCTGAATTGGCTGTGGGTACCCGAATGCCAAATAAGCACTTTCCCCTCTTTAATTATAGTCTTCATGTTTCATGATTTAGGTTGCTCCTGTCATTGTTTGCAAGGAGGATGGGGTTGCATAACAGTGTGTAACACGATACAGCTGCAGACGGGGCTGCTCAACCAGCACAAGCCCAAATAGAGAACAGCTTCTTCTGTTAACCAGCAGCTGAACAACAGCAGGGAAATCTCACCCATCCCTTTTCCACTGGTAGGGGAAAGGGAAGGCCTGTGGGCTGTCCCTTTAGTCTGTTTATGTCCAGCTCATTACAGCCACCAGCATATCAGTGAGATTCAATAGAATTCTCTCTGGTGAGTTCTGCCTAGAAGAAAAACCCAAATTGGTTCTGTGTGGAGAGTTGCTTTTGGGGAGAGTTTTACCATCTTCATTTGAAGAAAATGGGAAAGTCACCCCAACAATTTCACTTTTCACTCACCAAGTGTCAAAGTTAGTAGGTCTCCCTCAGGCAAAAATCCAATCTGTGTCAGCAGGACTGTTGGCTTGGTTTTGTTTTGTTTTGTTTTGTACAAGGCCTGTAGGATCGAGTCCAGCAACTCTTCAGCCATCGTGTTTGGGTCCAGGATTAGTCCTAACTTGACCAGATCTTTGTACTTCTGAGGGATATTCTGTGGGAAGAAGGGACAGTATAACTTTACACTTTCCTGTGGCCTACAAGAGGATCTGAGATCAGAGCCTGGGACCAAATTTTTTCCTTGCATTCTTCAATGTAGTCCCTCTGAAGTCACTGTGACCAGATAAGCTATGGAGCATAGCACAGCCTTATGTGGATGCTTGGACAGAGCAACTTATTTTTAGCTCAAAGCTCTACCTTAAGGGTTGTCTGTTCTAACAATCCAGAATAGCTCTTGCTGGTACCTGAGAAAATAAATGAGTTTAAAATCATACAACCACTTTAGAGTGTTGCAGATGCGTGTGGATGTTCATGTTAGTTTCTAAGGCATCTTGCATCCCAGTGTTTTAACAAAGGAAGCTGCACAGATGTTGCCATTTTAAAATCAGTGCAGTTTCTGAAGTACAAACTACACTGCAACTTAGTGGTTGCACTGTTCTACCCAAAATAGAAATTTTAAGTATGTTCACTGTGATTCTGGAACATGAGGTGTAGGATTTGTCAAATGAAATGAACAGCTGCACATGCTCTTTGCCATACAGACACAGACTGAGGAATTTAGAAACTGATGAGTGCTACTAGATATAGAAAGACCACCTGAAAACCCCACGGGTGCAAATGCTCAGCAACGGAGATGTGACCTAGAAATCCTTTTCACACATGGCTCCTAGTTCAGTGTTGCACTGACCTATAATGGCAGCTCAGGAAAAGCAACCCGTGTAACAGCAGTTTTTTAACTTGGTGCATGCCCAAACCTGATCCAAGCACATCCCATAGCACTTTGGCTACCGAGTGTGGATTGCTATTAAACAGACTGCTGCCTACATTAGTCAGGAACATTGCTTACTAAGTATGTTCAGACTTCTGGTTGTCTTGCACCAGCCTATTATCTGATCTTAAAAAGCTACCCAGCATTCCCCTGCTGGTGAAGGCTTTGCAGATGGCTACGTGTCAGAACTGCAGCCATCTGCAGATCAGGTTGGTCTGCAGCTCATCATTCGCAGTTCAGGCAGCGAGAGAGGAGATGGTGAGCACAACAAAAGCATCCAAAACACAGCCAGCTAAACATGACTTCTATGCCAGTTCAATTTCCTTGGGACTTTCCCAGCATTCTTACCCCAACTGTTCGCAGCAGTGTTAAGATTCCTTTTTCTGGCCCAGGCATCCTAAGAGTTCTTCAGCCTGGCTGCAAAACTGTATAAACAAGGATGAAATTCTGGCCCATGTAAATCATGGCAAAACTCCCACTGATTTGAATGAAGCCAGGCTTTCTCCCCACCACCCCCCTTCCCCTTCCAAAATGTACAAACCCAGATTTTAAATATATTTTATAAATAGAGCACTAAAACTGCACTTTCCAGGCTGAATAGAAAAGGGAATATAAAAGATGGTAGCCTTGCTGTTTTCATTTAACTTTCACTGAGGCTGAGTAACTGTGGTGGAACAACTGTTGTGATCCTGTGTTCTCATTGAGATTGTTATCAAAATTAGCAAAAGTAGTTAAGTCAAAAGAGAGAGAATGCTTTGAACAAAGTCAGGCCCCAGCTCCTGGAACTTTCTTCGAAGTGTTCTCAGAGATCCTGTTTGTGTGCTTAACTGCAATTCATCTTTCATTCTCCCCTGTTGCTTATGGACTCTGGTCCTCAGTAGGATGCTAGATTCCTTGGCAAAGAGATGCAGGCTGTGTCGGTACCATTCTTCAAGCTTCACTGATCATTAACTCATCTGCAAAATTCCTTCCAGATATCTTTCTGCTTCCCCAGTGCTGCTCCAATCAGTGTACCTCCAGGCAGTCTTAAAGATTTTGGTTCTGGGGAAAAAAACAGAACTCCACAACGCTCAGTGAGCACCAGGCTTTTCAGGGAGCCTGTGTTGATTCAGGGAATGCTCCCAAGGGAACAACATGCTGTACCTTGCCCGCTGATAAGCAGCAGCAAGCCATTCAGCAGGGAACTGCATGGTCCCACTTCCCAAGAAATGTAATCCCTCTAAGTCAACAAGGCAGGCAGGGCACCGATAATTTTCTCCAAACAGAGCAGACATTATTACAGGTCTGGAAGTGAGCAAGCAGAAGTTGACACTATGTGTCTTCGTTACTACAGAAAAGCTTTTCCCAAACAGAGCTGTCTGAACTCTCTCCAACTGTTTGGCCAGGTCCAGAGCAGTGTCTTTCTGACCAGGTCTTCTGTGGTCTGCACAAAGCTGAAGGAGTTCAAGGGCTATGCTGTTGCTATTCTTTGTCCACCCTCTAAATCACATCTAAAGCTGTTAGGAAAGGCACGTACTTCCCTAACAGGAATTAAAGCAGGATGGAATGTGGCAGAAGCAAGGAGCAAATGATGGGGTTTGCACCGAGTGCAGGGAAGATGTGCATTAAACCTGAAGAGTAGTGAAGAGATCTCACCACACTTTCTCTCCAGAGATTTGTCTCGTGCTATAAAAACACTGGGTAAAGTTCTGAGCTAAGCAGATTTCTTTCACTGAATGCACAAAATCCGTGCTGTCCCGAAGCTCTCAGGGACCGACAGCCATTAGAGGGCAGCAGGTATCTAACGCATTGATGGATCCTTTTTTGATACAGGATGTCCCAGCCTGCAGAACTCACTGGGAAAAACAAGACAAAAGGTATTTACTTAGAAAAAAAAATCTCCTTAAAGAAGCATTGTCAGCCAAGCACCTTGCCACAGGCAGTACAGCCACACACCATTCTATGCCAGGAGTAAAAGTCTTGTAATGTCTCATCCTGAATGAGCCATCCACCATCCTACCCAGCTATTTATCCTGGAGATATACGAAAGAATTGCATTTCTGACAAATATCCTGACTTAACAGCTGAATGGAAGTCTGGAGTGAAATATTCATCCCATGGGCTGCCCTCAGCTTCCAGCAACAAAAATAGAATGGAGGGGAGGGGGAAAGCCCTGAAATGAAAGCCCCAAAATGAAAGCCCCAAAATGAAAGCACCAAAATACTTGAGCTGGGATACTTGTGACTTGAGCTGAAATACTTGTGAGTTGAGCTGAGATACTTGTGACTTGGACATTATCTGTTTTGCAAGGAGCAAATAAAAGCTGACCCTGCCACATAGGTACAATCCCCATTGCTTTATGTCACCTGGTCCTCAGGTGAGTGGCCTGGCCACTGAAGGTGGGGTGTGCTCAGAAGACTCTGCCAGCAGAGCATCCCGAGAGCAAGCAGCAGCATCTGCCTGGGGAGGAGAGGCAAGCTCTGCCCCTTGCTAAGCACTCTTCAGCAGGAGGCAGTTTCCCTGGCAGCTCCTCTCCATCCTACTGATCCGAAGGTGAAGCCTCTCAGCAAGCGTATGGTGTAGAGTGGAAATAAAACTGGCCTGGCAAGCCAGCAGCCACTCAACTCCCATCACTGAGAGCAACTCACTCATCTGCTCGCATTGCCAACACTGAGGCAGCAAGGGCTTAAGCCCAAGTCAGAGACTTGAAGCACAACATGATGCCAGTGATTTCAAGTGACAGACACACCCAGAGAGCTCCTCGGCCGTGGACAAACTCTAGCAGCCAGCCACGCACAGGCACAAAATGTCTGCAGGCCCCTGGGGGGGCCCCGAGCTGCTGCAGCACTGCCCTGGGGAGCCGACCGCACTCCCAGGCCCCACAGCCAGCAGCCTGCCAGGGAACTGCCTCCTTACATACCCCGAGATCACCCTGGTTTTAACAGGGGAAACTTCTCCTGCCCTGGCCACAAAACAAAATGGGTGCCCTATCTCAGTGGTGCTTCCTTGCTCTCCAGGAGGGCAAACTGCTGCCACCTTGTTTGCGCCAGAGCTGATGGCTCTGGGGGCTGACATGAGGCTCCGTCTGTGAGGGAGCCCTGGTCAGCCAGGCAGGACCCCAGGCTGGCACTGCCCTCAAGGTCCAAGCAGAGCTTTGGATCTGCTGGGCCTCCTGCCCAGCACGGCCCGGAACAGGCTTGGGCAGATGTCTCCTGAGCGACCTGGCAAGCCCGTGGCTTCTGTGCTCAGTCTGCTTGCACAGGCAGTGACAGCCATGCACCCTTCCTATGAGCTGCCCCAGTCCCTGCCCTCAGCCTGCCAGCAGCAATGCCTGACATCGACCTCACTTCCCATCTCGGTTTCTGCATGCCAGGTTTATGATGGCCATTTGCTTTTGTGTCAGCATTGTCCTTTAACTGAAATAGCTCCTCTTCCTCCTTAGCATTAACCTCCAGGATGTATTTATAGAGAGCAATCATATCCCTCTTTCAGCCTTTGTGGTGCTGGACTAAATAAGCCAAGCTCTTTTAGTCTACTTTTATAACTTCAGCTCTCCAACACCCTAATCCTCCCGCTGCCTTTCTTTGCACCTGTTCCAGCATGAATCAATCTTTTTGAACATGAATGACCATAACTACCCCTCATTGTGCACATGGCATGTCACATTGCTTTCTACAACAGAATTAGTATTTCCCGCTCTTGAGCATCAGAGCTCTGCATCAGGCAGCTGGGAGCCTTGCCTGCCTTCCTTCCTCATGGATGTAGAGTCATCCTGAATAACAAACTAAGTTCTGAGAAGAGCACAATATGCTGGGGCAAAATGCCACTGGGTAACAACGATAAAGAGAAGCAGATGATATAAACCCAGGAGCATCATATTTTAACTACGAGGAAGAAATACTTTGGAGCAATGATGTGGACAAGATTTTTTTATAAGTTCAGGAGACGGAAAAATCCAAAACTCTTTCTGTGACAATCTCACACTTAAAAAACCTACCAAGTTTAATATGGAACAAAATATTGTGAAAGGGCTGCATGGAATAGGACTGTCATAAAAACCATTCACAGGTGGCAAAATTATCCTTACAACAGAAGAACTAACCAAGTAAAATGTGTCTTATATAGAGCAAATGATGGCCACTGTCCCACATGCCTTTTGCAGCATCTCTGAGTGCCTGTATTACTGTTCCTGTGCGGCTGCTGTGCTCCTTTATCTTCCAGCATCCCTTTTGACACCCATGACAATGAGTCCCAGTATTTCTATCTTTAATCCTTCCACACTCTGACAGGTGAAAGGAGACATTTTGATCTCTGTATGTGCAGGATTCTGAAAATTCATTAATTAGAACAACTCCAGGGCTTTTCTGTACTCCAGTCTCCTGTGATGACCAGCTAGGGATCCCAGTCACAGCCCAGATACACCACACTGGAGCCCATATCACATCTGACCACACAGCTCTGTTCCTTTCTGAGCCTCCCAAACACCAGATGCCTGCACTGATAAAGGAGGATGACCGTTCCATGTGCTTTCAGCTGCTGTCTTCATACCATCCATCAGGATGTTTTAAAAGTCATGCAACACATGGACTCTGTTTTCCAGCAGTGCTGGGGAGGAAATGGGGCAAAGGAACTTCTGCCCAGCCTCCTGGAGACCTCCCTGCACCAGGAAATGGTCTTAGTACCACCAAAAGCATTTAAAGGTAAAGCGAAAAGCCACAAATCGTCAGGCTCTTCAGCTGAATAATCAACCCTTGTGTTTCACTTCTCCTGTTTGTTTTCTGTGCTAGATGGGCCTCCTACGTTTATAGAAGGTGACCCCAGGGAGCGGGTGCTGACCTCCCGAGGGGAGGCCGGTGTCCTGCCTGTGGCCATCCGTGCCCAACGCGCTCTGCTGCCGGGCACTAGGGGCCACTCTCAGAGCTGCTGAGCGCCGCCAGCAGCTGTGTCTTGTCACCGTCCTCCCCTCCCGCCCCTGCCCGCTGCCCTGCTCACTGGAGCTTAGCTGGGAACCGGAGGGGAGAGCTAGGAGGCAGGCAGAGACAACTGGCAGGAATGAGGAGCCGGGCTGGTACTGGCTGGGAGCGGTGGGAGGGAGGAAAGGAGATGAGCTGAGCCTGGGAGAGGAAGAAGAAAAACATGCTGCTGCAAGTCCTTCCCCCGTGGAGTCTGAAGAAAAGAAAGCTGATTGCTGACAGAGAAGATTAGGACGCCCTCCCTTGCTCATGCCAGCCCATCCCTATGAAAAGCTGCCACTTGGGTCCTGCCCTGGAACTTGGTGTCAGAGCTCAGAGCTGGACCAGAGCGTGGGAGTAGAGGGACCTCCAGCTTGCTTGAAACAGATGGGGCACAAGCTTCATACACCCAGGATTCATCTTCCCCCAGATTCCAGCTGGAGGTAGCACCCCTTGGGCCTCACATCACCCCACAGCTTCCTCAGTGAGGGGGGCCCTGTGAGGGAGATAAGGGGAGAAGAAGAGGAGGTGCTGGGGAAGGCAGAGAGCAAGTGAGGCCAAGACAGACCCTTGCGCCTGGAGAATCCCAGCAGACAGTTCTGAGATGCTCTTCCCTTAATATAGCACCATCTGCCCAGCTATTTTCTCCTCTGGCTCGCTCACAGGGATCTCCACATTGCAATCAGTGTGTCTGGCATACTTGAGCTAGCTGCAGCCCAGCAGGGTCAGGCAGGGAGCGATCACAGCAGGGACACAGCAGCCAGCCCTTCAGCCTGGTCTTACAAAGGCAGCCAGTTCTCTGGGCCCCTGAACTGGTTTTTGCTGAAGGCCATGCTGCTCCCTCTTACCCTGCTTTGACCTGTACTGACTAGATCAGCCAGCACGTGCTGCCTTGCAACTATTCCAGAGCAGCCTGGTCCCTGGGGAGCATGGCTCCATGCAGCAGGGGCTGGTGTGCTGGATAAAGAGGGAAAACAGGTACACCTGGGCACTGGTCTGAGAAACAGTTTGGCAGGTCTCATGATTTTGTCACAAGTCACATCATTCCATATTTTTTCATCACACCTCAGAGACAAGAGATTCATTCTTCAACACAAACCTGACCTTGCATAAGAAGCCAGTAAGAATACCACTTTTGTACTCACTGCTTATTTGCTTCTCTGTGCCTTGCAGTTTGGAAGGTAAATTCATTCTTCTCTAGTTCAGGATGGTGGTAGAAGGAATTTTAAGAGACAACATATTTGTTCTCAAAGGATGTGCTTGCCTATATCTTTTTTCATCTTTTTGTGGTTTTTATCTACACAGGCTTTGTGGTCTCTGATGCAGAACCAGGGCTTCACCTCATTCCATTTTTCACAAAGTTTGGGCTGCCATGCAAATAATAATTACAATCATTTATATGGCTGACCAAAAGCTTTACTTTTTCTTTTCCCTGGAATGGGTGCGACAAAGGGACAGATTGGGCAAAGTTTGTGAAACATTTTGTACTCTATGCTGATTGCTCCATCTTTTAGACCAAGTTAAGGCTCCCAAATAGAGAGGGAATTTGCCAGGGAAGATCCAGCAAGGACCAATGACTCGCCTGGCACAGTAGTGGCCTGTGCTTTCCCTGCAGAAATAGCATGATGTCCATCTACGTACCCTGAAATCAAACCCAATGATGAATTTCCTCCCCTATGAAGCAATCCTACAGCACAAATCAAGATTAATTGACATCCTTGTGCCTTCCACAGCTGCTCAAATGGTTGGTACAGCACAAGTGGGGCCTGTTCGCTAATCGTGAAGTAGCTAAGAGAAGACCTTGGATTACTGTGGTCTATAGTAATATATCACTTTCCATAAAAAGAAAAGAACATTGTGCTCTCTTTCCCAACACTCTTTCACCCCAGCTCATCAGTTGCCCAGCAATCACTCTCCTCTCCCAACACTTGCATAGCAGACAGTGGCTTTTAATCCTGGAGAAGTTCTGCTGTGCTGAACTAAAGCAAAAGGAGCAGGGAGAAGCAGCTGGGCACAGGGGGAGGAGGTTTTTTTGACAGGAGCAAAAAGAATGCAGTACTAGGGGAGTTTCCAGGTTAACAGAAGTCTAAAGGCCACCCTGTCTTTCCTAATGGCTCCAAAGTGCTTAACTGCTACAGGGAGGGGGAGAATATCTGATGGAGGGAGCAGACTCCTCTCTCTTCAGACTAATTCCATCTCTCACTGCACACTCAAAGGTGCTGTTGAGTTATGCTCGGTTTCAGTTGCAGGAGCCTTCTAAGGCACATACATTATGTTTTCTGTTGTGAAACCTGTCATTTCGCAAACTGGCTGAAGTTTTCAGTCATTTTGCAAAATGCCAGGAGATGATAGGTATGTACTACATGAAATCCTCACCCTCTGGCTATTACTAACTCCCTAATTCAAAGAGAGATGCAAAACTATTCTTACGTTCATTTCTACAACCAGGCAATCTTTTGTAATTACTTTTAAAGCCAGTCAGCAACACCCATCCCCTGACAAAGCTAACTAGTATTTTCACAACTGAGCATTGTAACATCAGCCATTATATTTCAGTCTTGACAGTAACATCTGCCTCTGACTCCCAGTGCTCTGGCCCACCAGAACTCCATCACCCAAGGCAGCCTTCCTCAAATGAATATTGATCAACTATCTGAGTTCAATAATAAAAGTTTCTTTCCATTAACCAAAGGAAAAATAAAATAAATGGTCACAACTAGAATTCAAGTGGCACAGCACTATATGCTATGGGAAATACATCAGTTCCCAAATCCAGAATTGTGACACCACTGTCTCAGTACACATTCTGCAGAGGAAGCTCAGGGTCATATGCAGAAAGTCAGTCAACAGTGAACACCATTAGGAAAAAGGCAAACAACATGCTGGATGTATAAACAGGAGAAAAACCTTCAGGACGAGTGAAGTAATCCTTCCATCCAGGACTATCCAGGCTGGAGCTGGACTGCTCTCTGGTTTTGGAGACAATTCTGCAACACCAACCAAATGGAAAAAGTCCAGAAGAGAGGTGTGAGATAGACAAGAGGCCCAGAAAACATGATCAGTGACAAAGGACTAGAAGAAGGACTGTGTCTTGTCTGAAAGCATCCCAGTCAATACAAAGTGTATGCAAGCACAGCTGCCCACAGACTAACTTATTTCTGATAGCTGTAATAGCTGTAGTGCACCAGGGTGCCCAGGATGCCAATTTTAGCAAAGCAGTGCAACAGCAGTTCCAGGCAGCTTGCAATTGACTCCAGCTTTCTATCACTTGGCATGTTGATGGAAAAGAGAAATAAGGCAGTGAGGTAAAATGTCTGCAACTCCTATTCCAAAAAGACTAAACTTTTAGTCATCTTGTGAATAAAACATGTTGCAAAATAAAAAAGCCTGCAGTCATTCCATGAAATTATTTTGCAGGATAAGTAACTCACATATGAAAATATATTTTAAAATTATTTTAACCAATTGGGCCACACTGTCATAATACCTAACAGTGTACAGTCTCAGGCCCCTACACAGACTATGAAGGGCTGCTCACTGCTTTTGAAAAAGGGCAGAAGGCTCCAAAAACGGTTTACATTATTTGACCACAGAAACCACAGGAGTCTTTGGCTGAATCAGGATCCAAAACAAGATCTTATAGGTCCAAGGCCATAGGCCTGTCTGTGCGTTCCCCATTCTTCGTGCTGGTTTTGCTCTTGGTCACCCATTAGTACAAATAGAGCTATAAGGATATGTTATCTAGCACAGCAAACTACCTGAATTCTATGGGAAGTAACACAGCTTATTCACCCAAAATAGTGAAATAAACCTAGTCACTTTCGATCTTGCAGGGAAATTCAGATTCAGAATCCAGGCTCATGGCTGAAATCACCTCCCAACCTAGGCCCTGTAAGGCTGAAGTCACCTCCACTCCATGCAGTCTGCATCAGATCATGGAAAGCCTTTTTCCTCTGTTAACACATAGGCAGAAACTGAGCATGAAAATCTCAAGAAATATCAAGAAAAAAATACCAGTTATCACAGTCCTTGTTGTACAGGGCAGAGAAGGCCTGGCTGCTTTCTGTTAAAATCCTTGTCTGGCTCAAGGCCTGTGTATACACAACTTTCATTTCTTCTCCTCCATCTTTGTGTTCACCCAAGCTTACATTTCCCTGGAAGAGGGCTGCCTGGCAATCCTTGTAGTTGTTTTATGATTACCACACAAACAGCCTCTCCTATATGAAAAGAATAGGACTGGAGTCAGACTTTCCCTAGCAGCTCTCCTCTGGTGCCAGCTGGACCCTCTGCTTCTCTGTGGCTGCTGGCACTGCACTGCAGAGCAGCAGTACCCACGTCAGGTGCATGAGGTGTCAGGGAGGTGTAGCTGCAGTGGCACAGGGCAGAAAGAGCTGCAAAGCCCTGTCTGGAAAGTCAGGTGAATGCCCTGGCAGCAGGTCCTCCCCCCAGTGCTGTGCTGCCCTGGCTGTGCTGGCAGGTGAGCGTGTTCTGGGGAGGATGAAGTTAATTCCCCTCCCTCGGCACAGCCTGCGGCATAGATTGATTGCAGAGCAAACGCAGCCCAAGTTTCTAAGCCTGCTGGTCAGCCTCAGGACTCGGCATAGATGCATCCCTAGAGAAATCTGAAAAAATAACTGATTCCATAAAAGTAGCCTATCAGTGTTAACTTCTCAAAGGCTTTTTCCTCCAGTTTCCTCCATTTGCTGACAAATCTGAAGATTCTTTCCGCTCAGCTATTGCAACAGTCTTGTGCAGTCAGGACCCTCAGCTGCTGAGGCAGAGGTGTGGATTTATAGCACTGGCTTTTGCATAGTATAACACTGAGCCTCAGGGATCAAGGGTTATGACATTTTTATGGCTTCTCTTCTCCTCCCTCATACGAATATGAAGCAACTGTAAGGAAAAACATCTGGTTTCACTTTTCTTTTCTCCACCACTGTTCCCATCTGACAAAACCTTAAAAACTTGCCAGTGTTCTAGCAAGCTGTGTGTGCCAGCAGCCTGCAAGGAGCCAAGGATTTTTTGGTGTCATCACAAGCGAGAGTACACTGGTCTGGAAGTACTGGCTCCATCGTTGCTAGAAGGCAAGACTACCCAGATCTTGTCCCACTAACAGATGCACTGGCAGCCCTCCTCCTTTGCTAGAGCAGGCTGAAGGGTTGCTAAAAGACTGTCCCTCCATCTTGATCTCATTACAGGCAGCATCTCCAGGGGGAAATGTGGGCCACTGTGGAGAACACTGTGAGAGGAGCCAACCCCTGCTAAGGACAGGGAAAACGAGATGCAAGGAGAAGTTCTGCCTCACCTCAGAGTCTTCAGAGGGATTCTTCTGTGGTAGAAAAACAGTCTTGCTCTATTTCTGAACAGTGGTGTGCTGAGAAAAATTTGTGCCCGGCTCTGTGCTCAGGGCCAGTCTGCACCAGAAAAGAAAGATGAGCCCAAAAATCCCAGAAGCTCCTAGGTCCAGGTGAGACCCACACTGTCAGTCAGGAGAAGAACAAAATATTACAAACTCCGAGGCCAGTCTGACAAAGATGGCCAGTAGCTGGCCAATAGCCTGTTTCCACAGCTGGACACTTAGAAATATAATCAGTTCCCTTATGTTATCTTATTTATCCAAGGAAAGACAAAATTAAACTATTTCCAGGAATCTGAAAGCATTTCTCCTTTATCTATAGGAAATTAAGGCATCTCTGCAATGTTGTGGCTCTGGAGAACCTCCAGAAATAATCTCTTCTCAGGACCCCCATCTTCAAATCCCCAGAGGAAACCAAGTGACTGTTTGGACACATCTTACAAAAAAGGGACAACTGCTGAGTGCTGGCCCCAGGGACATGCTGCTGAGTCCTACTGCCATGGAGGCCATGAGATGTGAAGGTGCTTCACAGGCATGAAGTCACTGGACTCTGTGGCAAACAGGGTCATATGTCAGGCATCCTAAGAGCAAAGCACCCAAATAAACAACACTGGCCTCCAAGAAAGGTCTCTGAGGGACAGGAACCAAAAGTGCTCGTGGCAAAGGATATTGAACATGAAGGCACACAAAGAAAATGTTCTGTGCTGTGGGCTGCAAGAGAAGACCCACGGTATTGTTTTCCAGTTTCTTCCTTTCTTCTTGACTGTCCTTCTTGACTATGCCAATAAAAAAAAACACCACTCCCTCCTCTTATTCTTTTTCTTTGTTTACTTAACTTCTTTTCCTCATAGCAACTGCATAAAGCTGAAGCCATCTGATATTTCCAAGTAACCAAGACCATTATTCACTGAAGGCACTGGCCTGGATCCTAATTGCTGCTGGTTTCATACTCAACACAAGCCTTGCAAACAGCTGTAAATATCTCTATACAGTACTTCTCTCATGTCAAGCTGACCCTAATTCTTACAAGTCCCCTGGGATGCAAATAAAAGTGCTGCCAGAGAAAATAGGTGTGCTAGGTACACTTTGGAAGGACAAACAGCAGCTAAAGAGGAGACACTGTAGAAATACCATTTTACACCCTTTCCCAAGGCATGCAAAGGGGAAACAGGTTAAAGGAGTTGGTGGTGACCGGTATTTGCAGGCCATGTGATGGCATGAAGAGGCCTTACATCTGTGTGAAACTAGGACAGTGAGGACTTTCTGGATCATGTCCAGCACCCAGAGGATGTTTGAGAAGGAAGCTGGAGCATCCCCTACCCACTTACTCTTCCAAGCCTTTGTTCCAGGCATGCTATTATTCTGGCATTACCCAGTTTCTTCATCTTCTTTCCCTCTGTTCACACAAAAGGCCTGTGTTTCATGTGAACATTTGTTTAAGGTTAAAGAACATCAGAACTTCCAGGTAGCAACATTGCATTGCATGGGTGACAAGGTCAGGGTAAAGCCCTTGCTAAGGAAGAGGAGAATTCTGTGCTTTGCACCTCCCTTGCCAGAGTCACAGAAAGGAGAAAAGGACAGGGCAGCAAAGCATGTGACAAAGTGCAAAATATGGTACTTTTGGCTTGGCTTTAGTCTGCTTCAATCTTATAACCAGAGGAGTGAAAAAAAAAAAAAAAAAAAAACCAAAAAAACAACAAGCCCATAATGCATCAACCTAAACATTTCACTGCAAAAAAAAGAAATCTTAACTAAAATATATTTTGGGTTTCTTTTTCTTCCAAAATACAGTTTAACTCAGAGATGGAGATGGGAGAGACATCCAGTCTTTACCAAGCTCCTCAAGAGTTAGTCACTTATAACACTCCCTCACCTTTTATTGCCCCTATTCCTCAAATCCTGCCTATCCCGTGTGATTTTATCCTGCCCTTCTGCTCTCCTTCCCATCTATCACACAGTATCTCCCTTTTCCGCTCATTTCCTCCTCCTCTCTGATCCACTCATGCATTCCAGCTTGCCTCACTCATCCCAAAGTTTGTTGTAACATCAACAGTCCTCCAATGCCTTCAGCCCCTCATCCCACATGGCTGGCTGCATCCTGCCAAGGGGGCTCCCCTCCTGACAGCAGGGCTGCAGGGGGCTGAATCCTCTGTTTCTCGTGGCCAAGTTAGTTCCACCACAAAGAGCAAAAGCTGTAGGGAGAAAACTGGGGGAGGCAAAGAAGGCACAGTGTGAAAGTCCACAGCTACATACCAGGAGATGGAAATCAGTACAGCTGGTACTGTGTGTTCAGCTCACAGCCAAAGTCCTTTCTCTCAAGGTTGTGCTGACAGACTACAAAAACAACGGCTGAAAGCACAGCGTGAAAGCCAGCAATAGGGAACTTGCCTCAGCAGAAAGAATCAGTGAAGAGGAAGGTTTAACATGTTTGTTTAGATGTCAACCCCTTGGCAGGGGCTTGTCAGGAGAGGTAATGAAAGGTGCTCATCCAATGCACACCTAGTGCTTCTTGATGCACATGTGTATTTCTCCCAGCCTTTCCACCCAAGTGCTCTCCTTAAGACTCAGCCCTTTCAGTGTGTCATTTAAGAAGGACATGCAGACCACCACCCATCTGCTCCAAGACATGAGATATGCTGCAAATGAAGACATGTAGCAAGCAAATTTTTACCAGGCACAAATATTTGCCATCGTTCTGGATGGCTGCTATGCCACAGTACATTCTTCCTGGCACACTAGAGTAGACAAATATTCTCAGAAATGTAAGTAGATTTCTGCCATCAGAAAGGGCTGAGAAACACTTCAGGCCACTGCACCCTGAGTCTTCATTTCTTGTCAAGTTGGGGGCCTGTGCACACAGCTGGCTTCTCTTGTGTGCTGGCAAGATGAAAGAGCCAGAGGGTCGGGTAAATACTAATTGTTAGAAAGATGTGGACACCCAGCACAGTGAGAACTGCACTAAGGGTTGTAGATACTTGCCCCAAGCTAACTAGCCACCTCTTAGGGTCTCTCAAGATTTCTACTGCCATTTCATTTATTCTCTTGCTCAAGTGCCACGTCTACCTGGCAAACAAATTCTCTCTATTCCCTTATGCCAAGTTTCACTCCAGCATGTCAAAACCACTGCCCTACACTGCAGCATTCCTTTCCAAGTGAACTATTCCCCCCCTCCCTCCCACAGGTCCTGCTGATGGCAGCTCAAGGTTGTATAACTGCACGCTCCCTCCTTGATAATAGCGAGAACCAGGATTTCCTGGTATGCCAGAAATGGTTTTGCCACTCCTGCCTGTGTGAAAGGGGTGGGACAGGAGGCGAAGCAGCCATCGTGTGTCACAGCTCTGGGTCATGTCTGTGCACCATGACATCCCGCCAGGCTATAATAAGAGAGACCTGCAGGGAGCAACATATGTCAAAGTTGGTAATTTTCCTTCCTGCCTTCACTCCTCGAAACCGCCTCAACTGGATCCAAGCCCGCCCAGTTCCTTCTTTGGACAGCCAACGAAGCATGCACACTGCAGGAGCAGCTGCCAGCTCTGCTGGAAAATGTACAGACCAAAAGATCACCTGTGAGCGCGCAGTCCTGGCGTGAGCTGTTCTGCACGTCTGCAGCTCGACAATGCTGCTGTGGCTTTGGGAGGCAACAGCAGCCAACCGCAGCACCGGCCGGCCACTCACAATCCACAGCCAGAGGCACCTCTGAAAACATGCTCCCTGCAGCAGGGAGACCTTGCAGAAGCCTCACAATCCTCCCCCCATTTTTCAGCTGAACCACTTTAATAATCCTCTCCCTCTCCCAGCAATTTTTAGCTTCCCTGGACAGCCACGGTGTTAGTCCACATCTGGAAAGGGCCATTTGCAGCTGGCTTGGAGCCAGATGCAGGAAAGATTTGAAAGGTCCATTGCACTGTCTTCCTTCAGACTTCCTTAGTGCTGCAGTAACACCAAGACTGCTGGTGACTTCCAGTGATGCCTACCAGTGTGCCATGCCAGGCATTCGGCTCAGATGAAGCCCTGGCACTGGGCAGCCAGGCTTGGAGGACTAAGAGGTCTGTGGGGCCCACAAAGCTGACCTCCCTCCCAAGAAGAATCATCAAAATTTGCAAAAAAAGGCCCCAGTTTGCAGAGGTTTTGATAACTTTTATAGCAGTCAGGTTTTTAACTGCTTCTATGGACATAAATCAGATGCTGCATTGTTTAAGGCTGTTCCATCCCTCATCAGGGCCAATCTGGCCTAAGATTCTCTCTGAAGAAAAACTGTAAACTCACCTGATCAGCAATCTTTGAGCTTCCAGAATTGCCAAAGTAGTTCTGCTTTGTCTTTCCTCCTTCCTCCTGCCTCCCTTCCCCCCAGCTACTTCACAGATGCATGTGGCCCACTTCATACTTTCTACTCCCCTACCTGAATATGGGATTTGCAGGCTGTTTGTTTTTGTGACGTTCGTTTCGGGGAAAAATGGGAGCATCAGTGTCATCACATTACCAAGCTCACCACATTTTCTGCATTGAATGCAGGCAGGCTGGCAGCACTGCTAGACACTGGGGCACTCCTTTGACAGGAGCAGGAAAGACCATGTACTCACACCAACTAATTCAGCTGATTTATTTTTAAATGCTGTAATAAGGCAGGCACTGAGTGAATGGAGAAGTGCAAACCCACTGAGATCTAGAAGATCTGAGAGCTGTGTGTTGCTTTATGCCTCTGCCTGCCTCTCAGTTGTCTCTGCGAGTGATTCAGAAAACCCTGTTTAATCAGATTCAGCTCCTGCCATCTGTTAAGTGAGACACTATAGGGACTGAGTATTGTAACAAAATGCATATCAGAATTGCCCTTGATTTAGCACACTTTGTGCAACATATCCCGTTGCCCTCATCCATAGCAATCAGAGCGAGGCTTTAAGGCTCCTTTTCTCTTTGGGGTGTAATGACTCACTGCAGTGGGTGAGCAGACCACACCGACCCTCTGCATCCCCCCAGGTCTGAGTCACAGGCTGGGATTAGAGGGATATTTTAGGATTACAGACAAGCACTCTCCCAGAAACCTCCTTCTCTTCGGCCTTTGCCAGTACCTTGCTTAACAGAGGCTGTGTGTGCTCTCTGATGTGGCAGGAAGGATGGAAATGCAGGGAATTCCCGGACACACCAGTATAGCCAGGTGACTGATCAAAGGTACATATTGATCAGCTTGGTCAGTGACACCCAGCACACATAAAGATGGGATCGTGTAAGTCCATCCATCCTTGTGCCAGGAAAGTCTCTTAACAGTGAAACAAAAGAGTGTATTGGCAGCTGGCAGAGATGTGTGATATGCAGGATGCCTGGCACTTCTGAATGGCCCCTCCAGACAGCATTGGAGCAGGGGCTTCATTTTACACACCTTTGAGATTATGTGTTTTGTGTTTTTCAAGTAGTCACAGGTCTGTTGTGGTGGGACAGCAACTTTATTTCCTGAAGACAACCCAGCAAGATGCATCACAATGCCATGGGAACAGAACTGATTATCTCCTTTTGGTAGGGTAGTTTAACTTGCCTCTCACAAAATCCCTGGCTACACAGTACCTGCCATTTTGGAAGAACATCTGCAGTGGCTGGAGGGGATGCATATCCCACTGTGCTTGGGAAACATCTTCCCACATGCTTCAGTGTGTCACTCAGGCTACTGCTGCTGAAATACCTGACCTGGTTTTTCAGGGATGGATACAGACACGAACATCAACGTTTGGAGAGTGACTCAGAGAGTCTGCGACTTTAATGAAATACATTTAAGAAAAGAAAAAGGAAGAAAATGAAAGAGGGAGAGCTGACATCAAAGTGAGCAACAGAGGACACAGAAATTGATGGATTTCACACCCGGTCGATTGTTGCAATTAATTACATAGAAGAAGCTCTGACAGTGTGTACCAAACTGCTCCCCCCACACAGCTGGAAACTCCACAGTTAGTGAGGCCAAGGGAATCAGATGTTGCAGAGGATCCAGTTGCACCATGTATTTCCACATCTTGCTCAAACTCCCCAGGTAAGTGTCTGGATTTGGTTTCTGCGGTACCACACCGTGTGCCCAAATTCGTCAGGACGGGCGTGTTTATGCCTGCTACCAGCCTGCTGGGTTTGCCTCCCCGCGGGGGAAGCAGGGAGGAAGCAGAGAAATTGTCGGGTTTGCATTTCACAACCGCCTGCATAATCCAGGTTGCCGTGCACATCCCGTGGCTCAGCCTTTCAGGCCCAGCGTGATGGGAAGCGGGAGGGAGTGTTTACACAGCCCGCTGGCCGCTCTGCGGTCGCTATAGCAACCCCAAGGGTCAGTTTATAGTAGGAGAGGAAGTTCGTTCACTTTTGGGGAGTTCAGCTTTCCAACACCAGCATCAAGTATGGCTGAAAAACAAAAGGCCAGGCAGTGGGAGGAAACACATTTAAAGGAGCTTCCTATGTGCAAAACCACCCGAGCTTTCTCAGTCACGGGGAGATGCTGCATTCCTTTCCTCTTGGTCAAAGGCGTGCTGCCATCCGGCTGATGCCTGAGCCGGAGGGGTACCTCCCCTCTCCCGCAGATGCCTGTGTGTGTTTGGGAACAGGGCAGCTGTGGAGGAGTGCAGCGTGGTGCCCCACTCTCAGAAACACCCCTGTGCTGGCAGCCCCAAGCCGAGAGCCACAG
Source organism: Acrocephalus scirpaceus scirpaceus (assembly GCA_910950805.1). Classification (NCBI taxonomy): domain Eukaryota; kingdom Metazoa; phylum Chordata; class Aves; order Passeriformes; family Sylviidae; genus Acrocephalus; species Acrocephalus scirpaceus. The sequence goes on along the minus strand of OU383773.1, from coordinate 40,026,291 downwards.
GACCAATGTCCCAGGTGTACTCGAGGCTGCTTGTAGTCCTTCACAATGTCTCCCATGGCAGGAAGAAATAACAGGCACTGGCCTTTCTGGCCTGGATGTAAACCAACAAATGTCTGTGCGTGCAGACTTGGGGTTCTTTGAACTTATGCTGAGACTTAGTCTGTGTCAGTGCTGCCGGTGGTACTGTGATTAAATCTGAAAAAAACGACAGTCATCTCTGAGGTGATGCCTAGGGAAACACCCTCTTTCCAAACACTGCCATCTACCCCAGAAAGTTTTCTTGACCTGTACAGCTCCTTACTCTGTTGTACCTCATTACCAAAATGGCCTGAATACTGACCAAGAGCTAAAAGAGCATCTGTCAGCCACTGTTAAAACAGTGCGACAGTGTCAGAGTGCAGTCACCCTGGGGAATTGTGTTTTCTCAGGGAAAAAGGTAATAAACACAGCATCCCCTCAGCCACAAGGGAAAACAGCCTGCAGCCCGAGTCCTTCTCTCTCCCAGCAGTTCCCATTGTTGGATCTGAAGCAGCAGAAGAGAAAGAGTTCATTGCAGCATGGGGGCAGGGGGCTACTTTGAAGAAAGGTCCACCCCTAGCTGAACAAGTCCAACACTAGATGGGAGAACAGGCCACAAACTTGCTGAGCTCCCAGCTGAGTTCCCCACTGTGCATCACACTCCAGGGTTTCAGAGCAGGGTTTCAGTTTACCTACCCTGCATGCTACCCCTCTGTGGTGGATATAAGGTTATAAAAGGACCCCTGCACTCAGCAGCTGCTGGAAAAAGAGCCCTGAGTAGTCTTGTGCTTGGTCAACAATTGGGGACATGCAATGGGTACTCCTGAAACTGGTCTGGGCTGCAGTGTGGAACACAGAGAGGAGAAAGCCTGGTGAATCGCGGGGAGGAGAACTGACTGCAGAGTGCCAGAGTGAGCATTCCAAGGCCTGTTTTCCCTTTTAACATGACAATTTACATCAGTGAAGTATCATTCCAATAAAGCTCCTTCTCTCCTTGAAGATGTGTCCACCAGTACTTGGCTGCTGGCTGGCTGGGAGGTAAACAAGGTAATGGCAATGTTAATGGCTGGAGCCCGCTGTGCAGGCAGAGCTTGGGGCACTCACACAGGTTTCACAAAGAATGGAGTTCAACAAAGAGGCATCAAACCATTGCCCAGGGGAAGAGAGAGGGGTAAAGAGAGTATATGGGAAGGAGAGAAAGCACGATTCCGTGTGTAGGAAGATTGGGAATTGTGATACATTATGCCAGAGAAAATATGCAGAAAGACACAGCATCATGGAGAAACACAGATTCCAAGGAGATTAGAGGAGAAAGTTATGCCATGAGGCACTGTACAGGAGAAGGAAGGACCACATGGATGGGAAGGAATGATCCATAGCTGAAGCCTTCAAAACCAAAGTGATAAAAAGAAAGGAAAGATGATGAAAATGAGTGTGGGCGCTGCAGGGGTGGAATGGCAATGAAGGCTACATAGATGAGAGAGATGGCTGAGTGAAGGGAAGGAATTCATCTGGCTATACAAAAATGTCAGATCCACTTGAGAAACAGATATATTGAAGACGCAACTCAACCCAAAGCAGATGTCAAATACATCATACATCAACTTCTCTCTGAAAAGGAGGAGCTACAGTAATGATTCCAGAAGAAGACATGTACCCCAAGCAGGTCAGATTTCAGTGGAAGAAACTTTCATGCCTAATAATTGCCTGCTCTTGGGTGGCAAGCGGAAGGGCAGAGCTTTGGGATGAGGGCTGTATGTGTGTGTGTTTGAGGGTGATCTCCTGGGAGATTTTCCCCAGGGCTGGGTGTTACCCAAGGAAATATGAGTAGGTTTCAGTGCTGCCTCACTGCTGAACTCCTCAGCAGAGAGGACTTTCCCAAGGAACTCCACAGGTGGGTTTCCCTTTTGCTGGCAACGCCCATCTCGCACATTTGACCCACAGGCTTTGAGCAGGAGATGCATATAGGGCCAGCAAGCAATAATATATCCAGGAGCAATGAGCCAGCCTGCAGGACAAACTGCAAGAAATGAAGGAACAGCTTGTGCACTGGCATGGCCCCACACTCCGCCAGTGGCTATGGCACGGCAAGGATGCCCACAGGATTAGGCCTCTGTATGTCCACAGCAAGCAGGCTTTGGCTTCTTTCAAACAGGCTGCAGTCCAGGCCTTAGCTTGGGAAGCCCTTTCTCCATTGTCCTCTACTTCCTGCCCAGCATGTGGATGAGTTAAAGCAACTCCTGACGTCTCAGGGTCACCACACAGCCTGCTGCTAGCCCTGGTTACAGGACAGACCTGCCTGATCTCCTTACAGTAATTAACAACAGCCCTTCAGAAGGTTTAATGTCACCAGGAGTCTTTCTACAAGCTCAGCTCACATCCTAGAACAGTGCTTCCCACTCCTTTTTCCATGTCAGTGAGCAAAGAGGGCTCAGCCCTCTGCCCTGGGTTCCATCCTGCAGCACGCCCAGCTCCCTGCATCTGCCTCCCTGAACAGCCCACGCACAGTGCCTGGGGATGCTGCAATATCAGCTGAACTGGGCCACAGAGCATGGAAAAAGCAGGAGGGCACCCAGGTGACTGAGACACCAGCAGCACGCACAATAAAGGCTCAAAACTTGGCATGGCTCTTTGGAAATATTACTTGTGGGCAGGGGGGCCAGGGAGGTGGAGGAAGTGTTGTCAGCATTCTTTTATTCATACTGTATGAAGAAAAATACCCTGAAACAATGCAGTTGGGATTGGCAGCAGTTGTGAGTCACTTGCCACAGAGGCAGAGGTCTGTGTGAAGCCCCAAGCAGGGCAGGAATTTAATCCATCTCCCCAGATGCTGCATAAAGGTGTAAAAATGTGAGCTTTGGTACTGCCTCACCATCTGCTTCAAGGTACATGTAACAACACAGTAAATACCATTTGCATGTATTTGCAGATTTACTGGTCAGATAAATGGTAAGGGTGGTATGAAAAAGGCCCTGCTTGGAAACAAGTAAGGTTAAAAAGAGACATCTTCATCTTTGTTGCTACCACTACTTTGTATGGAAATAATGCTTACATTCATTAGACTGTAAGTGGTCATCACAGAAGGTAAAAATAATTAGGGAAGAAATAATTAGAAGGATGTTACTTAACTCTGTAAATGTTTCTATATCCTCACCAGTTTCCTGGATATTGCCACTGCATGCACCTCAAAGGGAGTTTATTCAAAGAGAAAGAAAAAATTAGTGAGAGAGAAGACAAAAATTGTATTGAAAGAGGTTGAAAAGTCAAGTGGAAAAATCTTGTACACCATAAAATCCTCTTGTTAGAAAAATGTTTATCCCCCTTAAGTCTAAAGGAAATGAAAGCTTCCAGATCCACAAAAAAGACTGGGAAAATATTTCTATTTGCCCTCACTTCTGCCCCAGGGACAACCTCACTATTTTAAACTGATTTTCTAACCCTGCAGGGGTAACCTCCCCCAAAGTACACATGTCATGCAATCAGCTTCAAATCACAGCTGAACAAAAAAACCACTTTACTTCTCCCACATCACTGTCCCCCTCACTCTCCACTGAAGACAAAATCCTGGGGGGATTATTTCTGTTTTCTGTGAGATGCTGATCCTGGGGGGACAATGAAGCAAACTTTCCACAAACATCTCAACGCTAAGACAGCGTTTAGAAAGGGGATCAGGCATCAACAACACACCTGAATGAGGGACCTGACCTGAAAGGCAGGTCACCAGCATCCCAGTGGGAGGCAACATAGGTGAATCCTTGTGAAAGTGCAGCATCCTCAGCTCCTTCAGCTTACTCTAAAAGGCAGAGCTTCAAAATGAGTCATGTTTGAGACTCCAAGTGGGAGATGGAGAGAGTCATGTTTTAATGTCTTTGATGCAGGAGCCCAGACACCACTTCCTTGTGATGATGAGGACTGGTACTTGGCTTTTTTCTTAACGCACGGTCAAAAGAAATGGAGTCATATACCAGGACAGATTTATCTACACCAATAACTGCAATAATTCCTGCTCACTTTTGTCTTCTTTTGCAAAAACGCCCTGCATACAGAAAGGCTTCCTTACACAATATGTCTGATAGATCCTACAATTTCAAAATGAACTTCTCTGCATCTAGTCAAATCCTCAGAGAGGGCATTTTTTGTTCATCTTCTATATCACACTAATTGCTGCCTGGCTCCTCCTGTCCCCTGAAGCAGTCACATTTCCACCTAGAGGAATAGCAGTGAGGCCCATCCCAGGCACATCTCTTATGGCTGAAGTGCTCTAGATCAGAGGAGATGCTTTACTTTTGCTTCTTTTTCAGCTTTCTTATGACTGTTCTCTTTATGCTTGGCTTAGCCTGTTTCCCAAATAGGCAGGACCACTTCCCTTCCTGTTTGGGGACAGTGCCACTTTCTCACTCTCATCTGCTGGCATGCTCTCTCCAGGAAAGAGGTTTAAAAGTCATAAGATATCCCTGTGGAAAATACACCACTTTTCAGGCATGTCAATATTCATACAAGGCAAGAAACCCTTACTAAAAGAGAAGAATTCATAACATTTTTGTTAATTCTTCTTGAGAGTGTCCCTTCAACAGCACTCAACAGCTGTTAAATGGGATAATCGCCTGCTATCCTCATGTCACCAATTCAAATGCTAATGGCTCTCAGTGCGTGAGAGGTTATTCAGCCATCCGCACCTCAGGTACATTTTGCATGAAGAGGAGGATGGTGAAGGGATTAAGGTCTCTTTTGAGATCTCAGAAACATTGAAAAGAAATGCTTTCAGATTAATTTGGAGAGGAGATGATGTCTAAGATGGTGTATTTGGTTTGTATAGCAAGGTTTTTGTAGTGGGGTGCTCTAAGGGTGGCCTCTGTCAGAAGCTGCCAGAAGTTTCCCCCATGTCCAATGGAGCCATTGCCAGCCAGACCTGAAGCTGGCCAAAGCTGAGCCCATCACTGATGGTGGTAGTGCCACCAAGAAAATGTGTTTAAGGAGAAAAAGTTGTCACACAAGAGCACTTGCAGCTAGAGAGAGGAGTGAGAATATGTGAGAGAAACAGCCCTGCAGACACCAAGGTCAGTGAAGGAGGAGAGGGAGGAGGTGCTCCAGGTGCCAAAGCAGAGATTCCCCTCCAGCCCAAGGTGCAGTCCATAGTGAGGGCAGGCTGTGCCTCTGCAGCCCATGGAAGTCCACAGTGGAGCAGATATTCACTGTGGAGGACCCCACGGCCAAGCAGGTGGATGCCCAAAAAGGAGGCTGTGACCCCATGGGAAGCATATACTGCAGAAGGCTCCTAGCAGGATCTGCAGCCATGTGGAAAGAGGAGCCCACCCTGGAGCAGGTTTGTTGGCAGGACTTGTGACCTTGTGGGAGACCCACACTGGAGCAAGCTGTTCCTGAAGGAATACCCCACGGAAGGGACCCACGATAGGGAAGTTCATAAAGAACTGCAGCCCGTGGGAAGGACTCACCTTGCAGAAATTCATGGAGGACTGTCTTCCATGGGAGGGACTCCTGGCTAGAACAGGAAAAGAATGTGAGGAGTCCCCTCCCTGAGGAAGAAGGAGCAGCAGAGACAATGTGTGATGAACTGACCGCAGCCTCAGCTCCCTGTTCCCCCTGCACTGTAGCCCCAGTTCTCCATCTCCTTGTCTTGTGGGGAGCAGGTAGTGAATTTGGGAGTGAAGTTGAGTCCAGGAAGAATGGAGGAGTGGGGGGAAGGTGTTTTCAAGATTTTATTTCTCATTATCATACTCTGATTTGATTGATAATAAATTAAACTAATTCCCTCAAGTCGAGTCTGTTTTGCCCATGACTGTAATTGTTGAGTGATCTCTACCTGACCTTATCTCAATTGAGGAGCCTTTTATCTCTCCTGTCCACACATGAGGAGGGGTGTGATAGAGCAGGTTGAATGGGGACCTTGCATCCAGACAGGGTCAAAGACAGGAAAACCAGGCAGGGAGGAGGCCAGCAGGAAGGATTTGCATGTTTTGATGCCGCAGAGGGACTCCAAACCCAATGCTGAAAGACCCTGTGCCCAGCCCAGCCCTGGAGCCAGCCGACTGAGCCAGGCCTCAGTTTGATCTCAGAGAAGTACTGCTTGTGCAGTGGTAGTGCTCAGCAAGCACAGGTCATCATTCTATTGTCTTGGCTAAACCACTGTCCCAGCAGTGCAATATTGGCTACCTGCACAGACACAGAGGCACCTCTTCCCAAGGCTTGGGGTCACTGCCACAACTCTGCTTCTGTCCAGGTAATGCCAGGGTCAGTGACCGTCCAGCCATGCAGTGCAAAGTGCCAAGCTGTCAGTGTCCCATGGGGCAAACCCTCTGGTGCTCCTTGCCTCTGTGACAGGGAAAAGGCTGCAAAAGGCAGCAGCAAAACCTTCAAAATCAACACCACTTGTATGGCGCAAACCTTGCAACTTAATCCATGCTTTTGTGTATGTGCATGAGTATGTGGGTACAAAAGGCAGTTCAATGCCTTAATTTGTATTTTCACACATAATTTCCAAAAAATCTTCTGATCTCTACAAAAGTATATATTTTCTTTTACATGGAAATAACTACTAGATTCTATAGTCACACTATTAAACAGCTCACCCCATTACCTGTCAGTGCTATCTACACAAAAGCAGAGCTGGAGTTAAGCCTAAAACTACTCTGTTATGAAACTGCTGATAATACACGACCCATGGGAGGTGGGCCATTAGTGTCTGTCCTTCTGCACAGCATTATGGTGATGACAAAGGAAAGGAACAATGGTGACTTTGGCTCCCACTGCAGGGACTGTTTGATGTGCCTTACCCGGTCCTTCTGTTCTTCAAGGAAGGTACCTAGATCCCTTGTGTCTTCTGTCTCAAAAGTGGCAAGTAGGAAGAGAAAAGGAGAATTAACAGATCAATACAATACCCTTGAGGAGGATATATAGAAAGTGAGGAGGGCAAAAGGCTGGAAAAAAAGGATAGATCTTCCACTCAGCAAAGCTCCCCTGAAGCACTTGTGGCCACATTCTCCAAAGGGATCAACAATCAATGAACATGCACTTTTATCTGTTGAAAAAACTATTTTGACATGAAACCGATGATGGTTCATAACTGGTCTTAAGTCCATGGAGGACACTATAATTTAAGGAATTGTACTGGCCAAAGCACTTTCTCAGCCTCACCATTCATCCTTGACTTTAATTTTAAAATGATCCTGTATTCAGTTCGACTGGCTTGTTATCTCCAGTCCCCTCAGTATGTTATTCCTAATTCTAGTTCCTCAGCATCTTCTCCTCTGAAGAGTTACTTAAGCACCAGAGAAGTTGCTCTCATTTTGTGTTCCAAAAAAAATGTGCCATGTATCTGTTGCCATGGCAGTGGTGTGGGTTCCAACCAACCATTGTAGCCATACTAACTTTAAAATGGCAACCAAGTTTGAAAGTCTTTGGTTTCCTCCCAGAAAACACAGAACCAGTGCAATCAGCCCAATAATGAGTGCTGGAACACATATGCCCTCGTGGGCTTGTGGGTGACCACCAGGCAGCCATGACTGGTCCCCTCCACTGGCTGCAGGGCTGACCCAGTTTCTCCTCAGAGCTGTCATGGCAACCTCCACTGTCGCATTTGTCGCTTTGCATAGAGAAACCTTCATTTTCTAGCTATGGAAAAGCAAGAACTCAATTCCAGTGGTAGTGCAAAGTGGGAGAGCAGCTCAGCCCTTCAGCCCAGGTCCTGATCCTGAACAAAAGCCATGTCATGTGGTGGTAGCAAAGAAGTTGGACACAAAAGGAAAACCAACCTCTTCCTTTTTTCCATTCTGGTGCTGCTCTGTTCCTCATCAGGAAGCACATTCAGGCTGGCCTGATAAAGAAATGAGGCACATGGAGACATTTCATGTGTGCACACCATGAGGCAGAGCCTGTTCCTCCCTGAACTCAAGGTCATTGCCCACACAGACCTAACTTAGCAGAGGTTTAATATCCTCAGATCCACAAAATCCAAGGGAAGAGTCCAAACAAGGGAGAGTGATCATGACTCCATACAGAGGAAGGCAACAGTGGGAGCTCAGTCTGTACTGGAGAGTTTGCATGAGCATGGCACAGGTGGAGGGGCACCTGCCGGGGATGCTCCCAGGACCTCTGGTTGTGCATTTACCCATTCCCAGCCATTCATTACTCCAAGAGGGAGCTGCCCACAGCAACAAAGAAATGTCAGCACTTTATACTAAAACCCTTGCCAGTGAAAGTGCAGACAAAAATGTTCTGAACCATGGGGCAGACACTCAAAAATCCCTCCTGTGTGGTGGGGAAAAGAAGAAGAAAAAAAAAAAAACTAGGGGAAAAAAAAAAGGAGAAAAATGCCTGGGAGGTTTGATTTATAAAGGGAAATGAGCTGTAAGATAATGTGCTTGGACTGGCCAAGCTGAAGCGGGTGTGAGAAAAGTGGGTGACAGCCAGCAAGCACCAGAAAGTGCCCAGGCAGTGGAGAGGGAAAAGCACAGCCTGCTCAGAGGGAGCGAGACGCACAGAAAGTGCATGCTAAGTAGGAGTGCCAGGATGACATTTGAAAAGGGGAAAATTTAGGCTGAGTGTCAGGAAAAGCTTCCTGACAGTGATATGCATGCACTGGAGCCATCCCGCGGGAGAAGCCCTGGAAGCCTCATCATTTGGCCTGCAAGGGCTGAGCTGGAGGAAAGCTGCAAGTCCTGGAAAGGCCTTGCAAAAATCCAGAGCTCACAGAAAGTCAAGAGCAAGTCTTGCTTTAATTACGGGAGGCCTGGCTCAGAGATGAACTCCACAGCCAGGAAGATTGTCCGGGAAGAGGGGAACTCCCAGAAGGTGACTGAGAGGCAGCAGGTCCCAGGCACAAGCACTGCTCTCCCCACGGGAGCCTAGAAACAAATGGGTGAGCAAGATAGGGAAACAGATAGGGAAATAAAAAAATCTCTTCTCCTTTAAGGCAACATTATCTCTCAGCAAAGGGTTGTTCTGCTCTGGCCAAGGCACAGTCAGTCAGGGCTCAGGCTTCTGTTAGTCTGGGCCCCTGGGAAGGCCAGCTGCCAAAAGAGAGGGAAATTTTGCTTTAGTCAGGGGGTAGGGCATGGGTGTATTGGGAGAGAAATTAAGGAGAGAGTGAGGGAATTCACACAGGAGAGCGAGGGAGAGATGGAGGACATATGTATTCACTATGTCTCTGGATGTGCAGCAAGGCAAGAAGCCCAGCAGGATGGCTTGGGAGTGAGGGAAGGAGGTAATGGCTGCAGGCAGAAGCCAAGGCAGATGATGTTTCTTTCATCAGGAAAGAAAGGATGATGATGTTTCTTTCCTATTAAGAGGAAACCTTGTCTGAAGAAATCTGTGTTAAAAACAACCAGGGCATGGACTCTGTCCCCAGAGCTCCCTGAGCCACCAGCCTTCCACATCACAGGAGGAGGAGGTGATTTCCCGTCCGAGGAGGAAAACAGAGTAACTTCTCCTGCAGGGACTATCCCTGTGCCCCATCCCTGGGCATGCTGCTGGGCCAGCTGTGCCCAGCCTGGCCAGGAGGAGCCTCTCCATCGTGGCACATGAAGACCTACAGCATGCAGCTCCAGAGCTGTGAGCCAAGCTCACAAGCAGCCTGGTGTGAACTGGGCATCATCCCACCAATTCCAGTGGCCTTACTGGGAGCTGAGATCACAATGTCACTTCCACAGCATGAAACCGAATTTGAAACTCTGACCCCTTGTGAGCTCTTTCTATCCCCAAAGAAAGCACCTCTGTGCCAAAGGTAGCCACACATTCATGCAGGAGATAGTCAGGCATGGGCAGTTAAAGCAATAACTGAGCTGTGGCACAGCTGCCCTGGAAGTGCCATCCCTCTCCCATCCCAGCTTTTACTGCTGTGTTCCTTTTTTCAGATACACCACCCTCTCCATTTAAACAGCAAACCCAGCAGGACAGGAAATGACAGCCCATGCTCTTGCCGAGCCAACAGAAACGGAGCTAAAGTGGAAAGCCTATTTTAAGAGTAAAGTACAATATAAAGAGGTTGCATTTATTTCCAGACCAGACATTACAAACCCAGGGAATTCAGAGTTAAAGTTATGCTTAAAATAAATTCAAACTTGTTGAAATGTGGCAGTGTGCTACCAAGGCATACAAATAGCCTTAATTCTGCCCTGCAGTGACACACAGCCGTATGACTGTGATTAAAATGTTTTAGTACTTGTGCTCCTAAACTAGATTACCCTGATAAATAATTTTTTTCCATATTCCCTTGCTTTTCTCCTCCCCCAACAACCCTGTGCCCCAGATATAGCCACTAGCACAGATTTCACTGCCTACCAGGAAAAAAAAAAAAGATATATATCACAAGTCCTTCACATCTGTAATGGCAGCCCCGGGCTAAGTGTTGTCTTGGAAATACCCTCCCTCCCATCGTCAGATCCGCAGCCACCCCTGCCCAAGGCTCGGGAGAGCACAACTGAAATGTGCATCTAGTGATCATTTAGCCCTGCTGAGAAGGGAAGGGCTTTCCTCACACCTTTCATACCGCTGTAATCTACACTTATGTATTTATTTCACAAGCTCATTAAAACCTGGAGTTTAAAGTGTAGAGAAAATGAAAGAGAAACATCATCTGGATAAACAATTATTACTTTTTGTCAAGGATTCAGGAGCTAATCGAGTCCAGATCTGTTCCACATTCACATTTACATGTGAAATTGTACTTACTGAGCTAGGAAAAGTCAGATTAGCATCAGGAGTCAGCTCTGCCCCTCAGCTACATAGTGCAAATTCAAGAGTGAATGGGGCTCCCAGGGTGTAACAGAAGGCAAAGTTTGGTCCCAAATACTTAAGGGCTGTTTGACTGAGATGCACATGAAAGTGGCTGCTCTGCACTTCAGCCCAGTTTGAAATGATTCTCCAGATATTGTATTTACTTAAGAGAGTGGGTGGCCTGAATTGTGTTCAAATATTTGGCACTAAATCACATCTGTCCACTTATTTGCACTTTTGCTGCTGGTCAGCAGGAACACCCCTGGAATTAGTCAGCATCAGATGCATTAATGAGATGTATTATGGTTTACAGTTTTGGACTTCTTTTGTTCACATAAATACACACCTCCTCTCCACTTGTTTCCCAGAACAGCATATCTTCTTGAACATGTTGACTTTCCAAACTCTATTTTATCTGGCCTTTATTAATGAGCTTGCAGAGTTTTCTGTTAGATGCAGAAAAGCACCTTGCCCCTACAGCCTTCCTGAGCAGTACACACAATCTTGGAGAGACTTAGGAGTGTGAGGGGAAATGATCCAGCCTCTGAGAAGTTCCTCTTCACAAGTCAAAAGCCATCCCCTGCATGCAAAGATTCCAAGTAAATATGGAACCAATAACAACCAGGAGCAAAGACCTTTACATAAGGAAAATATTTACAAAGTCCGTGTTACAAGTCACATCATCTGGAGGAAAATGCTTGCACCTTTGCTGTGCAGAAAGCAAGTAATTTGTTGCACCAAAGGAAAGAACATCTTGTTATCTGGTTTAACACTCCCATGATTGATTCATCCCCCTTCTCCACTGCCAGAAACCTTTTTTAAATCACAGATATAGCATAGGTCATGATTTAATAACTTGCCAAGAAAATTTATACTGTGCAAGAGGACCAGTGTCAGTTCTTTGCAGCTTGTATGCCTAATGGATGCTAATGGCAAACTGTAATCATTTTCATTAAACAAATCAACCAAGTTTTTACCAGGGTAATACTCCAGCATGGAACCAGTGGAAGTCAGGTTTTTCTGTGTGTGAATAAAATAGGTTTTCAGAAAAAAATGCTTATTTGCTGACACTGAAGTTTCTTGTGGGAATACATCACTTTTATAATTAAATTTTCATCTGGAAGATTTTTCAGGTCACAAATGGAATTTCTGGTCAGATTCATAGCAGGGAGGAACACACAGGAAGCCAGGCTCTCAACTGAGCACAGCCAAGCCTCTTGCATCCCGAGCACTTGGCTTAATTACGGAGCCAGCAGCTCATCTGCCATATGACTGCTCCTTACCTGGTCTTGACCATTTTTGGCTATACTTTTCCAACACCATTTCCTGGTTCTTCTTCCAACCCCTCCCAGGAGCAGGAAGTGCAAAGCTATGGACAAAAACCATCTGCTTACTGTACAATTGGATTTTCCAGGAAGCATCCCCAAATAGGTGCTTGCCTCCAGCTGGAGGAGCACAGAGGAGCAACCTCACTGCCAGCAGCCGCTCTCACCCACACAGCGTGATGTGGGAGAGGATGTCTGGCCATATCTGCCTTCCCCTCCATGTGCAGGAACACACCATATCAACAGAAAACACCTTTGGTAAGGGCATAAATGCACCTCCCACCCCGGGAGGCTGCACGGCGTTATCTGCAGCCGTGGAAAGAAGCAGGAGAGCCAAGCTGCTGGCACGCCTTCCTACCCTCACAGCCTGATTCACCAGAACAGCCCGGCTGCTTTTTGCCACCATAATGACCACACACGAGAGCTGCAAGCCTGGTTTCATCGGCCAGTTTGTGACACTCTTGTGCCCACAGAGTGGTACTGAATAGCTGGAACAGGCTGGTGAGCTCCTCCACGAGCTCCTTTGCATTGCATACCTCAGCCAGGCTGCTGCAGCAGAGGTTGAAACCGAATTGTCACCAGCCCCATCGCACAGCCTTGTCCTCCATTCACCTTCAGGAGGGCAAGTCAGAAGTGGTTCAGCTCAGCCACCACAGTCAAATGAGTCTGAAACACTGCTAGGAGGGATTAAAATCACATGTGAGTGTGTGTGTGGTTTCACAACACCTCCCTCTCCCCATCGCCAGTCACACCAGTTTCCTCAAAGAAAAGCAGAACAGTAGAGCACAGACCCAAAGTTATGCCGTGATGCATTAAAGCCTTGTTTTCCCACTGCCTAAAGAACTGACCCAGCCCCCTCAAATGTTCCCAGCATACTTGAATTGTGAGTCAGAGACCACAATGGAGATACTTGCCTAGCTTGACAAAGTTTAAGTATCTCCTGCCAAATAGCAATCACTGATTTTTTTGCTCTGTCACTCATGAGTCCTGTTCCTGCTGCTCTAACCACACAAAACACACTGCCTCATTGTGGAATCCAAGATTACTGCTTGGATGTTTACCTGTAGCATCTCCAACTTTTCACAACCCCCTTCATGAGGAGTGCTGCTAACAAACCAGATGGAAATTTGGAGGTATTGAAAGCTCTTGTCTCTGTACCCTCTGTGGAAGCAATAGAGGATGGAAAGAACAGCAATACAGAAAAGTGAGGCCAGGAAACACTTCGTCTTTGCAGGTGGGATCTAATATTTAAAAGGAATAATAATTCAAGAACAAGATTTCCTCAGATTGGTCTTGCACCTCACTTAGCAAAACACCCTAAGGCTTACGAGTTAATCTGTGATGGACCTTTCCTTGGGCTTCATTCACCATAGCTAAAGCAATTGCCTGTCATGAGTTAGCATCCAGAGTGGCAAAATAAATTTTTACTCTTTCAGTTGCACTGGCAAAAGGCCTGCAGCACCGAACAGGGCTTCATTTTCTTCCACACCCCTGCTCCGCCACATGTCATCCAAACAGCTCATGCAGCCCTGCTCGGGGCAAAAAGATTATTATTTTACTCACTGTAGGTCACACTCATTTCCTATTTGTTAATTTTCCTACACAATCCTGAGTGCCAGAAACATTTTTTCTTAATTAGCTCCCCCCCTCCCCCTGCCCCTTTTTCTTCCATCAAAAGGCACAGCTCTCACAAAATCTGAGCACTCTGGCAGAGAGGCAGGAGGGCTTCAAGGAAATCCCCCAGTAACTGAGTGCAAGGCTTGCTCTGCAGTGAGGAGAGCTGGCAGCCCTGCAGTGCACCTCAGCATGCCAGCTGTTGCTCCAGTGGTGGAACCACACTGGGAGGAGTTCAAGGACCAGCAGCTGAGAAAAAAAAAGTCAGACACAACCAAACCCTCCAACGTTACATGAGGTCGAGGTTGTGTGTGTGCACGTGTGTGCATTAGCTTTTTCTTTTTTTTTTCTACCGCAACTAGACTTAGTATTTCTTCAGAGGATTCATGCTTGTACTTGTACCAAGAAATCATTCCCATTATCTCCTTCATCTCCTGGGCTGCAGTGCAGAGAGGAGCCTGCTGTTATCCATCCTGGGCTGTCTGGGGTTTGGGACAGCTGGACTTCAAGGCTGGAGAGATGGGGAAGTTTCTGGGCTCTGGGGTGCACGAGGAGGAGAGAGATCATTTTGTGTGCTGCTAATCTGTCTCTACAGGAGTGCTGGTTTTCGCCTCTGTAGCACCTGCCAAGGGGCACCTGGGGGTGGGACACAGGAGCAGAAAGAAAAATAACTTCAAGCAAGATTTACTCCCTTCCTTATTAGTTAATGCTTGCCAAAAAAGTTATGCAGAGGCAGGGGGTTGAATAGGTCTGAGTGGACTTCACATAACTGATGTAAATATTACACTCTGATATCTCTCTCCTTTCAGGAAGGGGGAATCTTTGACTGAAGATGTGTCCAAAGCCCTAGACAGAAACTCAGGAGCTCTAGGATGTTCTTCCCAGCTCCGCCTCAAGCTTGAAATTTCAGGACCATGGTGTTTTGCTGACAAACCTGAGCCATGCTTAACTGAAGATAAAATACCAGTGACAGTTTCAAACCTCCCATCCCCCCGCCTCCATCCAAGCACAGCACTCATTGCTCCAAGCTGTGCACATGTACTGACCTCTCCCAGCTTGGTCCTGGTCACAGGGTGATACGTGGCCCAGACCTGCTCTCCCTGAACTCCCCACAGGCTCTCATCTAGCACAGAGACAGGCACTGGAAATGTGTAACAGGGAGCAAGGAAGAAAAAGAAGCTGTTTCACTGTGCAACTAATACAGATCTTAATATGAATCTCATCTGAGCTGAAAGAGAAACCCTGTTGTACGGTCACAGTAGTTCATACCAGCTAGTGCAGGGGATGCAGTGCATTTTTAGAGCACACTATTCTGGACAACAAGTTTTGGAAAGTGTTTCTGGAGGCTGAGCCAACCTCACAGTGCTGGCCCCAAAAATATTTAACGCGTGCTCTTCTCAAAAAAGGCATTTTAAAGGAGTCTGGATTGCAATCTGAATGCAAGCAGCTTCTTTCAGCTCTCCATCCTCAGAAGCAGTGCAAGCAGATCGGGAAATTCGAGAGGCATAAGTTGGCCCTGGTAAAGTCTCAGCCCTCAGCTTGCTCCTTAAGCCAAAAATAAAGAATATGTCAGCAAAACTATTGCATATTCACCTGGTAAGTCTCTAATGCTGTTTGTTGAGCATTGACTGCCACCAGTGCATACCACAGCCCTCTCCCTGGTTTTGTGCCACCACCGAGCCATCAGCTAGGCCATGAGAGCATCAGCTGCTGCTTGCGTTACAGAATCTGGAAGGGATAGACCCTGAAACCAGAGCAACAGCAAACAAGCACCTCAGCAGAGTGGGACAGGCTGCTCACCAGAAGTACCTCCAGCACAGAGATGACAGATTTTCTGGGTGCTCAGAAAACCTACATAAGCACATGCATTTGCACAATGAACCACTAGCTCTGCTCTTTTGACAAGGGCATGTAGTGATGGGACAAGAGGTAATGCCTTTAAACTGAAAGTAGATTTAGATTAGATACTAGGAAGAAGTTCTTTACTATGAGCATGGTGAGACACTGAAACTGGTTGTTCAGACAACTTGTAGATGCTTCATTCCTGGAAGTGTTCAAGGCCAGGTTGGACAGGGCTTTGAGTAACCTGGTTTAGAGGCAGGTGTCCCTGCCCACGGCAGGGGCCTGGAATTGATGATCTTTAAGGTCCCTTCCAACCCAAACCATTCTGTAATTCTATGACTTCAGAGGCCTAAAACAAGGGGTGCACCTCTCCCTTGTCCCTGCTAACTCACAGCAGTTGCAAGGGAAGCAGCAGCACACGTCCTCACTCCAACCCACTGCTGGAATCACCAGCAATCCGCCAGGCTGTTACGCCCTTACAAGAGGGCTTGGCAGAGCAGCTTCCCCAGCCAAGGCAAGGTTTGTATCAGGGGCTAAAGATCAAACTGTATCTATCTCTGAACACACCTTTGTTAGTTTTGGCTGCACCCTTTCAGGTATCACCTGCCTCCCCAGGCAAACACGTTCCTATCCCGGGCGCCACAGGCCTGCTGCACTCCTCTGAGAGCTGCATCCGCCTGCCAGGAATCTGTGCACCTACTGCATCCACATCAGCAGCCAGCAGCCAGGGAGGGAGAGCCCCAGCACTACTGTGGCTGCAATAAGGATGTTGCAGGGAGCAGAGGAAGGAGCTGGAAGCAGATTCCTGGTCAGGCTGCTGTTAGGTTTTGCTGGAAACTGGAGTGGAAAGCTGGCACCGGCATCCATCCACACCAACAAACACTGCATTCATATGCACAGCTACAGAGCAAACGATCTGTCAGTTGTTCATCTGGAGAACAGGTTTCACCAGCCTGGATTAAATGATTATGTTGCCACAGCATGTGCTTCTGGCTGCTCTTGGAGATAAAGGAAGAAAGGCACAAGGAGCCTTACAGGAGAGAGGCCTGAGCCTGCAACCCAGCTCCCAACACCTTTATGCTTGGAGAAGGTTCAGACCAGCACAGAGAATGGGAGATGGGGAGCAAGTGTATTTAAAAGGATGAATTTTGGTGCTGATACGCTGAAATTGCTAATGCAAGGAAACACCTCATTCGATCGACAACAGAAGGTGCACACTATACCTCCAATTACTGCCTCCAGATGTGCACCAGACTGGCTGTATTTCTGAGCCTGCTGCTCCTCATTCCCACAAAGCTGAAGGCAGAGCGAGTGCAGTTGGAGGTCTAACAGCACATGTGCAGCTCCACCAGAGCCTGCGTCCTGCCTCCACAAACCCCCCGTTGAGTGACTCCCTTAGGATGTAATTGCAGTCGACTTCATTCCAGGCCATGAGCATATGTCTGGCTACGGACATTAATGCAAGCCCACAAGGAAAAAAAAAAAAGAAACATAAAGCAGAAAGTGCAAAAAAACACTGGTAATCCAAGCCCAGTTAGGATAATGGGTGTTTTCCTCCAAAGAAGAAGGTTACTTCGCTACCTCTGGCAGTCTGGCCAGCTTCCCTGCATTAGTCTTTTGTAAGGCAGAAGAGAAAGGCTGGCACCAGCTTTGCAGACTCAAAACCAAAATATTGTACCAAACCCATGGGCCCCAGCAACAACTCCTGAATCCCTCTGCAGCCCACAAGGGTAAAAAGCAGAGGCCCAAAGAGCTAAAACAGCAATTTCAGGACTCTCACAGATTTCAGAGAGCCATGAACTGTTGTACCAGGGAGCACAAGGCATCTTTTTCTAGTCTGTGGTCTTTGATGGGTTCACCCCCTACAAAGTTCACCCCATGTCCCCATCTCCCAGGGGATGATGTGTCTGTGGTGGGTGCAGTGAAAGGTGCAGGGATGCAGTCAAAACAGTGTGGGCAGCAGGAGCTGGAGCCACCACCCTCTGCCCCCACCGTGTTTCACAAGATGAGCAGTAGCAGCAGCACTGTTGCTTTCATATTTGCCTTTTTTTTCCCCTCAGAAAGTAGAAACCCATGCTCTGAGCATTGGGAGCTGTTACAAACACTGCTCTGGGGAGAAGTCCCTACAAATAGCCTGCAGCAGGCACCCAGCACTCAACACTCCCAGCTCAGGCACCTGCAGGCTGGCAAATCTCTGAGCCATCCAAAGGTCTTATCAATGGGAAGTGCCAGCCGGGCCTAAGCAACACTGAGCTGCCCTCTCTGCCTTGAGTGGCCATGAAAACACATAGGATTTGTCCAGCTGGGATGGCTCCCAGTCAGGCATTTACGTTTATGGCTCATGGACAGGTTTTTAAAAATACATCCCAGCCCATGCACGGATGTACTCCAAGATACACTTATATCCACAGTCACATGACCTAGGAGGTGGGTTAGAGCTGAAGTGACTCAGCCTCCCGGTTACAGGAACAAAATTAGCAACCACTCATAGACGTCTTATGTCTTAGATGGGGCTAGATGGCACTGTAAGTTAGTTAATGTCCTCTTGCCTCAGGAGATTTCACTTTGGCGTTAAGATCAGTGGAAAACCAGGAAAGCTGGTGCTCCCTAGGGTATATTTTCCAGAGCTGGGCTAGTAATTCACACCAACAGCCTGATTCGACACATTTTCAAGGTACCTAATTAGGAGCCCTGTCCAAAAATTTAGTCACTCTCTGGAGTTTGTTGGGGTTTTTTTTGAGAAAATAATTCTTGGCTTGACAGCATTTAAACATATGTTTTCTCCAAATACTTGGCCAACATTTTCCCTTCTTTAATTTATCCCATTTCTCCTCATTAACCCCTGCCCCCCCACCCCCGTTGTTCCCATGCTGGATCCCTCTACCTCTCCCGGGAGAACAGTGATGAAATGACATTCACCTCCCAGACCTCCTGGCACATCACCCCCTCTCTTCAGGATCAGCCCAGCGGGGCAAAGAGCCCTTTGGCCCGGAGCCCCTGAGTCACTTAAGGATGCACAGCTGAAACGGAGCAAAGCAAAGCGGTGGAGGGAGGCGAGGACCGGGCTTGGAGGGACAGTGCCTGGCTGTATTCAGGTCAGAGCATTCCGGTCCCACGGCCTCGGGTGTCTGCCTGAGCTGGTTGGGAGACGAACGAGTAAGGATCTGCCCAAATCTCACACCCAGACCTTCCAGAGCCTCTGCACTCCGGCGAGCACGCTGTGGCTGATGGCACCGTGCCACCGCAAGGGAACGGCATCCACGTGGCTGGGGAGGAGGAGGAGGGACGTGCAGTCCTGGTGCAGCACATCTGCCCCTGGGGCTGGGATGAGGATGGCCACCTCTTTAAAGAGACCCTATCCGTACATCTAGCACGCCGATGGGTATCTCTCTCCATCAGTTAACAAAGGGAGCAATCCTCTAGGGGAAAAACGAAAAGAAAAGAAAAAAAAAAAGAGAAAAAAGGGCACACCAAACCCCCAAAAATCCCAAAACACTCTTCCCAGCACAGGATTCCATCAGCTCCCTGACCGCCTGGGTCATTCATGCCTGTGAATCGTTTCCTCAAGTAACAGATTAGTCACGTACATTTGCAATGGCAGCGATTCTGCCAAAGAGCTGAGGAGCGGGGCAGGAGAACAGCAGCATGACAAAAACAGCAGAGGAGGGGAGAGGAGAAATAAAACATTTCTTCCTTTTCTCCCATGCTCCTTTGGTTTTCAACAGTGTTTGCATGCACAAGCTGCTAAACAGCTGCATCACGTGGCGGTGAAATCCAGGCGTTATCT
The DNA here is from genome assembly GCA_910950805.1 of Acrocephalus scirpaceus scirpaceus. Classification (NCBI taxonomy): domain Eukaryota; kingdom Metazoa; phylum Chordata; class Aves; order Passeriformes; family Sylviidae; genus Acrocephalus; species Acrocephalus scirpaceus. The sequence continues at coordinate 40,006,974 of OU383773.1, read as the reverse complement.
GGCCAGAGACTTGGACAACCCTGTCTTTCCTTTTTCACCCCCGGGCTGGCAGAAGCATTGCCCAGCAACCAGAACACTGACAGCTTCTCTAAGGTTGGGACCAAAAGCCTCCCATAGTAGGAACAACATTTGGCAGCTGGGAAAACCTCTCAGTTGAGCTCCCATCTTCTGAGTGACTGACAAATGCCAGACCCCGGCAGGGCTGACATAGGCTCGGGGCTGCAAAGTGTCCCGCTCAGAGGCGAGTCACTCGGAGAGGAAAACAAAGAGGTAAAGGTCCCCAAAAGCTCCTGATTAGTATGTGGCTTACTGCAAACAGTTACTTTCTTCTTCCAACAGCAGGCATGAAAAATCACCGTTGTCATAAGAGCAGCAGCGCGTGGAGCTGTGTGCAAGTCAAACTGCTCCTCTGTGCTGTGTGTGCTGTGTCAAACTGCCCCTGTCCTGACACCCTTCCTCCCAGCCACAACTGCCCTGGTAGGTAACAAAGAGGGAGATTCAAACCAAGAACACCTGAGTGATCCGGTAACAGGGGGAAAAAAATGCAGGCTGTCTCGGGTCATCTGATTTGTGCGTACATTCCCAGATACTCAGTCTATCCCCTGTAGTTGAGGGAAATGCTAAATGGGCAGCATGGCCTGGAGAAACTGTAAGGAGGGGAAAAGCAGACAAGTGCCTGGGGGAAAGCTGATGAGCTGGTTTTCAAGACAAGCGTTACTACTGCAATAAGAGATAGGGACACGTGTAGGCATTCCCTGTCCTGGTAATAAATAACAGCTACGAAACTCCTATTAACCTCTGTAAAATATGTTGGTTCTGCCAGCCCATCCATCATGAATCTATCTGTTACTGTGGTACTCACTTCAGCTGTCCCAGAGAAAGACAGAAAACACAGCAGGCCAGCCACAGCATCCACATCCCAGCCAAAGGGAGTCACAATTGCAATGGATGCATCCTTGCTGTCATAAAAATGATGGTCGCCTCTTGTAACCTCTGCCTTAGGGGGCAGCACTGAAATAGGAGACTAAAATACAAGCATCACTTCTGAGAAAGGAACGTCACCATAACAAAAAATAAAGAAATTTTTTAAAAACTACCTCAGGAATCTTCTACCTTTCCCTCCTAGGAACAAGCAGCCCTGGGGCTTGGCCTGAGCATCTGGCCTGGTGAATTCACTTGCAGTCCAAAGAAAGCCTGGCCCCATTCATCAGCAGGGATGGGAAGCGCCAAGTCTCTTCTCCTCTCACCATCCCACTTCCTGGAGGGGAATTCAAGGAACAAGTGGCCCAATAGTGCTGAGAGAAGTTCTGTCCCATGTGCTGCCAGGCTTCCCACGCTGTCCCATTTCAGAAGCAGCACGGGGAGGAGGGGGAAATGCATAAATCAGAGCTCTGATACTTGGCACTACACCAGGACATAGATTAGACTACTCAATCATTTTAATTGCTATCCAACAGTAATAATCTATTTAGGCGATTTACTCTAAAACATGCATAGCACTTTGGTATGTTTATAATGCTAATTGGGAAGGTCCTGAACCAAACAGCCACCCTGGATAGCAAGGCTGTGTATTTGGGGAGATTTACTTGGCTAGCTGTTTTCAGAACTTCACTAGAATACTGTTTTTCTTAGCTTTTTTTGCTTCAACATATATATTTTTGTCTATTTACTTGTCAATCTCATGTATTTGGCAGACATAAAAAAATGCAGAGCAGTAACCAAAATTACACACACTTCCCATGCAACACAGGGTTATTCTTCCATGTCTTGTTTCTGCCCTGCATATTTAATTTTGTGTTCCTGTGAGGACTTGGGTGCTCAGGAAGAATGTCATTTTTAGAATTACCAGACCTGAGTAGCTGCAGCTACATAAATGAGGAGTATGTCAAGACCTGAGGGGAGCCAACAGTTTTACTAGGTCATCAGTTAACCCACATGGCCAGGAGTGCAGGGTGTCAGTGAAGGAGATAATCTCCCTCCAAGACAGATCCCAGCATGCCTCCATGGGAGTTTTGTGCTTCACAGAGGCACAAAAGAGGCACTTTTGTACCACCCCTTAAGAAAGATGGTACATCAAAAAAAGTTCCTTCTGCTTTACCTGCACCGTTAGCACCTGTGTTACTGGAGGAAGGAACTGGGAAGGATGTGCTGGGTATGCAGAAGCTGTTACCTACCTTATCCCGAGCAACACCACATGGAAAAAAGAGGGTGCAGCCTCTGCTCTGGCTGTGTTTATCCTACATGTCAATGAACAATAAAAACAGAGTACTGAAAAATAAACCTCACTGCTCCAAAAAGCCCCAGGAGAGTATCTGCAATGGTATCATATTTTTTCTGTTTCTTTCTGATCCTTTTTTTTACTGTCGAAGTTGACATCTTTTTCCTCTTGCTGAACCAGCATTTCCTGCAGCAAACCATAGTCAGAAATTTTCCATCCAGCCCTGAAGAGGATTTCAAGATTTGGTGCTTGTGCATGCTTATGAAAAGAGGTTAATGTCAATCCCAGAAAATTATCTACATGATGTTCAAAAGGGTACCAACAGTAAGGAGAAGCACCTGCATCTGGAGAAGCCCAGACACTCTCTCATTTCTTTGCCTCAGAGTTGGGGTCAGCTCTTCTCTGCTCTCTCACATTTGTAATGGTGATTCTCCTTTGCATGTTTGCTGCCCAACTGATCTGTCGCTTGGAAAAAAGTCCTTCCACGGGGAACACTGTCTTTCGTGACACAGCACATTCCCTTTCAAACGCCCTGGGGACATTCTGATGGTTTTAAAACCAAGTATCTTGGAAAAGAGCAGTGCTCTCCCAATAAACAGCAGTACAGTCAGGCCTCAGAAGGCAAACAAGCAAGGCAGGAGCTTGTGGGAGGAGATGGTTATAAATACAAAAGTCAGCTTCTTAATCACCATCCCCAGTGTCTGATAACTATTACCTTGTTTCAGCTGCCCTGTGCGTAACAGTGACAGGACAGCCCTCCACATTTGGAGGACTTTACCCGGCAAAATCTACTCAGGGATGAACAAGCACTGAAGTGTAAACACACCCAAGAACTTTTAAAGGTTGGAAAAGGAAAATCTCTTGTGCTGTGAGAGTCATCAGGCATGACGCAGCCTGGTTATAGCAGCCTCCAGTCTGCAGCAGTTGCACTCAGCAACCCCAACAGTCAAGACTTTTTTTGGGAGCAGGGATGGACACAGTGAAAACCAGCCTGTCCTTACTCAGAATTCCTGCCTGCAGGGCACTCAAGCCAGAGCTGTCTTAATATGCTTTGAAAAGCAGGCAAATGACGAGCAAGGCATCATTTCCTTCAAAGCCCGGCACTCCTCCTCCACTGAGACATCTAGAGCTGCTATCGTCAGCTTAAGGAGCAATAACTTCACCAGGAGGCGAAGCTGCTTTACGAGGGGGAGGAGGAAGAGTTAAACCAAACTCATCAACCCACCCAGTGTCATCAGCCAGCAGCTCTGAGCACGCTCTCACGGGGCAGCGGCGGAGAGACACGACATCCCAGCAGCATGTCCAAGGGAGGATGTGTCCTAAAAGACACAGCTGATTCATCATCCCGCTTTGGAATCTCAGGCAGTTTCAGCTGCAGAGGCCTGACCTGCTTGGCAGCCAGCCGGCCGGCGTCAGCTGCCTCCTGGAAAAGGGAAAGAAAATATAAAAAGCTTTGAAACGACAGAGTGGGCAGAGGAATGGGGAGGAGGGGAAAGGAGGGAGTGTGGGGGAAGAGGTGGCCTTGCAGGCTCTGGTTGAGTAAGAGGCTAATTCCCCCCCACTCCCCAACCGCGACTCCATCTAATTACCCTGTTTCCTCTGAGCTGATTGGAAAGTGGCCTTGTGTCTGGAAAAGGCAGTAAGCATCTTACATGCATCTGTTCTACCTAATCCCTAATAACTAGTGCCTGTGTGTTCCGGGAGGGGCGGAGGTGGGGGAGGACAGGCAGGGAAGGGCCGGGAAGGGTTTCCCATGTAGAGGCCGCCGTGTGGCAGAGGGCAGGGCGGCCTTGCGGCCTGGGCTGGGGGCTGTCAGGGAACTAACACTGTTCCTCTTCCGCCTCTTTCACAACCTGGAGGCCCTTTCCTCCTTCCCCTTGCAATCATAACAAATTTTATTTATTTGTTAAAAAAAAAAAAAAAAGGAGGGAAAGAAAAGAGAGAGGGCTGTGGCTGGGAATAAGGACACATTTTGCTGAGCCTCGCTGCAGTTGGGATCTGTTTAAGCCACTCATTTTCCCCTTGCCCTAATCCTGCATTATCCTTTAGGCATGACGTTCAATTCCTGAAGGGGGGTGGGAAGTGCTCTCCAGGACCCTGCCTGGTTTGCCCAGGAATTTGGATTGCACTTTTTATGTGCAGCTCCGGGAAGGGGCAGAGGGACAATTACACAGCCGTTTAGTAGCCAGGCAGGCACATTTTCAGCGAGCTCTTCCTAGTGGGAGCTAATTCAGCTCGAGGAGAGCACAGGGATAAACATCTCCATTTGCCAGTAAAAGGATTGTCACATCTGGAATTTACACAAGTTACGAGGAGCCAGGAGCCACTATTTCATTTCACTTGCATGGTGTCATAAAACATGTTAGCACTTAAAAAGTGTTGCGGGGCAAGATGGATGCAGGGCGACAACAACTCCCACAGCCCTGCCATGCCCCCGCCCTCCCCTGCCACCATCGGCAGACACCAGACTCAGCCTTGCATCTTGCTCAACGCCCTCAACTTTGCTCCAGCCCCTGGGAAGGGAGGCTTTTGGCCTCCAACACTGCCAGCTGGCTTCTCTTCTCCACATTCTAGTCCCAGAAGGCTGGGAGAGGGACCCACTGTGCCCCCTGCACACCTCACAGGGAGTGCCAGCCTTCCCCTCAGGCTCAACCCACATGGAGGAGGACTCAGTAACCCATTGCTTTTAACCAGTTTCAAATAGGTTGGCCGTGCCTCTGTGGGCTGTTTATTTCTAAGAGCTTTCCATATTTATTCAGCCAGTTTTCCACTGTTTTGCTTTTGGATTTTTGCAGTTGCAGGCTTTGAGCGCTCCTGCTTGCAAGAGGCTCCTCACTCATCCCTCAGCACACTAATGGTGCCAGAGGCCCCATGGGCTGACTTCCCATAGGAAGCCCCTGTCCTCACCCCAACAAAAACACTGGGAAGCATCCTGAAAAGAGCTGTGAGATACAGGCATCCACAGGTGGACCCATCCCATCCAGTAACAGTGGACATAAAAATTAAAGGGAAGAAGATGATGGCCTTTTGACCTTTGGCACTTCTCCTCTGCACACAGGCCTCAAGGCTGAGCAAGGCAGAACCCAATAGTCCGTACTTCCCAGTCTGTTTTTTCTCTCACTTAGTCTCATGGAGCAGTGGTTATCCAATAACCCTGCTGCCTGCTGATTTTCATTAGGGACGAGCCACACTGGGTGGGAAAACCAGAACAAGCACAAAAGTCATTTCTTGGACGGCTGTGCTGTTTGTGAAACACCGCGCAGACGTAAAGGCCTTCAGGTTACCGTGTGGAAGCCCGGCTGTGATTTACACCTCCTCATCCTCCCTCCAAGGGACAAAGGGCTGACTTGGGGAGGCTCACTTCACCCTGCAGAGGACTGGCAGCATCCAGGCAGGGCACAATCCCAGCTTTGTAAGTCATCCACCTAGCCCATGCAGTACGGGATCCACAGCCTGGAGTCCCACCAGTGCTCACACGAGCCTATCAAGGAACAAACTTCGTGCCAGGGATGGCTGCCCTGCAGTGGAATACACAGCAGTAGCCCTGCAAGGGTGATGGGAGATGGAGAGAGTCGGCTGCCTTCTGCTTGAGTTCTCGTGACTGACCAGAAAAGTGAAGTGAAAGAGCACAGTAGGAAGCTGGAAGGTCACACTTTGCTTCTAGTGATGTCCAGATCCTTCTGCAGAGCCTTCCTACCCTCTGTATGCATAATTCATCCCATGTCACTCTAACTAAACTTAAAGCCCCTTGAGTTGATGCAACATTTCCATGAGTGCAGGCTCCTGACACTGTAAGATTAGCAGCAGAAAGAAAAAAAAAATCACTTAAAAGTGTCTTCAAAACCTCCATCTTTAAGTAACAGATAAGTGGCATAAACACTCAAAGTAATGTGCCCACAACCACAGGCAGTTTTCTGTTAATTCAGGCTGAAGTACTCCGAAAAGCGAGGTCACCCTCCTCCCAAGCTGCAAAGATGACTTCAGGGAGGAGCTGTGACCACAGGTGTCCCTGTAGCACAGACTTGCCTGAATGTGTGAGGGTTGGCATGGAATATAAACAGTAGCAAGCAGATGGTGTTTTAGGAGAAGAAAACATCGAATTTATGGCCAGAGGTTGTGCTTACAGTTACAACTGCAACCTCACTACCTCCTCCTCAATACTCCTACCACCTATGCCACAACGGCTCCAGCCCTCTGAACACCTTTTCCACAGCCTGGTCATTGCAGCCTCAGGAAAAAAAAATCCAAACAGGCCAACCTGCTCCTCAGAGGACATATTAGCATGAGTTCTGCTCCCCAGCTGCACCAAATGACAGGAACTGCAATGTTATTTGGAACTCTGCTCCCAATGACAGGAGCTGCAGAGGGGGAAGAAGGAAGAAAATGTGGCTCAAACAGATCTCCTCTATGAAGGAGTCAGCACAGGAGGAGATTTACTTGCACCAAAGTGCCAAAGACTGCCAAAACCTACCTGACATTTATTTGCAGAGCTGGGAGGAGAGCAGGGAGGTACGACCACCTAGGCTTCCCTCAGTTAGTGCCTGTAGCAAGAGCAAGTGCTCATAGCTCAGGAGCTGTGTCTCATGGTCCTGTGCTGTACATAGAAAGTGTCAATCAGTCCCTCAATATCTTGTATTCTTTGAGATCCCTTTCAAAGCCTTTTTAAGGGTATCTGAAACAACATAGGTGTTTGCATGACAAATTCCACATGCTGCATGCACAGACATGGTGGTTTTCAAAACTGCTAAAAGAATAAAATCACTGTATCCTACTTCATGCTCTGCATATGGCACCATGCTCTCATCCTAGAAGGAAATAAAACAATCACTATCTTGTATGATATTGATTAGAATGAAGTGGCTATTTTCTATTCTGCTTTCATCTAAGGTGCTGTATTTCCAGGATGAAACTGTCATATTTGGGAATACTGATCAGATTTATTCTGACACCCATTCTCTGGGGAAAGTCTGCAGCTTCACAAAGAGAAGCTGTGGATACAGCATCTTTGTGGTCACAACCCACTGAAGGGCATTGTTATCACCTACCCCAGCTGAGCTAATTAATCCTCAATAGTAATGGCTAATTTTAATTTTCTGAACTCTGTTAAGGCAGGACCAAGCACCCTTAACTCCTCTAATTCTAGGAGCTGGATTTTCAGCTCACTTCATGGTTTGTTTTTTTCTTTCACTCTTGCACTGTCTTTGCAATAAATCACATACCACAGACCACAGCTTGGGAAAACCCATATCTTCAGGCCCCTGTCCTGGCCCAGGAAAAAGCTGATTTTACATGGATGACCCTACTTTGAAGGTGTCCCTTCCACCCAAAATGTCTCTGAGACCAAGGCATTATACTACTTGAGCGGGGATCAGCAGAGTTGAAGCTGCATGAAGTTGGGCTGACCCAGAGTATGGCCAGGGCACTCGGCTCCCCTGGGAAGAGCCTGGAGATGCCTGGCTGGGAGCCAATGCCTTTTCAGAGACGGTCTCCTTTGGGGCTGTTGATACTCAGCAAATGAGTATAAAATAATGTCACATTAATGGGCTTGGGGACAGAGTGACCACTCCTGAAAATCTGAGCCAGAAGTGCTTACCCAGGGCTAAGTAGCGAGTGAACTGGCAGAAGCACAAGCCTTCATTCTCCTTCTTGCTGAGTCTCTTCTTTAGCCAGAGGCTCCATGGTAAAAACTTATCTGCTGCAACAATATATATAAATTATGTCACTGTTAGATTTCAGAAAGCACCTGCAGAATCCAGTTAACTTACCACACTGAAAACAAGAAAAAACAAGGTACTTCAGATGAAAAGATAAAATGATGACATTGTTTTCAAGAGTGTAGCCTTTACAGTTTATAATTAAATATAACCCTCTATTTGCACTTCAACCAAACTTTAATGGAAATCCTTGAGAACTATACTTAATATTCTTTAATGGTAAAATGTAAATAAGGCATTTTTAAAGCAGGTAACAAACTTCTTTTGCAAACAACAGAAGGTATTTTACCCACACCACAAATGTTATAGGTAATCCAACTGAGGGGCCGAATGGACACAAACTTTACACTTTTGCCTTTCTATGTGTACTGGTGTAACTCAAGAACAATTCAACTGGTCATTAAGCATAAGAGAAACACAGGGGTTTGCTGTGGCTACAGCATATTCAGCTATGGCTTTATATTTAAATATTTTTACAGTATCTTTAACATTGGTGCTTAAGGACTCCCAGGTAGTCAGAGATGCAATTAGATAAAAGAGGCTATTTGACTTTTCATCCTTATTCCTTCCTGCCTTGCTTTTGTGGGTTTAAAGCACAATCTTTCGACTAATTAAATACATTTGAATATTCTGTTGCATGTGCAATGAATGTATAATTAGACTCAAGAGAAAGATTATGTGCTTTTGAGCTGACACTAACACTTCAGCATAAAGGTACCCCAGGCACCACTAAATGTAACCTATGAGCTCCTGCTAATAGCACGCTGCCCCTGATCTCCAGAGGATTATCTTACTCTGGAGCTCTTACAGGAGCTGTATACTGAAAGGGGCCTGAAACAGATACCCTGTAATTTACATCCCTGCTTAGTGCCTCGGTGAGGAAAGGCAGCCTTTGCTCCAAATTGTGTTTCTTTCCTACTCTACTTTTCAGGTCTGAAGTTAATGCACATGATCTTCAGGGTGCAGAATACTGTAAAGAACCTCTGGGTGGCTTCAGGGGAGAAAGTGTAATTTTTTGCCCAGCTTTTTTTTTTAATTCATATTCAGTCCCACTTTTTTCCCCTATAAACACAGAGAAACCTCTTAAATAAATTATACTAGACAAAACCCTGTGTCTCTGCTCCAAAATTAAGATGTCTGCTGCTTTATCCTCACCAAGCATTAACTCCTAGTGCTATTATTTACTATACCTCATAAATATCAGAGTCCTTTTCCTTTCCTCTACTTGGCACTTTTCCCATCAATTTTACACTGCTGCATTTTGGTTTTGTTGTTGTTTTCTAACAGAGGTTACCCTCCCAGCCACCAGATGATAGTGATTTTTTTTTTTTTTTCCCATTTTGTGGTTGGACCAGCTCAGACAGCTAGATAAATATTGTGGGGAGCTGAGCCTTAAATATTGGGTTTGCCTGTATTTTTTCACAGAGGTCTTTATTTCCTTAAGTTGTAGGTGGTCTCCTTAAGGCAGCAGGGAGACAAACCTGGTATAGTGAAAGAAGGGGAAAAAGAAGAAGCAGAAAAATCCCCTTAGGATGTTTCCTGTGGTAAAACAAAGTAAGGAATATTTTCAGAAACAGTAAGAAATATTTTAGGGCAGCTCTAGAAAAATTCAAATCCAAATCTTCTGTGGGGTTCAGTGAATTCTGCAAATTGTGTGCTTCCTCCAAAACCTCAAGCCAGGCAACTCGAACCTGATTTTGGAGTAAGTAATGGGGACCCTGGTATTTCTGTACCCCTTGGCCGTTGTGAAGAGGAGTGTGTGGGTTTTTTTAAGATGTCTGTTTTTTCAGAGTAAAGTTTGCTTAAAAAAACAGAGGGCTAGCTACTGAAAATCAGCCCCTATCAACTATTGCCAGCCACACATCCCACAGATGAGGGGCAAAGCTCCTTTACCAGCAGTATGACTTTAGTGTAAGCAATCTGCAAATTTCCTCTTATCTGGAAAAGAAAATGATACCTGGACGGGCCAGGAGATAACAACAGGCATGCAGCCTCAATGTCAGCAATACCTATGACATTGCTAGCATAACCCTTGGGTTAGCATGGCAAATCACACTGTGCTGTTGCAGTTCAGTCACTTTTCCATAGGGTCAACCCCTTTAATAAACTTCCTTCAGCGGGAAGGCTGGCTTACATTTTTTGTTGTTGTTTATGCTGTCAATAGGACATGTCCTCTGCCGGCACTGAGGAGAACTGTGCCAGAGAAGATGTGGGACCTGTGTCAGTGTACTTGATCCTCAGATTTCATCATACATAGCATGCTTCACTGCAACTGCTTTGCTTTACCCCTTGCTCAACAACAAAGAGGTACCTAGGCTTCAGTGCTTTGTATCTGTGCCCAAACCTCAAGGCTGACGTACCTCAACATCGAGAATTAAGTGCAAAATCTCCTTTTCCTGTTCCAAAATCATGCAGTTTGGAAAGTTTAGGGATGAAGCAGGTGCTCAGCTAGGGAGCGCTGTGTGCTGCTCCTGGCTTATGGTGGCCAACTCCAGACAAAGCTGCTCCTCTCCCTGAGCCATAGGTAGTCAGGTTGGTCCCACTGACACCCCTTCTGCAGCCCACCCTCAGCCATGGTGGAGCTGCTCTGTGCCACTCACTGTGCTCTGCTTGTGAGGCTTTCAAGGTTGCAGGTACCTGACACATGACATCTCCTGGGACCCTTCTTCACTTTTCTCAAACCCCTTTTCTATTGAGAAGGAAACCCCAAAGTGTCTGCCAACTCACATACCACGTATCTCAATTGGAGCTGCTGAGGCAGATTGCTAAACTTAATTACCAATTCCAAGGGCTGAGACAGTGAATGACAGGTCAATTCATGCAGTGAGCTAGCAAAGATTGCTGATAAATGCTTTCTAATTGAAAGAATGATAAAACAACTGTTAGTCACTGAGGAGCTTGAAGGATGAGTTAGTCTTCGGGTTTTTTTACACTAAGATGAGCAAGAAGTGATCATGAGTGACATTGCAGAGGGGTGACTCTCCTCCCTCAGTCCTATTAAGGAGATTGAATAGAAATAATCATTAGCAACCTGGATAAAGTCTTTTGTGCTCTGGAGAACATCAGACATTTCTGTGAATTAGGGAAAAATTAAAGAACAAAAATAACCTCTTGCACGCAGCCTCCTTGGGAAATCAGCTGTGTTAACAACATGATGTATCCTTTGCAGAGCACTTTTCAGCCCAAAGTGTAAGATAGAGGCTGTGGCATCAGAGGTCCAGGTACTCGAGGCCCCGCTCCAGCAGTAACAATGATCTGCTGTATACAGGCAGTTTGAAACTCAGAGGCTGAACTTTGCCCCAGAAAAACCTCTACATGGGCACATGTACGTGTTTGTCACTCAGACATTAGGACAGTCACTCTGGCAGCGGGGCACAGCAGTCATACAGAATGAGAAATGCTCTTAGGTTGTCACAGCATGAAAAGCCAGCAGAGCTGCCCTGCAAAAGCCCTGTGCCTAGACATGACCCAAAAGTTACCTTCTGCAGCATTAAGTGACACAACACTGGCTGCTGGGAAGGCAAGAAAACAGCCACCACCCATTAGCAGGAACCTCTACTGCCTTGTTTCCATGCTGTGCAACCCTGGATGATTTTTTTTTCTGCTGCTTCTCTTTCCTTTCCTCCTCTTTTGTAGTCTTTCTAGACCAGGAGATGTTCAGAGTGAGTCTGCCTGTGTACATGCTCTGTGCCTGACATGAAGAGCAACAGCTTAAGCCAGCTACCCTGGCTTAAGACTCTGGGTACTGCTGTCACACAGATAATCATCCACGACACTTGCACACACCACATTGCTGAAATGTAGCCATGTTAGAGGTGAGCTTGGGATGCGGCCAAGTGACACAAGCCACAGAACACGTACAAAGTGAGGTTTTGCCAAAGGCAAAAGGTCAAGGCATTTTTGCACTCTTGAGAAGCAGATCTCACTTTCTGTGTTAGGATGTGCCTTATTTTCTCCTTTCTACCCCACCAAAATCAACACGGACTTCTCACTACATGGTATTTAATATCTGCACCCAACATTTTCCAGGAGGTTGCAGCACTCCCAAAACTGTGTTTTCCATGTTTAACTAGTGACAGATTTGCTGTCTCTCTGTCAAAAATTGTGTAAATTCTTTCCACAAAGAAGACCATTTTGCATGGAAAAGAGTGTGCCTGGCTGGTGCATCTAGATGTTGATATGAGGCGAGAGAGACAATACTTACACAAACCACTGTGTTAACGTAGTCCAATGATGCATGAGGCATGATAACTGTGCTTGTATTTATGGATTCAACTAGATGTAAAACCCTAGACCTTGTTTTTTTTAATTTCAGATCCCCCAACTCTTGAAAGTCCAGATCAGTCTTGATCAGGACATTCTTGTTGTGCTTTGCCTCAAGTCAAAAGCCCCTGGCTATGGACAGGCCTTCTTCACAGTCAGATGTGCAGGTAGGTATTTTGGCAGAACTGGGTGAGACAAGTCAGATCAGCAGCTCTGCCAGTAAAATCTTAGAGATATAACTTGCAAAGGAGCAACAGGGAAAAACATTCTTCCAGCAACTGTGTCCAAAAGGTATATCAACCAGGAGTATAGCGACTACAATATTATATTAACATGTAAACCAAGAGCCTCATGTAGTGCCTGGCCATGAATGAAGGTCACCTTGGGCCACTCACTTTACACCACATCTCAGACCTGATCTCCCTATGCTCTCCATGTTATAATTATGTATCAAAAAAAAAAAAAAAATAGATACGCATATATAAGTATGCATCAAATATATATTGGTTTAGTTTATGTAGTCTCTAAGTGTTGTTGTATCCCTGTTGCGCAAGCATCTGTGTTGGTATAAGACTTCTCTTTACTGACTAAGTAAAATATATTCCTATGATATATTTATTTATGGAAATTTTTAAAAATTTATTTCTTTATACTTGCATAAATATTTCTAGCTTAGGGATGAGCTGTGCCACTCTACATCCATATAACTACTATGTGCCCATTCTCACTGCAAGATTTTTTACTGGCGTTTGGAAAAGTGCACCTGTTGAAGCAGCCCAGTCCGTGGCTGTGGTGGTTATAAAGCTTCAATATACCTCCCAACAAAGACTCCCCAGCCATTTTCACACACATTGTGGAATAAAAGAAACATATCTCAATACCACAGAAACTTTTGTCCCTCACTCCATGTTTTCATCATCAGTGAACATCCTTTGGATCAAAGATTGTTGTTTGATCCCAGGAAAAGGTTCAGCAGTGCTTAGGTAGTTGCTCCAAATGGCCTGCCTAGGGGTGCATAAATCAGATCAGGCAACTGATCCTTTATTTTTTTTTTTTTAATAAAATAAAAACATATTTAATTTTTTAGTGTGTCTTTTTTTTCTCGAAACATTTTTTCAAGCCAGCTGCAGCTGCATCCTTCATCTCCTCAAGCCACAGCCTGAATTAGCATCCATTTAAATTAATGAGACAGATATCCCAAGTTTTATGTTTCATGCTTACAGCCAAGCTGAGCAGATGTGATGCATGTTTACAAATGCAGAGACATTTTGGGAGTTGCCCTGTTTGATGTCTGGACTTGTTTTGTACACACTCTTCGTATTGCTGCAAGTTCTTGGAGGAGGATCCTTCCATGGTGACTTTACTAAATGAAATAAAATGAAGCCTCCTTCTGTTTAATTCAAAGGGAACTTGGCTTAAAGCTTTTTTTTTTTTTTTCCTTTTTTTCCAGTTGCAAGATATCTCTTTAGCTTGTATCTAACTGTGTCATCAGTAATTAGGCATGTAAAGGAAATCAATCTCAACAGGGATGTAAGATTCAAAACCTGCCAGTAAGCAGTAGATAACAATTCTTTTTAAACACAAGCTCTTCAAAATTATGCTTATTAGTGGAATACAGTCTCTGAGTCAAACTCCCAGATAACCTAACAATAATTAATTTTGTTGAAAAGAAATGCCTGAACTGTTGTGGTGACCATAGGAATACAAATCACTAATATAAAGCCTGGAAAGAGTTCCTCTAGGCTGGGAAGTATGAAGAGCAGCGTGACAATTGCGAGGAGGGACAGCAGTGTAAAAAACCGAAAATACCAACAAAAACAAACAAACAAACAAAAATCTCCTAACAGAAATTTAGGTCTGGGAAACACATGTCAGCCGGTAAGGAACTCTGTTCCCCTTGGCCTAGAGATTCATTGTGTTCTGACCAGGTGCAAACCACAAGGACCATTTTGTGGGAATTTGTTTCCTCCAGTGGTTATTTGCATCAAAAGTTTTCTCTGATAGTTACTGGAGCTAAGATTTTCCACCTAAGCATACAGGAAAACATGGCAAAGCATAGATATTTTGTGATCATACATGTACTTCCATATCTCTGTACACACACCATCACATGCAAACACAGAAGGTCAGATGTGGAGCTGAAGAGAGGCAGTGTCCCTTCTCATGTGTAAATGTCTGCACACGTTACATCAGGTTCAAACATTGAGGTGATGTAAATTGGAAATGCTGTGTTGAAGTCGGTAGAGTTAGGCCATTTAATGCTGATTCAAAATATCTTCTCTAAGTATGTAGGCAGGCCATGCCCTCCTAAATCTGAGCAGATCCACTGAGTCAAAGACAGTTTACAAATAATCAATTTGCTCTTTTTTTCTTTCCACCTGGAGCCTATTAATCCATAAAATTTGGGAAACAATGAAAACCCACTGCAGTGTATTATTAGATTTTTGAAAAGTCCTGCATTCAACAGTTGGAGTTACTTTAAGGAGTTAGATTAACAAAGTTGCTCTAGCAACACGGTTCTTGAGATGCAGTCAGCAAACCAAGACTACAAAAACAAAGAACCCACAAATCAAGCTCACAAGGACAGGCAGCTAATTTCATTGCTTCTGACAGCAAGGTGTAGTGTAAGCCCTGCTTTCGTTTGCCATGTGTGTCCTTAGTGATTTTGAAACTGGGAAGGACCTATTAGATATGTTGAATTGGGGTACTGCCAGTAGCTATTGCTTTCAAGACCTTTACACTGTGAGATGGGAAGAATGTGTCCATGAAATAGATACTGGAGCCTGTGTGTTTGTGCATGTGTGAGTCAACTTCAGAAGGAAAAAGGCCTGAATGAGTTAGATCTGTAAATTTAGCTCCCTTTGGGAAAACTCCTCCAGAAACCTTCTACTTTTTCAGAAAACACACATTCTTGTTATTCCAGCTCTCTCATATATTTTGTAATTCCAACATGCAGTGAGATCAGTGTCTACCTTGGCGTAAAGGACTCCTGCAATTATGCCACAAATGAGGAATAAAATATCAAGACTGCTGCACAGATACACAAACTGATGTATAGGAAGGTTTAACATGCTGCTTAACAGTCACGAATAAGAGTGCAGGTGTACCCAGATACATCTCAAGCTTTGCTCTTATAGTTTTCACTCAATGACTTCATTTAGTCAAAATTCTTCTATACCACAGGAAGAGGCACTTGGAAGATACTTGGAAGTTGAAAAGACACCACAAACTCTTTGTCTGTCTGTTTCCATCTTGCATCCATACCCTGTGATTTCAATTCTACCTCCAAGCTGGGCTGTAGTGGAAGATAAACCAGGCACCACTTCAACACATCACTCTGATAGGGAGACAAAGAGGTGTGTATGGAGGGCAGCTCAGAGGACACAAAGCTGACCACTGGTCACACTGCATTGCTTCCTGCACCCCTTGACTCCGTGCCACTTCCAGACTTGCCTTGCAGCAGGCTCCATGAGCCCTTTTGTCAGCCCTAACTCTCAGCAATTGCCTGTCTGTGATTTTAGAGCTCCCTGCTCACTCCACAGCTCGTAATGGAAGCAGCCAGGCATCTGGAACAATTGGCAAGTCCCTATTGCCCTCCCATGGAGTGGGGCGTGTCCTCCCATCCATTTGCTCTCTGGACCAGGAGTGTGGGAAGGGACAGGGGTCCTACCTCACATGCAGCCATGGCAGCTGAGCTCAACTGAGAGGCGCCTGCAGCTCCCATGTTCAACCCCTCCACGTCCAGCAACTGGGATTTCTCAGATGAATCCTCCTGCCCTGGAACTCACTCCCCTTGGCAGCTGCTCAGACCTTGAGTCTAATAACCTTCAGGGCACCATACAAACTTTATTCATTTTGTTTAACCTTGGATTAACTGAGTTTCTTCTACAATTTTCTCTGAGATTGAGGCCTCCATGGCAAACAGGAGTGAGAAGCAAACTTCTTCAGTTTTCCTGCTAAAGACAGCAGGTCAACAAAGTAAATCCATGCTATCTAAACCAAGAAACAGTACTGAAATGTGTACAAGAAAACAACCTTAACATTGATAAACCTAAAAACGCTGTCTGTAAAGAGCTGACTGCCTCTGCTTGTCTCTTTGGCGAAGAAAACATTTCAGACGCAGAGCAGGGATATAGCAAAGGGCCGAAATAAAATGCAGAATTAATCCCTTTTTTTCTTTAATTTGCAAAAACACCTGCTATGCTAAGGATGCAAGAAAAGTTTTTCTATTTCTTTCCTCTCTGAGCAATTGCTAGAGCTGCTGCAGAGACATTTTGCAATTGTGACTACAAAAGGAGGTGGTTTATCTGGCAGTCAAGCTGTGGTTCCCATGATGAAAGTCTGAGGACTCTGGTGCTAGCATACACATGCCAGCTACTCCCTCCTGTGATCCCCTGTCCTGCAGCTCACCCGGTCTCTCTTTTTTTTCCCATGTCATGATTTTGTCATAAAGTTTCTGAACCCTTTGCCTATAGCTTCTGATCATCTCCCACCTCAAGTGAAGGGACTGCCTCAGGGAAAGACAGCCTAGCTAAAGGCTCATGTCCTAGTTGCCAGGATGAAGTAGGGGAGAGGAGAGGTTTAAGGGATTTTAAAGTGTTCCCTGTAATTTGACAGTTATTAATCATGTTCTAGCTCTCTTAGTGCCTCCAGCTCCTTCATAACTTGATATGTACCTGCAGAACTCCAAGGGTTTCAATGGAGCTGCATAAGGTGAAAAGAAAAAAACCCTGAATTGTTTTCCCAAAGCATTTCAAAATTAATTGGCTAGATGGTGATGTTGAGGTTTGTTGAGACTTTTCAAAAATCCTGACAATTTCTGTGGCCCAAAGCAAGGTAGAGCAGATTTTCAGAGTCAGCCTGGTTGGAGCACGTTGCATTTCCTCAAAGATAAGAGAGAGAATCACTTCACACTTTGCCCGGATTTGCAGTAGCACTGGAGGAACATGAATCATGGTGATAAATGTTGCAATTCACAATGGACTCCTGATTCAAAGTCTTCCCTTTATGAAGCTTTCCTATCTCTAAGACAGTATGATGTAGCTCTTGGGTAGATCCCAGATGTGGGATCCCACTTCAGCACAAACCACACTGAGACCTTTGTGGCAGAGATGAGTCCTCTCTTCTCTACTATGGCCAGATAGTGCAAACACAGCTCAAACACGCTCATCTCCTTTGGCTTGGACCTGGTGAGACCAGGAAAAGCAAAGAAACAAGCACTACAGCTTTTTGTGCCTCAGCCATAGAAAAGGACAATCTGCATGGCTAACACCTATTAACCCAACCATTAATGGTCCATACACTGGGCTTTCACCTTTGTATATTTTCAGTTTGATTCCCAGTAAGGCAAGGTAGTGACCACCATAGATATGGCCTCAGTGTTTTGGGGGACCCAGGCAAAACCCTTTGACTTCAGAATCTAGATCTGCATCCGTATTTCGTAGCTACTGCCCAGCTCTGCTTTGCATGAACAGTTTTGGAAAACACCATTACAAGAAGAAGGGAAAATCAAAAGTTTCCTACTCTGTATGATGAAGATCCCGCTTGGGAAATCACCTACTCCACTACTTCTGCAAACAAGATACCAGGTATAAATATTTCACCACATTGAAAGTAAATACAGATCCTTCTGCTAAACCTGCAGCTCCAGACAAACAGAAAAGGCTTAAATGAAGGTGCGAGACCAAAAATGAACTTCAGCAGCATGAGTAGGCACAGTGCTGGGGAGCACAGGGAAGCAGAGGTGAAATCATTTAGCAACAGTAGTGGTGGGAATTTGAGTGACTCACAGGAACAGCAGCTTTCATTATTTCAAACCATTGAAAAACACCCTTGGTCCCCACACCAGGGTGTGGCTGCACACATTGAAGTTATCTCAGGTTTCAAGTGGTGGAGGCATCCATGGGGCATCTGGGTACTCCTGGGACTCCTCCCTGCCCCCTAATTCCCAGGCAGAGTGGCAGGATCTGCACATGCTCTGGAGAGCTGCCCACATTGCTGATGTTTCAGGCAATCCATGTGGTGGGGGAAGGCAGCCCCTTGCCTGGGGTGCACTCCTGTAGGGGTACAGTGACAAGGGGATCAGCCTTTGTGTTGCTGTAAAGACAAAACTTGGATCTTCCATTGTCTGAAAAAAGTGAAGTGGTGGGAAGGATAGAGAGGGGAGAGGAGGTCACAGAGCACATAACCACCCAGAGATATTGCCCACCACCTGGGAATCCCCTGAACTTGGGAGAGAGCTTCCTTGCCAGAAAGCTCAGCCAGCTGTTTTCCCAAGGGGCTCGTTGGGGTTACAAGTATCTACGCATAACAAGGAGCATCTTTTAGCCTGCTCTGCTTTTTATTAAGGACTTAGTAAGCACTTTCTTAATTCATTTAGAGACATCTTTCCTTCATTTCCCAAAGTCAGTCACCCACTGAAACTACTGACCTTAGTAAACACCAAAAAAAGAGTACCACTCTTTTCATAGAAAAGCTTGGCATTGGTTCCCAGTAGCAACTGCAGAATCCTTATGGAAGAAGCCAATTAAGCAATAAAGCACAATAAAGTACAGCCTATTACACTAACATAATAATTCACACCTACAGTATTGCTACTAGAATCACACCTGCAGTGTTGCACAAAGCCAAAAGTCAGGAACTGTTAAAACAAGCTAGCCAATTCATTATTACAATATAATTTCTGCCTGGGGATACACTGCAGAAAAGATAAAACACTGGTATGTGCTCTTATTTGAGTGTGAACAAAAATCTGGATTTTAAAAGGGAAATGAACAAGTGGTTTAATAGTAAAGTCCGATGGAGCTGGATTAATTTAAAACTATACAAAGCCAAATGCTGAAAATTAGGTAGTGGGGAGGGGAATCTGCAGCAGAAGAGGAAAGGAGTGGATGAGGTGACACCATGGCATCCTGCATCTGGTCTGTGGCCTGCTATCATGGGGCAGGTATTTAGCTGACCTTAACTGAAGGACCTCATTGAAACCAGCAGAGCTGTTACGAACATAGACCTAGCTGCTGGGCTGGAAGTAATTTGATAGAAAAAAAATAAGTGCTTAGTCAAAATATCTAGCATACTTCCCCTTTGAAACATCCCCCAGTGATAACTATCATAATAATACTTCCTTGCCCAGGTTGGTTACAGAGGAATTAGGCAGCCGTCACCCATTCTTACTCTGTGGAGAGTTTCAGCTCTGTTAAAGGCATGGGACATGGCACTGCTCAACTGTGTCAGCAGCAGGTCATCCCATCCTGAAGCACTCTCAAACAAGGAAGAACTAAAAACTAAAAAGATCCAGGTAGTAGAGACCCCCTCTCTTATGGCACTCCCCAGATAGTTCAGAGAACAAAAGAAAGGTGTTGTTTCCTTACAGAATGAATGGGGCCGGATGTTCCCATTTCACTAGGTTATGACCATAATTGGACCAGTTCCAGGATATAAATGAGGGAGTGATGCTCTGGTACTTGGGAAGTACCTTTTCCATTTAGAATTGCAGCTGGCCAGAGAGCAGATGTAGCCTGCTCCTGCTCTAACACCTGGCAGGTTCTGGGGGCTCATGGGGGAGTTGAATGCTGGCATTCAGTCTTAGTGCACCTGTAACAGTGCCTGAAGCTGCCCCTGGCATTACAGGCAAAATAAAGGCACTGCCCATTCCCAGGCACTGGCTAAGGAACCTACTCCTTACTGTGGGCTCCCTTGGCAGGCTGGGGCCCTGCCTAATAAGCCCCATAGCTTTTGTATCTCCTCATCACCCTGATGGCCTGAGGTTGGTCACCTCAACCCTGCTATCACATCCTCCTCCTGCCTGGCCTCCCCTGCCTCTGCTTTCCTGTCTGCCTGATGAGCTGCCACAGAAAGGACCTTCCCTTCCCACTGCTCTTTGTCCCCAGGTGCCCCTGGGAGGCGACAGTCACACCAGATCTTCTCTATGGAGGCTGCAGTCACCTTCCCTGGTAACACTTTAACTCTAAGCAGCCAGGCAAGCAGGTGAAAGGTTAGGGTGGTCCCTGCATTGCCCCTGCGGACAGAGTCCATTTCCCTGGTGGCACATGAAGGTCCTGCATACAGCCAGCCTCCTCAGAGTGGATGGACAAGGGCGTCCATCCTGCCCATGTCCTAGCCTGCATTCTGGATCCCCAAGAGTACCTTTGGGACAACAGCCAGGCATGATGCTTGCCCACCATCAGATGCAGGGGACTGGAGGGCACTTGACCTCACAGCATGTCCCTGTGTCCCAGGTGGCCCCTCGGATCTCCAGACCATGCCAGTCTCCAGGAGGCCATGTGTGACAAAACCCAGGGATCCGGGCACTCTCTGAGGAGCTGAACACAGAACCCAGTGGAAGCTCCATCAATTAAAGCCCACAGAGTTATTCAGGATTACCACTAATTAGTTAAACAAACCTTACCCTCTGTGATTTCCATGGAGACACAGTGGCCCCAACCTCCACTGCTTCTCTTTGGAGTTGAGAAGTTATCAGGGGCACTTCCCTCAAAACTGGGTTGAATTGCAACATTTTTCTGTGGCAGTTTGCTTTGGTCTGAGGAGTTCTGTGTGCAAACCAAACAAACAAACAAAAAAACAAACAAAAAACCCAAAACACAACAAACAAGTAGATAATTTCTAGGAACAAATTAATGTGTTTAGAGACCAAGTTGGAAGAAGGGGGTGAGGAAAAAAAAAACAGTGAGGGACTTTAGAAATGCCTGGAACATGCCCAGAGTTTGTCTGAAGTGAAACAGGGTGAAAATGGGTCAGATCTTTTTCTTTCAAATTTGTATTCTACCTTTTTAAGTGGCTCCTTGAAAACTTTGTAACAGCCAAAAGTGTGTTTCCCTGCTCTGAAGTAAAAGTAATCTGGTCTTCCTTTGCTTTTTTTTTTTTGTGAAGCATCCCTTTACAAAGGTATATGCTGTACTCTACTCAGCTCTCAAGCTGCACTTCTGAACTACCATACATACATACAATTAATTCTAAAACCTAGGAATATAGGGAAAGGGGAGTGACACTCTGTACACTCTTTCTTTTTTTTTTTTTTTAAGAAGCCATTTCTAAAGATGTGGCAAGGGGAAAAAAAAAAAGCCCAGAAAGACACACTTTATATTAAAACCACATGTGGAAAGAGGGGAAAAAATTAGGTTTGTGCCAACCGGCATCGAGGAGAATTTTTTATGTTTCAGCTTCAGAGCTGAATCTGCAGCACGCTGCGCCACATGCTGATATCCGTCAGTGTAATGACTACGGCATCTTAGCAGCACAACACTCCTGCCAGCAGAGAGAAGGGAGTTGGCAAACTAAAATCAACCTCTTCTCTCCATCCATTACGGTATAACCTTTTGGACAGTTAGTGAAAACTAGTTCAAACTGTGTTGCCGTCCAAACTTCAGACACATTGAAAAGCCTGCCTTGGCCCCAGGCCAAAGTCCAGTGTTTTATTACCAGTCTCATGTCTTTCTCTCCCTTGCCTTCCATTACCCACTTATTTTCTTTAGCTTTTTATTAAAAGGAAAAAAAAAAGGAAGAAAAAGAAAATAAGTATCCTTAGAGTACAACTATCTTAACAAATTCTGGTACATGTCATAAACCTCGTTAATTGATTCCACATCCAAAACAGAAGACTTGGGCTATTTTTGTAGTTCAAAGCTGTACATTGGCCAACATCCTCTGCATATAATTAACCCCCTATTTCCATGGAATCTCTGCATTAACTTATTACAGACTTGGCTAGTAATGAACTCCCGGGAGAAGTCCACACACAAACATTGGCCATTGGCTTCACTGCCCACGTGGATTAAACAAAAATTAATCTCATCTATTTGGTTATTCATTTGGTGTCTTTAAATTGGAGGCATTTTTCTGCTTCGTTTGATGCACACAAAGAAAGAGGGATCTGGCTACTGAACTTTATCCAGAAACATCCATGTGTGGAGCAGATTAATGGGAACTTTTCATACCCATAATAGCTTTACAGCAGTGAAGTAGAACACACAGTTCTCCCTGGGTGACTATAATGCACTGGGAGACAGGGAAAACAAATGTGGCTAGAAGATAGTAATGCTTTGCTCATCAAGTGCTATGGATTTAGACATCATTAAAGTGATGTGTTTAGAACTGAACCTGGGAGTTTTGTTAATGTAGGGGGTTTTTTGTTTTGGTTTGGTTTTTGTGGTGCACTCAAACTTTTGGACACTGAAATAAAAAGAAGGATGTGACAGATAGAGATGTCCCAGAACAGCTGCTGGTGTCAAGTGACCACATGTAAAATGGTAAAAGGGAATTGACGGGCAGACTAGTAAGGAAAAGAAGAGGAAGCAGCAGGGATTACTGACTCTCCCTCTACCTGCTTCTCGCTGGAAATGGTGATTTCTAAATAAAGAGAGCCAAACAGATATTTTTATTTCACTTAACTGGTAGCAACCACCTAGCTGAGATCCCAGAGAGTGAGGGCCTTCTCCGGGCTTTGCACTGACCACAGCTCAGCCACCTTACTCCTGTGCGCCTCATCTTCCCCATGGGATAAGCCAGGGTAAGAATAGCAGTGTCCTCTGGAAAATGCTCTGAGAGCAACTAGGGAAGAAGACCTCAAGTGGGTAATTCTAAATAAACTCACTTCTCCCCTGCCTCCTCTCTGCCTCTCAAACTCTTTCTCAAATAGAGGATGGCTCTTGGGTTTTGGGGTTGCAGTCTTCAACAGCTCTTTATACCTTCACATCTCTATACCATGTGGAGATCTCTCTGGTCCATTGGGCTCATATGGAGGTGTCCTGGAGAGCTGTCATGGGGACTAATGGTCTCTTCTCCCTGCCATGGACACAAAAGCTGCTTCTTGGCATTAACTGTCTTTGTCAGGTCAAAAGCACCAAGGTCATTCCATCTGTGCTAAGGAACTTCCTCAACCAGACCCTTACAAATTCATGCTCTAACTTTCATGGACAGTACTAATCCCATTTCTTGCATGAGATCCAAATGTAGCACAAACTTGCCTTTCCCATAAATGCCCCTCCCTGCCTCTCATGTGATTTTTGTTCTATTTAGAAAATACGCGTTACTTGGAAAGGTATTTATGCAAATTTTCAGTTGAGGGTGTGCCATATGCTGTGAAAACCCACAGTACTGCCTAAGTCACCTCTTTGTACAATATTCCTGCTGTTGTAGGACGTTGTGGAAGACAAGCAGACCTGGCCACATGTTTCAGGGTCCTCAGGATTTCCCCCAGCCCAGACAAGTACTCCTCTTCCTGCAAGCCCAGGGATGGAGCCCCTCCGAGACCAGCACCTCAGAAGTGTCCTAAGCAGACTGAAGGACCACCTGCTGCACAGCCCATTCCTCACAAGGGAGCTGCTAACCAGGATCAATGCTGGACAAAACCTCTGCCTTTCTCTGCAAAGCCATCATTTTCAGCCTGAGCTTTTCAGGCTCACCTGGCATTTGCTCAGGTGATTAAAGGTTAGGTTGGCAATTCCCTGTGTAACAGCACCCAAGCCAGCTGGATTAAACCTACCTGGCATTTGTTTATGTGTGTCAAAGCCTTGGGCAGCCATGCAGATGAGCAGGGGCAGATAGGCTTGGAGGAAGGTGAGCATGGTGGCCCAGCTCCTTCTTGGAGGCATCTCTGCCCTCCCGCCCCCCACATCTCCAGCATTCCCCCAGGCTGCAGGGCTGAGGCAGCAGCTGGCTGTCCCCTGCCACATCCCCAGTAGCTGCTGTCCCCCTGCCACCTCGACATCCCACTCGTGTGGTGAGCTACATCGGTGGGAAAGCAGCCAGGGGTCACCAGCGTACAGCAAGAAGCAAAAATGGTCAATGTGCTATCTCTGCAAACAGCCCAGAGCCCCAAAGTGCAGGAAGCACACGTGGGTGAAGCCCCTCAGGGAGGAGGGGACTACCTGCCCTGCACCTCAGCCTTGCAGGAGGGAGCGGCAGGAGCTGAGTGCCTTGTAATACCTGTTTCAGATGCACCTGAACAGAAAGCATTATAAATCGCTGAAGGGCCTGGGAAATGCGAGTGCATTCACATCCATGGCCTTAAGTGCTCTTCACCCGAAAACCACCTGCTGAGATGTTGCTGTGACTCTCAGGGCAATGCCTCCAGGGTGGTGTGTCCTGGGGTGACATTGCCATTCACCCCCTGCAGTTTGAAAGATGAGCAACAGGACTGTGACTGGGTGCCCCGTGCCTTCTGTGGTGTTTTCAGGCTGGACAGAGAGTGGATAGGCTTGTTCATCCAGCGAAGGTCTCCAGTCACTTCTGACAGGCTGCCACAACCTACTGGTTGACATCTGCCAAAAAAGAAGGGGAGCAGAAAGCAAAGGGTGTACAGAAAATGGAAATCAGGCTCGAGGACAAATACCAAACCCAATGAGGATGTGGCTGAGGCCCACCCACTTCTGCAAAGCAGCTTTGCAAGTTCTTTTGCCACCAATATTTAACCAGTCAACCAGTTCATCTAGTCAGCTACGTCAGCAAGCACCTCTGCTCCAACCACACCACTCTGGTCCTCCAAGCAGCTGCTGTTCAGCGCTGCTCAGGCACACCACTGCCAGCTATAAACGCACTGGCTCAGGCACTGAAGCCATGCAAAAAAGCAGCAAGGCACAGGGGATCAGCTGGCTGCTGGAGACTGACACAAGTTCTCCAACATAGCTGCCCAGCTCACCTTTTTCCAGGCACAGGGCACCTTTTCCCAGGCACAGGGTGTCTCAGGCTAGATTACAGATAGCAGAGCACAGCTATGACCAATCCAGGGCACAGGAAGAAGAGGAAGCAAAGCAGAAGTGTCACGTATGCTTACTGCATCAAACTCAATATCTGAAGGACACTACTGTCATTGACTGTACACAGATAATTTCTGCAGGCAAACATGTCAGTTGGACGTGTCCAGGCCCATGCTCATTACCAGCTTGGAGATGAAGTTGGTGGGATTCCTGCAGTGCTGAATTACTTGGCTCATAGCAAGCACACATTCTCACATGCAAGTTTTTGCACCAGAGTGCAAAAAACATTATGTAAGAATTGTGACTTTAAGATCAGGATTGCACCTAATCTAGCAGTCTTACTTTCACAGTTCCCATGAAAACAACAGTGTGATTGCCCTTTTTTCAACATTTACTAATGTTTCTAAAATACTGGGAAGGATTTTGCTAATCATCCATTTCCTTACGCTTCACAAAGGAGCTGAAATAAACCCTTAAAAATTAAAAGATGTGCAACAACCAGCAGAGGTCTGTAAGCTGCACCAGTTAAGTAACCAGCCAGCAGATTACAGCACAAAAACCTTTTCAAAGGGAACTCGATATCAGAGCACCGCTGAGAACACCATGAATGAGGATTGCTGTGTTGCCTCTGAGGGACGATTTTGCTGAAAGTCAATGAGACCCTAGGGGAGAGATTTAGGGAATTCACTTTTCATTCAGCCTGAAGTCTTCACAAAGCAACTTGGATATCCACACTGATATCCAAAGCCTTCTGCTCAAGCACCCAAAATTCAGACCACCCACAGCTTTCACACACATTCAGGCCCCCCAGGAGAGTCGAGGCTTGCCTAGTGGATCCAGAGTTTCCCACTTCTCTGTTTCTCATATTTCCTGACCCCATGGAAATCACCCTCAGCACAGGAGGGAGCTGCCTGTATTAGCATGGAATGTAGCCTGGAGAGGAAGACAAGAAGAAGGCAACTCATACTGCTCTTCAGCCAACCCAACCATCCTGCAAGCTTTGCAAGGCTCTGCAAGGAAGAGCATGAACCTTGGGGAACCTGTGGTGAATGTGACTGCCAGGTGACATCTTCCCAGGAATCCGGTGAAGGGCCAACTGATAGAAACAGTGACCAGGCAGCACACTGGAAACCCTGGGATTTCAAATGTTTCCTTGAAGTTTAAAACTTGATGGCCTCCATCACACACTTCCCAGTCAGACTTCCCATGATCATCATACATTTTTTCTTTACACTCTGTGGTGCTCTGGATGAAAGATACCAATCCATCTGTGATCACAAAAAAGGAATGCTATAAAAAGTCCCAATAAGCTGTTGGGACCCAGTAATTTCTATGAATTAAATTTATTGTTTAAGTTCAGGAAAGAAAAAACAGGAAATTGATCTACAGTAAAAGCAGACAATGCTGTGTCAGGAAAGAGTAGAACTTCCCTATTTATCAAGCTGGGAAATGTCAGCTGGGGTTTTAAAACCCGACCTTCATGTGTCAAAAACGCAAAATTCACAGCAGAGCCAGGCTTCCGAAAGTTTATCTACACAGTTGCAAGCCTTGTATAGACATGAGGAAGTCCTACCAGCTCAACAAATAACATGATTTTTAGAGTGAGTTATTCAGGCCAGCTCTGTGAATGTGTATTTAATTTTCAGTTTATTTTGGTTTAGATTAAAATTGACTTCAAAATCAATTATTCTGGTTTCAAACCAAGTCGTCCACTTTGTAACAATTTTAAACTTTGCTCCCGGCTGTGGAAAGCAACTTTCCCACAGAGCAGAGGACAGGACAAGTTTTAATTCACACCTTTGTTTATTTGTGAACTCCTGTGTGGAGCTAGTCTTATTTTAGAATAAAAGCCCGCATGCAGGGACTCAAGTAACAAGAGAGTTAGAGCCCACATAATTATTTCTGAACATTTTGTGTGTACACCAGCTTTGTATCACAACACCCACGCTGTATGCCAGTTCTGATGTCATGACATAACTTGTTGTAATAGATTATTTGGGGATTAAAACCAAAACAAACAGGTATTATAAGGAAAAAATATTGCCACATGAGGGCATGCTTCATCTCTTTCAAAAGCTTGCCTTTTCAACTCAAATCTAAGGCAAGTTACATTTTAAGACCTAGTTTTAGAAAAAGGAAAACTCAGGTTTTATTTGTGATTGGCTAGGTTTGTAACATACCAATTAAGTGCAAAATTAGCACAAACTTTGAGAAGAAGCATTCTTTGCTTCCATCCATGGTCACACTCTTTTCCTGTGGTGACAGCAACATGCACTTTGGGCTTAGGGCAGAGGAGATGAGCTATCATACTCAAGTTCTGTACCACGTTGTGCAAAATAAGCACAGCACAAAATCCAAACACAAAGTTATGAAAGACATAAATTTCACCTTTTGCCCAATGGGAACAGCTTCCCGGCTGACCAGGCACATCAAGGCAAAGGGAGGCTTCTCGTACTGTTCTCTTGCAAAAGAAGGGCAGGGTTGCAGGGTTCCCCGGGCTTTCCCAGCTCTAACACACCACTGGATCCATCTCCTCCCAGAAAAGTCTGAGTCTGCAGCCCCTCGTCCGTGAGATTACTGCCAAACCTGCAGCAGACCCTCCTGGGGATTCCTCAAGTCACATGGTCACCCCAACAAAGTGTTCCCTGCTAATCCCTCTTTTAGGCAAAATCATCATCATCAAGCTTTCAGAGCCTTCCATGTCATTTGTGCTAACAGCCCAGAAATTAATTAGGTCTGCAGACCGTACTGACGGGCAGCAAGAGGTTAATCTGTACACCTAGACAGCTGCACCAGAGCAGGAATCCTCAAGGCAACAGATGTTCTCTGATCCTGAAAGGAGGATTTTGGACTCATGGTGGAGCACAGTGATTAATTAGGAAACCACAGCATCCAAGTGTTTGAGTCACTACAAGTAATTTTTCTTCTAGTGAGTCAGAGTATCTGCACATTCTTGCTTCCTAGAGACTTGAGTACTTAAATGTGCAACATCCCACTCTGGTATCAGGTCTGTGTCATGGAAATGATTCCACAAAACATTAGGATTCTAACAGCTAATTCTACTCTCTAGTCAATATCCACTGATGCGCAACACACTACAGGATCTGGCTGGAGGTGATTTGTGAAAATCAAATGGGAGGGTGTTTTCCCACATTCCAGAGGAGCAGGGTCACAGACAAAGTTTCAGAGCCTGCCACTCACCTGACCTGGGCTCAGCAATTCCTGACAGAGAAGCACCAGATCCTGCAGCCTTCATCTTTGGCTGCTCCAGGGAAGCTGGAAGCTGCAGAAGCTGTACCTCTCACAGCACACGGCTGCACAATTTTAGAAGTCTGAGCTTGTGCTGACTAAGATGTTCGCACTGACGAGAAAAGCCAGCTCACAGGGGAAATCTTTCTTCGGTTTCTCCCTTTATCCAAGAGATGTAAATTCACTGTGTGTGTGTCTTTCACCACCGCACCCATGCTCCAAGATGACTTCATCTGGCCACAAAAAGACAGACGAAACACGAGTGCTCCGATGCTTGTGAAGACAGGTGCAGTAAAAGCCTTAGGTGGAGCAGTAAGTAAGTTGAGACACAGGATTTTCATCTGATGATATGGAAAATACTGAATTCCCACATACTTTTGTTGTTGTAAACATCTTTCAAGCATAAAATTTAAATATGCCAGGCTTTATGTTCTCATTGTAAAATATCACAGGAAAATGCACTGTGGTATTAGATGGGAGCATCACAGGTATTCTGTGCTAATGGTGACTACAATTTTGCTCTTTCTTCTGTGATTGTACCAAAAGTAGTTTTGAATTTATGCCAGAGCACATAAATACCTGAACATTCACATTTGCACTATGCCCCTGGATGAGTAGACCTGAAGGAACAAGAACCCTGGATGTTTAGGCAGGGATCAAGTTTCTCCTTATCTCCTTTGCCAGGCCATGAACTACTTTTTCAAGCACCTCTTGGCTTCTCCACCAGCTTTTGCACCACAGCCTGAACCCAGCCATCCTTCCAGGCCACCCCTGCTCCAGAGCCCTGGGCTCCTAGTGGAGCTGCAGCCCGCCACCCCTGCCCACAGCTTCGGCTGCTGCCCCTTCCCCAAGGACTTTGCACAGCCAGGTGGCCACCAGGACCCAGAAGGTCTGCACTGCGATTTGCTAATGGGTTGGAAAGAGCAGCTGGATCCCTCAGAAACAAAAGCAAGGGCAGGGATATGATCAGGCTGTCCTGCTGAGTGCTAAGGCAGAAGAGAGGCTTCCTGCTCACTTCCCTGGCCCCCAGTACGCACAGCAGCAATGTTATCTGCTCCTCTGAGCATCCCAGGCTTGCCTGGCACTGGCAGATAAAGGAATTCTATCGTATCTTTAAAGAGGAACAGGCTGTGTGAGAGGTGACCTGTGGCCCCATCTCAGAACTGGCAGGAAAAAGTCAGCGTGTGGGAGCAGGAGTGAGGGACACCTGAGTCACACGTGGGGAGACCAGCCTGGCACAGGCACTCACCCAGCTGGGGCAGCAGGATGGCCCTCCCACAGCTTCCTCTGCTGAACAGTGTTCCACATGCAGGAACGAACTCCAGCACCCAAGGAACAACCTTCCCATCAAGCAGGGAGAGAGGTGCAGAGAGCAGGGTGAAAGGGACTGCCAGTCTGAAGAGCGCACAGGGGAGAGAAGTAAAAATGATGGAGCTGAGCCAAGTAAATAAAAAAAAGAAGAAAGTGAAAATAAATAGAGCAAAGTGAAAAAAAAAAAAAAAAAACGTAAAAAATAAAGGGGAAGGAGAAGTAACGACTTTCTCACTGGCTCCTGCCTCAGCAGCACAGTCCTCTCCTAGCTCATGGAAGGACAAGAGTGAGTCTCACAGGGCTTTTTCTCTGGAGGATTATCACCCAGTGAACAGATCCCACTGCAGGAGTCTTCTGTGGACAGCAGAGGAGCTGACCTCCACCCACAGTGGCAAGGAGGCTGCCCCATGACCAGGTGGGTGACAAAGGGGCCTCCACTCTCCCTGAGCTCCTTGGACCCATCTCAGCCTGACCCACACCACCATTTCAGAGGTGGCTCTGGCTGGGAGTCAACAGGAAATCAACACCCCTGTCAAAGGCTGGAGCAGCCTGAAGGCCACAGCAAGCTCCCTGGCAGAGCTAGTGCCACTACTGCTCCCAGGAAAAACACAGGAGGGGAAAACACTTCCTTTTTCAGTTCATGCCCTCGTGAATTAGGCAGGACAAGGACATTTGACATCACCCACCCATCCAGGTGGCCTGTGCCCATCCCTGTGGGGGGACTGCCACCCAGTACAAAATCTTCAGGGAACATAATTGGGCACTGGAGATGTCCTCTTTCCTATCTTCAAGGCATTGGCTAGCTCATCAGCTTCCCCAAAACAAACTGGTAGGACACATGCAGCAGGGGAAGGATGCAAAATCTCCAAGTCCTTTATTTCATCCAAGCTTTGGTGTTGTTTCTGACCAGCAACCACTTCAGCAGGTGGCATTCAAGCCTGGCTGCCAGCATGTGCCCTTGGAGGTCTCTCCACCAAAATGTGTCCTTCACATTGCTGCAAGCATGGCCTGCCCAGGAGGGTTTCTGAGGGCTGAGGAGGAAGGGAAACAGCAACACTAAGCTTAAAAGGCAAAATTACAGCAGGATTCAGGCACTGAAGTCCCAGCAAAGGCAGGTTATACAAGTTAAACCTGCCCACACACAGGCACCACTGTCCCTGGGACTTCTGCCCCACTCACAACAATAATTCTGTTTATAAAGCACCAGCTTCCTGTTCCAGCTTCACCACTTGTTGCAGCATCAACAAGCCCCCACAGCTGCAAGGCTGCCCCTTGCCACTCATCCCATCTCCTGACAGGAGCCAGCAGGACAAAGTCCTGCCCACCCCAAAGCATCTCCTGCTGCTCCACCGACCGTCCTCCCGCAGCATTTGTGGCATTGGTGGCTCTTGGGAGGCCGCCAGGCTCCGCGTGGCCACGGCCGAGGTGTGAGCACATTTTGCTTGCCTGGTGGCTGGGAACCTGCGGCAGAGAGGAGGCCAGCAGCTGGGCTGAGAAAGCTGCTGCTGCTGCTGCTGCTTGCCAGGTCTGCATGGTCGCCATAAAAAAATATTGCCAGGCTTTTTGTGGAGTAAGAGCTAAGCACGAGCTCCGGCTTCAGCCCAGAGACAACTGCGCCCGCCTCTCTCTCCGCGAAGGAGAATTCCTCTTTGACTGCACAACAGGCATAAGGGAAAGAGCACATGGCAGCAATCATGAGAGAATGGCAAACAGCCATCCGAACTGGTGGTCAAAAAGCTGTCCAGCAGCTGCAGAGAGAGAGGAGGGGGGAAAATGAGCCAGAGCGGGATGGAGTGGAGGAGGAGAAGAAGCTTTAAAAACAGGCATTTAAGAGCAACCCCTCAAATGAGTCAAGACTCACTGAGACATGGTTACAATTCCCTGTTTAGCAGAAGGCATCCACAAATTAATAAAAAGGAATAAAACCTGGACAACTAGGAAGTCGTAGTTGATCAGATTCATACATATTTAACAGGGATATTCATCTGAATAGAGGCCTGCCTGTAGCATGCTAGAAACAAGTCACACTGCCTGGGAGGCTCACACAGAACGCTTTACTCCAGGCCAGCACGGGACAGAAAGGCAGCGGATTCTTTGCTGTGCTCAGGGAAAAAGCAGCCCTGATGTGAACAGAGAAGATGAAGACGCCAGTGAGGGGCAGGGGAAAGGTTATCACCCATGCTGGTGAGATGCAAGGAAAGGGCATGCTCTCTGGACCCTGACCCAGGAAGGACAGGATAGACCATGCTCTGTTTCACAGCTGAAACCCGCCTCCTGGCACACGCTGCGGGGACAAGCAGGGTTGCTGCCTGTGGAGCCAGAGCAGCTGAGCTGCAGCCCAGGAGGCAGCACAGCTGCTCAGGGGCAGCCCCAGGAAAAAGCTTTAGCTCTTGTTTTCTGGTCCAGAGCTCTTGCTGTCAGTGCAGGAGCACGTCTTTGACAAGAGGCCCCAGAAAGCTTTTGGAAACATGTACTGGGATCATGACTGACATTAGGAGGATGAGGGATGAAGGGATCACATCTTCTTTAGTCCCTCTAGCAATGGCCTGGATCTAGGCATGCACTTGGATTATACACCTATTGCCACACAACCTGGTGGGCCCTTTCAGGACTGCATTAGTGGGAATTCAAGCCTGAAAGAACCATGCTGCATCAAGCCACATTACTTCTGCTGCACCTCTGCCTGGGCACTGGCTGAACCAATGCCCTTGCACAGGGCTCTACATTGGCATGTCCCGTATCAGAGTTGCCCCATGGGCAGCCCTCATTGATGTGAACCTGCTAGTATAAAAATGGGAAACCCAGACTGAGGTGCTACTGCCTTGGGAAGTGTCATCGAACAGGGTTCCCCCTGCCTACTGTCCTCCACTGGCAACCATATGAAACACAAAACCAATAGTTACCAAGGCACATTCCCTCTCTGCCCAGCACAGCCTGTTGCAGGAGTTCTGCAACCCAGGCCGTGTCCTCGCTGACACCTGCTCAACCTCAGAAACCCTCCAGAGGTTTGCACAAGCACAACTGGCTGAACTTTCCAGTGAGACACAGGAACACAGGCACTCTCATAACACAGGAATTGCTGCAGCCCTGTTGACATGGAGGCTTGTAGGTGGTGTTTCCAGAGGAGATTCTCCTCTCTCCTCAGTATGGAGGCTCTTCCTTGGGGCAGCAGCAATGGCTTTGGTCCACCCTGTGATCTGTGGCAAAAAGGCATCAGCCAGACAAGGAGAGGCTCTTATCAAACAGATGGGAGGCAGGACATAGCTGAAGAAAAAATGGGGAGCGCACCTACAGCACATGACAGTAGTACGTGATATGTTCCAGAGATACGGGAAAACGACGGTTATGAAAGAGACAAGAGGGGAAGGGAAAGAAAAAAAAAAAAAAAGCCTTTTGGCCCAAGTCCAGGGGGAAAGGTTCATTTCTGTCATCAGACTTAATGGTTCAGCCTGGGGAGAAATGCAAACGACACCAGGTCCTCCCTTCCCAGAGAGGGAGGGCAGGGTCAAACGCAGCACCACCTTTCCTGTCCCTGCGCACGCCACCTGCCTCAGCCTAATCCGAGGGAGGCAGGAGTTGTCCTGAGCTGCCACTGGAGCCGGGTTTACAGCGAACAGAGTGGCCTGCTGATCACTGCATCATGTAGGGAATCAGAAGTACTTTTGCCCCAGGCAATACAGTAAGCTCAGCAGGAACCAGTTTTCATGCATCAGATATATTACATGGATGCCACACATCCCATTTGGCAATTCCCTCACGTGTTGCAAGCTTCTGGACAAAGGGACTCCAAACTCTCTGGATCTGGCACAGCTCTCACTGGGCTTGAATTTAGACATACATTCTTGGCCAGCAGCCCTGAGCTCTGGGAAGGAAGCATCCTTTTTCCCCCTCTCCTCCCTCCTTCCCACTCCTGCCCCCGGACGGAAGGCATATTGGATCACTCCTCTTTGTGAGTAAGGGAGTGCTCTTCTTCTGAAATAACACCCTCTGCATAGGCAGCTCTGCTGGTCCTCCTCTTCTCAATCCACCAGGAAAAGAAATCTCTGCTGGAATACTGTTCTGCTGGAATCAAAAGACATCACAAAATCCATCTGACTTTGACAGGATTTTCCTTACGAAGAAAACCAGCAAAACAAGGAGTTCCTGACACAGTGCATTGAAATATTTTACAGCATGTTTAAATGCAGCACAGCTACCTTTTTGTTCCTATTTCGAAGCTATTTTAGTTTTAATTTTGTCTCCTTGTATTGCATTAGGTAAGCTGCAAAACTCAAACTAGATCTTGAAGTTATTAAAAAAAAAGATTTTAAAATTTGCCAAATCAAAATCTGAACAGTAAAAATCCTTTATATAATCAACTCTAAATATCAAATTTCATCCTATGTATAAATACTAAACATTATTTGAATACATTTCTCAATCTGTGAAATCCCCTGGTGTAGAGAAGCCTTTAGGCATCCTAGTAGGCATCCTACTAGGTAGGATGATAAAATTGCTGTACGGTATGAAAAGCTGCTATAAAATTATTGTAACTCCTGTAGGGGATTCTATAGCAAGTACAGCAACTAAATTTTTGAAAACATACATATATTCTACCACCAATGAATGTATGCAGCTAGGAGGGAAGCTATCTATACTATTGGTATTTACAGGTTTAGGAATTATAGAATCCTAAGTGACACTTCTCAGCATTTGTCCTCCACACAACTTTTCAAAACAGGCAAAGAACTTCAGCATCCTGTTCACTGTGTTCTCATGTGCATGTATGCAGTCCCATTGGTCTCACAGGTGTAAATTAGGGCAGGATTTGGCCCATGATATCCATAGTCCAAAAGCTCGACTACAAATCCTTAAAGGAGCGGGGCGGAAGAGACAACAGCCTTAAAACAATTAGTGAGATTAGAGACAAAAGAAAAATAATTATGTTGACAAAAACAATGCTATATGTTAGCTTGACCCTAAATAAAACCTTAGATACTGGCTAGTAAGTTCTCTGTTGAAATCACTAAACTGAACACTAAAATAAAAGCCAGTTTGGAGGGGGCAGCAGCTTCAAAACTACAGAAGGCAGCTTTACATACCAACCACAGGCAGCAAGTAAAGATCACTGTGTTTAAGCAGAAATTGCAGGAAGTGTGTGGGTGGCAATAGCCATCCTCCACACTAGAGTTTAGTAGAGGACACTGTGACCATTCCTGTGGCTGGTCCAGGAAAATATCCATGCCATGGTGAGATACACTGCCAAGATGCATCCCTGCTTTCCAAGGGCTCAGCAGCTGGACTTGGGATGAGCCTCTCTGATTTGCCAGGGCCTGAAACAAAATTAGATGAACCAGAAATGAAAGGTGAGATCTTGGACCAAGTACAATAGATCTTGGATCCTGTACAACAGTCACAGAGATCAGATGTCACCCAGTGATCAGGGGAAGTTGGGATAATATCAAAGAGAAGGTAGGCCAGCTATGATGAGAGGGGTAAAAGTGC
This sequence comes from Acrocephalus scirpaceus scirpaceus, assembly GCA_910950805.1. Lineage (NCBI taxonomy): Eukaryota > Metazoa > Chordata > Aves > Passeriformes > Sylviidae > Acrocephalus > Acrocephalus scirpaceus. Next base: position 39,972,022 of record OU383773.1, on the reverse strand, counting down.
TTCAATTTATAGCCCAGATCTACAAGTCAGAAGTTTTAGTTTATACTCTTGACAAAACTGAAAGCTTCCTGTGACATCTTAAGCAAACTAGTTTGCTCCTCGATCCAACAGGATAATAATTTACACAGTCCAGAGCTTTCCACTAACTAAAGTGCACAGACTGCTTGCAGCTCCCAAGGAGAAAAGTGCTCTTACCTTAAAACACAGCAACAAGACCCTCCCATATATCTGTGCATCTGCTGAGCACAGTGGGAATGCTCTTGGTGGGGTACCACACACAGCCAGCTCCCACTGATGTAAACCATATTTTAGTGCTTGCTGCTTAGTCCCAGCACATCGCTTCCCATCCCACATTACCATCTCTATCCCACCATGTTCTTCATGAATGGAAACTATTCATATCACTATACTAGAAATAGCCAAGTAAACAGGAAAAAACCCAGAAGATTTGCCAGCAGGTGCCATGGGAGGGGAGAAGGCAATGGTGATCAGCAGCTTTGGCGGCCGTGTAAATGGTACCAAGCACGGCAATTTAACCACCTCTCTGTCGAGAAAGTCAGAACCACAGGGGTTCATATTTAGAGGAGGCTTTCCAACACACTGTTGGCTCTTATCTCAAGCCCAGCATTGTACATGCTATTATTCATCACAGGTCATGACAGAAGTTATATCAGCATTAGCAGCAACCAGAGTAGCAGAATATTTTGCAAGAAAAAAACCCAACCAAAATAACCACCAGTGTTTACCATGAATAATGTCAGTTGTTCTACAGTTTCCAACTTCCAGTTAGGGTTATTTGGCTCTGAGCTAATGAAAGCATTTTGGGAATATCGGCTGAAAGAAGGGCAGCATCCAGATGTATTTGACAGGAGTAAAAACCTATGTAAGCCCTACATTTCTTGTCCAAAAGTCACCACCCCAGAATAGCTTGTGATCTAGTTATTTTTACTCAGAGAAGAGCCTGTGCCTTGAGTTTGGATCAGAGTCCAAATTCTTCTAGGGTTTCAGGCTGTTGTTAAGGTAGGATGCTCCATTCTGGCCCACCTCAGAAACAGGATGACCAGGAAATTAGGGATCTCATTAGGGTCAGGCTCAGACATTAGGGGTGGTCCATTTTTACAGGTTTGTGTCATACAATAAATGAGCAGCTTTACTTGAAAAGTAGGGGGTTTTTCCTCGAGAAGGGAGGAATTTAGAAACTGTGTCCCCATTTCCACATTTCAGAAAGGCTGCAGGTTGTTTCATGGATGCTGGGAAGACTTCTGAGTCTCACCAGTCCTCAGAGGTTACCATTTGATAAAGGAGAGCATATTTCACTAGCTGAAAATTGTAGTGGTGAGTACTAACAGCTCTCTCTGTGTTAAAGCACTATCAGCACACACACATTTACCATTAGGCCACACACAGTATTATAGCTTGCTCTGTTTTGTCTGTGCATCCACCAAGGATTCTTTGACAGTTTTCTATATTTTGGGACATGGAAACTCTGTAGGAACTACAAGATCTCTTAAAAACCACCTGCCCATTTTCTTCCTCCTTCCTCCCAATTATCAATGATCCCTTGAGTACAGGAGCTTTCTTCATTGCCCCAAATGGATGTTCTTAAAGATTTTATTATAACTTGCTGGTTCAGCTTTAACCCCAGGGTAGTAACATAATAATTAATACCAATTTCTTGTAAATGCTCTGTTAGTAAATCTGGAAAATAATGATCTCTTAGTTACCTGGGCTTCTACCCCTGTGTGTACCCATCCTAGAGCCTTTGCTTACACAGGAGGCTGACACAGTTCCAAATACATTTAGTTGCTCATGTAACAAATAAATACTTCACATGTATTTTACACACATGCTTGGCACAAAATGTAGAAGTGCACATGCACATGAAACAGGAGTAATATAGTTTATTCCAGTAGATGTATCCAGTCCCACACGTAGGAGGCAATGCAGGAACTGTTTGTGTTCTCTGGGAAAGAATTGAACCACCTCCTCTCCTCTCCTCTCCTCTCCTCTCCTCTCCTCTCCTCTCCTCTCCTCTCCTCTCCTCTCCTCTCCTCTCCTCTCCTCTCCTCTCCTCTCCTCTCCTCTCCTCTCCTCTCCTCTCCTCTCCTCTCCTCTCCTCTCCTCTCCTCTCCCTCTTTTCTAAAACTCAGGGTAAAGCAGTGCTAGTAAAAGTGCTCTCTCTTAAACATAAGGAATGTCAGCTGGGTTAACAAGCACCACCTTTGCCTGCACTTAAACTGTCTGAAAGGCTTCACCTGACAGATTAGGAAGGCCTCAGACAACCTTTTCTAAGAGCAGAGCAAGGGATATAGGTGCCATAGGCAGAGGATTGGTAGCAAGCATCTGGAATGGCTGTAAAAATTTCCAGCCAGCTCAGCTATTTGAAAATAAATGCCATCCACAGCCTTATGGAACTGAGCTGGTACATCTTCAGACATCCCTCACATAAATCTCTTGTACACTCAAGAGATTTATGACAAACACTTGCTCTTTCCTTAACCTCCAAAACCTTTTCCACCTGCTAAATAGCTCAGGAGTCTTTCCTCTCACCCAGCCTGTTCAATATCTATATAAAGCCTCTGGAGAAGATTCAGTGGCACCATAGACTGACTTGTCAGCAGTACACATACGACACCCATCTCTACATTATCTTCACCTCCCATGCAAATAACACCATTACTCAACTCTTCAAGGGCTTGACTAAGATCAGCAAATGAATGAAGGTGGAAGAAGCTGAATTGTCGCAAGAGCCTGGGCTGTCGATGGTATAGGAAAGTGTTTTACATTTTGATAATGTCCATAGCTGGCATTAAGACTAACTGAAGATTTAGTGTTAATCTGAATTCTATCATCCTGAAAACCCCGTAACTGTTGCTGCAAAAGCCTCAATCCTTCAGCACAATTTCCAATCAGATAACTGAAAAGATTGGACTTGGCCCTTATGCTTGATTTCCACAACCTAATGGATTTAGAAATGACAACCCATGCAAGAATGCTTCTGATCATTTACTCAGCAGCACAAGACCACCAAACAAGCTAAAGCTCTGTTCTTTGGTCTGCTGACTACTCAGTCCCAGCTTAAATTCAAGGCTTTGCTCTTATTTCCAAAGCCTTCGTGATTTTAGCGAAAATCAATTTAAGGGCATCCCCACCTCTGAAACATGACATTGTTGAAACCTGACAGTTATATTGCTCTGTAACAACATAAATACCCACTTCGAGGGTGTGTGCACTAAGGACAGAGATTCCCTGCTGCCCAGGGCACAACCTGCAAGAGACACCCATAAATCTCGGAAGTGCAGAACAAGAGAGAAACTCCAGTTTTTCAACCCAGCCTTCCTTTCTTCTGTTCCAGCTGTGCCAAAACCTTCAGCATGAACAAGGAGTCCATGACTGAGAGACTGGAGAAAGTCTGACTTCCAGGGGACTCCACTGGGAGTTTCCTGGTGTCTGATGAAAGGTGACCAGAGCTGGTAGCACCTTGATGCTACAGCGCAAACAGGCTCTTTCCTGTATCCATCTGCCCCTCTCTTTCAAACTCACAGGAACTTCACTTTCAGATCTGTATTCTTCTGTCAACAGGCTCAAGCTTTTGGGGAGATGAGAAGAGAAGGCACATGGAATCACCTATACAGACAGACTTGCACACATAGCATGAATTCAGACGCTTGTTTTACCAGGAAAGAGTTATTGGCAAAAGCACCGTACGTAAAAAATAAGAGAGGAAATGAGAAAGAGGAATGTCAAAGATGTCTTGTGTTCATTTTCATGAGCTCATAAAGTGATTGGAGGCAGACAGATAAAGGTATATAGGAACATCTGAGGAGTCATTGCTTTCCAACACATCAGTAACAGCCAGCAACTCAGAACCCGGAGAGAATCACACAAACATTTCCAAATGACAAATGAGTCACTAATGATAATTAGATCTGACAGAAATTTATTTCTTCCTAGAACAAATCCAAAGAATGTTTTTCAATTATATGAGATGCAAAACAAGGCAAAAAGTTGAGACGCCACTGAAATACAGTTGAATCTATGTCCATGACTCTCTGCTGCACAGGTTGGGGACTTTGTTTTAAGGTTGCACTTCCATGTTACTTTTTCATTTCCTGACCACTGCTCAGTTGCAATGCATCTAGCTATGTTTAAATTGCCTGCCAAGGAAAGTAAAGCGGAGGTGTCCCAATAGGGGAACCAACCACACATGTATCTATACACTGTTCAGAATAAATGCCCCGACAATGCAGAAATTTTCGTGATGCATCTAGCATTCCGTGAATCCTCCAGTTGGTCTTGCCTGGGAGGAAAAAATGTGCACGTATGAGCAGGGATACCATTCAGAGACACTAAAACAGGCTCATAATAAGTCATCCTGTTTTCTTCAGTGCAGAAATAAGCCCGTATCAGGCTTTTTTTTCTGACAATAACTGGCAGTAACTTTGTGCATTTCAAATGCCAGGCAGACAACTTTTCGAATGGTTAAAAGGTGTGTGAAGGTTGAAAAGCTTGGAAGTCTTGCCAAAATGGGTAAAACTTTGCTGCTGTTAAACAAAAGTTTCCATGAAATTTTCACTGCAACGACCACTCAGCTTGAAAACTGCCTAAATTTGTTCAGACCTTTGGGATAATCTGACCGGAAGTAAGTGGCCAAGCAAACCATCAGAACTGAAACTTGGAATCCCCAAAGAGGCCCCTGCCAAGCCTCTGCCTTGGTGGGGTTATCTCTTCTCAGGCTCTTCCAGTGCCTGATTCCAGCAGCACCATTTGGGCTGGCACATCGTGCCAGAGACACAGCATTTTTGACTTACAACTGGGAAAACAAGCAAAAAAATAAAAACAAAACTTATGCCAGTTTAATTATTTGGTAAGGCAGCTAGCATAATCATGAAAGTGCCCAAATTTTGGTGCAAACTATCCTCCTCCCCATTCTCTTCCAAAACTCTTATCTTCTTTTCTTAAACCGACAATTCAGAAAACAGCCAGAGTGTTGCTTCTTTCTGCCTTGTATCCTCTGCCACGCTTGCACATGTGCTTATCCAGTAACAGGCATCGCTAGTGAAATGGGATTATGTTCCACTGGTTAAGCGCATGAGCACAGCCCTGGGTGGGGCTGCTGGAGGATCAGCTCTTAATAAGGTGTCCAATTTATAATCTAGCAGGGCGAAGAGCAACTGGCTCTCAGAATGAATAGCTCTTCTGTCTCACCATCTCCTGAGGCTCGCTGCTGGGCCGGCCCGCCTCATCGGTTTTTTCCCTCCCTCTGTCTCTCTGACGCTGTTACCCTCTTCACTAAGTTTTTGCTGTTTCCCAGACTGGAAATATAAAGAGGAAGGAAGACAAGAAGTATCCGCCCCGTATCTGGTCACACACTGCAAACTCCAGCAAGATGAGCAAAAGCTCTGCTAGCATAACAGGCTATAAACCGTTGCTATTTACTTATTCCAAGAAAGTTTCGTTTCAGCCTCGGATCGTGCTCCCGGGGACCGCCTTTGTGCCCAGCGATGTCTTTAAAAGGGATGCCCGGCGCAGGGCGGAGCAGCGGGCACGCCCAGGGCGCGCAGTCTCGGGGGCAGCGGGCGCCCAGGGCGATGCTCGCTGTCCCCGCCGCTCGGTGCCCGCGGGGCGGGGGCGGCCCGGGCGCGGCCCCGCCGGCGCGGAGGCGCGCACGGCGCAGCGCCCTCTGGCGGCGCGCGGGGGCGGCGCGGGCGGCACCTGCCGGGAGCGCCCGGCCGGGTCCGGCTGCGGATCCCTGCCCCGCGCCCCGCTTCCAGGGACAATCCCTCGCTTACCGACGGGCGAGGCGCCTCCTCCGCCGCAGAAACACCGCGCGGGAAGGCTTGGGCACCGCTTCTGCAAGGGCTGGTGGTGGAGAGCATCTCTCTCTCTCCCTTTCCTCCAAAGCAATTCTCTGGCCAAAGATTCTCCCTGTGCCAGGAGGCTTGTCGCAGAGCCTCTCATACCCCCAGGAGGCACGTTTTAATAGATTTCCTTTCCATGGCTATAAACTTACCCAGCCTCTGACAAAGCGCACATCTGCAGCGTGCTGCAGTCAGGAAGGGCTGATCCTCAGGAGTGACTGCTCCTTGCTACCCACGGTCCTCCTCTCTGTCTGTGTGCTTGCACTGTGTGACTGTAGAATCACTCTTTCCTGTTTGCAGCACTTAAAAAAACCCCACCAAAACAACAACAAAACAACAACAACCACCCTTAAATACTTTCTGAAAGTACCACCTGAAAACTTTCCATCATTCCATGCTTCCCCCCTTGCCAAAGCAAAGTGAAAGGTGATACCACCACAGCCACTTGATCAATCTCTGTCAGGGTCGGGGGCATCTGGCTCCAGTAAGTTTTTGTATAATAGAAGTCTGTTTCTAGGACCATCGGAGCTTCTGCAGCAGGATGCTGTTTTTCAGATCTTTTTCAAGCTGAACTCCAAAAGACCACAGAGAAAGAAGAAGCAGGGAGTGTGCACCCAGCTTCCTGGAAAAGACACCCGAGCTGCTCTTGTAGCCTCCTGCAACCACACTCCATCCTCCGCAGCCCCTACAGCTGGTTCCAGCAATTGCCAGCACTATGGGCTCTGAAGGCACGGGAAGTGGCCCGCAGCCTGCCTGGTTTGAGCAGTGTTTCCAATTAATAGCCTGCTCAGCAGCCACATCGTGTTCTGTGAGAAATGCTAAGTGTCACTAGCAGTCTCTTGGCCCAAAATGTTTGGGAGAGCCACTGTTCTGTCCCCAACCTCACACGGACTTTGCATCTGGGAGGAATGCCTGGGATGGAGAGCACAAAAGGACAAGCTGGACTGGAGCACCCATTATGCCATTGAAAAAAATGAAAATAAGATGTCAACAACTTCTATGGGCCTAATTGTTTCTTCTCAAACAGATTGTTAGCTTATGTGAATCAGGGTAGCTCTACAGAGTAAACCAAAGAATGGATGGGGGGAAGGGGATAGCCTTGGGATCAGAAAGGCACAATATGGGTCTTTATCCCCATTGCTTGCTGGCTACTGAGTAACATTAACTCATTGCCACCCCACCCACCCCCCAAGAGATAGTGGCAAGAGAGACGAAAAGACAGAGGGCAGTAAGACTGAGTAAGTTTCTGCAAACACCACCACACAAGGCCACCCGAAGGACTGGGGCTGTGACTCCCTCTCTCTGCATCTCCTGCTCCTGCCCTTGCTGCTCAGCTCTACTATCACACCAAACCACACAAAACTAAATTGATTAAAACCCAGAAACTTTCATTTTCTGAGCCAGATTTCTCCCCTGAGCTGGTCAGCCACGTGCACTTTGGACCAGGTGTAAAGATAATAAAACTGCTTTTTTCAGTATTTGAAGAGTACATCAGCCTGCAGCCTGGTGAAACACTGGGGAATCCCACAGTGAGCCACAGACTAGGAAGCTGTACTTTAATTTCAGTAAAACAAAGATCAGGCAGTGAGTGAGTGATGCAAATGCACCTAGTCAGACTTCTCCACTGGACCTTCAAGAGAAAAGAGGTAAAACATCAAGCACAAAGGGCAGTCTGACTTCTCTAAACACAAAATCAGGACAAGCCAAATCCTGTCCAATTGCACAACATTAAAGAGTGATTCTATGCTCTCTTACCTTGTGCTAAGGGAACAGCAATGTTCTGACCTGCAATGATTTATGTGTAGCAAATTTGTGCCATAAACAAGTGAGAGGAACCAAAAGCTCATGCCCTAATCCCTCAAAGCAAAACCAAATTCTTTACGGTCAGCAAGCCTGCTGATGAAGGAGGTAATGCTTATCCTTATTTGAATCCAATAAAAACATCCAAACAAGAGAAACAGTGCTCTAAGAGCTTTTCTCCGTTACATTTGCAAATACTGTTTTTAAAAAGAATTAATCATTCCACGTGCTTTATAAAAATTAATTTATTTTGATGTCTCCCCAGCTGGACAGGTGTTACTACCTCCAGTGAACATATGAGCAAGCTGAGTAAGACAGACCTGGCCCTGTTTTTTTAAGTAACATCTAATTTTCAGTGCACTTCTGTATACAGGCAGCTTCTGTTAATTTTGGCTAGAGCTGTAAGTGATTAATACACATGTAAGGCAGATTCTGGATATCTCAAGCTAAAAGGCTAAAATTAAAGCCCATGCTTGAAAATGTGATCCTAAATGACTTGCCCTTGGCTGGGCAAGGCAGGGAATCTGTTGCAGGATCAGGAAAATAAGCCAAGACTTTAGATTCCTCGGGGCTTGTCTCCACAAGAAACATAGGGAAGCAACACAAAACTGCAGCATGCCAAGAACATTCTCCCCAGGTGGACTTGCTTTGGTGTTCACTGCTTTCAAAGAGCAAATTTTAACCCCTCCATAAATTCATCCCTTCCCCCAAAAACACAGACAGACCCACTTCTCAGTGCTTAGCACCGTCACTTGTTGCCACTTTCCAAACTGAGAGGTGCTCGTGGCAAGAGAAGGATGTGGTGACTCCAGAGGCAGCAATAAGACAGCCAAGTGTAAAGTTTCACTTTGATTTCAGCAGAAAGCTTCCCCATGAAGATGTTTTGGTTTGCAATCAGCACTGAGGCAGCTTACCTGGTTTCAAAGGTAGGTGAGCTACTTCCCACTCTGCACACTCAAGGTTGTGCATACCCATTTTAAGCAGACATATTATGGAGGATCTGAATAGCTGCCCACACTAGCTGGAGGACACTGCCAGCCCAAAGGAGGAGCTGTGTGGTTTCATGCTAGTACTAAGCAACATTTGTGCCTGCAATAAACCCTCCAAAGATAATTTAAAAATGTCTGCACAGGGGCCTGGGCTACAGATGCACATCCTCCCAAGCTGAGGCGCTGCTGGAGAAGTCTATCAACCCAGCCTGTGGCTACCATCCCTTCAGGCCTGCTTGCTCTGCTCAACTATGCTTGAATGCTTCTCACAATTTTACAGGCTGAATGAGGTAGGATAGAAGGAGTGCCTAGTATTTCAACATTACAAGCTGACACCAAATGACAGGAAGTGGTCAACCTACAGCTTACTCCCTGGATCTGAAGCAGCAGGAGCCTCTGGCACCAGGGGACAGCTGGAGGCAGAAACCTCTGCCACAGCCTATGTGAATGTCTGTGGCCTAAGTGCAGGGTAACATTGTCCAGAAGTTCATCCTCTGGCTTGTCACATCCCAGCTTTCACATGGAAACAAGCCTGGTGCTAATGCATTAAGTCCTGGCTAACATTTAAAATGGTGTGGGCATAGCACTGCCATTATTTAAATTTTGAAATTAGTATAGTTCAGCTTAAGTGACAAAAATCAGTGTAGACCAGGTCTTTGCACCCAGCAAACCTGGTGGGTGCAAAGGAAGTGCCGCAGTACCATGTGGTGAGGATGGCAGCCAGCCACAGAGTGACCACCCAGTGGCTGCATGCACCACACAGGCAAGCCTGAGGCCACTTTATGGTCTTGGTGGACTTGAGAAGAAGAGGAACACTTCAGATTACAGACATACAACTGTTTGGACTGTAGCAGAGCCCTTTGGTGTAGCTTCCCCTTATTCCTCACTAACCCACAGAGAGACTTACACCTGCTGTCCCATGACATCAAGTCAACTGTGTAGCTGAGCTCCAAAGACTTTTTTTAAAGACCTTTGGGTTAAAAAAACCCCACCATGCATTCTCCCTGAAACGCCTGTCTTTTCTTTGAAGTGGGTCATTTCACAGGACTGGCTTAAAGGGCAGCTAGACAAACAGCTGTATCAGCACAGCCGCTGCAGCAGTAACCTGGGGCAGCAAAGAAGGAGCCAGCCAGAGCAGCCGCCTCCCTCAGCTGTGAGCTAAAGCTGGACACCTGTGTGTGACCTAGCTCTACCTATACTTTCCAAAACTGTCTGTTTTGGTTTGGATTGGTTTTCTGGTGGGTGGGTTTTTTCCTTACATTTCCTAAGTAAATTAGACTTATGTAATTGTTCTTTCTGACAGTTTTCCTGTAATTTGTTTCAAGACTCTGCTGTCCCATTCTCAGTCAAATTTGAGGGAGTTTCAAACATAGCATGACCCCCTAAATCCATCAGTGTCAGGGTAAAGGCCCAAACTTGTGTCCTCTGCAAGGGGAAAAGCAGGCAAAAACTCAGCTGCTACCCAATGCTGCTCTCAAGCTGACACACAGCTCTGCCCTATAGCTTCAGAGAGACAGGGAGGGAGCTGAAGTGGTGAATTTGATGCTCATCATACAAGGCCAGGCTTTGTCACTGTAATTGCTCATGCACAGCCTGCCTTTATCCAGACTTTGGACCTTATGGCACGTAGACTTCAGTGTACACTTGTGTTTCAAGAAAAAGCATCCTGTCAGAAGTTCCTTCTCTGAGTCATTAAAATGTAGTTAGTACTTTTAAATCTATTCAGTGACTTCTGCATCGGGCTGTGGTAAGATAGATTGTCTTAACAACAAAAGTAGTACAGATATCCTTAGTGGAAAAAAGGTGATATTTACTTCTGTGCAGGGGCTAATGTGTACCATTTGTGAAATATGATGACTGATGCTGTATTTATACTGCTAAAATGCATTTTCTGGGGTAGTTCAACACAGAGATGGATTTCATCTAACATGAGAGGAAAAAGGTAACTTGTCAGCCAGATAGGTTATTCTCTGATCTATAATCAGAGAGAATAACAATGCATACTGTATTCCTGCCTGTTCCCACACACTCCTGCTTGTCATCGCAAGAGCTTTTTAGTGCCCTGAAATACAGCTTGGCAGTAAAAATTAATTGAAAGTGTGCTACAATCATTAACTTTTGGAGCTTCACAGTTTGCCCATCCTTAAATAACGCTGGTTATAAAATCCTGTTTGCACTACAATTCCTTGGCTCTGTGCCATGTAGCATGTAGAGAAATCAGCAATATGTGCAGCAGGGACTTCTCCGGCTCTAATATGAACACACATAATAGACTCTTCTTTAGCTCAGCAGCAAAACACTGCCTCAGATCTAGAGACCAGTTATAGTCCCAGTGGTGTTTACTCTGTGTAATTAGCAGTATCAAGCAGTATCAGGCTTTTGGGTAGCCTGATTGTTTCCATATGCATGAGCACCTTCTGTGAACGAAGACAGGGCAAGAGGCAGACAGCACTTGAAGCGCACACAGCCTTACAGGAAGCACATATGTTTTAAATACCTTATCTCTACAATTAAGAAGAGTTTAGAAATTGGTCATGTCAATCTTGGGAAATGGGGCCAGCAGAGAGAGAAAAAGATCTTCTTTCCAAGCAAGAACTTTGCCTGGATAACTACTCGAAGCCAGGTGCCGGAGATGGCGCAGACATCTCCCTGCTTGCTGGTGGGAGCGCGGCATGAATCAGTAGCTCATGCACTGCTGCGGGAGGGAGAAGGCTGTCGATGCTGTCTTGGGGCCCGGAGGAAGATTGGGCTGGCATTTGAGGTGGGGCGTGCCTGGGAATGCTGCACAACATTCATCTTAGGGGCAGGTACTTGCTGAAATTCCAATTACTGAGAGAGAGGGCTGAGGCAGAGTGAGGCCTTGCCTTTGCCTTGCAAAGAGGTGCAGTTTTTTTACCTCAAGCTAATGTTTCTGACCTGTCCCAAGGTAAAAAAGCAGCGAAGCCAAGCAACTTCAGCCTCACTGCAAGGCAAACCAGGCAAGGTAAAGTGGGGGCTGCTGCTGGACTCGCCTACATCATCAGCAGCACTTACAGCAGGGTTTAAAAAAAAAAAAATGAAAAAAGTCCTTGAGCACAGGAAAGACAGGCCCTAATGTGTGTTTTGGAAAAAAAAAAGAGTACGAAAAAGGGGTTATTTGGGCTTATTTATCCCTTTTTCTCCCTCTCCCTTCCACACCCCCAACATTGCCACATCTGTCAGGCTCTCTGCCCCAGCCCTCAGGCCTTTGCCCCGTGGGTGGCATCACGGCTGAAAGCTGAAGGGAAGTGGGGAGAGACAAGGAGAGCCATTTCCATTGAAGCCTGGCTCCTCCTGCTCCGTGCTGTCCTCAGGATCCTCCACACGCCTCTCGTTACAGCAGGGCCCCTCTGCACCTCACCCTTCCTGACGGTGCGCCTCGAGGCACGCCTTGCTGATTGGGAAAGGCTTTCCCAAGATACTCCCTCGCACACCTATTTTTATGGCTGCAGTAGATGCCTGAATAAAAGCCATCTTAAGTAACTGTCTTGGGTTTCGTGCTCCCTTGTGCCATCCCAGCATCCCAGGAGAGCCTCCCCTTCCACACTCCTCTGTGCTTCCCGATGCCTCCTATGTGTGCTTCTGCTTTATCACTTTGCTAACAAGATTTCAGTATCTGTTCTTTAGCAAACCACTCAGCCTATAACCTGGACTCACCACAGGAGAGTGCTTGACCAGGATATTACAACTACTTGGTTGTCATCTTTGCTGCTGCAGATATGGTAAAGATTTAACCTTAAAACTTGCCTTGCAGTTCAGAAAATACATCCTTGCAAGGCACCTTTAAATTTGAGCAAGTGCAGCTAGGCTTACTGGCTGTACCAACTTGCTTCACACAATTTCACCTGCCTTTCTCTGCTACCTCTAGGAACTATCAAGAAAGCTCCCCAAGCAAGCTTTTTAGTTAATAAATCTTCACTATAAAATGCTACAAAGCAATATTACATGCAACAAATCCAGACAAAATTCTTCTCTACATGTGTTATTGAAAATATCTTGCAGTTTGTGATTTGGATAGAATTCTGGAAGCCTAGTAAGAATAAAAAATCTTTTCTTGAAAAAGGCATACACTGCTCATGGCTGATCATTCATTAAACAGCCTAGCAGTTTGTTTCAGTCGTGTCTTCTGGCATTCGGAATGAGGATACTACTATTTTAATAATAAGCTATCAAACTGTTTTGCAAATAGTCACTGCATTTTAATTTCTTGAAAAGCTCTGAAAAGGTGAAAAATGCATTTGCAGCACAGCTACTGCTGCTTATTCAGAAGTGTGTATTATTTCAACCTCAAGATTTGTTTATCTCAGTGAAAAATACTGCACTAAAAATTAGTTTAGTAGTTTTTATATCTATCACTGTTGACATTCTGCATTTCTTATTTTCTCAGTGATTCCTGTCAGGCTTTTTTCTATTTTTTTGTTTCTCATTTCCAGTTAAATGTCTGCCACTGACAAAAGCACTCTGCAGCATGGACTCACTGTCATTCATGGTCACAACAGATGCAGGGCAGCCCAGTGTAGTCACTCTACTAAAAAACATTTTCAGGGAGTGAAATAGTCTGTGTGCAATCTTGTGTCCTCACAAACCTCCCTACAGATGTGTAACTCCTCCCTAGTGCAGAGGAAAGTTTAAAGATGATTGAGGTACTGCTACCAGCTTAGTACTCGCAGCACACAGGACAGTGCATGCTATTTTAAAACTTACATAAAAAATAGATACGTTTCGTGGTCCTTTTATGTGTAAAGTGTTAGGTAATTGAGAAGTATGAATGTTTAGTTCGAATTTAATAATTAAAAACACGAATGTACTTCATACTGGGTACCTAGACCTCTGCTGCATGCACATTTACATAGAAAGAAAGAGAGAATATCTGGAAAACCACTGTTTCTGCTGTGATGGAAATAATGTACTGTTTATGTGTCATGTTATTTTGAGTCATTATTAATCTATTACTCAACCAGGTTTGTAAATGTGGTACAGCACTAAACATTTAGGGTGACATTGAAGATTCTGGCCCTGGACTCCGCAGATGTGAGCATATGTGTAACATGTGCTGAAGTGCTTACAGGAATGGAGCAGAAATATGTATCAAGCCCAAACTTGAAAACAGGTGGGTTTAAGTTATACAAGGACAAAGAGCAGTGAACTAATTTTTAAGCAGACGCTTCTAGCATTTGGAAATTAAACGGCTCTTTTTATTTCCATCTCCACCACTCAAAAAAAGAGCCCCAAAAAGGGGGTTGAGAGAGAAACACATGAATTCTAAGTCATAATTTTAAAACTGAGGCTCCTTTTCACTATGAAGGAGGTGGGAAATCACCTTTTTTTTTTTTTAATTCACCAAGGGCTGCCTGTCCAGCACCAGCCCAGGTCCCCAGGCCAGCAGGAATGTGAAACTGTGGGACAGGAGCCTTTCCTTGGCATAAACCAGGGCACTCCTGCAGGCTGGGCTCCACAGCAAGGAGCTGGTCATCATAGCTGGTATTTTGCAATGACAGAACTGAAAAATAAACACTGAAGAAGAAAATAAAAGGAAAGCTTCTTTTTGCACGTCTCGTGGCCACCATCGTGGGCTGGTTCGTGTGACCCCGGGAGTCAGATGTGCCCTCAGGCCCGGCACATCCGCATCCTTGGGGAGCTGCCCCTTCCAGGTCGCGGTGCGTAGGGAGCTCCCAAACCCAGCACCTGCTCAGGGACCCGGCGGTCCTGGGGGCCGCCCTCCTCTCTCCTTGCCTCAGGCACTGCTCTGTTCCCTGAAGGGAGCCAGGAAAGGCGGAGCCCGGGAGCCGGCGTGGCAGCCCCCGTGCCGGACCTCCTGAGCCGCAGCCCCATTCCAAAGGCCGGTATCCTCGGGGTGGCACCTGCCCCCGGCGTGTCTGCACCCCCTCACAAAGGCCAGGGCTCTCGCACGGCCTGGAGAGGCCTCGGCTGCCCACAGCACAAAGCCGGGGATCAGCGGGCAGCCCCGCTGGGCGGTGAGGTGGGGCGAAATCCCTCTCAGGTGCCCGCAGGGAAAGGGAGTGTCCCTCCAGGGGAACAGACGGAGCGCCCTCCGCTTACTCACCTGCCCGCCCGCCGCTTGGGGAGGCGGGGGGAGGTGTTGCAATTATCTGGGGAAAGGGACGAGCCCCAGGAGCCTGGGAGTGGGACAGCGATGGCGGGGTTACGTAAAGGAGGTGGGCGAGAAGGGGAGCGGGGCGGTCAGGTGTGCGCATCCCGGCTGATCCGGGGGCGAGGGAACGGCGGAAGGGCCGCTGGCAGGGGGAGCGGAACGCCCGTCCCAGAGGGGCTGGGAAAGCCGAGGGAAGGGGCACAGCCTCACGTGTGTGAGTGCAGGCATGGACGAGGGTAGTGAAAGGGCTGGACAAAGGGCAGGAGCGGCACAGACAGGGTGGCGAGAGGGAATTCCCTCCTTTCCCGGAGCTCCGCAGTCCCTCCCTCCCGTTCCCCGCCTGCTGCTGGGGAAACCTGCGCTGCCGCTGCCTGCTGGGAGACAGCTCGGGGGCTGCGGGTGTGCGAGGCTTGCTAAATGGAGGCTCTGCTGCCCTGCTGCTCGCTGCTGTGCTCGGGGAGGGAGGAGGAGAAGGGAGGAGGAGGAGGGAGGGATGTGAAAGTGGGTCAGGAATGTAACTAGACTCTGCCCCCCTTGTTGCAGGCGCAGGCGGCGCTGCCTTAGCGATGGAAAGCAGGCATTTCAGTGTTGATGTTCCCCAGCCCTGGCGGCTGACGGTTACTAGGGGATCCTGAAGGATGTGTTTCCCTGTGACCCTTCGAGAAGAAAAACTTAGTTGCCGCAGTAACCAAGTTTGGCTTGGATGCAATGATGCAGTAAATAGCATAGGTGAGCCTCGCTAAATGGAGGAGGAGGAGGAAGCTGGAGCTGTACAGGCTGGATAGCTCTTGCAGTCGGGTCGGGAAATATTTTAAAAATATCCCAACAAACTGTATTAGTTAAGTACACGACTTTTACATTTTCTCATGCAATAAAACTCTCGGAATTTATCACCTATTTATTGTAAACTACTAAGAAAACAGAGATAGAAGTAAACTTCCTTAGCGATGTAGCATGAGGTACAGAGCTCACCCACAACTTTGCAGTAGCTCTGAGCAGCTCTTTTCAATGCAAAAAAATTTTGTTTGAAGGCCTGAATTTTTGAAAGGTAAGGGGTGTGAAAGAAGATGAAGGCTGGCTAGATGCCTTAAGTTTTCATCCACCTTCTTTTTAGCATTCTTACTTTAGACTAACAATTTTCAATATTATTACTTAGATTAAAAGAGAACACATCAACCGTGCTTCTAAAGGAAATCCACAAACTGCTTTCGAAGTGGAAAATAAAGTAAAATAACAAGCAAATAAATTTAACTTGAGGCCCCATTATGCCTAATTTCTCCCTATTCCCTCCAGTTGTTTTCATCTGATTTCTATCTTCCTCTAATAGAGAAACACTTTCATTCACAAGAGTGGGAAATCACTTCTCAGGGTTGGAATGAAGAACTGAAAGGAATCACAGAATAGATATACTGTGATATAGCCATTTCTTTGGTTTTCTTCCAGAGTTGTGTCTTTTCTAAAACACTGGTATTCTAAAGAAAGAATGGGTGGCTGTACCATGATGCTGATTCTGCTCCCAGCCTGAGGACCCACGGAGGAGAACTGAGCTGTCAAGCTTACAGATTCATTAGGAGTGAGGGGACACACAGACTGTCAGTGCAGGGCACACAGCAGAGAGGGGTGCATCCAGCCAATGGATGAGGGTATTTGTGTTTCATTAAGGGAACAAAAGTCACTGGAGCAAACTGTGCAGCTATTCCTTTTGAATATTTCTCAAGGAGGTATTGCTGTAGATAAACATCCCTTTAGCTTATTTCTGTAGCTCTGAAAGCTACTCAGTGTTTAAAAGCAGACATGCCCTTTAATTCAAGGACATTCAAGGATGCATAATGAATGTTACTTTTTCCACTTTTTCCATGAGATAATTTTTCCTATCATTTTCTATTAAAAGATGAATTTAATAAAAAAGATACATGAATACAAGCAAATTGTAGTGAAATATAACTAATATGTTGTACCATTACTCCTGTTTAATTAAAAAAATAAAACAGAAAAAGTAGAAATGAATAATGGTTTAAGTGCTATGGACCACAAAGCTTTTCTTTAACAGAACTCAGTGGAGGGCCTGGGTGATAGATAGAGCCTTGTAGATGAATGTAGCCTATTGCCTCCAGTAAATACTTAGACAGTCTTCATCCACAGCTTTAAGATCTATAATAGCTTAGGTATGTCATGCTTATTTTTTTGGCAGAACAGTATTACTTGGTTCTGTCAACTTTCCTGGCAATGGACAGCAGTCAGTGGACAGTCTTTCTTGCCACCTGCTTGCCAGGGCCTCTGCCATTTAGCTGTCTTGCAGATCAGGGCAGGGGGATCCCACAAGTCTCTGTCATTGTCTGTGAAAATGCCAGGTTAGAAACTTCCTCTCTGGGGACTCCCACAGAAAGTTTTTATGGTCTCACCTATTACCAGCATATTTTCTCTGTGTGTTGAGGCAACCCAGTGAGCTGGGAAAATTAAATATCACAGAAGAAGCACTTGTGCTACCAACCATTCCTTCCCTTACTGGCAGGGAGGGTCTGGTTTTGCTGTTAGTCTGGGGCCCTGTTTACACCCCTCTGGCCAAGCAAAGGGCACACTAAGCCTTATGGAAACAGTCACGGGAAAATCCTCCTGTGCTCTGTGCAGGAGCGTGGTGTTTCCTATCTATTCCCGTCCGCCCCTTTCTGTAGGGATGATGTGAGGAAGGAGGTGTGGCCAGAAAGTTGCTGCTTTCTAGTTTTTCTTGGCTCTGGCAAAGGCCTTTCTATTCAAGGGTAAACGACAGGGACCTTGACACCACTCTAAATCTGCAGAGATGTCTTAGAGGTTCTCAGAAGGACCAGATAATGTGACAAAACATGAAGCACAGCTTAGGTATAACAGAGAATTTGACCTTAAGCTGTGGCTGCTTTGAACAGCATCTCAGACTAGACCTCAATTGCTAAGATTTGGGCATGGGCTTAGTCTGCAGTGAGAGGCTGGTGATTCTGCACAAGTGTGGAAAAAGAAGCATGGGAAAGTCCCAGGTTTGATAGCTGAGTCCATCTGCCAAGGTATTTTTGCTTTGTTTGTGCTTTAACTTGTGCACTGGAAAATCAGGAGGGGGAAAAAAACCCACTATTTAAACAGGACTTTTTCTAGCTGTGTTCAGCTGAGTTCTATGGTTATGAGGCAGAAAAAAATATGTATTAATTTTTACCAAATCATGTTAGCAAGCTAGTGTGCATGGTTTAGTAAAATATTTATTTTCTGAGTAATTTTAGCATGCCCTGGCTTTTAAAAACATCATTTCCAAAATAGATGACAATATTTTAAAAGATATTAGCTCATCTTGCTTCTACCTAGCAGAGGAACTGTTTTGCATCCTACTGAAGTGCCTGTGTGGCTTCAAGGGGAGGATAGATAGGACTGTATTAAGATAGACTCAAAGATTTGACCACATGCTATTTTTGAGCTTTATTTCCTTGGTTAGTATCTTGCTCTTGCCAGACTGAATTGCAGAAACTTCTGTGTAAACAGGATGAAACAATAGCAGCAAAGGTAGGATGCCATACCAAGCTGAATAAGGACCTCAAAGCCCATTACCATTTTAATGATGACATTGTTAAGCAAAGTAGCTTCAAGATTAAATCGTTTACTTAATTAAGAAAAACTAGCTATTTATCGAGTGTTTTACCTCCAGCAACCAAAATACAGCAGTGTTTTCTTTTGGAACTCAGCTCATGTAGTTTCAAAGCTGTTTGCAGCTGAAGACTGTCACAGCCACTCACTGCACTTACGAAACAGGTTTAAAGGCAGACACGGTAACAGGATGTGACATAGGCTCTCCTCAGCACAGCATCTGATGCATCCCTCTACTTTTCTAACAACTTTGAAAGAGGCTGCCTAAGTTTGGAATGCAACAGGACACCCTAAAGTTTGAATCAAACAAGAAAGAAAGGTATATCCCCACGTATATCTTATTGGGAATTATTTCAGTGAACTTTTGCTTATCAGTATTGAAAAGATGTGTTAAAACCAGTCTGACAACTTTTTTTTCGTAACGCCATGTGCTGGAGGGCCTTGAGAAAACAGTTTTGAAACAATATCGGAGCTGAGCTACTGAAATGCTTTGAACAAGAAGAATGTTCATTAAACATATTTCCCTGGGTTTTGTACTGTCCCAAACAACAAAAGTAAAATATTTTACAATTTATAGCCTCTTTTCCAGTGAGATGCTACAGCAAGAGCTTGGAAGATTTACATCTTGCAAGTAAGAACACGATGGACTTAAAATGCTTAACCTACTCTGCTTTTTTTCAAAATTTTAGCAGTGAATTTACTGGATCCTGTTTCAAAACATGCATATAAAAGCCTTAATTACCCACCCAGTTCCCCTTATCTTAATTCACTGTAAGTCAGCCAACACCCACGGGAGAGGCTCTGCAGTGACTGGACCATGAGAGATGCAGACATTTCGTACTTCACTGGAAACACTCACTGTGGTATAATCCTGCTTTCTCCTGAGTTCCTATTAACTAACACTCCTTGAAGTGAAATTAGGTTTCATTGCCCAGGGCTGTATTCTTTTCTCTCCTGCCTTTAAAAGGGCTGTGCTTCAGGTCACAGGTCTGTGCACGGGCCCTCCCACCCAAGCCCAGGGCACAGTGAGAGCGCCTGCCTGACAGATCAGCTCCTCTGCAGAGGCCACCTGGCAGTGCCTGTTCTGCACTGAAGGTCTGAGGAGGGAAGATATGGAATTTGCAAAGCACACCAGCTTCCTGATTCCCTGTTTTCCAACCGCAGATTTCTCAGTACTTCTCAGCGCCTCATTTTTTGATGTGTAGCAAAACATTTCAGGTCAGAGTGTGTTATTCAGCACCTCTTGAAAGTACAGTCTTATTGTATACCTCTTGCTCTGAAAAATCGTGCCACAAAACAACAACAACAAAAGATTTAGAGGAAATTGTAGATGTCACTTTGCAGGAGATGTTTTCTGACACAAAAGCTGATGCAAACAGATAGTAGCATCATGCCAGAGTGAGAAGGACTGGCTTTGAAGCATACCAGCTAAGACTAAACATGAAATTCACCTAGAGGATAAGAGCCTTCCAGTAAAGCTGGTCAGCAGCAGAACAATTTAAGAAAAATCAGGATATTGAGAGAAATGTATTACAAAAATGTAGGGCCCAACTCTAGAAATGTTCACTAGAGATGCTACCCAGCAGGGAATGATAGAAGAAGAATCATCTTTACATCTAGGACTGTTTTGAAGAGCTGCCATTGATGGAGCTTCCTCCTAGGCATTCCTGGGAGCTGTGTCTGTTTTAGTAACTAGGAAATAGATGGTGGATCCTGCTATTGGCAGGACCTTTTACACATCCATCTTGGTACTTTCTTTGAAGTCTTGGCTAATCTCAAACAAGAGTCTCTGTAGAGATGATTTCTGCAACACAGGAAACACCTGTACACTCTTCTCAAATTATTTCTCTTTGTGACAAATGCACACCAGCTCTGCTGTGTCACAAGGCCTTTTCACCCTAAAAGTTAAGGTCAGGAGTGAACCACACAAAAAAAGCACTGGATAAGGCAAAATCCTTCCCCTAAAACTTTCTTCCTTTTGCCTCCTACTCTGTGTTCTCTGTTTTTTCCCCCTTTATTATTCAACCCACAGCTTGCCTTCCTAGAAGCATCAATCCATCATTCCTTATATTTATTTTTGTGTCTGTTCCTGAGCTGTCAAGGACCAGCAGGTTCTTTTTTTACTACCAGTGTGTGTAGAGCAGAAGTCCAGCCACAGGCTAGTTTGCATTCAGAAACTGTAAAAGTAGAAGTGTACCAGTCAGTGATGTGATTTCTGCAATTTCTAAACATTTTTCTGTAAACATGGTTATACAGCTCACACTTCTCTTCCTTGTTTAATTGGAGCCTGCTCTCTTTCATGCACTGAAGTGCACACTTTTGATGCAAGCAGGCACAGAGCTAGGAGAGGGGGCTCCTGTTTCTGGCCTTTCTACATCTTGCTGCCCTCTCACTGCCTCAGTTCCTTGAGCTGTGCAATGGTGCTCCCAAAACTCTCTGCTTTATTATAAATTGAGTTAAGATTCTTGGTGAAGAACATGGGATGAAATCAGACAGCCAGAGCTGTTGCAGAAGTACTCCTTAAGAGTATCAGTGCATGGAGAGTTCTGCAACACCTTATTAGTACACACAAAGCAGCAAGAGTTTATTCAAGGTTAGCATCCTCTACTCCTAAGATTGGCTATGGTAGAACACAGCATCTTAGATAAGATATTTGTGCAGCATGATATCATTAGTGTCGTCTGCTTCAGATCTTGTCAAGATTCTGGCAGAAATATTTGCAATAAGAAAAAAAAAACCTATTTCTCTTTTAACTAGTTATTAACCTCGAGACAGCCTATACTTACAAGGAGGTAATAAATGTCATGCAAAGAGCATCTCTTCTTTGTTCTCTGAAATCGGGATGGTTTCTAGTAATTTCAGTGTTATTATTTTATTACTAAGTGCTACTGTATACTTCTTAATATTGTACAGAAAACTGATAGTAGGTGAATTACACAATTTTGGAATCCCTCACAGTTATTTCTGTAACTTTGTTTTTTCTTAGAGCAGGCCTCAGGAATTAGTCTTGTAGGATGTTACAAAAGTTGGATAATTCAGGAACAGTTTTATAAGTACTTAGACCTGTTAGTTACACTGCCTTATTTTCTTGCTGTTGAATATGCCCAGCAAGACACTGAAGATTTTTTTTTTTAATGAGAAACACAAAGTAACTTGGAATTAAAATCCTCCCAATTAAAAAAAAAATAGTAATTCATTGCACTGAATCATGTAAATAACTTTGATACCAGAAGCACTGCTCCTTAATCTGATATCTGAATTTATTAATGGATATTTTCAGTTTCGTTTTTAAAGCAACTGAAATGCGCATGCAGATTTAGGGTTCTGGACAGGGAAGGAAAGTAATTACATTGCATCTTCACTCCTCTCCAAGTCATCCCCTAAAAGATCATTTTCCACCAAAGCAGCAGTCTGTGTAAGATGCACACCAGTTGTACGTGTTGTACATTTTACTAATCTGAAGCTGAGCCTTTTTATCCTTACACCATTTTGCCTCTAGGTCCTGTCAGGGTCAGATACACATTTTCCAAAGAATTCCCCAAAAACCATTGTGCAGGTGACATCATAATTCTGTACATTCCAACAATGGACCAGTGTGTCTCTGTAATGAGAGTGGGAATTGGGCTTTGGAGAGTTAATGGTAATGCCAAATGATAAATAAAATGCTGAAATGAAAAGTGGGCCCCAAAGAATGGAAAACATTGTAATAAGTCAACATTTATATTTCTAACTGTGGGTGCTGTGAGGTCTGCAGGCAGGATTTATGGATGAGATACAGCCAGCAGAGAGCATGCAGCATCATCACTTCAAGCACATCACCAGAATCATGCAAAGTCACAAAGCGCACGGCTATTTAATGCCTAAGTTAACTTGTGGAGCCTTGTGAAAGTCAGAAGCATTTGGCAAACATCTAATATTACTGGACTGCTTAAAGGTGTTTGCAGGTCACATTTACAAGGGGATGTCTGTTATGCAGTATTATTAACTGCTCTCTTTGCTGTTATCTGCACATTAGCCAGTTCCCACTGTACCAGGAAACTATTCTTTTCTTAGATAGCTGACTCCATCCTCTAATTTTTCATGTATACAGGCTATAGCAGAATACCTCTTTAGGAGATCGTTCTGTCATTCTGTGTACAAATAATTATTGGTGTTTGATAATGAAAGAAAACCTTACTAAACATATTTTTTCAAATTATCTATATAAACACCTCTTTATTTATGTCACTCTTTTTTAAAGCTCAACACATTTCTTCATTATATTGTTTGTGTTCCTGAAAGCCATTTCTTTTGTGTTCACAGCAATCTGCCTATCTCCCTTTAACCACAGTGGTCTCCACCACTTTTCCCAACTGTTTAGAATTCATTGGGAAGAATCTAACTTGTTCTTTTAGTAATAGTTTTCGAAGTGCTTCAACATGTTGCAGCATATTTTACAAACTGTGGTGGCTTCTAAATGAATATTTCTCACCAAGTTTCACTTTTAAACTAATCCCAAGATGCAGGAAAATATTTCCATTCATTTTCATCCTATTTTCATCAGAGATCACAGAACTGGTTATATTCATCATGTTATTAATTTTTAAAATGGGGTGACTGTAGTTTGGCATCTAATTTGGTACTCACATGCTTAAGTTTCAGGGTTGCTCAGCAGCCATATAAGCAATGAATGTGCTCAACATCTCTGAAAATCAGGTTATGTAGGTGCCAAGAAAATACAGAATCAAGTATCTGACTAGGGACATCCTAGTTAGGAAAAAAAAACCTTTTAAAAAGATTTATTGAATATGGGTGAAGTATTGGTTCCTAGCAGAAACAGAGCATATGACTTAGTGGATCTCATGCTCATTCAGAAGTGGCAGATCTGATATCCATATTTATAATGTTTGGGAAATGTAGTGATTTTTCTATTTATAAACTTAGATGTAATTACTAATCCTCCAGTCTGATTTTACGTGTTTTTTCAACTTTTCAAATGCTAAAAAATATAATATTATGTTCTGTAAAATTTGGGGAGAAACAGCTGGCAGTGGGAAATGTGACATGATGTATTTTACTCATCCTGAAAGCTTAGTTTAGGCCCTCCTAATTACATGAAGTTCCCTCTTCTCTCATAGCCCTGGGATAATTGGATGGTATGGCATTCCAAAGCCTTTGGGATGCTAAAATAATCATGCATTAACCCTATAAACATACTTGTGCTTTGATGTTCTCACCACTTGGCTGCTAGCTGAATAATTACAGTTCACTTGTGATCAACTTTCATATGGTAAGAGCGATAGCAATGATAAAGAGGATGAAAAAGTTGCAAGACACTTGACATGTGTTTTTAGTTCATATGAAGAGAGGACATCAATTTATAGGAATTGATGTGGAGCACACCATGCAATTAAAGCTTTTGGTCCCCATTTCATTGCTGGAGGGAAATGGGGTTTGTGCTCGGTGGTGGGGAGCAGCCACAGGAACTGGTTGTGGCTCTCTGGCTGAGATAAGTTTATGCTGTTCCCTTTGGCAAATCATTGTCTTATAAATTCCTCAATGCTTTGTTCAAAGTACAGCTGTGTTTCAATAATAACTTATTTCTGTATAATTCCAGTTCAGTGGTTTTTATTACATATGCTGCTAACATTTTCACACGAGTACCCCAGCTGTACAGCAGCCCTCTGCAGTCAGCACTAGCCCAAAATCATGCCAGGAACTGTCTGTATTAATTTCCATGCTACCAAACTTTTGTATACTGAACTATGATACACCACTCCCATCTTACTTTCTTTTCATTCCACTGTTGTCCTAGGTCTCCAAAACCCACCACTTTTATGCCAATTTAACCTCAATTTACTGCCACAAGATTTTGCTCTTGTCCTTATTTACATGCAACATACATGTTGTTCCTATTTACATGTTCCTATTTTATCCAAGTACCAAGTTTTGCAACAGCTGTCCGTTTCCAGATAGGAAATCTGAGCCTGCTCATTCTTTTCCAGTGTGGTTGGGTAATGTGGTATTCATCATAGGACAGGACTAATGATACCAGCTCTACTGAATCACCACATTCAAGCTAGCACAGGGAGTATTTCCTCTGTTTTGCAATGTCAGTAACCTGGAGACTAGTCCATCATCTGTGGATCTGTCTTTGAGATTATCCCAAAACTGTATGGACTGTGGTGAATTCTGTCCATTGGCTGGTGGACCAGGGATCAACAGAAAAACATCAGGCCGGAGTTTACTGATTAAGTCTGTGCCTAGAGAACAAAAGACTAGTTCTTCTGAGGTGAATCACTCCCACTTGCAGCAGAAACCACAGTTCTGAATCTAAAGTCACGTAGGAGCACATCGACTATGCAGTTCTTTATTGCATATAAGCATAGCAAAGCTCTATAAATACCAGATAAAAATAAACAGGAAACAAAAGCAATCTTACTTTTCAGTCAGAACTCTCATGTAGCTTTCTAGCCTTATTTAGCATGTGTGTATGTGTGTGTAGGGAAATAAACAATTGTGGAGGGCATTAGTGTCCTTCAGCAGAAGGTCCTCATTTTTACAGGAGGACTACTGCTCTGAAGGCTCTACGATGAATTGACCACATTCATTTTTGTGTGTTTTTTTAAATCAGGCTTTTCATCCAAATCTCAAGAGGTAAGAATACAGTGCTCCAACCAACTGTGCCACTGGACACCTTAGCAGTGTTCTCCTCAGCCTCCTCTTGGATTGTCTGCTGTGTAACTCTTATTCTGGACATTAGGCTCTACCCTCAGGACTTTTCTTGTTTGGTTTTTGTTTGTTTGTTTCTTTCTTTCTTTCTTTGCATTTAATAATTTTAAAAATCATTTTGCTGGATTATTCAGGCTGCTCACCTGCACTCTGAGAATTAACTTCAGCCACTTCTGCAAGGGAAAGGACATAGAGGAAAACAGCATAATGAAACAAGCTTAGAAGGTGTATGTAAAATGAGTACGTAAGATTGTTCACGAAATTATTAGAGAAAATCTTATTTTCTTTAATCTAATCTGATTAAATGGCAGTTGCCATTTAATCAATATTTATAGCTCAGAAGACTATTTCTCTGCTGAGTTTAGAGAGCTACAGCAGTCTATTACCACTTCACAAGAGGTTGCAGGAAAATTTTTGCATGAGTGTTAGGATTTCAGGATATTTTCATAAACATTAATCCCAAGAGATTTAATCCTTTGCTGTGAACACTGGTAGCAAGCTGAAAATTGTGAGTTTAAATGTTTTCTGCCCTTTCTAGTTACTTGGAGTTCTTTTGAGGAAAAGGCTGATGTCTGTGCCCTGTTCTTAGAAATCATTTGTTTCAAGAGTATAGATTTCCATACAGTGAATCATTTCAGGTAACAGCTCTCTTGCGCTCATTTTGATAATAGCGGGTTTTTTGGTTTTTTTTTTGCTTTTCAAGTTTCATTTCAGTTAGAGTACAGTGCTTCCTGACCACCAAAGTAATTGAAAAAAAAGAAAAAAGAAAAAAGAAGTTTATCTATCTACCAAATCTTTCCTCCTTATATGCTCATTAAGAGAAATTTCACCTTCTTTGTATTGCACAGAAGGAAAGAAGATTATGGAGCATATTATCTGTTATTCAAGTTGAAGACAGGAATTCAGAAAAATGTGTTGAGAATAGTTTCTTGTCAAGAATCCTTTATTTAGAAACAAGTGAATGTTGAATGATAAATAAAGGTAAAATGACTTAAATGCTCTTATCCACACGGCCTTAAATTCAGACACTTTGGAATTACTGATTTTTCTTTTTGTTAAAGCAAATACTTTCCTGTATGAAAGCTTCAGAAGTTATCTAAAATATGTCTGTATCTTACATCCCTCTGGTCTAAACAGCTATCTTCTTCTGCCAGGAAAAACCTTGTGCTGACAGTTTTTGCTGTGGTCATGGAAGTCACGTCAGTAGAAGAATTCTTTCTACCTCTCTTAATCATGTGTCCGTTATGGACAATCTGTTAATTGAGCATGGCTGTTTTGACAAGCAAAAAGCTCTCGTGGTGTAGTTACAGCCCTACACGCTGCAGCGGAGGTATAACTACCCCCAATACAATTTACAACAGCAAAACTCTGCTTTTGCCAGCATGGCTTATCTTATCATTGTCTGAATGACACAAGCTGCGCTGGTGAAAGTATGGTTCTGACTGCACAACTCTGAACGTTCACTGCTTTTGGTAGCACAGCTCGGTTTTATCCTCAGTTGCAAACCATATCCCTTTGCACATCTGACCAGCGTAAATATGCCTGCAGAACTTTATGGCATAGACCTGACCCCGTGCAAGTTTGCTTCTGGCTTGAGGCACAAAGCACAATTTAATAGGTACAAAAGCATAATGACTCTTTTCACACCCATTTACCTGAGCCCCACCGTTTTCTTCTGCCTCCTCCTCAATTCTTTGCCTACTGCATCCATTGCCCATTTTTTTCCTGGTAATTTGGTTCTTCTCTCTTCTTCCCCAAATCCTGTCACAGCAGCCTCCCCCAAGTTACATTAATCTCTGCCCTTGAAACTTGTCCTGCTTTTTCCTTCCTTGCAGGGTAACTACTTCCTTGCATACTTTCTTCATGACTGCTGCC
This sequence comes from Acrocephalus scirpaceus scirpaceus, assembly GCA_910950805.1. Classification (NCBI taxonomy): domain Eukaryota; kingdom Metazoa; phylum Chordata; class Aves; order Passeriformes; family Sylviidae; genus Acrocephalus; species Acrocephalus scirpaceus. The sequence continues at coordinate 39,945,053 of OU383773.1, read as the reverse complement.
TCACTTCCTATTTCTTCACTTCTCTGCTGCTTGCTGGCCCTCTCTGCTGCTTTGTGGGTGCATCTCAAGGCACTGCCTACCACCTTCTCCCTGGGATGGGGAGGGGTTTCCTTCTTCCCCATCCCCTTTTCTATTTGCACCCTGTAAGCTATAATTAGCTGTGGCCTGAAGTTAAGAAAATAAAAACGCAGGCTAGAAAAATCAAGAGAAACATCCTAACAGCAAAATCAGCAAGAGTACAGCCCAAGCTCCCAACAAAAACTGTTGAATCCTCCATAACTGAGGATACTTAAAGCTAAACCAAGACAGTACTGAAAAGCATATTGCACAGAGAAATACTGTGGCAGCCTCAGAGAATGGATAGCAGGTGTTTTCCATCTCTAGTCTATAATACCAAAAGATAGTAAGTGATGCTTCAACTGGATATTGCTACCTTCCTTTAGCTGCCACTGTCTCCTCTGGTGCTACTGCAGCCCTTTGAACAACTGAGCATGAAGTTTCTGTTAACATAAGCATTTCTTTTGATTGTGAGAGGTTTTTCAGGATTCACTCTCCCTGGCAAATGAGATACAAGGAAACACAGCTGGCTTACTACTTGGCTTCAGGAGGGAAAATAATCACATTGAAGCTAACAATCAATTAGGTGTGAGAGGCTGGGTGGTCAATAAGAATGAAACATGTCAGTACCAAATCACAAGCTGGGCATTAAACACTGACTTCTTTTTGCACACCTGTGTTTTTTTTGCATTGCCAGGCAACAAATGTTTCTGGGCAACAATGCAGAGTTTTAAAACAAGTGAAAGTATTGCAGTGGGTGGTTTTGGTTATTGTTCTTTTACCCGCTCTGTCTCTGCACAGACACACTTGCACATGGATTATACAACCTGTTTCTGAGGCTCTATGTTAACGATCTCAGGACTGCTTGAGAATGCAAATGTCAAACATCTGCCCACTAGTTTTTTCATGCTATGTTTTTAAACAGTCTATTGAGGAAGAAGTAGGCTGTGCTGCTTCAAAATTTGCTAAATAATTAAATATGCAGGAGGGAATCTTACTTAATTTTATTAATTTAAAACATACTATTCTTATTACTCCTCCTTAAAGAACTTTTGTTACTAAAACTGTAATAACACTCTTGTGCCTCTGTTGTTTGTTTTGGTTATACGGCTGAAAGATATGTCAGTTGATTATCCTTCTAGCCATTCTCTATAATTATGACTGTGTATCCTGAAAGAATAGGTTTAGGTTGGTGAACTTTCCCTGAAAGGATTTAGAAACACTGGTTATTGTTACAATAGTTTAGGTGAACAGTTTATGCTACTTTTTACATCCTGAAAATTAGAGCTGGGGAACAGGACTAGTTCATCAAGCTGGTCCAGTCCCAGCAGCTCTGCATTGCATCCATCTGCTGGAGACTCCCACAGTGAAAAGAGAGAAGGAGATGGGACCAGCAATTATTGCAGCCAGAAACTTCAAGCAGTCCTGCAATATGCCCTACAGGCTGTGATCTATGGTGGGGGGAAAAAGTGGTGTGGGTTTCGGAAACACTATCTTCATATTTCCATATGAATCCTTAGCCAAGAGGTAGTCTTGGCTGGCTAGGTGAGTCAGCTCAAGGACTGTTTTGCGCTGTTGAAATGTCTCAGAGCAAACAGGGAGCAAACACACTTGATCTTTTACATTTGCTGTTTGTTACCACTAACATACTGTCTGCTGAGAAGAGTCTCCCAGCAGAGCGGATGGCTTTGTGCCTGGAGAACTACACCGGGATTTTGGGGGAAATACTGGTTTTAATTCCAGCCTCACCACTACCAGCCTGTTGGGATGTGAGGGAAAGTGCTTAAGCATGCTGGGATAAATCAGCTCCTCTTCCACTCTCTGAAAGGCTAATGTTAAGGTAAGTTTGGACTAAAGCTTTGGCCTAGCTCATCCAAAGACGCCCTTGGATATAGTGAGTGGGGTTGTTGAAGGAGCAAGTTCCACCATTCCCTTGTTCTCCAACTGCTAAATTTCCAGAAGCCAGGGTAGCTGAGCATGGTGCTTCATCATATTTCCCTGCATGGGGAACATGGGAATGCTGTAGGATGCTGTGTCTTCAGACAAATGCTCTGAGAGAGTTTGCAGCTCATGTATTATGCTCTTCTGTATGGTTTTGCAGTGCACAAATTTGTCAAATTTTCCAAGCAATTTATAGGAAATAAATTTAATTGAACTTTCCCCATTTTATTTTTTATAATTACCCTGCCTCTATGGTGGTCACATTTGTCAGTTCTGCATTAGTTCTTAAGGGGTTTTTGACCCAAGAAACCTGTGTCTCAGTTGGAGGAAAAAAACCCTCTAAGCAAAAAAAAAACCTCGACCCATGAGAAGACTCAGCAATGACATGTTAGTTCATTTAAAGAAATAACTGGTTGAAACATAAAGGAAATTCAAGCATTTCTTTTGGTCTTAGGTTTTATAAAGCCTTATTTCTCAAAGCCCTCAGGGCTGTATTCTCTGATCCTCCAAGCAGGCTTTTCCCTGTGTTAGTATGTCATCCAAGTTCTCCCTCTTGGCACAAGTGAAGACATCAGGAAAAGGATGGATGCAAGAGGACTCTGGATGCTGAGCAGGCACAAGCTCAGGCAGGGCATGGAGCCTCAGATGCCTCTGACATCCTCTGTGGCTGGACAGCCACACCTCAGGCTGAGGGAGCTGGGGCTTGGCAGCTGCCCTCACCCAGCAGTCATGAGGTGTTGTAAAGTCAGGGCCCAGTCCTGCCTCTTCACATATAAAATATTCCTGGTTAGACCAAGCTGCTTTGTCTGAAAGGGATGTGTAAACTGGATAATATCTCGTAAGATGGGGGAAAAAAAAGATTTTCTAGCTAACCTTTAAATTCTCTCTTAGTGTTAGCTTTAGTCTCTGTGCTTTAAGACATCCTCAAGTTGTGGCCTTCATATAAGCTACGCATCCTGTTTTTCTTCTCTCCTTGAATACCTTTAATCAGCATCTCTGATATTTGAATTATGGGTGGGGGCCAAGTTGTACCTTTCTTGGGACCACAGCAGGCAGCTTTTGTCACCAACACTGCTATGTCACCCAGTGATGTCAATGAATTTGATAACACACTAAACACCTTCACAGAACTATTGTTTTTATTTCTACTATTGTTCATTGTATTTGACATCACTGTGAACAATGAGAGGTATGTGAGGGTTACACAGAAGCTAGAGAAAAGTCCTCCTTAGGACTTTTCTCCTTTCCTCCTTAGTGTGTTTACCATCACTGTGGGTATTTATGTCCCAATATCCCAAAAGTATAGAAAATATGAATAGTCCTAGGAGAAAAAAAGACTTATTACTTATCTTGCTATAGAGTGGTCAGAGGAGATGGGATAAACCACAGTAATTCAAATGGTAAAAAGTGCAGAGTGAAGAAGATAGCTGTATCATATAAGTCACGTAGTAACATTTTGAGAGAGTCATTCATAAAAGTAGGCTTCATTAGACAGAAATTACCTCTACTTTCTCTTTCATTGTAATAAGTAATTTTAAAAAGGAACCATTTGCTCAAAGCTTCACATTCAGTACTAGACCACAGTGGTTTTTTACCTCTCTGATGCATTATAAAAGTTCAAATGACAGAAGGCTGAAAATCTGAATTACTTCATTTCTCCTGCCCACCAATAGCCCAGAATTATAATTAATTCCTTAACTGTTAAAAGACTTTTTACTATTTTATAAACCCTAGTTATTAATGGGGTTTTTAAGTTATTACATAACTTTTTTTCATCGTTGGGTTTTTGTTGTTTTTTTAAAAAATTTTTAGTATTAATGTAACACAGTATGTACTGGCTCATCCTTCATTCCATCTTTTTGAAAGAATAGGGATAAATGCTACATATTTTCTCCAAACACTAAGATTATGATCTTTTTTCCAATTTGAGTTTTACATGTCCATCTTTCTAGCAGATTTCAGATGCAGTGAGAAACACTTGTTCTTCTGTTCCATCTATCTGCTTGCTAAACGTCCCGAGTCAAAGGGCTCCTAAGCACCTGCAAGGTTAATAAATACATTGAGGATGGGAATCTTCATGTTGAGGTGGTCCAAAATGCCTCCTAATATTTCTATTCTAGAAATATTAGGCAGAGGTCAATGAGACATGCATTGCTAACCTCCAAATACCATAACCCATACAGGAATTTTCACCAGTTTCAATTGCAGCCATTTGTGTAAATAAATGGCTGTGCAAACCAGGCCCAGTCTCCATGAGTTTGTGTGTGTATGCCATGAAGGTTTAAATCACAGCAGTCTTTCAATGTAAATAGAATGTTTCAAGGGCTGAGCCTGAGATGGATAAACTGCTCAGGTTTTTGTTTAATTGGATGCCTGACTGCAAGAGATACTGAAGATACAAGCTGGCTGTAAAGCTGCTGAACTTACCAGCAGTTCTGCACTGCAGGTTGGCAGGTACAATGGGGACAGAGATGAAAAGGTTAAAGACACTTGGCTAACAGTTTATTTTTAATGGCTTCCCTTTACTGTTTTTTTAGTAAAATAGAAATCTTAGAACAATGAGAATGTGCTTTCTCATGTTTGTTGCTAATTTTGTGGGGTAAACGATGATATCGCTCCTCTGTCATTCAGCAACCCCACTTGGGTAGTACTGCACAGAACTCAGGGCAGAACACAGATGACAAAAAAATTCAGCCTGCAGAAACCACCACAACAAACACAGACAGGTTAAAGCTGCAGTTTCGTGTTCTGAATACACGTGTGCTACCTTTCGGTTTTGCAGTTGTGGCATTTCCAAGTTCCAGTTCACCAGACCTGCAGGTGTCTTACTTGGGAGTCCAGAAGGGAAGAGGTTTATTCCTGATATGAATCACCAGTTCATGTCTTTGAGACAGGACTTGTGTGCCTTTATCCAGTATTTGAAAGTTAAGCATGACATCTTACATGCACGACTGTGAAGTGTCGGTTGAGGGCTTACTGCCACGTACCTGGAATTTAGCCTTCTTTTCCATGTGAATCCTTTTTCAATCAGGAGATAGGATACCATGAAAGCTGGCACAAGCCTTTTGCCTAGAGGCCATGGCTTGATTTCTTTAAAAAAACAGGCAGACTCCAGGTTCCACCTTACCAATAACAGCTTTAAAAGGCCTAGTTTTAGTAGCTCTAGATGTAGTGTAAATAACCATTTCCTTAAAAGTAAACTGGTTCCTCCTATACACATTAGGCACTCCACGGAAGCAGTGTTGGTTTACTTTTCTTTTTTTCCCATCGAGCTTTCAGGATGGAGTATTGCCAGGTATTTTGTTTTTATGCACTGTTATTATTTGTCACACAACTCTAAATCACTACTGGCTTTACAGTGAAATCCTCACCAGTCTGACCAGCTCTCCATCACTTGTTGAGTCTCCTACACCTTCGAACTTCCAGTGCAGGGAAAGCGACGGGAAGGATGGTGCCGTGCAGTGTAGCTACCTGTACGTGCAAGCGGCCGCATCTCGCCTTTGATTAGACACAACACTTGCACCTCCTGTTCCTGTGCTGATGTTCGCGGTCCTGTTAAATTTAACGCGTCCTTTAGGTCTGGACGGATGACTGACCCCTGCGGGGACCCAAATCGCGCAAGGACGAAGAGTTTCTGAGGAAACAAACACAACCAGAAGGTGACTCCCGCCCGCGGAGCAGCGGGCTGCTGCCCGCGGCCGCTGTACCTGGTGAGACACCGGGCTAGGAGGCGCAGGAGGATGCACAGACATTTCCACGGCAGCGGAGAGCCCCGGTGAATTCCTTGAAGCCGGCGGCGCAGCATCGCCACCGGCGGCTCCGGATGCGCTCCGGCCCCGGTCCGGGAGAGCGGCCGGCCGCCGGGGGACACGCACGCCGGGCCGGGAGCGCGGCCCGCCCGGGAGAGCCCCGCGGGCGCGGCCGCCGGAGCGGCGGGAGGGCGCGGGGCGCCGCGTGGCACCTGGCCGCCCCCCCGCGCTCCCCCCGCCTGCCCCGGGCATCCCGCTGCCGCGCTGCCGGGCGGGGAAGGGAGGGACGGTGGAAGGGGTGGGGGGGGAAAGTTGTGCTCACTCCTCTCCTTGGAGGCGCCCCTCCCTCCCCGCGACGAGGGCGAGTTAGAGATGCTATTTGCAACAGGCTGCCGCTGCTGCTACCGCGGTAGCGCGTCCCCGGGAGAGGAGCCGGAGCGACACGTGATGTGTCTCCTTATCAGGGTGCGCGGGGCAGCGCGGGGGCGGGCAGGGGGCGGGGGCGCCCGCGGAGCACGGCGCGGCGGGGTCCCTAACCGTGCCCATCTCTCCCCTCCAGGGAGGCGCGGAGGAGGGGAAGTTAGCGCGGAGTTGATGAACTTTGCACATCCACAGAAACGCCATTTTGATTCCTTTTTCCGGAACAAGTTTGCGGCTCCCTCCCGTGCGCGCTCCCCCCGGCGCGCCCCCGCGCCCCCCCGGCGGCCCATCCTCCCGGCATGTCGCGGCGCAAGCAGCCCAGCCCCAGCAAAGTCCGGCGTAAGTACCGCGGGGCTGCCCGGCCGCCGCGCTCCCTCACAAAGGGCAGGAGCGTGCCTTAACTCCGGAGGGACCTATTTCTTTTTTTTTTTTTTTTTCCTCTCCTTTTCCTTTTCTTAAGGGAGGGGGCAGAAAGAAAGATGAGGAAAAATAAACTTCTGGGAGGGGGTAGGCGCGGGGGTGAGGACGTTGCAGCGTGTCGGCTGGTCGTGCGACTTATTTAAAAAATGAAATGCCTGTTAGAGGGGGGAAAAAAGTTTCCTTTAAAAAAAAAAAAAAAGGAGGAAAAAAGTTTGGCTGGCAGCGGTGGAGATGATGATGAGTTCGTGCAGCCTCCCTCTTCCCTTCCCCCGCTCCTCCCTCTCCTCTCCTCCCTCCGCGGCTCCTGGTTTTTTTTTTTTTTTTTTTTTTTTTTCCTTCCCTGTTGCAGACTTTCTACCAACCAGCGGCACCAGCCGCGGCGTTTTGCCTTCAGGACCTGATGCTCATCCATATTAAACCGTCTGAGCTCAGGAATCCGGCCAGATCATCCCCCCCCTCCTGCTGCAAAGTTTATTTTTAACCAGCCACCGCCACAATTTGGATGGGGCTGCGAGGAAGCAACATCTTCTAGCCCGGCTCGCCCCCGTCTCCCGAGCTTGCCTTTTAACTTTTCCTTCGGGCTTATTTTCCTGCCGGCGGTGGCGGGGGGTCCCGCGGCGGCCCCTGCCCGCTGTTCCCGGCTGAGAGGGCCGCGCCGGAGCTGGGAAGTTGGGATGAAGGCGCCCCTTCTCCGCAGGTAGAGCCGGCTTGCGCCGCGCATCTCTCCGCTGTCTTTCCGCTCCCCCGGCAGGGCCGGACGGCCGCGCCTGCCTTTCCTCGGCACCCTGGTACCTCTCCCTTCACTTCTCTACCCCTCTTCCTTACTTTATTTGATTTTTTTTCGCCTTTCCTCCACTTTCTCCACCCGCCCCCCCCCCCGCCTTCCTCCCCCCCGTCCCGGTAGGGACGTGCGTGTCCTTTCCCCTCCCGGCCTGCGCGGCGGGGGCGGGGGGAGCCGTGCCCGGGGAGGGCGGGGGGCGCTGCCCCCCGTGGGTCCCCCCCGTCCCGCTGCCTTTGTGCGGTGCCAGGAACACATCCCTGCGCGGCGGGGCCAGCGGCGGGCAGGGACGCCTGGGCGGCGTCACCACTACAGGAAGGAGCCGGGCAGCATCCGAAGCTGAGGAGGGGTGTCCGGGCCCTCGCCCCCTTCAGCCCCATCGTGGCGGGCGGGGGAGAGCGGCGAGGCAGCGGTGACCCCCGTCCCGCAGCGGCGGTGTTTGAGGTGAAAACAAAGTTTGGGGAGGCGCGGCTGCCGCCCCCCCCCCCCCCCCCCCGCCGCGGTGCCCGGTGCGGATGGGAGCCGGCCGAGCCCCGTCTCTGGGCCACTGCGCTCCCTCCCCATCGCCGTTGCTACGGGCCGGACACCCCCGGCGGCGCCGCGGGGGCCGCGCCGAGGATGCGAGGCAGCTCCTCCTGCCCAGTTGGTAACACACGGGCTCGGCATCCCCCGCCCCATCCGCGCAGGGTGAGGGGGCGCGGGGGTCGCGGGCCGGGCCGGGCCCGGGTGGGGAGCGGGGCGCGCCGAGATGCTGCAACTTTTTTTTTTTTTCAGCAGAGGAGGGAGGGCGGTGGATTGAACTTTGTCATGTCGCAGATAAGTTTCCTTTGGCTTCTTCTCCCTGCACTTCTCCCCCGCCTCTCTCCGCACGCACGCTTGGGTGTTTTTTTTCCTTTTTCTTTTTTCGTTTTTAAATAATTTTCCCCGTTCCACCTCTCGGCTGCGATATCTTCGCCCGCTCGGCATCCTCGCGGGGTTGCGCAGAAGGAGGAGAGCGCTTCTCCTGGCTCAGCACATTTCCCTGCCCGGGCCGCTCTGCTCGGCTGCGCACCCCGCGGAGGCCCGGGCGCCTCGGTGCCCCGCCGCCCTCCCACGGCCGCGCCGCGGGGTCCGGCCCGCAGCTGATGCTCTGGTCCTGCTCGCCGAGGAGCAAGCATCCTGCCCGGGAGCCTCTGGGCTGATTGCTGGAGGGAAGGCCGGGGGGAAAGGGGGGTGGGATACCAACCGTTCAGTTTTAATCCCAACTCCCTCTTTCGCCTGTTTTCTCTTGGAGATAAGATCAAGTGTATTTACTTATTTGAGAAAGTAAACATCTAGTTCAGTGTGATTTGGGGGCAGTGGTCTAGGAGAGACAGCAAATGCAGTGGATGTTTCCTACTATTCCAGCGTCCAGCCCCATGCCCTGGAAAAGAAATTGCTTACTAACAACAGGAGCAGTTGCTAAATAACGCCGTGTTGTCACCCCTACAGTGCACGGTAGAGAGCTGTTAGGATGGCTGAAGTTTTTTCGTTGAGGTCGGTCGTTTTGACACAAGCACTGAGTTTTGTTACCGCAGTTCCTGTTTTCCACAGGGTCAGCGTGCGTGAAAGGGATGCAGTGACTCAGGGTCAGGCCAGCCATATTTGTTTTAGGTTTTAATTTTCTCTTTGAAGACTTAAGGGTATATAGTCTTTTCTTGGTGTGCCTGCATAATGCCGATTAGCCTTAACCGGAGTTGGGTACATCCAGGAAAGAATAGGTCCTTTTGTTTGTTAGAAACCCAGAAACAGCATGAATCCATCATCCAATCAATCAGAGTACCAGGGCTCTCCCTCACCTGCCGGCAGGGACGAATCCAGCCTCTCATGCTGCCGGGCAGCTGTTCCCAAGTGTGGCCTCTTTTGCTCCCTCACCTTCCTTCTCCTGACATCCGTATTTGGAACTGAATTAATTTCATGTAGTTGGAAAAATATCACCCTTTAAGTGCAATCAAGTAAACTTTTATTCTGCTTTCATTTCACAGACAGCTTCTAGTTGTTAAATTGTTGTTTGCCCATCAGAAGTGACTATATGTAGCCAGTCTTACACGTTTCTTTTGAGAACCAACAATGCTAAAGAATATATATATATATATATATATATATTTGATTCATATAGCAGGTTGTTGACTGTTTTTCTGGGTTTTTGGTTGTGGGAGGCTTTTTTCTCACCTGGACCTGGGTGTTTGAAGCTTCACTTGCAAATTTCAGTGTAATGAAGCATCTTATTCTGACTTAGTTCACCCAGGTTGTGATCCCATTCTTAACTCTTTACAGTATTCAGTGACTCTCTGACAAAATGGCTTTTCTTTTTGATTGAGGATTGGGAAATAACTTCAAGTTTCAAAACTAGGAAAACTGCATCTCTTCATTACCTGTCAGTAATGAAGGTATGTGTGATCTCTTTTGGTACCAAAGATAAGTGCAGTGTTTCCCAAAGTGTACAAACACTGACCTGTGTAGTGCTTTCCTCACTCCTTAAGGATATTATCACTTTGCCTATACTGAAGTAACACTACAGTCATAACAGTAGTTTGACTTTAGTCTGTGAAACTTTCTTCTTAAACAGAAATAGTTTGAATTGCTCTCAGTTGGATATGATTTCTCATTTAAATAAAAATCGGCAATGCACTTACGCTGTGTAGATTAAAAACATATAGATAAATCCCTTTGGTTATATTCATTATCCCTTGTAAAAGTAGGTGGTGCTTAGAAGGTCATAGGATAAGTGTTGCTAAGCAGCTAAACAGAAGGATGCTAAAATTAACCTGAGTGTTTTTGTAAAGGATTCACTTTTTAAGTTGCAATAATTTTTAAATTGACTTAAAATACACCTTTTGCTAGTAAGACATCTGAGAAGAAAATACTTAGATGCATAAGTAAAGCTTTCCTTGGGACTGTGTCAGATGTTCAAATTATCTACATACAGGAATAATTCTACCCTCCCCCAGTATGCCTAAATTTTACTAATATTGGGCCCTCGATTTGTGCCCTTTGCAAATGTCCTTCCAGAGTTATCTGTTGCTCCGGGAGCATCTGATTTATGTTGGATAGCAGCCGGTAGGGACAGTCTTGGGAAAAAAGAATCTGCAGAAGTTCCCCAGGAACAGGCAGAAAACAAGTAAATCCTGTTAGTCCAAAATCTATGCATGTGTGAAAAAAGCCCCTTTTAACTTTTTTGATGAATGATGCCTAAGTTTGGAAATCTCTGTTTTAGGTGTACACTCTTAAAACATGTGAAATCATGTCTTCCTCTTTCAGCACGATAAAGGTTGTTTTGAAATGAGTGTATTATTGGACCGTGTTACTAGACCTGTTTGCGACGGCTGCCTTGTTGATGTGGTAGCTTCTTTCTTGGGAGGTAATTGTCTGTAGAGGAGGATGGTAGTGCTGCTTTTTGTTCTCCGGAAGGTAGAGAGAATGCTTGTTGCTCTCGGTCTCCTACCTCCCTTCTGAATTCAAGCAAGATGGACAGTCATAGGGTTACAGCTTTAAATATGCCTTTTCGACAGCATTCTACAGCTTGGAAAAGGGCCAGAAACTGCTTCGTGTTCTTTTGAGAACAGCTTTATCATGGATGGAGTGCTCAGGTACCCTGCAGCTTTGCTGGAAAGTCTGTTAAGGAGCAGATGTAAACTTTGAGGGTGAGAAGGAATTGCCTTCTGAGAGTGCAACAGCTTTTTTTCTTGCTTTGGGGTGGGAGATTTGACTTGACTAGTTCTTCAGCAGTTAAAGCAGATTTTCTTTGGGGAGGCACATGAGGAATCCTTTCTCTGTATGTATTGTTTTATTTTGTTTGTGTTTGTTAGTTGCTTTCTTTTTAATATCCTACATAAACCAGCACCTGTGGGAGCTGTGGCTTCCCTCTCTCCCCCGCACACATGTAGAAGGATCTTTACAGGCAGTGATTTCAAAGGCAGGACTTGGGTATTTTTTGGGAATGTCACTCTCTGGTGATACACTTTAGTGATACACAAAGTTAAGGTATTTGTGCGGAGCCAGGATGGGATTGAAGCTTGCAGAGCTTTGCCAGGCCAGGTTTGGTTATCAGCGTTTGATTACAAATGAACATAGGTGAGGTTGGCTGAGGTGGGAAGTGCTGGCTCTGTTCTGGGGTACTTCTGAACAGGAATTTCAGGAGCATTGACTCTTTGTTCTTCTTTGGTGCAAGAAATCTGATGATGGCTTATCTTTGATGTCTGCCAGTGATGTTTTTCCCACCTGAAGGTGTTCCCTCCACCTCACCCTATACCACTCTGTTTTGAATAGCAACATTTGAGGGCCAGTGACTTAAAAGAGTACAAACTTCTGAGACAGCAGTACTGCAGCATCTCGCCCTCTTTCCTTCAGCGTTGTACTTGGAGCAGGGTGACAGAACTTATTTAGAGCTTGTGCTAATGCTTTGTTATGAAATGTTGAAAGTAGAAATAATTGCCAGCTGGGGCATATGCTCTGGGCTCCTGTTGAGTGGCTCGTTCATGTTGTGGTGAAAAAGGGTCAGAACAAGGAAAAGGGCCTGGACAAAAGGGAGAAGAGTCAGTGGGATACTTGGCTTGTGGCTGTGCTGGTATGAAACCTGTTAGAGCAGCCTCCTGCAGTCAGAGAGGAATTGTCCTGATGTCACTGAGCAACGCCTGGACCTGTGCTTCCTTTAGAAACAACACAGGCCTTCAAGTGTATCCTGCTCTTTTTTTTTTTTTTTTTCCCCTCCCCTAATAATAACATTTCAGCCTTCAGGTTGGCCAGCCTAGCAATCAATAAAGGTGGTTGCCTTTGACTAGGTGCTTTACAAAAATACGTAGTTGATGGGTGGTGACTGTTTATTCAGAGTGATTCAACTAAGTAAGGCTAAGGGAATCTGAATACCTCTTTAAAGATGTAGAGAGAGGCAGCTGTTTCAACAGCAGGATTCATCTGCAGAGTCCCAGCCATCCACAGAGGTGTTACAGCAAGGGAAAAGAAAAACTGTGAAAATCCCCCAGGGCATTGTTAGGCTTCTGAGCTAAAACAGGTATTCCAAGGACCATTAGAGAGAGAGGCTTTTCGGGCCTTGATGACCTCTCCTGTCTCCTTTGCAGGTCTTCCTGTAGAAGCATGTGGAATGCAACTTTCAAATTCGTTTTCCTGCATCTAACCTTCCTGAGTAAAAATGGTTTTTGTTTAATCTTATTTACTTATATAATCTCAGGATTGTGAGATCCTTTTCCTTTTGAAGAAGACATCCCCACATCCTGCTGTCTGAAATTTCTTTGAAGATCCATTGCACAAGGGATGTTATTTGTGTAGGGCTCTGAAAAAGTGTGGGAAAGGTGCTTGCACACAATGGCCAAGTGACTTCCCAGTGTCAGCTTTGAAAAATGGAATTTAGACTTTCAGGTCACTCTGGATAAAAAATGTGTTAAGCTTCTTGGAAATTTTCTGTGCTGATGTGCCTAAGTTACTTGTTAATTTGGTTCTAAAAGGGAAAGGTGTTTTGTGATTAATAGTGGAATTGCCAGCCTCTCATACGTGTAGAACTTCTCCACTTGACATCTCCTGGTAGATGCTTTAGCAGGTGTTAGCATGTGCTTTCTTGAAACAGCACAAATGTACTCGTAGGTGTTTTAGGAATGGGGGCTTGCATCATCTGTCCTTTGAAAATGGAGGATGATCAGCCGTTGACAAACTTTTTTTAGTTAATTCAGGTATGTGCTTCCTGTCTGAGGATAAGAGAAACAAAATGTTCACGTTTAAGTGTAACTGGCCTTTGCTTTTGTGTGTGATTAGCTGGCTTTAACTGGAGCCCTTGTTAGTCCTGTTTCATACAGCAGGTGATGGCAGTGTTCAGGTGTATCGGTACCTGGGAGTGCTTTGCTCAGAGCTCTTGCATCACAGCAATAAATTCCACTGCCGTGTTCAGGCTGGACTCCTTCACACTGGTAACATGAGGGCTTGGACAAGGGAGAACTGCTTTGATTTTGCACCAATACGCAGCACTACTTCCTTGTTATTTGTACCACTCACAGTTTGGGGTAGGCGAAAGACCTAGTTTAAGTTCCTCTTCTTGTTACACAAACTGTATATTCTTCATTAAATTAAGTTCATCACATCTCATTGCTCTTTGTGTTTTGAGAACACAAGAAGCAACCAGGTCATGAATACCTGTGTGCTGTTCCTCATTCAAGTGTGCATTTTTTTTCTGATGTTGATGCAGTTGCCAGTGTATTGAGGAAAACACACAAAGTGTCTGTGGTGTCTTGTGCCTGTGCTCACCTGCTTCATCCTCTCCTTCTTCCCAGAAGCATTAAGGTATCCTGAACTGGTCTTCAGCTGGATAACTTGCAGCACAACTCACATACTTAGCTTTGTGTACATCCTTATGCTTTTGGGTGAAGGGAAGGAGGGCTGCAGAAGGAGGCTTGCTTTCTAAGCAAGACACAGAAGGTTCAGGAAGTGGAAGCACGTGCCATAGAAGCCAGCTGTAGAAGAACTGTAGCTGGATTACTAAGGGATTCCATTTGTGAGGTTTGATGGTATTTTCCAGGGGAAGAACTATGAGTGCAGTGACAAGTGCTTCTCTACAGAGATGTAACTTATGTCTTGTATTTAGCTGTCGACTGCATTTCATTTGGTCTGTTCTTCCAACCACTGCAGGTATCATTTGTTTTTCTACCTTATCAGATGGTCCAGCCAGGTGTTGCTAAGTACATTCTGCTGTATTTCCAAGTAAGGTTCAAAACTGTGGTGACTGGCAGCTTCTGGAAGAAGTCTTGGAGCAACTTCCCAGCCTTTAGAGCAGATAGGTATCTTTTCTGCTTGGTAAGATCTCCTGTCACCCTCTGGACTGTCAAGAGCCTGACTATCCATGACATAAAAGGCTAAAGAGAACTGTATCACAGTGCCCCTGTTTCCTTGGTGCAAACTTGCTTTATGGTTGGAAACCGGTTTTGTTCAAAAAGTGAAGAATTTTATTTCATATTAGTGTTGCCTACACTTTGCGGGAGAAATAGTCTCCATCCTCTGTCTCCATTCCTCCTTTTTGCAAAATGGCAGTGTCTTTTTGCTGAGCGTGCAGTGGTTACCGTGTTCGGCCAAAGCAGGGGGTGAATTTCTATGGATGAGGGAAATGATCTGTACCTCAGAGTGGGTGCCGGTTACCTTGGGAGGAAGCCATGGAGATTATAAACTCTGCAGGAAGGATCTGGTGGATTCTGTAAACTCTGCAGCCTCAGTAACTGCAGTTTCAAGCAGTTCCCAATCTCTGCTTGCAAAACTTTTGGAACTTGTAAGCTCTTTAAATCTAGTGACTGAGGATTTTCCATGCTTCCCTTTTCCCTTGAGAGAAAAAAAAAAAGAAGTTAGAAATAAATAGTAAGGGTACTCATTTTAAGTGCTCAAAAGCCAGCAAAGTTGAGGTGTTCACAGAACAATTAAGTAGATCAAGGTGAACACAGATCATGCCCCATTATGTTGGCTGTTCTGTGTTTAAAAAAATCAATAGATACGTAAATAGTAGGTAAAAGTGGAAAATGTCTTCATTTGAATCAACAGCAAAATTCTTTCAGCCTTCTCTGGACTAAGATTTTATGTGGGGTATGTACAGCTGAAAGCTCTTGAGAATTCACAGCATGAAAGACGCCAGGAAACTTTAAAAAGCTGAAATACTAATAGTGTCTTTGTATTTTTTGGTGTTTGAAATTCCTACAGGTGTAGTTACAAAGTCAGTGCATCTGTTTTAGGAGCTTGTTTGATAAACAGCAAGTGGAATTTGTGATATAATAGCCTATTTTGACTAAAACCTTCCATCCAGGTTTTGGGCATCATTGCAAGCGTGGCCATTGCTGTGTCCTTTTTTTTAAATCCTAGAGGTTGTGCTTTTGCTTTCTTGAGTGTATTCAGCCTGGTGAGTAGGAGGAGGACTTGTCCTTCCCAGGCCCGTCCTTCCCTGCAGGAAAAGGGGAATGTAGAGAATTCTCCCCGAGGATGGATTTGGGACAGAGATGGCCCCTGTGTGTTTAGGGCCCGAGTTTTTATTTGCACCATTGTGTAACTCAATCTCCATAGAAAAAGATGTGGGTTAGTGGCTTTGCAATGCCACATAGGCCACAGGCTTGCACGTGGCCATGGTCTGCCCCAGAGCCGACGTGTGCTAGCACTGCGTTGGAGATGTACTGATGCCTCCCTGGGATTGTCCTGGAGGTTCAGGACAGAAGGATCTGCTATTGCCTGACTTTCGACCTCATGCACTGGCAGCTTCTCTTGTGCTTGCATGGTCTGAATCGACTGACTTGCAGTAAATGTTTCCGTTTGTGTGCTCGCTGTCTTTCCAAAATGATTGCTAAAAAGTATTTGGGCCAAAAATAATCTACACTGGACAAGAAGATGCCAGCAGGATGTGCAAATTGCATGCTGTAGTTTCTGTCCCAGCTACTAATTCAAACAGAGCTACACAGATGTGGATTAGGAAAGTCCAGACTGCTGATTTAAAAATTTCCAGTATTTCTGGTAGTGGATGTTTATGTGGGCTGCCTAGTCCAAAGACCCAGGAAATGAACTGGTGGTGGTCTTTGTTTAATTCCTGGTATACAGATGCCAAGTGTTAGGCTTTGATTTCCTACTCTGTAAACTCTTCGGGGCAGGGATCAGCATTCAATTACTGAGTTTTGAAAAGCCATCTAACACACCGTGGAACCAACCTGCACAGCACTACCTCAGTATAAATGTTTAATTATAACTATCTTCTTACCCCATAGTGGAGCTTTTCCAGATACCAAGGTAGAGGCATGCTGGGAACCTGCACTGCTCCTGCTGAGGTGTCTCCTTATAAATAGGCAGCTTTGGTTGCAAAGCAGCATTTGGGCAGCTCTCCTAAATACCTGCTTTGCATGTGAGGGACAGATTATTTATTGATTTCTTCTCTAGGCACTATAGGTGCAAGTATATACACATGTTCAGGAGTCTGCCTGTGGTTGTTTGGTTTAGAAGCAAATACGTTACTAGCTTTAATGTGTGTTCTAAACCATCAGTCGAATCACATCCTTCTCTCTCCTTTTTGCATTAGGTCTGTATGTAAAAGGGACAAATGTCCGGGTTATGAAACCGGGAAATTAGAAGAAGGAACTGGGAACAGAAAAATGTCACCCTCTCAGTATGTCACCTTGCCAAGACTGAAATATGAAGTGCAGTGGCTGGCTCTTACCATTCACAAATTAATTTAATTCTGTTGCCTTGAATGACTTGTGTTGTAGTTTTAAACTGAATTCTTAAATCATCCCAAAAGTGATGTATGTATCATTCATTATGTTTATACAGCATAAAAGCATATGGAGTAATGGAAACATCTAGAAATTAGACCTCCAGAGAAGACTCCCATTTTAATCAGGTTACTTACTTGGATTAAACCAACCCAAATTTAAAACACATGGTCCCGTGTACTAAACTAGTTGCACTTTCAGCACTCCAGGGGTCCGTCTGGGAGTTTATCGGTGCGTTGTTGTAGTCTGTCCCAGCCAGCTTTGCAGAAGCAGTTTGGTGTTACTAAGGTTGGAATAAGCTGATGTCAGATTTTTGTCCACAGTGCATAGCAAGTAGAGGTCAAACACTTGTACAGCCGGTGATACTATGACTTGCTAAGAATGTACGCAGCAGGTCGCTTTTCAAAACATCTTTTGAAAAGCAGCCTGTGAGAGCAGTGCCATGTAGAGGAGACACGCATCTTCCTCTGGCATCAGCAAATGGATGCATCCTATCACATTGGACTGCTGAGCATGTTTAGTCATGTTACTGTAATAAGCTCTGGGAACAGGAATGGGTTCTGCCCTGTTGTGCTTCGGGAAGATTTGAATGAATTTGACTGGTTTGTTCCAGGGAAACTCGTGTTTCTATGTGCTGCTTTTGTGCCCGGTACAGAGAAGTAAGGAGTCATTATAGGATTGCTAACATTACAGTACCTAAATTCTTATTCTTTAGAAGAGATAAAACTAAAGCATGACTCCCAGAATTATCTGTGTTTCTGGTGCTGATAGTGTTTGGTTTTGGGACTCCCCTTTGCCCAGATAAACTTGAGAATTAGGGACCTTTCTTGTGCTTCCAGCCATAGCCCTCAGGCATCTCTATTTTTCCTGCCCTGGTGAATCATCCTCCAACATACACACATGTAAATTTTAAAAGAGCCTTGGTGGGGGTTACCATCTTTATCCTTATTTTTTTTGTCTTATCCTGATAGTTCTGAAGATACCTTCTGAATTTGCTGGGGGGTGTGTGCGCATATGTCAGCAGCAAGTCTAGATTGAGCCAAGCACTGATCCTGCAGACACTTTAAACTTGGATATAATTCTACTTAAGCAGGTTGGTCCTTTAAAGTCAGAATACTGGCATGGGCAAAAGTTAAGGGAAGTGTTTCAGGATTGGGGCCTGCCTTTAACTTTCAGAAAAAGTATTCATGACACAAGCCAGAATCTTTAACCCGTGTGAGCCACAGCTCCAAACTCATCTCCCCAACTTCTGAATTTCTTCAGGAGGCATTGCTCAGCCCAAGGAATTGCTGCAGCTCTTGCGGGCTGGGAAGAGTTGGTTTTGAAGAGAAGTGGCCAGAAACGTGGCCGTGAACCCAAACTTCTTCAATACCCAGTGTGTGCAAGAGTTAAATGAAAGTACTCCAGCAGCTCATGTGCTCTCTGTGTGCGCATACTTTCCTAATCTTGACATGGGGTCTGAGCTGCAGGCTCTGAGGGTGTATGTGAAGTTGGCTTGGCTGTCACCTTTTCACTGCCCGGATCTGGCTGCGGCTCAGCACAGGGACGCACCCCGCCGCTGGGATTTCTGGCTGCAGAGAGCCAGCTGCCTCAGACCTGCCCGCCTGGGCCTGGCTGGGCCGAGGGGTGCCCTGGCACACCTCTCCTGCCCTTTGCGGGGAGCAGTAGAGGGAAGAAAAAGTGCTGCGCTGGCCCCCCTTTTCCTGCACCTGGAAGATCTCTTGCACCTGCAAGGTCTTGTGCAGTTGGGTCGGTCTGGACAAGCTTTCTGCTCCTCTGCCATCATCATCTGGCTGGAGAACAGCTGCCTCCATGGATGGGTCTGCTTTAGAACGGGAACCCCACCGTATGAAGCGATCTCGATGCTGGTGGGCTGTCCCTGCGTGTGGGGAGAGAGGAAGGACAGAGCACGTGTTTTTCTCCTCTAGGTGACAAAGTCCTAAGGGCAACTTGGTCTTTGGCTCTCTGGGAAGAGAAGCTGCAGTTCTTTCAATCCACACCACGCTGTCAAAAATCACCGAGCATTTCTGACCACAGGCTGGAAATGAAAGCTGCCAGTGTTTTTTTTCCACTTAAGTTCCTGTGGAGAGGCTGCCAGTGGCCACCTTGCCCCACCCTCCAGACGTGTGGGCGGGACTGGGGGTAGCCGGCAGGAGGGAGCATCACCAAAAAGGCAGAGGGATTTGGCTCGTGGCCACACACAGGAGCAGGAGCAGCTGCCTGGATGGCCCCCGGAGCCTCACTGATGTCAGCAATACCAGCGCTCCTTAAAACACAGCGCCGTGTGTGGGGGGTGACGGGGAGCAAGGCTGGGAGCAGCCTGAGGGGGTTAAGCGGTATGTAAAACCACCTCCACGGTTCTTTTTTTCACACCCCCTCCACGCCTTCCAAACAGACCTCTGCTTTCTGTAGGAATGGGAAGGGTTTGGGTGAGTGAGAGTTACAAGAAATTCATAAAACTAAAACAAGTTACAGAAAGTAAATAGCAGAAAGAAAATGCATTGTAAAATTTGCATGTGGCTGCAGTGTGTCTGTTTGCTTGGGTTTTTTACTTCTAAGAGAAGTGCGTCTAGGAACAGTTTGGCACTGTTGGATAAATCTGTTCCCTCCTTTGTCCCCTGTGTCTCTGAGAACCTGTCACACTGTGACAGATCATACTGTCAAAGATCATACTGTGTTTGAAAAGTATCTGGCTTGCCTTGGGATGCTGTATGAAATACGGCAGGATGTGGCATCCTGCAGGGAGCATGTCATGTGTGCTTGCTTGGCCTCCTGCGTGTGCTTGAGCAGAGGAAGGGAATGCACATCAGAGGAGCACAGTTGTTCGCAGCTTCCTTCCACTCCCCTTGGTTGTTCCAGAGAGACGGCAGTTCACGTCACCCGTGAGGTTTACCGAAGCTGCCTTTCCTGGTGTGTTGATAACCAGGCTCCCTGATGGAGATGCCTCTGCATGGTTAAGGGCAGAAGGGGGCTGTCTCATGACTTCCATGATGTGGGATGCACAGTGCAAAATCACCCCTGTCGTAGGTACTGAACTGGATGAATGTGAGTTCCTCTCAGGCCAAAGATGGCTTTTTCCAGTTTAATAGCTAACATGGCAGTTTCCAGAAGTCACAAGAGAATCTGACGTGTAGCTGGAAGTGCTGAGGGAAGAGGATACCAGCTTTTCCAGAACTGTGCAGCTCAATCACAGAACGAGGTTGGACTGGACATGAAACTGGATTCCAGAGTGACGTGGTGTTTGCAGCCTCTGCCGGCTTTGCTTCTTCCCACAGCTGGGGAGTTGATTTTCCCAGTAGGCCTGTGCCAGCATAGTCCTGCTTCTAGTCTTGTGGTGTTATCCCAACACAGAAGTCGTGCTTGAATTGCTTGCAAAGTGGTAAGCAGCACGCAAATCTAGGCGACAGGGGTGAGCCAGCCTACCCGGGCTTCTTGCAAAGCTGAATTTGCAAAATGCTGTCTCCATCAAGGGCGATGTAATAATAAGTTGCAGAGATTCAGTCTTGAAAAACAAACAGTGAAACACAGGCGTTGGGGGAGGAGGGTGTAGTGCTCTTTTATAAGGCTCTTAACTCAGGTTAACTTTACTAGTTCGATTAACTTTTCCCGTATCATTCCAGAGTTCTTGTAGTAATTAGGAAAAATGACAGAGGGTCACAGCCCTCACAGATGGCCAAGTAAGCATCTAGTCACATTCTTTTCAATCGGGACAGTGGCATGAAGAATTTCTTTACTGAAGGTCACAGAGGGAGACAGTAAGAGAGGCAGAAAAAGAGCCCAAATGCTGTGAATCCAGTCCTGTGTCTCCATCATTAGATCATGCTTCCTGTCTAGGCAGATGAACCCACATAAAAACCTCGGTTCACAAACATTCAAGTACTACCAGCATTGTAAAATATGGCTAGGACTAATATATTTGCTCTGACTTTCATCTTGAGTGCCTGGTGGAACACCTGTAAGTATTTACATTTTAACATGAGCTTTTGTGCTTGTGAAAGCAGACAGTTTGACAGCAATGACCTCTCACACAAAAGCCTGAATAAGGGATGAACTTCCAACAAATCCATGACCTGAACTCTGCTGGATGCATATTGAAGGTGACAAGTTAATATGGCCTGTGGCAGTACCAACAAGAGGCCTGGCTCTGTGCTGGGCTCTTCTGGTGGAAGTTGTCCACAAATGAGCCTCTAACCCCTGTCCCTATCCAAAGGCCTGGAAGTAAGCATGCCTGTATTCACTGGCTGGATGAGACCCTCAGGCAGATGTTTGATACAGAAAAAACTTAATTCTTTTCCGAAGGTTTCTTGTCCTGCTGCTCTGCTCTGCCCTGACCTTGGGTGAGGGGCTTGGTTTATGTTGCTGAGGAGGCAGAAGGGTGGATGTGTCTCCTCCAAGAAGAGCACTTCAGAGTTGGCTGTATTTGAATTGAGTGGTAGTTAAAACTTCAATTATGGGCATCTCTGGAGTTGGACATGTCTCTGCTGCATGCACAGTAACCACTGGCTGTCAGACAGGGAGTACAGCCCTGGTACAGTAACCTCTGAAATCACTCTGACCTGAATCACGTTGAAGCTGCGGCTCTGGCTGCATTTCCTCAGGACTGCCCTGTCCTGGAATGAGCAGTTCCTGGTACCTGCTTCTCCAGTGAAGCTTGGATTCAGAGCAGAGAATGCCTCCTCAAGCTGACAGAAATGACTCTGGATCTGTTGCAGGAGGTGCTTTAGTTCTGTGCTAAATTTTGTGGAGTAAGTCATGCTGCGGTTTTTGCCTGCAAAACAGAAAACCAGAGGGAGTCCTGATTGTGTCTTAATACCAAGTCAGACCCAAAACTTGTCATGCCCAAGATGCTGGCTAATGTGGATTTATCAAAAGAGAGTATGGCAAGAGGGCATCTATTAATGATGCTTTCCTAATGTAGTCTACCAGCAACTTGCAGCTTCTGGATTTCCTTGAGCCAAGGGGTATTTACAAAGTTACAGTATTTAGGTTCAAAAATCCTTTTTTTGTGAGCTTGTCCAGTGGCTTTTTGGACCTGTACTGACTCTTGGTATGTTTTTATGGTGAGTTTTGCAATTTATCTGTGTGTTATCTTGGAGGGGAGGTTATTTGATTTTCTAAACCTCTCATTTTATGCTTTCATTTAATACCATTTAGGACTTGTACTAAGGGAAATAGCAAGTATTCATTCGCTACTAACCTTCTCCACACCGTTCAGGATTTTCTGGACTTCTGCTGTATCACCTCTTTGGCCTTCCTCCCAGGTTGGAGTCCTAATCTGAGTATGCATTATTATGCAAAAATTGTTCCATACTTTTGATTACAACGTTCATTGATGCTTTCTAAAGCTTTGGTTTGACTTGCTAACATCTATCACAGGCACATGCCAGAAATACTTTATTTGCCTAGATATTTATTGCTGTAAGACATATACTTGGACAGGCTTTAAAGATTTCCAGGTGCTGCCATGATTCTGCAGCAGCTTTTTTTGTGAAACTTTCTCCATGTTGGCAAGTCACAGTCAGAAGATGCTGATTGGTGAGATTGTCTGTAGGTCTGGCTCAGTTACTTCCATCCTGATTGCTTGAGAACTGCCTGTTTAAATGATGCTTTTCTTGCTGTTTTCCTTCCCAGATATACTGCTGGTTTCCATGAGCAATTTCCCTGTATCCCCCCACTTAATATGGCCCCCTGCTTCCTCCCTACAAGTGGCAGCCTGAAGCATGGCTTGTGTTATCTAAAACCTTGATGAACCTCTCTTACCAGAGACAAGGGACATGTGTCCTTGCTCTCTCTGGGTGTTTCTTTAGGTTCCAGTTAAACTGAGAGCTATTACCAAATAAAGTTTACCCACTTCCTACGATTGCCTTCTGATTTCGGATGATGACTAGGATTCATCCATCAGGTTATTCTTGGTGGGTATCAGAGGAATTGTTTTGAGCTCACTGAAGTAAAATTAGCATATTTTGCAATTCTACTGTGTTTCTGTCCCTTTTCTTATATTTGCTGGTTGTGAACCCACGTGTCCACCTGTAGGGCTGACTGGTCCATGTTGGTGGACTTTGAGATTTTATTTTTTGCAACTGAAACAATTTTGCTTCAGTCCTAGCCATAGTGCTGGTATTTACTTAGTTAGATTGCTTTACAAATCAGTGCTTACAAGACTGCCGAAATGCAGCCGCTTGTGGAGAGTGAGGAAGGAGAGGTTTAGATCAGGTCATGCTAACCCCTTTCTTCCTCTGTGTGCTGCACATTCTTCACTGCTGACATGGCCTGAAAAGGAACCTTGCCTTTTAAAGATTTACCTTAACCTGCCCACCAAGTGATGTGTACTACTTGATTTGTGTTTAGTTGTTGAAAACTTTATTCCAACTTGCCTGAACTGGGAACTTAATTGCAAGGGTGACATTAGTGATTTGAAACCACCTGGTAAGGAAAGCCTTTCACAGTTGAGAACTGTTTTATCTAGGTTACTTACTCCCTGTATTAAGCCTCTGAGGATTGATGAAATGTAGTGGTCTTAGGAGAAACAAGCCCTGTTCATCAGGTAGTACTGATTTATGATGATAATCTTTGAAGGTTGCTGTGTGTAAAACCATTCTGAATAAGCTGTTTAGTACTTAATACTGGGCTCTGTAGGCTTTGTGAATTATATAGTATTTGAAAGTAGCAAGCATATGTGTTTGGAGAAAGGGGGCAGGGGCTGTTCTTTTAAACTATCAAGTTGTGGTTGTAGGTCTGATTGTTGAATTCAGAGCTCCTCTTGTATTGTTCTGCTGCTGCAGAAGTAGCTTAAACTTAAAATTTAATATCATAAAGGTCATGTGAGGTGCAAGGAATGGAGTCCTAGAATGGCATATGCTTTGCAGGTGTCTTTCTGCTTTTGGGTGTTAGATCAGGAAAACCTAAAAATAAACATAAAATAAAATCATTGTGTATGTGTAAGCAGGAGGGCATGTTTATGTTGCTTTAATTATTTTTCTTGAAGAAAGAACAAGAAGTATTTTCTTGACTTCTTGTTTTCTTGGGGTATGTATTCAAAATAATAAATATTCTAAATATCTTAAAGGTATGCCTTAAAGTGCTAGGCCAGAAAGCTGATAGGGACTTTTTGTATTTGTCGCTCTGTCTTTTGAAAGTTCAGTTTTGACTCAGTTCTCTTAGCAGACTTATTGGGCAGCTGATGTAGTTGTGCTGGCAGAAGGAGGTGGGAGAAGAACACAAGATGACATGACTTCTGATTGCAATGCAGGTAGAACAGATTTTAAAAGCCCAGGCAACCATTATTAAAAAGACCATTGCTCAAACCATCAGAATCATCATGTCTTCCTAGTTAAGCGAAGGCCAGGATGAAAAATGGAAGAATCAAGTGGAGTGCCTTTTTGCCAGTTTATCTTTGCATGGTCCTTGAATCAAACGTGGGTGCAAGAAGATGCATTGCCTGCCAGGAAGTATCCTTGATCCTGGAATCAGTGCTGCTAGGTTAATGAATTCCTGTAGACAGAGCCTAATTCAAGCTTGCTCCATGGGTGGGGGATGATTAGCAATGTCTGTAGTATTTGTCCTTGTATCTAGGAACTGCATCTGCTGTGTATGTTGGGTTTAGTATCTTCGCTGTCTTGGAGTTGTGATGTTGAAAAACCAGCACAAGCATTTTGCGTTTTTTAAAAGGTGCTTCATTTTTAACATGTAGCTTCTTATCTGCCCTCTGGCTTCCAGCCTCCTTGAAAGTGAGAATGAGCATCCCCTCCATGGCTACTGTCAGTTCATTGGTATCTCTGCTGTAATTCCAGTAACTGAAAGAGTGGCAGGCTTATGTTAATAGAGCCACTTTGCCCTTTTCCTTTTCCTACTTGCCCCTGTCTTTCAGGTACATTGTGGTGTTTGCCTTTAAAGGTTGTGTTTACCACCACTTGTATTCAAGCATCTTCCCTCTACCACTTCAAGGCAAGTATTCTTCCAGGTATGTGACTGCAAACAATGCAAAGGGAAAAATCTCAATGGAGATCTGTTCTTGATGTTTTTTATCTCTTTGAAGATGCATTTTTTAAGAGTCTTTTGATATTTAGGTATTTGGTCCCAGCTTTCCCTTTTCTGGTCTGTCTTTGCCTTGGTAACTAAAAAAATTCATAATGACACTGAATTAGTGACTTCAGAATGGTTTCCTTGGCAACCTAAATGGGCATTTGACATCATAGGATGAAGAAGTAGTAAAACCAGCTTGAGGAGGTTTGGTTGTTTGGGGTTTGTTTGTAATTTGTTTACCCCCTCACCTCTAGCAGTTCACTCCTGCTGTTGTAATCTTCTGAGATGCTGATACAAGGGTTTGTGGGGTTTCACTGTAAGCCTTATCTCTAAAATGTTCTGAGTAGCCAGTCCTCTTTAATTTTTTGTCTTTGAACAATCATACCTCACCAACTTTCGTTTTGATCAATAAAGGGGAGGCAAATCATAAGCTCTCCCTTGCATGGGAATGAGCAGCTGAAGGAAGGGAAGAAGAGCTTCTGGAGAGATGTTGACCCTCAGTGCAAGCAGCACAAAACTATGTGCTTTTTTTATCAAGAGGCTTGAGAGTTTTGGCTGCAAAGATAGTGTCGTCTTCCCACCTTATCACACATTCTTTGTTTTCTCTCTTGATGCAAATCTTGTTACTGCATTAGCTGTGAAAAAAATTCTGGAAATCAGGTCTCCTTTAGCTGTTCTGTTTCCAAATTATTTTCCATCTTGAGAGAGTATCTTTCTTAATCATGCTTGATATTGTGTAAGGAGATCGTATTTCATCATGTAAGGTTGTGGTCCAGGTTTTGTTCTGACTGGACTGTTACAAATCTGGTGCAGCTTTGCCAGTGTTGGTGTGTCTTCTGTGGAAGAAGTCGGTTTGAGTAGCCAGGGGCAGAGTATAAATCACAGCCCAGAAATACCAGCTTAAGGAAAATAAGGGTGAAGACTGATGTAGGTTTTGTTGGAATGCCCAGGCTTCTATTATAAGATATGAAACTAAACATATGCTAAAAGCCAAGTAAGTACAAAGACTGCAACAGCATGATTCCAAGAAAATTGTCTTGTTGCAGAGGAACATGGACTGTGAAAGGGCCTTATAGCATCTGCATATTTTATAACAGGCTCTATCATTAGCTATCATCAGTTACAATAGTCCCACTTGTTTTTAGATTTCTGCAGTTATTTTTTTGTAACTGTTTGGGGGAGTAGCATATAAAACAGGGCAGCATGCAGAAATCTAAAACTCCAGCCAAAAGACACCTCCTTTTTGTGTCTACATGTTGCAGCTGTCTATCTCTTGGCAGCAGGCAGCCTGTGTAGAATGTGAGGTTTTAGCACTGAAGCGTGGAAGAGAGAACTAAGGGGTTCTGAAGTTAAAACATTCTTTTCTAGAGAATTTCAGTCCTCACCTTTGCATAGTTACTTGGAGACTGTAGGGCTGGGGTTTTTTCCTTTCATTAACTCCTTATATTCATCACAGTAGGATAAACTGAGACAGGCTGCTAACTCTTCACTTTCCTCAGTTCTGCCGTTTAGTAATCAAAGGAGTTGGAGCCAGTTGCATGGATGGGAGGAAATGCAAAAAAGAATGCATGCGTGTATTTTGTTATGGGTAGGAGAGGGGGAAAGGAGAGACTTCACTTTTTTGCCATGAAACAAAAAAGCCAAATAAATGCTTTGTTACAGGGATGTCAGTATGGGACATTTTGTTTCTGCATAAATTATGAATAACATCATAACACCTAGGGCATAGTTACACCTTTTAGTCTCCCTTTGTTCCACCTGAAAGGCAGAGGATTTTGTGAGATGAGCCAGTGTAGGAGCTTCCCTCCAACGCCGAGTTTTTGCATTTTGGAGGGAGCAGATGCTTTGTACCAAGCAAGCAAACTGAAAAGGGAAAAATGTAATAAGACACTGTGAGACTTTCCATTAAAACCTATTTTTTAAAATTACTTTGTGCCTTCAGTTATGCAGATGTTGTCAGGATAGAGAATGGAAACTGTGTACTCAGTGCTCTGAGAAACGGTTTGGGTGCTGATCTCCATCTTCCTTGTAGACTAAATCCATGCCTTTAGCCCAGGGTTTTCATTATTCCAGCCTGGCCTGAGATGCGGTTTTCCTTTCGGCCGAGACATTTGTATTGCTGTGGTTGTTCCATCTGCCCTGGGCAAGCAAGAGAACGCCAGCACAGGCAGTTCCATACGCTGCTGGTGCTGCTGGCGCGGGCTGGGCTGCTGCTCTGACTTTGAAAAGTACAGTTAAAAGTTGTTCAGCTTTTTAGTAGTGCATGGACGAAACCAGACTTTCCATTCAAAATGTAAATGTTCAGCCTTTCTGAACCGCGTAAGTTCTGGTGTGCAAAGGCCGTGTGGTGGTGCTTGAGCAGGTTTCAGCTTTCTTTTTGTTGTCGGTCGTAACTTCAACACGTAGCTTTAAAGGCCTTGCTCTCCTTGCTCTTGGGGAGGAGGCTGGTATTGAAAGGAGTGGAAATCATCCCGGGGAGAGGAAAAGGACAGGCTAACCTTGGCACCTGGGGCCTGGCTATTATGTTGCACTTCCTCTGCGGGGCGGCGCGGGGCCGCCGGAGTGATGTTCTCACAGCAAATGGAGGAAGTTCCTCCAGCAGCAGCAGCAGCAGCAGCAGCGCTTCTGGATCCCTTCTCGCCTGGGGGATGGGGCAGGATGGTGAAGGAGGGTTACAGAAAGCACCGAGGGGAGGGGGTGGGAAAAAAAGAAGCAAAACAACAGCCCGGATCCTTCAGCTACGTGCAAAGCTCGACAGACTTTTCGGAAATGTGAATACTTCGCGTATTCACCGTTTTGGGAAGGGGTTGTGGAGCGAGAGAGTGTTTCTTTCCCTGGCGCTGCTGGCGGCGGGGAAGGTACCACGGGAAGGAGCCGGGAAGGATGGAGGGGGGCGGCCGCTCCTCTCTCACTGGTTGCTGACTAAACAGTTCTGTCAGCTGGCAGTCGGCGCGGCCTGGGGATTTGCGATAGAGCTCCTGGAGGGTGGGGGCGGCTGCGCGGGGGGAAGGGAGGGAAGGGCCGGCCCTGCTGCAGCCGCTGCCGCTCCCTCGCCCTCGTGGCAGGGAGGCCTGGGTCCCACGGGCACTGCCACGGGGTGTTCTGGCGGTGATACCCGAGCGAAGGGGATGCGCCTGCATCCCTGTTTGTCTGGGCAGCGGTGCGGTGCCTTGAGCAGCAGCCCCAGCCCTCTGGAAGCCCGTGCTGCGCAGGAGATGTTCCCGTCCCGCTGGTACCCGCGCCGCCTTTGCCCGCTGTGCTGTGCGTCAGAGCCTTCTGGAGCACGTGCCTCTCCCAAAACTGCCGGAGCCGGCTGCTGGGGTGCGAGGAACGCGCTCCATCCCAGCTCGGAGCTGCTTGCGGATGCCGGGGCAGAGGGCAGTCCTGGCGGGGCAGAGCTGTGTTTGCCCCTTGGCCGAGCCCCGGCTGGCGCTCGCAGTGATGGTGCCAAGTGCAGAGCAGGAACACGGCTTGAGCAGTGCCACAGGTAGAGACTGCCCCATCTAAGCGTGTTAGGAAGCAGGCAGTGAATCCTGGCTGCTGTTCAAGTTTAATGTTTCCTTTCTCGGCCTTGAAGGCAGATGGAGCCCAGGGTAGCCCTCGCACAGAGCAGGAGGTATTTACAATGATTCTCTTAGGTCGGTAATGTTCAAATCCTATTTTTCTGCTCCTCTTGTTTTGTTTTCCATAAATCGTGTGCTGTAAAGTTGGAACAGCCTTGGAACAGCTGCGGCTTTTCACCCATATGCTTCCCTCCCCTCCACCGCCTATTAGGAGTAAGTGAAGGATGGGTTGTATGTGAATCACCTCCATACATATTTCACTTCTGTCCCAGCAGTGCAAGACAGAGAAGGACCCTGTCCTGACAGGCAAAAAGGGTGTGTGCCTCAGTTGTTTGAGGTCAACTGAGTTAGCTGAACACAATTAAAAAAAAAAAAAGCTCTCTTGATGCTCCTTAAGGTACAGCGTATCATGTCCAAAGCCGTGTTTGTGGCTGTGCAAGACCAGTTAATGTGTTAACCTGCATCTTAATGAACATTAAAGTAGGTTTTTAGTAATGTTACTCTGACTCAACTGAGCTACCATGGTTGTAGTCGTGAGTGAACCTGTCCAGCCCAGATGGACAAGCTTGTGGGAGGCTTGAGTTTGCAGGGTTTTTAGTTTGCAGGACAGTCAGTGTTTCTGACAGTCTAAATTTGCCTTTTTTTTTTTTCCCTTTTTATTTTGCCAAAGCTGAGTGTGCTGTGAAAGACGAGTGAAGGCTGTAGATAAGTGTTTATATTGTGATGTGGAAATCTACAGATCTCGCCCAAGAGCTGCTTTGTTGTACCTTTGTACAGCTCTCATCACCTCAGTGCAGTTCTCAGCTGGGTGTGTTGTGCCTGGCACTCCTTCACAGCACACCTGGATGCCCTTTTATGCACGAGTCAAGCAGCAGTGTGGTTTTGTTGGGCTTTGCAATCCTTTGCCAAGTGGCTGTACAGATGAGCTGGGCAACTGGACTGCTGTCAGTTTGCTCTCAGCAGTGTAGGTGTCTGTGAGCCAGTGTGGGAAGGCTGTAAAGCACTAAAGTATCCAGGTGACGCCTCAGTCTCCATTCTGCTTTAAACACTCTGCTTGCAACAGGCAACAAGAGCAAAGCACTTTGTGAAGGTGTGTTTCAATTGATAAAACTTGAATCCTTAAATATTTAGCTTTTCCCTGTGATTATTGTAGGTTAAAAAGGCTTGTTTGGTGCTGGGTTGGTTGTTTGGTTTTTTTTTTTTTGCGCAGAGAAAAAAGTCTGCAGGAGACAGGAAGACTCTGAGAAGTTAGTGTAGAGCCAGATGTACATCATCTGTATTTTAAAGCAGGCAGACTGTCTCTGAAAATGGAATTACTTTTAGAAGAGAGGAGTATATAACTGTTTGAGTGCTTAGGCATACGGTCTGAAATGCTGAATAACCGCAATCCTCACTAACTTCACAAGGAATGCTTCTGGAAATGGCTCTTGATGCATTGGGTACAAAGCACTACAAGTGCGGGTAAACAGTTCTTTAAAATATTTTGGCACACTGAGAAAACTTCAGAGAGCGCTACTTGGAAGCTGAACACTTGACTTTTCGTGGATAAGATCAGTTTAAATAGGTGTGTTTTTCTTCCTTCTGTGTGTATGAGAGAGGGGAACAGGAGGGCAAGTAAAAAAATCAGAGGAAAAGACCTCGTTGCTGACTGGGGAGACTTGGTTGACCTTCTGAGCCCTGTGCACTTGTCTGTGGTTTGCAGCCAAAGGCTCTCACTTTGAGAGCGCCTTGCTCCTCGTGCTGAACTATTTTTTGACGCACTGAATGAATGCAATATGTTAACACTCCTGTAAGTCCCAGAATTGCTTGGCTGCCCCTTGCCCTGCCTGCCTTGCGCTGGCTGAAAAGGTACCATTGTTTGTTCTGCAAACAGTGGATGATGGTTGTTTCCAAGGTGACTGCAGCACTGTTGCTGCCCTCTAGTACAAAAAAAAAAAAAAAAAAAAAAAAAAAAAAACAAAAAAAAAAAACTGTCATTAAACACCTGAGAGCATCCCACTGTCACCAGACAGTGGGAGGGAGGCAGGAGCTGTCTGTAAGATCTCTCTGGACTGGATAGTACAATGCAGATGGAGAAAATGCCAGTAAGCTAAGAAGCAGCAATGCATGCATTTAGTCTATGCTACAAAGCATTGTTCCTAAATAGTGCCTGGATACAGCTGATGAAAATCTGCTGATTGTTTTTAAGTCTGTCTCTGCTGGGAAGAAATTATGATAAATTTAAAGTCTCTGAATAATACTGATCAACTGTTAGTTGTAGTTTGAGTTTACAGTAGTAATATTCTGCCTTTTCACTTAATTAATAGGATGTTTTGAAGACTGCTCAAGCCAAGGGTGTATGGACTTCTACAGGGAAAGCTAAAAGAAAACACTCAACAGTTGTGCTAGACTTGTAGGTTTTCAGACTGTTTTGGAAAAAAATTATTTGGGGATAAGGTATGCATCCCCCAGAAAGAGAACCCCAGTAGTTCTTTCATTCCTTTTGTGTATTCTTGGAAGGCCTGTGGTACTCAGAACAGGGACTTACTTTAAAGTGTCTAGGTGGATGGGGTAGAAACATTTTTTTAGTCTTCTCCCTGAGCTGCCTGCCCATCTACTCATGCAGCTGTTTAGCAGGGGGGGATGAGTTTAAAAGAAAAACAAGCTAATACTTCTTTTTAACTGGTCATGGATGCTGCTAGCAGAACTTTGCCTCCCCCTGCATCAGGTTTAGTACAGTTCATACGCAGGTTTCAGTAAACATTAACCACTTTTATCAGGGCTCACAGCATGCTGAATGGTTAGCAAAGAGCATGTACTGAGAGAAACAGAGAAAATGAACAAGTCCAAGGTCAAAAGGATGGTAGGTTTTCCTTTATTAAAATAAGGGGTGGAGAAGGTTGACAAGACTTTGTGGAAAAAATAGGCCTGTGTGAAAACATGATTCTTGTCCTTAAGCTTTCATCTGAGTAAGAGTATGTGGGGGTACTGCAAGGAGGATGTGCATCTGGAATTTTTCTTCTGCTCCAGTGTGATGACCAGAACAATCAACCCTCCTTGCACTCTTGCTGACTGACAGCTTGAGCTCCTCGTGACTCAGATCAATCCAGAGCACAGTATAAGCTTTGCTGTTGCTTCTTGCATATTTGTAGTGGTCTGTTCCCACCCAGCATCCACAAAGATCCCACTGACTTCGGCAGTGTGCAGCCAAACAAGAGATCACAGTTTCTTCCCTTGTGTGCCTGCAATGATGCAAAGCCATCCTGGTTGGGAAGGGTGGTTAAGGAACTGTGGTTTAGCATTTTGCCCTACCTTTCTTTGTCTTGGGTGACTTGGATGTTTCTTCATTGCATTTGAGGACTACAGTGCAGCTAACTTTTCTGCAGAATGAATTGCTGTAGTGATTAAAAAAATAGTTGATCAGCTTAGCAATGAAAATGAGGTAATTTGTGGGTTAATTAATGAAACGGTTTTAAGTTGAGGTCTGGAAAAAAGGCATTTTGAAAAGAGCATGTAATCTGCCCTAATGAAATTTGTTGAAGCATCTGATGCCACAGTTCAAATTGTAAGTTATTTTTAATTGTGCAAATCAGCATATCCTGTCCCTCCTAGCTCCATTCAAATACTACTTCGCAAAAGAAGCAGCAACAGCATTCACCTACATATTTCCTAGAAAACAGCATCACTGAAAGGTTGTACCTCATTGGAAAAACACAGATTTAGTTAAATGGTACATCAAACACAGAAGAAATCCAAACCGTGTGTGGCTAGGCTGACAGTAGTTTGAGAAACACCCTACACTGCATGCCCCTCAAATCAGAAACGTGTGCTCACAGTTAAAAATCTCATCTTTGTGGTGACACAGATGATTCAGTGCAGGAAATGAGAGGAATTTCATTCAGCAGTTAAGCATTTTTGGGGCGGGGGTGTGAGGAGGTCATGGTGTTCAACACAGCCAGTTAGAAACCTTCACGCTCCTTTCCCTACTGCATTTTATATTGATTTAAATCAGGGCTGATACTGGAATCATCAGCACAACAGGCAAATTCCATCCTGTTTGTTCCAGATGGGAAGTAAAAGAAAGAAAGGAAGAGACTTTTTTATTGGTTTTAAATTTTACTTACAGACATTAGCCATCCGACTCAAGACCATCCCTTATCATGGGAGCTGCAAGGACTCACTCTTGCATCCTGCTGGACCTGAGCTGTGGGGTGGCTGGGCCAGTGCATGAAGGAGGGTCACCACCAGGGCTGCAGTGGTGGCCCATGTTCTTCCTTCTGCACGGTTCTAGAGCAGGGAGAAGGAGAGCTTTACGTGCAGGCTTGCAATTACAGCTTCTTGAAAGATGCCATAGTTCATCTAAATATAAAATACGGGCTGTGGTTTCAGTCTGAAGTATTTGTGGGATTTTACAAAACCACTACAAACAAACAAAGTAAACAGCAGCAAAAAAGTGACACATTTCAGGCAGGATTTTTTTTCCTTTTTCTTTTGCAAGGTGATGCGGAGACTTGTATTCTGTGATTCAGTGTTCAAAGGAAGGACATTTCTCAAATGGACTACTTCTTTGTTCATCCCTTATTCACAGACTTCCCAAAGAGCTTTATATTAAAGTTTTTCAGGAGGCCAGGAGGTAATTTTCTTTTCAGCTCTGTTGATGTTCTCCCAGAGTTTCCCAGGTGTTTTCGCTGCCTTCTCCAAATTTAAAACAAACTATTTCCTAGTAGGTCGATCATGTGTTGTATTATAAGCCTTTGTAAAGCCTATGGAGGGAAACCAAATCGTGTGTGCCACTTGAATTCTAGAATGCAGAGGGCAGGTTGAATGGAAGCATGTACAAAACATTTACATGTATGTGTAGACTTTTGCCTTGCCTGGAAACTGACCAAGGAGTAAAGTCAGACAGTTTTTAGATTGCTTTGATGCCTCTGTAAAAGCTTTTGCAGTTTTGTATTTGCTGTAGGTCTCCAGCTGATAACCAGCATTAATGAAGTGTCTTTTTATACAGTTTTATTGAAATTATTTTTGCAACTACAGCACAAGCTTTCTTGCAAAAGCAATCATTTGCAGTGCATATCTGGTAAACAAAAGCATTACCGTTCATTCTCCAGTGCCTCAAATAGCTATGGCTCAGTTCTCACCACTGTAGCTTGCTGTGCATGCTCCCAGTGTTTATTCCTTGACTCCAATGGACCTGCAGGTTTTGGCTGCTTGTGGCACTGAGGTGCAGGAATGGCTTGATCTTTCTTGAAGAACCACTCATCCTGTTTTGCCTTTTTTTAGGTTATTTGGTTGCTTGCTTGCTTGAGTTTTTTTAAACCTCTGTGGAAAAATAGTATTACTGTCAGTCTGTGGGACCACAGTCCTGTTCAGCTCTGAAATGTTTTCATAATAGACTCTCAGAAGACCATTAGGTGCATTGGGCATAGGAAGAATTACATGCATCCCATTTTTAGATACCTTTGCAAAGCCTTCAGTGCAAGGGGACTCTATTAATAATGTCTTAAAACACACACTCTCTTGATAATACAATAGAGGGACTCATTCTGTCAGCCACAAAATTTGTCGTCTCTCCTTCGGCTGGGCTTGCCTTGGCTGTGGAAGACAGTGTCAGTTCTCCTAAACTGTCGAGATAAGTTTTTAGGAGAAAACTTTTATTGGGCAAGATGTGAGACCTCTCTGGTGCATGAGCGCCAGGAGGAAGTAGGGTGCATGCCCCACCACAGCCTCGGGGCAGCCAGGAGTGGCTGGGGAGAATTGTTTCTTATTTCCTGTCAAAGTGCAGGTGGGACTCAGTTCTTGTGGTATCTTACAGGAACTGCCACTGACTCTCCCACTGAACTTCAATTACGGCGTATGATGTGGGGTTTTTTTTCTTTACTACTTAGCTCGGTAGAATGGAGCGGGTGACAGCTATTCATTTATAAGCCATGCTGCTTAACTGCTTAGCTCCAAAGGGAGCACTTTTGCATTGACTTGCTTGGGTGTCTTGCATCTTTGGGACAGGTCAGATTTGCTTTCAGAGATGTCAGGTGTGTTTGGGGCTGATTGCAGTGTCTGGCATTTCAGCTTCAGGAGCCAGAGCTTCCTAGGCCAAGGGCAGACTGGACTGCATGCTCCCATCCTGCAGCAAGACCTGGACATCCATAGACCTGCTCGGGCTTCCCAGCACAGGGTGCTGACCAGCTGAACTGTCCAGATGGGTTACACTTGGCCCAGAAGCTGTGAATTGAGCATCCCCAGAGTGAGGTGGCATGGCATCCGGAGAAGGGGCTTAGTGCTCACCAAAGTCACTGCTCTGAGCAGCTTAAAAGCCAGGATTTTTTCAGTCTTGAAGTTCTTGAGTAAGGTCTTACATTCAAAGCACTAATGATTTCCTTGTTGGGACCCAGACTCTTTTAAATTTTTATTAAAGGGATTGTCTGTGGTGACATTTAGCTAGCACCAGATGTTGGCTTTTAGTTACCAGTGTGGAGGTGGCATAGCTAATAAAGGCAAGGGTAAGAAACTTGTGAGAAACTGCCTGTCACATGCAGCTTTGTGTACTGCAGCCTGCGTGATGGCTGTCGCTTCTTCATGGGCCAGTGTTCTACAAGAAAGCTTTTTCTTTTCTTCTTTTTCTTCTATACTCTTGACTGGCCAAGTGTTTTCCAACCGCATGTCTTTTCAGGTGGCCTTGCTCTTTTGTTAGAGACTAGCTAATGGAGGGAGAGTGCAGAGGCAGCTCAGTGGCAGATTTGGGTTTTCTTCCCTTGTATTTTGGTATTTCTTCTGAACATAACTTTCCTGTAGATCATACTTCTCCCCCTCAACCTCTTTTGGCCATATCCTCCCTCAGAAAATGTCAGCAAGCGATTGTTTCCTTTGCAGAGCTGCGATCCCCTAGACAGAGGCTTTTCCAGTTTCATGAATGCAGCGTTTGTTGCTGAGGGCACAACTGTTCGATATAACTGGCTGCATCCCACTCTGCCTGGGCCCAGCATGCACTACAGCCAGGCTATGCATAAACCAGATTTTTGTATTAAATGGCACCATTTTGTCTACAGCAGCAATCTGTCTGTCTTTTGTGTGTGCGTGTGTGAGACTTGCAGTTTTCAGATGCAAAATATATAAAGAACAGGAGTTTCGCAGAAATACGTGTTACTCAGTGAGCATACCATGATATTTTAAGGTTTATTTTTCTTAAGGAGTTCCTGATGAGTGATATTTCTTCATTATTTTATGTAGACAGGCCAAGGCAAAAGCACATTTTAAAATATTGTATAAAATGGATGCATGGTATAATACTACAAGCGTAGTTGTTTTGTTGGGGACATACTCAATTATAACTAAATAGGAAATACATGTAGCACTTTGAAAGAGGATGTGCTCATTTACGTTTTATTGTTTGTCATCAACCCGCTGCTTATCTCCCCCACCATCACCTTTTCTTGTTCAGTGTCACAGGGCTGGTGACTGTATAGATGTAACTCAAAGATGCTCTGGGCTTGATATTTTTAATTATATCTAGGAAATGTCATCTGATGTCAAACGTGACACTCTTTCTCACCACCTGCCCTGCTTACCTCCCTTCTAAGGTCAGCAGAATTTACTGTTTTCAGCTGAAACACTGTGCAGGAGGGGCTGCTATGCTGGCCCAGGATGTGTTGGGGGAGGCTGGAGGGGCTGCACATCCATCAGGCACAGCTTCCATCCCAGCCGGGTTGCAGTTGTTAGTATTTCTGAGCTCAGGTTTCTATGGCGCGCACACCTGCAGTGCTTGGTTCAGAGTGCCACAGCAGCCCTCTGGCAGTCTGAGACGTGCATGAGTTGGGGTTAGTTGGGTGCTGTGCTGGTGGAATGCTCTTTCTCCGTCATTTCCCTCTCTGTCCTGGAAAGCAGCCTTTGGGAAGTGCCATCTCCATTCTTAGTTACGTGAGCACAAGCTGTAAAGCAGGGAGGCTCCGTGAAACTCTGGTCCCAACAGCTGAATCACAGCTTAGGGTTTTAGAGTCAACGCTGCCTACCTCATTTGTCTCAATGCCAAGAGTTTCTCTTTAGAAAGCACAGTGCTCTCTTTTTCCCATCTCTCTTCTCTCATACCTGTTGAATCCCCTCCAACAAATAAGAACACCTTGAAAGCAAGCTCACCAGTTTAGAAATTACTCATTTGTGCTTTAGTAAAAATACTTTCCATGCTCCATCATCATAGTGTTTAAGAAATGGGGAAAATTGGAAACACCTTTGATTTTCCCTCTTTAATGAAGGCAGCACTGAGTAGAGATGAGGATTCCCCACTTCACTCTCCTTTGGGTACCCAAACATGTCTGGGCATCAGTCAGGCTTGCCTGTAATGTCCATAATTTGCCCACCAAAAAAAAAAAAAAAATGTACAGCTATGAAGCCTTCCTGTGGAGGTTTCTACACACACCCCCCAGCCTCACCATGTTCCTTCATATATTTACTGCCCACATAATGTTACCCGTGGGATGAGAGTGGGAGGGGGAACTTGTTCTCTTCCATGTGACTGCAGCACAGTTAATAATTGTACCAGACTTGGGGCACTCGCGTGACCAAAGGGATTGATCAGGCTCATAATCGAACAGAGGTTTTTTCAGGCCCATCTTCGTGCCTCAGCATCCCAGTAGATTCAGAGAAGGAGCCAGATCTGCTTACTCTGTGATTGCTCATTTGTTATGAACTGGCTAGCATATAGCACAGAGACAAAGGCCACCCTGGCCTGAAGAGCCCCCAGAGAAAAGCAGGATAGTAAATACATCTGTAAAATGGTGTTCAGGTTACAGACTGCCTGTGTCTCACATGCTCTTGCTCGCTTGCTCCATCTCGCTACCCACCACCCCACCTTTTTGTCTTAAAAAAGGGATGGCAAAATATTTTGATAAATGCATCAGCTGCTAAATGGTTGATGTGTTGGGTTTTTTTTTTTTTTAAGAGGAATCTTCGCTCAAGCATATGTTTCCAACACTTTAATCTTTTATGGACTGCATACTTGCTGTGGGAGTGGAAGGGGATGTTGCAGGCTTGCTTTCAGTGTACTTGGGAATCTTTCCCACAGCATGCAAACTCCCCAGAAAACATGTGAAACAACGGCCTGGAAACCAGGAAGTTTCTGATGCCTAGCACTCATTGCTCTGAGGGATTTGCTGTGCTCTGGAGGTCATGGAATAATCTTTCTTCTTTGCTAGCTTTTCTAAGTTTGTTTTACACATGACAGAGGGGTATGTGTGTGCTGCAGAGCTTTTAGGGGTCCTTGTTTCTGAAGCATGCTTTTGCTCCTGGTTCTTTTGTTACTGCACTCCCATGATTAATACATCTGCTGCGTAAAATGGCTACTGAACCACCACCAAGTTCTTGTCACTGGTTACTGACTGCTTAACCCCTGTCAAAAACCACCCAGCACAGCTTGGAGTTGATGCTTTTGTTGCTTAGCAGGTTTATTTCTGATCGTTGGGCTACTCATTAACCCTGTAAATACTGTACACAGTGAAGGCATAAATCTACCGTGGTGGTGATGGTATGTCGTGGTGCTGCGATTGCTGCTGCTGCTCCCGCACTGCGCTCTGGTTAGATTTGTGTGGCATGCAATCTTCCAGATGTGTGTTTTGAGGTTT
This sequence comes from Acrocephalus scirpaceus scirpaceus, assembly GCA_910950805.1. NCBI lineage: Eukaryota > Metazoa > Chordata > Aves > Passeriformes > Sylviidae > Acrocephalus > Acrocephalus scirpaceus. The sequence continues at coordinate 39,907,262 of OU383773.1, read as the reverse complement.
GGGGCTTTTTTTCGCTTTGTTTTCCCACCCCCTTACCACTTTGTGTAGTTTTACGTTTTTTTGAGGAGTTGTTAATGTGGAAAAGCAGTGGTGAAGGTGAGAAGTCTGGCACCTGAGGGCTTATGGTCCTGGTGAATTGACAAGGAAGATCCAGTTCCCTCCAGTAAAGAAACTCTGCATCCAGTTTCAGTCTGTGATGAGCTCAGCATTTTGTTTTCTGGCATCTCTGTTCCCTGTGCGCATGTTTGTACTGGAGTGTGATGGAGCGTGAAAGGAGTCAGAGGAGAGAAGGGGCTGCAACTTGGCTTTGGATACCAAAAGAAAAACAACGAACAGCCTCGACCAAAAGGAGAGTTAACCGGAACATGCCACAAAACAGGTTAGGCAGGACGCAGAAGCCAGATATGAACCTTCTTCTGCGCTTTCAGGCATCTTCAGTACACCCTCCTCCCTCTACCCTTTCAGGATTTTCCCCCCTCCTCCCGGTTATGAAATAGTCCTGTGCTGACTGGGTTTGGACGTGGGGCAGGCGAATGGTTGCAGCGCTCGCTCGCCTGCTGCCAGCTGTTTCTTAAGAAAGAGAGGGTGCACTTGTCCGTGCCCGTCATCCTGTGGCAGAGGCAGCGCTCGGCGCGGCATGTGCTTGTGAGTGCCTTCGTCCCCTCCGCCGGCTCGCCCTGCAAACAGTCCCAGCTGAAAAGTAGCGGGGGAGGAAGAGCAGCAAGGAGACAGGGAATGCTGGGCGGGCGGAGCTTGGAGGGCTGATCCTCCACATAGTTAATCATTACTTGCCACATAACCTGTTCCTGTTTTCTAGAGGTTTCACTGGCACCCACAGCCAGAAGCGTATGAGGAATATATGACAGACTACTTTCCGAGCAGGACGGTTTGCCTTGCAGCAGGAAGCTCAGCATCTAATACAAGACATCATTTCTTCTGTAACATGTTTATGCCTAATCATTCAGTAAACATACCATATATAGTCTGGTTTGTGCTTGCTCTAACACCCTGCTGCATGGCGAATTTGCTGGTACCACAGAGATTCCTTAGCTCCTGGTAACTGCCTGACAATTAGGATGTTGCCATATGTAACATAAATACTCCACACAGCTGGGCTTTTTTTCACTCCTGCTCATAGCATGTTTTTCTGACTGTGACAGTCTTAAGTCTGGCTCTTAAAAACAGAGATGATTACACAAAACAAGGTACCTTATCGAGGATGGACCAGATCTCACGTGCGCATTTTTTTGCAGAATAAAGGTTCCATGCTTCTCCTGAACATCAGATGTTTGTGTTTATGAATCAGTGTTCTGGGGACATGCGTTTTTCTTTCATTTTTCTCTCCTCTCAGTTTTAAATGCCTGCTTCATCCTTGGTGATGGATCCCAAGTTAAAGCTTTGGTTGACTGAGAACTCTCTCTTTTCATTCTAGCATCTTTTGTAGAATTTCTCCCCTTACTCTTTCTCTTGGCCTTCTTTCTGTTTACCCTGTGCTAGCAGGATACTAAGCATGGCAGAGGACAAGAGCAGCACTGTGGCTGGATTCAGAGCTAATCAGCTCTTACATACAGTTTGCCTTTTTTTTTTTTCTTCTTTGTTTTTAACATTGTGAAATTGCTTCAATAACATTCTGATTATTTCTAGGCAGAACTAGCTCAGGAAAATGAGATGAAGCCTTCCTACCTACACCGGGGGGGGGGGGGTTTCTTTTTTGTGCCTTCTGCATCTTGTCCTGTTCGTTGATGGGTGAGAACACAGCACAGTGGTGTGGACCCTAGATAACCTTGCACAGAACATTCTGGCTGTCTGCTTGGTGATGCCTGTTAGTGCCTGAGTTCAGCAGGATGGCAGCTGGCAATGCCTCCTGTACCACTGAGATGGTTGCTTAATCAGATGCAGGTCCATACAGGTGGATTTTCGTATAGTGGCTTGCTCCTTACTGAGGCAGTGCTTCCAGAAGGGAAGTCTTTGCAGGGGACAATGTTTGGGTGTTACATAAATGGACAGGACATGCATTTCTGGGACTCGTCTCTCATTGGCCTGGTCAGAGTGAATTATGTCTGACTGCTTGGCAGTTAATTGGACCATCTTTCCCATTTCCTAAGCTGATAAGCCCCTCACTGTCTGCCTCAATCAGGCTTCTTTGTTTGAGAAGTTACTAATGCTGTAGAAGAACAGAATAACTACTTTCCTGTAACCAAGTGTGGGGCTCTGATCGATAAATCTGTGAAGACTCACCCTATTTCTTCAGCAAAATCCTTTCACGAGGCTTACTTGTACCGTAACAGCAGTAGCAGTTTACAGGTACTGAAAAGTAGGTATAGCCGATGTATTTCATACGTACCTTGTCCCTTTTTGAGAGATTGGTATTTGTGATTAAGTCTTCCTGTGAGCACCTTTATTCTGGCAGATCCCAGTAGCGGTGCTGCGTACCACGGGGGTCTTTAGATATCTCTCCATCAGGACTGGGTTTCAGAAATGTCTTTCTTTTACCACAAAGCCTTCAGACTGGGACTGTCTGTCTTAATGTGTCTGGATGGTGCCTAGCTTAGAGTGGGTGTTGCCAGAAGGTGAGTAATAAATGGTGATTAATCGTCTCTGAGCTATGGATGTTTGTATGAAAAAGCACTTGGCTAAAGGCTGTGCTTCAACAAGCTCATCAAAATTAACCACACGGGAGACAGTAGCGTAGCATCCCAAAGGCCTGATTCTTCTGTCTCTTGGTTTGGGTTTTTTTTTTACTTTTGTGGATTTATTAAATCTGATTGAGGGAGAAACATGGGTCTCTTTGTCTCCAAGTATCAGTAAATATCAGTTGAGTGATATCAGTGTTACAGATTGCAAATGGGCTGAGTGATACAGAATCAGGGTGCACTAAAAGTAAACACCCTTTTGTTAGACTGCTCAGTAATCTTTTTAATGCAGAGGTGTGGTTATGAACCTTACAGGTAGGCATCCTTATGTTTGTGCCATTGAGTCTATGATACAAATGCATAGGAAAGATACAAAGGTACCAATTCCTGTGTTAATTATATATTGAAGTTGAAAAGTAATTTTATATTACAGGAGACCATTTATCCTTTGCAGTCAAAACAGTAAATAAATATAAAACCTAAAGCCATCATGATTTTTAAAATAGTTCCCGTTCTGAGTTTATGTACTTATTTGAGCAATGCATTGCATCTGTGTGATTGTACAGTTATTTCTAAAACTTTCTGAAAAGAGGATTCCTCACAAAAATCTTTCTTCTCTCTCCATCCTTCAGCTGTTTCTGGCAGCTTTCAGGGCCTGAAGCACACAAGGCAGGTAGTGCAGGGTTTGTTCCTTGTACAAAAACTAGAAGGACTGTGACTTCTTGTTCTTAAAAATCTTTCCAAAACGGGTTTTTTTTTGACATAGTTATAGAGGATGTACTTCTGAGTTGGTGGTGTTGAGTCCAGGGATGTCTGTGGCGTTGCGGCAGGGTGATAAGAGGACGTAGTCACTGTTGAGTTGGGGTGGCTCTTAGTGGTGTTCTGCCATTACTGTTTGTTATGCCCGAGAAATGTAGGAACCCAGGAGAGCTGAACACAGGGCCTGGTCTGTAGGGCAGGATCTGCTGGAAGGGCCGAGGGAAGCAAGCACCAGTGGTGGCCGGATCACATCTCTTCCTCTCCAGGACTTACCTGCAGTCGTCAGACGCCAGGCAGGTAGCCAGAGACTTCTCCTACTGTGACTTCTTTTATTAGCATTGTTGTTGCCTGACAGCATTCAAGGTGATGGGCGGCATATTTGCATTTTGGATTTTAAAGTTTCTGGAGGAGAGTTTGTGGTGTGTGCCCTGTCTGAACATTACCTAGGCTGGTTCCAGACCAGCCAGCAGACACTGATTCAAAGGCCTTGTGCCATCTGCCATGGGATCAGCAAGCCTCAGGCTCTCTGAGTGGAGGTGATGTGGAAATGAGGGGGGGAGAGGTGTCTTTGTCTTAAAAAAAAGAGAGTTGAAAAGGAAGAACTGGAAAGCGGGCAGTTTGTCACTGTGAATTCCTTGGGAAGAAGGAATCCTGGCACGCAGCGGTCGCCGTGATGCCAGCCCGTGCGCATGGGGACACGCCGGTGTGGGTAGGGCAGGGCAGCCATGGGTAGGCCGCACTGCCGTCCTGTCCTGCCAGCCGGGAATGCAGAGCAGGCAGGGGGCAGCCCACCTTCCCTCCACCAGCCATCAGGGATGCAGAAGTTTTCGGAGTGTTCAGCCTCAAAATTAGGGTGACAAAGGTGAATTCTGCAAGGCCTGGCAATGAGCTGTGTGTTCATGTGTGTATTAGACCTTAAGCACAGAAGGGTTTGGGGTGAGTCTGGAAAGGGTCCGTGTTTGAGGAATGCAGTTATTCTGGCTTCCGAGGTACTTTTTTTCTGTAGACAGCATGGAAAACGATTACAAAAACAAGTATTGCAAGACACTTAATGAGATGGGAAACCAGCGGTGTTAAGGTTCTGGCTCTTGGGCTTATGTGACTGTGAGAGAATTTCAGCTTTTTTCTGCTTCCTTTCTCCAAGCATTTTCTGAGCTGTGAGCAATCACAAGTGGAGTTTATCCTGTGGGCTCAAAGTCAGCAACCCCAAAAATGCGTTGAAAATCTCTCTTGGCTTTTGGAATGAGAGTCCATGACAACAACTGGACTCGAGGAAAAAAAAGATACCTTTAATGTTTGCTGCCAATTCCACCAATTTAGTCTCAGACCTCATCTGCTGAGATGTCATACTGTCTGCTTTCACTGTTTTGGAGCGGGGGTGACTGGGTCTAACCAGACCAGTTTTTAGGGAGCTTAGTCAGCTTCCTAATTTCCAGGTGTAGTGAGAGAGTCATCAGGGAGAGGAATGGAGAGAGAATGTCAGTAAGTTGCTCTGCATGAAAGAAGCTGGGCTTCCCAGAGGATTTCCAGTTGGAGATCACTACGCAGCTTTATTATTGCCCTTGTTTTCTCTTGCATGTGGCTCTACAGAGCTTTAACCATTTGTGCTGAACACTGCATGTCAGGTGTTTAGCTTCAGGCCACATTTGTTTTTGAAAGAAAAGTAAGTAGTAAAAAAGAAATTCTTCAGCCATTTCTAAGAATGAAGCTGAGGGAAAAGTGACTTCAGGCTTTGAATTACTTTCATGTCCTCCCTTTTTATAGAAAATAAAAAAAAACCTACGGCAAACATTGAATCCCTGACAAGGGGGAGAAGGGTGACCTGTTCTTTGTGTTCTCAAAGCTATAAATGCAGGAGGCATTGAGATTTAAGAAAGACAAATTGAGTGGGAGATCAGAATTATAGCCATCAATTGAATAAGTTATTTGTTATCATAGCTGATAATGGCAATGGTGATTTCTCCAGTGTGGTCTGGTCCTAATGTCTGTTGTAATTCAGAAGTAAAAGGGACTGTGCATGATCCAGTGAAAGCCAAGCATCCTCATGTCTGTCTTGCTCCAGAGCAGAGTTGGTCATTCCAGCTCTGTAAAGACTGAACTTGGTAACCTAGTCCCATATCTTGAGTAAGCACTTTAGTGATCTTGTGTATATATCTCTATATTTGTCCACTCTTTCTGGTGCAGAACACAAGTGGGGAATGCGTGATTGTTTCTCTTGCACTGTGATGTACAGGTATAGGTATAGAATTCCTTGTTGAGGGATTTGTTGGTGTAAGATGAAAACACCGTTCTTATGAATGTGCTTTACTCTGTAGGCACTTCTGCTCCATCTGGAGTAAGGGTAGCTTGAAAGTTGTCAGACAAGATTTGCACTCCTTGCCAAACACCACTAGTCTCCTAAATAAAAACAAGGACCCAGAAGATTGTAAATACCTGTGCATGTGATGTAAAGAAACTTCCTGATTCAGGGACCACTGAAGCTAATCGTTCTCCTCCATAGACTGAACCTATTAGCATCAGTTCATTAGCAAGACTGAAGCCTTGATTTGTAATGAGCCCTTAAGTGTAATTTGCAGTGGCCTGTTGACTGTATCTTACTAAGCTGCTGTGGGTGCAAGAGGGAAACAGATTTCCTTTGCTTCCAGTCAGAAGTATTTAGAGCGAAAAAGAAATGTGCCACATCTCTAGGATCTCCAGTCAGCTTTCCTGCAAACCTTGGCCACAAAGAATGAAATACACCTGGTGCTGAATACACAGGGCAAAGGCTGCTTCTATGTTTAAAAATATGTGTACGAAAATGGAACTGGAAGTTATTGCAAAGATGCATTTTGCAGCTATCATAGCAAGGAAATTTTTAGAAACCAGACCTGAAAGAATTTGCAACAGAGAGTTTCTCAGGATACTCCCTGTCATTTCTCATTTGCTTTGCTGAAGTGTTAAAAGAACACCTGGTTTCTGTAGTTATTGCTAGCAATAAATTACTTCATGGTTTTGTTTTGATTATATACCATGTATATGTATAATTTTTTTTTTTTTTTGCTTGATTGTGGAAGGGAGGACTGTGGAAAGAGAATTTTAAGTTCTTTAACAAAATACTTGATTGAAGTTACTTATTCACGTTAAGCACCCCAGAGCAATATTGAATAGCTCTGTTCTCTTCTGTTTGAAGAACTCCTCAAAATGAAAGAAAAATCCCTTTTTTGCTTGTTTTCCAAGAGGGAAAAAACCCCTGAATTTAAAAACGGTTTAAGCAGTTTGATGATTCTTATTCCATCCCTTGCAAACTTCTCCCTTGCCCCTGAGCCGGACCATTCTGTCCCTCTCCACTTGCCCACAGATTTACCATGCAACTAATTTTAGAGGTGGGTTTACACATCTGTTTTGAAAACACTGCAGTCTCCATCTCTGGTAATCCACCAGGTGGAAGCAGATGTGTAGAATATCTGTGCATGTATTTGTAAATCTGGGTTTGAGCAGATTTCTCGTTTCTAAGAGGGCAGTGTGTGTGCAAAGACAAGGGAACCCTTGGCAGTGTAATACCATCAGTAAAGCAAAAATTTGCAGCTAAGCACTAGCAGGGTTAGCTGGTGGTTTTTGTTTATGCGGTGGGCTGGGTGACATTGTATTAGCCAATTCTTCTGATGCATGGCTAGACATCACTTCCTTTGCTGTTCTGAATTGCAGTAGGGAGAAGGGTATCAGGGAGGGGATGGGGAGAATAAAATAGAAAGTGATTTCTTTGATCACCCATCTGGAGATGGGTGCTCTTCTTGTGCTGACAGAGGTTTCGGTCTCTTAGCCTCAAAGTGTGCTTTTCTGACCTACAGACTTGTTCATCACTTACTGATGTCTTCCTTGTGTCCATCTTCCCCTTAACCACCTGGCATCCCAGTACCTCTCTGCTCTTGTAAGAAACAGCACTTAGAAGTTTGGGCAGTATCCCTGTAGTGTTTGGTCCTCATGGTGATTTTGCTTTGAGTGTGTCTTGGTTGAGAAATAACGCTGAAAGTGCTAAGATGTTTATTTTGTTTGGTTGAGGGGGGGGTGGGAGGGCAGGGTGAGTCCACATGGTGTCAAACAGGAAGCCTGATACAGCTCAAAGTGGCCTCCTGAAAGCATCCCTCCAGTTTGTGAGTCATCTAAAGGCAGTCATTTGGAAAGGGGCTGTGCTATCCAGATGTACAGTGCCTGCTGTGTTTTGTATAACAGAAGTGCTGTGGCTGTGTACTGCTGCAGGTTTTTGTTGTCCTTCTACAGGTTTTGTTGATGGTTTCTCCATTGACCTGTTGCACTTCATGTCACTGCCTGACAAAACTGGGCAGTACAATGTGTTGAATATATATTGGATGAAATAATTTCCTTATTTGATGTATTTGTACTCTTTGAGCTTAATTCTGAGCATGTTATAGACAGGTTTCCTAAAAGTGAAGATATTTGCGTTTTAAGTCCAGAGCTGCAAAACTGAGTCCTGTACTTGTACTCTGTGCATGTTGGGACAAAAATAAAATGGAGGAAAATCTGTAAGAAGTGTTTTGCATCACTTGAGGCCCAGTGGGAGCTGAGGGTCAGGATCACTCTGAGAATTAATCAGTTCACTAGAGAATATGACACAAGGAAATGATGGTATTGCAATAAGGTTTTCAGGCTTTTTATTAGTAGCAGAAACTTTAAAAATAAAAAGACAGTGAGAGAAAGCCTGGGAGCAGAAGTGGCCTGAAGGGGAAATGACCAAGACCAGCTGAGAAATGCAGAGAATGGTGATTCAGGAGTACTGCTTTAGTGCATCTGTGCTAAACTCCTGTCTGTCTTATGAAGGGGGGTGAGAGAGATCACAGTTCTGTGCAATCTCACTTCTTAATGCAGTTTTGAATAACGTGAAACAGTTCTGGGCTTTCCACTTTTCTTTCAGACTGAGGATTTTAAACAGGGAATGCCAGGCCTGCAGAAAAGTGACTGTAATCACAAATCTGAAAGCAGCATGTGACCTTTCTTGTCATTTCTAACAAGCCAGAACTTTGCAGAAATCTGCCCAGGCAAACTTTTGGTCCTGCTGTGCCCCAGTGCAATAATTATAATGCAGAAACAGCTGATGGGTCACGTCTCTAGGCCTGTGCAGTTATGACTTGCTACCTACATTCCATGTTTAGCTTTGAGAGATCAGATGGTGCAAGCAATGTGAGCTAGCAGTGCCTGAGGACATGCTCAGGGCAACACGTCCTGTCCCTCTGCAGCTTTGGTTTCTTTTCTCTGCTTCTGACCCATCCCATCCCCTTAAGGTGATGCATTTTACAATAAATACCGATGTCCCCAGGAGGTGAGCTGCCCCTGTGGAAGCAGGTGTGCCATTCCCACTGTGCTGTATGTTAAATCCAGGGGCCCAAGGTTTGTAAATATTGCCTCTAGCTAGGCACTTCAGGTGAGCTGCTTGCCCCACTTGCTGGTGGTTCTGGAGCTGTGGTTGGTATACATGTGGCACACGGTGGCAGGCTTTTTCAGCAGTGTTACTGATGTGATTTAATGAAGCATGAGTGGTGTTGGAGGGGGTGAATTTTGTCTTTGTTCGTGAGGAAAGGGTCATTGACAAAAGTTTACAAACAAACGAGTTGAAAATTAGGCTTAATGCAGCTATGTGTGGGGAAGGGAGGTGGATATTTTCGAGATGTGTTTGTTTTGTGCTTAGCACTGTGCAAAAGTTACACCCAGTCCTTGATGTAGGAAAAATTGGATAGGTAAGCAGAAAAGTACTAACTCATTGCCCAAGACTGTTCTTGCTCTCTTACTCTCCTCGTCCAGGGATCCCATGGGAGAGCTGCAGTAGAGACATTTTAATTGTGGTAGTTTATTTTACTGTGAACTTATTTTCACTGAGTTTAATCAGAAAACTGAACTTCTGATATATTTTAAATTTTTTTTTATGGCAGAGATGTTGCAAGTGAGCTGTGAGTTGGAGAAAGGGGAGTGAGGGGGGAGCAGGAGGAGGGAGTCTGGAGATGGAGCCGGTTGTGGGTTCGTTCCACTACATCTTTTCATCTTTCCCTGGTACTGCAACACCGCAGGAGTAGAGTTACTGACAACATTCTTGCTCAGGTCTCTCATCCCTCACTCAAATAGAGGGTGTAATTTGACTATGTCTGAGCTCCCATGTGTGAAGGATGTTGATGAAACTATATGTATGTGCATTTTTAAGTACAAACAAAAACCAAACCCAAACAAACACAAATCTCAATTCAGATCTGTTCCATGATCCTGGATCACCATGTGGTTGTTCAAACTCTAGAACTGGCATGAGGCCGGAGGGAGAACACGTGGCCAGAGCTGTGGGGTAAAGTGAGGACTGGCAGTCTGTCCTTCTGAATGACAGCTGTGGCTTACATCAGGTTAAATCAGTCTGTATGCTGCAGGCTGAGGCAAAGCAGAATGGATTAAAAGCAGGTTTTCGCTTCTAGCCTTGAGTTTCCTGCAATCCTACATCAGCTTGTGGGGGTGCATGTATTTCTGCATCCCAGCTGCCATGGAAAATGAGAGACATCTTCTTATGGGACAGTTCTCACAGTATTTATTGAAGTTTTCTTGATTTGAATGGCTGTGTCCACAGCTGTCACAGATAGATTGTGAATCTGGATTTTTACCTCCTGCTTCTCCATTCCTATCAGCTGTTTCCGGCTGCACACAGGTTAACAGTGAGGCCTGCTGGGCTGCTTAATGGGTGGCCTGGCGCTGCCTTTGGGCTGATGCACATCATTTCTATTGGCCAAGGTTATCTCCTCCTGACCTTGTAGCCAGAATTCAGCCTCCTGTTGGCACGGTAATTGTGAAAAGGAGGGCTTCTGAAAGAATTCCTAAAGGCTGGAATATCCTTTCTCATTTTGTGAAAACCATGGGTTTTTTCATCACTGCTCTGAACAGGAGGAAAGTGCCTTAATGTTAAGTTTGCAAATTCAGAGAAGATTGTGTTTAAAGATTCTTTTTTCTATAATCCACAGTGGAGGCTATCAATTTGGTATGGCAGGAGGCTGCTGTACTCAATCCACTTTTGCTACTGTACTTTCTTGGTTGCTTGCTCACTGCACACTGGTAGCTTGCTGTACAGGATACATGGCATCTGATTTCTTCCTAGCTGTTTTTTGTGCCAAAACATCTTTTACCTTCATTGCAGTTCGTTCAGTTTATGGGACTAAATGTGTTTGCACGCTTTTGGGATGAACAAAACTTCTGTTACCTGTGCAATGGAATGAGGCAGAGGGATTAGTGGGGAAAATTGGGAGAGAGTTGAATGGAGTTTCTTTTCTGAGTCACGAGGCTCCTCCTGTAGCAGAGAGGGAGCATAGTACATGGAACCTGAAGACCTTTAAAGTACATGCTGAAATGGATGCTGGGAAGATACAGTACAGTGCTTGGGCACAACTCCAAGGCTCCCAAGGCAAGTAATATTTAAACAAGCTGAACAGCCCCTTTCGGCAAGCAGCAGGAAATCCAGCGCTGAGCTTTGTGTTGTTGCATGGTCAGCACAAGATAAAAGCTCAGGCTATGCGGCTGGGGTTCCCTCCTATCACTGGATGGCAAACTGTTAAAAAAAGATAAAAGAACAGAAAAGGACACGGGGTCGTCTTATTGAAAAGCATTCCTTCATATTTTAAGCCATTGAAGTACTTTGAAATACACTGAGTCTGATGTAAGTCAGGAACATCACCATCGGGGTGTGTTGGAGCTTTTACATCAGCTGGTAGGCAAAAGATGAATTTGTCCCTCTGTTTCATCAGAGATAAAGATTCAACATGGCTAGGACTGTGATATGCATAGGTACCTCACCACAAGCCCCACAGCAGTCATGAGCTTCTCAGAACTTTTTTTTTTTAGGAGCAAGGCGTGGGTCTGCTGCTGACTAGGGGTCTCATTGTAAAATTCAATCAGCATTCAGCCATATACAGCTTTTCCAGGTCCCACTTTGTGCAGCTAATCTTTGGTTAAGGACCATTTTAACAATGAGGAAGACAAATGAATGAGATTGCTAGTTCAAGTCTTCTAATCGGTATTTACTGTATTTCTCCCCTCTGTCCCTCCTCCTTTTTTCCTGCATCACAGCACTAGTGTCTTGGGAAAGAAAATGCTTCAGAGCATTTGTTACCAATTTAGCAGCAAGTACGTGCTCAAATTTGGGATTTCTGAGATCTGTGTGTGCCATATGTAGGCAAAATGTAGTACTTGCAAGTTCCAGTAGAAGGGAATAAATGCAAATTTGCTGTTCTGCAGATAGGGTTTCTTTAATCTAATGAGACTTACATTTGTGCAGCCTTTTTGTTTTGGTAAGACGGTTAACCGTCCTCCCTAGGGTGCCTAATTGCTTATCATGAACTAATCAGTCCCCTGGGTATATGAAGGGATGAAACACTGCCAAGATAGAGCCTGTGACTTCCCCCAGAGGTGTGATAACCCTCCCAATTACCCCACCCTTCAGGGAGCTTCCTTACTGCTATTTTAAAGACCTCCTCACTTCAGAAATCATCCATGTTTGGAGATTTTAGGAAGTTTAAAGGGGTGTATTTACTGAGAATCTTTTGAACCTGTAAGCTCTCATATTTTTATGTCATATTTGTATTGAGTATTGTTTCAATTTTCAATACAATATTCACACAGTTTGGTGTGAAAATGCTGAACATGTTTCTGTTTATTAAAGTGCCTACCTTCGTAGCCCCATGGTATGCCAGACCCTAACAGGTAAGGAAGGGGCCAGTTTCTGTCTTCAGCTGTTAGTAGAGTTGGCAAAATCTTCTGGCTTCCGAAACCCCATTTGAAGTTCACATGAAGAAATGAGTGAAACAAATCTGGTGGTGACTCTCTTCTAAATTTTGGTAGAATGATAGTTACATGTTACCATGTGTGAAACGAGTGGGTAGATTAAAAGTTTTTCACCTTACAGTAAAAAATAATTCATTTAGCTAATGGTTTTGCTTGCATTCTCCTTTCAGTTTCCTGTTTTAACTCATTCATAAGACATGCTTGTCTGCTGTACAGGTTGACGTGGCTACTGATTGCCTGAATTCTTCTCTTGTATCTTTTTATATTGAATGGTTGAGTGCCATGAGGGCATATAAAGCTTACTACAAAACAATAGTCTTTGAACTGGAATTGGAAAACAGCTCCTGCAATTTAGCATCTGAGTGATATGAGTTCTTTTGTTGAGGTTTTTTTGTCCTTTATTTTTGTTCTGAATGAGCACAATTTTTGTGTGAAATTTGAAGGATTGAATCGGTCAGTTGGGTAGAAATAAAGAGTTTGTTCCTTGAAAGAGTTGTAACTAATCGATGAATAATATCAGATTTTTTTTTCTTTTGTGGTTCTTTTAAAATAGTTAAGGTTTTCTTCACTTCTGGTTGTAGAGTTAAAGTGACCTTAGCAAGATTGATGTAAATAAAAATATTGTTATACTGTGTATGGGCTTAAAACTTTAAAGCAAGTTGATTTCATGCTTAGAATTAAAAGAAGGTGGCTGTGTGGGCGTGGATGTTTATATGCCTGAGAAAATGTAAATGTGGAAGCATTACTCCTCAAAAGAAGTGTGACTTTCAGTGTCTTAGGTCTGATCATGATATTTCAATGTTGCTTCACTATGTGTGCATATATGAAAGTGATTAGTCAAGTTTCCACTGGCAAACTCTTGCTGTACTCCTGCAGAAATTGGGGTGAGTGGACAGGCCACTTGATCACTTCTTGTTGCTGTTGTTGTTCATTGTTTTCTGTTTGCAGCTACTGCTTTACCCAGAATTGGGTTGAACCTATACACAGCTCATATGAGTTTGTTTCAGGATAATGTTTTTGTTAAATATATATCAGTGGAGTCAGCAGAAGGAAATGAATTTCCCTTTTCATATGTTAATTGTTTCAAGAATTGTCTGTATCATCTGTTTCACAGAAATGTGTGAAGCACTAGCAGTGGAATTGGTTTTTGGAAGGAGAGGGTGGTTTTGGACTAGCAGCAGACGTTTTTGGCTGAAAGAATAGCAACTTGAAACATCACTTACTGAAGAAACCTGTTCACAATTTTGTCTGTTTTTTGTTTTGTTTTTTTTTCCCCAGCGTTCCTGAAATAAACTTCCTGCAATTCTTTGCAGTGTGCAGGTGTCCAGACTCCCCTTTACTCATGGTCGCCTGTGAAACCCGTCAGGCAACTGAAGGCTGTACCTAAAATTCTGCTGGCAGTGCAGCACACTGCAGTGGCCTTGATATAGTTACGGTGGACACCTTGTGCAGCCACAGCTGTAGCATCCCCTCGTAGTCCGAACAACTGACTATTGCGGTCCAGGAGTCTACACGTGTGGAGGACTGCCTGGAATAGAAAAAGGAAAGCTGCAGAGATTGTAAGCTGCTGCTTGATCCGTGTGGCTCTTGTGCAGAGGAACATCAAAACTTTGCTGGATGGATCCGACAGCTCGTTGCAAAGTAGAGGGTCAGTCTTGCTGGTTATTCGCAGTTATTAACCTTAGTGGATTTTAAATTTTTTTTTTGTTTCCTTTGTTTTTATATTTTTCTCTGTATGCCTAAGAGGATTGTGGCCTTGCAACCAGAATGCTCATGTTCAGGAAACTTGAGGCTGTTCCTACTGAAGGGCTTTGAAGATCAGCAGGCATTTCCTCCAGGGTTTACAGCATTGTTGGAGGAAACATTCCCTGCAGAAGTCTTCAGGCCTATCCGCCCGACTTTGGTCATTTCTTACCTCACCAGCACGTGGATTATGCTGTTTGCAGACTGTCTAAGCTGCACGATGACCTCCGTGGATTCCTCATGAGCTTTTACAAGGCCAGGCCTGTGTACTTTGTAAAATCCTTTAGAAATGCCTGCTAGGCTTTTAAAGTCCCAGAGCATAGACTATACTACAAGGAACTTGGAAGGTCAGCAGCTGGATATGGTTGTGGATGAAGGGGGATTTGTGCCTGTGTGTATGCAGTTCTTGTTTGGAAAATACGTATTTTTTCAGGTCAGCTAGAGATATGTGGGTCCTGAGAAGGCTTCTTGTACTGTCTGATAAAGCAGAGAGACTTCTGAATTCCATAAGAAATTGATGAACAAGATCCCTATGCCCTTTCTTTGTATGTGTGTTGCAGTTTATGAAAATGAACAGATGCTGTTTCATTTCGTCAGTGTGCTGGAAGCACCTCCCACAGGTTACTTGCACTGCGTGCACTTCAGCATAGAAAGAAAACTCATACTGAAAAGTACCACTGGCAAGTAGCTCTGCTGTCTAAAATTTACCAAATGTCTTTCCTGTGCAAATCTCAACTTGGAGAGGCTTGCCAGCACTGTCTATTGCTGTAATTAATTTACCTAATTAAATCAAGAAAGAAACTTTGTATTTCAGAATTTAGAGCTCTGCAAACAAAGGCTATTGGCCAGCTGGTCCAGGCCAGTGGGTATGCTCACAAAACTTGTGTCACCTTAGTCATAGGTGGTGAGAGAGGGCTGTTTTTCTGAAGGCTGGATTTCTCCTTCACCTGGGCAAAGCAATAAACCTTCGTCTGAGTGATCTTTGGTACTTTGGCATCTGTGGCAAATACATATCTACAATAACCCCCGCTAAAATTAAAATAGCTAGTTTGTATCTTTTAACTGTGGCTCACCATACCAGGAGAATGTCAACTGATGGTTGTCTGTGCTTAATATCACATGGAGATTAGGTAGTTGGTTTATATCTGTTCCTGGTCCTTAGCACACTGTAGGAGTTGGTTGACTTGAGATCTGCTTGTGCCTCTGATGGTGGGAGGCAGATGTTGGCTTTGGCTTGTGGGCCTGCAGAGTTTGCTTGGAGTGGGGATACAAGCTCGAAAGCTACTACCTACCAGTTGTCTTGCTGATGAAAAGGCTGTGTAAGCACTTGGGATATTGCAATTGGAGGCTGACATTACAAGTGCCTCCTAGGGTGGATGGGAGAGGGAGGGCTGTACAGCATGCTTCTGAGTCTCTTTGCTCTAGCATATCTCTCTCCCCCCTCCCTGTGGCCTGTGCTTCCCCCTCTGAAAATCTCAAACTGAAACTCCCTAATTTAAAAACCTATTTCAGGGGGAAGGGGGTAGGGATATGATTTGTGTTTCTGAACTTTTTAAATTATCTCAGTTATCTTGTTGTTGTTGTTGTTTGGAGGATGTGATAGGGGGAATAGTTTCTGTGCTGACCAGAAACAGAATACAGAAAGATACGATGTTAACAAGGTGGGGGGAGAAAAGGAGGTGTTTGTTTAGAAAAAGCCTAGTCACTAAAGCCTGTGGGGCAGAGGAACCCTGCTGATAACACAGATGAAAGAGTCTGCCTCTTTCCTAACTTTAGAGGAGTGGAGCTTTGTAATAAATGGCTGCCATGTGGCAGCTGTCTTCCAGCTTCGTGAGCCTGGCAGTAGTTAATCCTGTCAGCAAGTCATGCTCCCTGGAAAAGAGCAGTGAGAAGAGCTTCAAACTCTTGAATCATTCTATTTGCAAAATATTTGCATGTTGAATGTCCTTCTGCTTAAAACAAGTTTGGTAATTTGATGTAGGTTTCCATCTTTTAGTAACATTAAAGTGCAGCTGTGTTGGCTTTTAAATAAAACGTTTGAAATGTGCTTAAATATTGCAATTCTTTCCTCTCTTTAAAAAAATACTTATAGTTTTGGAAGGTATATGCTCCAGAGTATGAAATGTACTGTGTAGAGAAGGGACACTGTGTTGCTATCCCTGTATGTTAAAAAATTACAGGTTGAGCATTGAAGGTCATGGTTGTCCTTAAAAGCTTGAGGCTTTAAAATTAATCTGTTCAGTTTGCTTTTTGTATTTTGCTGAGCATGTAATGTGTCTATCCTTCTTCCAAAAGTCAAAAAACTAGGATTTTGACTTAAAAAATTGGAGATTTTGTGCAGTAATATGGCACCATCAGATTTTACAGGCTGATGATAAAATCTTGATGGTTGACAACACTACCACCAGGAAATGGATTCAAATCCCTGTAATTTCTATTTTTTCTTTTCTCATTTTGCTGTGTTATCTTGTGAAGCATAAAATGTTTTGGCAAGCTACCTGGTACAGTGCTCCAAGCAGAGAGTGTGCTGGCATCTCCTGCAAAGACAGTGTGGTTGGGCTGCAAAGGATGAGTTGGGAGCTCTGCCATAAGCAAACTGATGCTCTCCCCCTTGGGCTTGCCTGTGTTTGCTAGCATACGGATGCAGTTAGAGTGGTGAAACACCATGTGGGATATAGCTACTCCAAGAGGAGTTTTTTCTTGGTCTAGCTTATCCTATTTTCAGAATGATTTTTGTAAAATTGCCTGTGCATTCAGTTCCTCTGTGAAAGTCTTCAAATACTCATTTTAGAGGGACAGAATTGTAACCAGAGCTCCGCACAAGAAGCAGGGCACTAGCACAGGAGATTTTCTGCATCTTCCTCGGTGTGATTCATCCTGCCTCTGTAATCCCTGCTGAACCCATCCCGCACACACACGCAGCTCTGGCTACGTGTGAAGAGCAAGTGTGAGGGGGTGAAATGTTTCTCCCTCCAGAGATTTGCTTTAAACCTTCACCTCGAGTGCTGGCTCCGAAGCTGCCCTTGGCTGAGCTGCTGGCCATCAGGGTGAGGGACAGAGATGGGGACAGGGACAGGCCCTCCTTCCTTCCCTCCCTCCCTCCCTCCCCGCCTCCCTCACCAACAGCTGCAGGCACCAATTGCCAGGGAGCAGCCCAGCCGCATGGTTTTGTGGTTTTCTTCCTCTTGTTACTAACGTGCCTCCTTGTTTCCGTGATGCTGTGCAGAGGAACAACCAGACGGATTGTCTCCTCTCGGGGTGGGTGTCCAGACCAGTTGGTATGGCACAGGAGCCCCTGTTTTTTCAGTGACACCAGGGGCTATTGATGGCAGGCTGGGGCTGTGCTGCTGCTGCTGCACAGATGCTTGCTCTTGGCCCACCTTAAAAGGACAAGATATCCCGTGGTTTAGACTGGCCATATATTGTCGGAGATGTCAGCATCTCCGTCACAGCTACCCAGCTGAGCCCGGCGTCCCTCTTCGCCCGCCCTGCGTGCCTGCAGCCTCTCCTCAGTCAGAGCTGAGGGGTGCTGTAACTTGGAGTATTTGAAGGGGAGGTCTCTTTTCTTCTCAGTTACTCAGAAATGTTTTCCATCTAGCTCACCCATTGGGCTCTCGGACAAGTATCTCATTCCCTCAGCACAGTACTTGCTTAAGGCACACAGGTGATGGGACATTAACCTGTAGCTCTCCCCACATCCCCTCCAGGGTTTTAAGTCAACTGGGTTTGTCAGGGCAACATGAAAATGAAAAAAAAAAACAAGTAACAAACACACAAACCTACATTTTGATTGTTTCCTCATTTTGCAATCCTTCATCCCCTGTTGCTCGTTTGAGATGGCAGCAGCAGCAGCAGGAGATGAGGTTTTGTCTCCCAGGGCTGTGCTTCCCCAGGATTGCTGGGGCTCCCCTCAGGCAGGTGTATCTCGCTTTTCTCGGCCTGTTGGGCATGGAGACATGCACGGTGGGGTTGCCCACTGGTCCTTGCTTCAGCTTCCCCCTGCCCTTCTGCTCTTTTGCCTTGTCCTGGGCTCTTTTAGGACATGTGGGCAGTGGTTTTGGCAGGCAGTGTGATGCCACTTGCCTGACCTGTCCTGCCTTTGCAAGATACGTCCATCCCGCCTTCAGGGCCCACTCTCTCCAGTCTCTGGCTCTGCTCTGGACTCCCACCCTCTCCTACACCATATTCCAAGGCTGTCCCCTTGCCCAGTGGGATGTAAGCCAGTGCTGGCCCGAGTGAGAGATGCAGCAGCCGGACTAGGGGAGATTGATAGTGTGGGGAGAGACCCTGGGCCATGTCCCAAGGAGTGCTGCCCTGCTGCAGTCAGTGCCAGCCCAGGGGAGACGTGAAGGGACTTTCTCGGGTCGCCACTTCATCTAAGGCAAATAAACTGGAGTTAAAGCCAAGAAATACATCGACTTCCTGGAACTCTGCGAGCCGTCCGCACAGCTGTCCCCACTCCCTGAACACATGCAAAGCAGAGCTTATAAGGACAGACAGTATTGCTTTTGTGTCCTTCCTCAGCCAGTGGGGAGGGCGCAGGGGAGGGGATGTGCTGGGTAAAGCCCAAGGCCTGTCTTGTTCCGTGTTTCCCCTGGGTTGCCGTGATTCCCAGTGACTGGGGGAAGCCAGACTCCCTTCCCACTGGCCTCCTCACAGCTGTGCAGACAGGCAAGGATGAGGATGGAGGGGTGTTTGCAGTTGTCAGCATGGGAAGGAATGGATGGGTGTCTGCTTAGAGCCACTTGTTTTATTCTCGTGTTGCCTTGACTTTATTTTGTTGCCTGAATGTGCTGTTGACGGTCCCAGGTTTGTTAAGCTATCTTCAAGTCTCAGTATCCTTTTTGCTTGAGCAAGCTCTTGAAGCTAACTGCAGTTTTGTGACAAAGGCTTCCTGGAGGGCCAGGTACTCCCCTACAAGCTGATACAAACTTGTATGAGGAGATGAGCAGCTCACAGATACGTCTTTGGTAAGGGGAAAGAATGCTAAGGTATTAGAAAAGTCTCAAAATTCATCAGCAGCTGCTGATCCTAAATGCAGCCATGGGTTGTTCCAGTTCTTGCAGTGCTGTGTGTTCTGTGTGGCACTGGTGTTCCCAGAAAAGGCAGTGCTAGTCAGGAACACAGTGCAGGCTCAGATCAAACTCTCTAAGGTGATTACCAAGTGTGCTGGGCTTTCCTGTTGGGAGCCAGGGGGCTGTCAGGTTTCGCTTTCGCTCTTGGTGCGGGAGCAGCTTTTGCCTGAGTTCTCTTTTCTGGCCGAGACCGCAGGCCCCTGCGTGAAGGCTGTTCCCACAGCACACAGAGCTTGCGAAAGGTGCAAACACGGCTTCCCTCTTCAAGCTAGCAAATAGAGCACAGGGCCAAGAGGATGGGCATGAATTCATTTTGTGTTAAGGCTGCCCAGTAGCTGTGTGCATTGCTGTAAACCAGTTGGACCGTAAAGGTGAATTTCACCCAGGAAACCTCTTCTTTGTCCGTATGGCGTCTCATTGTTACATTAGTACAACTTCCTTGTTTTCAGTGTATTGCACCAATGTAATGCCAGAGTATCATGGTGATTCAGAGTTGTTCACTAAAGGCATTAGCTAAGTTCAAATTCTGGTATGCTTTATGGAGAGAAGCTTCAGGTCATCTGAGCCAAAGTCCTGAGGAGCATTACTAGTCCACAAGTCACCGAAAAAGGGATTTTTAAAAGCTGCATAAAAACTAAATGCGCACATGTATCCCATCATGTATCCTTCCAAGGAAATAAAACAGGAGGAGTAAATTTGTTTGAATATTTAAAATTTGGCCTAACTGTTAGATGTTACAGTAAAAGCATGCAAAATAGTCTGGAAATACAGGGATCATCTTGTTCTTGTTTAGCACTTCTTCCCCGGTCCCACTCCCACCAGAAGATCCTCCATAACTCAGTTTTAAGGCACGTCCATGAGCATGTGGTTCACTTGTTTATTCCATGTCTGGGTGTATCTGTCTGTGTACAAGTTAGACATATGGATGTTGCACACTCACAGGTTATTTCAAGAGGCAAAGTATTATACCTGCACTAACACAGGTAAAATGATTGTTTCACTAACAGCTCAGAGAGTTTATAGAAGGAAAATAGTCTGTCTTCTTTGCTGCTTAGAGAGTACCTTCAATAGATATTACTCCTTTTTGGTTTTTTGTGTTTGGTTTTGGGTTTTTTGTAGAGGAAAATGTTACCTACAGGTGCAAGTTCAAAAGCTTTGGGGTAGCATTCTTAGTTTTTACTATTAAGTGAAAAAGCAACCATCAGATACTCCCATGCCACTCTCTTTCTTTCTGTGCTTGCCTTCCTTTCCTCAGGGGCTGCTCTGTACTGGTGCTCCAGCAGTGGTGATGGTGAGGTGATGCTCCCAGTGTAATTTTCTAGTGCTGTGGTGCGGAGTCAGTACCAACACTTCAGTAGCAAGGGCAGAGTTGGTATTAAAAAAGGTCAGTTGGGAAAACTTTGTTCATTTGGTTTTCCTTTGCCTTGAGGCAGTGCTTTGAATAGTGTTAACCCTTTTTTCTTCCCACACGATGCCTTTTCACCCTTTTTCCTTCCTGCCAGCTTTGATAGAAAGTTACGTTCCAAAGGTTGTGCGGGTGATAGTGCTCATCTCTTTTGGGGTGGGAGTGACCATTTGTGCTTGGGAGTGTTGCCTTGTGCTCTGGGAGTAAAGTCCACTCCTCTGTGAAGAAATGTAGTACACCAGTGCATCAGAAGCAGTTTGGAGCGCAGTGTAGCGATTCTTAGGTATTATAATCTCAAGGGTAAACAGTAAACTTTGTTTATTCAAATGCGATATCTCTCTTTGAAGTTCTGTTCTTGTCTAAATTTGTATACTAGCAGGTCTGGCCTTCATTTAAATGATCCTTGGGGTTTTTTCATGCCACTTAGAAAAAAAAACAGTGGGAAAGCCTTGACTAAGCTACTAGTGCTGCTAAGATGGAAATGATGAAGAAGCTCAGGACTCCTGTTTAGACCTCATGGGAAAAAGTGGTTTGAAAGGCATGAGGGCAGCGGTGCACATTCCTAAACCTGTCATTTCTTTTCCCTGTTTCTTCTCCCCCACTGTGTTCTGTACTAAATACTACAGTATGTTTAATGAAACCAATAAAACTGTTTGGCCAAGAGTGTTAATCTTTCCCTGGCCCAATTAGTGCATGGCTTCTACTTTTAAAATTAATGTGGATTTTTTTCGGAAGGCAGAACAATAAGCAGCTTTGTGCTATGTGTACCAGGTTTTTCCCCCTTCTTGCCTCTATTTTGCATTTCTTCCTATCTATTCCAAAGGGAGAGCTCATGTGCAAAGACAGTGGAGCAATCTGGAACAGAGACTTGTACCAGCTCCCAGGGGCTGGGACATGCTGCTCTGTGCTTGTGTAGCTGCGTCTCAGTTGCAAGTCAAGTGACTGTGACTCTGAAGACTCATCATTTTTTCTCCTTTCTTCTTCCTTCTCCAGTGGCCTGTGTTCTCCTTTTTGCTTCATCCATGATGGCTTTTCACCAGAAGGAGAAACAGCTGTAGCTGTTTAGAGTGGTCTTAAAACAAACAAATAAAAAAACTCAAATAAATACACATAAGCAAAGTGGGGGGAGTAACTGTTGATGGGCTCAGCTTTAACATACAGTGGAGTCACACTTTTTCCCAAAGGAGGAAATAGGTCTAGCAAGTGTCTTCCTGTACAGACTGAATGGGAAGCAACAAGGTTTTTTCTTTTTTGTTTTTTCTTTTTTTTTTTCTTTTTTTTTTTTGTAAGCTCTGCTTTTGCAGTGTCTCTTCCTTTAGCTGGTTATGTGGGGCATCAGAGTTGGACCTCTGTCAGAAACCAGAACTGTAGACCCCTCAGGGCTCTCTGTGGGATGGAAGTTGCCCCAATTTCATGTTGTCAGCAACCTCATCAAGTGGAAGGGACATGTTCCTGCAGAAAAGACAGGTCTCTTGGTGTGGCCATGCAGAGAGGGCTGCATTGTCTTGTTTGGTCCAGTCCCCCTACCATTTGTCAGCTCTCTTGCTTAGTCACTTGCTCTCTGCTTTTCCTCCTTTTCACACAGGATGAATGTGACACTGGGGGGTTTCTTCAAAGTAGATGACTTGAATGCTTGTGACCACTTCCCTGTTTCCTAGAGGCTTTGGTCCGATGTTGAATGCAACCTGAGGCTGCACTGTTTCTCAGCTTATTTCCTGTTTATCCTTTTTCCTGGAGGTCTTTGTTTTCTTTTGGGGAGAGGGAGGAAGGAGGCTCTGTCAGCACAACCTCCATGCTGGGGCATTTGGTGTGAGCTGGGAGGGTTTACAGTCCTGAAGGCAGTATGGCATAGGGCATTTGTGCTGGTTGCTGCCTGTCTGATTCCCTGAGTTTCACAGGTGCTGTGGAAGAAAATCCCAACACTTCCCCATCCTCAGTGATGTGTTTTTTTTAAAAGGGAAAAAAAAAAAGCCCAAAGGGAAAAAAAAAAAGAAAAAAGGCTGCAAGAGAAATCTCTCAGTTATGTTCCTGCCTAAAGGCGCTCTGCCACGGGTTTTCCCACAGGAAGGAGTGATTTGGCCCAGCGTTCTTATTGTTTCTATATCCTATTGCAAATAGAAAGTTATGCTTCTGAAATTGGTGTGTGCTGCTCATGCAGTTGTTTTTGTTTCAGTGGTGCGTTTTTGTTTCATGCAAGAGAGTGGAAAATACATAGGTAGGTAAAAGCATGCAGCAGCAGTTCAATTGTGATCTCTAGACTGCTTTCAAAGTTGGAAATTTTTAATGTGTGGAAAATGGTTCTAAGGACAAGATCTCTGACTACATATATTTGATTTCATTTCGAGGAAGACATTTGGATTCAGAGAAGAAAAATAACTGTTGGCTCATAGAAACTATGAAAGGCTATAATAGTATAATACATAGTTCTCCTCCTGAAAAAAAACCAGAGAGCAAGTTGGCAGGTTTTTCTGAAACAGTAGGTAGGGTTTTTTTAATGTGCCTATATGCCTGCCTGCTCTGCAGGCTCTCTCTCTGTGCATCTCCCATTTTCCATGTTGCTAAAAGCAA
The DNA here is from genome assembly GCA_910950805.1 of Acrocephalus scirpaceus scirpaceus. Lineage (NCBI taxonomy): Eukaryota > Metazoa > Chordata > Aves > Passeriformes > Sylviidae > Acrocephalus > Acrocephalus scirpaceus. The sequence goes on along the minus strand of OU383773.1, from coordinate 39,884,283 downwards.
CACTAGGAATTCTGACTGTAGTTCCCTGAGAAGCTACTAAGCTGTCTTAAAATTACCATGGCAAATACAGGAGTCTTCACAGTTACACAATAGATTTTTTCCAGGATGTATCAGTTGTGACATTGTTGTGCTAGGTATTGACTGAAAGAGGAATAAATACGTATGTTTTGGAAGGAATTGTGTATTTTGTTTGTTTAGGATTTGGTTTTTTTTAAGGACTAAAGCACTTTTTTAAAACAGAAATACCTCCAAATAGTTTAAACTGGTCCTTATTTTTGGTAGTGCTAAGCAGATAGAGCAAGCAGTTTTAGAATTAGGCTAGTCTTGAAAATAATTCTGTTGCTTATTCTATTCAAAAGTAAGCTACCACGTAAGTGATTAAAATAGGATGGGGGCAGGGGGGAAAGAAATAATTACACCACTCTTGAATGAGATCGACCTTTTTTAAAAGCAAACAAAATAACAGTAAAGTTACAGCAGTTACAACAGTTAAAACAAAATAAAGCCAAACAAATCAATGACTCCCATAATTATTGAAAAAAACACAGAAGGATGGGTGCTTGGCCGCACCTAGGAGCAAGAAATCCCTGTGCTGCAGGGATCACTAGTATTTTCTTAACAGAAAAGTACAAAAATATTAAGGGAAAAGTTATTTTGAGTTGTTCAGGTTAGTCTGCTTTTCTGGTTTTGAAGGTGCAGATGGAAAGCAGTGTTTGTTAAGAGGTTGATGTCTTCCTGAGCCTTACACTACCTGGGCTCAGTCAGGTCCCAGGTTTTGTCTCTAGAACTGCAGTGGTTTGCTGTGCCAGATCATCTGTGAGCTGCACCTTAGAAGGTTGACAGTGAAATGTAGGAAGGTTGAATCCACTGCTTGGTCTGGCATGGTGTGAAATGAGGAACCACGTGGTGCAAGGTGGGCCCTTTCTTTTTGCTTGCCTATTCTTGGGTTCTCCAAATTGTTGCAGTTGGGGTAACATAGTCATTTATTGTTTTCAAATGCTGTTCAAACAGCATTTGAAGATGTGTTGCATGACTGATTTGCATGTCATCCTTGAGAATGTTATTTTTTTAAAAGGAAGAAACCCTGTTAACTGTGGTTTGAAGGCAATTGTCTCTGTTCTCTTGATAAAAGTAAAACCTGTATTGAGCTTACTGGTTGTGATTTGTAAATCCGAGATGATGAAATGTCCACAGTGTGCTTGTTTCCATAATGAAATAAACATTTTGCTTGTAAGGTTACAAAGGTGTATTTCTCTGTTAAAAATATATCAGTAGTTTTCTGTATTACAAATAACCTTTTCCAGAGTTTATAGCCATGAGTGCTGTGGGCAGAGAACTCCTGTTTCTCATGTGTTGATCATTCCCCATCACTTCTAAAACTGATGTTTAACTGCTCTGTCATTCTCCAGAGAGAACAAGCACCCTTCCTTAAACCCCAGTGATATCATGATAAGTTTGTGGTTTCAGAAAGGGGTGTGGAGGAATTCTGTTGGAACATACAGTGGTTACTTACGTCTTCAACTCATGTGGGAACCTTGGGCAGTGGATGTGAGGAATGTGCCAAATGGTCCCAGAAACCTCTGTAGCAATTTCACCACTGCTAGAAGGAAGAAGGTGGCCACCATGAATTCATGTATTGGAGTAAATGTTAATCTTACAAGAAGAGAAAAGGGGAGCAGTGCATGTATGAAATTGAATCACCTAAATTCTCTAGGTGCAGAATATTCTTCCAACTTCTTAATCAAATGGCACTACAGTCAGTGATAGGCTAGCTTGCTCTCTCTTCCTCTGTTTTTTGCTGGCTTAATGCTGCAGACCAAGCTGGTAGGGATTTCTTTGTTTGCCCAGGTTTTGCCACTGGCAGAAGCAGCAGCCTCTCTCAGCCCAGTGCCTTGGGCACTCATGAGAATGGGCGCTTGGCTGCACTGGCACTGCTGGTGTGCTTCTTTCATCAGACCTATCTGGTAGTCAGGGAAGCCCTCAAAATAAAGGGCTGTACTCTTGCTTTCCTAAAATGGCTTCCATAAAAGCTTACTCCCTTTCTCTTTTTTCCTTCTCCCTCATGTAGTGCTAGAGGGTGCTGCTGAAGAAGAGGCTGAAGAGCCAGACGCAACTGTATGTACGACACTAAGTGAGGAGATCAGCAACCCAGAAGAGAGCCACAGTCAGTCCAGGGAGAAAGATGAAGGTAATTGGTTCAACTAGCTCTTTGACTCTGTAAATTTGGGCATTGATTAAGAATGTAGAAACATTTCTCACCCATCCATATACCCTATTGTGTGAAGAATATACGATACATGGAGCAGAAGCACTGGTGCATACATTTCTTTTCCCATCCCTAACTTTTATGTTCTGAAAAGTATGAAATAGGTTGAACAGAAGCATGGGCACATAAATTCTCAGCTACCACTGCAGGCTTCCAAACTACGATTTTCTTGGCTCACAGTAACTTGGCACCACATAACTTAGCCTCAAAAAACCACCTGTTTATAATCCTCAAACGTATGTTCCAAAGACAGTATTATGCAGAGATCAAATGTTCACAGACAAACGTGTTCCTCCTTGTTCACCCTCACATACTCTTCTGTTGCAGTGACTTTCTCACAACACACATTGAAATTCTGTGCTTTCCACCAGAGGTAACAGAGCAGTAGACTTGCAGGGAGACTTCTTGAGGGGGAAAGGAGTGTTTCATTTGAAAGCATCTTCCTTTTCAAACTTGTAAAGGGGAAAATAGAAGGCCTTTCCTGTGTGTTTGACATGTCTGTATGTTAAGAAGCCAGAGTTGAGATTTTAGGTGTATTTTGAATTTGGTATCTGAGATAGAAGCATGCCTGCTACTTACAGCATGTGATGGAGAGGTTTGAACCTCGACAGCTTTAGTTGTGACATTAGTCATGTATGTAACACATACTCTCCATGGACTAGTATGGCCTGGTATACCAAAATCACATATATGCCATCTGTGGCAGTAAGGAGGCAACGGTGGGAGGGTACAGGGTTTTGTTTTGGTTGGATGTTCGCTACTTTACATTATTCTGTATACAGAGCTGGCTTAACCCACACTTAAAAGAGAGCCCAGTACCTCACACTGTGTTACTAATGCCTTAATTGTGCAGTCCTGTTTAAAACTCATACCTGCTTGAATGATTGTGCTTGCCAGAGTGTGCATTCATCAGTACTGCTCTACTAGTTCATGGTGATCACAAGGTACCACAAATACCATTTCATAGCAGGAGAATGTAAAGTAAATCACTCTATAAGCTCCATATTGAGTTAAGGTTGAAAATGAAGAAAATGGGAATGTCCTATGAGAAAAATGTACACTTTGTCCTATGCATTCCAATATGAGAAGCTTGTTCTGTTATAAGAACTCCAGTTATTATGGCCTGTTGCCCGTGCTCCATGATGATCCAGCAGAGTGTGATGTGAGTTACAGGGCTGAAAGTACTATGGGATGTTTGGGTTTTTTTAAGATGGCCTAGGAACTCCTATGTGTGTTTTTGTTTTCAATTCCAGAAAAGCAGCTGGAAAGCTTAAACAGCTATAAGGTATCACCAAGTTCACCAAACAGTTTGGACGGAGCAGACTTGTCCTCCATTGACGCCATGATGTCAGCAGTGATGAATGTGGGGAAGATTGCTGAAAACGGCGGGAATTCTCAAAATGTCAAATCCCCCTCAAAGTCTCCTGCACCAAATCGGATTGGCAGGAGGAACCAGGTACGTAAACCCAATTGCAGGGAAGGCAAAGGGGAGATAAGCAGCTGTCTGGAAAGTGATAAGATGTAATTTATGTTTCTTCGATTGTTTTGCCTTTTTTCCCCCAGTGGTTTTCTTGCCTCTGCCATTGTTCCTCTATGTATGTTTTCTAGTATCTCTCCAGACCATAACTTAAAAAACTGGGAATCAGAAGGGTCCATTTGCTTGGGCTGACACATAAAACATATAAACACGAGCTCCAGTGCCATGCAGTGGTGAGCTGCTCTAGCAGATGCCCCTAGCAGTGCCAGAGTCACCTAAGAATTGCCATTTTGTCCTGCTGCATACTTTCTCCAGGCTCCTGTATTTGCATACATTCATGAGGTGTGTGGCTGCCCTGCAGAAGGTACAGGTGATTTATGGTTAAAGGTGGTTCTGGAATAATACATTTATCAGGATGCTCAGATCATATGTGTAGTGTAAGGTGCCCTTAACTTCTTTGTTAATAAAAGCCTGAAGAGCTATTGCAGAATTCCCTGAGTGAATTTTGCAGAGTAAATATATGTAGCTTTTATCAGTTTTTTTTCCATTTACCAGTTGATGGCACCAGCTGATAGCAATATTGATCTAAACAAGTGAAAGGAGAGAGTTGTATCAGTTAAGCTGTGGCTCTTTATATCCGTGCTTTTTTCCTGCCGGGCTAAGCTCCACCAAAGAAGGTGCTGCAGAATATCAAGAAAACCCCCAGATACCTGTAGTCATTTGACTTTAGAGCTTGAGGTGAAGCACAGAGACTTTGTAAACGAATCAAGATGTAACAGGGACCAGAAAGATTGAGAGGCATGACTCATGTGATGTTCCTATAGTAGTTTATTAATAGCTTGTTGAGTAGCTGCCCAGTTGACAGACTTACGACTTGTCTTGGATTTTTTGGCGTGAAAGGAGTTAAAAGCCATTAGCTGTAAATGGACATCTTTAAATGAGGAATGGGCAGTATACAGACAGCTGTGTTTGTGGAATTCTGTTGTCTAGCACCTGGCTCTAAGGTTTATTTACAATATTCTCACTTAAGGGCTTCCCTGGTTCCTTGATTTCATCATGTGAAGTGAGGCTCTGGAGTCCAGACCAGTCTCAGGGCAGTGCTGTTTCACAGCTGTCCACCGGTACACCATGTGGTCTAGGCTTCATGGAAGTTTATTAGTGTTGGTGACCTTTATTCCACCTGGTATTTCAGTGGGCATCAAATCAAAGGAAGCTCTAGAGTAAATGTGACAGGATTAAGAGGGATTCTTACAGCATAAAAATAAACAAATACATTGAAAACATAGTAAATAGCCTATTTGTCTTCAGGCTGAAAGATTGTTAAGGCCAGAGGGGCAAATGGCTACATTACTGAGAAAATAGAAGTGAGATGTGAAATACTAAGTGGGTATCAATCTTGTTAGCAGGCTCTAATACAGCGAATTTCCACTTTCACCATAGCAGAATGAATGCACTGAATTGTTTTAGTGTGTAGCAGTGCACGAATCTCAGATTCTGGTCAGAATATGCCCCTTATTATAATTTCAAGGATAATAACAGCTGATTTCCTGGGTCTGACTGCTGTTTCCCATGAATTGGCAGCGAAACATTTTGCCCTGAACCTTTGTCCCAAAGTCTATGGTTCTCTTTATAATGCTGACTTTATCTTGGCTGCCGTCTACCCATCATCTAATAGGCATGTTCTCACATCAGCTTGCATGTGTTTTAACTTCTCATTTGCTTTGCTCTTGAGGAAAATAAAAAGTGTGACAGAGGTGTTGTTTGGGCTGGAGAAAAACAGACAGACTTAATGCACAACTCCAAAAGCATTTGCCATCAGTCGAATGCAGAGCAGTTGTGCCAGATTGACTTACTAAAGGGAGAGTAGCTGACAAATGAGCTGCTAATTTTATCTTTTATTTCAAGAACTGTGTTTTCACCAGCTCGGCTCTGGTGGGGTAACTGAGTGCTGTGTTTTAAATTGGTGAATGAGGGTACTCTGAAGAGTAGGGATGCTAATGGTTTTTGGTCTGGATTGGGTTAGTCAACGGATTTGCTTGAGCTGTGTTACGGTATGCAGCATGTAGCCTGTCTGACCACTGGAGAAAGTTTGGGTTTCAGTTAATAATAAACCCCAGATTCAATACTAATCAGCTCTGGCTGAGCTATAGTGTGTTTCTGATCTTTGCTTCAAGGTGAACCAGTAATTACTCTATCTTCTGTTAATTTGCTGATTTGAAGAGAAGGCAGTCTGGAAAGCAGGCTTTGAAATCATCAAGTGCATCATGTAGAACTGCAGCATTCGTTTTAAGAGGAGGGGGACAAAAAACCAGTAGTGAGTTGATAATTTCACAGAAATAGCCTGGGGATTAAACATCATCTAAACTGTCAGCACGTATGCAGGGGTGTCCCTCACGGCACAGTGTGTTCGTTCTCTGTCTTGAGCCAGCTTTTAACTGGGTGCAGTATAATTGGAGCTGAACATTACTCCACGGTCAGGTTGCATATAGTAAAATTAGAGTAGGAAAATTGTATAAGTAGGATGGAATGGATGTTTTCAACTTACACGTTTATATATAAAAATTGGGGGAGGGGCACTGAGATAATGCATTTTAATTTTCTTTGAGTATTCAGATTTCATAATGGCAGCCTTTCTTGCTTTCTTTCTAATGTTTTGCAAGTGCTAGTACATTAGACCTTGGCCTGTGTGTGTGGCCTACAGTGATTACCTTTGGGATGTAGAGGCTGAAATGTAGTTGGAAAAACAAGAAAAAGCAAAAGAGTGGGGAGAAGTGGGGGAACCTAATCCTTTAATTTTAGAAACAAAGTCTCAAGACTTGTTTTCTTCAGGCAAAATGGTAAAATAGCTCTTCATCCATGTCCACAGGTCACAGAAGTTACTGCAAAATTATTATGGCTCTGTTTTTGAAAACAAAATATAATATAGGGACTCTGTAGAATGGTTCCCCAAGTCATGCAAGGGGGGATAATGCTTTATTGAGACATAAAAAAGAACTTTCTCTAACACTGTGTCAGCATCTTGCCTTTCTAATGTGCCAGAGAATTTGTCACAGAGACTTGGGTTAGTCATTCTCAGTGTTCTTTGTGAGCACTTGTGTCTGAAAACCTGGAAATGATTGCTTCTGATGATGACTTTGGAATATCACTGGGGGAAAAGAATTGTGTGGAGAGAGGAAATGCATAGACACACGCATAGCCATCAACTTGCAGCTAAAGAGCTGCTGAGAATGGGTTCTGCTTTTTGCTTGTTTTCAGTCTTTTACTAATGATACTTGAGATAGCCAGCAAAGAACTTCAGTGGAAAATGTCACTTGGCATAAAAATTATGCTTTCCCATTGGTCAGCAGAGATAGCTTTTGTACTGTCTTGTCACTAGAGGTGTGCATCATTCTAATGGAAAACTGAGGTTTAATTTTGAGTGCCAAATCATCTTCCTTTTAATATACAGGCGTTGGTGCATAAGCCATGCCTGACTTCCTGGTGAGGTTGTGAAAATGCCCTTTACATCATCCAGCAGCCATCCTTGTGGACAAATTGAGGCAAACAGCTTTGGTTCCTGCAAGAGTGCCGTTTCATCTTGGCTGGAAGAGTGGTGGCTTTGCTCAGTGTCTCAAGGGCATACTTAAATCAGGTTGAGCTCTCTGGTTGGCTTCATTGTTTGTACTCGTGGTTTGACCATGGTTACTCCCGATTCTCACCTGGGTGGAGAATGATGGTGTTCATAATGTGTTCTTTTGGAGTCACGTACACTCCTGCATTGTCACCTCTTTCTTGCTATGATCTCATCAGATCTTGCGAGCTTCAGAAGGGTGAGGCCTGGCTGGTGTGCCTGGATGGGATGCTTCCAGCAGAAACACAGGATGCTAAAGGAAATGGTGCTGATGATTCAGTAAATGCCACTCTTCCTTCTGAGTCAGCCGTGGAGCTGAACATGCAGCCCCTACAAAAGGGCACCAAGATAGTGCTTTGCTGTCAAGATGGGGTGGAAAATCTGAAGTTCTGACAACTTGTGCTATTAAAAATCTTTGGGAAGAATAATGATGTTTGCCCATATATTCTGACAATGTTCCAGGAATTACTTTCTGGTCAGCTAAATTCCTCCTAGCAGTTTGAGCTCCTTGCAATTGCCTTCACTTCCTGTATTAAACTGCTGTGCTGAGTATCTGTTCTGGTAAAACAGCTGCTGTAGTTCTGTGGTAGTTGAAATTGCCCCTGTTTATAAATTCAGAAGTTTCTGAAACTTGCTTGAGGGGTCTATCAGATGATAAATGTATAAATGCAAGTTATTCTGTAGGCAGTGGCCTTTTGGAGTTGGGATGAATTATATTTTTCCACCCTCATCACTGGCAGCTTTCTAGTCCTTTTACACTGATCCTTCTGATTGTTTTGTTCTCTTTTGTCCACAGGAAACAAAAGAAGAGAAGTCTTCCTATACCTGTCCTCTGTGTGAAAAGATTTGCACTACACAACACCAGCTAACTATGCACATTCGTCAGGTATGCAGAGTACCAGCTCTTGATTTCTTACTTTTATTAAGAGTGTTTCATTTGCCAGGTTGCATTTTGCAGTGGTGAAAAACAATTCCATGTGTAAGCTACCGAAATGCTTCCATGGTTTTGCTTTTATTTAGCCTTCCCTTACATTTTCTTCAAAAAGCACAGCCCACAAACCTAACCCTGAGGTGGGTAATTTTCCTCTCTTCCTTGCCTGGCATTCCACCCCCCACCCAGTGGCTCAAACAAGGATGTGTGTCCTGTTCTGCATAGCTTAAGGTATCCTAAGGATCCGGAAAACCACTTCCATCATGAGGCCTAAGTCCTGTTTTATTATCCTGTTTGAGTACAGATCTTTTTACTGGTCATGCAGACTAAGAAGCAGAAAGACATAAGTTTGAAATCAACGCAGTGTGGAAGAGCTTCTCAGTCTTTCACAGGATATATCAGTTTTGGGAGGCTTTTTTTTTTTTTTTACTGGATAATGCACTTTTTTTGTCAGCTACAGGCCTGTTCTTGCTCCTCTTGAAATACATGCATACTTAATAAGAAAATGCTTGCCCTTTCCTCCAGCAGAGGGTTCTGCTTTGGATGCTAAGGTGTGGTTGATGACTGGCTTCACTAGATACTTACTACTTCAGTTTTTCCTCCTATTCTGTGACTGTTACTTAATTATTTTTTTTCTTACTCGCCTGGTGTTTTTAGGGTTTTTTTTTTTGTATGTGAAGAAATCTTCAAGTCTCTGAATGCAAGTAAGAAAGAATGGTACATATAGCACAGTAACCTGTAATGGCCATAACTTGACCTTGTAATGCATTCTTATGGCCATAGAAGTCTGCATGTACACTCAGAAGCAGTTTAGTTTTGTTGTCTTACTATGCAATAAGCTTAAAATTAGTATCTTTAAAGAGTATTTGTTTTTAAGTGTCTGTCTTCTGCTGTGAAGTTCATAATTCCATCCTCTTTCCTTAACACTTGTACAACCCCAAACCACTGCACAGCTTAAAGTATCCCAAGGTACCATTTGTCTGATGGGTTGTGCTGAGTCCCTCTGTTTCCTCTTTTGCTGCAGACCCAGCAGAAATGCTGCATTGCAGGCTGTATGAAACAGCTACTCGTGCTGGTGCATTAAGGGGTTAAAGATGAGGGGGGAGGAGGGGGGCTGGAGTTGAGGGAGGAGGGCTGGGGCACAGAGGTACCTACAGGGCACACCTTCATATAAGGTATTGTGCCAAGTGGCTCTTTAGAGCTGCTTCATTTAAGATGTTTATAGTTCTTGCTGATATTTTACTGGCACTTCAGAAGGGGCATTCAATGAAAAAAAATCATTGCTTTCTCCAGCATAACACTGACACTGGAGGGACAGACCATTCCTGCAGCATCTGTGGAAAGTCTCTGAGCTCAGCGAGCTCCCTTGATCGCCACATGCTGGTGCACTCAGGTGAAAGGCCTTATAAATGTTCAGTATGTGGACAGTCCTTCACCACCAATGGAAACATGCACAGGTGAGTGCTGATCGTGTCCCAGGAGTTTGGAAAGGATTACAGCATCGGGGGCTGTTTTGTTTCCTTGGAGGGACTAGCAAGCCAACTAAAGACACTTGGGCAGGAAATGTGGAGTATCTGTGACCTTCAAATGTGGCATAACCACACTACAGCTGCTAGGTTGCTTAAGTAGTGAGAGGAAATCAGAATTTAGAAAGTTTATCTAGCTTTCTTTAAGTATTATCAAGAGTTGTTATAGCTTTTTTTTTTCTTTAGTAATAGTAGTAGTAGTATGACATGGATTTTTCTCAGGGGATAAAAATATATAGCCAAACTATATAAAAGCTTCTAATTTCATAGCTTCAGAGCCATGGATTCAAGTGGTTGTATTAGAACATCTGGGCTTTTGTTGGTGTTATGTACTTAGGTATCCAGGTGCCATCACAAAGATGCCTCTTCGGTATATTTATCTTGTTTTCAAATACATACATCAATATTTGCTTGTGCTATAGACAATTTGTTGCACTATAGATCTGGCAAATTCTCTGCAGTCCAAACTTCCAAGGATAGTTTCCCTTGTAGGGATGTAGCAATATGTACAGTTGTCAACTGGGGAAACAATATGTTAAACATATGGATTTTCCTTCCCCTCTCTCATCCCGTGATTCAGTATTCATTTATTTGCATGGGTGGAACATCTCAGAACTGATTAAGACTTCATGGATTCCCGCATAGCTTTAGTCCCCATATCAAAGAGTTTACAACCTACAAAGAAACTGTAAGATGGGTGGGGGAAAATAATATTGCTTTCAAGCAGAAGGGCAGGAGTGATGGTTATGGACTGGTTCTGTGTGGAAAGGAAGAGGTCTTGTTTCCCATTACCAATAATTTTCCAAGCAGTGTGGTATAGGTGGAATGAAAGGCTGATTTCGATGACAGTAGGAGAAATAACATAGTCCTGCACAATGGGAACAATACCTGCTAGTAGCATTACCTTTTCTGTATCATTTTGCTCATGTTAAACACTTGGGTGAAAAGAGAGGGAATGCTGTTCTGTAATTCCATATTTATTTAACTTACAATTGATTTGAACTGGGGAGAGTTGGAAAGATAGATGAAAAATGAGAAGAGAAAAACACAAAGAGATACTGGCCTTGGGCACTGCATAAATCACACATTTGACTCATCTGACCAGAGGTGGTGTGAGCCACGTTTGCCAGGTCGGGTCATTCCTCTGTGTGACGTGTGGGAGGCAGGGCCACTGCTGAGTTGCAACTGATGCCAATGTCAGTATCCAAGGGTGACTTCCAGTGGTGGAACTCTGGGATGGTCAGTCACCTGTGTCTGGGCAGCTTGCTGAAGGACTGCTTGTGTGGTTTATTGGGGTTTTTGCTCACTGAGCATCTCTTATGCTCCCCTAGAAGTAGAAAAAGGGAGGCTTCCCCTACAACTTGACTCCAGGCCTATGAGAGATTGATGTAGTCACCTTTCCTTATGCAGGTTTCCCCATATAGAAATTCTTAGCATGCTTTTCTAGCAAATTTGTAGCCAGAATTGCCAGATTCAGTGACTTGCCCAAAAGAATCAGAGATTAGAACTGTCTGATGAGAAGATTAGTTTGGTTTTCATTTTTTCTCTTACCAAGATGATGCCTGAGGTTACCAGGATGGAGTGCTCTATTTACTGACCGCACTAAGAAGGACCTAAGTTCATGCAAGAAAAGTCCTGATACTAAAAGGTTTTTTTGGTCTGATAGGTGCCTGTCAGTTCTGTTAAGCTCCTTCTTGTGCAGGGCTGCCCCTGCAGCAGGAGAAGGCTGTTCCTGAGCTTGGTATCTCTGCAACGAGTGATCCCAGACCCATGACAAGCAAAATCCTGGGCACACTAAAATATGCTGGTTCTACTGAGGGAGGGTTGTGGTTGGCAGGTTGTGCCTTCTGGTCTTTTTCAGTGAATAACCTTTTCTTTTTGCTGTAACTGACTGTAATACTGGATCTTGTTGCTGAAGGGAAGCATAAATGTGCAAGTAGGCAGATGAGGATAAATGCAAAGTGAAATCAAATTTTTATCTGGTGCCATGACATACTCAAAAGGAAGATGTTCATTTTGCCCACTAGTACCTCCTTCTGAAACAGGTGTTTCTGGTCTAAGGTGGTGTGAAGTAAATTTCTTTTTCAGGCATCTCAAACTTAGTTGTAGCATCATGTCCAGTGGACTGTCAGTGCTGTGGCTGAATGTGTCTCACATTTCATTCAAAACTGCTCCTGCCTCAGGATTCCAGAGCAAGGACCTGTTTGCCAGGTCCTGCCTCATGTGTAACTCCTGCAGGCCACGTCTGTGGTGGTGCCATGTCTGTTCTTCCAGCTAGATGATACTACAAGTCCATCTTTCTCCTCTTTTGTGTGCAGTTCTTTTATTGTTCTCTATTTTTGTGGTACAGAATCTAAGTAATGACAGGTGCGTGTCCAAACCGGCAAAAAAGAAAAATTAAAAAAAAAAAATTCTCATGTGCCCCTAGTAGCCAGCATGGTGATATCCCTGGACCATTGCAAAGCATGGAGTCAGAGGGAGGAGTTAGAGGTTTAGCAGAAACTTGTGATGTGCTGGTCAAGAATCAGTGTAACTTGTGCAAGTCCTGCAGGAGCTTCCCAGGATTTACTGCACTTACACCAAATATGCTTTGTTTACAGGAGAGGAGTGAGGGAGAAGTTGGTCTGCTGGTATCTGAATGGTGGGAAAATGTGTAGGCTTATGCCATGACCATCCTCTCTTTTTTTTCACCTCTGCTATTTTCTGGCTCTTATTTAGGTGTCTATATTTTTAAATTTTTAAATCAATTAATTATATATTTTTAAACTATTTTTAAATGCAGACTTCTAAAAGACATTTTAGGGGATAAAGTTCAATGGAATGGTTTTGTCCAGGGGAATACTGTGCCATGGGACTTCTTACTGCTGTTCTATCACAGAATGAAATTTCTGATCTATATTTCAACCTCAAAGCAGCCACATCATTAGATGTTCAGCTGAGTAGAGGAGGGAAGGAGACAAGTTTTGGTTGCTTTTTTGGGTTAGAAAATGATTACCAATGTTGTTATGCTCTCAAGTGCCAGCCATCTCTATCAAAAGTATTTTTTCAGGCACCACCTTCACTTTACCAAGGGAGAAAAAAAACTCCACAGCTTTTTACTTGATGCTCTTTTGCATTAAATTAAAACTTCTGTGCAACAGCTAAACTTTCTGTGGAGTGAGTGAGAATGTTTCCTGCACATCTCTTCCTTGAGTTAGTGTAGCCATGCTGGGGTGTTGCATGTACTCTTCACTTGTGAAATCGATGCTGGCCTTCCTGACTCCCACAATACGTGCAACACTTCATTTGTTAATGAGTCATAGCCTCTCACATAAAGTCCAATTGCTTTCTGTTGTGCTCCTTGGCTCCTCGTCAACAAGTTAAGTTGAATGGGCACAGCAGACTGGGGTGGAGGGGGAAGATTCACTTGTGCAATACTAGTAAGAAAAAGAGGTTAAAACCTCCTTCCTTTTCTGACCAGTGGGACTTTTGGCCAGGATTTTCAACAGGGAACTTTGAGCCCAGAGTATCTCAGAAAACTCTCCTAAAGTCTGCCAGGCTGTTCAGGAGTGACCTGAGCCTTCTGTGGGGACGGTCACATTTAGAGAGAGCAAAGATCTCTGGAGTGTGCTCAATGTCCAGAGCAAAAAACTTATCTTCCCGTTCTTCCTGATGTGCTATCAGACTGTCTGCTGATGTATCAGTGCTGCTCCTACCATTTGTGGAGGGTTGATGCAATCTGATACAACAACTGGAAGTTCCTGGTATCAGCATCAGGAATAGCTCTGGAGAAGAAGCCCTGGAGATGATGCTGGGGTTTTTAGGATTTTCTTTTTGACCAGTATTGGAAAGAGCAAGTCTTCTTAGAAATAGCACGCCTTCTAGAGTCAGGTGCTAATTAGGGATTTGGGTACATTGTTTTCTTGTGGCCCTTTAGGAATCTACAGGAGAGAGATCACAGTAGTTTTGAGTTGAATGTTCCTGTAACTGGCACTGTAATGATCAGTACATAAGAAAATCTGCAATTTGGGATACGCCTTATCCTCACCCTTCCTTTCTAAAGAGACAGACCCTGTGGCTTTCTCTCAGTCACAGTGAATTAAAGTTGAATACTCATATCTCCATCAGGAGCATAAACTATATGGAGGGTTAGGAGTGTATAAAGAGTTTCTGTAGCCCTGTAAGAGCTGGGGATTTCCAGTGTAGTGTCTCCTCAAAAGACTGCAACTACTAAAGACTTAGCAAAGGTTTTCCATCTGTACTGTCATAGTAACTCCCTAGGGAGTTTAGCAGTGAATAATCCCAACTCCAAGGAGCCCTTTTGGGTCTAGACTCCGACACCAAATAGGAGGTTTCAAATCTTTTACTCTATCTCTACCACTGCCTCTCCCCAAAATGTAAACAGAGGAGTTAGGCTGCTGCTGTGGTTGTAGTGGTGGTTTGTGAGCATTAGGAAGGGACCTGGAGGTAGAGAAAAAAATTTTACTTGACTTACTGTGTTGCATTCAAATAGAATGTGCATCAGCCTTCAGTGGAAAGGGCGATGCCTCCACTTGCTCCAAAAGTGTTTCCTTTGGGGGCAGGATACTTTGCCAGCAGTTCCTTTTCCATTTCTGTGACTAAGGATAGCCCGTGCCTATCACTTTAAAGTCACATTTTCCTCCCTGCCAAAGACATGCTCTCCATGCAACTAGAAAATGTTAATGGGGTATAAATGCCAAAAGGGAGACGAGAAATGACCTTCCTGCCAGTTTCCAGTGGGAAGCTATTAAAGGCTCTGTGGCAAGTCTGAAAAGAGTAAAGGGATAATACATGTGATTCAGCCACAGCTTCCCTAGTTTGGTAAATGAAGGAGCGTTGTCCATGGCTGGTTTTCTCCAGACTGTGCATGTAAGTGGTAATGCAAACTAATTGAAGTGTTTCATTGAAACTAAAATGTAGCAAATATCTACCTTCTTTCTCTTCTTCTATTCCTTGCCCCATACATGACAAAATTACTCGGAATGGCTTTTTATTTACATCCTGCTTAGGTACTTGTGGGCTCTTTATGTACCATCTCAGGAGCAGGTCTCAAAGTTTGGGGATTTTTTTTTTTTTTTTTTTGGCTTGTGTGAAACATCACATGTAACAACCACATGCAGAAGTCTTTGAAACTCAGATTGGAAGATCTGGATCGCAGAGGCTATGCTTTGAAGCATTCTTACAAAGGGTCCTATCAAAGAAGGTATTTCTTCTTTTAATTAAGAAGGCACTTTCATTTCTCAATCTTACTTTCAGTACTAGGTAGTTTTCCCAAACTTCTGATTTTAATACGCTGTGGAGAGATAAACAGCTGTCTTTTTCATCAAAGTACTATTCTGATGTTCAAGTCTTTCTGAAACAGCACTTTATGTGTGCACCTGTGTGTTGCTGACTGAGTTTCTTGAGAAAGACAGAAAATGCACATGCTGGAGGGTGATCTCTGAATTTTGACGTTTTAACCGGCCATCTTTGCTGGCACATGAAGAATGTACACGTCTGGAAGAGTGTAATGCACTGCTCGGAAAATGAGTGTTGGATGCTGATAAAGGCTTGGGGGTTGAGATGCGTACACTTCAAAGGTTTCCCTGCTCCCTTTAACAAGAGTCTGTGTGTCATGGGCAGGCATGCACACAGGCCACCTGTGACTCTGCAAACGTCCAATAGGCAGAGTGTCCTCAAGATCTGGCTGAGTCCATCCTCTCCCTGCATTCCACCTGTGAATTGCTCCCATGTTATTTATGGCATTGGCCTGCTTCCAGTACGTTGTGTGTGCTTTGTGGGGTGCAGCTCGGTAACAATGCCTGGCCACTAAGTACAAATAGGATCTCTGGATTCCAGCATGTACAGGCTGGCATTTGCTTAAGATGGGAGTTTTGGAGGCAGAGCATAGCCAAATGTGATGAAGACTTTTTTTCTTTCCCAGAAGAGTAGAGGAACTGCCTTATTAAAACATGGTTTGCTTTCTAGTGGTTTGCAAGTGGAAATTTGGTGTAGCTTTGGAAAACTGAACATACGAGATTTTGAAGCTAAAAACAAATAGCCAGGGAGCTTGCCACACAGAAAATGATTGACACTTCACACATGTGAAAAGGCTCACATGGTCTTGCACAACAGGAATGTCTCTTTGGTCATCTCCTAAGGAGCTTTTATTTCAGTGTAGTAATTGGTAAGCAGTGCTTTTAAATATTAAGAACCAGGCTGTACTACAGGCTTTTAAATCCATTCCGTACATGTGGGGGGATGATTTAACCACTCTCAGCATGCTAGTGAAAGATAAGCTTCAGCAAATGCAAGTGCCCTAATTCTTCAGCAGGGATAATGAACACAAAATACTAACTTTTGCTTCTAGTAACTGATGACTGTAGTTGTGGGATGCAGGTGAGATGTGACAGCTGTTTTAGTTTTCTTTGCAGTTAAAAACATTTGTTACATTTTTTGCTACTACATTTCGTAAATAAAGATGGGGAAACAGGTAGAGGGAAGCTTTTTGGCCTCTCTGTCAGCACATAATATCCAGAATATGTGTTTGGTATTCTGCTGGGACTCCCATGTTTTGAAGAAGGTTAAATTAGAAAGAAAGAGAGAGAGAGAGAGAAAGAAAGCAAGCAAGCCAGCCTTTTCAACAATAATACATCAGTAAGAGAAGAGTCTGTTTCTCTGTCTCTTTGATTTGAATTAGAAGTCTACTGTATTTTTAATTGTTCCAGGAAGAAATTTTTGCTCTGTCTCACTGTTGCTGAGTAGATTTACTTCTGGAAAAACTATATATAAACTTTAATTCACATGGCTCACAAATAAGGTGCTCAGAAAACCCCTCCACTAGTATCTTCAGCAGTTAAAAACTCTGGATAACCTCCTGTGCCACAGAACCTCTGTGAGCCCTCAGAGCTGAAAGGAGATTCCATGATTTTAGATGTGTTACACGCTGCTTGTAGGCTTAGACAGTATCCCCCTTCAGTTATCATTAAAGAACAGCAAAGGAAGTTAACACAAAAACATGAATGCTGAGATCTGATTAGAATCAAGCGAAGCAAGGAAGTGCAGAGTTAAGATTTATATGCAGACCTTAATTAGCTCCATTGTTCTTGAGAACCTAAGCGTACACAATGAGGAACATTATACTTGCATCTCCAGAGCTCCTCAGTACCTAAACATAAGACTTCAGTGTGCTTTTCAGTCCTAGATTTTTCTCTCTGCGTTGCCTTTAAGCAATAGCAAAGTCAAATCTTGTGCATTGTAAGGTTGTGGGTTCTTATGTTTTGGTTTTCTGCAAGGCAGAAAAAAGGGGACACTCTTAATGAGTTTAGATTTCTGGTGTGATTTGTGTGGAGGAGAAGGTGGTCTAATGTGGCAGGGTAATGCCGCCCTCCTCACGGGCAGTAACATAAATCTCCCGTATAACAGAGCGTATTGAGCGTAGCTTAGTGCTGCTTTGTTACCCATGTCACAGTTCAAATAAGCACAAGCCACTTGACAGATTAGACTCTAGCCTGAGAGCACATGGCAGTGCAAGACCTTGATCTTTCCACATAAGTACCCTTTCAGGAATATCACCTCCTCTGAAGGTCTAGTATTCTCAGGGATGTTTCCTCCCCTTCCCACCTTGAAGAGCTACAAAATAAATACAAGCCTGAACTTAGCAAGCACTAGAAAATCCAGGTGATCTTTGTAAGGAGTTGAGGTGCTTTTAGTCCTCTGCCATAAACCTGACATGTGATTCTTGTGGACATGTTAGCTCTCAAGGTTAACAAATAACGTGTTGTTTTGTTCACTTTTGGCTGGTGGTTTGTCTTGTAGCTTGTACTTTGGTTGGCTGATTGTGTGTAGAAAATTCTGGTGGTGAGAGAGTTTGTATGTTAAGGTAATCTTTGTTCAGCCTGTTGTGCATGCACATCAGAAATACTTGCATCACTTCTCTTATAAGCATGTATTCCCTGTCCTCCTATTCTCTGAAAAGATTCCTGGGCAAAGTACCCACGAGAATGAGGAAAAAGTCTATCACAAACTGCATTTGTGGTTGCTGTCATTCCACCTTTAATGTATGTCTTCCAGCTTTACGTTTTTTCCCCCAGTATCTAACCTGCTCAACCTGTTCTGGTTCAGCATGCTGGAACCAGCAAATGGCAGAACATACCCCCCCCCAGGGTCAGCAAGTTTGTTCCTCTTACTTTCCTCCCCTCTCTTAAAAATAGGCTATTCCATAACAGTAGATTGACAGCAGTGGGAGAAGCTTCTGTAGCTGTTTAAAAAAAAAAAAAAAATAGGGAGGGGACTCTTGTCATTTGGACTTAACCAGATCCTTTCACTCGGGTTGTTGAGCCATGATGCTCATATGCATGATGTACCCAGCTTAGGCAAAGACAGAGTCTTTAAAGTAGTAGTTGCCATTATACAACTGCTAAATAGCACAGAATATGCAAATACTGCTTTCTGTTCTTTGAGGATATCGATAGATATGTCTTAGTTCTTCAGGCTGGTCTCTTAGCTGAAGTTTGCTAGACACTCTCAGTGATTTTTTTTGTAAATCCTCAGAGTCAGCTTTCCAATGCTGACTCATGTGCAAAGATATCTTGAAACAGAGAAGGTGTACAACTTCTGTGTGGCTCATTTTTTTCACCCAGACACTTCAGTGGTAGCTTTTTTGACAGTTTCAGACAGAGGGGAGAAGAGAAGTCACGTAAGGTGACAATTGTTCATGGACTGAATTAATTCCACTTGAGGGCTAAAGTTCCCGAACTCCTGCAAAGTAGCACAGGACATGCAGGGACTTTTGTTTCCACTTTGACTAAACACATCTAACAAGATGTGAAACTTCTTCCTAGTGCTTCTCTCCTCAGCAAGGGAATGCTGTGAGGAAGGAGGACCACATGTTCAGGAACAGGAGAGGAAATGGGCTGAGCACGTGAAACCGCTTTTGCTAGGATGCCTTCCTCAGCACTGGGAAGTTTGCAGTTTGTGTGTGTGCAGTGATAACCTTTTACTTCCTTGCCCCTTGAGATAGTTGCTGGCTGCTGATAATGTGGAGTAATGTGGAGACCCTGCTTTCAAGGAAGATGTGCTTCCCTTATCTCATGCAGCTTCCTTGCGTGCGTCTGCGTGTGTGTGTGTGTGTGTGTGTGTGTGTGTGTGTGTGTGTGTGTGTGTGTGTGTGTGTGTGTCAGGGAGAGATACTCGGTTCCATCTGCACAGCGTCCCCAGCAGTGCTGTGGACATCTGTTTTTTCCTTCTTGAGCTGTGTGACGCAGCAAGTTGTTCTGTGCTGTGCCATCAGGATTGCTCAACAGTGCCGTGTGAGAGGGAACCAACAGCATGAGGGCTTTGCCTAGTTCTGGGAAGTAGCTGGAGCTTATGTTTGCTTGGTTAAGAAAGGGGTGTGGTTCTGGAGGGGAGGCAGGACATACCTAGGACTTCTTCGATTGTGTTTGCTCTTTAGGAGAAATCTTTTCCCTGTTGTGATATACTTTCTCTAATTTTCTCTTTCCTTCTCTCTCCTTTTCTCCCCTTTTATTAACATTTAAAATGGCCTTAATTATCCTTACCTTCTAATAACACTTGTTTTCTTTAAACATAAAGTTTCCTGAAAAATCAGCAGTGAATAAAGTTATATAGTGTGGTAACTAAAGGACATGCCTGAAAAACCACAAATCTTCAAAAAGATTGAAGGAAATGGTTCAGAATGGCCCAGGCCAGATTTTTGGCACACTTTGAAAAAGTATTACTTCTGCTTAATTTTACTGTTGTTAATACACTTTTTTCTCCAAGCTTAAGGAAGTGTGGTGGCCTGAGAAGGATCTTGTTTAATAAAGGAGGATCTTGTCCCATATAAAAGTTTCTTAGAGCTTGGAAGTCTCCTTACAGTATTTGGCATTGTTAATTTAGGTCTGCTCTGAACGTAATGTAAACTGTGTGTGACAGCTTGGTGAAGTGGTCCTGGGAAGCTCATGCTGCATTTCCTCCTCTTTTGCCCTCCATTACGCCAGGGTTGATGCAAACGGCTTTCTTCTGCAGTGCTTTGGGAAGCTTTGCTTTGGAGGCATGGTTTGAATCACTTCCCTGTCACAGCATCATCAGGCAACTATTTGTCTCCCTTTTTTTCCTTTGAGGTGTTCTGACAACGTTGCTGTTAGGGAATAGGAATAACTTTGAGCCAAGCTGGGAATGCAGTTGTATCAATTTCAGCCTGTTTGAACTTGCTGAGTCTGTGTAGCAAGTAGTTGCTTAAATGTGAATACAGCATAATTATTCAGAGGTGGTACCCCCTCCTTGGATTTGTAGATCATTATCTTTCCTCTCACTCATGCTTACAACTTGCCTTTACTCACAGCAAAGCAAAATTTTTCTCTAGGATAAAAATATAGAATGTTCTGTGTGCATGTGTGTGTATCATATATCCTTAGGTATCCTGTATTGGCAGCTGTGGGGCACTGGCTAACTTTGCAGACTGTCTCGGTAGCACTGAAAAGAGATGTGAAATCTGTCATTCGAATTTAATCACTGGTGGCTTTTTCAGCCTCAGCACACCTGGCCAGTCTTGGTGGATCTGAATAATGGCACCTCTGTCATGCCATGATGCTGTCTGCCAGGAGAACCTCACTGCACCAGGAGCCAGGCGATGCAGCAGCCGCTCTGAGCTGGGGAGGATGCTGAGGGCATGTCTGTGTGGCACCTGAGGGATGCCAAGGGGACAGCTACACCCACGTCCTGCCACACCCTGCTGTGTGGGGAGGCTCCCCAGGGCCACAGTAGCCTTGGTAGACCCTGCAAACAAGCACTGGAGACTCCATGAGGATAATGAGGTGTGCCAGCAGGATGGCAGTGCCTGGCTGCCATGGGGACTGCTAGCAGGGGGATCTCCTGCTGGGTCTGCTTGCAGGCATGTGGCTGAAATAAGTCAGGGCATCCCAATCTGATCCTTCCTGGGACCTGTTTGCCCCACCCTACCCTTTCCCTGCATGCACTGCAATGACTTTCCTATCAGCATAGTCATGGAGATCTCCTGCTGCTCAGCTTCCTTTGGTTTGTCCCACGCTGGGGTTCAATACTGGTTACCACTAGAGCGTATGGGGGTGCTTCAATTTGGTTTGAGATTGCTCCGCAGTTGTAAAAGGGAATTTCCCACGTATTGGGAAACTCCAATTGGGATGCTGGTATTTGTCTCCTGACTTGCTGCGAACTATGTGTGCGTGTCTGAGGGCTTTTTGGGCCATTTTTGGGTTTTTTTGAGGATACAAATCTTAAGCCAAAAAGAGAAGACAAACAAAAACTTGTCCTAGTACAGATCATGTCTGATTTCCAAAATCACCTGCATCTTTTTGGTTCCTGTGATTACAGCTGGCAAGGGCTGAGTGGATTGCTCTCATAAGTGGGTGATGTTGGTAATTAACACTGGAAATACATTGTCAATACAGATTCTCTACACGTTTCAACAAACAGCTCACTAAACTCTTCAACCCAAGGGCATAACATTACTGCACTTTTGACTTAAGTGTCAGTCATATTCACAAGACTCTTGAGGAGGGACTTAGCAGCAGGGCATTAAACGACTGTTCCTAAAAATACTGCTGCTTCACTTTCTCTTTGTTTAGGATTAACTTCCTGTATGCATCAAATGGCAGGAGCTTTGAAGAGAAGTTCCCCTGTGTTTTCCTACATTTCCAGACAGTGTGGGCTAAAGTACCATTTTTTAAGAGAAATGAAACAAAAACAGTGACAAAGATAATATGACATAAAAATACCTGAAAGGAGTGTAATTTTAAAGGCTGTCTTCTCTTTCTTTATGAGATATTTTCCATTTCATGAGGCCTGAAGTACATCATGGTCCAAATTTCAACCTGTCTTGGATGCATCCTGCACTCCTGTTTGTTCTGATACCATGGCACTAATTCAAAGCCTTAACAAAGCAGACTATTTTTTTCTAAACAGAGATGTTTGGTTGTGTTTTGAAGGGTGGACTTTTTTTTTAAGTATTGAAGGGGGTTTTATGATTCTTTGTTTTTTAAGGGTGATTACTGATTACTGTTATATGGGAGGAGAAATGTAAGTGAGAGATCTTGAGACACAAAACAATGAAAGACATAAGGCAATTGAATCAGCTAAATTGTACAGACTAGCTCAGTCCTTCCCAGCTTGGGAACTTGAGTAATTCTTTTTGTTGTAAGGGGAGAAAACAAAGTGTACTGTAAATAAGGTGAAGGATGGAAAGTACTGATTTTTATTCTTTGATTGGAATGATTGGATGTGCGGCTTCCTTGTTTTCAGATAAGCATCAGATGTATGAGGATTTTCCACTTGGTTTTGAGACCAAACTGCCTAGAAATCATGAGGGAGATGAGGAATAATCATGTGCAATACAGTAGAGTATAGAGTACATCTAGTGGTAAAGTGGAGAAACTTATAATAATATGTGGGATATGAAGCCAGAACCTGAACTTGATACTGTCAGATGATCTCTGTGGACTGATAATGCCCGGATTCATTGGCCTCCCCACTGTGTTTCCACAGACGTGAGGGAGGAGGAGGATGGTGTTTATACATACACTGGATTCTGTGCTCAAGAATTAATCTTGATTTAGATGCTGGGACTTTCCCAACCAGGCCTCAGTGAAATTGCTTGCTGCTCCCCCTCTGGACATGCTGCTCCTTCTAATCAGACCTACCTGGCATAAACCTCTCTTGACTGAAAGCCAGCAGTGCTTGTGCTGCCATAGTTCTAAGGGAGAGGCTTAACCCTGAATCCTGCTCAGGGGCTGCAAATGCACACTTTTGTTCCATACCTTCCTTTAGGCCAAGCCTCCAAGCCAGACAGGCCTTTTCTTTTTTCTTTCTCCTGAAGCACATCAGGAGGCATGGAAACTCAAGGTGCAGCTACAGTGTACTTTTTTCTCCCCAGAATTAAGAGGTGAGGGATTCCCACGCATGCTGAGAGATGATTTCTATCCAAGAGTCAAAGTGATGCTGATCAGGTTATCTGCATGCAAAGCAGAAGCTCCAGGTTTTGTTCATAATTCAGTGGGACCCAGAGCCAGGAGCAGCTGCATCTTGCATTTGCCTCCTTGAGGATGCTTTGGCTGCTCGTTCTAGCCTTGAGCCAGCCAGTCAAAACCTGCCCACGTTCTGGTTTTGGCATTGAAGCTGTAGGCTGCCCTGTTTTGAGACCTCCAGAAAGCTTATACGATCAATATGCAAATCCCCTTGGCATTAGGAAAATACATCAGCCCTTTTTAGAGATGTGGTAAAGACTGGGATGTGACCAGCAGGAACAGCCTATCACTTCAGCAGGACACGTTTCCCTGCCCTCCTCATGAGTCACCTCCCATAGACACTGTTCCAGCAGCATCCACAAGAGAAAAAGGAAAAAGGCACTTGAGTTCTGCATTTGCCTATTACTACAGAAGTCTCCTCTTCAATGTAAAGTAGCATAATACTCACTTGCTGCTGTTCTAATGGAATAGATACCCTCCTGAAATCATGCTCTGCATTACAGTGTGGGGCTGGAAACTTTTTCTGCCAATTTGTCTTAAAAAAGAAAAAGAGAAAAACAAAAAGGAAAGAAGCCAGGGGAATTCTTGTGCAGTATCGTCTTAGTCATCCTGCTCATGTGACCCTGAGAGGAGAGAGGAAAGTTGTGGCAGAAGAGGGGAAGCGGAAGGTGATTCTCAGGGGGAGGGTGGAATGAAAGGCAGTTAAGCACTTGAAAAAAATGTGATTTTGTTGGGAGGGCTGACTGGCACACAGTCATAGCACAGTTGGATCCTCTTGGCTCACCTGTGAAATTCTTTGTGTGAGGGGGAGGGAAAGATTATGAGGAGAGCTTTTCCTCATACAGCTCTGCTGCAAAAAGCATAGTATATAGCAAGTTATTTCCTTTTTTTTTGCATTGCAATTCTTAAACATTATGAGTTTAGTTCAGAGGTGGATCAGACCATTAAATAAAGACATATTTTCCTCTTTTCATTTTATACTTATTTTTTGCAAATTTTCTGGTTCTTTCTCTGGTCTAATTTTAAATAGAGTTCCACCACTGCCTTTGAGAGTTTAAGCAAGGCTAGCTAGCACTTAGTGCAAATGAGTTCTCCCTAATATTAAGCTGAAGTTTCTATCTCTTTCCTGTCATCCTGTGTATCATGGTTGGATTTTAGTGTTCCACCCTCAGCACTGCCCCGAGTATATGTGTACTTGCATGCGTGCTGAGGTGCAGATTTCAGGGCTCTGTACCTTCCTGAACTTGTCTGCTGTACTTCAGTTCTGTAGAATGGGTCAGAGCCACAATTCATTGATTTACTATAGAAAAAGAAATCCAAGTTTCATCCACTGTCTTCTGAGCTGCAGTAGTGGTCACTTTAAAGCTGCTGGCACGTGTTACTGTAACTTGCATCTGCGACTGAATATGAGCATTACTGTGCATGTCCTTACTCTGCCCTTCCTTTTTTTTTGAACTACATTCTCACTTAAAGTGTTGAGTGTTTATCTTTATTTTTTGGAACTGATGAATGTCATATCATTTTTCTTTATCACTGTAAGATGCTGAAAGCCAGCCTGACTTGTGAGCCTGTCTTTTGCATTCTAAGTATGCCAGTGTTGTCAGGCCAAAATATGTTGTTATAGTCACAAAGGGAAAATAACTTCTAAACACAGCTTTGTTCCTGTTCTTCTTGTATCTTGGCAGGCTAAACAGTAAGGTTGAACATTTTCAGTGTTACATGTAAGATCTAATCAAGGCAAACTCTTCTAAAGGAGTAAGGCAACACAAATACTTCCCTCCCCTTAATTATGGTTAGGAAACTTTTTAAGTAGAAGAAGCCTCAGTGAAGGGAGTGTTTAAAAGAAAGGTTGTGGATGTGGATGTGACTTGGCAACTGCTGAAGTTCAGCCCATGTTGGGTGATAAATGTTGTCTCGAGGCAGAATGACATCCATGTTGCAAAGTAAAAGAAAGATGAAGATTGTGTCTATCCTTTGTACTTCTTGGCTTTATCTTCCCGCTTATCTTGGGCTGTAGCTCTAGTAATCTTTTTCCTCTCCACCCTTAACCTGATGCAGTGAAACTTGCTTAACCTGCCAAAGGAACAACCTGCTGGCTGTAATGTGGGCAGGTTGCAACTCTCCTTGAGAACTCTGGAACCTGCTGCTTTGGTTTCGGAATTTTCCTTTTTTTTTCTTAATGATCACATGCATAGAGCTATCACAGCAGCTGTGATGTTTGACCTACACAGTAAAAGTCAAAGGTGTAGTCAGGGTGTCTTCCTGTTTATAGCTTAATAGCTTAGGCTGCTTCCTTTCAGAAAAGGAAAACATGAAGGGATCGCCACATTCCTTGCTGTGGTATGGATTCTGCTGTGACTTTTAGGACATGGCAAAAGCACACACGTTGCAGGAATGAGAACTGAAAGCGGTTGGGTCAGCCAGTGACTGACACCAAACACAGCAAAGCCCCCATCACTGTGGTGCTGTACCCACGTTAGCAAGCCCTGCCTTACTGGCATACTTTACACTGCAAACACAGCTGAACTGCTTTTGGGACTTGCAGGAGCCAGTGTGTTTGCATGTATTAGGTCATGCCAGGCAGAGGTGCTGGGTTGGGCTGGCACTAACCTGGAGGTTCCAAGGGTTTTTCCTGTTGGTGTGCTGTGGATGTGCCATCACACCCCTCTCAAGTAGGAGCCAGCTCCATCAAAACAAGCAGAGTTCAACAGGTGGGCAAACAGCAGGAGGAAAGAACTTAGCCCTAAGGAAGCTGTTTTGCATAGGTAGCTGTTAAACAGGAGTTGTGCATACTTGTTAATGGTTGGAAAGCGACTTTAAAAGAAAACGGGAAGAAAATGTCCCATGCCTAATGCATAGCAGGGTTTTTTGTTGCTTGATTGTTTTCTGGATTAATGTGAGTTAGCTTGACTGATTTTGCTCTCTAGCTATCTGAAAGGTAACTGGCTAAGCAGAGTTAGCTGTGCTTCAGCCGAGCTGCCAGAGGGTTAAGCAGTCAGGCCGTGTGTGAATGCCTGTGGTGCAGGGAGAGACTGGCACAGCAAAAGCCTCTGTCCTTACTTTCAAGAGATCATTGAAACTGGAAAGCAGTCTTTACCCGTAATAATAAAAAGTAATACAAATAATAAAAACATAGACAAACAACTCACCTTCCAGGTTTTGCTTTGCCTGTGCAGTTGAATATTTTGATTTTTTTCTTCCGAGATGCTTTCTGAATTTTGTCTTCTGTCATTGTGGACAGGAACCCCTTGAACAAATAACTGGTTTCTTCTCCCTTATTCTTGTGTGAATACAGACAACTGCAGCTCATGCTGTTGTTTTATCACCCATGAAAGAAGCTCTAGCTAGCATGAGAAGTTAGATCAGTGTCACAGGGGGAAAAAAAAACCAAGGTTAAAGGAAACGAGGCAGTAGAGTATCTATAGATGCTTTCCTGCAGATTTTGTGAGACAAGGTAGCACTGGATTCATGTGGATAAATCAGTTGCTTTGGTGCCTGTGGTGCCAGAGATACCAGAGGGCCAAGGCAGGGGAGTGCATGGCACTCTGTATGCTGTGTCAACACTCTGGGTTTTCTCTGGCTTCTATCAAACCTGGAGAGAGCCAAATGCTCAGACCTTCAGCATTCCTTCTCCTCCCCAAGTGGGTGATCGGCAGGGAAAGAGGTCAGACAATTTCAGCAACATTTCCATGGTTCTGTGTCCACTCTGCTGGGCACATCTGCACATAGATGTGACTGACAGCTGTCACCAGTGTCTGTCCACCATTTGTGCAACCAGTAAGTTACTGGGGATCTGGCGAAATTAGAGTTTTTTTCCTCGTGGACTTGATCCTCCAAGCAGCCCCAGCCTTGATGGATGCTGAAAGCAGGCAGTAGCTGAAAGCAGCCATTTTCATCTTGCATCAATTCTGGTACCTGTGGTGCTTTTGTCTTGAGGCTGTTCCTGCACAACACCCTGCAGTTTTGAGACAGTGATTTATATGCCTTCTCTTTTTTTAAAGCTTCTGAGATTGCAAATGGAAATATTAAAAAAAAACATTGTGTGATGAGACAGTCTTCCCAGGAGCTCCAGTGGGGCCTGCTGTGGGTCAGTTTGGTCCAGTGTGTTATCTCAAAGCATCATGCCCTTGGCATCCAAAACTAAAGCAAATTTTATGTCATAACACCAAAGCAGTTATGAGGACATGCAAGACTTGTCCGGGTTACAACATTCTCTCATGTTAGAACATGGTAGTGTGCAGTCATGTTAAATGGCACTGTCCTGAGCTGAGTTGTGGATGTGACTTCTGAAAGATTTGCCCAAGTGCCATTAAAATTGTCTCCATTGTGTTACTTTGAAGTCAGTCGTGGACAAATGGCACCTGCCTCCTGCACTCACATATCTAACTATTGGAAGCAAAAAGTTTCCACTGTATCTAGGAGCATACATTTGACTTTTTTAAAATAGCAGTATAAATTTGAAGTGAAGTTAAAGGTCCTACCTTTAAAAAGAAAGAAAAAAATTTAAAATTGAGCTTTGAGGTGTCAGAAGAAGCATGGCAGCAATACCTTCCATCTAACTGAAGGGAACTAGACAACAGTGTCTTCCTCAGGTTGCAAATACAGAAAACCAAGAGGCAAATGGGTCAGGTAAACAGATATTAATGAAATTGCTTCCTGAGTAATTCTGTCCCTTTTCCTGTATCTTTGTGACAAGAAATAGTTGTTTTCCTGGGAAAGCAGGTTTGTGAACATGCCTTGGCAGTACAGAGTTTTGCAAGCCATACCGAGTGCACTGTAACAGTGGGACCAGCTAATCCTGACTTCCAAGCTGCACTTAAAATTTGATTTTGGGGTCCACCATTGTGTTAAGGATGAGAAAGAAACAAATATATTTAAGTGTTGCTCTGGTGTTGGCTTATACAGATCTGTTTGAGGTACAGTCTCAAACAGATACAAACTCTATAGACAGAGAGCCAGTTGAAGATGAGGTGGGTTTTTTGCATTGAGAGAAGTGGATGTTAAGCTGCAGGCTTTTGCTTACTAGACTGCCACAAGAAAGGGAGGCTGGGTGTGTGGATTGCTGAGCAGGTTTAGGCAGAATCAGGACCTCACGGATGATGGAGAATGGGCATGGTGCTCATGGAACTAGATGTTAGCAGGGCAAGTGCCATGCTGTAGTTGGGACATGGGGGAAAGCTTGTAGGCTCCCTGCTGCAGCCCCTCACAGGCCCAGGCACTGCCAAGGGCCCATGCCGGATCACGCCCCAGCTGTTATTCAGAAGTTCAGGCCAGTTTATGGCATTTCTGATGGTATCCTTTAAATGCAAACCTTAGAAGTGGTGTTGGCATTAAAGTTTACATTGGACTTCCCACCCCGGATTTGTCTGCTGACAGTGTCTTCTTCCCCCTCCTGCCCAGGCACATGAAGATTCATGAGAAGGATCCAAACAGCACAGCAAGCACCACTCCCCCCTCGCCACTGAAGCGCAGGCGATTGTCTTCGAAACGCAAGTTCAGTCACGATGCTGAGCTGGACAGAGAGGAGAGGACACCTGCAAAAAAGGTTCTTTACGGGGCATGAAGCAAAAGATGTTCCTGGTTACCTCCTAAATTGTCAGCTGTTTGGTTTGTGCACTCAGCACAGATTTGTTCCAGCTCTGTATATGAGTTGCCATGCTTATCTTGTGTAGCCAAGACAGTTGTGTGAGATTGAAAATTAATTTCTAATTTCAGAGATTGAAATAATTTAATTTTTAAAATTCTTTTTGTTTAAATTTTTGCATTTGCTTAGTATTTATAAATAATTATTCTTCTGCTGCTATGGCTTTTCCTCTAGCTTTTTTTTTTCTCCTCCCATTTATTTTGTAGTATTCTTGGAGGATGGTGATTTAAACTTTTAAAAAGCAATGTTTACTTCAAAAGCAGTAGCAGCTCAAGTCTGCTTTTGTCTAGATCTGGAGGAAAAAATCTACAGTACATTTCCCTTTCACAGTAGCATAATCCTGCCTTATTGGAGTTGCAAGAGTGACCAGAAAACATTCATTTGAAGGCTAGACGTTTCCATTAGGGTTTTGTTTATGAAATATTTTAGCACATCTCAGTCATTTGTACAAAATGTATGGTGTCTGCCAAACTTAACTCGACTCTTTCCACTTACTATCTCTAAATGGCAAGCTAGTAGCAGTTCCATTTAGCACAGTATCCCTCGCTCTGTGCATGCTTTTCTCCCTCTAATCAGAAGAGAAGTACAGAAAACATGCAGAAGTTCATTGCTTCTCCCTGAACCACTTGACTTAGCAGTTGGCAGTATCTCAGTGGCATAAATAATTTAGGCTGACAGCTCCCTTGGCTTTCTGAAGGGGGAGGAATGCTAGTTCAGTGGTATATAAACACATGGGTTTATAAGTTCTTCAAATCACAGTTCCTCATTAGAACTGATATATCTGTGACTCAGCTGCACACTTTATCTCCTACTG
Source organism: Acrocephalus scirpaceus scirpaceus (assembly GCA_910950805.1). Taxonomy (NCBI): domain Eukaryota; kingdom Metazoa; phylum Chordata; class Aves; order Passeriformes; family Sylviidae; genus Acrocephalus; species Acrocephalus scirpaceus. The sequence continues at coordinate 39,855,035 of OU383773.1, read as the reverse complement.
AGCCTCCTTTTCTGTCATGCATGTTCTTTACACATGTGCTGAGGCTCTGTCGCTTACCCCTCTCCTGAGGAGTGAGTCCTTTGTGTTTGCTTGCACGAAGGTTACACATGCAGCCTGCAATTTTCTCTAAGAGAAAGACTTTGAATGGATTGCAAGTTTGGTTTGTTGCTTACAAGTTGGTATCTAGTGAGGTTTTTTTTTCCCTTTTTCTGAAGGTTGTCGAGGATGGCCATTCTGGTGAAGGGGATAAGAGGGCTGATGATGAAGTTTATCATTGTCCAGTGTGTTTCAAAGACTTTTTTTGCAAGTATGGGCTGGAGTCCCACATGGAGACACATCCAGATAATTCACTAAGGTAAGAGATAGTACCCAGAATGTCTCTGGTCACCACATGGCCTAAAGAAGCCTGCTGGGGAGGGGCAGGAGCCCCTCAGCCCCCTGTCCTGTTAACTGCCCCCCTTTGTGGTTTTGAGCACGTTCTTAAATGCTTTGTCTCATCTTGTGTCACCAGGATGCTGTAGGGCTTAATTCTGTTACTTTTTGCGAATACAGGAAATTTTGCCCGTTAATAGCTGGAAATGTTTTTAGAAAAAATTAAGGCCCCTCTTCCTCCCCTTAAAAACCATCACTGTTATATAAAACTGTAAAATGCCAACATTGCGAACTTTTAACAAGATAAACTGAAGATGCTTAAAACTTGATTAAAAAAAACTTCATAAAAGTATTCAGTTATCATCCTATGAGATTATTCTGTTTATGGAAAAGGCAGCAGCTGGATTGAAAGGGATTTTCAGTCATTGGAGTGAGTGAAGGTAGATGAGTTTCTGGTTTCAGATTTTCAATAAAATGTTTTATGCTTTTCTCCTTTTTGAGGTTAGGGAATGATGTGGATTTTGGCTTAAATGAGCTTTTCTTAACAAGGAAAAATTATTTATTAATTGTTTGGGAAGGTGCTTGTATATTGTGTTTTGATTCAAGTAATTGCCTCTGGGACTCCTGAAACTGTTTTATTTCCTGTTTTTTACCACAGAAAAATGTAGAGCCAGATTCATGAAGATATAAAAGAAATTTTTCAAGTCTAGTGGAAACATGTAGAAAAGCTGCTGCTTTAGGAGAAGAGATTGTCCGTTTGCAGAAGCTTGTCAATATTTTAAACTTATTTAGGGACGTTGGACTCTCATGATCTTTTGGTAGGAGTGAAGAATTCAGCATCTTGAAGTGTCAACACTCATTCCTGGGTACAGGTTCTTAATAGAATGTCATGGAGCAGAGGCATCCCATTCTATTAAATGGGATTATTCTATTAAATTTCTCCTTTTTAAAATTTTTATTTAGGAAACCTTGGTAAATACATGTAAAATACTTTTAAAAGGCATTGTTAATGTTGCAGTTACTGAGGAAAGGAGTTGAAAGCTTGGTTCACTGAGGAGTAGTTAATTAAACATACTCCGCTGTTTCTGAAATAAATGAGGTAAATTTTCATTACAGATCAAAGCTGAAACTCTTGTTCTCCAGTAAGACCTCTGCAACCCCCACAGAATGGAGTCTGGAACAATTTTGCCTTACACTTCATACTTTAGAGAAAGCAGCTGGCATATTAGGTTTATCCTGGCATTACCCTCATTTTGAAGCTTCTCTGAAGATACGACCTCTTTGCAAAGTTATATGCCATGGACCTGAGTGGAGAGGTGGATTTTCTTGCTTTGAATGATGGACATAAGATAATGGAATAGATACCCTTCTAGCTTGGCAGCTTTGCCGTCCGCTGTGGCAAGGCAGCAAGACAGAGTGGTTGTGCAACCATGCTGTTCCTCTTCATGCAGCTCCTGCTCTAATATTAGACTTGCTTTGGGATAATATTCTCCTGAAATGGATTTTGCTACCTTTGATTCTGTTGAGCAGCAAAGACTAGAATGTGTTCGTAAATGAAAGCCAGAAATGTCAAGCTCAGTGGGTATGATTTCAGAGTGGTGTTGGGATGCTTATCTTTATAGAATTGTCTAGGTGATAGTAAGGCGGGTTTGTCAGGTATTTGCCTCAGTCATTTAAGATGTGTCAGGACAAGGAAGATGTGGTCCTCCCTGGACAGCTAATATATTGAGGTGCAACTTACCCTGCCCATCTGGTTTAAACCACGCCTTTTGTCCTAGTCTAGACAAGTCAAATGACACTGTCTGCCTGGCCCAATCGAACAGAAAATCCTCTAGTAAGCAGAGCACTTTGGACTGCTGTTAAAAAGTGATGCTTTCATCCCAAACGAAATGGGTTAAAATCCTTTGGCCAGCAGGGGCTGTAATCCCCTGGTTCCCAGAGCTCTGCAATACTGTTTGGAGGATTCAACAAGACACAGAGAATGTAGCATGCCATCCTCAGTCCTGAGTACAAGTGACTGAAGCCTTTTTGATGAGGCTTAAGGATATTTTTTTCAGTGAAAGAGATGAAGAAAAGAGAATCTTTTGCCAGAGTAGTAATGCAAGAGACCTGGGTATACGGGTGTACTTCTGGCAGGGAAGCAAGCTGCAGAATGTTAGGTTTTCATCAAATCCTGTTGTTGCCTTATTGTAGAAGACAAGGAGAAACAACTCCTGTTAAAGTTCAAACAAACAAAAAAGCACAGTAACTGTGTTGTGAGCAAAGGGCAGGGAGCGTCACACTTACGGTCTCCTTTTATTGCCCATATTGTAAAAGCAGAGTCACTTGATGAGGACCTGTGAGGAAGGTATTGGCTGTGTGTCCCAGAGTCAGAGACTCTGGGTCTGGTGGTTCATTTGGAGATACTGCAGTAGGCAGTAGCCCAGCACGGACTATTTTGTCATGATTAAAAATAAGTGATGCTCAGTCTGCCTAGCCAAGGCCTTCCGTTGTAAGGGCACGTAGGTCAAACATCCAATTCCTTTTTGCTCCCCTAGCTGCTATAAAAAGGATTGCAAACTGGCTCTGAAGCAGTGCACCAGTGTACACTGCCTTGATGATGGCACCAGCCTCCCTTCAGGGATGCATCCGCGGCCGTGGCAAGGTGCCAGGGTGGGCAGGAGCTTCTGCCTGGCTTCCCTGTGGTCCTTTAATCCTGCCATTTCAGTGCTGCTGTGTAAATACAGTCCCTTGCCCCCAGAGCTGTCTGAGTCTGTCTGTTCCGGCCACCCTCGGCTAAGTAGCAGAAAAGGTAAGGCTATCCGGCAGCCCTGGGATCAGTATGTGAGCAGCTAATTTACAGGGTGGGCCATCACCCTTCCAGATACTGTCAAATGAACAACTTTAAATCACAGGGTTAGCTGTTCAAAGTCAGATGAAAAGACACTCCCCATTGTCTTGCCCAGAACTGCTTTTTCATGTAAAACCCCGAGCAGGGAGCACCTCATTGTTTACTTGCAGCAGAATAAACAATACTTAATCCACTGATTGTGTGAGAGGGGCTCCCGCTTGGGAGAGTATCTCTTGATTATGTAAAATCCTAAATCGTGCATCTTTGTCTCCTAATTATGGTAAGAACTGCCCTGGTCTTGCGAGCAATAATAGGGCCCTTTGTCCCATTGACAATGGGCTGTGGCACTGCATCTCCTTCATGGCATTACCCCCCCGGTCAGTCTCTGTCCCTTTGAAGCCCTGGGTCCTGCACCCTAATTAATGACATGAGCTGGCCCCGGCAAGATTGTCTGCAACGCCCATTAGCAGTGGGAGGTGGCCCAGGGGTGCTTTCTGACCCCCTTGGCCTCTCCACCTGGATTATTTAAAGAAGTCTGCTTCCCTGCAGCTGGGGCCTCAGGACACTGTCTATTTCGGTGAGTTTGTATCTGAGTGTTGATAAAACTAGCAGAGTGCTGAAACGCTGCGCAGCCAATAGGGAAAACTAGAAACCTGAAGGAGCAGGGCAGTTTCTCTGGAAACTTTTGTGGTGCAGGGTTGCTGTCAAACGTGAAATTGTGCTTGTAAAGGTCACCTGACAGCTCTGAGCAACGTCAGCAGTGTAAGCAGTGGAGATGTGAGGATTTCCCGGGGAGAAACCTCTTCAGATGCTATGCTGGCTTTCTCCTCTTTCCTTTGGCAAATACAACGGGACAGGCTTAAAGTAAAACGTGTGGCTTTTAAAAAAAAAAGTACATGAACTGTAAAATTCCTCTCTTGGATTTCACTGTAGCCAGAGCATACTCTTTATATTTCCTCTTCTTCTCCAGGAGGTTTAGTGCAGTATGCTGTACCAAGAGCCAAAGTATTTTCAATTTTTCCTTACTGACAGCAGCAAAGAGACATTTATGCTGCCTCTCATGTCTGGGTATCTTCCTGAGGAGAGAGCTGGTGATGGTGTTGCAGTTACCTCCTTTCTTAGACTCATTCTGAGATCATTTCTCAGCCAGGATAGTTGTGCAGTTTGAAGGTGGTAAAAAGCTGCCTCTTGATGAACATCGTGAGGCTTTCTGATCACATTTGGTTCAGTGTGGCATTGCGTCCAGTTACAAGATTTGGTTTTTGGCTATATTTTTGTAATATACAAGAAATAAGTAGACACTGCAGTGTGAAAGTCACTCTCTGCCTATGTCACTGAGCTGACCTGGTGACCAAAACCAGCAGATGCCTGTTGCCATGAATGGATTCAGGGGAGATTAATTTTTTTGACCTTCTACAGAGCCTGTCCAAACAGTGATATAATATATTAAAGCTTTGTAACTTGAAGATGCTGGGCATATTTTCACAAGGATAACAAAGCAGTTCTCTTCCCCCAAGGTTACGTGCTTCTGTACAGCGTCCAAACAAATGAAACCAAAAGGTGTTCACAGCCTACCTTGTTCTTCAAAACAGCCTGCCCAAGTTTTGCTGGAATTATGTAGAGGTTGAACACTGCCATGGAAAGCTACTGTTTTGAACTGCTCACAGATCAGTAACAGGCACAGCAACAGAAGAACTCAGGCCCTGGAAGGAAGTGTTAGGAATCTCTGACCATTAGGATCTGTAGTCCTCTGCCTCTGGTTTTGCCAGAGTAACCACTGTGAGGTCTTGTTTTTGAAAACACTCATGGGTGGTAAATGCCATCGTTGTTTCTTGGTGGTACCTGGCTTCACTGACATGGAATGGACAACTTAAATGCCATAGGAATGGTCTTCTGGACTGTGTGGGTAAATTGAAGATATCTGTCCATGTGCAGCTTGCAATTCAGGCAGGCTGCTCACCAGGTTTCCCCCTTTTTCAGCACATCCACATTCTTCAGTGTACGGTGGGATGCTGCCAGGCATCTGGACCTATGTCCCAATCTTAAATCATTTTAGACAATGCACATGAGCAGCCCCATTGAAGTCAAGACAAGAGGAAGTGGTTTTGGGTGAAAAAGATACCAGCTACTCAGAATATGGCATGTTTATTGCCCAGTTGCTGTTCTTTAAGGCAGTTCTGCACACTGGCTTTAGGGAGATAAAATAGTCAAGAAAAGAAATGAATGGAGATTTAAAATGTGTGGGGATGGTTTCAGTCATTAGCACCAGTAGAAAAGACTAGTACAATATTAGGTTGCTTTCAGAGCTGTGTAAAAGTATACTGAACAGAATGTTAAAAGGAAAAGAAAGAAAACAGCCAGAAAAAGACCCTTAGGTGTCATTCCTGTTTTTGCGAATGCCTATCTAAGCAAGTTTAGGAATTCACTTTCTATCTGTTCTCTCCTTATATAGTATGGAATAATCCTTCTGGCTTCCTTATTCTGAAGCACACTGCTCTCTACATGTGGCAAGCCTTTTGTGGAAAGAGGGTGTTAGTGATGCTACAAACTTGCAGGAGTGAAGGTGTTTGAAAACTAGATGTTGTTTGCAATTAATTTTACTCTGAGACAGAACTGCGGGTTCGTGGTGGGGAGAGGAAGCTTCTTCCTGGTAGTTGATGCTGCTGTTATTGGAAGCAACTTGAAGGATAAATGATGAGCCATCTGCATTCAGCATTGTGAGGTTATAGACTACTTTTCCTCTCTGTCACAACTGTTGATGTGCACATAGCCTTATTCCTTGTTAGAATTTCAAAATAAGAAACATTTTGCTCTTTTAATGAAGATGGATAATTCTGAGGTTGTTGTATCCTACACAGCTGTTGAGAGGAAGAGAGCACTCCAGCAGAGACACGTTCAAGGACCTCCCTGTGCTCTGCTTGTGGCATACTATTTTTTGGGCCCAGTACTTCCTTTTTTAGTCACTGAGATTGTACCAGCAAGGACAGTTTAGGTAGAAATTGCTCTGGAGTTACTAACACAGTTAATGCTACAAAAGTTGTTACAGCCAAAGATGGAGGTGACAAGGGGCAGTGGTGGGACATTGCCAGTTCAGCTGACTCTCCTGCTCTACTCTGCTCTCATGCTGTTTGCTCAATGTCTTGCTGATAGAAACTAGGAACCAACTCCTAATCTCTTGCTGGCAGCATTTTCAGTGCAGGAGCAATTCCATGAGACAGCTGATGATGAGGAAGTCCAGCTCTGGTAAATGCTATGACCAGAAATATGCTGTGGTACAATGCAGTTCTTGGTAAGGTAGAAGAGATGGTATGCAAGCATGCTGGTGAATGCATCCTTTTACTGAGCAAATGGAGAAGTAGAATCAGCGGGTTGTCTTGCAAAAGCAGAACAGAACTGCACGTTACGTGCTTTCTGAAGTTTCCCTTCAGAAAAAAGAGCTGGGAAACATCTGAAGAGCAGCGCGAGTCCAACGCTGGCCTAGAAGTGGTCAACTCACATCAGGGAGCTCATTGTGTGAGGAAACTGGGAATCCAGAGCAGCCGGATAAAAATACTGGCTGGTGAATGGACACAGGGAGTGATGCTCCCATGTGAAGCTGTGTGCTGTGTCACATGGTGTTGAATATCTTAGCTTGGCTGCCAGCATGGAAAGTGGGTAAATGCAAAGCTGTCTGTAAAGGAAAGCTGCTTGTAAAAGGGCATGCAGGAGGGAAAAGGGGCTGAGCCAAAATAGGTTATTAGCACGCCTGCCTGATCCTAAGGAGCAGGATTTGTTTATTCGAAGGCTCTCTCAAAGTGCTGGGTGCTGCTCAGTGTATGGGCAGTCATGTCTGCATGCTGAACATACCTGCAAATGTAGATAAGGGCAAGGGAGAGCAATCCAGATTCAGCTGCACCTATTTGTGAGCCCCGTTGTGATCAGTGGATGCTTATAGGATAGAGAAACCCCTGGAGATGTATTCTCCTTATGTTACTCATGAAAAGCGATGGTGTTTTTTTAACATGGTAGACATATAGATTTATTTTTTAACTCTTGCTGTTAATTTTAAAATTACAGAAGTACTTGGTTTCTGCATTTGAAAGATGGGTTAGAAGATAGGAAGAGCTTTTCATTTCTTACCTTGAAAGAATACCAGAAGGTTCACTTGAGTTGCTGTGCACAAATAAACACTGCTATTTTGCATGTTGTGCAGCTTCTAATTTTGGTAGCTGTAGAGGACTATTCTGGTCAGGTTTTTTTTCCCCCCAGATATGTTTGCCCTAACTATTAAACCCTTCATTGTTATTTAAGTTGATCTTCACCTCTTTCTCTGTGATTCTGTCCAGCCAGTTTGTTGACACTTCTGTTTTTTAAAATTTTGACCTTTATTAAGTAAAAAAAAGTCATTATGAGAAAATGACCACTTTCTGTGAGTGTCTGCAGGCAGACTTTTTGCCATTATTTTGTCTTAGTTGCATGTTAATTCTGTTGAAGTAATGGTAGAGAGTAAGCTACTTTTTCACCAGGGCAGAGGTGTTTAGATCTGGCATTGTTGAAGTGTTGCTGGTAAATGCAATCCATTACAGTGTTAGGAGGAAGCTTCTACTCATTTTTCTTTGCTCACACACAAAGGAAGTTAAAACATGACCCAGCATGGCTTGTGCCTTTTTATTAAACCTTACAGCAGTTAATTTCACTGGAGGTACTCTGAAGCTGGGAGTCACTGGTGGGGACACTAGCTCTGCTGCATGCTGACAAATTTCTGAAGTACAACATCACCCTGGTTTATATCGGGTCTGTCCTGGCTCCTACACGATGCATTTCTTGCCTGGACCACAGTGCAGCTGTAGGAATGCACATAACGCTGTGCATCCCTCTATTAATAGACGGGTTGGCTCAGGGTGTTCAGCTTTGGCTGCACCCAAGGGTGGCTTCTTTGAGGGAGAGGATTAAAGAGAGCGTGACAGAACACATCGGTAACAAAATCAGACGGCCAGTGGGGCGATGCAAGGGGGAAAAGTTAAAAGTGCCTCCTTTGCCGAAGCTGTGAAGCAGCATGCACGGAACATCTAGCGGGCTGCGTCCGTCCCCTTAGGCACAAGGGAAGGGGAGGGGAGCCTCTGCAGCTGGCAGGGAGTTGGCTGCTGGTGCTGCCTGCGGTTCCAGCACAGCCCCGTAGCGGTGGGCGAGGTCGAGATGGCAGAGCAGCGGGTCCTTCGGGGTCACACACGCTGTGGAGCTGCGGGGGAGGGAGGCAGGACAGCAGGAGGACCCAGAGGGATCGCTAGGAGGGAGGCAGGAGCGGGGTTCGCAGCGCTGCTGCTTTTCCATCAGTCATCTGCAGCAAATGGGAGCGATTAGTGCGGCTGTTGGATGTTATTTCCCAAGGCCCTGGGTGTGGAGGCCAGGAAGGGTTGTTTTTTGGGTTTTTTTATCCAAAAGGAGATGAGTATCTGGGCCTGGGTGGGGTTGCACAGGAGCAGAAACCAGTTGGCTCTTCCTCATCTCTCTCACTTTGGCTGGCCCCAGAAGAAGTGAAAGAGAAGCAAAGGAATCCGTTCCTGAAAGGGAATATGTCTGTAACCTGCTAGCTTTTCTTTCACAGGTGGTAAAAGCCCTCGTGTTTAGAACTATCCTTTCTCCATCTCCCTCCTCCTTGTCAAGCTCCCCTGCAGCTGGACACTGCCAGTGTGGAGGCTGGGAGCCTGCTCCCACCACCGGTGTGGACGTGAGTCATCAGCAGGGAATCACCCATCTTTCTCCTCTACCCAGTTGTATTATTTTTAGGTCAGCATAGGAATTTCTTTGCTCATTAATTCTGCAAATAACGTTAGAGAGAAAGGAGAATAATAACAACAGAGGTAGAAAAACACACGGTACCAACCGGGGATTTCGGTGGGAGGAGTTAGAAAGCTTCATAACTTAATGGTGTGTTAATGACTCGTGTCTCTGGATACGTTTCATTCTTTTTGTTTTCCTTGCTTCTGTTTGTGGAAGTTGCTAAAGAGCACAAACAAGAAAGGAACAAAGTGGGGTACCAAGCTTTTTATTTTCGATAAGGCCTAGAAATTAAGACTGTTTTTATTTGTTAACATCCACAATATGGGCAACTTTGCATTAGTGAGCTGCATGGGTGAAAACTTCAGGTTTTAGTCTGTGTGGTTTCAGAGGTACAAGCAGAATAATGGTAAACGTCACCTTCTCACCAGCAGTCTTGGGTAATGCAGAGCATAGTGTTTGTTTAATTTCTTGGTAACATAATGATAAATAGAAGTACTTCGCATTTTCATCTTGACTACTGAAATATAAAATCTAGAAGGATTGAGTAGTTGTCTGCATTAGTCTTAATCAAAATCAAGACTGATTAATTTTGCTAAAAATTTGGCTCTGCATTTCCTTTCTAAAATGTCTTTCCATTTCTTAAAGAACAGCCATTTCCTCTGCTGACAAATCGGAGTTGTCTCAGAGGAGAGTGTAATGCAGGGCAACAGGCACTGCTTATGTAAACTTTTCTTGCAGAGGTGCCACTTATCAAAAGTGTAGCAAATCCTGCCTTGCCCCCTTGAACGAACAAGCTTTGCAAAGCACTGACTATTTCTTAAAGCCTGTTTAAATGCTTTTATATCCTAGTTAGCATTACAGATTTCAAGAATACGAACTTATTTTAGGAGAAAGCTTTTCAATGGTGTGTTTTTACACAGACATGCATTCACTTGACTGCATTAAGAAAATAAGGAAAAAAGAAAAAAAGAAAAGAAAAGGATGCACTGGTGTAGTAATAATTAATCAGATCTGCCTGGTGTGATACATGCCCTGTGCACCAACGGCAGCCTAGTTGTTGCATTGTTATATTTTGGTTCTGCTTTTGTGTTTTAGGAGTTCTGTTTCCTTACTTGCTTGTTTTTTACACCTCTGCCAGTGAGCCTCAGAGCCTTAGTATTATATTTGCATTGTTACAGATATGAGTAAATCCAAAACATAAAGGCAATTGAGAATTAAAGTAATTTTAAAGGGGCCTTAGCTGCTAAAAACAGTTTTTTCCTTTTTACTTAAAACTGAATCTCTATGCTTGGAACTGAACAGCTTTTTTCTCCCTACTCTGTAATCATATTTATAGAAAAATTGAAGACTGTGACCAAGACTAGCAATCACATGATGATACAGCAGCTTTTATTAGCTACATCTGGAAACTTACCTTGCAAATAGAGTGCTTTTATCTCTGTACAGGTGTTGAGCCATTGCTTGGCCTGTTCTGTGAACAACCTCAGATCCTGTTCCCATCACTGTTCTCTGCAGCCATGCTATCCATGTTTGACTTGGAACTGCGTATCAGCAGACTTGTGTAATTTTAAGGAGAAGGAGGCTTTTCTGTTGGTTTAGTTGTTTTTTGGTGGTTTTGGGTTTGTTTGGTTTTTTTGTTTGTTTGTTTTGTTTTGTTTTTTAAAGTTCATCATGAGCAAACTATTACCATATGTTTCAGATGCTTTTTTTGATATGCTAGATTTTTCAGACTTTCCACAATTACTAATCTATTTATTTCTTTTTAAAGCAGTTTAAACAAGGTGAAAAATGTTTGTATCACGTAGGATTCTTTTCTCTTTTCCTTCTTAGACTATGGATCTAGATTTAAAAATACTGTAGGCAGTGACATTACTGAAAGACGGAAAGTAGTACTGATGACAAAACAGAAAAATTAACAGTTAGACTGCCTTAAAAAAAACCTAATGCTTCTAGTTAATGCATGGTTAGGCACGGCAGCTTAGTCCGTTTTAAATTAACACAAGACTTATTCAATGCAGCATGATGCTTGCCTTAACTACTTAAGTTTTGACACTTAGTACCTGTAAGCTTTTCTTGGAGGTGCTAGGAGTCCAGACCTGGACCACAGAGGAAGGCAGGGCATCCACAGCTCCCTCCCATGCTCCAGCTCCCGTGTGGTTCTGTAAGCTGTGCCACCAGGGCAAGGTGCTGAGCTGGGGTGTGGTGCATTTATATGCCCTGAAGAGTCTGCAACTTGAGATGACAGGCATGATTTATCTGGATGTTTCTTTTTTCAGCCAGGTGCTTCTTTCTGACCTAATGAAAAAAGAGCTTAATCTTTCTCCCAGTTTCTCTTTTTGTTTGCTGCTTCTTCACTCACAGCAAGGAACATAAAAAAAGACTAAGGAAGAAAGAAAAAAATAAATATGCTTAATAAAAGAGAAAGCCTCTATTCCTTTTATAAGATACATTACTTGGGGGAGCGGAGGTAGTCCCCTTTGCATTGAAAACACCATTTTTAACTTGCAAATTTTTACTGTCCTGAGGCTAGCATTTGATACAGGTGTACTACGAAGGATTTTCACATGGGTATTTGCTCTGAAAGATTAACTTTTAAGTGCAACTTTTGATGGGAGATGTAAATAAAGTAGTGCTGAAAGCATATTGCAAGAGGGAGGTGAGGGGGATGCAAGATGCAAGATGAACAAGGCACACCTCCCTCCTGTGTGGCTGCTTGACAAGGATCACTGGCTCCTGCTCAGCCCAGATCTTGGGAGGAGTGGCAGGAGCCAGTGCTCCCAGTAACTCTGTGGTGCTGTCACTGGTAGCTGTGCCTGCCCTGTCACACACAAGGGGATACAGCTGCTGCATGTGTTCCTGGGCCCAGGGCAGGCCAGGCACATGGGGACCCCAGAGATGCTTCAGGATGCCCCGAGGTCGGGGTCTGTGTCCCTTTGCAGAGCAGCCTGCAGTGCTTCCAGTGGTGCAGGAGAATTGTTTCCAAGCCCTTCTTGTTTGTATATTGATGTACCAGGAGGAACGTCTTAAGCACTGCTTTTTTCATGCAAGGCATTTTCATCACCTCTAAAAGCAATTTATTTTAGTAGCTTGCAAGTTCTTCAGGCGGCTACTTGTAATTTTTTAATGCTCTCCATCTCCCAGTGGTTTTGGTGGTTGTGTTTTTGTTTTCACTGAAGATGAAAGCTTTGCATCACAGAATAGGTGCTGCCAAGTGAGCTGGAGGAGAGCTGTAGGTCCTGATGCTGTAGAAGTACTATGTGTTGGCCATCCCCCCCTCCCTGAGATTGTTGTCACATTTGGCATACCTCTTTAAGTAAACATTAGCTTTGTAAATGGCATTGGTTCGGTATTTAATGGAATGCAGGAACTATGTCAGCAGTAATTATACAGGTAGGATGCAAGTGAATTGACAGGAGAGTTAAAACAGATTAAACCTTCAGCGCATATTTATGTCCAAGCTTTCTGGGTACTGTGATAACAATGGCAGTGTTATATACACTTCACACTTGCTTCTTTCACCACTCAGGGACTGAGTCCAGTTGCTTTGCGGGTGACTTGGTTATCTCTTTGTTTTCAGAGAATAAAAAAAATAGCTGTGGGAGTTTATGTAGTGATAAAATGAGCAACAATGGGAGTTTGTTAGGGACAGGACAAGGAGGGAGTGGTTTCAGGATTTTGTCAGAAGTAATTTCTAATTGCAGGATGTTTTTTTAATGAGTAGGCACATGTCCTTTTCCTTGATGTAGAGAGCAAAGACAGTATGGGGAAAACCAAGGCCAGGGGCAGATGTGAAAAACTCCTCGTGTATTATAATATTCTCACTGAAGAAATCTGACTGCCTCATATCTACTGGTATTTTGCTTCTGGGAAACCCACGCTTTGGCTGGGAGCTGGACCTGTAACCACAAGGAACTTGAGGTTGAGTGAAACTGTGTGTCACTTACTGAATGCAGAATGGACGTGACCTGTCATGCTGCAGAGCTCACTTTCCAAATACTTAAAAACCAGTAAGCTTTGTTGACATGTTGGCCAAATGTTGCTGCATAGCCCTTTCTGCCTGCAGCATAGCTTTGATTGTTTAATGCAATGTTTTATGTAAGAAACCCTTGTTTAGCTGAATTTGGGATTTGAGTACTTAAGAAAAACAAGAAGTCACAGCAAATAAGTGTGAGTAGGAAAAGACAGTGCTTCTGCATTTTTCTTCAGGGCAAACTGGCTGTGAGGGGGGTATAAAAGTGTCAGAAGTGTTGAACCTGTTTCAGGTCTTCGTCCTCTGAACCTTTCTCCCCTTCAAGGATCAGTAGTTTTCCTTTTAAAACAGTCTGCTTCTCATAACAGCTTTGAAAAATACCAGTGAAAGTTTATGGAAAGGCAATGTGAGGAAGATTCACATGCAGGTACTTGAGTGGCGTGCAGTAATATGTTTTAAGCAGTGGTTATGAAAGGTGCTATTTTTACATTTGCTTGCTACCTAGGTCAGATTTAGCCTCTCTTTGTCACTGATTTTTAAAAAAAAATGTTGCTTATTTTAACTACTTTTCAGTAAAAATGAAATGGTGTAAGGCCATTGAAATATTTTTCACTGGACAATGAAGAGGTTTTCACAAGACTGTTATCTCAGCTGCTGTTTTACCATGTGCCTGTATGAGATTGTCAGTTCTCATATTCTTTAAGCTTCCAGTAGATTTACTAGTCAGAAAGTGGTAGAAAGTGACTGTGACCAAAATGGCCTTTTGTGGTGATAGGTTTTGACGCACTGTGGCTTTATTTTACATTTAGCAAGTTCTTGGTATCATGGGGTGAGAGGAAGGAGGACGTCCCAGTACAAGAAGAATGCTAGTTGTTAAGCTTGCAGCAGTCAGTAAGTAATTTCTGGTTTTTTCCTTTCCAGGTGTGACATCTGTTGTATTACCTTCCGTACTCATCGGGGCTTATTGCGCCATAATGCAGTTATCCACAAGCAGCTTCCCAGAGATCCCATGGGAAAGCCTTTCATTCAGAACAACCCTTCAATTCCAGCAGGCTTCCACGACTTGGGATTCACGGACTTCTCCTGTAGGAAGTTCCCCCGCATTTCTCAGGTACTCTCTGTTCCTCATAGCTTAAGGTACCAGCTGCTACAATGCTTATCTGATGAGGTCATTGAAAGATTCATCCTGCATGTAGAATATTTTGTGGAAAGTACATCACCACTGTTTGTGAAGCCTTCAAACACTTTATGCCTCTCATTTTTTCTTTCTTCATCTAAAGAATATTGGCACTGGAGGCATTTTCATCATTACAGTGGATAACTATCAGTGTAAAGATGTATAAAAAATTTTGAAGGAAAACTTTGGTCATATTAGATCCTTGTCCTTTTGAGCATACCCAAAAAATCCTGTATCTGAAATCAACAGGGAGTACACTTGGCAAGGAAGACATTATTTCTTTTAGTTTACTCTAGCAAGGATGTAGTTGGGGTGTGAAAGTTTTTATTACAAAAAGCTTTGAGCAGTCGCCTTTCTAAGTAAACAGTAACATCTTCAGTGATTCCCTCACAAAACATTCCACAATCTTCCTCATGTAAGGTTTGAGGGTTCTGCACCTTTGAGGGACAGTAGATGGGGAAAGTCAGGGAGGTAGTCTGTAAATATTTTTCTGAGAGTCATAAAGCTTTCTGTTGAGTGGTATGATTCCTCCCTCTATCAAACCTTGCCTGCCTCAGTTTGGGTCTGGATAAAGTAGATAAAGCATATCTACTAGAAAAATCAACAGCACAATCCACCAGGACCATGCTTAGTTTCTGCACTTTCCTTATTCTTCTGAGATTAAAGCATTGATTTCCAACTCTTCTGACTGCAAAGTTCCAGACTTGAAATTTGCTGCTGGGACAGGGAAGCATGTAGGTTTTTCTGTCAGTCTGTTACAGTTTTGGTATAAAACTTGAAAAAAATCAAAAGAAAGAACTTTTTAAACAAAGTTTATTTCTTTTGTAATTAATGTCAGACACTTAAAAGTTATTAAAGGATTTGAATGTAGGTATTTTCCGTTTGTAATAATTCTGCTTGCCCTGTGAGAGAAGATACAAAATATTTAGAGTCTGCAAATATCTTGCTAGCCCTCTACTAGTATTTTTCTTGGGAGAATAAATGTAATCAGACTTCCCTAACCAAAAATGAATCTGCTTTAGGCTCTGAGTTTCACTGGTATGTTTTTTGGGGATTTTATTTTGGTTAGTTTATATTGGTTTGAATGCCTTTTTTTTTTCTTTTTTCTTTTTTTCTTTTTTTTTTTTTTCTTTGTAGTAGAGCTAAAGGAGATAGTCTACTGCCTGGCTTCCTTGCTGTGTAGTATGCTGAGGTTCCTGTCCTGTCAATGACACAAGAGAAATTTCTGATAGGGAAGTTTAGGATGGAAAAAAATTTGAGAGCCTGAATAGTCTCTGAAGGAATTTACCTTTATAGAAGGGAACTTTGGAGAATCAGCCCCTAATTCAGATACACCCCTTAGGAGACTAAAGGCTGTGGAGTGGGAATATCTCCATGCCAGGTAGGTGGGGCCTGCTCTAAGCCTCTTAACTTAGTGGAAGAGAGAGTGAACTGGTTTTGTTTTGCAGCAGTGTGTGATGCCTTTCCAGATTGAGATTCTTACTCTAAATACTTTTGCATGTCTTGCAGGTCTGGTGTGAAACAAATTTGCGAAGGTGCATCAGTGACTTCCATCGATTTATTTGCGAGATGTGTAACAAGGCATTCCCCATGCTTTCGGCACTCAAACTGCACACAGAAACTCACGTGGTGGATCAGGGAAAAGACAAGCACAAGCCACAGTCCACGACCCCACCCGGTGAGAACCCAGACCAGAAAGCCTTCATGGCATCCTTGGGCCTACAGTACACCAAAGACATCAAGCCTGTCAAGCAGGAGGACAATATACAAGATGAGGTCCAAGAAATGCGGCTCAGAGCACTGAAGAGTAACCTACCTCAGGAACCCGGCAGCACCAGTCTGCTCAGCCTCTCTCCTCTGGAAGCTGCCTCCATGGGAGGGTCATTTTCAGTCCTTCCCCCTACAAAAGAAAATATAAAGCTTCTTTCGCTGCAGCCTTTCCAGAAGGGTTTTATTATCCAGCCTGACAGCAGTATTGTGGTGAAACCCATCTCCAATGAGTCTGCCATTGAGCTGGCAGACATTCAGCAGATCTTGAAGATGGCTTCTTCTGCTCCTCCTCAAATCAGTCTTCCTCCACTTTCTAAGGCACCTTCTGTCCCTGTGCAGTCGATTTTCAAGCATATGCCGCCACTGAAGCCAAAGCCTTTGGTAACGCCCCGAACAGTTGTCGCAACCTCTACACCTCCTCCTCTTATCAGTGCCCAGCAAGCCTCCCCTGGCTGCATCAGCCCAAGTCTGCCACCTCCCCCTCTGAGACTGATCAAGAATTCGGTGGAGTCCGCCTCCAACTCTCATCTCCCCCAGCCAGGAGCCAAATCAAGTCCTTCTTCGCAGTTGCTCCTCCAGCCCAAAGTAGAGCCTTTAACTCAGCATGAGATGAAGACACAGCTGGAGCAGGACAGCATCATTGAAGCGTTCCTGCCTCTAAATATGGAAGCTAAGATCAAGCAAGAAGTCACAGAAGGAGACCTCAAAGCCATCATCGCAGGGGCGGCGAACAAGAAGACCCCGACCATGAGGAAAGTTTTGTACCCCTGCCGTTTCTGTGACCAGGTGTTTGCCTTCTCTGGTGTCCTGAGAGCTCACATCCGTTCTCACTTAGGTATTTCCCCGTATCAGTGCAACATCTGTGACTACATTGCGGCTGACAAGGCAGCGCTGATCCGGCACCTGCGGACACACAGCGGAGAGAGGCCTTACATCTGCAAAATCTGCCACTACCCGTTCACAGTGAAAGCCAACTGTGAGAGGCACCTGCGAAAGAAGCACCTCAAAACAACCAGGAAGGATATTGAGAAGAACATTGAGTATGTCACCAGCAATGCCGCAGAGATGGTGGATGCCTTCTGCTCCCCAGACACGGTGTGCAAGCTGTGTGGAGAGGACCTGAAGCACTACCGCGCCCTCCGCATTCACATGAGGACGCACAGCGGCTGCCAGAAGAGGAAGCCGTTCGAGTGCAAGGAGTGTGGCACAGCCTTTTCGGCCAAGAGGAATTGCATTCACCACATCCTCAAGCAGCACTTGCATGTGCAAGAAAAGGAGATTGAGAATTACATCTTAACGGTGGACTGCAGTGCCCAGGAAAGCCAGACAGACCCTTCTTTACTGGAGGACAGCACTTATATGGACCACAAGCCCATGACGCCTTTCCTGGAGCCACAAAATGGCTTCTTGCTGGGAACATCCTCTCATGTTTCCATCAAACGTGAACCTATGGGCAACTTCCCCATGGATTTTGATGAGCCACTGGATTTCTCTCAGAAGAGCAAAAGCCTGAGTGCTGTGCAGGTGAAGCAGGAGAACCTGTTCAGCTCATCTCTGTCCCTTTACGACTGTTCCATGGAGCCTATCGACCTGTCCATCCCCAAAATCCTGAAGAAGGATAAAGATGATGCCCCCTGTGAAGCCAGGAATCAAGAGTTGGCTGCTTCTGGGAACAGCGATAAAGCCTATAACTGTCTGCAGTGTCCTTTGGTTTTTGGTGCCAATGGGAACTCAGAAACAAACCGGGGTGTCAGACATCCCCAGCCACTAAAAGGTTCGTTGCATTTGACTGTCCCAATCATTTCCCCGGCTCTCCCTAGCAATTCTGCCTTGCTGAGACCCCTGAGGCCTAAACCACCACCACCACCTCTCTTGCCAAAGCCTTCAATAACTAAAGAGCTGCCGCCATTGGCTTCCATTGCACAGATCATTTCATCTGTGTCTTCTGCTCCCACTTTGCTGAATACAGAGGCTGCAGATGCCAGTCCCAAGGCAGTGAGCAGCTCCACTGGGTGTGACAAATCAGGGAATGCCAAAGCTAAAGTGACAATCGTGACCACCATTCAGAGAGACTCCAGCCTGCCCAGTGACCTGTCTCAGGCTTGTGATCCAGAGCAGTCTCCCGTTGCTGATGCTGGGTTGACTAAGAAAAGAGGTAGAAAGAAAGGAACGAAAAATAAGCCTAAACTTAGGAGTAGCGTGGATCTGGAGTCAAGTGGGGAATTTGCCAGCATAGAGAAGATGCTGGCTACCACAGACACTAACAAATTTAGCCCATTTCTGCAGTCCACTGACAATTTCAAGGAAGAAAGTGGCAGAAATGGAACAAGTGAGGATGAGAAGGAAACTGCCAAGGATAAGCTGCTGAGAGGGAAGAGGAATGCTTACTCAGACTGCCTGCAAAATATCCCCTGTCCTTACTGTCCTCAAGTCTTTCCATGGGCAAATGCCCTGCAGCAGCACATGCTCAGTCACACAGGTAAGAGTGCTCTGTGCTCGCAATAGATGGTAGCCCCTGAGGTTGTTCCCCATGGAAGATCCTCTCCGTGGAGGAATCTTCCTTTCTCTGATGTCTGAATAGTATTCTTCTTTATTATTTTGCTAACCCCTAGCTGTTGCTGTTGCATAGAGGTGGTGGTAGTTTTTCAGAAATGGAATAATCTCTGTGTCTTGGGAGTATCAGAGGGTAAATAAAACTGTTAGTACCATTTGACTTCAGTGACATAACTTAGTGTAGCTGGAAAGAGGCTCAGGTTTCAGTTGTTCTGTTATTGTCTTGTCTTGAAGGGGAACATGCGTGTTGAATATTTCATTGTGCCTTACGTGGTTTGTTTGTCTGCTTCTGATGGCTGTTTGTGTGCATCAGTAATGATAAAAAAGATGTCTAAAAATGAGAGACAATAAGTGTAGAACTGTGGCAGGAAAATAAAATAATATAGTGCTTAGCTTTTTTTTTTTTCTTGCGGTGGCTTTTATTTAACAGATCAAAGGAGGATGTGAGAAACTGCTCATCCTGAACATTACTAATAGCTTGCCTCTAGGAAAAGTTTCTCCTCACAGATAGATAACTAAAGGTGGGCACATGCTCTAAGGTGTGGAGATGTGTATGGAATCTCTAGCATTGTGCTGCTGTGTAAGTAACCTCAGACCTGGTGTAAACAAAAGGAGGAATTAGGTAGGGAGATTTATTCTAGGTCTGGGGTTATTTTTCATTCTTCACTATAAAGGAAATACTGCATTGAATGCTGTGCGGATTTGAAGTTCCCTCATTCTTCCACCCACACTGTAATAAAGTAATTAGTAGATTCTCATCCTGCTCTAGAGGGAGAGGACAAAGCTCTACTTGCTGTTTCGTCCTTTTAAGTCGGTCTCAGTTGTTGATATTATTTACTTCATTATGCATCTCAGCTCCTGGCATAAAGAATAAAAGCTAAGGATTTTTTAAGAAACATAGGGGATTTGAGTGTAGCCTTATAAAAGTTAGCTTGTTGGTTTGGGTTTTTTTTTAAGAAAATGAAGTTTCCTGAAATGACTGTTTCGTGTCTGTGCTAAAGAGGGAAACCTGAAGAGGTAAAAGAGGTTAGCTAAGAGGTTTAAAAGGAATCTGAGCTGTGGAGCAGTCCTTATTACAGTTTGCTTTGGGTGACACGAGGACATAACTTGCAAGGTATCAGTGCAACAGTGAGGCTATTGTTTTCTGGTCCACAGAGACCAAATTATTTCATCTTATTAAGCATGCAGTTTACTTTGTGGTGAAGGAGAGCTCTTTACTCATATCTCAATTGTTTTCCAACACCCTGGTCTCCAAAAAAAAAAGACATAGTCACTGAAGAACTGTTCATGAGACAGAAAACAATGGAGAGGCTTTTCCCAGACTAAGAGGTTTGACCTGCTTATTGATGGCAGACTTCCAAGGTAGCAGCACTGGTGTAAACCCTTAATGAAGACAGGAAAATGCACTCAGCCATGAATTATACTGGTGAAACTTGTCTCCCTTACGACCACCAGGCTTGGAATGAGACACCGTCCTTTTAGAAGGCCTGTGCTGCAATCCCCACAAGGAGAGCAAGCAACTGAGGCCATAACAGGGCTAAATCCTCGCCACAGATACACGATTTTTGGTGATACTACAGCAGTGGCAATAATCACATTGGTGTGCTCTGGCATGGATGATGCTCTTTTCTAATCATCATCTTGGTTTTGAGAGAGACTTGTTGCTGGAGGATCACTCCACAGCAAGCTTTGGCTGGCCTTGGGGCATCTGCCTTCAGATGGCATGAGCGTTCTCTTTCTAAACTGGAAGTTTCCAGCAACTCCCCTGTGGCGGCAGTGTCCATGAGGCCTGCTGGAGGGGAGGGGGAAAGCTAAGCTGGGAAGGTAGAGGAAATTTGGGCCAGGGAGGTAATGCCAAAGAAGCCCAAGGATGCATTCAGGTGGAGCAAGCCCTGTGTTTTTGTGGTGGGTGTCAGGTGCTGGTGGCATGCGAGGAGTTTGGCAGCTCTGTGGTAGATGCACAAGTTTGTTGGCTTTATCTTCTGGATGGGCAAATTGGTTTTCTTGTGGAGAAATCTACAGTGTTGTAGTACAGCGCAGCATTCCTGTCCCCACCTGTTGCACAGACAGCTAGCTTGTGACTTGGCAGATAGCTCTGTTTTTTAAAATGAATTAAGAAAAAAGTCTATTTGCTAATCTTTGTAAAAAGAAAAGGGGAACTTTATTATTGTCCGTGCTTGACGGCTGCTCCCTGACATGGTAGAGGAAGGACTAACAGGCTCACATGAATGGAGTAGAGGAGAGTCCTGGTGATCTGCTTCCAAACTGCATGTGTTGGATATGTGATCCATAGGCAATCAGCAGGCAAGCTGACTGTAGAACGCTGCTATCAAAAAAAACCCCAAAGCAGTTGTTAGAGCTAAAAAGCAGCACTTAGCTCTTCTGTGTCCATTTGTAGGAAAGTTGTTACTGAGGTAATTCATGTAAGTGGTCTAAGTTAAGATGAGGAAAAGGTAGATAATTTCAAGCATTTAAGTGCTATCTGTATATTATGAGTTTTGAACTGCTGT
The DNA here is from genome assembly GCA_910950805.1 of Acrocephalus scirpaceus scirpaceus. Lineage (NCBI taxonomy): Eukaryota > Metazoa > Chordata > Aves > Passeriformes > Sylviidae > Acrocephalus > Acrocephalus scirpaceus. Next base: position 39,834,093 of record OU383773.1, on the reverse strand, counting down.
ATTCATACAGACAAGGAGATTTTTGCAAGTTTGTCTTTCATGTTCAATAAAATTTCAACACAGAGGCCGCCATCCGTGTGGTGTCAAGATCGTGTTTTCCTTTTGTAAAGGTGCAAAAGTGCACATGCTACCAGTGACCCACATCCCTCATACAACCAGAAGTATCTCTTGTGGAAGCTTTTGCCCTGCTTATCCTTGCCTCAACACCACTGTGTGTTTGCTTTTTGGTTTTTTTTTTTAGATTCAAAAACATTTCCATGAAGAAGCATACACCTTCCTCAGTGGTTTTTTATTTTAATGGTGAGCTCACAAGTGGGACACAGGGAATTAGGCATAACTTGGTTTTATCCAGTGCCTAACACAGTAGCTATGTTTTGTTTGAACATGCTCGAACACTTGCTTTTAATACTTTCTTTCCCTTGATGTCTTTACTGTATAATTTACTTTTCTATGTTCAATTCAGTTTGTCTTTTTTGTTTTTTGCTCTTCCCTGCTGCTCTTGACTTTTTAAATTCTCAGAATAGTGACTAAGATTTGCCCTGCAGGTGATGCAGTTGGTTTTCCTCCTTTTATAGGATGCACATCAGACTAGGTTCAGTATAAAATTACAGTAATGGTAATTTTTAACCACTAGTTTGTTATAGATAACCTAATCTGTTTGCAGAGAATCACTTGAGAATATTTTCAGAGGGATTCTGGCAGGTCTTACTTGGCCCAAGATTAAATTTTGTAAAAGGTGAGGTTTAATGGCAGAGGGGGGTTTTTGGTTTTGTTTTGCGGCTACAACGGGAACAAACCGTACAAGGAAATATCTATAAACAAAATAAAGGAATAAATAAGTGGAAAACTCTTACACCTAGCCTATGAACCTGAATGTTTCCTGTTGATTGGAGGTCACAAGTCACCAAAAAAAAAGGACTTGGAGGCATTTTTATTCTTTGCTTTTAGGATTTAAGTCGAAGTAAACATCTTTACTTTGCAACATTTGTAGTTACCATGGTGAATAATGTGTTTCTGCTAGCACAGCAGTGGCAGGACATACCTTGAGGACTGATCCTACATGCTTTGATTATTCAAATGACCCTTCATACTGAAAAAGACACGCTTCAAATGACTGGCTACTATGAATTGTCCAGACTAGGCTGGTCCTGCTGTGCTGCTAACCAAAATTTACAGTCAGTCCCAAGTCAATATTTAAGCACAGATGTATTTTAATACAGGCCATGACTATTCATATGGAAAAATTAATTAAAAAATGAAATCACATTGACTTTTTAGGTTATCTTCCAGTGAGTAAGTGTATTTTATCAGAAGAGCAGTTGCCTTTAAGGGACAAATACAGAAGGCAGAGAAGACTGCTTATTTGAATGTTCTGGTTTTGTAATTTTAAAGGTGACATTTGTGGAAAGCATTGCAACTTGGGGTGGGAGGATTGGAGTTTGAACAGTAAGTGGAATTTTTGTTTGGGTTTTGAGACCCCCAGCTAGGACATCTGTGTGGAAAGAAGAATATTTTATCTATTGGAAGTATTGGTCTGTATCACAAATATTTGATTGATACAAACAACTTAAAGACTGAAAATATGAGAAAATTGTGACCTGAGATCCAGGTTGAGTTTCAAATAATTAATCCTCAGCTAATCCTGTCATTGCATGCTTGAAAAGAAATGTGGAAAGGAATTGGGCTATCATGAAGCAAAAGGATTTCTGCTCGACTTTGAAGTTTTGTATTTGCATAGTGAATGAAGCCAGATAGAAGAGCAAAAAGCAGTGATATTTGTAGCCATAAATTTATGGTTGAATTAGCAGGCGTCTAAGAGGAAAGAGTGACTTGAAAGCCTACAAAAAAGCGGAACCATGATGCATCTAAAAAGTTGTGTTGACACTGGAAGAAAATTAAGAGAAAGAAACAGCTCCTGAGATGTCTGTGAGATGTGGGGAATCCCTGGTACAGGTTGAGATGTTAACTAGAACAGAACCAACTTTCAGAAGATGAAAGTGAGAGAGATACCCACAATGTTCTACAAAGAGGCTGCTGGCTGTGGCAGGGGGTGGGCGGTGTGTGTGTGTTTTCAGAGGGTTTGGGTGCGAGGTGGAAGGTGTGACAGGAGCTGATCTCCTTTTACAAGTAACTATCCTCTCAATCTCTTTCTTCATCACAGAGATGTTTTGCAGGATTGCCTTCCTCATTTCACTGCATGATCCTAGCTTTTCTTTCAGCTTTTCCTGTGCTTAGTCCCTTCCCTGTTCTAGCCATTTAAATCAGTTACAGACATGAATAACTTTCTCCTAAGGGAAAATAATTTATTGCTTATTCAACACATGGCCCTTAATTCCACTGAAGTCAGTGGAGAGATGCCCTGTTGCTTTGATGGAAATTGTGTCCAACTCATATAGGTGATAGGCATTTCCAGAGAAAGCCTGCTGTTGAGGAGTCAGGATATTGTGGTTCGTCACCAAGCAGTAACAGAGGCAAATGAGGAAAACCAAGGAAGTTTCTTATTACACACAAGGGGGATATTCATACATTTTATCTCGCGTCAGGCCAGAAGCCCTTCCCCTGTCAGAAATGTGGTGTCATTTCTACCAAATCTAGCAGAATTTGCACAAACCTGGAGTTGCCAGCTGCCACCTGAGGAGAAATGTGCTTATCCCCCAGCTTAAGGAAGAGGATGTTGCATCTCACAGTGGCACACACAGTTTTTTCCAGCTGTTCAGAACACCAAAGCCAGGTTGTACTTGGTCGGGCTGAGCACTGCAGACAAGCAAAGCATAAGGATGTGAGAGGTGCCCTTCCGTGTTGGAGCAGTGGTACTCCTGTCTCTAGTGGTAGCAGGAGGATGTGCTCTTTAGTGTGAGCCTGTGAAGGCCACTTCCTCCAGCCTGTTTCTCTTAAAGGTCTATCACTATCCACAACTGCATCATTAGGGTTGTGTGTTAGAGGGCACATCTCTGCCCACTCCCTTTACAACCTGTTTATGGAGCTGCTGTCTGCAGGTCCTTCCAGTTTTTTTCTGAACCTGCTAATGTAGTCTGGTTTTAATTTGGCTGCTGCTGCTGAGACATCAGTGATGGCTTTGAGTCTTCTTGCCTGGATGTACCTGCCAGTACTTTACTCAGCATCACATAGGCATGGTTTAGATTTTACCTTGTGTTAATCTGCATTGAAGCTCACCTACCATCATACTCCCCCCTGTCTTGACAGTAGTGAAAGAGATTGGCTGTTATATCATGCAAGGCTTCGTTGTAGCAGGTGAGTGGCATTTAGGCAGAAAGGAGGAGCTGACACAAAATCAAGGGTGAGCACAGTCACTCCGGGTTTACTGTGCTGACCAAATGGGATGTGTGCAAGAAAGAAGCTCAGCAGATGGTGGTACATGCCCCTTGCCTGAAAACTGCTTGCACAAGGGGACTGTTGCTGTAAGTTATTCACACCTCCGGTACAGACAGCGTCACTTTGTGTCACTTTGAGTTGGTTCCATGGGAGAATTGTTGAAGTAACAAACCTAAAACAGAAAATAGTTGGCTCTGTTTGTCAGGGTAGTTAAAATTACAAACGAATTATTACTCTCAACCTCAGGGTAGCTGCTGATCAGATTGCACAGAGTGTGCACAGGATTTTCCTCCTAAATCTCCATACACCAGTTTGTTTGGGAAAGCCTGCTGTCTTCCCAGCCTCTCTCATCCTTTCTCCTTCTTTTAATACAGCAGGTTGCCTTGCAGTGATTCAAATGTGGTAATACAGGTCTCAGTACTAGTCTGGCATTGCAATCTGCTGTGCTGGGGACCTGTTACGACATGATTTGATCTTGCCTATCATAAAGAGACTGAGTTGCCTTGTTACCATCTTAACAGCCTGTAACTTCAGAGCATAGTAGCATAGTATCTGTGGTGTCACGTGGGCCCATCCTGCCTATGCAGACAACAGATGGCTACAGCGTGAGAGAGGAAGACTCCTGTTATGACATGATCCCCTCCGAGAACAAAAGTCTGCAGGAAGGGCTCTGAAAGTGCTCACCTCTGGCAGTTTTCACAGCAGAATAAAACTGAAATGTCCTAGTTGAGTCGATGGAAGACTTTCTTTAGAGTCAGAGGGGTGCTAAAGCAGCTCAGCTGTTAGGTGGTGTGAGGAGGCAAGCATTTCTAAAGCTGTTTAGACTTGGTGCAGCACACAGGGTGGGTAGGACATGGGTGCAAGGTAGATGTTGTTCTCAGCAGCCGGTGCCGGGCTGGTCAGAGTGGTTCGACCTGCCCCCGGCAGACAGAGCCTTGGGCCATGGTTGGATAACACAAAGCACTTATTGGCAGTACTGGCTCAACCTGTTCCCAACTGTTCATCCCTGCAGCTGTAGCTGACCCAGCTGCCCAAAAAAATTAAAAGGGCAAGGGGAGGGACTGGCAGTCATGAGATCAGTTCCCGGATCTGGCTGGCAGTACAGCCCTATCCTTTAGGGCTGCACGTTGATGCAGCTGAGGTGTGGAGCTGGCAGCATCTTCTGGGAGGCACTGGGATAGATGCTGTTGAAATTGGCTTTGTTGTCGGTGCTTTGTGTCTTCAAATTGCAGCTTTAGGCATCAAGGAGGGAGCCCAAATCCAATAGTGCACACAGTTATACTTAACACATGCACTTATAGCACAGCTTAGTGTTTATAACTCGCTTCACCAAGCAGTGGTTAATCACGGTTCAGAATCATTCAGCAGCTTTGGACTTGCGGTGTCCCTCCATTGCCCAAGAAAAAGGGATTTCCAAATCCGTGGAAGTAGACTAAGAATTTGAAATTGTGGCTAAGTTTAAAATGAGGTGGTTTCTTTTGGTGCTGGCTTTAAAAGGTGGGTAAGCAGCATGCTCGGGGCTCACATGCAGTCCTTGTGAGGGCTGTCCTTGGAATTCCGTGAACGGTCATCTGGATTTCACTGTGCGCCAGAAGGAAAGGGAATGAAGAGAGATGCTTGGATGGTGTTTGGTCAGCCATAAATGAAGCAAAGCTTTAGCATGAGGTGTAAGACAGGAAATGCAATTCAATAGAGTGTCACTGGGAACAAGTTTATAGAGGGTTTCTTTTGGTCTTGTTTTAAACCAAAACAAAAACAGGATGGTGGTTTAGAGCAGGATTCAGAGATGAGGAGGCTGTGTAAGTGGTGGGGCAAAGGGAATGGCCTGAAGCACCTGAAGCAAACTGAGGACATTTCCCCCAGGTCACAGCAGTGAGACCAGGGGAGAGCTGTCCCAGCAGAGAGGCATACAAGGAAAATGTGGAACAGCTTAATGAATTGCCCACTTTTCGTCATGTTAAAGCAGCCCTGCCTTTGTCTCCTTAGGGCTGTCTGAATGCTCCCTTCTTGCAACAAAATACAGTTGACAGAGATTGGGATAGGAATGGGGTAAGGGATTATCTCTTACATAATAGGGAAAGAGAACTTACTAAGGAAAGATCCCTTTCGTAAAGAGACTTGCCCCTAATGTGAGAGGGTCGAACACAACTGCTCTGTGTTGACAAATATTTACAAAGTATACTCAACAGTGAATTTTCTGATTAGCATTTAGCAGAATTCATCTTTGCTCTAGATATCTGCCACACTGTGATCCCTCCAGAAATCATATGAGCTCTGGGTATAGTGGTGGACTTTTCCCAAGCCATTCTAGCTGTCTGTACCTCTGAACTACATTTGTGGGTATTTCTTAGAGGACAAAGGGCTTGAAATTGTGTTTTCAGTGTCAGGCAAAGTTTAACAGCTGCTCTAGAGCCAGAGCTGAGAGTAAAGCAAGAGTTATTTGCTGCTAGGGTTGGCCTGAATGCTAGAGCTGTTGTATGAAGATGCTGAGGAGCTGGTGTATAGCCTGCTGACTGTGTTGTCAGCTCTACATCAAAGTGCCTTTTAGCTGAATGGTGCAATCCATCATAAGCTCAAAGTGTGGGTTTTGCACCCGCTCCCTTCAATGCAGATTCCCCCCCATGGTAGGTGCAGTCAGGGCCAGTCCTGAAAATTCTTCTTCGTGACTTCACCTGCTCTGTTGAAGAAGGTATTGGGTAATCATACTGTGTGTTAAAGACAGGAAGTGTTTTTTTCCAGAATTGTTTCTTTCTTTTTCCCCGGATATATTCGGTTTCATTTACTGTAAATAGTCCTTTTCTAGCTTGAATATTCTCATTTCACATGGCATGGAGATGCAACCGAAGCTCTCTCAACCATGAGAGAGATTAAATATTTAACTTGAGTGTTTGCAGGTGATGTAATGAAGGTAGCTGAATTTTATTACTTAGAATGTTTACAATAAAAAAATGGAGAAACATAACACCCAAAATTTTTTAAGTTGACTGCTGGTTTAAAAGATGTTCTCCAGTTCGTGGATGGAAGTAGAAGTATTCTCTGTGTGGGCCCAAAAAATCCCAAATTGACTAGAACTGCTACCACCTAGTGGTGGCTGCCTCTATTGTAAAATATAAAACAAGCTGGGGTTATTTCAGTTAATGTGGGGAAAATAGTAAATCATCAGCTCATCTGACTGATAATGCCAACTGCTTGTACTATATCCATTTCCACTGGTCTGTTTGCTCCAGTTTTGAGGATTATTTATGTGATGGGCTTGTCTCTTGGGATGTTAGGAATGTTTGTCAATAAACACTTGCTTTAGCACCGAAATCCTGTTTTGTCTACTAACTTCGTAGCATCTCAAGCGCTACTCTATATTCCACCATAGTTCCAGGAAAAAATAAAACCATGTGTAAAAAGAATCAAGCCAGCAAGCTCCTCACCTTGATCTGTATCTGCTCTTTCATATAAAATCTTTCACGTTCAGTGTCCCTCTTTATAATTTGGTTTGCATACGTAGGAAAGCAGTTCCATCCTCTTTCTCCTTCTTGCCACCAATAAAAGATGAAGTAGATTCTTCTGACTGGGCTGACTAAAGACTGCAATTTGATTTGTAAATAGACTTCAGCAAAACAGTCTTTCCTTTCCACAGTTGGAAGGAAAAATGATTTTGGCTACATCTATAGAGTGGTTTCTTTCATGCAAGCGGAAAAGTTTTTGGATTCTCAGATGGAGTCTTTGAGGTTTAGCTTATGAATACATCTCATGAGAAGTTCTTTTTTTCCCAGGAGCTGACGAGGCAGCCGCTAAGTTAGCAGTGGTTGTTTTGTGTCGCCTTCTTGCCTGTGCCCTTCTCTTCTCCCCTTTCTCCCTTATCCTGCACATCTTTTTTGGCTCTGGTGTCAGAATGGAGCTCTTCAGATAGTGTCACCTTCTTGTCTTCATTTTGGGGGAGTGACATGCTGTGGTTGCACGTGACAAGGTAATACATTCTGCTCCCATGGTTGCTGAAGAAGTGGCAGTGGGTGGGAGGCTTGACAAGCGGATTTTTCCGCTCTTGTCCTCTTGATTCACCAAGTGTAAATTCTGTGGGATAACAAATGGACCGGAAAGCATTTTACAGCCTTAGTAAATGAAAGATGGGAAAGGGGCAAAAGAAACAGCAGGCCTTTCCTGTGCATCCTGTTTCTTTCACTGCCTGGAATCGAGTGACTGCTCTGCAACATAAATCAGCCAAATTCTGGAGATGGGAAATTATCCATTTGAGAGGAGCTCAGTCTTGTTGGAGGGATGCTTGTCCAGATTTGAAGGCTCAGTCAAAATGCTCCTCCTTGTGTAAGATACAAGCCTGCTGGAGCTGTGTGGCCAGCAGGGTTTCTGTTGCTGCAACAGGCATGTAAGCAGGAAGAAAACAGTAGTGCAGGCCAGGCCTAACCTCTGCTAGATTGGATGAAGCAGCTGCCAGTGCAAGACTACCCTTGCAGCGATCCCTTGCACTGCAGGAGAAGTTCCACACTGGACCTGGCACAATTTTCTTCACAACCATTGTGTTTACCAGACACCTTCACAGCTCCCCTGCTGCTATTCCAGTTCATCAGAAGCAGCACTGGGCTGATTCTCACCCATTCCCAAATAACCAGGATTTGTGCAAAGCAGCTCACTTTTTTCACCAGCTGCAGAACCAACTGCACAGGTTGGAGATAACCACAGAGCAGCTTGGCTAGTCAGGAATTGCTGCTTTACATTAAGTACATGCATGAAGTTTCCTAAGGGGCCTGTGAAACTCCTTCTCGACAAGGAGAAGGACAGGTCTGGTTTGTGCAGGTGGGGAGGAAGAGTGCTCCCCCAAGCACGTACACGTGTCAGCATATCCCTGGCTGTGTCACAACCTGAGTTTTGAATGTTCCTTCAGAGGTGCCAGGCCCAGAGGAGCTTCAGAAGAGTAGACCTGTGTACGTTTGTGTTTCCAGGGTCTGGAGTAGGCTTTGCCCTTTGTGAAAGCACATTGTTTAAACTGAAGAGTTTGTTTTTCTTGATGTCGACCTCATCTGTTTGCCTGTGCCAGTACATCACTTAACTGTGGACCACCTATCCCTTGAAGTGTTTTCTCTTGTGCACCAGAAAATGTAGTTGCAGGCCATGCATGCAAGAACAGAGTAACAGGTGGGAAGAGGCCCAGGGCACAGAGAAGAGGAAAGAAGAAGATAGAGTTGAAGTACAATTCCCTGAAGAATGAGTATACTGTAATAAAAATAATATATTTTTCGAAATACTAGAAGCAGCAGAAGAAAAAGTTACGGAAAAATTGGAAAATCATGAATGATATATGACATTGAATGTCAAAGTTGGGACTTGCATATTGAGCGTTCCAAGACATACTGGTTTTGGCTTGCTCTTACCTTGAGTGCCACCCATGGATATTCTCCCCACTCACTTTGCTTCTGATGTTCCATGTTGAAAAAACAAGAATAAACTCCCTCTGCGTCCACTGTTTGATGTTTGGTCAATAAAGAGTTACAGAACATCTCTCTGGGTACAATTAAGGGGGGCTTTTTCCCATCTTGGTTTCCTTGTGCTCTTCACTCATCTCCATCCTAACAGAGTTCACATGGGTTCCTGCCCCTCTCCCTAATGAACCCCTTCTGTGCTGTGCTGGCAGCCTTTCTTCAGCCTAACACACATCCCATGAGGGAAGCATTTCTTGACCTTGCAGGGGAGGAGACAGGGCAGCCCACATCTACTTTCAGACGTCCCCATCCTCACATTCTGTAGCCTTACACACAGATTAGGGCTTGCTTGCATGTTTTAACGGGCAGATAATTAGATGAGCAATGAACTTTGTGTAATCCACTGTCTGTGTAAATAGATCTATTTTGATTAGAGGGTGAGATTACTTTTTGTGATAGGTCACTTCTTCCCCTTACACTCCCCCAAGAAAAAGTGTATCACGAATTGTGCACTATTAAGTGATCGTTCGCTATCACCAGAAACACTGCTACACTTTGACATTTGTTTAATGGCTATTTATTATCACTAGTGAGAGGAGATGGGGCCAGTGCAAGTTATGTTGCAAAACTGCATTCAAAGTAATAAGAGCCTGAGAACCATTTCCTTATCTTCTGGTTTTACTCCTTGCTTAAGAAAAAAAAGCCTGTAATAGCAAAACTAGGCAGTTAGGAGACAAGCACAGGTTGTACTGTGTCAAACAGAGAACTTGCACTGCTCTTCTAGAGTTTCTAAATCCCTGTAGTTACTCAGCAGCTATCGTTCTTGCAGATGAGTGTTGAAATGCCGGGTGGGTTGTGGGCTCCCTTTACTGCTTGCTGTCAATAAGAAGGAGGCGGGTAGAGGACTTAAAGGAAGGTTTTAACTTTCAGAAAGCACAACTTGCAAAGTTCATGTCCTGGAACAATTCCTGGGAAGTGGCACTGGGGATGCAGTTTCATGCTGTGCATCAGCAACAGCTTTGGCCTCCAGAGCTAGACCAGCTTATTTCCTATTTACAAATACACTATTTGTGTAGAGCTTGGAAGGAGTACAGCTCCAGCCTTCTGTTCTCCTTAAGCACCTTACCTGTTTCAGTTTTTTGGACATATGTTACATCTTCAGCAATGTTAATGCTGCACACAAGTGAATAAGCAAACAACGCCATTAAGGACCACATCTTAGGTAATTTTTGTCTTTTTGTGTGTTAACTGTGAAATAGCAAGGCTTTTTACTGTCCTTTGGCTTTATGTTTTGATTCCAAGTGGCATATCAGAGATTCAGATGTGGACAAACTTCCACATCTTCCACTTTTATGGCATATACCCAACATTTTAAGCCAACTTTTGTGCTACTGTCTGCACTAATTATTCACATTTAGTTGTACCAGGTGGTTGCGTGAGGCCTTTCCATTTCCTTGGAAAAACATTTCCTGCTACACAAAAATTAGTTTGATAAATACATGGGTTGTATATTATTTCAGTCTGTGTTCATGGTATTCATACACAAGTTTACTAGTAATTGATCCATGTGTCTCTGGAACGGTGTATTTGTGATAGTGACCTCAGCTCTTTGGTGTCTCAGCATGTAGCGTTCTCTGGTTAAAAGTGATTATATTAAAAAATTATTTCAGGAAGCTGCTGAGATAGTGAGTCTATTTTGGAAAAGAAAGCATTTTGTGAAAGAGTTTGTATCATCTTGTTAATTGAGTTCTGTGGTGTTTTGATCTCTTTTCACCTCTAAGTTACTGGACTAGGTCACAGACAGGAGAAATAGATGCTGGCATGCTTGATCAGAAGCAATGCTCCTCGATCCATGTGCAGGCTCACTGCTGGTAGTTGGGAATCATCAGGGAGCATCCCACTGAAAGTTTCTCTCTGTTTCCTTGCAGAGAGCCAGGCGGATGCAGAGACACTAGCTACAGGAAACAAAGTCTTGAACCTGAGCTATGGAGAGAAGGAGCAGTCAGAGGAAAAGACAGAGCTACCAGAGAGTGAGCGCGGCCCCAAGGAGGAGCAGAAGGCTGACTCCCTTCTGGCAGAAGAGGATGCTGAAGAAAAAGTGGATGGATATGAAGAGGGCCCTGAGGAAGATTCTGTAAGTAACAAAAGTCTTGACCTCAATTTTGCCAGCAAATTAATGGACTTCAAGCTGGCAGAGAGTGACCAGTGTTCAGGCAGCAGTTCTCAGACTGAAAGGAAACATGCCTGTGACATTTGTGGCAAAACCTTCAAGTTTGCTGGCACTCTTAGCCGTCACAAAAAGGCCCACATTCGTGAGGACAGAAAGGATGAAAGGAGCAGTGAGGATGAAAGCAAAAGCATTCAGGATGATGCAGGAGCTCCCTCGATGCAGGAGTCTGGTCTTGAGCAGGAAGAGTCTCCGTTGGACTTGAAGGTAGTGGAGTCTCCTGTGGACTTTGAGGCAACAGGAAAGGAGAATGAAGAGAGCGAAAGCATCTCTGAGGGGGAAGGCACAGAGAGAAAGTCCACTGAGAAGAGCAGTGATGAGAAACCAAAGACTGATGGGGCTAAGAGTACTGCAAAAGCAGACAAAAGAAAGAAAGTCTGTACTGTGTGCAACAAGCGTTTCTGGTCTCTGCAAGATCTGACGCGACATATGCGGTCTCATACAGGTAAGAGGAGGCTTGAGGGCAGAACAGACCATGAAGTGTCCAACCAGACTGAGGTGTCTGCTCTGGAGGTGCACAATTGCTGTTGGCACTTGAGGTTAGAGACACTGCTTTTAGTCCTAGAGGTATCTGCGAGGTGTCTTCTCTGCCCCAGCCCCCCAAGCTGTATACAAAGCCTGTGGGGGTCAAAGCAAGAATTGCTGCCACTGTCTTATTTTCAACTCCCAAACTGTTTTTCCCTATGACTGCTTGCAGAGTTCAGAGGCGAGGGCAAGTGTGGAGATCCCTGGGCAGCGTCTGACTCCCATCTTACTATATGTGTATGGGTTTAAGAATCCTTCCCAATATTTTGACCAGCAGTGGAGAAACTGTCAGGGTATCATGAGACTTCACTTCTGAGCCAAAGTTTAGAGGGAGAAAGGGTGTGGTTTTGTCTGATGATCTGAGCCTAATATGGGTAACATGCTGGTGATGTTTGTGACCTTGTGCTTGGGTGGAAGGCAGAGATCCAGTGGGCACTTAGGCAGGGAACGTGGAACACAGGGAGTGAAACACCCAGTGACTTGACTGGGCAGTGGGATTGCTTTATGTGATAGGCAGATTGCATCAGTGCCTTGCAAATGAGATGAAGCCATGAACCAGCTCAAAGGTGAATTAATCATTCATCCTTATTAATTATGTATTTTATCTGCAAGCAAGCTGCTCTGACGTGGGAAAACTGGTGCATTTTGACATTTTGTGTCTTTTGAAGGTTCTCTCTGCTGAAGACAAGATCTTTGCCATTAACAAAATACGTGCTGTAATTGACAGTGACACCAAAGAGTAATGAACTAGACTTCAACCCTTCTAAATCATAAATACTCACCTATTGACTGCAAAACTGACCTGTTTTCTTCTGCCATTGAGCCACAAGTGAAACGGGACAGATCCCATTCTAATGCCAATTTTCATACAAGTGCAGAAGCTTCAGGGAAATGCTGATATCTAAAGTACTTAGTTTTACCCCCAAACAATGTGTGCCCATGGACACTTCCATACTCTCTGTTTTAATTGTTTTCATTGCATGCTGAGTTATTGTGGGCTTTATCAGTATGTTTTTTTCCTGTTTGTCTTTCTTATTTGACACTTGAAGGATGTTTTAACATAGAATAGGTGTGGAATAGGAACCTGGCACAGTGCTTTCTTCAAATTTGTAAATGTAACTATGACCTACCCCCACTGTCAGATCAATGTATTTTCAGCTGAGGGTTTTGCACCAGTGCTGTGGGTTGACTCTTCTCGTCATCTCCTTCCCACTTGTTCAGGTGTATTGACAAAATACTGTCAGGTTGTACATTGCTTATACTTCAGTTTTATTGTATTTTTAATGATACCTGTAAGTTTTGGGGATTTGTTTACTCAGAAGAGGAACGTTTAGGACACACTGAAGTATGGAAGAAACCTCTGCCTGCCTACCGCATGTCTCATTCTGATGTTCATTGGCACATGATGGTGTCTTGATGGAACTGCAGCACTGAAAAGTCTTTAAGGGGCACAGTTGGAAAGGGAGGACAGGTCAGGGTGGGGCCTTTGGTTCTTCAGGCCAGACAGCACCTTGGGGCAGTGTGTGTGGTTTGTATTTTGGGAGAATTTTGTCTGTGGGGCTGTGGTTGTTTTGTTTTCCAATGAGTTCCTGCTTAGGAAAGTATTCGCTCTCTCCAGATGCGTCTGAGGCTGACCTACAGCAGGGAGCTCACGTTGTGGGCTGGTTTCATAAAGGCTTTTGAGTTCCAGAGATAGACTGTAAACTTCTCCCAGAAAAGCTGCTGACTAAATTAGGCAGGATGCTAGTGAGCACCTGGTGCTTACAGTCTTCCTCCCTCCTTAGTGCAGGGCCTTGCCAAGCTTGTAGACACTTAATTTTGGTGCTCCATTTGTGCCGTAGGCATTTACCTGTATTCCTGCTTGCATTCCATCAGCTAGTTTGCTAATACAGAAACAAAAAATCTGCATAAATGCAATGTTCAATGTAGGTACTGAATTTCCAAAGTGCAGAGTGTTTTACACTGCTTGAAACAAGAGGGAGGCTCATGTGTGACCTCACAGCTGACTTTGTCTTGTAATTCTCTTCCAGGTGAGAGACCTTACAAGTGTCAAACCTGCGAACGGACCTTCACTCTGAAGCACAGCCTGGTCCGTCACCAGCGCATCCACCAGAAAGTCAAAAATGCCCGAAACCACGGGAAGGAGAGCGACAAGGAGGAGACGCAGTCGAGGTGCGGAGAAGACAGTGAGAATGAGTCCAGCCACAGCGGCGCCAACCCCATCTCCGAAAGCGAGTGCGACTCCACGGGGGGCATCAGTAGCCATTCGTCCCTCGTGGGGAGCCGGAACGAGCCCCTGCCTGGCATGGCCATGGACTCTCCCTGCGGAGAGGAGAGGAGCGGCACCTGCCTCGCCGAGCCCGCCAAGAGCGCGCAGAAACAGACGGCAAAAGACCAGGAACCACGGGGCAGCTCCGAGCACGAGAGGCCTTCAGGTTTCATCCATGACTTGCTGGAGATGCACAACGCGCCGTCTCCCATGAATCACATCCTGGCCCCTGCAGACAGTGCGCCTCAGCTCTTGGGGGTGGAATGACTCGCTAGGAGGTTGGACCCGTCTCAGCAGGCAAACTGAAGCCAGCAGAGCGAGGTTTCTGGAGTCTGGTTTCGGAAGAGCGACCTTACAGCTACGGGGAGAGAATGGCAGACTGGACGTGGTGCCATATGCCTTCAAGTATAATAATGCAAGAGACTACAGTATATACTGATTTGAGTGCCTTACTACTTTATTAGATCTTTTGGTATTATAGATTTTTTCAAAAATGATTTTAATATTTTAAAGAATTATTTGGAGAGGACCCTTTTTCATTTAAGCATTAATGTTACCTTTTGTATTGGTGTGCGTGAGCTTGTTCTTGTATATCTGTGATAGTCGCTGTGTTTGTTCTCTGAGCTGGAAATGGGGCAGTGGGGTGGGAGGCCCTTGGATACCATAGCCAATAACTGGAAGAAAAATGATGTGAATTTCATATGAAATAGTCAGAGGAGATGCAGAGGAGACGTTGATTTATTGTTTTTTTTTCTCAGTAGATGTTCTTGCGTTTGCCACATGGTGGAGCATTAAGCCTGTTCCAGGCCTGAACAACGTGGCAGTTGAAGGTGTTCAAAGTGGTTCAAGCCAAAAGCAGGAAACACAGAATGAATTTCAACCTCATACTTGTTTCCACTTTTCAGCATTAGGAGTGGTCTTTTAAATCCTAGGGTTTTTTTCTGGCCGTCACGGACTGAGCGTGTATACAGAGAAGAGTTACATAGCAACGTAACCTATGGAAATTATGCGCCCGCTGTTACATATGTTTGATTTGCTTCAGTATATTATTATTATTATTATTTTATTATTATTTTATAAATCCATCAGTTTGCTTGTCTCTGCAGTCAGCAGAAGCCAATGGGCAATATTTGCCCACGGAGATGCATAGCGCAGCTTGGATCCCGTCTTGGAGTGTTCTTGACTCATCGCTTCACCAGCTCCTCCTCCTCCTGTTGTTGCAGCTCTTCTACTGTACTTTACGTGAACCCCTTCCTCCGGCCGGAGCGTCCCGCGGAGGCCAGCGAGGCATCGTCCCCGACACGCGCGGGGGCACATCTCCCTCGCGGCGGTGCGAGCGGGTGCGGCTGCGAGTGTGCCACAGCCCCGGGGGCGTGAGGGAGGCGCCGCCGGTGCCGCCGCGACCTCGCTGCCGCCGCCGCGGTGACAGCCCGCGTCACTCACAGAGCAAAGTTATCCCGTCTTCCAGTGGAAAGCAAGAGAGAAATGCGAGCTTTTACCCTCCTCTTGCTTCTGTCGTGTTCTAAGAGCAAGAAAATACTACTGGTAATAAAACTACAGATATGCAACATGTTAAAAAGAAATTAATGTAAAACAACAAAAAAAAAAACAAACAAAAAAAAAACCAAAAACAAACAAAAAAAGAGAAATAAATTCTTCCTGAGATTTTGGGGTTGATGCTTGAAGACTTGAGGTGTGTGTCTAAATTTCATATCAGTAATTTAACCCCTTTAATGCTGGCAGCTGGAATTTCTCCGTATGGCTCCTGTTGCCGGCAACAGGTGACACTCCAGCCACCAATATTGAAGGGGTTAAACGAAATGTATCCTACTGTAGCTGCGCATTTTTAGGAGTGCCCAGCATTTTTGTTGTCCTTGTCGTTGTCGTTATTGTTGTTTGTTAATTGTCCTTCAGTCATGACCTCTGGGACAGACAGAGCCATAATAGCATTGCCGGAGCCTCACTGTGCTATTCCACCACTGCAGCCCCCAGCCCAGCCCAGCCCAGCCCGCACTGTGACCCTCCCTCCTTCCTACCGCAGAATTGCTTTTCCTGCTCTCACCAGACATGGAGGAAGTGGGCCTCGGACCCAGTCTATATTATAATATATATATATCTATATATATCTATATATTAAAAATTCTCGGAAAAATTTCTGGAGACTGAAATCTCACTGTCCAGAATTCAAAGGAAGAGAAACGTTCTTGAGTAATATTCTTGCAAATAGAGTAAGGAAAAATGGTTGAGGTATATGTGATTTCTATTTTTTTGTGTTTTGTTGTTTTTGTTTTTTTTTTTTAATTTTTAAATAGGGATGTTTGAACCAGTTCAGAAACAAAGCTAACGCCAGATATAGATAAATCAATCACAACCAATGATTCATATGAAACTCTACCCAGGTGCATTCTACTTAATTAAAACCAGTTCACGCATCCCTTAAATTGTTATTACTATTATAATTATAATAATAATTATTATTATTATTTGGGGTATTTTTTGGTTTTTGTAATTTTTTTGTTTGTTTATTTTGGGGTTGTTGTTTTGTTTTGTTGTTTTGTTTTTTTTTTTTTTGCAGCTCTCCACACTAAACTGCGCAATACTGTGGGGGAGAAGCCATTACTAAACTATATGCTGCAGAACAATGTAGCAAGTAATTAATTCCCAGCAGCCTGCCGGGACATCTGCTAGCAATAATCACTATTGATTTAAAGCTTTATTTAGCCTTTATCTATATCCTAGTAGAGTATAAGGTCTTGCCACATTTTATTGACATTTTTATTAGTTGAGTTTGACTGAGAACTGTTGCTGTTGTTGGGGTTTTTTTTGTTTCCCTTCCTCCCCCAATATTAAACTGTGAAATTTATAATGTGTTTAAACTATGGGTGAATCTTAGGCTTTAGTTTGCATGTTCAGCTAATTTGTCTCTATACGATTTTCGTTTGAATCTTTTTATTTTTTTTCCTCTCTCAGGGCTTTTACAAAAAACAAAAAAACAAAAACAAGACAAAAAGAAAACAAAAAAAGATCTTCTAAAATTCTTTTGCCTGAGTTGCAATGGACTTAACATGGAGTTAATTCAATCACTACATTAAGCACTTGACTGTGAAAGCGCAAAAAAAATAAAGGAAAAAGAAAAAAAAAGAGAGAACCTTGTTTGAGGCTGTTGTGAAATAACTTTAGGGGGCTATGTGACAGTCTGATTCCATTTTCAGAATGATTCATCTTCTCTTTTTCTCTCTGTGTGTCTCCTTTCTCTCTCTTCTCTCTCCACGAAGGAAGTTTAATCCTAGTGATTTCATCCCATGCAGGAAACAGTAATAAATGTGTAGAATTCATATTTTTCTAAAGGGAACTTAAACTGCTGCTACGAATTGTGTACAAGACTGGTTTATGCCACATGAACAGAGAATCACACATTGTTTTGGTACTTTTATTCCTCTTTTTTTTCAGTTGTACAGTACTTCCAAATTCAAAATAAAAAGTAAAACTTGTTCTGTATCAAACCATCTAAGCAATAAAATGTTATATTTAAAAATTATAGGTTATGAAATGGGCGTGGCTCTTCTTGTGCGTTTGAGGTGACTTGTTCTCAGACTTAGCGCTGCTGGAAGGACAGCGTGCAAGCCGGAGTTTATCTGTGCCAGTGGATCACTGTTTCTCTTCCTTGGGTTGATCTACGTTTGAGCTGGAGATGATTGCAGCACTCTGAAAACTCATGTTCATTTTGACCAACGTTTTCTGGTAGCCAGGCCCCTTTGAACCACTGCTTGTCTCCCGGTGCAGTTCATCAACACAGCAACCGAAGACAGTGGAAAAGTGTTGATTTTCCTGCATAGGCAGGGCTCTCTTTTTTAATTAATGGTAGCCCTGTGATCACATAGGTGAGCGTCCTCCCAGCATGTAGTGTACCAGTCACTTTTTTTAGAAATTAAGTAGTTTCTGCTGCCATAGTTTTCTTCTTGTATAAATGTTTATGGCCTCAAACTCTTCAGGATGTATTCAAAAGCCACGTGCATGGGTCAAAAAAGAGACAAATCCTTTGTTTTAGCTTGTCAGATCTGCTTTAGTTGCATTTTATATGCCTTCCTATAAATGAAACCCAATTCACAGGACAGCGAGCCGAAGAATCATCTTGAGTTGTGTGTCCAGCTCTGGAGGCCAGGAAATTGCAGTGAAGCTGAAGCATCCACATCTTCCTAAGTCCTGCTGCGATGGTGCTTTCTGGCAAAGAAGTGAACCAGGTTCAGAATGAGAGACAGACTTGAGGGGTGAACTGCTGCTGCTTTCCTCCCTCAAGCCTCCTGCACCTTCCTGATGGAGGTCACAATTCCTCAGAGCACTTTGTCTGCTGAGGATCTTGGTCCCTCTTCTCCAGAGAGGGACAGGTTAAAACAGAAGCAGTCAGCCAGCCAGTTCAGCCCCAAACCAAGGATATCTGATGAAGTGGGGCTCTGAAGGGTCTCGGTGAGCTCATGGGGTGGAAACATCATTTCTGAGGGAGGAAACCTGCAGAAAATAATTTCCCCTCTCCTACCCACTGACCTGAATCGCCTCTCCTCTCGTGAGACTGATGGGAAGCTTGCGTCCAAGTGGCCCGGGGACCTGTCAGGAGGTGCAAAATCAAATGGGATGAGATTATATGGCTAGGCAGTGACAGTGACTAATAACTTAGGAAACAGATGACTTAGAAAGCACTTGGTTCTTGGCCATGGAAGCTTATAGTGGCTGTGCCCAGTCCTTTTCTCCTTCTACCTGAATTTGACAGTGACTACTGCTGTGTTGGCAATTCCCCTGCCTTGGACACAGTAACACCCTGCAGGCCAGCTGAACTTTGCTGCTTGCTGGCATTTGCCTTTCCCTCTTCATGCCTCCATTCCTCCCCATGCTAACATCCATGGCAGCGATAGCTGGAGCTGGCCTGGAACACCAGGTTAGCAGAGAGGTGGGGAGGTGGTGGTCCTGGTGTCTCTGTGTGCCTCCTCCAACTTGCTGCTTCCTCGTCTCATTCCCTAAAGCTTTTTTCCCACCTTGGAAAGGGTGAAGCTGAGCTTAATTCCTGACGTGGACAGGGGGAGTGGCGCAGCCCCTCTGTGAGGCTCTGCTGTGGATCTCTCACAGCAGTGCTTCAGGCATGGAGGCCACATGCTCGCCCAAAGCATTGAAGTTTGGGGAAGACCCAAGTTCTCTGCCACCACAGAGATGCCTTGGCAGTGAGGGGCACCTGGAAAGTGTGGGTTTTTTGAATGAAGTGTGGAATGTGAAGCTGTGGGGATGGACAGGAGAAAGCAGGACTGGGTGAAAACTGGCTGCCCCAAAGCAGAACGTGGCACCTGGTTGGAGCATTTTTGCTGCTACTGAAATGCAAACAAGTAAAGAGAAAGGAATAAAGTTACTTGCTTTTCATTATGCAGCTGTTTCAAAGTAGCCAGCATTTGCAAGATGGGGGGGCTGTACACCTACACCCAGATCTTCAGAAAGTGAGTGCAATGAGAAATTATTTGCTGCTGACAGTGTCCTGTTGGAAAAAGCCTTTCTCCAGCAAAATGAGTCAAAATTCAACTAGCAAAGGCAGCAAGGGGCAAAAGTTTACTTGAAACCTTTCCTTCTTCACAGACCTACAGTTTGGGGAATCATACATGCCATTTTCTTTCAGCATTTCTGTAGTTATGATGGGACTGAAAATGTCACTTTTGGACACTCTGAAATTTAGGGTTATCAGCAATAGAGAGACTCAAGACTCCAGCTATAATAACCAGCACTTTCTGTATGTCAGAGAGGCACCATTTTCATCACCCACTCCGACAATGCAAAAAAAGAAAAGGATGGAGAAATGCATTGGATAGTTCAACTGGAAAATCTCTTAACTGCTGGACTGTGGGAAAAGGGGCCATGCCAGCTCTTCCCAAAACCTGAGTACCGGAGTAGCTGGCATCAGGGAGGAAAGTGAGTAAAACCTGTACCAGGCACCAACATCTTTGGGGTTCATGGGTCAGCTGAGCCCCTTTCACCCCCTTCCTTGGCAGTAATTACTGTGCAGGGGAGAGGCTGCACCCACACTGCAACAGCCAAAGGAGCAGTGAGGGAGATACTGGGATTTGGGCTCCAGTCTGTTTGGAAATGAAGGAATTGACTTAGATTTTGAAAACCTCCTCCATGTCAGGGAGGAGCTGAATTCCATGAAAAATGGTCTGAGGTTGGGAAGGGGGAAGAATGTGTATGAGGAAAGGTCTGTTAGTAGGATGGCATGATACACATATGTATCTGCATCCTAGGTTGGGTGGTGTCTGAGCTGGGGACATGATGGGTCACCTGGCTGTGTGTGCTCTGCAGGTTGGAAGCACCACATCACTGCAGTGATCCCTGGAGTCTTGGGTATGCTCTGGAGTTTGGCCACCAGCCCCACACTGGAGCTGCCCTCCTTGCTCCATGTCCTGACATGCACACTCAGGGAATGGGAAACAAACATCCAGGAGCATACTCTTGTCCCTATCTGGAAACTGGTGACTGCTGGTACCTGCAGATTTGCTGGCAGATCAGATGATTTCCCTAGTCTTGGGTAATTAGTGTCATGCTAGATCACAGGATTAGAAAAACTGGGAACAACCCAAAAATGACAGGAGGTACAGCAGAGCTGGGGTTCCTGAGCCAGCAGCTCTGCTTGAGGCTATGTATGGTCACAGTCTGTTCCTCTGGTTTTGAAGTAAGAACATTAACAGCAATAGTGGTTTGTTCAAAGAGCTCCTGCTAGGGCCTGAAGCCGGTGCAGAGTCTTGCACTCAGCAAATTCAAACCTCTTGGCCTTTCTCAACAAAGCCTCCATGGTGTCCTTCCTTGTCCCCTCAGCTGAGGGCTGTGTTTTTGCAATGCAATTTCAGGGAATGCATTTTTAGGTGATTTAAACTCTTCTCAACAGTCCTGCAAGGATGATTTATGCCAAGTAAGACAAAGTTGTTTCTCCCACAGGATGAGTTGGTGTCAGACACAGATGGTGTGTGCCCTTGGCCTTATGACAAGTTAGGGACTCACTTGTCCAGTGGTGTGCATGTATTTCCTGGGAACTATTAGAGGACTGGGGGGAAGGGAAAGGGCAGGGGAAGAATAGCACAGGGAGGAGTGCTCTGGGACAGAATTATTTGGTGGTTTTAGGATTTGTCAACAGCTGCACCACTAAAAAACGTGCAGAAGCTGCAAAAGCATCATCCCTGTGGGCTGCCAGGCCTCATCAGTGGCTTCACCTGGGCAGGGAGGCCTATTTAAAGCAAGGGGAAAGGTGAAGGTTGGGCTGTGGGCAAGGAGAAAGCTGTTTGTAAGCAACATCAAGTTCTGTATTGTAAAAAGATGTTTACGAGGCTGTTTTTCCAGAAGTATCTTTTCTTTTCTTTTTTTTTTTCTTTTTTCTTTTTTTTTTTTTTTTTAGCACCTGGGAGAAAAAGGGTGGAGAGGCAGAGGGCAGGTGGCCTACTCAAAGGCACCAGTGAAGACACAGACTGCTGGCAGGTCACTGCCCAGAATGGATGCCCAAAAGATACAGGAACATCTGCCTTGCTGTTGTTGTATGCAAGTGTCACCTCAGGTAAGTGACCTGTAGACTGCACACATGTGCCAGTGTTAATGGGCTGCCTGACAGATGACAAGCTTGACTGAACTCTCTGGGAAGATGTAAACCTCCAGAGTATTGCCAGGTAAGGGGCTCTGATGCCTTCATTTCAAGATGTGTCTGAAATCACCCTGTAGAAGTGAAACTAAATGGAGCTGAGAAGCATTGTTGAGGCTTTTCATAAATTCTAATATTGCCTACTTTGATTTCTCAAGACCCCCCCTCAGAATAATAATAAAAAAATCCTCACAAAAAGGAAGCAGGAGTTTTTCATATATTAAACAGTAATAAGTGGGAAGATTTCTCTGGCTCACCCAGCCTCACTGTGTAATGCAGTAGAAAATGTTGTAGCAATCCTCCAACTAGTAGGAACTGAAAATAGCTTTCTCTTTTGCTGTGCTTGTTTATTTCTCCTGTGCCAGATCTGTCTCTTGTTTGGCAGGGAAAACTGCCAGGAGAGTATGAGCAAACTCTGGACGATGGGTGTTTGGAATACGCTGTTGTGAAAGCACTTGAACTTCTCTAGAGCCTTTCAGCAGAGAGTTGTGAAGCAGTTTATGAACATCAGTTAATGGGAGGCAGTAAATAAGAGAGATGTGCTGGAGAAAAGGCTTTTCATGATGAAAGGCCTGATCTGTTTTCACAATCTCTGAGGCAGAGGTTAATGCGGTGAAGGCCAGCGCCGCTGTGGGCTGACTTTCCGTCAGTAATTTTTAGCCTGTAACCACACGTGGAGCACGGCCCTGCTGCTCATAAAAATCTGCCAAGGTTGGGACAGAATGTCAGCCAGAGGGGTTGGTGGCTCCACGACAGGGCCTGACCCGAGCACTGGGCTATGAGGAACAGCAGAAATAAATGCTCCTGTGAATGTGTGCACACAGGACCATGGGCCCCTGCCCTCAGACATGGAGTTGCATCAGGGTAGCAAAAGCAATTGGTGTGTTAGCATTTCCTCCCATCTCCTGTTATCTGATCCTGCAGAGAATGACAGCCTAGATTTGTTGTTTTCAATGAGCAGCATCTGATTTCCAAGGAATTTGCACCCAAAAGCAGCATCTGTACTTTATTTGGGGTGATGGCAGTGCTAGCTGTGGGATGCAGGCTCACTTTGACCAATACTCCTCCCAAGCTTTTGCAACTCAAGTTTTACCACATGACCTGTGCTTGGGAAGGGGAAGTGATGGGCAAAACCTGGCTGTGAACAGAGGCTGTAACCTTTGCCATTGCTGTTTAATCCAACCAAAGCACAGCCCTGCTCGATGCACGGGGCTCCCGGGCAGCACCTGGGAAGGAGGCAGCATGTGGGCATGTCCTCCCATGTCCTACTGCATGCACTGCTGCTGAATGGGATCCAGCACTCCTAGATTTGCACATCTGGCCAGGAAAATCCCTTTTTGGTGGCAGGACATTTAACACCATTTAATCTGCTGCCTTCAAGATGCCTGTGTGACTGAAGCTTTACAGGCTCCAAGGTTCCATGCATCAAGTCCACAATACTTCACAGCCAGAGAAAATCGAAGTATCAACCTGCCTGCATACACACAGCAGTCGGTGAAATCTGCAACACAACACAGTGAGTCTGATCTTTGATCTTGTGTCTATATCACTCTCTGTCAGTATCTTGGAGTTGAAACCATAGAGGCTGCCTAGCACAGCTACCCAAGACCCAGAAGTCACTAGATAATGAGCTGGGGCTGCAGATGAGGGAAAGGGAGGGACTGGAGAAGTGAGCAACCTGGACACCCCATGGTAATACATTTTGGAACAGGGTTCAGAGCCATGTGCTGCCTTTAATGCATTTGGTTATTAGTGTTTGTGAACGCATCTCTTCGGCAGTTTTTAACTTTTTCTGAACTGTAGGAGTCTCTTTAGCAGCTGCAAAACAATTAAGGTACCTAATTTGAACAATACTTAATTAAAAGTGATAGCAGCTTCTCCACCAGCTCCTTCAGGCAGTGTTTACTCAAGTGCAGCTGAGGGATGTTTTGCAGTTTGTCAGCAGGTCCTTGGTGGCCTGTACTTATTCCCACTGCAGTGCATCAGTGACATCTGGCTCCATTGAGTTCTGGGGATGATGGCCCCTGGGGATTGCCAGTGAAAGGAAAGGAGTAACCACAAGGAGTGCTGCAGCACACTAAAGGAACAGTAAATGACTCCCAGCGAGCTGCTTTGCAAGGCAGCAGGAGTTCAGCCTCAGGAGGACCTTGAGGGAATGTCTTGTCCTGCATAAGCACAAAGAAAAACTCCTGAGTGATTGTTCTGGCTGCATGACTGTGACTGATGTCTCATACTTCACCCTTGGTGTACCTTTAGCTGGGGTGATGGTAATGGAATGCTGCAGAACTGCAATCTGCCAGGCTACTACAATGTTGGAAAGGAGATGGCCCCCAAGTAGTGTATTTTCTAAAATACAAACTAAATCCTGCTTCATTTTTTTTCTTTCCTATGGTGCTTAACAGCAAGACGTGCTTTCTGGTTTCCAACTTCCTTTGTAGCAGCAAGTTAGGATTAGTTGGGCAAAATGTAATTTCCAGCAGTGAGAAGTAATTCCATGCTCTGTGAATGAACCACTACTACAAACAACCATGCATTAACCAAGCCTTAAATACTGGCTCTAAGGAAAATATGACACAGTTCCAAATCAAGTGTTTTAGGGTATTTGAACTTGCTTCTAAATATAACCTGTTATTTTGGTGGCAATGTTTGCCATACCATGCTCAACAGTCATCAGATGCTATTTAAATTCCAGCTTTTCCTTTCCAATGGAAACCTGCAACAGGGTATTTTAATTGCCCTCCTTTCTGTGTAACTCCTCCTGAAGAAAACAGTGTTTGTTCATTCTTTCTTTCACTCTTGAAAATGTACTGGTTGAAAACTTGCCAGCTGAGACTGGGATCAAGTCCACTGCTTGCTTCTGCAGGGCTGTGGATGCAGGCTCTACCAAGGGAGTTCCTTCAGTGTTCTGAACAGTCTGGGCTCCTTGATTCAGCTGGCATGGAAAAGCTGAATGGGAACTTGCGTCTAAATGTGGTCAAGGTGCACACAGGATTAAGAGTTCCAATTTAATTTGACTTGTAAGGAAAACTGGCTCTGGGGCCAAACACCAGGTGGCAGAGTCTGTGCCACTATGAGCCCTACCTCTGCAATTCCTTCGGATGACCCTGTAGATGGCCACAGTCCTGACATCTTTTGGTAGCAAATACTAGACACCAGCATTTACAGCTTTTCTGAGCTCAAGCTTAACATTTGTCAGTTATTTTCTGAACAGCACAGAAAAGTGCAGTGCTCAGACTTACTTCAGTGGCTAAGACATGGCATAGAATGATTTAGAAAAGCAGACACAGTTGCTCTGACCTCTCCCTTTAGAGGCTGCTCTTTGAGAAGGGGCTAAAGCTCTCTTTGTTAGGAGAGCCAGCTGTCACAGGCTTGGGAGATCCCTCAGCTGGCAGATCTGGGAACTGCTGGCTGTAGTAATTTCCATCTAGTGAACCTAGTACTGTATTTTATCTCCAGGTTTAATGCTCTTAAATCACACATGCTCCACCACTGCAGCCTCATCTCTGTGGAATACACACAGTGTAGCTCCACCCAGGCCCTGCAGGGCAGGACTGAACCTCATTTACTAGAGCACAGACTGTGAGGTCCTCTTGAAAATCTATTCAGAACATTGTGACACCAGGTGCATCAGCTCCAAGAATTCTTTTTGCTGTGTGAAAGAGACAGCTCTCAAGTGACAGATTCATTATGTGAATTTAGGTGGCACAGGGAAAACTCAGTTGTGACTACCATGTAGGCTCAACAGACTGAGAGCAATGAGGAAAGGCAAGTTAAATTTCATCTACGCCTCACCAGCTAAGGGACTGGAATGTTGTAATGCTGAAATTTTACTGCATCTTGGTTAATATAAATTTATAGCCAAGACTATTTACACAACGGGACAGAAAAGACAGCCAGACAGATTTTAAGACCTCATCTTGGTCTTGGGTATCTGTTCCTTCTAAGCCGGATCTATCTTGATCTTTTCAGTCAAAGATGAGGCAGGCTTCAAAATCTAGAGCCATTTTTATGTGTTCTGCAATGTAAAAAATCAACACATCTGCTTTTAATTTTTCCCTCTTTTACCCACAGATATAGTTCACAAATACAGGGGTCCCAGCATCCTTTATTTTTAATCCTTCTTTGTCTTGTTTTTTTTTTGTTGGTTTTTTTTCCCCCACAAGTCTTCCCTTCTTCTCTAGATGCAGAACACCTGCTGGAACTGCTATTTTCAGAGTTACTGCATAGAATGTGAGTGTTTGCTTGGTCACACAACAGCATGCACATAAAAACTGTAAGGATTTGGCCTTGTGCTTCAGCAACTTTTAAGCACCTTAACAGATCATTTTTACACTGCCTGTGGTTTTAACAACAGGTTATTCTTTCTAGAAATGTAGGGCATTATGGCTCACTTTTAACCCATCAGGATTCAGGAATTTACTGAACACTTTCCCAGGGCCCTCCCTTAAAACAATTCTAATCTTAATGATTGGTGCATTGTCCAAAACATCACAGAGTACTTGCTCAATATTATTTCCATTCCAATTACACATGTAGAAAGGCAGATTTTTAAGAATGGCATGTTTTCAAACTTGGCATATTTGCTACTACCAAATGCTTATCAAGGAAAAGGCCTTTTTTTTTGGTGCCATACTCATGCTTTATTAAAAAAAAAGCTACACAACGCTAAGAAAAAAAAATCAAGTATACTTTACAAAAAACCTGCAGCTGTTTTCAAGAGATCTGATCTCCCTTATAAATGCAAGTCAGCAGGTAACAAATTAAATGATAATTTAACACTTCAGTTGCAGTACATCACCTGAACTTAATCATCCAAAACAATCAGTCATTCTTAAATTGACTGCTGATTGTAGCTACATAAACAATCATGTGTATCAACTGATTAGAAAAGAATCCCTGGGAAAATTTAGAGATAAATGGAAAAATGTCAGGAGAATGTTACTTAGCCCACCTATAAACTTTTGCAGAAATTCAGAGATCTTTCTGGCTTTGCTCTCCTTTGTATGTTAGCTGCAACTCCTCTGCGTATTTTAGAAATGTCAATGTGTAAAGTTGCTAAATTCTGGTCAGTGAGGGGATTAAATTAGTACAGTATGGATCTATGTGTACAGTTGCCAACCATCTACACTACTGCCATGTCTTACTATCTCCATGGAAGTGTATTGTGCAAGTCTCAACTTCAAAACACTCTTGAAACAGCCCTTATGTCACTCCAATGAGGTAGGTACTGTCCTTCCTTTGGAGAAGAAAAGAGAACAGACTCTCTACTGCTCAGTACATCAAGCACACTGAAAAACAGGACAACCAGACTACTTTAGTATTTGACTTCCCTGGATTCAGAGCTCTCACCTGCAACATTATGTTTAGCACCATGCATTCTAGGAATAACCAGTAAATGATACTTTTGATTACACCTTTTCCAAGCTAAGGAAGATGTTCAGCATAAATGTTTTAGAACAAGCAGAAGCACTGCCATTCTGTTCCATACAGCTCCACAATTTAATAATTTTGTACATGAAGAATGAACTTCTATCCTTTAGTCTGACAGCAGTCGCTCTTCTTTCTCTGATTGAAGGATACTGGGGAAAAACTATGAACTGCTGCCAGAATGCAGACAGCACACACAGGCTTACAGGTATCACATGCAGTTCAAGGGTAGCCTAAATTAATGCTTTGCTGCCTCTGTAGATGTAAACTCTAAAGCTGTTTTTCTTACCCCAAGTGTAGAATTGTTAGGTCTTCACAATTTTTTGAGTCAGTTAAGGAGCTGTGAGAAGGGAATTCACAGAGTTCCTTCACTCTAAGCCCATAGTTCATTTGTCCTCTAAAACCATTTTAACATCTTTTACTAATAAAGAAACCCTAACCCACATCTTCTTTCACAGTTGTCACTCTTTTTGGAACCCTGCAGCAGGAGCTGTGTGGCAGTGTAGTAAGCTGACTGAGAACTGGTAAGAATGCTGGATTATACAGATACTTGTGCTGCCAAATGGAAATGGGTGGCATAGACAGGCAGAATTGCTGCTGTCTCATCTTTAAGTAGCAAAACTACACCCTACTCAGCTGGTAATAATAATAATATTGATATCCAGCAACATCTGTAATACTAAGATATCCCTGTTTAAAAATTGAGTAGAAAGTTCAAGTACCAAAATAAAAGTTTCTAACCAACAGAATAAAGCAACAACTATACACCCTCAATTTAAGAAAATTGAGTGTAATAGACTGGCTTATTCACTAGAAATATACTAGAGATGCCAAAGCTCAGTTACCACTGCATGCTGGAATGTTACTGCTAAATTTCAACTACAGCAAATTCATGAGAAACAAGTAATTAAAAAAATGCTATGACATTCATCATGTGCAGTAGTGGTCTACTGGCCTCTGCTCTTATGAACTGGCTAAGAACGTCACTATGAACCATCTACAGTGAATGCCAAGTTGTATCATCAGAAAGACAGCCTTAGTACACCTGGACTTTCCCACTGCTGGTTCCAGTGCAAGCTTCTCTCTTCTTTCATGCTTAGAACTTAAGGATTTGGAAGTCAGCCACTGAGTGCAGAGAAGAGAGGTCAGCCTTCAAATACTTGCTTCTTATTTGTACAAATAAAACTAGGGTATTGTAAATTAATATCCTCTGTTCTGATCCTCTGTCTTTTTTCCTGGCATAGTGCTGTATCATCACCACCCCCTCAAGAGTACCTTTAAATCTTGGGAAGAATTAAGAGTATACAGTTCAAGATGACCTATTAGAAGAAGGTGAAAGAACCCCTCTGGATGCCAGGTTAGAGAGATAATCCAAGAGAAGGAACTTCCAAGTTCAGTGCATCAGGTGCTGCAATCGCTATGGGGCTTTAGCATAGGAAGCATTTAATCCATGAACACTCTGTTGAATCAATGCAAGCTGGAATACAAGCCTGCAAATTTACCACACAACCAGTCAGATTATATCACTAAAGGCAAATAAAACTGTTCCACACAATTTGAGTGGAAATACCCCTTATGGGGGCAGCATTCAACTGTTTCCTAAATTATCTGACTGACAATTAAGCAACCTTAACTGCAAAAAATATTCTGCCTAGATCAGCTGTATTTTCAGGAAATTGAACAAAGCATCTCTTCCACAGCAGTCTAAGTCAAGAACATCTTCACAGTTCACTCTGGCAAAGTGTCTAACAAAATAGTGCCAGCACAGGTAGTTTCAGAGCCTAGATGCTTCAAACACGTTGTGGCAGGACTTGGAAGGATCACTCAGCATTTATTGGCTCAGAGGTTCAGTTCCTGCTGACCAAGTGTGGAACTAAAAGAGCATTTTCACAGGTGGGGATCAGAAAAGGGAGGAAAAGAAGAAAACAGAGGCCTCAAATCTATGCCTCTTCCTGAACTCAACAAGCTTTCTAATAGCATTCAGACACAGGAAGAGAGGCAGTTGAGATGCAAACAGTTCAAGCCTTGTCCAAGCAAACTAATGTTCTGCATATTGGCTCTTTTCCCCTTCAGTTAATTCCTGAACACAGTGGATGTGGATCAATACCTCAGTACCTGGTAATCATGTAAGCCACAAAAGGAAATCTTGTTTTGATTCTGCATACTTGACTTTGATTTTTTTTCTGCTTGACTACTGAACCAACATGCAGCTAGTGATGAATAGGCATCTGTGTTACTGGTTAAGAAAGACAAAGTGGAAAAAAAGTCAGACCAATGAACTGACCAGTGTAAAGATGTCTCAGATTTAAAAACTGTAAAGGGTGAATAGTTTGCCAATAAAAAGAATTATTTGAAGCCAACTGTTTTTCTCAAATCCAGTTTCAAGTGTGTACAGCAAATCCTTGTAAAGCTTTAAAAAAAATGGCATTTTGATACATATGACATTCTAGTTCTTAGGAGAGAACCAAGAACTCACTGAAAAGTTGTTCTGGCTTATTCAACAGCTTCTTGAGCAGAACTACCACTATAATCTGAATACCTAAGATGCTGGCACGATTCAATAACTAACCATTTAACAAACTGGGTATAAAAAAGAAATTTATGTAGTAATACCAATTCAGCACACAAATTCCATGCTTCACGAGTTCTGCTGCTGTGCAAGAGTCCTCCTAGCATCTGTGCAGCTAAGTTCAGATTTGTAGGTCACTGCATGCCCAGATCAAAACAGCAGCAAAATATCTACCACTACAAGCAGCTATACCCAATTGTGCCTTTAGAATGAAAACTATGCAGAAGTTGAGACATCAGTGCCTGGCCACTGAGACAGGACCACACACACAAACTTCAGTGTGCGCACTGTGTAAAGAGTAACGTTACTTACTGAGTAAGAACGATGGATTCAGGTTCTGATACAGATATGATACAATCAAGACAGATTAAAGTCACCAGACATTCAGATTAGGGAGAGGAGAAAAATCCTTCAATGACAATGTACAGATGACAAGCCAGCATTACAGAGAACTCTAAAGGCACATTTCAGGTAACATGTTTCTGTTAAGACCAACCGCTTACACACGCAGGCACAAATCTTAATGGCTACCTCCCTCCTGACCCCCAAAAATTAAAAAAAAAATTAAAAGAGAAGTGCATTTTCAGTAATATTAACACCATTCAGTTAATCTGTTCAGTCCAAATGTTTAGCAGTATTTTCCTTATGGTGATATGGGTTCTCTGCACTACTCCAATCCAAAAAACCAAACAGGCAGAATTAGTAAAGGTTCAACTGTTGCACTAGTTAATATTACTCATCAGAGCCCACTGGTCTCTTCTGTGCCCTCTTGTAGGGCAACCTCCTCGGTGAAGCTTTATCTAGATTAAAAAGAAAAAAGAGATAGTTGCATCAATTGCAATTGTTACATGAGCATGTGTTTTTCTCCTCCCAAACACAAGTCAAGCTGCCCTTCTAGTGCAATGCATCACCACAGAGAAGCCAGTTCAAAAAACTTGTTAAGGCTTTTGAACTACCAGCACCCTAAGCAGAAGGTAACAAAAAACCACATTTCCATTCTGTAACATGCAACAACAGGTAAGGTTTGGTCTGTTTGTCACTTACTAAAACGCAAAAAACCCCAAACCCAAAAACCTATGCCATCCCTATGTGAAACTGCAGGTTCTGCTGCTTAGAAAATTTTCATGTTCAGTAATTACACTTCTAGAAAGTTAAATTCATTATTTTGATGACCACTGCCTTGAGTTTACATGCCTGAAGAATGTAAGATTGACTCTTCTTTAGACAGCTATGTCTTGCATGTAATATTTCCATATTCATACAACATACAGCAGAAAAAAAGTGTCTTTGTTGTGGAAAACTGCATTTTTCCAGGAAGCATCTTGGAAGACAAATTTGACTGGATGATCATTAAGGCCCCTTCCAAACCAAACCATTCTGTGGTTCTAGGATTATTGCAGAGAAGCTTCAATACTTAGCATGAGGTTCTGAAGTGATTGCTAAGTGCATCTAGTGACTAATTTTCCTAAACAGAACAATCTCCAATAATCTCCCTGTTTAGAGTATGTGCAAACGTAAGGAGCAGCCATCATGCCCTTAACAGGCCAATCAGTACAGTACAAATTGTCAGTAACAAAAAAGTCAAGAATATCTGAGATCTTGAATGTCATGTATTTTAAAGAATTTCAGTGTCGAGTTCTAACTGAAACTAACCTGGAGCTGAGAAAACCACAATTAAAAACAGTTAAAAACTTAACCATCAGTTTTTCCTAAACTTCAAGTATTAAGATATGAATACCTATTTGGCTTAAGAAAAGGATGGTGGCTGGGCCCAAATATTACCAGAATTTGAACCCTTTTAAAGTCAGCTTGCTCTTAAACAAGAAGTAGCATTTAGACCTTCAGTTTTTCTTGCTAGATTGAGGCTTTTAAAATTCCTCTGTCCGAATTTTATACTATTCTAGTGTGTCACAGAAGAAAGTGTACAAGAAAGCTTTTATCTTCACA